>BSYR01000005.1:20920000-22170000 GCA_030270665.1 Hibiscus trionum
TGCATTGTTGTGTTGGTGTTTCTAGAGCATGCCTCACTAAGCAATTGTGCTTACGCTCTCTTTTACCAACAATGTAGATAGTTGAGACACTTTTGGCAGCAAGGAGGCTAAGGATTTCCAAGGAATTGAAAAGGTCAAGTATGGTGATGTTTTACGTTTACTTTAGTAATGATAATTGGCAATGGGATCCAATAGGTTGCTTTGAGAGATGTAATTTAAACTCCCCGTGGTTGTTGCAAGTTTAATATGGTTTATGTGGTTTGTAAGAGGCCTTTATTGTAGTTTTGGTGCTTTATGTTACTATTTGGTATGTTCATGGTTTGTTTCATAAGCATGTTTCATGATTTGCTTGGCTATGATTGAGGTAGTCAACCAAATGCTGCTATATGGTGTGGAATTGCTTGTTTATATGTTTAAGTAATTACCATTAGCATGTAAGTATGATTTGAGGTTGTTTAATTGATGTTTGAAGTGTTTTCAATGTTAAAAATGGGGCAGATCTGGTATGCGTATCGATACACGGGCTTGCGTATCGATATGCATAAGCCAGATTTTTGCTTTGCTGCACAAGCGTTTTGGTACGTTTGCGAGGTGTTTCGGTACAGGCTTTAAGGGTGTTTCGATACGCGGGGAAATGTATCGATACACCCTCAGGGACTTTGGTCACTACCATCCCGCGTACCGACATGGTCTCAAGCGTATCGATACTCCACCGTTAATTTTGTTAAATGACATCTTCAAAAGTTTGATTTTGTTACATTTTAGTCCCCGAGATTTATGGATGCAATTGAATCAGTTTGGAATGTCTAATTGTGTTGAAAATTGACAGAGTGGCATGAAATGAGACTAATTGAATTTTAGTAACCATAAAATCTGTGAGGTCATTGTAATTTGCAAAATTTACATTTTGGTCCCTAAATGTTTATTTTGTTCAATTAAAACCCTAAACGTGGTCTGATCGCTGTTTCATTTCTTCCTATGATCTTTGGTGGTCACATAGGTTTAATATTGCATTTAAAAAAGTTAGAAAGAAAAAAAGGGTCGTCAATTAGAGTTAACTTTAACGAGTTGGCTTCGGTTTTCCCCGTGTAATCACCTCGGTTCGAGTCAACCATCTAGACCGAGCTAAGGGGGTTACATTTGTTGGTATAAGAGCCAGATTTACGAATAATTGGGGCTTGGTAGGTGATTTATAGGTGTGAATATAAATGGTTATGACTTTTTGTGAAAGCATGTTGTGTGATTGTTCGATGTTCTAACTTTAATGAGGTGTAATGCATGCCAGTTGATGGATTGAGATGAAATTGTGATACTATGCTATGTTTGGGGGTATAGATGGGGAACTCATTACCATATCATTACTATTGGAAAGAATTGTTTTGAAAATGAACTTGAGCACCTTGGATTTCTTGCCTTATATTGCCTAATTGTGATTTATTGCATTTTTGCTAGTTACATTATTTTGAAATGGGGCCACGTAGAGAGCATAGAATGAACATGCGTAACGCAATCGAGAATGAAACAAATGAGAATGACGAGCGTGTCGAAAATCTACCGCCTCCTCCTCTTGGTGGACCACCCGATGGTGGTGGAGTAGGGGTTGGTGCTGCGGGAGCTGGAATAGGGGTTGCTGAACCCGAGGGAGCACAAGGGCAAGCCGCTTATGATATGACAATGCTAATACAAGCTATTGCTGGAGATTTTCGAGCGGCAGTAGCTGGAGCTCATGTGGCTGCATCTCAGACCGGTGCTGGTGCGAGTTTGCCTCTTGAGCGACTATGCAGTCTGGGAGGGACTGAGTTTAGGGGGCTGACCCCTGAGGGTTCCGAGTCTTGGTTGGAGAGTACCAAGAGAATCCTTGAACAAATGAACTGTAATGATGTCCAGAAGTTGGGGTGCATAGTAACTCTGTTGCATGGTGATGCCTACACATGGTGGACGACCACTTATACTGGTTTAGAGGATGCTGAGGTATCTTGGACGTTCTTTCTAAATGCATTCAAGAGGAAACATTTGGGAGTCCGTTATCTGGACGAGAAGAAGAGGGAGTTTATGTCACTAGTACAAGGTAGCATGTCGGTGGCGGATTATGAAGTACAGTTTGTACGCCTTAGCCAGTATGCGCCAGAATTGGTCTCGACTAAACGGGAGAGGTACGAGCGGTTCAGATATGGGCCTGTTGCTGACGTGAAAACTTATATACTTGCATCAGACTATACCGATTTTGATTTCTTGGTCACTCGAGCCAAGGACATCGAGCTAAACCTTGGTCTGGCGAGTCGAGCGGGAGGATCTAGCTCGGGGAAGCGACCTGCGGATCGTGATCTTGGAAGAGATCGGTTCAAGATACCTAAGTATAGAAGGTCACACATGGATGCTAGACGCGGGGGAGGTAACCATGGGAGAGGTCAGCAAGGGCCGAATGCTTTGGTACGTACCCCTGAATGTAATCGTTGTGGCAGGAGACACACGAGAGAGTGCTGGGGCAATGTTGGTACATGTTGGAATTGTTGTTCGCGTGGGCACATGAAAAGGGATTGTCCTCAGTCGGTACGAGAAGGGCAAGCTCCGGTGAGAGCAGTTGAGCCTCAGAGGGGCCGTAGGCGCGGTTGAGGCAATTTCCAGCGTAGGGATGACGGAGCGATAAATGTGGCACACGTTGTAGCTGTTCAGCATGAAGGTGGTGGTCAGGCCAGAGTGTACGCCCATCGTGAAAAGAGAAATGACACGGACGTAATTGCAGGTACCTTTACTTTGCAGTCCTTGCAATTACTTTCTCTAATTGATTCTGGATCTACACATTCGTTCATATTGTGTGAACATGCTCAAATGCTTGGTTTTCCTCTTAAGTCTTTGAATGTTGGTATGCGTGTAACTAGCTCTTTCGGTGAAACGATAGTAACAAGGAGGTTGTATAGAAGATGTCCCTTAAAGGTACCAGAACATGTGTTCTTGGTGGACCTTATGGTATTGCCTTTCTATGGATTCGATGTAATCCTTGGTATGGATTGGCTCGTTGAACATAGGGCAGTCGTGGATTTTGAAAATAAACGAGTTTCACTGAAACTTGTCGATGATTATGAAGTTGTGGTAGTGGGAGATAACGTGAAGTTCTTATCTAATGTAGTTTCGACGCTTGAAGCGAGTTAGATGTTGGGTCAAGGATGTGAAGCTTATTTGGCCTTTGTAATGAATCCTAGCACGAAGGAGGTACGAGTGCAGGATATAAAAACAGTGCGTGAATTCCCTAGGGTATTTCCGGAGGAGCTGCCTGGTTTGCCGCCTAGTCGGGAGGTTGAGTTCAGAATTAAGTTGTATGAGAACACATCTCCGATGTCCATGGCTCCCTATCGAATGGCACCAAAAGAGTTAAAGGAGTTGAAGATGCAACTTCAAGAGTTACTGGATCAGGGCTTTATTCGCCCTAGTGTGTCGCCTTGGGGTGCACCAGTTTTGTTCGTGAAGAAGAAAGATGGCACGATGAGAATGTGCATTGGTTATCGTCAGCTGAATAAGTTGACTATCAAGAATAAGTATCCTTTAACAAGGATTGATGATCTTTTCAATCAGTTTTGGGGAGCGGCGGTGTTCTCAAAGATAGATCTTCGGTCAGGATATTATCAATTGAAGGTTAAGGATGTGGATTTGCTGAAAATAACTTTTCGAACGAGATATGAGCATTATGAATTTCTGGTGATTCCATTTGGTTTGACGAATGCTCCTGCTTCTTTCATGGATATGATGAACAAGGTGTTTAATGATGTTAGAAATGAGGTTTTATCGATCCAATCCCGAATAGGTTGTATTTCCTAAGTTTTTGCTTATGAAAATGGTGGTTTTTGAGGTGTTTTTGGTGTTATGTTATAGCTGGAGGTATAAGGACGAGTTGAGAGTTGTTTTTGATGTTAATTGATGTTTAGAAGTGAATAGAAGTGATGGATCTTGGCTGGGTTAAGTTTTGGAAGAGTTTGGAGGTGATTTCGGTTGTGTTTGGTAGCCGAAATGTTGGTTTTTGGTAGAGCAGCGGGTTTAGGTGTGTTGGCTGAAGATTTCAATGCATGATGATGCATTAATCCTCTGCTTTGATGTGTCTAAAACATGGGAGACATCTTCGGATACTTTTAGAGTTGATCCGGAGGTTTAATCAGCGTTTCGGCAAGCAAGCGAAACGAAATTGGTGAGTGGAGTTGGTTTTCCAGCTTTGGAACGATTATTTGGAGGTTTGGGATCTTAGTTTAAGTCTAAACAACTTAGCTAAGCTCAAGAGTAAGTTTTCGGAAAAACTCCCTCGGATGTGCTAAGTTGTGGTTGATGCATTAGTTATGAGATGCATGTTTAATTACTGTTTTGAAAGCATGTTTTAGCATGATTAATGCTGGTTTTGAAAGCCATGTATTGAAGGATGCTCAAGGTAAGAGATCCTTGGTTTGACATGTTATTAATTTGGTTATGATGCATGAAGGTGCATAATGTTAAGTGGCTTTTATTAATGCTTAAAAATAGTGAATTGATGATGATATTTGATGTATATTGGCAAGTGATGAGATGGTTTTAAAGTACTTGAATCAGATATAGTTAGCCGGCTATAGGATTGGGTGCACCGTAAGTAAGTCGCCTTGGATGTTGAGGGGTTGTGATTGTACCGTAAACTCCATCCAAGTACCCTAACGATTGAGGTAAGATCACAACGGTCGTTGAAATTCCGTGTGTGGATCTTGTGTTATGTGTCCCTTACTCTCGTTAGAGGAATTATACAACTATCGATGAGTGGTGTTGAGGGGTTGTGATTGTACCGTTATACTCCACCACGAGTGTCACATCAATGGAGGGATTGCTCTTGAGTGTGAACCTTGTGTAGTCCGGTAGTGTGTATGAAGCGTGTGGGACAACGCTTGTAATCTGCGTATCCGATTGTGTTTTGTGTAAATGGTTATGAACTATCACTTGGAAGCCAATATAATGTATATAAATGTAAAGAAGCATGAGATGCTTGGAAATGATGCATGGTAGCATGAGAAAAGAGTTGAGCTTGTGGTTTAAAAACTTTGTTGAAAGTGTTTTCAAAAAAATGCATTCATGTATTGGTTTTAGTTAGAGCTTGCCTCACTAAGCATTTGTGCTTACGCTCTCTTTTACCATAATGCAGATAATTGAGGTGTTAAAGGGCATCAAGGAAGCTAAGTATATCCAAGGGAAGCTAAGCTCATGTATGGTGAAGTTTTCGTACGCTATTAGTTTTGATAATTTGGCAATGGGAACCTAAGTTTTGTTTTGGGAGATGTGTTGAACTCCCTAAGGTTGTGGCATGTTTGCCTTTATTGGTTTGAATTGTAAATGGCTTTTAAATGCTTGATTTGAAGTTTGTTTGCCTTTTTGGTTTTGATAATAGGAAGCATGCCTCTAGTCTTGTGAAATTTCATGTTTGGTGATATGAATGTGTTAGGGTGTCCTAAACATGTACCATTTATGTATGATGACTTGTTGACATGATTAGGGAGTCATTGGATGGTGTTTGAGTGGGTTTATGCATGAAGAACCATCAAAATCTGCTGTTTCTGGGCAAACCGTATCAGAACACTCCCTAGTGTTTCGAAACGGAGGCCTGAAATGGCCTTCGTGTTTCGAAACGCCAAGGAATGTTTCGAAACGAATTTGCCACTGGAAGGCCTCGTTTCGGAACCAGTCTCGGAACTAACCCGCGTATCGAAATGGTCAACACCGTTCCGATCCTGCGTTTCGATACGGCAGGTGGGTGTTTTGAAACAGGTGACCGTTGGGCACTGATTTTAACGGTGCTGAAGTTTGCAAGCCTTACTTTTTAGTCCCGAAAATTGTGTTTGCAATTGTATAAGTTTGAGATGTCCAATTATGGTGAATTTTGGCAGGGAAGCATGTAACATGACTAATTTCATATTGGTAACATAAAAATCTTTAAAGACCCTCTAATTCGCAGAATTTACATTTTGGTCCATATTCTGGTAATAAGTGCAATTGAGTCCCAGATTGTTATCCGATCGCTGTGCCTTTCTCAAATAAGCTTTATGGGAACTCACTTAGGGTTAATGTGCATCTAGACAAGATTAAAAAGAAAAAAAGGGTTGTGAATCAAGGTTGACTTTTGGGTTGACTTTGGTTTTCCCCGTGTGACCTTCGTAGTTCGGGTCAACCGTCTAGGCCGGGCTAAGGGGGTTACAATTTGATATTCTAGCTTTAATGAGGTGTAATGCATGCCGGTTAATGGATTGAGATGAAATTGTGATGTTATGCTATGTTTGAGGGTATAGATGGAGAACTCATTGCTATATCATTACTATTGGAAAGATTTTTTTTGAAAATGAACTTAAGCACCTTGGATTTCTTGCCTTATATTTCCTAACTGTGATTTATTGCATTTTTTCTAGTTGCATTATTTTGAAAAAGGCCACGTAAAGAGCATAGAATGAACATGCGTAACGCAGTTGAGAATGAAACGAATGAGAATGACGAGCGTGTCGAAAATCTACCGCCTCCTCATCCTGGTGGACCACCCGATGGTGGTGGCGTAGGCGTCGGTGCTGCGGGAGCCGGAATAGGGGTTGCTGAACCCGAGGGAGCACAAGGGCAAGCTGCTCCTGATATGACAGTGCTAATACAAGATATTGTTGGAGATTTTCGAGCGGCAGTAGCTGGAGCTCATGTGGCTGTACCTCAGGCCGGTGCTGGTGCGAGCTTGCCTCTTGAGCGACTATGCAGTCTGGGAGGGACTGAGTTTAGGGGGCTGACCCCTGAGGGTTTCGAGTCTTGGTTGGAGAGTACCAAGAGAATCCTTGGACAAATGAACTGTAATGATGTCCAGAAGTTGGGGTGCATCGTATCTCTGTTGCATGGTGATGCCTACACGTGGTGGACGACCACTATTGCTGGTTTAGAGGATGCTGAGGTATCCTGGACCTTCTTTCTGAATGCGTTCAAGAGGAAATATTTGGGAGTCTGTTATCTGGACGAGAAGAGGAGGGAGTTTATGTCCCTAGTACAAGGTAGCATGTCGGTGGCGGATTATGAAGTACAATTTGTACGCCTTAGCCAATATGCGCCATAATTGGTCCCGAGTGAACGGGAGAGGTGCGAGCGGTTCAGATATAGGCAAGTGGCTGACGTGAAAACTTATATGCTTGCATCAGACTATACCAATTTTGATGTCTTGGTCACTCGAGCCAAGGACATCGAGCTGAACCTTGGTCTGGCGAGTCGAGCAAGAGAATCTAGCTCGGGGAAGCGACCTGCAGATCATGATCTTGGAAGAGAGTCAGGGCAATTTCCACCGTCATGGCAATATGGAAAAATATCTAAAAATCCTCATTTATTATATAAATGTTTATGGTGAAAACAATTTTACAAAATGTGATTTAGAAATATTACATTTTGGTTTAGTGACCAAATTGCACTTTTTGCAAAAGTTGACTAGTGACTATTTTGTAAAGGATTGAAACTTTGAATCTTTAAGGAGCTAAGTTGACCAAATTGTTTTTCATCAGATTTCTCTTTAATTTGGGAGTTTTGATAATGATTTAATTAAAGGAATTAAAAGAAAAATCTTATGTTGACTTTTCATAACTACTTTACGATACTTTTCCCTCTTTTTTATTTTCTCTCAACTTTCACTCAGCCAAACCTATTTCCCTAATCAATTAATCTCTGGTTTTCATCTCTTTGTAGAGATTTCATCTTCCTAAGGATTTCCAACCTTTACTTCATCAAATCCTTTTGTTTCCACTTTGGATTTTCAAGAAATCTTGTCCAAATTGAGGAGAAATCAGCCATTAGAGGTAAGTTTCCTCCTTCTCCTCTAATGATCAGTTCTTTACTGAAGTTCCCAAGTTATCAATCATTTGTTAATGATCTTTAAGTTGTTTTAATGTTATAATCAAGAAATGGTTGTTAAATTCATGGTTCTAGAGGTGATTTTTATGATTTTTGTATTTCCGAGTTAAACTCTGTTTTGAGGTTGATTTCTAACATGTTTTGGATGATATTTGATGTTGAGATTGAGGTTTTAATAAATGAATCCTTAATAGGCTTGGGTTCCTAAGTTTTACATGTTAGATTTGTGGTTTTTGGGGTGTTTTGGTGATCTGCTATTGCTGGAGATATAAGGATGTGTTTGTGATGATTTTTTGTTTTGATTGAGGTTTAGAAGTGGTTAGAATTGATAGATCTTGGCTGGACTTTGATTTGAGAAAGTTTGGAGGTGATTTCGGTTATTTCGGATAGCCGAAATGATGTTTTTGAATAGTGCAGCGAGTTTGAATGAGTGGCTGGTGATTTCAATGCATGATGATGCATTAATTCTCTGCTCTTATGTGTAATGAACAAGGGAGACATCTTCGGACACTTTTGGTGTGGATCCAGAAGTGTCGGAAGCCTAGGAATCGTTACAACAAGCAAACGAAACGTAATCGGTGAGTGCGAATGGTTTTTAGAAGTCCTTGAGGGATAAGGAAACAAGGTTTGGGGATTTAGGATTGGTTTGAAACACCATCCTAAGTCCGGAAGTAAGTATGGCTAGATTTGCTCTCGATATGTGGTTGATGCCCTAAATGCTTTTAACATGCTCTTGATTTGTGTTAGACAAATTCCTACTATTTTTTGCATGGTTTATAACATGAAAAGATGTTATGTGATGATCCTATGAGATAACATGGCTATGTAAAGAGTTTTAAGATTTTGATTAAATGCTATGCATGAATTGTGGTTTTGAAATGGGATGAGTTAGATTTGAGAAACGTTGCATCAAAATAGTAGGTGAGATGATGATTTTAATGTAATATATTGGCATAAATGATGAGATGATTACCGGATATAATTGGACGACCAATAGGATTAGTGCACTATAAACTAAAAATTTGTGTGTGCTCTTTCGAGTCGGGCAATGGGGGTAGTGCCATCCCGATCCAAAGTGAGAATCCGATGATGAGAGATACCATTGGGGTAGGTCTTGGTGAAACACCCAAGCTTTGTGGTGAAGAGAGATACCGCATGAGAGTCCGGTGATGTGAGATTCCACTGGGGTAGGACTTGGCTTTAAGTCAAGCTAATCCGCATATCCGAGTAAAGATATAATATGAAATTCCAATATATGAGATTGTATTTGATTCACATGTGCCAATGTTGAGATGTTTTATGCTATGAGAAATGCATATGAGATTTGAGGTTTATGAAATGCTTTTATTTACATCAAGCATGTGTATGGCTTTTCCATGAGATTTGCATTAGTTGAATGCATTAGTTAGATTGATGGTAAATGTGATTTTCAAATAGAGATTTGCTTTGAATTGGTTTCAAGCATGAGATAGAAAGAGCATGTTGTAGAAAATGGTTTTTGAGAATGAGATTTAAAGTTGCATTGTTGTGTTGGTGTTTCTAGAGCATGCCTCACTAAGCAATTGTGCTTACGCTCTCTTTTACCAACAATGTAGATAGTTGAGACACTTTTGGCAGCAAGGAGGCTAAGGATTTCCAAGGAATTGAAAAGGTCAAGTATGGTGATGTTTTACGTTTACTTTAGTAATGATAATTGGCAATGGGATCCAATAGGTTGCTTTGAGAGATGTAATTTAAACTCCCCGTGGTTGTTGCAAGTTTAATATGGTTTATGTGGTTTGTAAGAGGCCTTTATTGTAGTTTTGGTGCTTTATGTTACTATTTGGTATGTTCATGGTTTGTTTCATAAGCATGTTTCATGATTTGCTTGGCTATGATTGAGGTAGTCAACCAAATGCTGCTATATGGTGTGGAATTGCTTGTTTATATGTTTAAGTAATTACCATTAGCATGTAAGTATGATTTGAGGTTGTTTAATTGATGTTTGAAGTGTTTTCAATGTTAAAAATGGGGCAGATCTGGTATGCGTATCGATACACGGGCTTGCGTATCGATATGCATAAGCCAGATTTTTGCTTTGCTGCACAAGCGTTTTGGTACGTTTGCGAGGTGTTTCGGTACAGGCTTTAAGGGTGTTTCGATACGCAGGGAAATGTATCGATACACCCTCAGGGACTTTGGTCACTACCATCCCGCGTACCGACATGGTCTCAAGCGTATCGATACTCCACCGTTAATTTTGTTAAATGACATCTTCAAAAGTTTGATTTTGTTACATTTTAGTCCCCGAGATTTATGGATGCAATTGAATGAGTTTGGAATGTCTAATTGTGTTGAAAATTGACAGAGTGGCATGAAATGAGACTAATTGAATTTTAGTAACCATAAAATCTGTGAGGTCATTGTAATTTGCAAAATTTACATTTTGGTCCCTAAATGTTTATTTTGTTCAATTAAAACCCTAAACGTGGTCTGATCGCTGTTTCATTTCTTCCTATGATCTTTGGTGGTCACATAGGTTTAATATTGCATTTAAAAAAGTTAGAAAGAAAAAAAGGGTCGTCAATTAGAGTTAACTTTAATGAGTTGGCTTCGGTTTTCCCTGTGTAATCACCTCGGTTCGGGTCAACCATCTAGACCGAGCTAAGGGGGTTACATTTGTTGGTATAAGAGCCAGATTTACGAATAATTGGGGCTTGGTAGGTGATTTATAGGTGTGAATATAAATGGTTATGACTTTTTGTGAAAGCATGTTGTGTGATTGTTCGATGTTCTAACTTTAATGAGGTGTAATGCATGCCAGTTGATGGATTGAGATGAAATTGTGATACTATGCTATGTTTGGGGGTATAGATGGGGAACTCATTACCATATCATTACTATTGGAAAGAATTGTTTTGAAAATGAACTTGAGCACCTTGGATTTCTTGCCTTATATTGCCTAATTGTGATTTATTGCATTTTTGCTAGTTACATTATTTTGAAATGGGGCCACGTAGAGAGCATAGAATGAACATGCGTAACGCAATCGAGAATGAAACAAATGAGAACGACGAGCGTGTCGAAAATCTACCGCCTCCTCCTCTTGGTGGACCACCCGATGGTGGTGGAGTAGGGGTTGGTGCTGCGGGAGCTGGAATAGGGGTTGCTGAACCCGAGGGAGCACAAGGGCAAGCCACTTATGATATGACAATGCTAATACAAGCTATTGCTGGAGATTTTCGAGCGGCAGTAGCTGGAGCTCATGTGGCTGCATCTCAGACCGGTGCTGGTGCGAGTTTGCCTCTTGAGCGACTATGCAGTCTGGGAGGGACTGAGTTTAGGGGGCTGACCCCTGAGGGTTCCGAGTCTTGGTTGGAGAGTACCAAGAGAATCCTTGAACAAATGAACTGTAATGATGTCCAGAAGTTGGGGTGCATAGTAACTCTGTTGCATGGTGATGCCTACACGTGGTGGACGACCACTTATACTGGTTTAGAGGATGCTGAGGTATCTTGGACGTTCTTTCTAAATGCATTCAAGAGGAAATATTTGGGAGTCCGTTATCTGGACGAGAAGAAGAGGGAGTTTATGTCACTAGTACAAGGTAGCATGTCGGTGGCGGATTATGAAGTACAGTTTGTACGCCTTAGCCAGTATGCGCCAGAATTGGTCTCGACTAAACGGGAGAGGTACGAGCGGTTCAGATATGGGCCTGTTGCTGACGTGAAAACTTATATGCTTGCATCAGACTATACCGATTTTGATTTCTTGGTCACTCGAGCCAAGGACATCGAGCTAAACCTTGGTCTGGCGAGTCGAGCGGGAGGATCTAGCTCGGGGAAGCGACCTGCGGATCGTGATCTTGGAAGAGATCGGTTCAAGATACCTAAGTATAGAAGGTCACACATGGATGCTAGACGCGGGGGAGGTAACCATGGGAGAGGTCAGCAAGGGCCGAATGCTTTGGTACGTACCCCTGAATGTAATCGTTGTGGCAGGAGACACACGAGAGAGTGCTGGGGCAATGTTGGTACATGTTGGAATTGTTGTTCGCGTGGGCACATGAAAAGGGATTGTCCTCAGTCGGTACGAGAAGGGCAAGCTCCGGTGAGAGCAGTTGAGCCTCAGAGGGGCCGTAGGCGCGGTTGAGGCAATTTCCAGCGTAGGGATGACGGAGCGATAAATGTGGCACACGTTGTAGCTGTTCAGCATGAAGGTGGTGGTCAGGCCAGAGTGTACGCCCATCGTGAAAAGAGAAATGACACGGACGTAATTGCACGTACCTTTACTTTGCAGTCCTTGCAATTACTTTCTCTAATTGATTCTGGATCTACACATTCGTTCATATTGTGTGAACATGCTCAAATGCTTGGTTTTCCTCTTAAGTCTTTGAATGTTGGTATGCGTGTAACTAGCTCTTTCGGTGAAACGATAGTAACAAGGAGGTTGTATAGAAGATGTCCCTTAAAGGTACCAGAACATGTGTTCTTGGTGGACCTTATGGTATTGCCTTTCTATGGATTCGATGTAATCCTTGGTATGGATTGGCTCGTTGAACATAGGGCAGTCATGGATTTTGAAAATAAACGAGTTTCACTGAAACTTGTCGATGATTATGAAGTTGTGGTAGTGGGAGATAACGTGAAGTTCTTATCTAATGTAGTTTCGACGCTTGAAGCGAGTTAGATGTTGGGTCAAGGATGTGAAGCTTATTTGGCCTTTGTAATGAATCCTAGCACGAAGGAGGTACGAGTGCAGGATATAAAAACAGTGAGTGAATTCCCTAGGGTATTTCCGGAGGAGCTGCCTGGTTTGCCGCCTAGTCGGGAGGTTGAGTTCAGAATTAAGTTGTATGAGAACACATCTCCGATATCCATGGCTCCCTATCGAATGGCACCAAAAGAGTTAAAGGAGTTGAAGATGCAACTTCAAGAGTTGCTGGATCAGGGCTTTATTCGCCCTAGTGTGTCGCCTTGGGGTGCACCAGTTTTGTTCGTGAAGAAGAAAGATGGCACGATGAGAATGTGCATTGGTTATCGTCAGCTGAATAAGTTGACTATCAAGAATAAGTATCCTTTAACAAGGATTGATGATCTTTTCAATCAGTTTTGGGGAGCGGCGGTGTTCTCAAAGATAGATCTTCGATCAGGATATTATCAATTGAAGGTTAAGGATGTGGATTTGCTGAAAATAACTTTTCGAACGAGATATGAGCATTATGAATTTCTGGTGATTCCATTTGGTTTGACGAATGCTCCTGCTTCTTTCATGGATATGATGAACAAGGTGTTTCATGAGTTCATGGATAAGTTCGTTGTGGTGTTCATCGATGATATCCTTGTGTACTCTCGTACCGAGGAGGAGCGTGAGGAACATTTGAGGATTGTTTTACAAGTGCTGCTAGAGAATCAACTTTATGCTAAGCTGAGCAAATGTGTGTTTTGGCTAAACGAGGTCATTTTCCTCGGTCATGTGGTTTCAGCCAAGGGAATTCGTGTTGATCCTCAGAAGATTGAGGCGGTGGTGAACTGGAAGCCTCCTAGGTCTGTTCATGAAGTTCGTAGCTTTCTTGGTTTGGCGGGTTACTACCGAAGGTTTGTGGATGGGTTTTCCAAGATTGCTGCCCCTTTGAAGAAGTTATTACAGAAGGATGTTAAGTTTTAGTGGACGGAACCGAGACAACAAGCTTTTGAGAAGCTAAAGGAAGCTTTGACGCAAGCTCCTATCTTGATTCAACCTGAGTCAGGAAAAGAGTTTGTGGTGTATAGTGACGCATCCTATGTTGGTTTGGGGTGTGTGCTGATGCAGGAGGGTAGGGTAGTAGCTTATGCATCGCGACAATTGAAAGTGCATGAGCGTAACTATCCTACGCATGACATTGAGTTAGCGGCAGTTGTATTCGCTTTAAAAATCTGGAGGAATTATCTATATGTTGAGAAGTGTACTGTGTACACGGATCATGAGAGTTTGAAGTATCTTATGTCTCAAAAGAAGCAAAATCGTTAGGTGGAATTGCTTAAGCATTATGATCTAACGACCGAGTATCACCCGGGAAAGGCCAATGTTGTGGTTGATACTTTGAGCAGGAAAGTGGCGGTGGAGTTGAGGGCGATGTTTTCTTGTTTGAGCATATCACGAGATGGTGGTCTTGTTGATGAGTTGCAAGTGAAGCCATCTTTGGTTCAGTTGATAAAGGATAAGAAGTTCCTTGATGATTCTCTTGTACCACATGTTCAGGACATTGCAGAAGGAAGGCCTTCGAATTTCAGCTTTAATGATGATGGTGTTCTATGCTTTGGGAGTCAGATAGTGGTGCCAAATGATGTGGAGTTGAGGCGCACTATTCTGACAGAAGCTCATAGTAGTCCTTTCACTATGCACCCTGGTAGTACGAAAATGTACCGTGATCTGAAGGATGAGTACTACTGGGTGGGGTTGAAGAAAGATGTTGCTGAGTTCGTTAGCAAATGCATGGTTTGTCAGCGGGTTAAGGCTTAACATCAAGTTCCTTCTGGTTTGTTACAGTCATTGAGAATCCCAGAATGGAAGTGGGAAAGGATTACCATGGACTTCGTGTCTGGGTTGCCGTTGTCACCATCGAAGAAAAATTCTGTTTGGGTTATTGTGGATCGCCTTACGAAGTGTGCACATTTCTTGCATATGCATACTATGTATACCTTGGATAAGCTAGCTAAGTTGTACATTGCTGAAATTGTACGATTGCATGGGGTGCCAAAATCTTTAGTGTTGGATAGAGATCTGAGGTTCACAACAAGGTTCTAGGAATGTTTACATCAAGGTTTTGGTACACGGATGAATTTCAGTACTTCTTATCATCCACAGACGGATGGGCAGTCGGAGCGTGTTATCAAAGTGCTTGAGGATATGTTGAGGTGCTGCATTATTGAGTTTCAAGGCTCTTGGGAGAAGCACTTGACTTTGGTTGAGTTTGCTTATAATAATAGTTACCAGGCAAGCATTCAAATGGCACCTTATAAGGCTTTATATGGGAGGAAGTATAGGACTCCCCTTTGTTGGGCTGAAACGGGACAAAAGTTAGTTTCGATGCCATCCTTGTTGAAAGGAACCATCGAGAAGGTGAAGCTCATTTGTGAGTGTTTGAAGGCAACATCAGACCGGCAAAAGTCTTACGCGGATTTGAAGCGTAAGGAGATAGAGTTCGCGGTTGGCGAACGTGTACTTTTGAAAGTCTCACCTTGGAAGAAGGTGATGAGATTTGGCCGAAAGGGAAAATTTAGTCTGAGGTTCATTGGACCATATGATGTGATAGAATGTATGGGTCCTGTTGCTTATAAACTGAGACTGTCTTCAGAGTTAGAAAAGATATATAATGTGTTTCATGTATCCATGCTTCGGACGTATCGATCGGATCCGTCGCAAGTTATGCCTGTGGAAGAGGTTGAGCTGAATCCAAACTTGACTTATGATGAAGAGCCCATTGAGATTCTGGATACGGATAGTAAGGTTCTCCGGGGTAAGACCATCAGGCTGGTTAAAGTCTTCTGGAGACATCGTGACGTTGAAGAAGCCACGTGGGAAAGGAATGATGGCATGATGAAGCAATTTCCTTACCTTTTTCCACCAGGTAAATTTCGAGGACGAAATTTCTTAAGTGGGGGAGAGTTGTAATACCCTGGTTTTGGGCCTAGATGTTTTAGAGGTTAAATCGGGTCGGTCGAGAATGATTCGAACCCTTTAAGGTTGGTTTAGAGAACACCTAGTTCAGGATGCTTTAAAAATACGGAAAAATATCTAAAAATCCTCATTTATTATATAAATGTTTATGGTGAAAACAATTTTACAAAATGTGATTTGGAAATATTACGTTTTGGTGTAGTGACCAAATTGCAGTTTTTGCAAAAGTTGACTAGGGACTGTTTTGTAAAGGATTGAAACTTTATATCTTTAAGGAGCTAATTTTACCAAATTGTTTTTCATCAGATTTCTCTTTAATTTGGGAGTTTTAATAATGATTTAATTAAAGGAATTAAAAGAAAAATCTTATGTTGACCTTTCATAACTAATTTACGATACTTTTCCCTCTTTTCATTTCCTCCCAACTTCCACTCAGCCAAACACATTTCCCTCATCAATTAATCTCTGGTTTTCATCTCTTTTGCTGAGATTTCATCTTTCTAAGGATTTCCAACCTTTACTTCATCAAATCCTTTTGTTTCCACTTTGGATTTTCAAGAAATCTTGCCCAAATTGAGGAGAAATCAACCATTAGAGGTAAGCTTCATCCTTCTCCTCTAATGATGAGTTCTTTACTGAAATTCCCAATTTATCAATCCTTTGTTCATGATCTTTAAGTTGTTTTAATGTTATAATCAAGAAATGGTTGTTAAATTCATGGTTCTTGAGGTGATTTTTATGATTTTCGTATTTCTGAGTTAAACTTTGGTTTGAAGTTGATTTCTAACATGTTTTGGATGATATTTGATGTTGAGATTGAGGTTTTAATAAATGAATCCCGAATAGGCTTGGGTTCCTAAGTTTTACATGTTAGATTTGTGGTTTTTGGGGTGTTTTTGGTGATATGCTATTGTTGGAGATATAAGGACATGTTTGTGATGATTTTTGATGTTCATTGAGGTTTAGAAGTGGTTAGAAATGATAGATCTTGGCTGGAATTTTATTTGAGAAAGTTTTGAGGTGATTTCGGTTATTTCAGATAGCCAAAATGGTGTTTTTGAATAGTGCAGCGAGTTGGAATAAGTGGCTGGTGATTTCAATGAATGGTGATGCATTAATCCTCTGCTCTTATGAGCAATGAACATGGAAGACATCTTCGTACGCTTTTGGAGTAGATTCGGAAGTGCCGGAAGCCTAGGAATCGTTTCGGCAAGCAAGCGAAACGTAATCGGTGAGTGCGAATGGTTTTTAGAAGTCCTTGAGGGACAAGGAAACATGGTTTTGGGATTTAGGATTGGTTTGAAATACCATCCTAAGTCCGGAAGTAAGTATGGCTAGATTTGCTCTCGATATGTGGTTGATGCCCTAAATGCTTTTAACATGTTCTTGATTTGTGTTAGACAAATTCCTACTGTTTTATGCATGATTTATAACATGAAAAGATGTTATGTGATGATCCCATGAGATAGCATGGCTATGTAAATAGTTTTAAGATGTTACGTGCTCTTTGGAGTTGCGCAATGGGGGTAGTGCCATCCCGATCCAAAGTGAGAATCCGATGATGAGAGATACCATTGGGGTAGGTCTTGGTGAAACACCCATGCTTTGTGGCAAAGAGAGATACCGCAATGAGAGTCCGGTGATGTGAGATTCCACCGGGGTAGGACTTGGCTTTATGTCAAGCTAATCCGCATATCCGAGTAAAGATATAATATGAAATGTCAATATATGAGATTGTATTTGATTCACATGTACCAATGTTGAGATGTTTATGCTATGAGATTTGAGGTTTATGAAATGCTTTTATTTACATCAAGCACGTGTATGGCTTTGCCATGAGATTTGCATTCGTTGAATGCATGAGTTAGATTGATGGTACATGTGATTTTTAAACGGAGATTTGCTTTGAATTGGTTTCAAGCATGAGATAGAAAGAGCACGTTGTAGAAAATGGTTTTTGAGAATGAGATTTAAAGTTGCATTGTTGTGTTGGTGTTTTTAGAGCATGCCTCACTAAGCAAATGTGCTTACGCTCCCTTTTACGAACAATGCAGATAATTGAGACACTTTTGGTAGCAAGGAGGCTAAGGATTTCCAAGGAATTGAAAAGCTCAAGTATGGTGATATTTTACGTTTACTTTAGTAATGATAATTGGCAATAGGAACCAATGGGTTGCTTTGGGAGATGTATTTTAAACTCCATGTGGTTGTTGCAAGTTTAATATGGTTTATGTGGTTTGTAAGAGGCCTTTATGGTAGTTTTGGTGCTTTATGTTACTATTTGGTATGTTCATGGTTTGTGTCACAAGCATATTTCATGATTTGCTTTTCTATGATTGAGATAGTCAACCAAATGCAGTTATGTGTTAGGAGTTGCATGTCTATAAGTTTGTGTGGACGCCAATAACATGTATGTATGATTTGTGGATGATTTGCTGAAGTATGAGGTGTTTTTAAGGCTGTTTTTAGGACAGTTCTAGTATGCGTATCGATACACGGGCTTGCGTATCGATACAAATAAGCTAAATTTGTGCCTTGCTGCACAAGCGTTTCGGTACGTTTGCGAGGTGTTTCGGTATGGACTTGAAGGGCGCATCGATACGCGGGGAAGCGTATCGATACACTCTTGGTGACTTTGGTTATTTCCATCACGCGTACCGATACGGTCTCAAGCGTGTCGATACGCGATCGTCAATTCTGTTAAATGGCATCTTCATAAGTTTGATTTTGTTACATTTTAGTCCCTGAAATTTATAGATACAATTGAATGAGTTTGGAATGTCTGATTGTGGTGAAAATTGACAGAGTGGCATGAAATGGGACTAATTTAATATTGGTAACCTTAAAATCTGTAAAGCCCTTGTAGATTATAAAAATTACATTTTGGTCCCTAAATGTCTAATTTGTTCTATTAGAACTCTAAACGTGGTCCGATCGCTGTGTCGGTTCTTCCTATGATCTTTGGTGGTCACATAGGTTTAATATTGCATTTACAAAAGTTAAAAAGAAAAAAGGGTCGTCAATCGGAGTTAACTTTAATGAATTGGCTTTAGTTTTCCCCGTGTAATCACCTCGGTTCGGGTCAACCGTCTAGACCAGGATAAGAGGGTTACATTTGTTGGTATCGGAGCCAGGTTTGCGAATAATTGGGGCTTGGTAAGTGGTTGATAGGTGTGAATTTTAATGGTTATGACTTTTTGTGAAAGCATGTTGTGTGATTGTTCGATGTTCTAGCTTTAATGAGATGTAATGCATGCAAGTTGTTGGATTGAAATGAAATTGTGATGCTATGTTATGTTTGGGGTATAGATGGGAAACTCATTGCCATATCATTACTATTGAAAAGATTTGGTTTGAAAATGAACTTGAGCACCTTGGATTTCTTGCTTTATAATGCCTAACTGTGATTTATTGCATTTTCGCTAGTTGCATTATTTTGAAATGGGGCCACGTAGAGAGCATAGAATGAACATGCGTAATGCAGTCGAGAATGAAACGAATGAGAATGACGAGCGTATCAAGAATCTACCGCCTCCTCCTGGTGGACCACCCGGTGGTGGTGGAGCCAGGGCCGGTGCTGCGGGAGCCGAAATAGGGATTGCTGAACCTGAGGGAGCACAAGGGCAAGGTTCTCCTGACATGTTAGTGCTAATACAAGCTATTGCTGGAGCCTTTCGAGTGGCAGTAGCTGGAGCTCATGTGGCTGCACCTCAGGCTGGTGCTGGTGCGAGTTTGCCTCTGGAGCGACTCCACAGTCTGGGAGGGACTGAGTTTAGGGGGCTGACCCCTGAGGGTTCCAAGTCTTGGTTGGAGATACCAAGAGAATCCTTGGAAAAATGAAGTGTAATGAAGTTAAGAAGTTGGGGTGCATCGTATCTCTGTTGCATGGTGTTGCCTACACGTGGTGGACGACCACTATTGCTGGTTTAGAGGATGTTGAGGTATCTTGGACGTTCTTTCTGAACGCGTTCAAGAGGAAATATTTTGCAGTCCGTTATCTGGACGAGAAGAAGAGGGAGTTTATGTCCCTAGTACAAGGTAGCATGTCGGTGGCGAATTATGAAGTACAGTTTGTACGCCTTAGCCAGTATGCGCCAGAATTGGTCCCGAGTGAACGGGAGAGGTGTGAGCGGTTCAGATATGGGCTGGTGGCTGACATGAAAACTTATATGCCTACATCAGACTATACCGATTTTGATGTCTTGGTCACTCGAGCCAAGGACATCGAGCTGAACCTTGGTCTGGCGAGTCGAGCGGGAGGATCTAGCTTAGGGAAGCGACCTGCGGATCGTGGTCTTGGAAGAGATCGGTTCAAGAGACCTAAGGATAGAAGGTCACACATGGATGCTATACGTGATGGAGGTAACCATGGGAGAGGTCAGCAAGGGTCGAATGCTTTTGTCCGTACCCCTGAATATAACCGGTGTGGCAGGAGACACATGAGAGAGTGCTGGGGCAATATTGGTATGTGCTGGAATTGAGGTTCTCATGGGCACATGAAAAGGGATTGTCCTCAATTGGTACGAGAAGGGCAGACTCTGGTGAGAGTAGCTGAGCCTCAAAGGGACCGCAGGCGCGGTCGAGGCATTTTCCAGCATAGGGATGACGGAGCAAGAAATGCGGCACACGGACGTAATTGCAGGTACCTTTACTTTGCAGTCCTTGCCATTACTTTCTCGAATTGATTCTAGATCTACACACTCATACATATTGCGTGAAGATGCTCAAATGCTTGGTTTGCATGTTGAGTCTTTGGATGTTGGTATGCGTGTAACTAGCTCTTTCGGTGAAACGATAGTAACAAGGAGGTTGTATAGGAGATGTCCCTTAAAGGTACAAGAACATGTGTTCTTGGTGGATCTTATGGAATTGTCTTTCTATGGATTCGATGTAATCCTTGGTATGGATTGGCTCGTTGAACATAGGCAGTCGTGGATTTTTAAAATAAACGAGTTTCGCTGAAACTTGCTGATGATTATGAAGTTGTGGTAGTGGGAGAGAACGTGAAGTTCTTATCTAATGTAGTTTCGACGCTTGAAGTGAGCCGGATGTTGCATCAAGGATGTGAAGCTTATTTAGCCCTTGTAATGAATCCTAGCACGAAGGAAGTACGAGTGCAGGATATAAGAACGGTGCGTGAATTCCCTGGGGTATTTCCGGAAGAGCTGCCTGGTTTGCCGCCTAGTCGGGAGGTTGAGTTCGGAATTGAGTTGTATGAGAACACATCTCCGGTGTCGGGGTTTTATCCGACCTAGTGTGTCACCTTGGGATGCACTAGTTTTGTTCGTGAAGAATAAAGATGGCACGATGAGAATTTGCATTGATTACCGTCAGCTGAATAAGTTGACTATCAAGAATAAGAATCCGTTACCAAGTATCGATGATCTTTTCAATTAGTTTCGTAGAGCTACTATGTTCTCAAAGATAGATATGCGGTCATGATATTATCAATTGAAGGTTAAGGATGTGGATGTGCCGAAAACAGCTTTTCGAACGAGATATGGGCATTATGAATTTCTGGTGACACTGTTTGGTTTGACGAATGCTCATGATGCTTTCATGGATATGATGAAAAGGGTGTTTCATGAGTTCTTGGATAAGTTTGTTGTGGTGTTTATCGATGATATCCTTGTGTACTCTCGTACCGAAGAGGAGCATGAGGAACATTTGAGGATTGTTTTACAAGTGCTGCTAGAGAATCAGCTTTATGCAAAGCTGAGTAAATGTGAGTTTTGGCTAAACGAGGTCGTTTTCCTTAGTCGTGTAGTTTCGGCTGAGGGAATTCGTGTTGATCCTCAGAAGATTGAGGCGGTGGTGAATTGGAAGCCTCCTAGGTCTGTTCATGAAGTTCGTAGTTTCCTTGGTTTGGCGGGTTACTACCGAAGGTTTGTGGATGGATTTTCCAAGATTGTTGCTCCTTTGACGAAGTTATTACAGAAGGATGCTAAGTTTCAGTGGACGAAAGCGAGACAACAAGCTTTTGAGAGGCTAAAGGAAGCTTTGACGCAAGCTCCTATCTTGATTGAACCGGAGTCAGGAAAAGAGTTTGTGGTGTATAGTGACGCATCCTATGTTGGTTTGGGGTGTGTGCTGATGCAGAAGGGTAGGGTAGTAGCTTATGCATCACGACAATTGAAAGTGCATGAGCGTAACTATCCTACGCATGACATTGAGTTAGCGGCAGTGGTATTCGATTTAAAAATCTAGAGACATTATCTATATGGTGAGAAGTGTGCTGTGTACACGGATCATAAGAGTTTGAAGTATCTTATGTCTCAGAAGGAGCTAAATCTCAGGCAACAACGTTGGGTGGAATTGCTTAAGGATTATGACCTAACGATCGAGTATCATCCGGGAAAGGCCAATGTTGTGGCCGATGCTTTGAGCAGGAAAGTGGTGGTGGAGTTGAGGGCGATGTTTGCTTGTTTGAGCATATCGCGAGATGGTGGTCTTGTTGCTGAGTTGCAAGTGAAGCCATTATTAGTTCAGTTAATAAAAGATAAGCAGCTGCTTGATGATTCTCTAGTATCGCATGTTCAGGATATTGTGGAAGGAAGGCCTTCAAATTTTAGTTTCAATAATGATGGTGTTTTATGTTTTGGGAGTCGAATAGTGGTGCCCGATGATGTGGAGTTGAGGTGCACTATTCTGACTGAATCTCATAGTAGTCCTTTTGCTATGCACCCTGGTAGTACGAAGCGTATCGTGATTCGAAGGATGAGTACTACTCGGTGCGGTTGAAGAAAGATGTTTATGAGTTTGTTAGCAAATGCATGGTTTGTCAGCGAGTTAAGGCCGAACATTAGGTTCCTTCTGGGTTGTTGCAGCCATTGAGAATCCCAGAATGGAAGTGGGAAAGGATTACTATAGACTTCGTCTCTGGGTTGCCGTTGTCACCATCGAAGGAAAAATTTTGTTTGGGTGATTGTGGATCGCCTTACGAAGTGTGCACATTTCTTGTATGTGCATACTATATATACTTTTGATAAGCTAGCTGAGTTGTACATTGCTGAGATTGTACGATTGCATGGGGTGCCAAAATCTATAGTGTCAGTTAGAGATCCGAGGTTCAAGGCAAGGTTCTGGGAATGTTTACATCAAGATTTGGGTACGCGACTGAATTTTAGTACTTCTTATCATCCGCAAACGGATGGACAGTCAGAGCGTGTTATCCATGTAACCCCCTTAGCCCGGCCTAGGCGTTAGACCCGAACTACGAAGATCACACGGGGAAAACCAAAGTCAACCCGAAGAGAAAAACACAGCGATCGGAAAACGTTTAAGGACTCAATTGCAAGAAATACACATTTAGGGACCAAAATGTAAATTTTTGAAAATATAAAGACTTTGTAGATTTTAGCTTTATCGAACCTTAATTAATCATATTACAAGCCTCTCTGCCAAATTTCAGCTTAACAAGACATCTCAAGCTCAAGCAATTGCCATTACAAAATTCAGGACTAAAATGTAAAGCATGCAGACTTCAGAGCAATTCAAATCTGTGTCCAACGGTCACCCGTTTCGAAACAGCTAAGGGTGTTTCGAAACACCAGGTCAAAAGACCCACACGTTTCGAAACTAGTTCCGAAACAGGGCATTCCAGTAGCCAACGTGTTTCGAAACACTTCTAGCCGTTCCGAAACGCCCAAGCCATTTCAGGCACCCGTTTCGAAACAACTAAGTGTGTTTCAATACACCCTGCCCAGAAACAGCAGAAAATTCTGGTTTTACACATCCAAACACCATCAAACATACTTTAAACCATTCCACAACATATCAACAACATGCCAAGCATTTAAGCCATCATATTGCAACAGAAACTAGATACATTACAAGGTTTAAGCACACCTACTCAATTACTACGCTCAACACATGATCTTGCTTTTAAACAAGGAACATAGCTATATCAAATATGAAGATCAAAATCCAAACATCACAAAAACATTCACCAACAAGTATCGAACCATAAACCGAACATGCTCAAAATGAACAATCTCATTACACATCAACATATAAGACTCCCCCCCATTGCCTTTATTATCTATAGCTATAAACCAAAACATACTTCTCAAGTGGAGCTCTTCTTGAATCCCTTGCTTCTTGCTGTCCCAACTTCAAATATCTGCATTGATGGATAAAGAGGAGCGTAAGCACATAATGCTTAGTGAGGAATGCTCAAAACCAAAACACCATCAATGCAGCGGATCATAAAACCATCTTAAAATGTAATCACAACTCAACAACCCAAAGTTTTGATTGGAAATCTCCTTTAAAAAACCATTGCTTAAAAACATGCATTGCTCAACAAGAAAACCAACATTTGACTTTGAAACACCAAACAACTCACCCCAAACAACATCTTTGCAATTACTACCATTTAAACCTTTCAATGCACAATCACTTCATGCAAAGTTTAAACCAATTTCCTTGGAAAACACTTCCACTTCACACTATACTCTTCTCATGCTTGATGATCATTTCAAAGCAAAATACCTTTTGGAAACCATATGTTCCTTTTGTCAATCCCATGCATTCAACAAATGCAAAACTCATGGCAAAGCCATACATGCTTGTTACTCAAAAGCATTTCATAAACACAAAACCCCATTTGCATAAGCAAATCTCCATTTTGAAAACCACATGTACCATCTAGCTAACACATGCATACAACCTATTCAAATCTCATGGCAAGGCCACATATGCCTGATATAAAAAAGCATGTCATAAAATTATTATCTCATATGCATTTCTCAAAACATACAACATCTCAAGCATTGGTACATGTGACACATTTCTTTCTCATATATTTGCATTTTTAGAAAATACTTCAACCAAACTTTTAAACCACATGCTCATCAATTTCTCATGCTACCTTGCAACATTTTCAAGCATCTCACGCTTCGTTACAATCAAATACATTATATTGGCTTCAAGTGATAGTTCATAACCATTTCGACATAAGACACAATCGGATAGGCGGATTACAAGCGTCGTCCCACACGCTTCATACACACTACCGTCGTTACAAGGTGGAGTTTATCGGTACAATCACAACCCCTCAACACCCGTGATGGAGTTTAACGGTACAATAACAACCCCTCAACATCACTCATCGGTAGTTGTATAACCCACTAGCGAGAGCCAGGACACAACACAAGGCTTACACATGGGAGCTACCTCAACCATTATAATCACCTTAACCAAGCTCACACACGGGAGCAACCCTCCACCGTTGTGACGCTTAACAAAGTCCACCCACGAGAGCCATCCTCCATCGTGGTGATGCCAATTTCCTCAATCGCTAGGGTACTTGGATAGAGTTTACGGTACAATCACAACCCCTCGACATCCAAGGCGACTTTACTTACGGTGCACCCAATCCTATAGCCGGCTAACTATATCCGATTCAAATACTTAAAACCAAATTCATCACTTGCCAAAATACATCAAATACCATCATCAATTCACTGTTCTAAGCATTAATCAAAGCCACTTACCACCATGCATCTCCATGCATCATAAGCATATTAATAACATGACAAACCAAGGATCTCTTACCTTGAGCATCCTTCAATACATGGCTTTCAAATCCAGCATTAATCATGCTAAAACATGCTTTCAAAACAGTAATTAAACATGCATTCCATAACTAATGCATCAAACCATAACTTAGCACATCCAAGGGAATTTTTCCGAAAACTTACTCTTGAGCTTAGCTAAGTTGTTTAGACTTAGACTAAGCTCCCAAAACCTCCAAATAATCGTTTCAAAGCTGGAAAACAAACTCCACCCACCGATACACAAAACTATGCTAGCCGACAAGCCTCCCAAGCGTCTGAAACCTCCAACGCCACCTCTATTGCTTCCGGATCATTCTCCCCTGTTTTTAACACATAACAACAGAGGATTATTGCATCACCATGCATTAAAATCACCAGCAATACATCCTAAACTCGCTGCTCTACACAAGAACCTCATTTCGGCTTCCAAAAACAACCGAAATCACCTCCAAACTCTTTCAAAGCAAAGCCCAGCCAAGATCTATCACTTCTAACCATTTCTAAACATCAATTAACATCAAAAACAACCCTAAACCCGTCCTTATACCTCCAGCTATAACAGAACACCAAAATCACCCCAAAAACCACCATTTTCACAAGCAAAAACTCAAGAATCACAACCTATTCGGGATTGGATTGATAAAACCTCTTTTCTAACATCATCTAACATCTAAAATACATTAGAAAAGCATCTCAAAACAGAGCCCAACCAATTACAACGAAAATCCTCAAGATCTCTTCCAAAATCTTGAGTTTTAAGCCAAAATCTTGTTTCTAACATTAAAACCATTCATAAATCTTTAATAAAGGATTGACAACTTGGGAATTTCAGTAAAGAACTGAGTATTTAGAGGAGAAGAACAATCTTACATATAAATGATGATTTCTCCTTGATTTGGGCAAAATTCCATGAAAATGCAATGTGGAAATCAAAATGATTTGATGCAAGATTGATTAGGAACCAAAAGATGATGGAAATCTCATCAATTGCAGTGAAGATCAATGTGAATTTTTCTGGAGAAAATGTGTTTGGATGATGGGATTTTGAGAGAAAAAGGAATGAGAGAAAATTAGGAAAAGTAGTTATGAAAGTTAAAAAGTAGTTTTCACCTTTCTTTTATTTAATTAAAACATTAAATAAATCACCCAAATTAAGGAAAAATCTGGAGAAAAAACATTTTGGGTGAATTAGCTCCTTAAAGATTCAAAGTTTCAATCATTTAGAAAACAGTCACTACTAAACTTTGCAAAAATCGCAATTTGGTCACTACACCGAAATGTAGTATTTCCAAACCTTATTTTGTAAAATTGATTTCACCAATCACCTTTATATATTAAAAGAGGATTTTTATATATTTTTCTATATTTTTAAAACGCCCCGAACTAGGCTTTCCCTAAAACTCCCTTTTATATTCAAACCGTTTCTCAGGCCGGTCCGGTTCAAACCCTAAACTTCTAAGCCCAAAATTGGGGTGTTACAACTCTCCCCTTCTTAGGAAATTTCTTCCTCGAAATTTCAACCTGCGAAAAGAGCACGATACCAAACTTCTCAAAGCAACACACAATGTAACACCGGAGACTTAACCACCACTGAATCATCCTCAAATCAAACTTACACTATTCCCAAATCCTACACCACTACTCACGGTGCAAGACTTCTGACACACACGGTTACTAACCTCAACTTAGCTTTTCACACTTTCAAACTGTACAGGACCCTCAACAACACGAAGAACTCCTTAAGCCTTCACAACATACTCCGCCTCACCTCATAACTCCTTCAACAAACTCACACACACGGTGACACCAACCCATCCATTTTTCAGTCACTATGTAACCCACAACCTTCACTGCTTCTAAAAACCCCTTGGAAAACCACTCAACTCCTTCCAAAGATTATCACAACAAGCACAAATTTCTTAAGCAACAACTGCTTACCCAAACCTCTCAATGTATTGATAACATTCCTTCACAACCGCCTCTACCACTACCACAAAAACTCATCAAAACTACTCACACAACATCCGAAATCCACGTCACAAGACTCCAACCTTAACTCCACCAGATGTTCCACTTACCCCCAACTGACTGAGGAAAGATTTACCTGTACACGACTAACCAACCACCTTCTCACAAAAACCCCGACCACCCAACAATGGCCCTTGAACTTACATTGCCTTTCCACATCAGTCTTAAACTATAACACCAACCTTACCTGGATACCACCCACACCATCCACATGCAAGCATAATGAGACCATGAAACCTCTACTCATCCCAAGCCAAACCTTATCTACAGCTCTCAACATAACCTCCTCCCAACATCCCTAAGGTTACTACGAACCATCACCTACATAGCAAAAACCCTCCTATTGCATCTATCAACGCAAGATACCTCCACACTCCGGAAACACATCCACTATCCTACAACAAACACCCAGCACAGAGAAACTACAACACTTATCTATTATTCAAAACCACCTCAAACGATTCTAACTCCAAACGATCACCTCCTTATCACCACACCGCTAAACTCTCTAAGCACCTAAACACCTTCCTTCTGCCACCATGCTAGATCACACCCACTACTACTGACAACATATCTTCTACTACTTCTAGCATTCACCTAGCACCAAAACAACACTTTAAACCCACCAACCAACCTAATCCTACCACAACACTATCAGACCCAATTAGATATTAGCAAGTGTGAACGTTCGTATGCATGATCTCTACCATGCTCTATCAATGCCTGTGCATATGTATGCAAAACCTCTAATGTCATGTCACATGTATGCATGTACCAACATATATATAATATATAATCAAATGATTTTAACTGTGCATGTATGTCGGTTCACACTTACCAATAACATCCTCAGAATCCGTCTAAGAACAACCTCTTACCTCACCTCCAACTTTTCCAGCCCCACCACTCTAACAATTGCTAACTACAAAATACTCCACTAGTACCCTCTTCACTCTAAAGTTGTTTCCAGAAACAACATCGGCTACCACCCAAACTTACTAGTTAAAAGACTCTACTCACTACACAAAGAAATCCAAACCGGAACCAAACAAAGATTACTGGGGCAAAGATTACTTAGAAAAATTACCTGTAACCACCTCATCGCCCCGGAGTTCCAACAGACAAACTCCCTTCCCTGCAGAACCACTATTCTCTGGTCGTCCCGCCGCAACATCAACCAACACCTTAAGGTCATCACCGACTCCTTGCTGCAACGAACCCTGACTACCCCGAGCTAAATCCAGACAATTCCGTCTCAAATGTCCAATAGACCCACAATTCTAACAAGATCCATCCTCCAAACTCCCCACACCTCCTTGCCTTTCTTGCCACCTCCGAACTCTGTCTCGACCGCGCTCACGACCCTTCTGAGACCCTTTTTCACGCACTGAAGCTGACCTCACCACTTGAGAACAATCCCGCTTCACATGCTCCCTAGAACCACAGTTCCAACAAACTCCCACACCCCAACAAACTCCAACGTGACCCCTTCCACAACGGTCACACATCGGCAACCGAGCTACCACTCCTTGGTCATATTGCATTAAACCCACATCAACACCACCACCAGAACCTTGGTTCAGGCGAACCCTACCATCGCGTAACCTCTTACACTGACCACTCTCAAGATCAGTACTCACAACTCTTTTGTTTGCATTCTTCTCACCATCATAAACTGAACCCACACTCCCATATTGCTTAACCCCTGGAAACCTATATCCAAGGTATCTTCTATTAAAGGCAGACACAAAGAACTCCCAATCTATATCGTGGATATTCATTGCCACCGCTACAGATGTCCACCAAGCACAAGCATCCTCCAACATTAACAAGATAACACTTCCCAGCTTACAAGCGTTATCTCACCCTTCCCGATCCAGAATCGGAATTATACTGGCTAACCAAGCCTTGAACGCCTCAGGTGTCGAACCATGATACTCCACAGCCCCCAAACCATGCAAACGCTGCTTCAACAAACTCTCATGTCCCACAGATGACAAATCCTTCATCAGAGAACCAACTCTCTCATTCTGCCTTACCACCTCAACTCCAAGCACAGACGACTGAAACGAAACACCTCCACCAAAAGGTGAATTCCACCCCATAACAACCTGCTCTAAAGCAGCAACCATCGTACCCAATTGCCATTCTCTCCTTGATCCCATTGTGCTATTATTAACAAAGCAACAATAACAAAACAAACAAAACGATCAGACCAGCTTCGAGCAAGGATTCAAGACTCCAACTCTAAACTAACACATAGCTATAATAATAAGGCAATGGGTGTAACCCCCTAAGCCCGGCCTAGACGGTTGACCCGAACTACGAAGATTACACGGGAAAACCAAATTCAACCCGAAAGTCAACCTTGATTAACGACCCTTTTTTTTCTTTTTAAATCTTGTCTAGATGCATATTAACCCTAAGCGTAGCCTCGAGGAAATCATACATGAAAAGCACGGCGATCGGAAAGCAATAAGGGACTCAATTGCACAACTTACAACATTTAGGGACCAAAATGTAAATTCTATAAATTAAGAAGATTTAACTGATTATTAAGTTACCATTATGAAATTAGTCATATTACATACTTCTCTGTCAAATTTCACCTCAAACGGACATCTCAAATTCAAGCAATTGAATATACAAAATTCAGGACTAAAACATAAAGCTTGCAAACCTTAAACCATTCAAATCAGTGCACAACGGTCAAGTGTTTCGGAACAGGGGTTGACCGTTCCGAAACGCGAGTTCGTTTTGAGACCTGTTTCGAAACAGGGCTTGACAGTGGCAAATCCGTTCCGAAACGCCCTCTACCCGTTTCGATACACGAAGGCCATTACAGGCCCCCGTTTCGAAACGGTAGTACCCGTTCCGATACGGACTGCCCAGAAAGTGCAGATTTTTCTGGTTTAACATACAATTAACCACTCAAACGCATCCCTATGACCCCCTAATTGTGCCAACAAATCATCATGCATACAAGGTACATATTTGCATCATCAAAACACATTCATGGCAACAATTAGGAAGAACCACAATCTATAGGCATGCATCCTACTATTGAAAACCATCCAAGCATCAAACCATCAAGCAAACACCAAAATGGCCAATTACAAGTCCAAAACATCATAGGCATCATACCAAACTCAGGGAGTCCAAACATCTCCCAACAAACACAACCTAGGTTCCCATTGCCAAATACCAAAAGCTAATAATGTTGTAAAAATAGTCACCATACATGAGCTTTGCCTTCCCTTGGATTCTTATCCTCCTTTCTGCCCTTAAAGCACTTCAATTCTCTGCATTATTGGTTCAAGAAAGAGAGCGTAAGCACAAATGCTTAGTGAGGCATGCTCTAATGAAACAACACAACAATGCACTTTTACTAAACACCTTTCATAAGGCCTTTTCATTCATAAAAATCATTTTCATGCAACAATGCATTAACAACAAGCATCTCATGCGTTATAATCATCAAAATGTCTTAAACAACAAGCATCTCATGCTTCATAAACATTAATATGTCATATTGGCTTCCAAGTGATACCATAACCATTTTCAACATAAAACACAATCGGATATGCGGATTACAAGCGTTGTCCCACACGCTTCATACACACTACCAAACACACAAGGTGGAGTTTACCGGTACAATCACAACCCCTCAACACCCGTGATGGAGTTTAACGGTACAATCACAACCCCTCCACATCACTCATTGGTAGTGGTATAACATCACTAACGAGAACACGGGACACACAACACAAGATTCACACATGGACTTTTAACCACCATTGTGATCTTAGACATCTCGTTAGTGTACTTGGATGGAGTTTTCGGTACCATTACAACCCCTCAACATCCAAGGCGACTTTATTCAAGGTGCACCCAATCCTATAGCCGGCTAACTATATCTGATTCAAGTACTTTAAAACCAACATGCAGCACTATGCATCAAAACCACATTTATCAATGTCAAACCAAGGATCCCTTACCTTGAGCATCCTTCAACACATGGCTTTCATAACCAGCATTAATCATGCTAAAACATGCTTTCAAAACAGAATTTAAACATGCAAACAAACACATTGCATCCAACCATCTCATGGTTCATCAAAGAGAGAGTTTCTCCGAAAACTTACTCTTGAGCTTAGTTAAGTTGCTTAGACTTAAACTAAGCTCCCACAACCTTCAAACATTGGTTTCAAAGCTGAAAACCAAACTTCACTCACCGATTCCGTTTCGCAAGCTTGTTAAAACGCTGATCAAGCCTCCGGATCAACACCACAAGGATCCGAATGTGCCTCCCATGTTTTAAACACATCAAAGCAGAGGATTAATGCATCATCATGCATTAAAATCTTCAGCCACAACACCTAAACTCGCTGCTCTCAACAATTCTAACATTTCGGCTACTAAACACAACCGAAATCACTAACAAACTCATCCACAACATTACCCAGCCATGATCCATCACTTCTAATCATTCTTAAACATCAATTAACATCCAAGAAGTATCTAAACTCGTCCTTATACCTCCAGCAACAACAGAACACCAAGATCACCCCAAAAACCACCATTTTCACATGTAAAAACTTAGGAAAATCAACCTATTCGGGATTGCATTGATTAGATCTCAATTACACATCATTAAACATCCAAAATACTTTAAAAAGACATCTCAAATCAGAGCCCAAACATTCATTACGAATTTCTTCAAGATTACATCCAAATCTTGAGTTTTAAGCCAAAATCAAGATCACATCATCAAAACCTTTTATAAAACTTAACTTAAGGATTGAGAACTTGGGAATTTCAATAAAGAACTGAATATTTAGAGGAGAAGAACATCCTTACCTCTAAATGTAGATTTCTCCTTGTTTAGAGCCAGAATCCTTGAAAATTCAATGATCAAATGAAGAGGATTTGATGTAGAAAGGATTAGGAATCTGGAGAAAGTTAGTTATGAAAACTAAAAATGGTTTTCCCTCTCTTCTTTTAATTAATTAAACATTAACAAAATCATTAAAATTAAGAAAAATCTGGAGAAATCCTTCCTTGGGTAAATTTGCTCCTTAAAGATTCAAAGTTTCAATCCTTACAAAACAGTCACCACTGAACTTTTCAAAAATTACATTTTAGTCACTATTTCGAAATGTCACACTTCCAAACCTTATTTTGTAAAATTGATTCCACCACTCTCTTATATATATTAAAAGATGATTTTTATATATTTTTCCATATTTTTAATGCATCCCGAACTAGGCTTTCCCTAAAATCACCTTTTATATTCGAACCAAAAATCAGACCGGTCCGATTTAGACCCTAAACTTCCAAGCCCAAAATTGGGGTGTTACAACTCTCCCCCCTTAAGAAATTTCGTCCTCGAAATTTACCTAGAGGAAAAAGGTATGGAAACTGTTTCAACATGTCATCCTTCCTTTCCCACGTGGCTTCCTCAGCACCACGATGCTTCCACAACACCTTTACCAACTCAATGGTTTTACCTCGAAGCACTTTACTATCCGAATCCAGAATTTTCACCGGCTCCTCATCATAGGTCAAGTCCGGATTCAACTCCACCTCCTCCACAGGCATCACATGCGAAGGATCAGATCTATACCTCCGAAGCATAGAAACATGAAACACATCATGAATCTTTTCCAACTCTTGCGGTAACCTCAACTTGTACGCAACAGGACCCACACGTTCAATCACCTCGTATGATCCAATGTACCTAGGGCTCAGCTTACCCTTTCGACCAAACCTCATCACCTTCTTCCAATGCGAAACTTTCAAAAACACACGATCACCTACTGCATACTCAATCTCCTTACGCTTCAGATCCGCGTAAGACTTCTGTCGATCAGAAGCTGCCTTCAAGCGCTCACAAATGAGCTTCACCTTCTCGGTGGTTCCTTTCAACAAAGCTGGCATTGAAACCAACTTCTGACCTGTTTCAGCCCAACAAAGAGGAGTCCTACACTTCTTCCCGTACAAGGCTTCGTAAGGTGCCATTTGAATACTTGCCTGGTAGCTATTGTTATAAGCAAACTCCACCAAAGGAAAAAGCTTCTCCCAAGAGCCCTGAAACTCAATCATACAGCACCTCAACATATCCTTCAGCACTTGGATAACATGCTCAGACTGTCCATCCGACTGTGGATGATAAGAAGTACTGAAATTCAGCCGTGTACCCAAAGCTTGATGCAAACACTTCCAGAACCACGATGTAAACCTCGGATCTCTATCCGACACTATCGACTTTGGCACACCATACAACCACACAATCTCAGCAATGTATAGCTCCGCAAGCTTGTCCAAAGTGTACGTAGTATGCACAGGCAAGAAATGCGCACACTTCGTCAGGCGATCCACAATCACCCACACCGAATTCTTCTTCGATGGCGACAAAGGCAAACCAGACACAAAGTCCATGGTAATCCTTTCCCACTTCCACTCAGGAATCCTCAACGGTTGCAACAACCCAGAAGGAAACTGATTCTCAGCTTTAACTCGCTGACAAACCATGCACTTGCTTACATACTCAGCAACATCTTTCTTTAAACCCACCCAATAGTACTCATCACAAAGATCACGATACATCTTAGTACTACCAGGGTGCATAGCAAAAGGACTACTATGAGCTTCAGTCAGAATAGTACGCCTCAACTCAACATCATTGGGCACTACTATCTGACTCCCAAAACACAAAACTCCATCGTCATTAAAGCAGAAATTTGATGGCCTATCCTCAGCAATATCCTGAACATGTGGCACCAAGGAATCATCCAACAGCTGCTTATCCTTTATCAAATGTACCAAGGACGGTTTCACTTGCAACTCAGCCACAAGACCACCATCACGCGAAATGCTCAAACTGGCAAACATAGCCCTCAACTCTACTCCCACCTTCCTACTCAAGGCATCCGCTACCACATTAGCTTTCCCCGAATGATATTCGATCGTCAGATCGTAATCTTTAAGCAACTCCACCCAACGTCGTTGCCTAAGATTCAACTCCTTCTGAGACATCAGATATTTCAAACTCTTGTGATCCATGTATACAGTACACTTCTCACCATACAGGTAATGTCTCCAAATTTTCAAGGCAAAAACCACCGCAGCCAACTCAATGTCATGTGTAGGATAATTGCGCTCATGCACCTTCAATTGGTGCGATGCATAAGCCACCACCTTACCCTCTTGCATCAACACACGTCCCAAACCAACGTAGGACGCATCACTATACACCACAAACTCTTTCCCTGATTCAGGCTGAACCAAGATAGGAGCTTGCGTCAAAGCTGCCTCCAGCTTCTCAAAAGCCTGTTGTCTCGCTTCCGTCCACTCATACTTAACATCTTTCTGCAACAACTTCGTCAAAGGTGCAGCAATCTTTGAAATTCCATCCACGAACCTCCGGTAGTATCCCGCCAAACCAAGGAAACTACGGACTTCATGAACAGACTTAGGAGGCTTCCAATTCATCACTGCCTCTATCTTCTGAGGATCAACACGAATCCCCTCAGCAGAAACCACATGACCAAGGAACACCACTTCCCTGAGCCAAAACTCACACTTGCTTAACTTAGCATAAAGCTGGTTCTCCAACAAAGCCTGTAACACAATCCTCAGATGCCCTTCATGCTCCTCCTCAGTACGAGAGTACACGAGGATATCATCAATGAACGCCACAACAAATTTGTCCAAATATTCATGGAACACTCTATTCATCATGTCCATAAAAGCTGCATGAGCATTCGTCAAACCAAACGGCATCAAAAGGAACTCATAATGCCCATACCTCGTTCTGAAGGCTGTCTTTGGCACATCCACATCTTTCACCTTCAACTGATAATACCCTGACCTTAAGTCAATTTTAGAGAACACAGCCGCTCCCCGAAATTGATCAAAAAGATCATCAATCCTCGGCAATGGATACCGATTCATGATAGTCAACTTGTTCAGCTGACGATAATCGATGCACATTCTCATAGTGCCATCCTTTTTCTTCACAAACAAGACCAGTGCACCCCAAGGCGACACACTCGGCCGAATGAAACCACGATCAAGCAACGCCTGAAGTTGCGTCTTCAGCTCTTTCAACTCCTTAGGAGCCATTCGATAAGGAGTAATGGAAACTGGAGTTGTATTCTCATACAGCTCAATTCCAAACTCCACCTCTCGATTAGGAGGCAATCCAGGCAACTCCTCCGGAAACACACCAGGAAACTCTTGCACAGTCCTGATATCTTGCACTCGCAACTCTTTAGAGCTAGGATTCATCACAAAGGCTAGGTAGGCTTCACAACCTTGCCTCAACATCCGACTCACCTCCAAGGAAGACACCACATTGGCAAGAAACTTCACATTCTCACCAACCACCACCACCTCATAATCATCCGCAAGCTTCAACGAAACTCGCTTGTTCTCAAAATCCACCACCGCTCGATGTTCAACAAGCCAATCCATACCAAGGATTACATCAAAACCATAGAAAGGCAATTCCATAAGATCAATATGAAAAACATGGTTTTGCACAGCCAAATGACATCTCCTATACAACTTCCGTGTCACAACGGTCTCACCAAAAGAGCTAGTTACACGTATACCAACATCTAAAGACTCAACAGGCAAACCAAGCAATTGAGCATGTTCACGCAATATGTATGAGTGTGTAGATCTATAATCAATCAAGGAAAGTAATGACAAGGATTGCAAAGTGAAGGTACTTGCGATCACATCCGTGTCATTTCTCCCCTCTCGCTGCGCATACACTCGAGTCTGGCCTCCACCCTCAGGTTGAACAGCCACCACATGTGCCACATTCCTTCCACCATCCTCTCTACGCTGGAAGTTACCACGGCCGCGGCCACGACCTCTCTGTGGTGCAACAACTCCAGGAGCACGTCCCTAACCACCACAGGCCAACAAAGGACACTCCCTCCTCATGTGGTCTGTCGAACCACAATTCCAACACGAATTACCAGCTATAACAACAGGAGCATGTACCTCCCTCGCAGCTCGAGGACAATCACGCCTCAAATGGCCACGTGATCCACACGCCCAACATGTGTTCTGATCAGCTCTCGCCCTGTCTCCCTGAACAGGCGCACCATGCCCTCCACCACCACGTCTAGCTGAAGACTGATACCTCTGATCTCGTCCTCTCTTGTTTCATCCCCCACCGGAACTATACTCAGCAGCTCTCTTGCCCGAGCCAGAACCAACACTCCTGGTAGACAAACCCAGGTTCTGCTCAATATCCTTCGCTCTTCCTACCAGTACATCAAAATTAGTGTACTCAACTGCAAGCATGTATGTCTTTACATCCGTCACTAAACCATATCGGAAACGTTCACACCTTTCCCTTTCATCAGGAACAAGCTCAGGTGCGTACTGATTGAGACGAACAAACTGAATCTCGTACTCAGCTACTGTCATGCTCCCTTGCGTAAGAGACATGAACTCCCTTTGCTTTTCATCCAGGTATCTCACACCTAAATACCTCCGCTTGAACGCGTTCAGAAAGAACGTCCAAGTCACATCAACTTCCTCCATTCCGGAGATAGCGGTCGTCCACCAGGTATACGTATCATCATGTAGCAGTGATACCACACATCCCAGCTTCTGCACATCATTGCAGTTCATTTGTCCCAATATCCTCTTGGTACTTTCCAACCAAGACTCGGAACCTTCAGCAGACAAACCTCTGAACTCAGTCCCTCCCAGACTGCGCAGACGTTCCAAAGGTAGTCTAACATTAGCATCTCCCTGATGCCCAGCTCCATGAGTTCCAGCTACTGCCACCTGAAAGGCTCCCGCAATAGCTTGTATCAAAACTGTCATATCAGGAGCAGCTTGCCCTTGTCCAGCTTCAGGTCCAGCGACCCCAGCACCAGCATCAACGCCAGCTCCATCACCTTCAGCACCACCACCACCAGGTGGTCCACCACCAGGAGGAGGAGGTAAATCCACTACATTATCAGCATTCTCTTCATTCTCGTTCTGAGCCATAGCTCGCGTATTAATCCTCGTCTCTCTACGAGGTCCCATTCACTAAACAATGCACTAACACAAATGCAACAAACATAATCAGGCCCAACAAGGTAAGTAAAACAAACACTCAAGCTCATTTTTCAAAAACAATTCATTTCATTAGCTTTGATATGGCAATGGGTCCCTCTAACATCCTTCAACATAGCATAGCATCACAATTGCGACATACTTTACAATTCACACATCACACTTTCATTCAAAAGGCACAGCATACATACATCACCCACATAACCATTCCCAATTACTCGAGAACCTGGCTCTGATACCACCAAATGTAACCCCCTAAGCCCGGCCTAGACGGTTGACCCGAACTACGAAGATTACACGGGGAAAACCAACGTCAACCCGAAAGTCAACCTTGATTAACAACCCTTTTTTTCTTTTTAAATCTTGTCTAGATGCATATTAACCCTAAGCGTAGCCTCGAGGAAATCATACATGAAAAGCACGGCGATCTGGAAGCAATAAGGGACTCAATTGCACGACTTACAACATTTAAGGACCAAAATGTAAATTCTGTAAATTAAGAGGATTTAACTGATTATTAAGTTACCATTATGAAATTAGTCATATTACATGCTTCTCTGTCAAATTTCACCTCAAACGGACATCTCAAATTCAAGCAATTGTATATACAAAATTCAGGACTAAAACGTAAAGCTCGCAAACCTTAAACCATTCAAATCAGTGCCCAACGGTCAAGTGTTTCGGAACAGGGGTTGACCGTTCCGAAACGCGGGTTCGTTTTGAGACCTATTTCGAAACAGGGCTTGACAGTGGCAAATCCGTTCTGAAACGCCCTCTACCCGTTTCGATACACGAAGGCCATTACAGGCCCCCGTTTCGAAACAGTAGTACCCGTTCCGATACGGACTGCCTAGAAAGTGCAGATTTTTCTGGTTTAACATACAATTAACCACTCAAACGCATCCCTATGACCCCCTAATCGTGCCAACAAATCATCATGCATACAAGGTACATATTTGCATCATCAAAACACATTCATGGCAACAATTAGGAAGAACCACAATCTATAGGCATGCATCCTACTATTGAAAACCATCCAAGCATCATGTTGAGTGTGTAAAAGTTCTATTATTTACACCCTTTTTAACCCATATTTCTGCTGCATTCAAGCATCATTGCATTGCATTTAGGTTAGTTTACAGCAAAACATCACAAAATTAGTAAAAGCACGGATTCTACTGAAATATGGTTGATTTTGCAGGTTGCTGCCATCGCTGACGAAGAAGGCGGGCGCAGGGCAGAGAAGCAGAAGAGCTGAACTGGACAAGCAGATGATAAGGAAGATACTGCCATGGATCTACCGTGACAGCAGAGGACGACAGCAAGTTAGCGGAGGAAAAGGAAAGTGGACCTCGATAGATAGAGAAAATTATGCTCGTCTGTCGTGTGAAAACCATATATTTTTCCAAGCCCCGGATCAAAAGATATGTCAAGCCAAAGCTCAAGGAGAGGAAATCCCATGAAACAAGGAGGCGGCTGAAAAGTAGGATACTTGAAGATTAAAGTCTTTATTAGAATCTTACTTTTAATTAAAGTTGTAATCCTTGTTATCTTAGAATACTTGAGCCCAAAGCTTATATAAGGGCATAGATTTTAACCTAGGAGATATCATACCCCATAACCGATAACCAAACCCCTCCGCCGTTTACCCGCCGTCGACATGTTCTAAAAACCCCTAGGGCCACGGGTTGATTTGTAAAGTAGTAGCAAGGGTTGTTTTGTTTTAGGATTTTCCAAGTTCAATAAAATAAACTTCAAGTTCTCTTATTTTGGTTTTAATATCTTGCAAGAGCATCGAGAGAGCATTGTGAGTTATCTATTTACTTAGCATCAGGAGAGTTAAGTATACGAAAGAAATAAGAGCGAGTTCTCTAGTTTATAGTTGAACTATCTTGTGCCTAGGGATAGGGCAAGGTTAAGTGGCTAAGGAAGAATTCATACACATCGGTGTTCATCCTTCGATTCACGCCGGGAGGTATCATCAAAGACGTGATCATCGACAGTCTTGGACCTAGGGATAGGCCAAGGCAGATCTGGGATCCTTGCCAAACTTGAAAGTACTGAGTTGGTGTGTTTGCTGCCGCGACGACCAACGGACAGCTGCCGCGACAGGTGCTGCCAGCGACAGGCACGACGACAGAACTGGAGTTCCTAAGCAATACAATACCTGCACTACTGAGCAATTCAATACCAGCCCATTCTCTCTATCTTGATATTCCTACTCTTTTATTTACGTTTTCTTCAATATTTTCGTGACAACTTTCTAAACTATTTTCTTTACTTCGTGCAGTGAAATAAGGTGAAGCTATTAGCCCAATCCCTTTGGAGACGATATCCGATACTTCGTATCACTTTACTACTTGCGTCGTGTACACTTGCACTACAATTGCGATAGACTATTTTACACGCAACAAGTTTTTGGCGCCGTTGCCGGGGATTGGCAACATAACTCTACCTTTCTTTTATTGCACTTTTTGTCTTTATTTTTATTTTTATTTTATTTTTCTTTTTTCTTTTTGGTGCTTTCAACTCTTGCTTTTCACAAGGTTTTCTCGTTTATGCGCAGATCTAAAAGAGGTGAAGATCCTGAGTATCCATTAGATCCGGAAGTTGAACGTTCCTTCAATCTCAAGAAACAACTTCGTCACCTTTTAGCCAGGAACGAGTACCTTGAGGAACAGCTAGAGAAGATGGCCCGTAACCCACCCGCTGGTGATGGTATACCGCCTGTCGGCGACCCGCCCTTGGCAGATGGACGACGGTCCTGTCGTGACTACATGCTGAACGATCATGTAGAGCTGGAGACCATGCTGCCGGATATTGAAGTTGATAACTTTGAGCTTAAACCTGTCATGTTTAGTATGATCAACAATGCCGGGCAGTTTAGTTGTGCTGTGACAGAAGATGCTAGGGAGCATCTCAAAACGTTCCAGGAAATCTGTGGTTCGTTTAGACTACCAGGAGTTAATCCGGAGATACTGAGGCTTCGGTTATTCCCCCATTCATTGAGGGACAGAGCAAAAACTTGGTGGAATAAACTTACGCCGGGTTCAATTATGACTTGGGCAGATTTATCTCGTGAATTTTTATCTCGTTTTAATCCTTCGCATTTATCTGAGCGATTACGTAATGAAATTGCTACTTTTCAACAGGAAGATGACGAGCCGATGCACGAGGCCTGGGACAGATTTTCTACTCTTCTTCGGAACTGCCCAATGCATGGATTCCCAGTCTGGAATCAGGTAACTAAGTTCTATAATGCTGCTAACTTACAAACTCGTATTCGAATTGATTCTGCAGCAAATGGACTATTATTGGATAAAGATCCAGACGAGGCATTGCAAGTTTTGAAAAATCTGGCCAAGAATGAGGAAAAGTTTCCGACCGCAAGAAGAGGGGGTAAACGGGTACTTGCTGTCAAGGACTATGAAGCCGACATCACGTTAAAATCACAGGTAGCATTCCTTGCTAAAGCAATGAAAAAGTTATTGAATGATGATGGTCAACAAGGATTTGCTGTAGAGGAAGTATGTGATATCTGTGAGGGAAATCATAGTCGGGATGAGTGCCCAATACAGTTAGAAGAGGGAAAGTATGTTGGAAATTACAACAAGCTGAATTACAACTCCAACAATTATAATCCCAATTGGAGGAAAGATCCTAAGTTTTCCTGGAGTAACCCCAATAACGCCCTGAATCCTCAAGCACATAATCAGAATCAGGGAGGACCTAGATTGCTGACGCGACAGCAACTGCCGCAGCAACTGCCGACGCACCTGCCACCGCAGCAGCAACAGCAGCCACCAGCTGCCACGAGCAGTATACTGGAACAGACTCTGGCCACCTTTATGTCTCAGACAGGTACTTATATTGAGAATATGAATCAGTTTGTCAAGAAGACAGAAAATTTCATGGATAAAACAGAGATGAGGATGACAAATCATGAGGCTACTTTGAAATCTCTAGAGACACAAATGGGTCAGGTTTCCCAACATATTAAGCCGAGGCAGACGGGAGGATTCCCTAGCAATACTGAAAATCCTAGGCCACCCACACATGAGCAGTGTAAGGCAATTACTACTAGGAGTGGGAAGAAACTACCAGGGCCGGAAAAAGAAGCTGAAACAGTAAAGGAACCAGCCTTGGACAAACCTGCCAAGGAAGCTGCCCCGACAGGTGAGAAACAGACTGCTGCCGATGAACCTGTCACGACAGCAGAAACGACAGAGGAGAAAATTGATAAACCTAAACCTCCTCAGATTCGTATGCAGTGGGAAGGACGTATTGCTGATTACCGTCCCCCACCTCCTTTTCCTCAACGGATACAGCAAGCTAAGCAAGAATCTCAACTTAAAAAGATTTATGATATTTTTAAGCAGGTTCATATTAATATTCCGTTGTTAGATGCCGTTAGGGAGATGCCCGGTTACGCCAAATTTCTCAAGGATGTCATGTCAAAAAAATATAAACTGGGGGAATTTGAAACGGTAAGGATAGCAGATGGTTGCATGAGTATTCTTCATCGGCAGCCACCCCAGAAAAAGAAGGATCCGGGGAGCTTCATCATACCTTGTGTAATCGGAGATAAATACGTGGGTAAGGCACTTTGTGATCTTGGTGCTAGTATTAATTTAATGCCAAAATCTGTTTTTCAGAAATTAGGTATTGGAAAGGCGCGGCCCACGACAGTAATTCTGCAGCTTGCCAACCGCTCTTACGTTCATCCAGAAGGAAAAATCGAAGATATTCCGGTAAGAGTGGATAAATTTATTTTTCCTGCTGACTTTCTTGTTTTAGATTGTGAAGCAGACGAAAACGCACCAATCATCCTTGGGCGACCCTTCTTAGCCACGGGAAGATCACTAATTGATGTGGAAAAAGGAGAACTCACCATGAGAGTGAACGATCAAGAGATTAAGTTGAATGTTCTCCAAGCAATGAAGCATGCTGATGCAGACGAGGAATGCAAGGCTATCACTGAAGTTATCCTTGATCAACCCTGCATCTGGTCGGGCTGTCACGACATAAAAATCGGGCACTGCCGCGGCAGCCACCTACAGAGCTGTCACGACAGCACTGACGACAGCACCGACGACAGCAACTCCTCTGACTTCGATATATCTGATACTGAAGATCAGGAGGAGGTAAACTGGTTAGGCAATCGTCCAAGTAAGTTATTCGAACCTTTGAATTATACTTCGGATAACCACTTAATCCAAAAGCCATCCACTGTTGAACTACCTGCCTTAGAACTGAAGCCTCTGCCAGGGCAGTTAAAATATGCTTTTCTTGGTTCAAATGATACGTTCCCGTAATCATCTCTTCTAAGCTGCCGTAGGAACAGGAACGGCAGCTAATCGGCATGCTAAGGCAGCACAAAAAGGCGATTGGATGGACGATAGCAGACATTCAAGGCATTAGTCCGGCGTTATGCATGCACAAAATCCTTCTAGAGGAAAATCATAAGCCGACTATTGATGCCCAAAGGCGGCTAAACCATGCGATGAAAGAGGTGGTGCGTAAAGAGATAATCAAATGGTTAGATGCTGGTATTATTTACGCCATCTCCGACAGCAAATGGGTGAGCCCGGTGCAATGCGTTCCCAAGAAAGGAGGAATGACCGTGGTGACCAATGAAAACAACGAGTTAATCCCAACCAGGACTGTGACCGGTTGGAGGGTTTGTATGGACTATCGGAAGCTTAACAAAGCTACCCGAAAGGACCACTTTCCTTTACCCTTTATTGATCAAATGCTTGATAGATTAGCGGGTAAGCCTTATTATTGTTTTCTTGATGGTTACTCAGGTTACAATCAAATTGCTATTGCACCAGAAGATCAAGAAAAGATGACTTTCACATGCCCCTACGGAACGTACGCTTTTAGGAGGATGTCGTTTGGACTATGCAATGCACCCGCCACCTTCCAAAGGTGCATGATGGCCATATTCTCCGATATGGTAGAGGACTTCCTTGAGATATTTATGGATGATTTTTCCGTCTTTGGAGACGATTTTGAGAGCTGCCTTGGCAACTTACAAAAGGTACTTGAAAGATGTGAAAAAACAAATCTTGTTTTGAATTGAGAAAAATGCCACTTTATAGTGGATGAGGGGATAGTCCTTGGCCATAAGATTAGCTGCCGTGGGATAGAAGTCGACAGGGCTAAAATAGAAGTAATTGAGAAGCTGCCGCCGCCGACCACAGTCAAGGGCATTAGGAGTTTTTTAGGGCATGTTGGTTTTTATCGAAGGTTTATTGCAAATTTCTCAAAAATCACCAAGCCCCTATGTCATCTCTTAGAGCTGAACCGACCCTTTGACTTTAATGAAGAATGTACTGAAACATTCAAGGTTCTGAAGGAAAAACTGGTAACAGCCCCAATAGTACAGCCACCAGACTGGACACAGCCATTTGAGATCATGTGTGATGCTAGTGACTATGCTGTCGGCGCAGCACTTGGGCAGCGCAGAGATAAGTTGTTTCATGTCATATATTATGCCAGCAAGACATTGAATGACGCCCAAGTAAACTACAACACCACAGAAAAGGAGCTATTAGCTGTGGTGTTCTCCATTGACAAGTTTCGTTCTTACATACTTGGGACGAAAGTAATAGTGCACATAGACCATTCTGCCCTAAAATATTTGTTCGCGAAAAAGGATGCAAAGCCTCGATTGATACGGTGGATCCTACTATTGCAAGAGTTCGACCTTGAGATCAAGGACAAAAAAGGGACAGAAAATCAGGTGGCAGATCACTTGTCAAGGTTAGAGAAGGGACAAAGTCTACCAATCGATGAGACAAACATACTGGAGACCTTCCCAGAAGAGCAGCTCTTTGCTGCCGCAATCGCTGCCGCGACAGCCATGGCGGCAGGTAAGTCTTCTGAACTCCCCTGGTATGCTGATTTCGTTAATTTTATAGTTAGAGGAATACTACCTTCTAATCTTAATTATCAAGCCAGGAAGAGGTTCCAAAATGATGTTAAGCATTATTATTGGGACGAACCTCTTCTTTTCAAACTATGCACAGATCAGGTTATAAGGAGGTGTGTACCACAAGAAGAACAAGAAGACATTCTCCATCACTACCATGCTTCACAATATGGAGGTCACTTAGAAGGCAATAAAACTGCTGCCAAGGTGCTGCAGTCAGGGTTCTACTGGCCGAAACTGTATAAAGATGCACAGAACTTCTACAAGAACTGTGATAGGTGCCAGCGGACAGGTAACATCTCGAGGAGAAACGAGATGCCACTGCAGAACATTTTGGAAGTCGAGATCTTCGACGTTTGGGGGATTGATTTCATGGGACCTTTTCCATCTTCATGTGGAAATCTATATATCCTCTTAGCAGTGGATTATGTCTCTAAGTGGGTTGAAGTCATCGCCACTCAAAAGAATGATGCCAAGACAGTCCAAAAGTTTTTGCACAAAAACATTTTTTCTAGATTTGGCATCCCTAAGGCGATTATCAGTGATGAAGGGAGACATTTTGACAATAGGGTTATTGCTGCCGCCTTGAAAAAATATGGTGTCAAGCACAGGATCGCGACAGCATACCACCCACAGACCAATGGACAAGCTGAGATATCCAATAGGGAAGTTAAGAACATTCTTGAGAAGATGGTTAAGCCAACTAGGAAAGATTGGTCTTTACTCCTTAATGATGCATTATGGGCATATAGGACAGCTTTTAAGACTCCATTGGGCATGTCTCCATACCGATTGATCTATGGGAAAACCTGTCATCTACCTGTCGAGATAGAGCACAAAGCATATTGGGCAATCAAGGCAGTAAATTTGGACTTGGACAAGGCAGGCCAGAAAAGGCTGTTAGATCTGAACGAGCTTGAAGAAATACGGACAATGGCCTACGACAATGCAAGAATCTACAAGGAGAAAACTAAGAAGTGGCATGACAGGAAGTTGCTGCCACGCCAGTTCTGCCCAGGGCAGCTTGTGTTGTTGTTCAATTCTAGACTGAAACTCTTCCCAGGAAAGCTAAAGTCTAGATGGTCTGGCCCGTTCCAAGTGGTACAAGTTTTTCCCCATGGTGCCATCACAATCCAATCATTAAAAGACGGGCACCAATTCAAAGTCAACGGACAGCGCCTCAAGCATTATCAGGGGACTGAAGCCCCAGGAATACAGGAAGTGGTTACTTTAGGAGATGCCCCACAAGGCATCCCTAATTTAACCTAAATTTTATTTTCATTTATTTTATTATTTAGTATTATTTATTAGGAAATTAGGTTTATTTTATTCGAATAATGTCTTTATATTTTCTGTTTTCAGCAAATAAAGGAGTCAAGAAGAAAAGAAGAAGTGACCCAAGCCCACCATCCATCCATCAGCCCAACAGAGCCCATTTATTGAAGCCTATCGTTCCAGCTGCCGCCGCAGACACGGATAAGACAGGCTGTCAACAGACTGACACGGTAGACGCAAAAGCGTGTGACAGACGCGTAACAGACGCATAATTACGTGACAGACGCGTCAGACACGCCAAACTCAACAGTCGCCCCGTTATTCCCGTCTGCCGTTACAGCATTAAACAGGCAGCAAATCTACCGCTATAAAACCCCGTTCTCATTTCCATTTTCATCACTTCTGCTTATTCTTACTTGCTTTCTCCTCTCGTTTTTATTTGTTTTCTTTACTTTCACAACCCTTGCAACTAAAATGTCTTCCAGACAGACCCGTCGCGGTGCTGCTTCAGCCTCTTCATCAGCAGCACCCACACCGTCGGCCTTCGCAACCAAGGAATTATGGGAAGAAAGAGGTTTCATCTACATCCGAAAGGCTCCAAACATGGGGCTCCGACCATTCATCGTGAGGGCAATAAAGGCTCAACTATGGGAGCAGTTCGCAGAACAACCAGCAGAATTAAATGACACACTGGTGAGTGAGTTTTATGCTGCCATCGACAGCAGGACAGCAACATCAGTGACTGTCCGAGGGGTAGAGATATCATTCACAGCCGATAGTATCAACCATATGTATGGCCTCTATTTTGGTCCCAACGACGATGCCCATCAGCAATTTTTGGACACCCTCGACTCTGCCGCCTACGTTGCTGTCATGGCAGAGGTGACAGAGGAAGGGACAGAGTGGACTACGAGCAAGAAGAACCCCAACTCTGTAAAAAGGGGGCAGCTGCTTCCAGAAGCCAAGCTATGGAACTTTTCATCAAGAAGCGCATCCTGCCGTCCTCCCATCACACGAAAGTGGATCAGCAGACGCTAGCCCTCATCCATTCAATCATGAACAACCGGGCCATCAACGTGGGCCGTTATATAAGGGAGAGCGTCTTGGACTGCACATATCGATCAACCTCCCGCCTCTGCCTACCATTCATGATCACATCTCTCTGCCGCTGCGCTGCTGTCCCAGAGGCCACCATCGATAAACTGGTCCAAGGACGAGGCTGGACCGATAACAACATTACCAGCCTCATGGAGCTGATAGTCGCAACCCCCCTCTCCTCCTTCAACACGGCTGCCTCCCCAGCAGAATCATCCGAGGAACCTGCCCCTGAACATGAAGCAGCAGCCGCCCAGACAGACCAATCTGCTCAAATCCTTGCTGCCATACAGCGGGTGGAAGACGGGCAGATGGGGCTGATGACGTTCATCCGGGATTTCGCCAACTCAACGGTAAATTTCATTACCAACACTTTACATTATCCTGATGTTGTTTTCCCTACTTTCCCTGCCCACTATTTCCACATCCCCACCCCTGTCCACACACCTACACCACCTACCTCCCCATACACACATTCTGCTGCTTCCACCCCATCACCTACCCAGCCGGCAGCTGGCAGCCCTCCGGCAGACACCTCTGCCCGAGGAACGAAGCGACCAGCCTCAAATGAGAACGAGGCAGAACCCCCTATTAGGAGGAATTTGGCGCAGGACTTCACGCCTGTCAAGAGGCAGAAACATGTGGCCGACAGACAGCTAATGCCCAAAGCTAGCACCACCACCAGCAGCACTTGGGATAGCGGCAGCAGCTCAGACATCCAGGTCGTGGAACAGCCTACCCAGCCTGCCCCACAACCCAGACGCTGCCGCCAAATCCGTGTCAGCAGCAGCAGTGAAGACAACGATTAAAATCTAAGTCTTTTATTTTCTTTTTCTTGCTGCCTGCTTATCTATATTTTGTGATGTACCTGCCTTCATTTTATCTGTCATTTGCATTGAGGGCAATGCAACCCTCGAGTTTAGGGGTGGCAACCCTCCATTTTAATGGAGTCTTAGTACATCTCTTTAATTAATTATTGTGTCTTTTATTTCTCTTAAAAAACATAAAAGATTAAACTGTTGGCTTAAAACTGTGAAGTAAACTTACCTGTCATGACAGCTCTGCCGTGACAGCATCTTTAGGACAGATTAAGGAGAAGTTTAGAGCCTTTCTATAGTTCTGAAAAACTTAAACACCATTGTGACTGTTATACATCTTAGATTTCTTTTAGCCAAACTAGAATAGGAAGCTTAGCACTTGAATAGCCCCTAGAGGTGCCTAACACTGGCTCTAGGAAAGAAGTTTAGCAAAATAGACTCAACAGCCCTAGAGGTGCCCGAAACCGGCTCTAGGAAGTTCGCTAGAGGTGCCCGAAACCGGCTCTAGTGAAACTTTAGCTTGAAAAATAAAAATCAAGTCAAAACAGAAAATCAAAGAAGCATGAAAATGTGCCTTCAAAAAGATAAACTTTGGCATAAAAATTCAAGTTAAGAGTTGAATATTCTAGTGAAACTAAGAGAGTCTTGGCATATAACTGTTCACAAGCATGCACACACTGCACGAGAACTATAGTAAGATTCCGGACAGATCCTAATCTTTCCGACAGGTTGCTGCCGCCACAGAGAATGAGCGACGGGTAAGGAACAGTCACTGTTTGAAGGTCAACACAAAAATATGCATTTTTCTTTTAGGTCTTAATTGCTTGAGGGCAAGCAAAAACTTGAGTTTGGGGGTGTGTTGAGTGTGTAAAAGTTCTATTATTTACACCCTTTTTAACCCATATTTCTGCTGCATTCAAGCATCATTGCATTGCATTTAGGTTAGTTTACAGCAAAACATCACAAAATTAGTAAAAGCACGGATTCTACTGAAATATGGTTGATTTTGCAGGTTGCTGCCATCGCTGACGAAGAAGGCGGGCGCAGGGCAGAGAAGCAGAAGAGCTGAACTGGACAAGCAGATGATAAGGACGATGCTGCCATGGATCTGCCGTGATAGCAGAGGACGACAGCAAGTTAGCGGAGGAAAAGCAAAGTGGACCTCGATAGATAGAGAAAATTATGCTCGTCTGTCGTGTGAAAACCATATATTTTTCCAAGCCCTGGATCAAAAGATATGTCAAGCCAAAGCTCAAGCAGAGGAAATCCCATGAAACAAGGAGGCGGCTGAAAAGTAGGATACTTGAAGATTAAAGTCTTTATTAGAATCTTACTTTTAATTAAAGTTGTAATCCTTGTTATCTTAGAATACTTGAGCCCAAAGCTTATATAAGGGCATAGATTTTAACCTAGGAGATATCATACCCCATAACCGATAACCAAACCCCTCCGCCGTTTACCCGCCGTCGACATGTTCTAAAAACCCCCTAGGGCCACGGGTTGATTTGTAAAGTAGTAGCAAGGGTTGTTTTGTTTTAGGATTTTCCAAGTTCAATAAAATAAACTTCAAGTTCTCTTATTTTGGTTTTAATATCTTGCAAGAGCATCGGGAGAGCATTGTGAGTTATCTATTTACTTAGCATCGGGAGAGTTAAGTATACGAAAGAAATAAGAGCGAGTTCTCTAGTTTATAGTTGAACTATCTTGTGCCTAGGGATAGGGCAAGGTTAAGTGGCTAAGGAAGAATTCATACACATCGGTGTTCATCCTTCGATTCACGTCGGGAGGTATCATCAAAGACGTGATCATCGACAGTCTTGGACCTAGGGATATGCCAAGGCAGATCTGGGATCCTTGCCAAACTTGAAAGTACTGAGTTGGTGTGTTTGCTGCCGCGACGACCAACGGACAGCTGCCGCGACAGGTGCTGCCAGCGACAGGCGCGACGACAGAACTGGAGTTCCTAAGCAATACAATACCTGCACTACTGAGCAATTCAATACCAGCCCATTCTCTCTATCTTGATATTCCTACTCTTTTATTTACGTTTTCTTCAATATTTTCGTGACAACTTTCTAAACTATTTTCTTTACTTCGTGCAGTGAAATAAGGTGAAGCTATTAGCCCAATCCCTGTGGAGACGATATCCGATACTTCGTATCACTTTACTACTTGCGTCGTGTACACTTGCACTACAATTACGATAGACTATTTTACATGCAACACATCAAACTATCAAGCAAACACCGAAATGGCCAATTACAATTCCAAAACATCATAGGCATCATACCAAACTCAGGGAGTCCAAACATCTTCCAACAAACACAACCTAGGTTCCCATTGCCAAATACCAAAAGCTAATAATGTTGTAAAAATAGTCACCATACATGAGCTTTGCCTTCCCTTGGATTCTTATCCGCCTTGCTGCCCTTAAAGCACTTCAATTCTCTGCATTATTGGTTCAAGAAAGAGAGCGTAAGCACAAATGCTTAGTGAGGCATGCTCTAATGAAACAACACAATAATGCACTTTTACTAAACACCTTTCACAAGGCCTTTTCATTCATAAAAATCATTTTCATGCAACAATGCATTAACAACAAGCATCTCATGCTTTATAATCATCAACATGTCTTAAACAACAAGCATCTCATGCTTCATAAACATTAACATGTCATATTGGCTTCCAAGTGATACCATAACCATTTTCAACATAAAACACAATCGGATAAGCGGATTACAAGCGTTGTCCCACACGCTTCATACACAGTACCAAACACACAAGGTGAAGTTTACTGGTACAATCACAACCCCTCAACACCCGTGATGGAGTTTAACGGTACAATCATAACCCCTCCACATCACTCATTGGTAGTGGTATAACATCACTAACGAGAACACGGGACACACAACACAAGATTCACACATGGACTTTTAACCACCATTGTGATCTTAGACATCTCGTTAGTGTACTTGGATGGAGTTTTCGGTACCATTACAACCCCTCAACATCCAAGGCGACTTTATTCACGGTGCACCCAATCCTATAGCCGGCTAACTATATCCGATTCAAGTACTTTAAAACCAACACATCACTTGCCAATATACATCATTTATCAACATCAAACCCCTGTTTTAAAGCATTAATCAAAGCCATTAAACCATCATGCATCACTATGCATCAAAACCACATTTATCAATGTCAAACCAAGGATCCCTTACCTTGAGCATCCTTCAACACATGGCTTTCATAACCATCATTAATCATGCTAAAACATGCTTTCAAAACAGAATTTAAACATGCAAACAAACACATTGCATCCAACCATCTCATGGTTCATCAAAGAGAGAGTTTCTCCGAAAACTTACTCTTGAGCTTAGTTAAGTTGCTTAGACTAAAACTAAGCTCCCACAACCTTCAAACATTGGTTTCAAAGCTTAAAACCAAACTTCACTCACCGATTCTGTTTCGCAAGCTTGTCGAAACGCCGATCAAGCCTTCGGATCAACACCACAAGGATCCAAATGTGCCTCCCCTATTTTAAACACATCAAAGCAGAGGATTAATGCATCATCATGCATTAAAATCTTCACCCACAACACCTAAACTCGCTGCTCTCAACAATTCTAACATTTCGGCTACTAAACACAACCGAAATCACTAACAAACTCATCCACAACATTACTCAGCCATGATCCATCACTTCTAATCATTCTTAAACATCAATTAACATCCAAAAAGGATCTAAACTCCTCCTTATACTTCCAGCAACAATAGAACACCAAGATCACCCCAAAAACCACCATTTTCACATGTAAAAACTTAGGAAAATCAACCTATTCGGGATTGCATTGATTAGATCTCAATTACACATCATTAAACATCCAAAATACTTTAAAAAGACATCTCAAAACAGAGCCCAAACATTCATTACGAATTTCTTCAAGATTACATCCAAATCTTGAGTTTTAAGCCAAAATCAAGATCACATCATCAAAACCTTTTATAAAATTTAACTTAAGGATTGAGAACTTGGGAATTTCAATAAAGAACTGAATATTTAGAGGAGAAGAACATCCTTACCTCTAAATGTAGATTTCTCCTTGTTTAGAGCCAAAATCCTTGAAAATTCAATGAGCAAATGAAGAGGATTTGATGTAGAAAGGATTAGGAATCTTTTGATGATTGAAACCTCATCATTTAGTGTGAAAATCAAAAGAAAAGCTGCTGTGGAAAAGTGTTTGGCTGAGGGAATTTTGAGAGAAAATGAAATGGGAAAATTTTAGAAAAAGTTAGTCATGAAAACTAAAAATGGTTTTCCCTCACTTCTTTTAATTAATTAAACATTAACAAAATCATTAAAATTAAGAAAAATCTGGAGAAATCCGTCCTTGGGTAAATTAGCTCCTTAAAGATTCAAAGTTTCAATCCTTACAAAACAGTCACCACTGAACTTTTCAAAAATTACATTTTAGTCACTATTTCGAAATGTCACTCTTCCAAACCTTATTTTGTAAAATTGATTCCACCACTCTCTTATATATATTAAAAGAGGATTTTTAGATATTTTTCCATATTTTTAATACATCTCGAACTAGGCTTTCCCTAAAACCACCTTTTATATTTGAACCAAAAATCAGACCGGTCCGGTTCAGACCCTAAACTTTGAAGCCCAAAATTAGGGTGTTACAATGGGTATCCCAGTTTTTCCCTTTTTACATGACATAACAATCAATAAAAACATTGATATCACAAACATCGAGCATATCCATCAGCAAACTTCAACCATGCCCTCATCAAAACAACATTCACCCTCAACAGCATAATATCAACATATCATACCCATCACATTTTCATTACTCAAAATCAATTTACAACATCAACATACCACCAATACATGCTCACACTAGCCCACAGAAGATTCATAATCAAAAAGCTTGATAAAAACATCAACAATTCACTCAAAGTCATATTTTCCCACCAACATTCAACCACACATTAGATTAAACATCCAACACTTACCATAACAACTTACCAAAAACTTACTATTGCCCCAAAAGTTCGCAACTTAGCTCTGATACCAACAAATGTAACCCCCTTAGCCCGGCCAAGGCGTTAGACCCGAACTACGAAGATCACACGGGGAAAACCAAAGTCAACCTTGATTAACGACCTTTTTTTTCTTTTATCTTTTCTAGATGCATATTAAGCCTATGTGAATGCTCAAGAACCTTGGAAGAGAAAAACACAGCGATCGGAAAACGTTTAAGGACTCAATTGCAAGAAATACGCATTTATGGACCAAAATGTAAATTTTGGAAAATATAAAGACTTTGTAGATTTTAGCTTTACTGAACCTTAATTAATCATATTACAAGCCTCTCTGCCAAATTTCAGCTTAAAAAGACATCTCAAGCTCAAGCAATTGCCATTACAAAATTCAGGACTAAAATGTAAAGCATGCAGACTTCAGAGCAATTCAAATCTGTGTCCAACGGTCACCCGTTTCGAAACAGCTAAGGGTGTTTTGAAACACCAGGTCAAAACACCCACCCGTTTCGAAACTGGTTCCGAAACAGGGCATTCCAGTAGCCAAAGTGTTTCGAAACACTTCTAGCCGTTCCGAAACGCCCAAGCCATTTCAGGCACACGTTTCGAAACAGCTAAGGGTGTTTCGATACACCCTGCCCAGAAATAGCAGAAAATTCTGGTTTTACACATCCAAACACAATCAAACATACTTTAAACCATTCCACAACATATCAACAACATGCCAAGCATTTAAGCCATCATATTGCAACAGAAACTAGATACATTACAAGGTTTAAGCACACCTACTCAATTACTACGCTCAACACATGATCTTGCTTTTAAACAAGGAACATAGCTATATCAAATAGGAAGATGAAAATCCAAACATCACAAAAACATTCACCAACAAGTATCGAACCATAAACCGAACATGCTCAAAATGAACAATCTCATTACACATCAATATATAAGACTTCCCCCCCATTGCCTTTATTATCTATAGCTATAAACCAAAACATACTTCTCAAGTGGAGCTCTTCTTGAATCCCTTGCTTCTTGATGTCCCAACTTCAAATATCTACATTGATGGACAAAGAGGAGCGTAAGCACATAATGCTTAGTGAGGAATGCTCAAAACCAAAACACCATCAATGCAGCGGATCATAAAACCATCTTAAAATGTAATCACAACTCAACAACCCAAAGTATTGATTGGAAATCTCTTTTGAAAAACCATTGCTTAAAAACATGCATTGCTCAACAAGAAAACCAACATTTAACTTTGAAACACCAAAAAACTCACCCCAAACAACATCTTTACAATTACTACCATTTAAACCTTTCAATACACAATCACTTCATGCAAAGTTTAAATCAATTTCCTTGGAAAACACTTCCACTTCACACTATACTCTTCTCATGCTTGATGATCATTTCAAAGCAAAATACCTTTTGGAAACCATATGTTCCTTCTATCTATCCCATGCATTCAACAAATGCAAAACTCATGGCAAAGCCATACATGCTTGTTACTCAAAAGCATTTCATAAACACAAAACCCCATTTGCATAAGCAAATCTCCATTTTGAAAACCACATGTACCATCTAGCTAACACATGCATACAACCTATGCAAATCTCATGGCAAGGCCACATATGCTTGATATACAAAAGCATGTCATAAAATTATTATCTCATATGCATTTCTCAAAACATACAACATCTCAAGCATTGGTACATGTGACACATTTCTTTCTCATATATTGGCATTTTTAGAAAATACTTCAACCAAAATTTTAAACCACATGCTCATCAATTTCTCATGCTACCTTGCAACATTTTTAAGCATCTCACGCTTCGTTACAATCAAATACATTATATTGGCTTCAAGTGATAGTTCATAACCATTTCGACACAAGACACAATCGGATACGCGGATTACAAGCGTTGTCCCACACGCTTCATACACACTATCGGCGTTACAAGGTGGAGTTTATCGGTACAATCACAACCCCTCAACACCCGTGATGGAGTTTAACGGTACAATCACAACCCCTCAACATCACTCATCGGTAGTTGTATAACCCACTAGCGAGAGCTGGGACACAACACAAGGCTTACATGTGGGAGCTACCTCAACCATTGTAATCACCTTAACCAAGCTCACACACGGGAGCAACCCTCCACCGTTATGACGCTTAACAAAGTCCACCCACGAGAGCCATCCTCCATAGTGGTGACGCCAATTTCCTCAATCTCTAGGGTACTTGGATGGAGTTTACGGTACAATCACAACCCCTCGACATCCAAGGTGACTTTACTTACGGTGCACCCAATCCTATAGTCGGCTAACTATATCCGATTCGAATACTTAAAAACCAATTCAACACTTGCCAAAATACATCAAATACCATCATCAATTCATTGTTCTAAGCATTAATCAAAGCCACTTACCACCATGCATCATAGTCATATTAATAACATGACAAACCAAGGATCTCTTACCTTGAGCATCCTTCAATACATGGCTTTCAAATCCAGTATTAATCATGCTAAAACATGCTTTCAAAACAGTAATTAAACATGCATTTCATAACTAATACATCAAACCATAACTTATCACATCCAAGGGAGTTTTTTCGAAAACTTACTCTTGAGCTTAGCTAAGTTGTTTAGACTTAAACTAAGCTACAAAAACATCCAAATAATCGTTTCAAAGCTGGAAAACCAACTCCACTCACCGATACACAAAATTATGCTAGCCGACAAGCCTCCCAAGCGTCCGAAACCTCCAACGTTGCCTCTATTGCTTCCGGATCATTCTCCCCTGTTTTTAACACATAACAACAGAGGATTAATGCATCACCATGCATTAAAATCACCAGCAATACATCCTAAACTCGCTGCTCTACACAAGAACCTCATTTCGGCTTCCAAAAACAACCGAAATCACCTCCAAACTCTTTCAAAGCAAAGCCCAGCCAAGATCTATCACTTCTAACCATTTCTAAACATCAATTAACATAAAAAAAAACAACCTTAAACTCGTCCTTATACCTCCAGCTATAACAGAACACCAAAATCACCCCAAAAACCACCATTTTCATAAGCAAAAACTCAAGAATCACAACCTATTCGGGATTGTATTGATAAAACCTCTTTTCTAACATCATATAACATCCAAAATACATTAGAAAACCATCTCAAAACAGAGCCCAACAAATTACAATGAAAATCCTCAAGATCTCTTCCAAAATCTTGAGTTTTAAGCCAAAATCTTGTTTCTAACATTAAAACCATTCATAAATCTTTAATAAAGGATTGACAACTTGGAAATTTCAGTAAAGAACTAAGTATTTAGAGGAGAAGAACAATCTTACCTCTAAATGATGATTTCTCCTTGATTTGGGCAAAATTCAATGAAAATGCAATGTGGAAATCAAAAGGATTTGATGCAAGATTGATTAGGAACCAAAAGATGATGGAAATCTCATCAATTGAAGTGAAGATCAATGTGAATTTTTCTGGAGAAAATGTGTTTGGATGATGGGATTTTGAGAGAAAAAGGAATGAGAGAAAAATAGGAAAAGTAGTTATGAAAGTTAAAAAGTAGTTTTCACCTTTCTTTTATTTAATTAAAACATTAATTAAATCACCCAAATTAAGGAAAAATCTGGAAAAAAAACATTTTGGGTAAATTAGCTCCTTAAAGATTCAAAGTTTCAATCCTTTACAAAACAGTCACTACTAAACTTTGCAAAAATTGCAATTTGGTCACTACATCAAAATGTAGTATTTCCAAACCTTATTTTGTAAAATTGATTTCACCAATAACAATTATATATTAAAAGAGGATTTTTAGATATTTTTCTATATTTTTAAAACGTCCCGAACTAGGCTTTCCCTAAAACTCCCTTTTATATTCGAACTATTTCTCAGGCCGGTCCGGTTCAAACCCTAAACTTCTAAGTCCAAAATTGGGGTGTTACAATCCATGTGCTTGAGGATATGTTGAGGTGCTGCGTTATTGAGTTTCAAGGCTCTTGGAAGAAGCACTTGTCTTTGGTTCAGTTTGCTTATAATAATATCTTCTAGGAAAGCATTCAAATGGCACCTTATGAGGCTTTATACGGGAGAAAGTGTAGGACTCCCCTTTGTTGTGCTGAAACGGGACAAAAATTGGTTTCGATGCCCGCTTTGTTGAAAGGAACCACTGAGAAGGTGAAGCTCATTTGTGAGCGTTTGAAGGCAGCATCGGACCGACAAAAGTCTTACACGGATTTGGCTAGAAGGGAAAATTGAGTCTGAGGTTCATTGGACCATATGAGGTGATAGAACGTTTGGGTCCTATTGCTTACAAGCTGAGACTGCCTTCAGAGTTGGAAAAGATACATAATGTGTTTCATGTATCCATGCTTCAGAGGTATCGATCGGATATGTCGCATGTTATGCCTGTGGAAGTGGTTGAGAATAATCCAGACTTGACTTATGATGAAGAGCCCGTTGAGATTATGAATACGGATAGTAAGGTTCTCCAGGGTAAGACCATCGAGCTGGTTAAAGTTTTGTGGAGACATCGTGGCGTTGAAGAAGCCACGTGGGAAAGGATGGATGACATGAAGAAGCAATTTCCTTACATTTTTCCACCAGGTAAATTTTGAGGACGAAATTTCTTAAGTGGGGGAGAGTTGTAACGCCCTTGTTTTGGGCCTAGATGTTTTAGAGGTTAAATCGGGCCGGTGGGGAACGGTTCGAACCCTTTAAGGTTGGTTTAGGGAACACCTAGTTCGGGATGCTTTAAAAATATGGAAAAATATCTAAAAATCCTCATTTATTATATAAATGTTTATGGTGAAAACAATTTTACAGAATGTGATTTGGAAATATTATATTTTGGTGTAGTGATCAAATTGCAGTTTTTGCAAAAGTTGACTAGTGACTGTTTTGTAAAGGATTGAAACTTTGAATCTTAAAGGAGCTAATTTTACCAAATTTATTTTTCATCAGATTTCTCTTTAATTTGGGAGTTTTAATAATGATTTAATTAAAGGAATTAAAAGAAAAATCTTATCTTGACTTTTCATAACTACTTTACGATACTTTTCCCTCTTTTCATTTTCTCTCAACTTCCACTCAACCAAACACATTTCCATCATCAATTAATCTCTGGTTTTCATATTTTTTGCTGAGATTTCATCTTCCTAAGGATTTCCAACCTTTACTTCATCAAATCCTTTTGTTTTCACTTTGGATTTTCAAGAAATCTTGCCCAAATTGAGGAGAAATCAGCCATTAAAGGTAAGCTTCGTCCTTCTCCTCTAATGATCAGTTCTTTACTGAAATTCCCAAGTTATCAATCCTTTGTTAATGATCTTTAAGTTGTTTTAATGTTATAATCAAGAAATGGTTGTTAAATTCATGGTTCTTGAGGTGATTTTTATGATTTTCGTATTTCTAAGTTAAACTCTATTTTGAGGTTAATTTCTAATCTGTTTTGGATGATATTTGATGTTGAGATTGAGATTTTAATAAATGAATCCCGAATAGGCTTTAGTTCCTAAGTTTTACATGTTAGATTTGTGGTTTTTGGGGTGTTTTTGCTGATCTGCTATTGCTGGAGATATAAGATCATGTTTGTGATGATTTTTTATGTTGATTGAGGTTTAGAAGTGGTTAGAATTGATAGATCTTGGCTAGACTTTGATTTGAGAAAGTTTGGAGGTGATTTCGGTTATTTTGGATAGCCGAAATGGTGTTTTTGAATAGTGCAACGAGTCTGAATGACTGGCTGGTGATTTCAATGCATGATGATGCATTAATCATCTGCTCTTATGTGTAATGAACATGGGAGACATCTTCGGACGCTTTTGGTGTGGATCCGGAAGTGCCGGAAGCCTAGGAATCATTTCGGCAAGCAAGCAAAACGTAATCGGTGAGTGCGAATGGTTTTTAGAAGTCCTTGAGGGACAAGGAAACAAGGTTTGGGGATTTAGGATTGGTTTGAAACACCATCCTAAGTCCGGAAGTAAGTATGTTTAGAATTCGCTCTCAAAAGTGGTTGATGGCCTAAATTTTTTAACATGCTCTTGATACCACCAAATGTAACCCCCTAAGCCTGGCCTAGACGGTTGACCCGAACTACGAAGATTACACGGGGAAAACCAAAGTCAACCCGAAAGTCAACCTTGATTAACGACCCTTTTTTTCTTTTTAAATCTTGTCTAGATGCATATTAACCCTAAGCGTAGCCTCGAGGAAAACATACATGAAAAGCACGGCGATCGGAAAGCAATAAGGGACTCAATTGCACAACTTACAACACTTAGGGACCAAAACGTAAATTCTGTAAATTAAGAGGATTTAACTGATTATTAAGTTACCATTATGAAATTAGTCACATTACATGCTTCTCTGTCAAATTTCACCTCAAACGGACATCTCAAACTCAAGCAATTGCATATACAAAATTCAGGACTAAAACGTAAAGCTCGCAAACCTTAAACCATTCAAATCAGTCCCCAACGGTCAAGTGTTTCGGAACAAGGGTTGACCGTTCCGAAACGCGAGTTCGTTTCGAGACCTATTTCGAAACAGGGTTTGACAGTGGCAAATCCGTTCCGAAACGCCCTCTACCTGTTTCGATACACGAAGGCCATTACAGGCCCTCGTTTCGAAACGGTAGTACCCGTTCCGATACGGACTGCCCAGAAAATGCAGATTTTTCTGGTTTAACATAATATTAACCACTCATACGCATCCTTATGACCTCCTAATCATGCCAACAAATCATCATGCATACAAGAGACATATTTGCATCATCAAAACACATCCATGGCAACAATTAGGAAGAACCACAATCTATAGGCATGCATCCTACTATTGAAAACCATCCAAGCATCAAACCAACAAGCAAACACCAAAATGGCCATTTACAAGTCCAAAACATCATAGGCATAATGCCAAACTCAGGGAGTCCAAAACATCTCCCAACAAACACAACCTAGGTTCCCATTGCCAAATATCAAAAGCTAATAATGTTGTAAAAATAGTCACCATACATGAGCTTTGCCTTCCCTTGGATTCTTAGCCTCCTTGCTGCCCTTAAAGAACTTCAATTCTTTGCATTATTGGTTCAAGAAAGAGAGCGTAAGCACAAATGCTTAGTGAGGCATGCTCTAATGAAACAACACAATAATGCACTTTTACTAAACACCTTTCATAAGGCCTTTTCATTCATAAAAATCATTTTCATGCAACAATGCATTAACAACAAGCATCTCATGCTTTATAATCATCAACATGTCTTAAACAACAAGCATCTCATGCTTCATAAACATTAACATGTCATATTGGCTTCCAAGTGATACCATAATCATTTTCAACATAAAATACAATCGGATACGCGGATTACAAGCGTTGTCCCATACGCTTCATACACACTACCAAACACACAAGGTGGAGTTTACCGGTACAATCACAACCCCTCAACACCCGTGATGGAGTTTAACAGTACAATCACAACCCCTCCACATCACTCATTGGTAGTGGTGTAACATCACTAACGAGAACACAGAACACACAACACAAGATTCACACATGGACTTTTAACCACCATTGCGATCTTAGACATCTCATTAGTGTACTTGGATGGAGTTTACAGTACCAATACAACCCCTCAACATCCAAGGCGACTTTATTCACGGTGCACCCAATCCTATAGACGGCTAACTATATCTGATTCAAGTACTTTAAAACCAACACATCACTTGCCAATATACATCAATTATCAACAACAATCCACTGTTTTAAAGCATTAATCAAAGCCATTAAACCATCATGCATCACTATGCATCAAACCACATTTATCAATGTCAAACCAAGGATCCCTTACCTTGAGCATCCTTCAACACATGGCTTTCAAAACCAGCATTAATCATGCTTTCAAAACAGAATTTAAACATGCAAACATACACATTGCATCCAACCATCTCATGGTTCATCAAAGAGAGAGTTTCTCCGAAAACTTACTCTTGAGCTTAGTTAAGTTGCTTAGACTTAAACTAAGCTCCCAAAACCTTCAAATATTGGTTTCAAAGCTGAAAACCAAACTTCACTCACCGATTCCATTTCGCAAGCTTGCCGAAATGCCGATCAAGCCTCCGGATCAACACCACAAGGATCCGAATGTGCCTCCCCTGTTTTAAACACATCAAAGCAGAGGATTAATGCATCATCATGCATTAAAATCTTCAGCCACAACACCTAAACTCGCTGCTCTCAACAAATCTAACATCTCGACTACCAAACACAACCGAAATCACTACCAAACTCATCCACAACATTACCCAGCCATGATCCATCACTTCTAAACATTCTTAAACATCAATTAACATCCAAAAAGGATCTAAACTCGTCCTTATACCTCCAGCAACAACAGAACACCAAGATCACCCCAAAAACCACCATTTTCACATGTAAAAACTTAGGAAAATCAACCTATTCGGGATTGCATTGATTAGAACTCAATTACACATCATTAAACATCCAAAATACTTTAAAAAGAAATCTCACAACAGAGCCCAAACATTCATTACGAATTTCTTCGAAATTTAATCCAAATCTTGAGCTTTAAGCCAAAATCAAGATCATAACATCAAAACCTTTTATAAAACTTAATTTAAGGATTGAGAACTTGGGAATTTCAATAAATAACTAAATATTTAGAGGGGAAGAACATCCTTACCTCTAAATGTAGATTTCTCCTTGATTTGAGCAAAAATCCTTGAAAATCCAATGAGTAAATGAAGAGGATTTGATGTAGAAAGGATTAGGAATCTTTTGATGATTGAAAACTCATCATTTAGTGTGAAAATCAAAAGAAAAGCTGTTGTGGAAATGTGTTTGGCTGAGGGAATTTTGAGAGAAAATAAAATGGGAAAATTTTAGAGAAAGTTAGTTATGAAAACTAAAAATGGTTTTCCCTCACTTCTTTTAATTAATTAAACATTAACAAAATCATTAAAATTAAGAAAAAATCTGGAGAAATCCTTCCTTGGGTAAATTAGCTCCTTAAAGATTAAAAGTTTCAATCCTTACAAAACAGTCACCACTGAACTTTTCAAAAATTACATTTTAGTCACTATTTCGAAATGTCACACCTCCAAACCTTATTTTGTAAAATTGATTCCACCATTCTCTTATATATATTAAAAGATGATATTTAGATATTTTTTCCATATTTTTAATGCATCCCGAACTAGGCTTTCCCTAAAATCACCTTTTATATTCGAACCAAAAATCAGTCCGGTCCGGTTCAGACCCTAAATTTCCAAGCCCAAAATTGGGGTGTTACATGATTTACAACATGAAATGATGTTATGTGTTGATCCCATGAGATAGCATGACTTAACAAAGAGCTTTGAGATTTTGATTAAATGATATGCATGAAATGTGGTTTTGAAATGGGATGAGTTAGATTTGAGAGATGTTGCATCAAAACAATAGGTGAGATGATGATTTTAATGTAATATATTGGCATAAATGATGAGATGATTACCGGATATAATTGGTCGACCAATAGAATAAAAGTGCACTATAAACTAAAAATTCGTATGTGCTCTTTGGAGTCGGGCAATGGGGGTAGTGCCATCCCGAACCAAAGTGAGAATCCGATGATGAGAGATACCATCGGGGTAGGTCTTGGTGAAACACCCAAGCTTTGTGGCAAAGAGAGATACCACCATGAGAGTTCGGTGATGTGAGATTCCACCAGGGTAGGACTTGGCTTTAAGACAAGCTAATCCGCATATTCTAGTAAAGATATAATATGAAATGCCAATATATGAGATTGTATTTGATTCACATGTACTAAATGTTGAGTTGTTTTATGCTATGAGAAATGCATATGAGATTTGAGATTTATGAAATGCTTTTATTTACTTTAAGCATGTGTATGGCTTTGCCATGAGATTTGCATTGGTTGAATGCTTGGGTTAGATTGATGGTACATGTGCTTTTCAAATGAAGAATTGCTTTGAAAGGTTTTCAAGCATGAGATAGAAAGAGTATGTTGTAGAAAATGGTTTTTGAGAATGAGATTTAAAGTTGTATTCTTATGTTGGTGTTTTTAGAGCATGCCTCACTAAGCAAATGTGTTTACGCTCCCTTTTACCAACAATACAGATAATTGAGACACTTTTGGCAGCAAGGAGGCTAAGGATTTCCAAGGAATTGAAAAGCTCAATTATGGTGATGTTTTACGTTTACTTTAGTGATGATAATTGGCAATGAAACTAATGGGTTGCTTTGGGAGATGTATTTTAAACTCCTTGTGGTTGTTGCAAGTTTAATATGGTTTATGTGGTTTGTAAGAGGCCTTTATGGTAGTTTTTGTGCTTTATGTTACTATTTGGTATGTTCATGGTTTGTGTCACAAGCATGTTTCATGATTTGCTTTGCTATGATTGAGATAGTCAACCAAATGTTGTTATGTGTTAGGAGTTGCATGTCTATAAGTTTGTGCGGACGCCAATAGCATGTATGTATGATTTGTGGATGATTTGCAGAAGTATGAGGTGTTTTCGAGGCTATTTTTAGAACAGTTTTGGTATGTGTATCGATACACGGGCTTGCGTATCGATACGCATAAGCCAAATTCGTGCCTTGCTGCACAGGCATTTCGGTACGTTTGCGAGGTGTTTCGGTACGGACTTGAAGGGCGTATCGATACACGAGGAAGCGTATCGATACAATCTTGGTGACTTTAGTCACTGCCATCCCGCGTACCGATACAGTCTCAAGAGTATCAATACGCGATCGTTAATTCTGTTAAATGGCATCTTCGTAAGTTTGATTTTGTTACATTTTAGTCCCTGAAATTTATGGATGCAATTGAATGAGTTTGGAATGTCTGATTGTGGTGAAAATTGACAGAGTTGCATGAAATGAGACTAATTGAATATTGGTAACCTTAAAATATGTAAAGCCCTTGTAGATTATAAAAATTACATTTTGGTCCCTAAATGTCTACTTTGTTCTATTAGAACCCTAAACATGGTCCGATCACTGTGTCGTCTATTCCTATGATCTTTTGTTGTCACATGGGTTTAATATTGCATTTAGAAAAGTTAAAAAGAAAAAAAAGTGTCGTCAATCGGAGTTAACTTTAATGAGTTGGCTTCGGTTTTCCCCGTGTAATCACCTCGGTTCGGGTCAACCGTCCAACAAATGTAACCCTCTTAGTTCGACCTAGACGTCCGACCCGAACTAAGAAGATTACACGGGGAAAACCAAAGTCAACTTGTGAAAGTCAACCTTGATTAACGACCCTTTTTTTCTTTTTAACTTTTCTAGATGCACGTTATTAACCTATGTGAATAGCCAAACATTTTAGCGGAAGCGACACGGCGAACGGAGCTCATTTAGGGATTCAATTACATACAAACGTCTTTTAGGGACTAATATGTAAATTTCCAGAATTATAAGGACTACACAAGTTTTAAAGTTACCAATCCAAAATTAAACATATAATAAGCCAACATGTTAAAATTCATCTTAAACGGATCATCCAAACTCGTTTATTAGGCATTCAAGACTCAGGGACCAAAACGTAAGAAAACAGAAACCTGAAGCAATTCAAATTCAACTCCAACGGTCGGGTGTTTCGAAACACAAGACCCTGTATCGGAACGGTCGTTTCGAAACTAGGTTGATCGTTTCGATGCACGGGTACGTTCCGGAACCCGTATCGAAACACAACTTTCCAGTAGCAAATCGTTCCGGAACGTTCCTACCCGTTCCGAAACCTCATGACCAATCCAGGCCACCGTTTCGAAACAGATAAGGGCGTTCCGATACGCCTTGCCCTGAAACGGCAGATTTTTCTGGTTTTACACATCTTTCTACATCCGAAAACATTCCAATTCATGCCACAACATACATACATGTATAAGCATCAAAGATCAAATATTATGAAGTACAAGCTAAATCATAGCATCATTCGAGCAAGCATTAGAACTATAGGCATGCTTCCTAGTCTTCAAAACCATACCAAAAGCTAAAAGCCACATTCAAGCACAAATCAATCCTCAAAGGCCAATTACAACCCCAAAATACCAAACCAAACATGAACAAAGTAAATAACATCATCTTCAAACATCCAAGAGTAGAAACCCCACCCATTGCCTCTTATTACACCAAAGTAAAACCACAAACTTTGCTAGACAAAAGGGCTTGGATTCCCCTTGCTTACTTGCTGCATCAAAAGCCTAATTCTCTACATTGATGAAACAAATGAGCGTAAGCACAAAGCTTAGTGAGGATCGCTAAAACAACATTCATCAATGCATTACACACAACCGGCAAATCGCCATTTATCAACACATGCCTTTACTTAAAACGTGCCCTCTCAAGGCATCAATGCACTTTTTAAAACAGATGCTCATATGCATCACTTAAAAACAACAAATAAACCTTTGCTCATGCTTTACCAAGCATCACATGCATTCCAGCATAAATCACAAGCATCTCATGCTTAAACCATTAGTCAACAACATTATATTGGCTTACAAGTGATCATTTCTCAAACCATACCTAAACCAACTCAATAGACACAATCGGATACGCGGATTACAAGCATTGTCCCACACGCTTCATACATACTACCAGACTACACAAGGTGGAGAACAATGGCACAATCACAACCCCTCAACATGCGCGATGGAGATTAATGGCACGATCACAACCCCTCAACATCACTCATCGGTAGTTGTATAATTCCACTAACGAGAGTACGGGACACATACCACAAGACTCACACACGGGATTAAATCATTCATCGTTGTGATCTTAGACTCAATCGTTAGGGTACTTGGATGGAGAATTACGGCACAATCACAACCCCTCGACATCCAAGGCAACTTTATTCACTGTGCACCAAATCCTATAGTTGGCTAACTATATCCGATTACAAGAACCAAAAACCACTTTCATTACTTGCCAATATAATCATTTTACATCAATAATCCATTGTTTTACAAGCATAAATACAATGCCATTACCTCAAGCATAACCATGCTTAACATCATATGCATTTATCACATAAAACCAAGGATCACTTACCTAGTGCATCCTTAACACAATGACATTAAAATCCAGCATTATTCATGCTTCTAACATGCTTTAAAACAGTAATCAAAACAATAATTAACTCAAGTGCATTTCCATCCAAACATAGCACATTTCCGAGGGAGACTTTCGAATCACTTACTCTTGAGCTTAGTTAAGTGCTTCAAACTTACACTAAGCTCCCAAGACCACGCTCAAAGCGTTACAAAGCTGGAAAATCCATTTCCACTCACCGATACGCGAAGCCTTGCTCGCCGACACAAAAAGTACTCTTCCGGAGCCTCCAACAACACCTCGTTTGCTCCCGGATAAAGATCCCTTATTTTCACATCATCAAAACAGAGATCTAAATGCATTAAAATGCATTTCAACACCAGCAACAAATCACAAACTCGTTGCTCATCCTAACTACACCAATTTACCCAATCGAAACAACCGAAAACTCAATTGATTGCTTCTTAAACCAAGCCCAACCAACATACATCACTTTCAACCATTTATAAACATCAAAACACATCTAATAAACAACCTAACCCATCCTTATACCTATAGCAAGCATGATTCCACCATTTCACCTCAAAAACTCACTTAAACTATCAAGAAACTCAAGGATCTCAAGGATTTTGGGATTTATATCAACAAAACCTCTTTTCAACATAGTAACCATCTCAAAACTCAATTAAAATCAATCCAAAACAGAGCTTAACAAAATAAATCCGAAAATCAAGATTTCAACCATATTTTTACAAGATTTTGATCTCAAATCAAAACTATAATGAAAACTCAACCAAAAATAGTAATTTGAAGCCAAAGATCTTGGGAATTTCAATAAAGAACTTTGATTAGAGGTTGAGAATGGGATTTACCTCCAATCCTTGCTTTCCTCAATGAATGACAAGTTTTCCTTAGCAAAATCTTGAAGAACTTGAAAGGATTTCTTGAAAATTGTTTAGGAAATATTAAGAGTGTTTGGGAGAAAATAATTCTGGAGAGAAATGAATGAAAATTGTGTTAGGCTGAAAATGAGGAGAGGATGGTAGTTACGTGATGAAATCTCTCAAATTAACCACCTAATTAATTAAATAAAATAAAAACCAAGTAAAGATATTTAATTAAAACAATTTTAAACACAAGTCATATTAAGGAAAGGCTAAATTGCAATAAATCCCCCTAAAGATTCTAAGAATTTGGCTTCTCCTTTAAAAATCACATTTTCCACAGTTTTGAAACTTTACAATTTGGTCACTACTCAAAATGTACCACTTTAGAAACTCTTTTTGTAAAATTCATTTAACCAACCTCTTAAACATATTTTTATAGGATTTTAACAATTTTTACCACATTTTTATCCTATCCCGATCCTTGATTTCCTTAAATCACCTTACGCAATTCGAACCGTTCTCGACTGGTCCGATCCGAAGTCAAAAACATCTAGGCCCAAAATCATGGCGTTACAATAAAAGTCCATGAATCTAAAAATCCTTGAAGTGACAGAAAAATTAGCATGAGTGAATGAAAGTGTTCACGGGATAACTCTGCTCAATGGGTTCGGGGTTTTGTAGTCTGTCCCTATCTTAATTTAAGACCTAGAAGAGTAATTTTGATGAGATGAAGCCCTTACTACCATGATTAAATAAATGTGCTTAATTATGCTGCCTCGGCAGCAACCTTATATACCATGACAGCATCCTTGTTTTCTAGAATGTTCTTCAGATTCAGCATGTACACAGTTTCTGCACACACTGCATTGGCAATGTAGTTTAATTCTGAGGTAATTTATGCTCTTCTCCGTTCACTAATATAATGTAGGTGCCACGACCTTGAGATGCTAAATCAAGTTTAAAACAAGTTTTTCTTCCTGATTAGTTCAAAGGGCAAGTATGTTTAGGTTTGCATTGCTTGAGGACAAGCAATAGTTCGAGTTTGGGGGTGTGTAAAGTGCTTAGTCCTATATTTTATATGCATTCCATCTCATATTATTGTTGTTATTAAGTACATTTTAGGCATATTTAGGTTCATGCATTGCATATTTACAATATTCTTTAATTGGCCATGATTTTATAGATTATCTTTTATTTGGTAAGAAAAAGATATTATTTTAGTTTAGTTTGCATTTCAGGGCTAGGAGTTGTTAGGAGGAGGAAAGACCAGAGGAGAGGATGCAGAGGTAGCAGACCAAAGAGCTGTAATGATGCAGTTCCATGTAGAGAAAGCCGATGCTGAGTACCTGTCGATGCCGTACCTGCTGCCCAGGGCAACGAGCTGAGGAATTGGAGTGCGATCTGTGAGCAGAAAATCCTAATTCCAACGATGCCATCCACTCAATTTTCTGACGCCTGGGGCAGCGAACAAAGTCGCCGAAAGAGGAGATCAAGATAACTTACGGTGCAAGGCAACGAGAAGAAGTCCACATTCAACTCAAAGAAGTTAGAATTAAATGTTGCATTTAATGCAAAAGCTACTTTGAAGACTTCTACTCCAAGGAGGACTTGACCTAGCTAATGCCTATATATACTTGACATATTTTGTAATTGGAGACAACTTAGGTTTTCCTTTGGGCCTAGATATAGGTGCGAGTTTAAGGCGGCTAGATATAGGTGCGAGTTTAAGACTTCTACCCCAAAATGCAGTTTCTGGCAAGGGTGTATCGAAACAGGTACATCTGTTTCAATACGAGCTCAATCTAAGATGATTCCAGTAGTGAATCGTATCGAAACGAGCTGTAACACCCCAATTTTGGGCTTGGAAGTTTAGGGTCTGAACTGGACCGGTCTGATTTTCGGTTCAAATATAAAAGGTGGTTTTAGGGAAAGCCTAGTTCGGGTTGCATTAAAAATACGGAAAAATATCTAAAAATCCTCTTTTAATATATATAAGAGAGTGGTGAAATCAATTTTACAAAATAAGGTTTGGAAGTGTGACATTTCGAAATAATGACTAAAATGTAATTTTTGAAAAGTTCAGTGGTGACTGTTTTGTAAGGATTGAAACTTTGAATCTTTAAGGAGCTAATTTACCCAAGGAAGGATTTCTCCAGATTTTTCTTAGATTTTAATGACTTAATTAATGTTTAATTAATTTAATGAAAAGGAGAAAAACCAATTTTGAGATTTCATAACTAACTTTTGCTAAAACTTTCTCATCTCATTTTCTCTCAAAATTCCCTCAGCCAAACACATTTCCACAGCAACATTTCTTTTGATTTTCACACTAAATGATGAGGTTTCAATTATCAATTGATTCCTAATCCTATCTACATCAAAACCTCTTGATTTGCTTATTGAATTTTCAAGGATTTTGGCTCTAATCAAGAAGAAATCTACATTTAGAGGTAAGGATGTTCTTCTCCTCTAAATACTCAGTTCTTTACTGAAATTCTCAAGTTCTCAATCCTTAAATTAAGTTTTATAAAAGGTTTTAATGTTGTGATCTTGATTTTGGCTTAAAACTCAAGATTTGGATTAAATCTTGAAGAAATTCGTGATGAATGTTTGGGCTCTATTTTGAGATGTCTTTTTAATGTATTTTGGATGTTTAATGATGTGTAATTGAGGTTTAATCAATGCAATCCCGAATAGGTTGATTTTCCTAAGTTTTTACTTGTGAAAATGGTGGTTTTTGAGGTGATCTTGGTGTTCTGTTATAGCTGGAGGTATAAGGACGAGTTTAGGATCTTTTTGGATGTTAATTGATGTTTAAGAATGGTTAGAAGTGATGGATCTTGGCTGGGTAATGTTGTGGAAGAGTTTGGAAGTGATTTCGGTAGTGTTTGGTAGCCGAAATGTTAGATTTGGTGAGAGCAGCGAGTTTAGGTGTAATGGCTGAAGATTTTAATGCGTGATGATGCATTAATCCTCTGCTTTGATGTGTTTAAAATAGGGGAGACATCTTCGGATCCTTGTGGTGTTGATCCGGAGGCTTGAACGGCGTTTCGGCAAGCTTGCGAAACGGAATTGGTGAGTGAAGTTGGGTTTTTAGCTTTGAAACCAATGTTTGAAGGTTTTGGGAGCTTAGTTTAAGTCTAAGCAACTTATCTAAGCTCAAGAGTAAGTTTTCGGAGAAACTCTCTCTTTGATGAACCATGAGATGGAGGATGCAATGTATTTAATTTGCATGTTTAAATTCTGTTTTGAAAGCATGTTTTAGCATGATTAATGCTGGTTTTGAAAGCCATGTGTTGAAGGATGCTCAAGGTAAGAGATCCTTGGTTTGATAATAATAAATGTGGTTTTGATGCATAGTGATGCATGATGGTTTAATGGCTTTGATTAATGCTTTAAAACAGTGGATTGTTGATGATAATTGATGTATATTGGCAAGTGATGTGTTGGTTTTAAAGTACTTGAATCAGATATAGTTAGCCGGCTATAGGATTGGGTGCACCGTGAATAAAGTCGCCTTGGATGTTGAGGGGTTGTAATGGTACCGTAAACTCCATCCAAGTACACTAACGAGATGGTTAAGATCATAATGGTGGTTAAAAGGCCATGTGTGGATCTTGTGTTGTGTGTCCCATGTTCTCGTTAGTGATGTTATACAACTACCGATGAGTGATGTGGAGGGGTTGTAATTGTATCGTTAAACTCCATCGCGGGTGTTGAGGGGTTGTTATTGTACCGGTAAACTCCACCTTGTGTGTTCGGTAGTGTGTATGAAGCGTATGGGACAACGCTTGTAATTCGCGTATCCGATTGTGTTTTATGTTGTAAAAGGGTATGGTTTATCACTTGGAAGCCAATATGACATGTTGATGTTAATGAAGCATGAGATGCTTGTTGTGTATGCATTGTTGCATGAGAAATGATGTTTATGAGTTTAAAGGCCTTTTGAAAGGTGTTTTATAAAATGCATTATTGTGTTGTTTCTTTAGAGCATGCCTCACTAAGCAAATGTGCTTACGCTCTCTTTCTTGAACCAATAATGCAGAGAATTGAAGTGCTTTAAGGGCAACAAAGTGGCTAAGAATCCAAGGGAAAGCTAAGCTATGGTGACTTTTTCACACATTATTAGTTTTTGGTAATTGGCAATGGGAACCTAGGTTATGTTTTTGGGAGATGTTTTGGACTCCCTAGTTGTGGCATGTTGCCTTAAATGTTTTGGATATGTAAATGGCCTTTTGGTGCTTGTTTTGATGTTTTGAGGGTTGTTTGCTTTGGATATTAGGAAGCATGCATATAGACTTATGAATTGTACCATGTATGTATGTTTACTTGTGGGCACGATTAGGAGGTCATTAGGGTGTGTTTTAGTGGTTAATTGAATGTTAAACCAGCAAATTCTGCACTTTCTGGGCAGTCCGTATCGGAACGGGCACTAACGTTCCGAAACGGGGGCCTGTAATGGCCTTCGTGTATCGAAACGAGTAGAGGTCGTTCCGAAACAAATTTGCCACTGCCAAGCCCTGTTTCGATACAGGTCTCGAAATGAACCCGCGTTTCGGAACGATCAACCCCCGTTCCGAAACAGATGACCGTTGGGCACTGATTTGAATGGTTTAAGGTTTGCAAGCTTTACGTTTTAGTCCTGAATTTTGTATATGCAATTGCTTGAGTTTGGGATGTCCGTTTGAGGTGGAATTTGACAGGGAAGCATGTGATATGATTAATTCGATATTGGTAGTTTAAAAATCAGCTAAGTCCTTCATTTTCCCAGAATTTACATTTTGGTCCCTAACTTTTGTATGTTGTGCAATTGAGTCCCTTATTGCTTTCTGATCGATGTGCTTTTCAAGTATGCTTTTTCTCAAGGCTACGCCTAGGGTTAATATGCATCTAGACAAGATTAAAAAGAAAAAAAAGGGTCGTTAATCAAGGTTGACTTTCGGGTTGACTTTGGTTTTCCCCGTGTAATCTTCGTAGTTCGGGTCAACCGTCTAGGCCGGGCTAAGGGGGTTACACGAGCTCTTCGTGTTTTGATACCCGTTCGAGGTGTTATTCCAAAACAGGGTCAACCTGTATCGAAACGAGTCTGGTACCGAAACGGCTCGAAAGTGTTTCGATACGCTCGTTCTGATACGCCAAGTGGCGTATTGAAACATGATCGCGCAGATTTCTTTAAATGTCATTTAAAGAGTATCAAACTTTAATTAAAACATCAACTCTCTTTTTCTCTCAAACCCTAACCGAAAACCCTTATATAAACTCTTAAAATCCCTTGATTTTCCGCATCAAAACCTAAAATTTTTTGAGGGTTTTCAATCTACACACCAAGGTTAGAGCTTTGCAAGCAATTTGGTACATTAATCATCCCTCATTCATCCATTATCTCATATCAAGGTATAAACCCTTTTTCTTTTATTTTGAATTTTCATTTAAATTTATAGGTTGCTTTTAATTCCTTTTTGTATAAAATATATACATATAGTATGGGTTTTCAAGTTTTTGCAAAAAAAAAATTCAAAATCTACATTTTTTTATTCGAATATAAAATTATACCCTATATTTTTTAATCTGCTTTCGAAATTCTTTTACCAAAAAATTATTTTATGTTTATATATGTTTTTAAACTATATTGTATAGTTTTTTTATATACCTTGACTATTGGATTGCCTGTTGGATTGAATTTGATTTTTAGGAAGAGAGTACGAACCAATGAGGCTGGTGGAAGCTCTAACATTGATGACGGTTCTACTCGTCTCAACCACACTCTACTCTACCAAAGGAGCCTTTGAAACAAAGACGCCTATACCAACTTCAAGCTCTTTCAAGATCATGTTATCCATCGTGAGCGTATTGTCTCTATAGCCTTTTTGGATTCCGGACGCTTTCAATTTCGCTATGTCACTTTATTGAGGCATTGGAACTTCATGAACTTTTTGAGCTTACCTAGCATTTTGTACCGTAACATGGTTCTTCTCTTCTATGCCAATGTTCGTTGTATCTCAAATGTCGATCAAGTGGTTGCCATTGAGTCATATCTAATGGGGAAGAAGTTTAGAGTTGATCTGGAAACCTTGGTCAATGTTTTCAGGTTTGAAGATGGGGGAATCTCGAATGAGAACTCGTTGGGACGTACTCTTGGTGGCTCCGTCACGGTCCTTGATGCTCATGATCGCATCCTTCATCTCATGGTCTTGTGGTGGTTTCATCCTTCTGAAGGAAAATTCTCCCACATTCGGCAAGTTGACGACTTTTGGATTCGTTGCTTTCACGAGGAACGTCGACCAAATCTTTTTCAAATCATGTTTTCCGAGATGGTGCATCTTGTTCAAAACCGCAACTCCGATCTTGTCACTTCCTTCACTTATGGCACCGCCTTGAGTTACTTGTTCTCTAAAGTGGGGATCGATTGCTCTCTTTACTTTTCGGAACCTCTCAAGGATCCCATCGATGAGAGTACACTTCTCCGTTGCAAATTTCACTTCATTGATGGAGAATGGATTCGTGTCGAGCATCCTCCTCAAGTTGTGTCTCCCGAACCTCAACCTCAAATTGCTCCACAAAACAACGAAGCCCTCATGACTTTCCTTACCGAGCAATTCAATGGTTTGAGAACCCACATGGACTCCGGTTTTACCACTCTTGGTACTCGTCTCACTTCTAAGGAAGGACGTATCCAAAGCGTTGAGAATCGCCTCACTTCGGTTAAAACTCAACAAACCTCTATGGACATGTCCTTTACTGGTTTCTATGGTGAGTGGAGACAATTTCAAAGGAGCTCCGCCAATGATGAAGATGACAATGAGCCTTAGATCTTTGCATTCCATTGCATATCATCTAGTTTAGGATTTCCCTTTTTATGCACTTATTTATGTTTTTGCTTTAAGACATATGCTTTGATTTATGTTTGGGTATTATGTTTGGAGATTATGAATTTATTTTGCTTTGGTTTCTTATGATTAATGAAATTATGTTGCTTTAATTTCGCTTTACCTTGTGCTATATCGCTTTATTTTTGCCTTCATTGATTGTGATCAAACAAAAAGGGGGAGAAGGGTTAAGCTAAAATTTTCACAATCTTTTTCAAAACCTAGCTTCAATTTAGGGGGAGTTTACTTAAAAATTTACTTTGGTTTTGTTATATCAAAAAGGGGGAGAATGTAAAAACAATATTTGATTTTGATATAACAAATAATCTAAGGACTAAATTGCAAAGTAAATAAATTTTTAAGTAATCAAAATACTTATATTTGACAAGTAAAATTTATACTTAAAATGTTTTAAAGTCAAAACTTAAACCCCATAAATTTTTCTAAGTGTTTCAAAGCCAAAATACACAAAATTGCCCAGGCGTTTTGAAACAACCCCAAAGTGTTTCGATACGTTTTGCCACTAGAAGGATCTGTTTCGGTATGACCTTCATCTAGGCTTTTGATTTTTAAGTGTTGTTTTGAAACGACTCATACTCATTTCGGTACAGGGGTTAAGTATTTTCAAAATCGAGCATTAAATGAACTAGCGGTTACTTGTCAGAAACGAACATTTGAAAATTTGGTTAAGTGTTTTGATACACCCTTATGCTGTTTCGAAACAGAAGTTTACAATTTCAAAACGTTTTGATACATCCTATTTCCGTTTCGATACGACCCTATTTTTGTATGTTACTATTTCGATACGACCCTATTTTTGCATGTTACTATTTCGATACGGCCTATTGTTGTTTCGATACGGGCCCTTTTTACACACAACGACTTTTTCTTTTTTTGGTGTCCGTTTCGATACATGGGTCTCGTGTTCCGATACGGGTAGTTGTAGAACATCATTTATGGAGGGAAGAGAGAGCCCCACCGACTCTATTAATGATCTCAACCACCCAAACAACAAGAAATCAATGAGAAGGTATAAAAAAAAGTCTCCAAAGCTACAACAACTATTGAACCTTCAAGCAACATCAAAGCATTCATTTCCAACCCTTGTGCCTTTAGAGTCAAATTCTTGTACCCAACTCAATTGGAGTTTTTCATTATAAATCTTTTTAGAGTTTGGGGAGTGTTTATGTGGAATTGGGTAAACAATTAGCCTTTGAGAGGTACATACAAAGTTTGTCTATCTTTCATTTGTAAAGAGTGATATTGAGTCAATCTTTGGGTAGAAAGATTGACCGATTTGTAAGGTTTCCTCCTAAGCCAAGAAAAGGGGGTGAATTCAAGTTAGTGAATTTTTGAAATCCTCAGTAGGGTGCTGAGGTAGTGAATGTAGAGCTTGTTCGAAGCTTGAACCACTTTATAATCGCCTTGTCTTTATTTTTAAATTATCCATTTGCACCCTTCAATTTTTATTCCACCAATTCACCCCCTCTTTGTGTTTAGCCATCATTTGATCAACTCAACATATAATCATAATTTTAGTCCAAAACACTTATATATTATCAATCTAGTCCAAAATCCACCAATTTAAAACATCATCATAATTTGATAGAATTTTTCCCATCCCTTTCCCACACCCTCGTATTCTCGTCGGTATCCCGATCGTGAAGTTTGGGTCCTCCAATGGACCCCTGATTAGCCCCCCATTGATCCCCGAATCTTAAAATTTTAATTATCCTTAGAGTGTTTTTTAAACTCCAAAACCCAAAAATGTGTTCGACAAGAAGAAGAAAAATGAGGAATTTATATTTTAATCCAAAAATTAAAATAATGTTTAAATTGATAGAATTTTAGACAAAATCAATAGATTGTATAAGTTTTTGAGACTAAAACTGTTATTAACCCAAGCCATGTCACCACTTCGTTTAATTTTAAATGAAAGAGGTACCAAAATAGAACAAAAATATAATGTTAGGTACCATTTTGCCAAAAAATAATAGTTGGGGGTACCAAAACAGTAACGCGTGCATAGTTAGGGTACTAAATATGTAGTTTTCCCTAATAGTAATTTATTAATATTTATTTATTTTATAAAACTAATATTAAAAATTCTAAAATAAATTTATAATATTTATTTAGGATAAAATATAATTTTTAAATAAGATTTAATTTGTTGAGATGAATATGAAAAAATATTTTACATATAATTAATTGTTAAAATGATCTAATACATTTTATGAAAATAAATAATTAGTTTTTTTATTCCAAATGAATTGGAAAAATAATTTTAAATTAATTTTAGTACTATTTTAATTTATTTTTGACTGATAATAAATCTTAAATTAGAAAATTAAACTTTTTGGATATATAATAAGCTCTAAACCTAGCGTAGTGGTTGAACACTTTGCTTTTGGTGCAAGGTGTTCTAGGGTTTTTTTTATTTATAAAAAGGTGTTCTTTATTCAAATTTTCATAAATGTAGTTTTACTTAATTTTGAGGTTGGGAGAGTATAAGTTAAATATTAGTTTGGATAAAATTAAAATAAATTCTTAGTTTGACTTAGGGATGACAAAATAACTCGTTCCAGTCGGGTCCCGACCCGATAAGGACATGTTTTTTTAATTGAAAAGTTGGGTTCGGGGCGAGTCGAGTTATGAAAAAAAAGTCGGGGCAGGGCGGGTTCGGATTTATGGTGAAAATTCCTCGACCCTCTTCGACCCGATATATTTATATATATTTATTATATTTTTATATTATATTTAATATTTTATTAATTTTTCCGAGGCGATCGAGTTCAATCATTTTTTTTATTAAAATATCGTGGTCGGGTTAGGGGTCGGGTTATACTTTTTATTATTTCAGTACGGGTCAGTGCGAGGATACAATATATTAGAATTGGGACGGGACGAATGTTTAAAATTTCGGGTCGGGGCGGCCAAAAACCCACCCCGACCCGTTGCCACCCTTAGTTTGGCTTAGTGGTTAGTCCTTGGTTCAGTTCCTCCCACCAGCGCCTAAAGAGTATTTTTAATGGACGGCGACCAAAACAACAAATGTATCTAACGTTAGGGATGATTTTGATGAAAAAATTAATTGGATGACCAAAATAGAAAAAGAGTGATAGTTTAGTGACAACCCATGTAATTTTCCCTTTTTAATAAAAGTGGTTGTAACAAAAAAACAACACCGAAATATAATAGAAGAAAAGATTTAATAAAATTTATTTTTTTATAAAAAAATTGCCCTTCTAAATAATAAGGAAAAGGCATATATATATATATATATATATATATATATATATATATATATATATATATATGTATGTATATAACATGAGTAAATCATGTAAATCATTATTGAACTTTACACTTAAACTTATTTTGGTCATTAAAGTTTTAAAACGTTCAATTTACTTACTAAAGTTTAGACATTGGACTTTCTTGTCACTAAAATTTATATATTGAACGTTTTTTGTTACTCTTAAACCCCAAACGGCCGTAGATGGTGATCGTTCGATCCCAAATTTCACCAATCACCTTGTCTCAGCTATTTGAGTCTGAATTCGACCTCCATTTTGTTAGAAAGAGATCTGAAGTTCATGAATCGGCCAAAAACTTTCTGGTTTCTCTCTCGTCGAGCTCCCTTCTTCTCCGTCGGTTGGAGCTCGTTTTTCAGTACATTGCTTCTCTCGTTTCGGTGAAATTTTTTACCGTCCGAATTTTGGAGAAGTTTCTTTATTCGCCGATAAATAGACGTCGTCAAAAAGTTAACGAATGAATGACAAAATACGTTCAATGTCTAAACTTCAGCAAGTAATTGATCATTTTGATACTTCAGTGATCAAAATATGTTTGAGAATAAAGTTTAGTGATGATTTGCATAATTTAAAAAGGTCAATAAAATTTCTCTTTTCCCCCCTCAAAATTGCCCTATTAAATATAAAGGAAAAGACACACGCGCACACACATGCTTAAAGGCCCATTTGCCTCCTAAAGTATACACTTTTTCCCGAACAGGCCCCTAAAGTATTTTTCAGGACGTTGTGCCCCCTTAACTAAAAATTGTTACCCCAATTTGGCCCCTCAGTTAAACGCCGTTAAAAATTCCCACGAGCCAATCAAAATGTGCCACGTGTCATTTTATTAAAATATAAACTGACTTAAATAAATGGATGAATTACACATTAGACATGTCAAATTTTATTTTTTGTTTATTTTAGTTCCAAATTGTTCATCTTCTTCCTCTTAAGTTTGAAACTTTTAATGAAGGATTCACTTCATTCTCCATGTTTTTTTCTTCTTATTTTGACCTTAAATAAACTTTTGTTCTTCATCTTAAGTTCGAAACTGACTTAAATAAACTGTCAATTTATGTTCTTCATCTTAAGTTTTAAACTTTTGATGAAGGATTCACTTCATTCTCCATGTTATTTTTCTTCTTATTTTGACCTTCTGGGGTTCTGTTTTTCTGGCTACTTTGCTCTCAAAATTTGCATGTTGAATAAATAAAACTCTGCCAGAATGCAACCATTGTTTTTTTGGGTTGAACAAGGGCGTTTCTCTGCCCAATTTCTGTAGAAAAAACAGTGCCATATGATCCACTCAAAGTGATGTTTTTAATGATTTTCTTTGAGCTGCATTAAGAACCCACCACCATTTCTTTTGCTTCAGTACTTTTCTATGGAGTTGGGATTTTTGTTTTAAAATGACAGCTTCCAACTCTGAAAACGATTTAAGAACCTAAATTTCAAGCTCAAATGAAGCAAAGAAACCTTAGATTCAAGCTATTCGAATGCCAAGCATGGAAGAGATTCGCGCTTAAAAAGTTTGGAATAACTGTGTTGTTCGTAGCGTCGCTAGTGGAGTCATGGGTAAGGAACAAAAAAAATAAAATTTAACATACTTAATGTGCAATTCACCCGTTTTATTTAAGTTAGTTTTTTAATAAATTGACACGTACCACGTTCTGATTGGCCTGTGAGAATTTTTTAACGGTATCTAACGGAGGGGCCAAACATGGTAACAATTTTTAGTTAAGAGGGCGCAACGTCCTGAAAAATACTTTAGGGTCTAGTTCGAGAAAAAGTGTATACTTTTGGGGGTAAATGAGCCTTTAAGCTATATATATATATATATAGGGTAAACTACATAAATGTTCAACAAACTTTTAGGACGGATTCATTTTGATCACCGAACTTTTAGTTCGCTTTCAATATGGTCCATCCCGTTACCTTTCGTTAGAAAAGCTATCGTTATCCTTAATAAAAATGCGTAAACTACACTAATCATCACTCTACTTTCTTTTCACTCATATTTTGATCATTGGAGTTTAAAAATTTTCAATTTAATAACTTAGCTTTCGAATTTTTCATATTTTTGCCACTCTCAAATGACATGTTTATACAAATAGAAAAATTCGATTAATACTTAAAAAATTATTTTGGTTAATTGGTAAATTCAGATTATTCAATTATCGATCTTATATTGTACCATTTAAATCAGATAACCGATTAACTAGTTAACCAAAATATTTGATTCCGAAAATGCTTTTTTTTACTTTGTTTACTAAAATATCAAATATGATAAATTTAATAATTGCTCAGTTGTGATAAAAGTGTAAAACAACTAGACTATAAGATATTGCATTGCATAAAATTTAGAAATATTGTATATAATAGATCAGATCGGTTAATCAATTTTGCTTAAAACTGTGAACCGTAACTGAATCGGAATAATTTATTTTAAAAATTTGTACTGAAATCGGGTTCAATTAATCTTTAAAAAATTATTTCGGTTAATTGCTAAATTCAGATTATTCAATTCTCGATCTTATATTGTACCAAATAAATCGGATACTCAATTGATCGGTTAATTGGAATATTTGACTCGTGTAATAATTTTTTTACTTTGCTTATTAAAATACCAAATATGGTAAATTTAATAAGCAAAGTAAAAAAATCATTACCCGGATTTTTTAAGGATTAATCGATTTTTTCTATTTGTATAACCATGTCATTTGAGAGTGACCAAAACATGAACAATTTGAAAGTTAAGTTATTAAATTAAAAATTGTTAAACTCTAGTGACCAAAATAGGTGTGAGAAAAAATTGAGTGATGATTGGTGTAGTTTACCATTTTTTATCAAGGAAAAACGAAAACTAACGTCAACTTCTAACGGAAGGTAACATGAGGGACCATATCGAAATCGAACTAAAAGTTGAGTGACCTTATTAAATATTTTAAAAGTATGGTGACCAAAATGAATCCTCCTTAAAGGTTTAGTGATTATTTATGTAGTTTACCCTTATATTTATCCAATTTCCGTTAGATTCCAAATTCCTGCTTACGCTTAAGATTCTCATTTTAAAAGAAAATAAAAATCTTGTTCTTCTATTTTTGGATAAATATTCTATTTTCTTCATTACTCTACTCTAACCCTTGGGGGGGGGGGGGGGGGGGGGGAAATCTCCATTGGAATTGTCGAAGAAACTGCGTTCTCAAATGAAATTTGGTAAAGAATTCAAGACCCATCTAGAGGAGACTCTACCCGAGTGGAGGGACAAATTCCTTTGTTACAAACCCCTCAAAAAGCTCCTCAAAAACATTCCTTCAACCCCATCTTTTGATCCCACTCTCCCCAATGATCAACAACCTGTATTTTCCGACGCCACCAACACCGTTGTCCCGGCCGTCGATTCTGACCATCAACAGCCTCCGCTTGATTCGCAAGATTGGTTCGTTAGGATTCTGAATGAAGAGCTTGAAAAATTCAATGATTTTTATGTTGATAAAGAAGAAGAGTTCGTTATTCGCTTTCAGGTTTCAACCCTTTTTACCCACTCTTTTATCATCATTTTGTGGGTAATTCACATTATCTTGTGTTCTTGTGTTACGAATGAGTAAATGGGTTATTGTGTCTTTCATAATTTTCTTGTTAGGAATAGCAATGAACTTAAATATTTGCTTTTGATAACATAAGATCAAATTAAAATTCTTTTAGGTGTAAATCTTTTTGCTTTTTCTTTATAGATCGTTGGGTTATTGCTAATTTTGAACTAGAACAGTTGTTTGTCTCAAGAAAAGTTTATTTGTCAATTAGAACATAGAGACTCTGATTATTGGCATAGGTAAAATGGTTTTGGAATGTTAGATTTCTAACTTCCATGTCAATGTTTTCAATGTCCTTGATTCCTCTGCGTTTTGTAATTTTCTTTCCAAATCTGTGCTCAAAGTTCCTATATTGCTTACAATTTTTGGAAAGCTCATTGTTTTGGGAATTGCTCATGTATGATGAAGCTTTAACTTTTTCGAACAAATGTAGCAATCCAGAACCAGTATTCGAAGGTATCTGTGGGCAATTTTAACTATATAATGTTGTTTGCAATGATGTCAAATCGGTTTAGTCCTTCGAATCTAGTGAAGTCGTTCAAGAAATCTAAATTGGTCAATCTTTTGTTATATGCTACGTGCTTATTGTGCCAGTTTTAATCTCTTTCTCGTTCTCACCATGGTCTTCTTATTCACAACTATTAAATGGTTTCATTCTATTTTAACTTTCTGTTGATCATAATGTGATTTTTCCTTTCACGTTCTAGTTAGCATCTATTATATTAAAAACAAAAGATCGAAATCTTGTGACATGGTATGAAAGAATACTAATCTCATTTGAATGTTCCACTGTAGTTTATTTGGTTCCCTTTATATTAAGAAAAGAAAAGAAAACATTCTACTTTAGGCTATGGTGCCTGAGAGCAAAGTTACTCGGATATGGATGTAAGTGTTAAACATGGGTATATGTCCAACTTGGGTATGTTCTATTTTGCTAGTTTCCATGTATTTGGAGAGTCCTTGGAGGGTCATATTCCCATACTAATGTCTGAGTATATGTTGAGCACCAGTACTTTAAACAAAAAATGAAGAGTTTTAGTAACATATCTTGAGAGTATGAATCTTTTAAATCTTATACTGTATTTTTTTAGAGATTCTTAGTCCAATATTCTCCATTGGAGGTATTGCGAGTCATTATTGTTGTAGTTCTAATTTTTTATGCAATCATGACTTATAACAGGAATTGAAAGAAAGAATTGAACAAATTAAGGAGAGCAGTGGGAAAGGTGGAGTTTTTGCATCAGAGAGTGAATTTAGTGAGGAAATGATGGATATCCGCAAGGATCTCGTCACCATTCATGGGGAGATGGTGCTTCTAAAAAATTACAGTGCCCTCAATTTTGCAGGTAAGGAAATTTCATCGTCAATGTATTTATACTATATGCTGTGTGCAAGTTTCTAAATCATTTCCATATTTCTGCTTCAACAGGGATTGTTAAAATCTTAAAGAAGTATGATAAACGAACAGGGGGATTGTTGCGACTACAATTCACTCAGCTTGTCCTTCACCAGCCTTTCTTCACAACAGAATCTCTTACAAGGCTAGTTCATGAGTGTGAAGCCAATCTCGAGCTTCTCTTTCCAGTGGAAGCTGAAGTCATTGAATCTACTCCACAAGGAGAATCGAACCCACTGTCACATAACACTGCAAATCGCACAGAGGAAGCTTCGTCGTCGACTCTGGGGGAAGGAACAATGGATATATATCGTAGCACTCTGGCTGCAATGAAAGCAATACGTGGCCTTCAAAAGGCAAGCTCCACCTATAATCCTTTATCATTCTCGGCTTTCCACAAGAACCAGGATGATGACAGTGGTGCTGTAACAGCTGAAAATTCTGCTTCAAACTCTGCAGCCACTTTGCAAAATGGTAAGGAGTCTGATAAAGAGGATGCACAATCTGTACAACGACACTAGGTTTTCAGTTTTCCCAGGTACTTATTCTACTTTCTTTTTGCTTCTTGAAACAACTGACAAACTAATAAAGTGTTTGAAGCTGTGTTTTGCAATCAGTTTCATCGTCGAGATTGTAACATTGCTGATAACTGTTGGTTTTGAATGTTTCACATGTTTTGTTTTTGGTATAAATTTTAACATCAAATCTTTACCCTTCCCAATGGTTAAAAATATAGTTGGAGGAGGAATCGGTGAGATCTCTAAGTCACACCAGTTCAATTGGATGAACCGAATGTCTGAACCGGATAATACCTTGTAGGCTGGCCTGCATCATGATTGTTAGGCTTGAGGAGTGATTGCATGAACCAATTAGATTTTTTAAATTAATTCTTTCACATTGCAACCGTGTAAAGAAATTGCATCAGAAGGCAATTGTCTTAGGAAGAAGTGAAGTAATGGTGTTGCTGTTCACCCTCTAATAATGGTGTCATGGGGTTTACTCAATTCATAACCAGTTAACCACGGGGGCATCTACAACTTGGCTCTGTCCAATGTGAGATTTCCGTACTACTAGAATAAGTATTGTTGACCCCGCCTGAGATAGTACACTATGTAACAATGTATTATTTAAAATGAATTTAACAGTAAAAGACATGCTGTACTTTCTTTCTTCTCTTTAATCAAAATTCTGTCCTATTGAGAATGAGATAACGATGTTAATGTTGTATATTCTTTTTCTTCGTTAGGTCTTATCCCACCTGGATTTTTTTTACGAAACACATAATTTGACTATGATATCAAAAGAAGCTGTTATAAATAATAATGATTACTATGGATATCCATAATATTAAAGGAGTTATAGTATTCTTTTTATCTAAGATAACTGATTTATTTTCACATTCTCTTCTGTTATTTGTCTAATGTGTATTCATTTATCACTTGTATTTATCTTTGATTTTATAAATTTTAGTATTTTTCATTTACCTCCTGCATTTGTACAACAAATATGTGATTCAAGTAAATGAGAAAAACTATAATAAGAATTACATGCTCTATTATTTTTTCTCTTTACTTTTCTTTTCTTTTTTATATTTTTTTGTTAAATTTACTTTAGGTTTGTAACATATATCACAAACAAACATTAAAATAATAGTAAAAATCACTTTTGTGATGGAATCAAAACCTATAAGATAATATTAAAAGTGTAATTATTCAATACATTGTCGGTGGAAATTAAAAGTTTTCACATGCGCTTTTGTTTTAAGGTTTAGAGACTTAGTTTAAGTTGTATGGTTTAGGGGTTTAGGTGTATGAGTTTTGAATTTAGGGATAGTTGTTGAAATTTATAGTTTAGGGCTATAGTTTAGGGTTTATAGATTAAAACATAAACCCTCACTATATTACACTAAAAACTAAACCATAATCTCTAAACCCTAAATTCTAACCACTATTCCTAAATTTTAAATCCCTACACATAAACCCCTAATCCTTAAATTAATCCCTTATACCCTAAAACTAAGGTGTTTGTGAAAACTTTTAGTTTCTACCGTCACTGTATAAGATAATAATTCATATTAAAAATTATTTTCCGGTAATTATCTAGACACTACTTGAATGAAAAAAATTCCTATGTATCTATTTATACTATAGTGTCAAATCTTAGTTTTAATCCGTACATAATTGTAAATGCTCAATGATAATTAATCTCAAATAATTTTTTTATCATTTAAAATTTTATTAATTAATAATATACATGAACATAATTTTCTTATTCTTTTATAGATGTTTTTTTTTTTAAATACGATAGAGTTAAATAGTTTCACATTACTACATTATCATGCTAATTAATATTGCTTTAATATTACAACATAATAATCTTACAGTAAAATATCCCATGCACCGGTAGTGAAAACAAAAAGTTTACTCAAGCGCCTTAGTTATAAGGTTTAAAGATTTGATTTAGGGTTTAAGATTTTAAGTGTACACATTTACAATTTAGAGTTTAGGGTTAGAATTTAGGGTTTAAAGGATAGGGTTTAGTTTTTTGGATAATATGGTTAGATATTTATGTTTTAATCTATGACTCCTAATTTTAATCCTAAACCCTAAATTCTAACCACACTCTTCAATTCAAAACTCATCAACTAAAACTCTTAAACCCTAAACAAAATCCCTAAATCTTAAAACTAAGATACTTGTGAAAGTACAAATAAAATTTTCACAAGCTCTTGTGCATGGAATAATTACCCTAATCCTAATGAAATAATATCACTTTTAATATTATCGTATAAAAATTAGAATATTATGCCAATTTAGTAGGACTGTTCATAAAATCACAAACCAATATATTTTCCCAAAAATTTCAAAAGTTGGACCTAAAAGTAGATAAACGATCTAGGAAATTTTGGCCAAAAAGTACGGTAAGCGTACCAGTAAAATTGGCGGGTAAATGTGATAGTTATAATTACGATTTTTTGTGAAATGGTTAATAAAGAAAACTGTTTCGAATAAATTAATACTAATAAATATGCATATTATTTATAATACTAGAGGTAAAAAGGTAAAATTTGGCCCAGACATTGTATTGTTGAATTTCAATTATAAATAGGGTAAACTACATGGGTGACCACCCAACTATTGAGCTTGACCTGTTTTGACCATTGAATTATAAAAATTCAAAATTCGACCACCAAATTATTTAATTGGACCTATTTTGACCACTGACCGTTAAAATCTAACGGAGGGGTGACGTGGCTGTTAATAAAAAAAATTATAACTACACATTTGGTCCTTGTTAATTACTTACTCTATCAATTTGATCATAATTTTACTTTAATCAAATAAATTAATTATTTAATTATGTGTCGACATGTGGCATCATGAAGGCAAGGTTCAAAGACTGCGATTCTTCAATCAACTTCTCAAATAAAACAAATGATAAAAAAACACACATGTAACTGACTATTTTGAATCTGAAAGATAAAGAATGCAATTCGAATTCAACGCAAAGCAGAAGAAAAGAAGATGCAAGCTGCAATTTACCACAAGAACATCAATAGCGTCGTCTTTTTTAGCAGAATCGCTACCGCAAATGATGAGCTTGAAACAAGAAGCGGATTTTAACATTCCCTCCCTTGATTTTGCCTTTTGCTTCTTTTGCTGATGAAATTAAACAAAGAAAGTTGCCACAAGATGAAGAATGGAGGTTTGGGAAATGAGCTCTCCAAATAGTGGGAATAAAAATCGTAGGTCATTCAACAGAGGTGCAGAAACTACTGATGAAATTTCAATTCCTAGTTCAGAGGGTACAGTTAATGGATGTGTCTCACAAACTGGTGCAAAGAGCCATTTAGTTATCCTTAAAGTTGATAAAAGTCTTACTGCAGGAAAGAAGAAAATACAAAAAAAACACAAAATTTTGATGAACGTTTATCTGGGTGTCTGTCATGAGAACAAATTAACGAAAAACTAAAATATATATTACATTGTGTATTTTTTTTATCACAAATGACCATTTAGTTTAGTAGTAAATTCACTCCTTTTAAACCTAGGGCACCTGGGTTTGATCCCCATCCAAGCCAAATGTTCTCTTTGTTTTATTTTCCTCATCCAATCAGGTGACACATGTCATTATCTGATTGGAGGAGGAAAATAAAATTATTAAATAAAAATAAATAATTAAATCTCTCCAATAAGGTGATGACACGTGTCGACACCTAATTAAATGATTAATTTATTTAATTAAATTAAAATTAGGATCAAATTGATAGAGTAAGTAACTAACATGGTCCAAATGTGTAGTTATACAAATTTTCATTAACAACCACGTCACCCCTCCGTAAAATTTTAACGGCCGATGGTCAAAATAGATCCAATTAAATAGTTGGGTGATCGAATTTTGAATTTTTGTAGTTCGGTGGTCAAAACAGGTTAGACCCAATAGTTAGGTGGTCACCCAGGTAGTTCACCCTTATTAATATTGAAGACTTTATTTGAATTTTGTGTGTTGATATTTTTAAGCTATTAATTTTTTTTTAATAAAATGTTGGTATCCTTTGTTCGAATAATAGAGAACTAAAGCCAATATAATTTTAACGCACCGATTTTGGGCCTAGGAGTCTTTAAGGTTGACTCAAGGCTCGTAAGAGCTAGACTAGAGATCTAGGTTAGTTCAGGAGTGGTTAAGGGAAAACAAGGTTCGGGATATAATAAAATTATGGGAAAAATTCCTAAAATCTTCTAAAATATATATAAAAAGGTTTGGTGAAGTTAATCTTGAAAAATGGCTTTTGGAAGACACATTTCGGTTTAGTGACTAATTTGTAAAAGTTGCAAAATCTATTTTAAGGTCTATTTTGAAAGAGAGCCAAAAACTTAGAATCCTTAGGAAGCTATTACACCAAGGTGTTATCAGCCTTTTCCCTTGATTTTGTGTTTTTAAAAGATTTAATTAATTGATTTAATAAATGAATTTTATTAAATGAGTTTTTAAAAGGCTAAACATTTTCTTACATAACTACTTTTCTCCTAAACTTTTCTCTCAACTTTCCTATCAACCAAACTATCTTTCCACCACTAAAATCTCCAGAGATTTATCTCTTTTCACCCACTTTTTTGATTTCTAAATGATTCTCATGGATTTCTACATCAACTAGCTATGAATTTCTTGAAGGAGTTCTTCTAATCATTGCAATCAAGGGAAAAAGCTTGTGTTAGAGGTGATCTTTATTTTATCTCCTCCAATCAAGGTTCTTTATTGAAATTCCCAAGTCTTTGGTTCTCTAATTGTGTCTAATAATAAGGTTTTATAATCTATTTGATTAAAATGGCTAAATCAAGCTTTGAAAGATGATTTCTCAATATTTTCGTAATGATATTGTTTTGATTGATTTGAGGTTGATTTTAATTATGATTTGGATGTTAAATGATGTTGAAATAAAGGTTTTATAATAGTAATCCAAAATGAGTTGGATCTCTAATTGTTAGATGGTTAGATTTGGAGTTTTTGCGTTGTTAGTGTGGATCTGGTGATGCTGGACGTATAAGGATGAAATTAGATTGATTTTGGATGTTAATTGATAACTAAAAATGGATGGAAGTGTTAGGTCTAGGCTGGGTTGAGTTTGTAGAGTAATCAGAGGTGTTTTCGGTTGTTTCAAATATGTGTTTTGGTGTTTTTGGGCAGAGCAGCATGATGGCTATGATTGCTAATGGTTTTAATGCATTGAGATGCATTAATCCTCTACTTTTGTGTGATATAAACATGAGAGAACGTATCAGAAACAGTCGGTGAAGTTCCGGGAGCTTCAGAAGCTTGATTTCGCTTCAGCAAAGCAAGCGAGGCGTTGTCGGTGAGTGGAATTGGTTTTTTAAAAGCCTTTCAAAGACTTGAAAGCAAGGTTTGAGGGTTTAGATTGAGTTTGAAACACTAATCTAAGCCCGGAAGTAAGTTTGAGATGTCTCGCTCTCGTTTCTCGGTTTTTATCCCATTGGTTTTATGATCATGCTCATATTTTAGAGATATAATTACACCTACTATTTTATGCATGCTTTGAGAAATGATATGATGATTTACATAATGCTGGATAGATTTTTTATTTCAAAGAGATATAAGTTATTGAGAAAATATTATGCATGGTTTATGTTTTTGAAATGAGATGAGATAGATATATGTTTATGCATTGAAAAACAATAGGTAAATGATGTTTAAAATGTGACATGAGATGAGATTATTGTTACCGGATATAATTGGTCTGTAACCCCCTTAGCCCAGCCTAGACGCTAGACCTGAACTGCGAAGATCACACGGGGAAAACCAAAGTTAACCCGAAAGTCAACCTTGATTGATGACCCTTTTTTATTTTATCTTCTCTAGATGCACATTAAACCTATGTGAAAGCCCAAGAACCTTGGAAGAGAAAAGCACAGCGATCGGAAAACATTTAGGACCCAATTGCAAGAAATACACTTTTAGGGACCAAAATGTAAATTTTGGAAAATTAAAGGACTTTCAAGATTTTAGTTTTACCAAACCTCAATTAACCATATTACAAGTCTCTCTGCCAAATTTCAGCTTAAAAAGACATCTCAAGCTCAAGCAATTGCGATTACAAAATTCAGGACTAGAATGTAAAGCATGCAGACTTCAAGTAATTCAAAACTGTGTCCGAACGGTCACCCGTTTCGAAACACTGACAACCGTTTCGAAACACCCATGTCGGACGCCCGTATCGAAACGGTGTTGACCGTTTCGGTACACGGGTATGTTCCGAACCTAGTTCCGAAACAGACACTTCCAGCAGCAAAAGTGTTTCGAAACACTTCTAGTCGTTCCGAAACGCCCAAGCCATTTCAAGCACCTGTTTCGAAACAGCCAAGGGTGTTTCGATACACCCTGCCCAGAAACAGCAGAAAATTCTGGTTTTTCACTTCAAAACACTATCAAACAAACTTCAAACCATTCCATAACATATCAACAACATGATAAGCATTATAACTATCAAATTACAACAAAGACTAGATACAATACAAGCATCAAGCACTTCTATTCATTGATCACATCCAACACATGATCTTGCTTAAAAACAAAGATCATAGCTATATCAAATATGAAGAAGAAGATCCAAATACCACAAAACAATCATCAACAAGTATCAAACCATAAACCGAACATGCTCAAGATGAACAATCTCATTACACATCAACATAAAAGACTCTCCCCCCATTGCCTTTATTATCAATAGTTATAAACCAAACATACTTCCCAAGTGGAGCTCTTCTTGAATCCCTTGCTTCTTGCTGTCCCAACTTCATTTATCTGCATTGATGGACAAAAAGGAGCGTAAGCACATAATGCTTAGTGAGGAATGCTCAAAACCAAAACACCATCAATGCAGCGAATCATAAAACCATCTTAAAATGTAGATACAATTCAATAAATCAAAGTATTTTTTGAAAACCTCCTTTGAAACAACATTGCTTTAAATCATGCATTGCTCAACGTGAAAACCAACCTTTAATTTTGAAACGCTAAACAACTCACCCCAAACAACATTCTTGCAAATACTATCATTTAAACCTTTCCATGCATAAACACTTCATGCAAAGTTTAAACCAATTTCCTTGGAAATCACTTCCACTTCACACTATACTTTTCTCATGTTTGATAATCGTTTCAAAGCATAATACCTTTTGGAAACCATATGTTCCTTCTATCTATCTCATGCATTCAACAAATGCAAAACTCATGGCAAAGCCACACATGCTTGTTACTCAAAAGCACTTTATAAACTCAAATCCTCATTTGCATAAGAAAATCACCATTTCGAAAACCACATGTACCATCTAGCTAACACATGCATACAGGTTATGCAAATCTCATGGCAGGGCCAAATATGCTTGATACACAAAAGCATTTCATAAAATTATTATCTCATATGCATTTCTCATTACATACAACATCTCAAGCATTGGTTGAAAGGAATTTGAGAGAAAATTTGCTGGAGAAAATGTGTTTGGTTGAAAGGAATTTGAGAGAAAATGAAGAGAGGGAAAATTTGTAAAAAGTAGTTATGAATAGTCAAAGTTAGTTTTTCTTTTAATTAACCTTCATTTCCTTTAATTAAAACATTAATAAAATTACCCAAATTAAGGAAAAATCAGATGAAAACATTTTGGTAAAATTTGCTCCTTAAATATTCAAAGTTTCAATCCTTTACAAAACAGTCACTGTTTCACTTTTGTAAAAACTGCGATTTGGTCACTACACCAAAATGTAGTATTTCCAAACTTCATTTTGTAAAATTGATTTCACCATTCTCTTATATATATTAAATTAGGATTTTTAGATATTTTTCTATATTTTTAAAACATCCTGAACTAGGTGTTCCCTAAAACTCCCTTTTATATTCGAACCATTTCTCAGACCAGTCCGGTTCAGACTCGAAACCTCTAGGCCCAAAATTGGGGTGTTACATGGTCGACCAATAGGATGAGAAGTGCACTATAATATACAAAATTCGTACGTATTCTTTGATTCAGGCAATGGGGGTAGTGCCATCCCGTTCCAAAGTGAGAGTCTGGTGATGAGAGATTCCACCACGGTAGGTCTTGATTAATCCAACAAGAGTTGTGGAGATGAGAGATGACGCCATGAGAGTCTGATGACGTGAGATTCCACCGGGGTAGGATTTGACGATTCTTTTAAGCTATCAGCATATCCGAGTAATGTTGCTAAAAAGGCTAAACATTTTCTTACATAACTACTTTTCTCCTAAACTTTTCTCTCAACTTTCCTCTCAACCAAACTATCTTTCCATCACTAAAATCTCCAGAGATTTATCTCTTTTCACCCACTTTTTGATTTCTAAATGATTCTCATGAATTTCTACATCAACTAGCTATGAATTTCTTGAAGGAGTTCTTCTAATCATTGCAATCAAGGGAAAAAGCTTGTGTTAGATGTGATCTTTCTTTTATCTCCTCCAATCAATGTTCTTTATTGAAATTCCCAAGTCTTTGGTTCTCTAATTGTGTCTAATAATAAGGTTTTATAATTTATTTGATTAAAATGGCTAAATCAAGCTTTGAAAGATGATTTCTCAATATTTTCGTAATGATATTGTTTTGATTGATTTGAGGTTGATTTTAATTATGATTTGGATGTTAAATGATGTTGAAATAAATGTTTTATAATAGTAATCCAAAATGAGTTGGATCTCTAATTGTTAGATGGTTAGATTTGGAGTTTTTGCGTTGTTAGTGTGGATCTGGTGATGCTGGACGTATAAGGATGAAATTAGATTGATTTTGGATGTTAATTGATAACTAAAAATGGATGGAAGTGTTAGGTCTAGGCTGGGTTGAGTTTGTAGAGTAATCAGAGGTGTTTTCGGTTGTTTCAGATATGTGTTTTGGTGTTTTTGGGCAGAGCAGCATGATGGCTATGATTGCTAATGGTTTTAATGCATTGAGATGCATTAATCCTCTATTTTTGTGTGATATAAACATGAGAGAACATATCAGAAACAATCGATGAAGTTCCGGGAGCTTCAGAAGCTTGATTTCTCTTCAGCAAAGCAAGCGAGGCGTTGTCGGTGAGTGGAATTGGTTTTTTAAAAGCCTTTCAAAGACTTGAAAGCAAGGTTTGAGGGTTTAGATTGAGTTTGAAACACTAATCTATGCCCGGAAGTAAGTTTGAGATGTCTCGCTCTCGTTTCTCGGTTTTTATCCCATTGGTTTTATAATCATGCTCATATTTTAAAGATATAATTACACCTACTATTTTATGCATGCTTTGAGAAATGATATGATGATTTACATAATGCTGGATAGATTTTTTATTTCAAAGAGATATAAGATATTGAGAAAATATTATGCATGGTTTATGTTTTTGAAATGAGATGAGATAGATATATGTTTATGCATTGAAAAACAATAGGTAAATGATGTTTAAAATGAGTATATTAACATGAGATGAGATTATTGTTACCGGATATAATTGGTCTGTAACCCGCTTAGCCCAGCCTAGACGCTAGACCTGAACTTCGAAGATCACATGGGGAAAACCAAAGTTAACCCGAAAGTCAACCTTGATTGACGACCCTTTTTTTATCTTATCTTCTCTAGATGCACATTAAACCTATGTGAAAGCCCAAGAACCTTGGAAGAGAAAAGCACAGCGATCGAAAAACATTTAGGACCCAATTGCAAGAAATACGCTTTTAGGGACCAAAATGTAATTTTTGGAAAATTAAAGGACTTTCAAGATTTTAGTTTTACCAAACCTCAATTAACCATATTACAAGTCTCTCTGCCAAATTTCAGCTTAAAAAGACATCTCAAGCTCAAGCAATTGCGATTACAAAATTCAGGACTAGAATGTAAAGCATGCAGACTTCAAGTAATTCAAAACTGTGTCCGAACGGTCACCCGTTTCGAAACACTGACAACCGTTTCGAAACACCCATGTCAGACGCCCGTATCGAAACGGTGTTGACCGTTTCGGTACACGGGTATGTTCCGAACCTAGTTCCGAAACAGACACTTCCAGTAGCAAAAGTGTTTCGAAACACTTCTAGTCGTTCCGAAACGCCCAAGCCATTTCAAGCACCCGTTTCGAAACAGCCAAGGGTGTTTCGATACACCCTGCCCAGAAACAGCAGAAAATTCTGGTTTTTCACTTCAAATCACTATCAAACAAACTTCAAACCATTCCATAACATATCAACAACATGATAAGCATTATAACTATCAAATTACATCAAAGACTAGATACAATACAAGCATCAAGCACTTCTATTCATTGATCACATCCAACACATGATCTTGCTTAAAAACAAAGATCATAGCTATATCAAATATGAAGAAGAAGATCCAAATACCACAAAACAATCATCAACAAGTATCAAACCATAAACCGAACATGCTCAAGATGAACAATCTCATTACACATCAACATAAAAGACTCTCCCCCCATTGCCTTTATTATCAATAGTTATAAACCAAACATACTTCCCAAGTGGAGCGCTTCTTGAATCCCTTGCTTCTTGCTGTCCCAACTTCATTTATCTGCATTGATGGAAAAAAAGGAGCGTAAGCACATAATGCTTAGTGAGGAATGCTCAAAACCAAAACACCATCAATGCAGCGAATCATAAAACCATCTTAAAATGTAGATAGAATTCAATAAATCAAAGTATTTTTTGAAAACCTCCTTTGAAACAACATTGCTTTAAATAATGCATCGCTCAACGTGAAAACCAACCTTTAATTTTGAAACGCTAAACAACTCACCCTAAACAACATTCTTGCAAATACTATCATTTAAACCTTTCCATGCATAAACACTTCATGCAAAGTTTAAACCAATTTCCTTGGAAATCACTTCCACTTCACACTATACTTTTCTCATGTTTGATAATCGTTTCAAAGCATAATACCTTTTGGAAACCATATGTTCCTTCTATCTATCTCATGCATTCAACAAATGCAAAACTCATGGCAAAGCCACACATGCTTGTTACTCAAAAGCACTTTATAAACTCAAATCCTCATTTGCATAAGCAAATCACCATTTCGAAAACCACATGTACCATCTAGCTAACACATGCATACAACTTATGCAAATCTCATGGCAGGGCCACATATGCTTGATACACAAAAGCATTTCATAAAATTATTATCTCATATGCATTTCTCATTACATACAACATCTCAAGCATTGGTACATGTGACACATTTCATTCTCATATATTGGCATTTTACATATTCTATTGTACACGGATATGCGGACAGCTTGACTCGAGGTCAAGTCCTACCCCGGTGGGATCTCGCCACCGGCTCTCATGGCGGTATCTACCCTCGCCACAAAGCTTGGGTATTTCACCAAGTCCTACTACGATGGAATGCCCCTCATCGATTTCACATGGCAATAACTCTTGTTGCCAAAAAGCTTGGTCTCTCACCAAGTTCTACTCCGATGGAATGCCCATCATCGGTCTCATGGAAATAACTCTTGTTGCCAAAAAGCTTGGGTAATTCACCAAGTCCTACTCCAATGAAAATCCCATCATTGGCCTCTCTCTTTGGGACAACACCCAAGAGCACGTACGAATTTTTAGTTTATAGTGCACTCTACATCCTATTGATCGATCAATATATCCAGTAATCTTTACATCATCTATGCCAATATATATCATGTTAAACATCAACACATTCGCTATTTTTAAAGCATGCAACACCTTCAAGATCAAAAAGCCGAACAAAGCATTTGAGACACAAATTGACAACTCATACTCACAAGAAATATCAATTTCATGCATCTTTCCTCAAACCAAGTTTGTCAACCAACTCACATGCTTTTAAACCATGCTCAACAACAAATTGAACTACATTGTCAAATCAAACACACCAAAACCCATTTTGATAGTTTTCAAAACAATAATAGCACAATTGAGAGAGAATTCCACTTTACTTACTTCCGAACTTAAACCGGCGTTTCAAGCCTAAATTTAAGTTCCCAAACCTCTTTTCAAAACAATTCCAAAGCTGGAAAACATGATCTCACTCACCGATACACAAAACTATGCTAGCCGATAAGCCTCCCAAGCGTCTAAAACCTCCAACGCCACCTCTATCGCTTCCGGATCATTCTCCCCTGTTTTTAACACATAAAAACAGATGATTAATGCACCACCATGCATTAAAATCACCAACAATACAACCTAAACTCGCTGCTCTACTCAAGAACCTCATTTCGGCCACCAAAAACAACCGAAATCACCTCCAAACTCTCCCAAAACAAAGCCCAGCCAAGATCTATCAATTCTAACCTTTTATAAACATCAATTAACATCAAAAAGCAACATAAACATGACCTTATACCTCCAGCAACAGCAGATCACCAAAACCACCATTCTAACAAGCAAAACTTAGGAAAACAAACCTATTCGGGATTTGATTGATAAAACCTCATTTGTAACATCAATTAACATCCAAAATACATTAGAAAACAACCTCAAAACAGAGCCTAACCAAGATCCACGAAAATCCTCAAGATCTCTTCCAAAATCTTGAGTTTTAAGCCAAAATCTTGTTTCCAACATTAAAACCATTCATAAAACTTTAATAAAGGATTGACAACTTGGGAATTTTAGTAAAGAACTGAGTATTTAGAGGAGAAGAACAAGCTTACCTCTAAATGATGATTTCACCTTGATTTGGGCAAGTTTTCTTGAAAATTCAATGTAGAAATCAAGTGGATTTGATGAGAAATTGATTAAGAATCAAAGAGGAATTGAAATCTCATCAAATGAAGTGTAAAATTAAAGTAAATTTGCTGGAGAAAATGTGTTTGGTTGAAAGGAATTTGAGAGAAAATGAAGAGAGGGAAAATTTGTAAAAAGTAGTTATGAATAGTCAAAGTTAGTTTTTCTTTTAATTAACCTTCATTTCCTTTAATTAAAACATTAATAAAATTACCCAAATTAAGGAAAAATCAGATGAAAACATTTTGGTAAAATTAGCTCCTTAAAGATTCAAAGTTTCAATCCTTTACAAAACAGTCACTATTTCACTTTTGTAAAAACTGCGATTTGGTCACTACACCAAAATGTAGTATTTCCAAACTTCATTTTGTAAAATTGATTTCACCATTCTCTTATATATATTAAATGAGGATTTTTAGATATTTTCTATATTTTTAAAACATCCTGAACTAGGTGTTCCCTAAAACTCCCTTTTATATTCGAACCGTTTCTTAGACCGGTCCGGTTCAGACTCGAAACCTCTAGGCCCAAAATTGGGGTGTTACATGGTCGACCAATAGGATGAGAAGTGCACTATAATATACAAAATTCGTACGTACTCTTTGATTCGGAAAATGGGGGTAGTGCCATCCCGTTCCAAAGTGAGAGTCTGGTGATGGGAGATTCCACCACGGTAGGTCTTGATTAATCCAACAAGAGTTGTGGAGATGAGAGATGACGCCATGAGAGTCTGATGACGTGAGATTCCACCGGGGTAGGATTTGACGATTCTGTTAAGCTATCAGCATATCCGAGTAATGTTGCTAAAAAGGCTAAACATTTTCTTACATAACTACTTTTCTCCTAAACTTTTCTCTCAACTTTCCTCTCAACCAAACTATCTTTCCATCACTAAAATCTCCAGAGATTTATCTCTTTTCACCCACTTTTTGATTTCTAAATGATTCTCATGGATTTCTACATCAACTAGCTATGAATTTCTTGAAGGAGTTCTTCTAATCATTGCAATCAAGGGAAAAAGCTTGTGTTAGAGGTGATCTTTCTTTTATCTCCTCCAATCAATGTTCTTTATTGAAATTCCCAAGTCTTTGGTTCTCTAATTGTGTCTAATAATAAGGTTTTATAATTTATTTGATTAAAATGGCTAAATCAAGCTTTGAAAGATGATTTCTCAATATTTTCGTAATGATATTGTTTTGATTGATTTGAGGTTGATTTTAATTATGATTTGGATGTTAAATGATGTTGAAATAAATGTTTTATAATAGTAATCCAAAATGAGTTGGATCTCTAATTGTTAGATGGTTAGATTTGGAGTTTTTGCGTTGTTAGTGTGGATCTGGTGATGCTGGACGTATAAGGATGAAATTAGATTGATTTTGGATGTTAATTGATAACTAAAAATGGATGGAAGTGTTAGGTCTAGGCTGGGTTGAGTTTGTAGAGTAATCAGAGGTATTTTCGGTTGTTTCAGATATGTGTTTTGGTGTTTTTGGGCAGAGCAGCATGATGGCTATGATTGCTAATGGTTTTAATGCATTGAGATGCATTAATCCTCTATTTTTGTGTGATATAAACATGAGAGAACATATCAGAAACAATCGATGAAGTTCCGGGAGCTTCAGAAGCTTGATTTCTCTTCAGCAAAGCAAGCGAGGCATTGTCGGTGAGTGGAATTGGTTTTTTAAAAGCCTTTCAAAGACTTGAAAGCAAGGTTTGAGGGTTTAGATTGAGTTTGAAACACTAATCTATGCCCGGAAGTAAGTTTGAGATGTCTCGCTCTCGTTTCTCGGTTTTTATCCCATTGGTTTTATAATCATGCTCATATTTTAAAGATATAATTACACCTACTATTTTATGCATGCTTTGAGAAATGATATGATGATTTACATAATGCTGGATAGATTTTTTATTTCAAAGAGATATAAGATATTGAGAAAATATTATGCATGGTTTATGTTTTTGAAATGAGATGAGATAGTTATATGTTTATGCATTGAAAAACAATAGGTAAATGATGTTTAAAATGAGTATATTGACATGAGATGAGATTATTGTTACTGGATATAATTGGTCTGTAACCCGCTTAGCCCAGCCTAGACGCTAGACCTGAACTTCGAAGATCACATGGGGAAAACCAAAGTTAACCCGAAAGTCAACCTTGATTGACGACCCTTTTTTTATCTTATCTTCTCTAGATGCACATTAAACCTATGTGAAAGCCCAAGAACCTTGGAAGAGAAAAGCACAGCGATCGAAAAACATTTAGGACCCAATTGCAAGAAATACGCTTTTAGGGACCAAAATGTAATTTTTGGAAAATTAAAGGACTTTCAAGATTTTAGTTTTACCAAACCTCAATTAACCATATTACAAGTCTCTCTGCCAAATTTCAGCTTAAAAAGACATCTCAAGCTCAAGCAATTGCGATTACAAAATTCAGGACTAGAATGTAAAGCATGCAGACTTCAAGTAATTCAAAACTGTGTCCGAACGGTCACCCGTTTCGAAACACTGACAACCGTTTCGAAACACCCATGTCGGACGCCCGTATCGAAACGGTGTTGACCGTTTCGGTACACGGGTATGTTCCGAACCTAGTTCCGAAACAGACACTTCCAGCAGCAAAAGTGTTTCGAAACACTTCTAGTCGTTCCGAAACGCCCAAGCCATTTCAAGCACCTGTTTCGAAACAGCCAAGGGTGTTTCGATACACCCTGCCCAGAAACAGCAGAAAATTCTGGTTTTTCACTTCAAAACACTATCAAACAAACTTCAAACCATTCCATAACATATCAACAACATGATAAGCATTATAACTATCAAATTACATCAAAGACTAGATACAATACAAGCATCAAGCACTTCTATTCATTGATCACATCCAACACATGATCTTGCTTAAAAACAAAGATCATAGCTATATCAAATATGAAGAAGAAGATCCAAATACCACAAAACAATCATCAACAAGTATCAAACCATAAACCGAACATGCTCAAGATGAACAATCTCATTACACATCAACATAAAAGACTCTCCCCCCATTGCCTTTATTATCAATAGTTATAAACCAAACATACTTCCCAAGTGGAGCGCTTCTTGAATCCCTTGCTTCTTGCTGTCCCAACTTCATTTATCTGCATTGATGGAAAAAAAAGGAGCGTAAGCACATAATGCTTAGTGAGGAATGCTCAAAACCAAAACGCCATCAATGCAGCGAATCATAAAACCATCTTAAAATGTAGATACAATTCAATAAATCAAAGTATTTTTTTAAAACCTCATTTGAAACAACATTGCTTTAAATCATGCATCGCTCAACGTGAAAACCAACCTTTAATTTTGAAACGCTAAACAACTCACCCCAAACAACATTCTTGCAAATACTATCATTTAAACCTTTCCATGCATAAACACTTCATGCAAAGTTTAAACCAATTTCCTTGGAAATCACTTCCACTTCACACTATACTTTTCTCATGTTTGATAATCGTTTCAAAGCATAATACCTTTTGGAAACCATATGTTCCTTCTATCTATCTCATGCATTCAACAAATGCAAAACTCATGGCAAAGCCACACATGCTTGTTACTCAAAAGCACTTTATAAACTCAAATCCTCATTTGCATAAGCAAATCACCATTTCGAAAACCACATGTACCATCTAGCTAACACATGCATACAACTTATGCAAATCTCATGGCAGGGCCACATATGCGTGATACACAAAAGCATTTCATAAAATTATTATCTCATATGCATTTCTCATTACATACAACATCTCAAGCATTGGTACATGTGACACATTTCATTCTCATATATTGGCATTTTACATATTCTATTGTACACGGATATGCGGACAGCTTGACTCGAGGTCAAGTCCTACCCCGGTGGGATCTCGCCACCGGCTCTCATGGCGGTATCTACCCTCGCCACAAAGCTTGGGTATTTCACCAAGTCCTACTACGATGGAATGCCCCTCATCGATTTCACATGGCAATAACTCTTGTTGCCAAAAAGCTTGGTCTCTCACCAAGTTCTACTCCGATGGAATGCCCATCATCGGTCTCATGGAAATAACTCTTGTTGCCAAAAAGCTTGGGTAATTCACCAAGTCCTACTCCAATGAAAATCCCATCATTGGCCTCTCTCTTTGGGACAACACCCAAGAGCACGTACGAATTTTTAGTTTATAGTGCACTCTACATCCTATTGATCGATCAATATATCCGGTAATCTTTACATCATCTATGCCAATATATATCATATTAAACATCAACACATTCGCTATTTTTAAAGCATGCAACACCTTCAAGATCAAAAAGCCGAACAAAGCATTTGAGACACAAATTGACAACTCATACTCACAAGAAATATCAATTTCATGCATCTTTCCTCAAACCAAGTTTGTCAACCAACTCACATGCTTTTAAACCATGCTCAACAACAAATTGAACTACATTGTCAAATCAAACACACCAAAACCCATTTTGATAGTTTTCAAAACAATAATAGCACAATTGAGAGAGAATTCCACTTTACTTACTTCCGAACTTAAACCGGCGTTTCAAGCCTAAATTTAAGTTCCCAAACCTCTTTTCAAAACAATTCCAAAGCTGGAAAACATGATCTCACTCACCGATACACAAAACTATGCTAGCCGATAAGCCTCCCAAGCGTCTGAAACCTCCAACGCCACCTCTATCGCTTCCGGATCATTCTCCCCTGTTTTTAACACATAAAAACAGATGATTAATGCACCACCATGCATTAAAATCACCAACAATACAACCTAAACTCGCTGCTCTACTCAAGAACCTCATTTCGGCCACCAAAAACAACCGAAATCACCTCCAAACTCTCCCAAAACAAAGCCCAGCCAAGATCTATCAATTCTAACCTTTTATAAACATCAATTAACATCAAAAAGAAACATAAACATGACCTTATACCTCCAGCAACAGCAGATCACCAAAACCACCATTCTAACAAGCAAAACTTAGGAAAACAAACCTATTCGGGATTTGATTGATAAAACCTCATTTGTAACATCAATTAACATCCAAAATACATTAGAAAACAACCTCAAAACAGAGCCTAACCAAGATCCACGAAAATCCTCAAGATCTCTTCCAAAATCTTGAGTTTTAAGCCAAAATCTTGTTTCCAACATTAAAACCATTCATAAAACTTTAATAAAGGATTGACAACTTGGGAATTTTAGTAAAGAACTGAGTATTTAGAGGAGAAGAACAAGCTTACCTCTAAATGATGATTTCACCTTGATTTGGGCAAGTTTTCTTGAAAATTCAATGTAGAAATCAAGTGGATTTGATGAGAAATTGATTAAGAATCAAAGAGGAATTGAAATCTCATCAAATGAAGTGTAAAATTAAAGTAAATTTGCTGGAGAAAATGTGTTTGGTTGAAAGGAATTTGAGAGAAAATGAAGAGAGGGAAAATTTGTAAAAAGTAGTTATGAATAGTCAAAGTTAGTTTTTCTTTTAATTAACCTTCATTTCCTTTAATTAAAACATTAATAAAATTACCCAAATTAAGGAAAAATCAGATGAAAACATTTTGGTAAAATTAGCTCCTTAAAGATTCAAAGTTTCAATCCTTTACAAAACAGTCACTATTTCACTTTTGTAAAAACTGCGATTTGGTCACTACACCAAAATGTAGTATTTCCAAACTTCATTTTGTAAAATTGATTTCACCATTCTCTTATATATATTAAATGAGGATTTTTAGATATTTTCTATATTTTTAAAACATCCTGAACTAGGTGTTCCCTAAAACTCCCTTTTATATTCGAACCGTTTCTTAGACCGGTCCGGTTCAGACTCGAAACCTCTAGGCCCAAAATTGGGGTGTTACATGGTCGACCAATAGGATGAGAAGTGCACTATAATATACAAAATTCGTACGTACTCTTTGATTCGGACAATGGGGGTAGTGCCATCCCGTTCCAAAGTGAGAGTCTGGTGATGAGAGATTCCACCACGATAGGTCTTGATGAATCCAACAAGCGTTGTGGAGATGGGAGATGACTCCATGAGAGTCTGATGACGTGAGATTCCATCGGGTAGGACTTGACGATTCTGTTAAGCTATCAGCATATCCGAGTAATGTTGTTAAAATGGCAATATATGAGATTCACATGTACCTTGTTTATAAATATTTAGTGAAATGAGATTGCACATGATATTATGTTTTGAAATATGCTTTATGAGATTTAAGCATGTAAGGCTTTGCCTTGAGACTTTGCATTTTGATGAATGCATGAGATAGATGGTACACGCGGTTTAAATGTTGTGGTTTTTGCTTTGAAAATGATTTCAAGCATGAGATAGAAAGAGCATGATGAGATAGAGATTTCTAAATGAGAAATGAATTTTGAAATGCGTTGCTGCTGTTGGTTTGTTTTGAGCATCCCTCGTTAAGCATTTGTGCTTACGCTCTCTTTTCTCTAACAATGCAGAGAATTAGCATATTTGGGTAGCAAGCGGCAAGAAGGATTCCAAGGAGTGGGATTAAGCTCAAGTATGATTTTACATTTACCTATTAGTAATAATGGTTGGCAATGGGAGGATGCCTTTATGTTTTGGGAGATGTATTTTGAAACTCCCTGTTTTGTGGCAAGTTTATTATGCCTTTAATGACTTGTAAATGATTTTTATTTGTTGATTTTTGCTTAGATTTGAGTTTTGACTCTTGAATGGCTATTTTGCATAGGTTGCATGCCTATAGATTTCCTTTGAGTTTAATGCCATGCTATATTGTTAGGATTGCCATGTGTGTTTGAGGTTTGATGCTTGATCATGTTGCTTGTATGTTGGAAGCATGTTGGAGTGGTTTTGTGTGGATTAAAGTGTGAAAAACCAACAAAAAGTGTCATTATAGGCCCATGTGTTTCGGTACACTCGAGTCTGTATCGAAACAGTGAGCCTGCAATGGCTTAAGGGTATCGAAACGGGGAAGACTGTTTCGGTACGTTTAGCTATTGGAAATGCATGTTTCGAAACACCCTTGAGGCTGTTTTGATACGGGCCGTGCTTCGAGTCGCTTGATCCTGTTCCGATATGGCCGTTCCAATACAAGGCAACCTGTACCGAAATGACAAGCTGTTAAGTTAGTTAATGCAATCTTCTAAAGTTCTGTTTCTTTACATTTTAGTCCCTAAATGTTGTGGATGCAATTAAATGAGCATGTATGATTGTTTTGAGTTGATATTTGACTGAGAGGCATGTAATGTGATTAATTAAAGGTTGGTAACCTAAAAAGTGAAAAAGTCCCTATAATTTGGTAAAATTACAAAATGGTCCCTAAAAAGCGTTTGTATGCAATTAAGTCCCAAATCGGTGTCTGATCGAGTTGCTATTTGTCCCGTTGCGATGTTGATCACATAGGTTAACAATGAGCATCTAGAAAAGATAAAAAAATATAGGGTTGTTTATTGAGGTATACTTCCCGGTTTACTTCAATATTCCCTATGTGATCCATTCGGTTCAGTCTTTCACCCAGACCGGTCGAGGGGGTTACAATGATTGTTAATGCATCATGTTGATGGAATACTGTTGGTTTATACATGTTTACTCTTTAAGCCTTGCATATGAGTTGTTATGCATGAGAAATCTTAAATTGAGGGTTAGCAAAGGGGATTTTGCTGTTGATCCATGATACATATTGCATATGGTTTAATATACTGGTTTTCAAAAATGTTAAGTGCATGGTTTTCAAGTCATGATGTTGTAATAGATGATTGAAATGGTTATTTCAATGTGTTTTGGAAAAAATGGTTTAAATTGCATTGATGATGTTTTGTTTTGAGCACTCCTCACTAAGCCTAGTGTGCTTACGCTCTTTTTGTTTTGAGCACTCCTCACTAAACAATTAAAAGTATGATTTTTAAACTAGACTAGTAGTAATAAAGGCAATAGGGTTCATTGTTGTTTTGGGAGGGTTTATGCTAAACTCTTTGTTTGAGCAAGTTTGTATTGCTGTTTTGAGATTGTAATTGGCCTTAAATGTTTGGTTGTTGCTTTGAATTGAAAATTCATGCTTTGGATGGATTGATTCTAGGATGTATGTATCTAGATTCTTTGTTGAAGCATGTTGTGATGTTTTAAGCATGTAAATTTAATGTTTTGGTGTTTTATGGTTCCTTGTATAGTTTAGTTTATGTTTGAATCATGTCTAAGCATGTTCAATTCCTTGAATGTATGAAAAACCAACAAAATTTGGCAATACAAGTCTGAGCGTATCGAAACATGTGAGTCTGTATCGATACGAGTATGCATTTCAGGCATGTAGTGTCGATATGGGGGAAGGTGTATCAGTACGTGTTTTTGTATTTTGGCTATGGGTTTCGGTACACGAGAGGATGTATCGGTATGAGCTTAAGCTATTGGAACATGGGATCTTGAATATGTGAAAGCGTACCGATACGGTTTTACGTGTACCAATACAAGTAGCTATTTTTATGGTTAATGGGTTGACTGAAGTTCTCAAATTCTTTCATTTTGGTTCCTGATTCTTGCGAGTGAAATTGAATGAGTTTTGGTGATCTTCCCGAGCTAAAATTTGTCAAGAAAGCTTGCAATCTGATTAACTGAGGATTGATAAGCTAAAATTTGGCTAAGTCCTTGTAATATACCAAAATTACGTTTTAGTCCTTGAAATTCGTATCTATGCAATTAGGTGCCTTTTCGTTATCCGTTTCCTTCGAAAATTCATTCGCTGCCAGTATGTTCACCATCGACTAATAAGTTGCATCTAGACGAGATAAAAAGAAAAAAATGGACTTAATTCAAGTAATCTTTTCACGAGTTTGTTTCGGCAAACCCAATGTAGCTCGCTCGGTTCGGTCTGGCGGCTAGGCCGTGTTGAGGGGGTTACAACTCGCGCTACAATCAGATTGCCATCGCTCTAGAAGATCAAGAGAAAACTACGTTCACTTGTCCATATGGGACATTATCTTTTAGAAGAATTCCCTCTGGATTGTGTAATGCCCAACAACGTTTCAGCATTGTACTCTTTTCCTCCATTTAGGTTTAGGGAGGTTTTTAATGAGGCATGCATATGAGCCTAGGCGTTTATTACGAACCTTAATAGATAATTATCTTGTCAAGCAAAAAAAAAATCGATTTTCTCAGATATGACCGAGAATAACTTAGAAGTCTTTATGGATTACTTCTCAGTATTTGGCAAAAGTTTCGAGGAATGCCTTTAGAGTTTGGAACTTATTCTGTTAAGATGTATTGAAACCAACCTGGTCCTGAACTGGGAAAAATGCCACTTCATGGTGAAGGAGGGCATATTTCTCGGACACATAGTGACCAAGAAAGGACTGGAAGTAGACAAAGAAAAGGTAGAGGTAATTAAACAATTTCTACCACCCACAAGCGTCAAAGGTATTAGAAGTTTCTTGGAACATGGAGGTTTTTATCATCGTTTTATTAAAGATTTCTAAAAAATTTCTAAACCTTTATTCTTATTTTTGGAACAAAACACCCCTTTGTGTTTGATGATTCTTGTTTGAAAGCTTTTCTAGAATTGAAAGACAGGTTGATTAATGCCCATATGGTCGTGGCACCAGATTGGAATGAGCCATTTGAACTTATGTGTGATGCTAACGATTATGCCATTGGAGCAATGTTGGGATAGAGGCGTAGCAAAATTTTCCATACCATTTATTATGCCAGCTGCACATTGAATGAGGCACATCTTAACTACAAAACAACTGAAAAAGGAGTTCCTTGTAGTTGTCATTGCGTTTGACAAATTCAGATCTTATTTAGTGGGTAGCAAAGTTTTGGTATACACAGACAATGCGACACTCAAATACCTTTTGGAAAAAAAATGATGCCAAACCTAGACTGATCCGATGAAAACTCTTGTTGCAATAGATTGACCTAGATATTCGAGATAAGAAGAAGAGTGAAAATCAGGTAGCTGATCATTTGTCTCAATTAGAGCACCGCCATGATGATGACAATACAACTGCCATTAGAGATGATTTCCTTGATGAATATTTGCTTGCGATTTGTAACGCCCCGATTTTGGGCTCAGAAGTTTTGGGCGTTGACCGGTTCGGTCAAAGTGCTGATCGAATATATAAGAGTGAATTTAGGAAAGCCTAGTTCGGGTTGCATTAAAAATATGGAAAAATGTTCTAAAATCATCTTTTAATATATAAAAGTGAACTGTGAAATCAATTTTGGAAAATGAGGTTCGGAAGGTTGACATTTTGGCTAGTGACCAAAATGTAAATTTTGAAAGTTTGGTGACTGTTTTAAAAAGGATTGAAACTTTGAATCTTTAAGGAGCTATTATTCCAATAAGAATTTCTCCAGATTTTTCTAAGATATTTTAAGGCTTTATTCTGATTTTAAAGATTATGAAAAAGGAGGGAAATCATTTTTACCATTTCTTAACTAACTTTTCATTTTCTCTCCATTTTCCTTTTCTCTCATTTTCTCTCAACCCAAACACAATTCTCCAGATTTTTCTTCTCTGATTTTGGCATCTAAATCTCTCATTTCAACTCTCATTTGATTCCTAATCATCTCATCAACAAAACCTCTCAATTTGCAAGTTGTTTCATCAAGCTTTTTGGCTCTAAAAAGGAGAAATTCAAGTTTGGAGGTAAGAACGTCTCTCTCCTCTAAACTATCAGTTCTTTACTGAAATTCCCAAGTTCTCAATCCTTGGTTTGTGTTTTGTTAAAGGCTTTTCAATTGGAAACTTGATTTTTGCTTAAAATGCAAGATTTGGCGATTTTGGTGAAATTTTCGTGTGATCTGTTTGGGCAGTGTTTTGAAGTGTCAAAATGATGTTAAAAGAATGCTAAATTGATTAGAAGTTGAGGTTTAACTAATGCAATCCCGGATAGGTTGAATTTCCTAAGTTTTGCTTGAGTTTTTGGTTGTTTTTGGAGTGTTTTTGGTGATCTGTTATACCTGGGAGTATAAGGGTGTGTTTGTGATCATTTTGGATGTTAAATGATGTTTAAAAATGGTTAGAAGTGATGGATCTTGGCTGGGTTAAGTTTTGGAAATGTTTGGAGGTGATTTCGGTTGTGTTTGGTAGCCGAATTGTTGGATTTGTGTCGAGCAGCGAGTTTGGTTGTGTGGCTGCTGTTCTTAATGCATAATGATGCATTAATGTGCTGTTTTTGTGTGTTTGAAACATGGGAGTTTGATCCGTGAGCTTTAGAGGTGTTGCGGAAGGTTTCGGATGCTTGGAAGGCTTGGTGGCTAGCTTTGTTTTGGTTATCGGTGAGTGAAGTTGGGTTTTCGGCTTTTAAACAAAGGTTTGAAGGTTTGGGAGCTTAGTTTAAGTCTAAACAACTTTGCTAAGCTCAAGAGTAAGTAAATGGATTTCTTACTTGATTTGTGATATGAAGTGGCTTTTTAAGCAATTGTGGTTGATGATTGAAATGCATGTGTTTTGCATGGTTTAATTCTGTTTTGAAAGCATATTTTAGCATGGTTTAGTGCTGGTTTTGAAAGCCATATGTGAAGGATGCTCAAGGTAAGAGATCCTTGGTTTTATACTTTGAAAATGTGGTTTTGATGCATGGTGTTGCATGTTGTTCAATGGCTTTGTCTAATGCTTTAAAACAGTGAATTAATGTTGGTAAATGATGGTTTTGCATATTGGTTATGCATGTGAATCATTTGATTAATGTGGTAATGGTTTTGCATAATGGTTATGCATGTGGAACATTGGACTAATGTGGTAAGATGGTTATATTGGCAAGTGATGTTGAGTTGAAAAGTGGATGTGATTGATCACTTGAAGGCCAATATGATATTCTTGATTGTGTTGAAGCATGAGGTGCTTGAAATGATGCATATTTGCATGTGAAGCATGAGATGCTTGAATTAATGCATAATTGCATGTGAAGCATGAAATGCTTGAAAAGATGCATGGTTGCATGGAAATTGTATAATGCTTGTAAATGCATGTTTACTTGTTAAGTTGAACAAGTGTTGATTATCATTTGATAAATGATGCATGTGAGCATGATATATCTTTAATGCATTGGAGTCTTGGAAGACTTGTTTTAAAAGGCATGTGATGATGTTAGAATGGTTTATATTTTTGCCTTGGTTAAATGCATGTAATGGATTGCTTGAGTAATGGTTTTAAAAGGATTCTTGCTTTAAAAGGCTTTCAAGGTTAAGAAAGGGATGTTGTGAAATGGAAGTGCTTTCCATGGTTTTGTTTTAGCTTTGCATTTGGTGTTATGCATGGTTTGGCTAAATGGATGTTTTGTAAGTTGTGCTTTAAGAAGGTTTTCTTAGCTTGCTAAGCTAAGGGTTGGTTTTCATGTATGTGCAATGCATGGTTTTGATGCTTGTTGTTGAAAAGGGTTTCAAACATGGCTTTGGTAAATAAATCGGGTTTGTTTTACAAGTGTTTTGTGACCCGCTGCATTGATGGTGTTTTGGTTTTGAGCATTCCTCACTAAGCATTATGTGCTTACGCTCCTTTTTGTCCATCAATGCAGATTCTTGAAGTTTGGACAGCAAGGAGCAAGGGATTCAAGGTGGACTCCAAGTGAGATGTATGTCTCGGTGAATAGCTATAGTTAATAAAGGCAATGGGGGTAGAATCTCTCGGGGTTAACGTGTATGTGTTCGTTTATGTTTGACAAGGATGTTTTTATGTTAATGTTGTTGTTGGATCATGTATTGGCATAAATGAGTTTGGTTTGGAAAGTTTGTGCTTAAGTGGTTGCTTGTGTAGGAAGCATGCCTTTAGATTTGGGGCTTTTTGTATATGTTGTAATTTTGTTGAATTGTTGATGCAAGTATGCCTCCTTTGTGTTAAATTGCATGTTGGCAAAGTTTGGTAGCGTTTGGAGCATGTTTGGTTGGCCTATTGCATGTTTAAATAGGCAAATTTCTGCATTTTGTGCAGACTGTTTCGGAACAGGGTGAACCGTTTCGGAACGGGTGCCTCGAAGCAGCCCAGGCGTCCGAAACGGGTGACACCGTTCCGAAACGGAAAGGCTTCTGCCAGACCCCCGTTTCGAAACGGGCTATGCCTGTTTCGGAACGGCCCCGCGTTTCGAAACGGGCTGTCTCCCGTTTCGGAACGGTTGACCGTTGGGGGCTGACAGTGGCAGTTATGTGTTTCAAAATGTTTGCATTTTGGTCCTGAATCTTGTATGAGCAATTGTATGAGTTTGAGATGTCCGTTTAAGCTGAAATTTGGCTGAGATGCATGAAATATGATTAATTTTAAGTTGGAAACTTAAAATCTGGTTAAGGCCTCAAAGTTTTCAGAATTTACAAATTGGCCCTAAAGTTGTGTTTTGTGCAATTGGATCCTTGAATGATCTCTGATGGTTGTGATCTTTGAGTATGATGTTTGTGTGATCACATATAGGACTAATGTGCATCTAGACAAGATTAAAAAGAAAAAAAAGGGTCGTTAATCAAGGTTGACTTTCGGGTTGACTTTGGTTTTCCCCGTGTAATCTTCGTAGTTCGGGTCAACCGTCTAGGCCGGGCTACGGGGGTTACATTTGGTGGTATCAGAGCCAGGTTGCGAATGCTTGGGGAAAACGGTAAGTTGTTGTGATGTGTGCTTGTTGTTTACCCTGATGTGTGGTTGAATGTTGGTTGAAACACGTGTTTCTGGGCATGATGCTGATGTATCTGAGCAAATTGTTGATGTTTCTGAGCATGTTGCTGATGTTTTCAAGCATGTTTTATGGTTATGAATCTTGGTTGAGCTTATGTGGTTTGTGCTGATGTTAAGCTGATGCTATGAGTTGGTTTTATGCATGATGAAAGTGCTGTGAGTATGTTATGTAATAATATGCTGTTGCAAGTGGATGCTGTTTGATGTAAGCATGATCAAGGTGTGTTGTTTGATATGCTTGATGTTGTGATATCCATGTTGTGTTGACTGTTATGTCATGTAAGGGGAGGATTCGGGATACCCATTGCCTTATTAATATAGCTATTGTGTTATTTTGGAGTTGGAGTTTGAATCCTTGCTTAATGCTGGTCTAACTGGTTTGTTTGCTTGTTGTGATTGTATGTTTGTTGTTGTTATTGGTATGGCAAAGGTGATGAAAGAATGGCGGTTGAGTGAGATGGTTGCTGCCTTGGGGCAGGTTGTTAAGGCGTGGAATTCACCCTTTTGTGGAGGTGTTTTGTCTCAGTTTTCTGTGCCTGGTGTTGAGGTGGTAAGGCAAGGGAAAGAAGCTGGTTTTGTGGTTAAGAGTTCATCATCTGACGTTCAGGAGGTGTTGGGAACATCTCAGGCTGTGGTAAAGGTAAATTCAGTGGATGTGCTGGCTGTGGGATGTGTGGGTTTGCCGAAGCAGCGTTTGCTTGGTTTGGGTGCTGTGGAATATCATGGTTCTTCACCGGAGATGTTTGAGGCCTAGTTGGCCAGTGTGGTTCTGATCTTGGATCAGGAAGGCTGTGATCTTGCTTGTAAGCTGGGGAGTGTTGTTTCCCTGATGTTGGAGGATGCATGTGCCTGGTGGACATCTGTGGCGGTGGCGTCACATATTCCTGATATTGATTGGGATTTCTTTGTATCTGCCTTTTGTGAAAGGTATCTTGGAGGGAAGTTCCCAAGGGTTGAGCATTGTGATGGTGGTGCTGTTGTAGAGCAAGTGTTGCTTGGGCAAGGAGTGGAAGTTCAGCCACCGGTGTGTGACCGTTATGAAAGGCGCCATGTTGGACGTTGTGGGGGCGCATGTGTTTGTTGGAATTATGGTTCCAAAGTGCATGTTAAGCGTGATTGTCCTTTAGGGGTGAAGTCAGCTTCAGTGATAGCCAAAGGATCTCAGAAAGGTCGTGGGCACGGCCGAGGCAAGGTTCAGAAGTGGCAGATATAGCCGAAAGTTGTGAAGAATGTGGAAAAAGAGCGTTGCTGGAAATGTGGGTCTGCTGGACATATGAGACGTGATTGTTTGATGTTGGCTCGGAACAGTCAAGGTTCTTTACCGCAAGGAGTTGGTGGTGGCTCTAGTGTGTTAGCTAGTGCTGCAGTGGTGCGGCAGGAGGATGATGGTTCCGCGAGGAAGAGAGCTCGTCTGATGAAGCTTTAGGGAGGTGTTGTGTGCTCAGGTAACCTTGTTTAGTAATCTTTGTTCTAGTTACCTTAGTTTGGTTTCTGTTGGTTTTCCTTGCGTGGTAAGTTTAGTCTTGTTGCTAGCATGTTTGGGGTAATGGTTGTAGTTTGGAAATGTCTTTGGTGTGAAGAGGGTTTTGTGAGAATTTTGTGGTTAGTAGTTGCTGGTATGATGGAGTTAGATAAGCTAGAAGTGAGGTAGGAGGTTGTTCTTAGACGGATTTGAGGATGTTATTGGAGGGTGTGAATTGGCATTCATGCACAGTTAAAATCATTGTTATATGCTATATTATATATGTTGGTCCATGCATACATGTGGCATGACATTAGAGGTTTTGCATACATGTATATCAGGCATTGATAGGGCATGATGGTGATCATGCATACGATGTTCACACCCGCTAATAATTAATCGAATCTGTTAGGTTGTTGGTGGGTTTTTAGAGGTCGTGTTGGTGCTGAGTGGAAGTTAGAGGTAATGGAGTTTGTTAAGCTAGTTGCTAGTAATAGTGAGGGTGGTATAGCCTGTTGGTAGAAGATTTGTGTTTGTTGCTTTATGAGTTTAGTGGTTTGGTGGTGAGGGGTACCGGTTGAGGTTAAAATCGATCAGGTGGTTTGATAGCTAAGTGGGAGTGGTAGTTCTTTGGTGCTAAGTGAGGTTGCAGTTTGGTGGTTGTTTTTTTTCAAGTGCTGAGGTAGCTTAGCATTTAAGTTGAAGTGGAAGGATCATGAAGGATCGAAGGCTTGTGTTGTTTGGAAGGATTCTTGTGAGAAGCGGTTGGCTGGTTGTGTGTATGTGAAATTCTTTTGAGGTCATCTGGTGGTGTATGGAGCAGCTGGCGGAGCCGAGTTGAGGTTGTGATGTAATTTTGGTTTGTGGGTGAGTAGACCTGGTGAGTCGTGGTGGTAATGTTGGCAACAGTTGTGGAGGTTTATCAGCTTTTGTTGAGGAGTTTGGGTAAGCAGTTGATGCTTAAGAATTTTTGCTTGTTGGGAAGATTCTTGGAAGAGGTTTGAGAGTTGCAAGAGTTTTGGAAGCAGAGAAGTTTATATGGTGGTTGAATTAGATTGGTTAGAGTCCCTGTGTGAACCAGTCTTGGAAGATGTGGGTTACAGTAGTGTGTGCTGTGAAAGCTAAAGTTCTTTATGGTTGAAGTTGGGGCTGTGTACAGTCTGGAGATGTGGAAGGTTAAGTTGTGGCTATCTTTGAGTGTTCTGGGTTTGTGAACAGCATGTGGTGGTGTTGGGTTCAGTGGAGTTTTGTGTGGAAGGTGTTCAGTGTTGGTTGAGGTTTTGTGTTGCCTTGTGTGTGTTTTGAGAAAGTGTTGTTCTCTTTTCGCCGGTTGAAATTTCGAGGATGAAATTTCCTAAAGGGGGGAGAGTTGTAACGCCCCGATTTTGGGCTCAGAAGTTTTGGGCGTTGACCGGTTCGGTCAAAGTGCTGATCGAATATATAAGAGTGAATTTAGGAAAGCCTAGTTCGGGTTGCATTAAAAATATGGAAAAATGTTCTAAAATCATCTTTTAATATATAAAAGTGAACTGTGAAATCAATTTTGGAAAATGAGGTTCGGAAGGTTGACATTTTGGCTAGTGACCAAAATGTAAATTTTGAAAGTTTGGTGACTGTTTTAAAAAGGATTGAAACTTTGAATCTTTAAGGAGCTATTATTCCAATAAGAATTTCTCCAGATTTTTCTAAGATATTTTAAGGCTTTATTCTGATTTTAAAGATTATGAAAAAGGAGGGAAATCATTTTTACCATTTCTTAACTAACTTTTCATTTTCTCTCCATTTTCCTTTTCTCTCATTTTCTCTCAACCCAAACACAATTCTCCAGATTTTTCTTCTCTGATTTTGGCATCTAAATCTCTCATTTCAACTCTCATTTGATTCCTAATCATCTCATCAACAAAACCTCTCAATTTGCAAGTTGTTTCATCAAGCTTTTTGGCTCTAAAAAGGAGAAATTCAAGTTTGGAGGTAAGAACGTCTCTCTCCTCTAAACTATCAGTTCTTTACTGAAATTCCCAAGTTCTCAATCCTTGGTTTGTGTTTTGTTAAAGGCTTTTCAATTGGAAACTTGATTTTTGCTTAAAATGCAAGATTTGGCGATTTTGGTGAAATTTTCGTGTGATCTGTTTGGGCAGTGTTTTGAAGTGTCAAAATGATGTTAAATGAATGCTAAATTGATTAGAAGTTGAGGTTTAACTAATGCAATCCCGGATAGGTTGAATTTCCTAAGTTTTGCTTGAGTTTTTGGTTGTTTTTGGAGTGTTTTTGGTGATCTGTTATACCTGGGAGTATAAGGGTGTGTTTGTGATCATTTTGGATGTTAAATGATGTTTAAAAATGGTTAGAAGTGATGGATCTTGGCTGGGTTAAGTTTTGGAAATGTTTGGAGGTGATTTCGGTTGTGTTTGGTAGCCGAATTGTTGGATTTGTGTCGAGCAGCGAGTTTGGTTGTGTGGCTGCTGTTCTTAATGCATAATGATGCATTAATGTGCTGTTTTTGTGTGTTTGAAACATGGGAGTTTGATCCGTGAGCTTTAGAGGTGTTGCGGAAGGTTTCGGATGCTTGGAAGGCTTGGTGGCTAGCTTTGTTTTGGTTATCGGTGAGTGAAGTTGGGTTTTCGGCTTTTAAACAAAGGTTTGAAGGTTTGGGAGCTTAGTTTAAGTCTAAACAACTTTGCTAAGCTCAAGAGTAAGTAAATGGATTTCTTACTTGATTTGTGATATGAAGTGGCTTTTTAAGCAATTGTGGTTGATGATTGAAATGCATGTGTTTTGCATGGTTTAATTCTGTTTTGAAAGCATATTTTAGCATGGTTTAGTGCTGGTTTTGAAAGCCATATGTGAAGGATGCTCAAGGTAAGAGATCCTTGGTTTTATACTTTGAAAATGTGGTTTTGATGCATGGTGTTGCATGTTGTTCAATGGCTTTGTCTAATGCTTTAAAACAGTGAATTAATGTTGGTAAATGATGGTTTTGCATATTGGTTATGCATGTGAATCATTTGATTAATGTGGTAATGGTTTTGCATAATGGTTATGCATGTGGAACATTGGACTAATGTGGTAAGATGGTTATATTGGCAAGTGATGTTGAGTTGAAAAGTGGATGTGATTGATCACTTGAAGGCCAATATGATATTCTTGATTGTGTTGAAGCATGAGGTGCTTGAAATGATGCATATTTGCATGTGAAGCATGAGATGCTTGAATTAATGCATAATTGCATGTGAAGCATGAAATGCTTGAAAAGATGCATGGTTGCATGGAAATTGTATAATGCTTGTAAATGCATGTTTACTTGTTAAGTTGAACAAGTGTTGATTATCATTTGATAAATGATGCATGTGAGCATGATATATCTTTAATGCATTGGAGTCTTGGAAGACTTGTTTTAAAAGGCATGTGATGATGTTAGAATGGTTTATATTTTTGCCTTGGTTAAATGCATGTAATGGATTGCTTGAGTAATGGTTTTAAAAGGATTCTTGCTTTAAAAGGCTTTCAAGGTTAAGAAAGGGATGTTGTGAAATGGAAGTGCTTTCCATGGTTTTGTTTTAGCTTTGCATTTGGTGTTATGCATGGTTTGGCTAAATGGATGTTTTGTAAGTTGTGCTTTAAGAAGGTTTTCTTAGCTTGCTAAGCTAAGGGTTGGTTTTCATGTATGTGCAATGCATGGTTTTGATGCTTGTTGTTGAAAAGGGTTTCAAACATGGCTTTGGTAAATAAATCGGGTTTGTTTTACAAGTGTTTTGTGACCCGCTGCATTGATGGTGTTTTGGTTTTGAGCATTCCTCACTAAGCATTATGTGCTTACGCTCCTTTTTGTCCATCAATGCAGATTCTTGAAGTTTGGACAGCAAGGAGCAAGGGATTCAAGGTGGACTCCAAGTGAGATGTATGTCTCGGTGAATAGCTATAGTTAATAAAGGCAATGGGGGTAGAATCTCTCGGGGTTAACGTGTATGTGTTCGTTTATGTTTGACAAGGATGTTTTTATGTTAATGTTGTTGTTGGATCATGTATTGGCATAAATGAGTTTGGTTTGGAAAGTTTGTGCTTAAGTGGTTGCTTGTGTAGGAAGCATGCCTTTAGATTTGGGGCTTTTTGTATATGTTGTAATTTTGTTGAATTGTTGATGCAAGTATGCCTCCTTTGTGTTAAATTGCATGTTGGCAAAGTTTGGTAGCGTTTGGAGCATGTTTGGTTGGCCTATTGCATGTTTAAATAGGCAAATTTCTGCATTTTGTGCAGACTGTTTCGGAACAGGGTGAACCGTTTCGGAACGGGTGCCTCGAAGCAGCCCAGGCGTCCGAAACGGGTGACACCGTTCCGAAACGGAAAGGCTTCTGCCAGACCCCCGTTTCGAAACGGGCTATGCCTGTTTCGGAACGGCCCCGCGTTTCGAAACGGGCTGTCTCCCGTTTCGGAACGGTTGACCGTTGGGGGCTGACAGTGGCAGTTATGTGTTTCAAAATGTTTGCATTTTGGTCCTGAATCTTGTATGAGCAATTGTATGAGTTTGAGATGTCCGTTTAAGCTGAAATTTGGCTGAGATGCATGAAATATGATTAATTTTAAGTTGGAAACTTAAAATCTGGTTAAGGCCTCAAAGTTTTCAGAATTTACAAATTGGCCCTAAAGTTGTGTTTTGTGCAATTGGATCCTTGAATGATCTCTGATGGTTGTGATCTTTGAGTATGATGTTTGTGTGATCACATATAGGACTAATGTGCATCTAGACAAGATTAAAAAGAAAAAAAAGGGTCGTTAATCAAGGTTGACTTTCGGGTTGACTTTGGTTTTCCCCGTGTAATCTTCGTAGTTCGGGTCAACCGTCTAGGCCGGGCTACGGGGGTTACATTTGGTGGTATCAGAGCCAGGTTGCGAATGCTTGGGGAAAACGGTAAGTTGTTGTGATGTGTGCTTGTTGTTTACCCTGATGTGTGGTTGAATGTTGGTTGAAACACGTGTTTCTGGGCATGATGCTGATGTATCTGAGCAAATTGTTGATGTTTCTGAGCATGTTGCTGATGTTTTCAAGCATGTTTTATGGTTATGAATCTTGGTTGAGCTTATATGGTTTGTGCTGATGTTAAGCTGATGCTATGAGTTGGTTTTATGCATGATGAAAGTGCTGTGAGTATGTTATGTAATAATATGCTGTTGCAAGTGGATGCTGTTTGATGTAAGCATGATCAAGGTGTGTTGTTTGATATGCTTGATGTTGTGATATCCATGTTGTGTTGACTGTTATGTCATGTAAGGGGAGGATTCGGGATACCCATTGCCTTATTAATATAGCTATTGTGTTATTTTGGAGTTGGAGTTTGAATCCTTGCTTAATGCTGGTCTAACTGGTTTGTTTGCTTGTTGTGATTGTATGTTTGTTGTTGTTAGTGGTATGGCAAAGGTGATGAAAGAATGGCGGTTGAGTGAGATGGTTGCTGCCTTGGGGCAGGTTGTTAAGGCGTGGAATTCACCCTTTTGTGGAGGTGTTTTGTCTCAGTTTTCTGTGCCTGGTGTTGAGGTGGTAAGGCAAGGGAAAGAAGCTGGTTTTGTGGTTAAGAGTTCATCATCTGACGTTCAGGAGGTGTTGGGAACATCTCAGGCTGTGGTAAAGGTAAAGTCAGTGGATGTGCTGGCTGTGGGATGTGTGGGTTTGCCGAAGCAGCGTTTGCTTGGTTTGGGTGCTGTGGAATATCATGGTTCTTCACCGGAGATGTTTGAGGCCTGGTTGGCCAGTGTGGTTCTGATCTTGGATCAAGAAGGTTGTGATCTTGCTTGTAAGCTGGGGAGTGTTGTTTCCCTGATGTTGGAGGATGCATGTGCCTGGTGGACATCTGTGGCGGTGGCGTCACATATTCCTGATATTGATTGGGATTTCTTTGTATCTGCCTTTTGTGAAAGGTATCTTGGAGGGAAGTTCCCAAGGGTTGAGCATTGTGATGGTGGTGCTGTTGTAGAGCAAGTGTTGCTTGGGCAAGGAGTGGAAGTTCAGCCACCGGTGTGTGACCGTTGTGAAAGGCGCCATGTTGGACGTTGTGGGGGCGCAGGTGTTTGTTGGAATTGTGGTTCCAAAGTGCATGTTAAGCGTGATTGTCCTTTAGGGGTGAAGTCAGCTTCAGTGATAGCCAAAGGATCTCAGAAAGGTCGTGGGCACGGCCGAGGCAAGGTTCAGAAGTGGCAGATAGAGCCGAAAGTTGTGAAGAATGTGGAAAAAGAGCGTTGCTGGAAATGTGGGTCTGCTGGACATATGAGACGTGATTGTTTGATGTTGGCTCGGAACAGTCAAGGTTCTTTACCGCAAGGAGTTGGTGGTGGCTCTAGTGTGTTAGCTAGTGCTGCAGTGGTGCGGCAGGAGGATGATGGTTCTGCGAGGAAGAGAGCTCGTCTGATGAAGCTTTAGGGAGGTGTTGTGTGCTCAGGTAACCTTGTTTAGTAATCTTTGTTCTAGTTACCTTAGTTTGGTTTCTGTTGGTTTTCCTTGCGTGGTAAGTTTAGTCTTGTTGCTAGCATGTTTGGGGTAATGGTTGTAGTTTGGAAATGTCTTTGGTGTGAAGAGGGTTTTGTGAGAATTTTGTGGTTAGTAGTTGCTGGTATGATGGAGTTAGATAAGCTAGAAGTGAGGTAGGAGGTTGTTCTTAGACGGATTTGAGGATGTTATTGGAGGGTGTGAATTGGCATTCATGCACAGTTAAAATCATTGTTATATGCTATATTATATATGTTGGTCCATGCATACATGTGGCATGACATTAGAGGTTTTGCATACATGTACATCAGGCATTGATAGGGCATGTTGGTGATCATGCATACGATGTTCACACCCGCTAATAATTAATCGAATCTGTTAGGTTGTTGGTGGGTTTTTAGAGGTCGTGTTGGTGCTGAGTGGAAGTTAGAGGTAATGGAGTTTGTTAAGCTAGTTGCTAGTAATAGTGAGGGTGGTATAGCCTGTTGGTAGAAGATTTGTGTTTGTTGCTTTATGAGTTTAGTGGTTTGGTGGTGAGGGGTACCGGTTGAGGTTAAAATCGATCAGGTGGTTTGATAGCTAAGTGGGAGTGGTAGTTCTTTGGTGCTAAGTGAGGTTGCAGTTTGGTGGTTGTTTTTTTTCAAGTGCTGAGGTAGCTTAGCATTTAAGTTGAAGTGGAAGGATCATGAAGGATCGAAGGCTTGTGTTGTTTGGAAGGATTCTTGTGAGAAGCGGTTGGCTGGTTGTGTGTATGTGAAATTCTTTTGAGGTCATCTGGTGGTGTATGGAGCAGCTGGCGGAGCCGAGTTGAGGTTGTGATGTAATTTTGGTTTGTGGGTGAGTAGACCTGGTGAGTCGTGGTGGTAATGTTGGCAACAGTTGTGGAGGTTTATCAGCTTTTGTTGAGGAGTTTGGGTAAGCAGTTGATGCTTAAGAATTTTTGCTTGTTGGGAAGATTCTTGGAAGAGGTTTGAGAGTTGCAAGAGTTTTGGAAGCAGAGAAGTTTATATGGTGGTTGAATTAGATTGGTTAGAGTCCCTGTGTGAACCAGTCTTGGAAGATGTGGGTTACAGTAGTGTGTGCTGTGAAAGCTAAAGTTCTTTATGGTTGAAGTTGGGGCTGTGTACAGTCTGGAGATGTGGAAGGTTAAGTTGTGGCTATCTTTGAGTGTTCTGGGTTTGTGAACAGCATGTGGTGGTGTTGGGTTCAGTGGAGTTTTGTGTGGAAGGTGTTCAGTGTTGGTTGAGGTTTTGTGTTGCCTTGTGTGTGTTTTGAGAAAGTGTTGTTCTCTTTTCGCCGGTTGAAATTTCGAGGATGAAATTTCCTAAAGGGGGGAGAGTTGTAACGCCCCGATTTTGGGCTCAGAAGTTTTGGGCGTTGACCGGTTCGGTCAAAGTGCTGATCGAATATATAAGAGTGAATTTAGGAAAGCCTAGTTCGGGTTGCATTAAAAATATGGAAAAATGTTCTAAAATCATCTTTTAATATATAAAAGTGAACTGTGAAATCAATTTTGGAAAATGAGGTTCGGAAGGTTGACATTTTGGCTAGTGACCAAAATGTAAATTTTGAAAGTTTGGTGACTGTTTTAAAAAGGATTGAAACTTTGAATCTTTAAGGAGCTATTATTCCAATAAGAATTTCTCCAGATTTTTCTAAGATATTTTAAGGCTTTATTCTGATTTTAAAGATTATGAAAAAGGAGGGAAATCATTTTTACCATTTCTTAACTAACTTTTCATTTTCTCTCCATTTTCCTTTTCTCTCATTTTCTCTCAACCCAAACACAATTCTCCAGATTTTTCTTCTCTGATTTTGGCATCTAAATCTCTCATTTCAACTCTCATTTGATTCCTAATCATCTCATCAACAAAACCTCTCAATTTGCAAGTTGTTTCATCAAGCTTTTTGGCTCTAAAAAGGAGAAATTCAAGTTTGGAGGTAAGAACGTCTCTCTCCTCTAAACTATCAGTTCTTTACTGAAATTCCCAAGTTCTCAATCCTTGGTTTGTGTTTTGTTAAAGGCTTTTCAATTGGAAACTTGATTTTTGCTTAAAATGCAAGATTTGGCGATTTTGGTGAAATTTTCGTGTGATCTGTTTGGGCAGTGTTTTGAAGTGTCAAAATGATGTTAAATGAATGCTAAATTGATTAGAAGTTGAGGTTTAACTAATGCAATCCCGGATAGGTTGAATTTCCTAAGTTTTGCTTGAGTTTTTGGTTGTTTTTGGAGTGTTTTTGGTGATCTGTTATACCTGGGAGTATAAGGGTGTGTTTGTGATCATTTTGGATGTTAAATGATGTTTAAAAATGGTTAGAAGTGATGGATCTTGGCTGGGTTAAGTTTTGGAAATGTTTGGAGGTGATTTCGGTTGTGTTTGGTAGCCGAATTGTTGGATTTGTGTCGAGCAGCGAGTTTGGTTGTGTGGCTGCTGTTCTTAATGCATAATGATGCATTAATGTGCTGTTTTTGTGTGTTTGAAACATGGGAGTTTGATCCGTGAGCTTTAGAGGTGTTGCGGAAGGTTTCGGATGCTTGGAAGGCTTGGTGGCTAGCTTTGTTTTGGTTATCGGTGAGTGAAGTTGGGTTTTCGGCTTTTAAACAAAGGTTTGAAGGTTTGGGAGCTTAGTTTAAGTCTAAACAACTTTGCTAAGCTCAAGAGCAAGTAAATGGATTTCTTACTTGATTTGTGATATGAAGTGGCTTTTTAAGCAATTGTGGTTGATGATTGAAATGCATGTGTTTTGCATGGTTTAATTCTGTTTTGAAAGCATATTTTAGCATGGTTTAGTGCTGGTTTTGAAAGCCATATGTGAAGGATGCTCAAGGTAAGAGATCCTTGGTTTTATACTTTGAAAATGTGGTTTTGATGCATGGTGTTGCATGTTGTTCAATGGCTTTGTCTAATGCTTTAAAACAGTGAATTAATGTTGGTAAATGATGGTTTTGCATATTGGTTATGCATGTGAATCATTTGATTAATGTGGTAATGGTTTTGCATAATGGTTATGCATGTGGAACATTGGACTAATGTGGTAAGATGGTTATATTGGCAAGTGATGTTGAGTTGAAAAGTGGATGTGATTGATCACTTGAAGGCCAATATGATATTCTTGATTGTGTTGAAGCATGAGGTGCTTGAAATGATGCATATTTGCATGCGAAGCATGAGATGCTTGAATTAATGCATAATTGCATGTGAAGCATGAAATGCTTGAAAAGATGCATGGTTGCATGGAAATTGTATAATGCTTGTAAATGCATGTTTACTTGTTAAGTTGAACAAGTGTTGATTATCATTTGATAAATGATGCATGTGAGCATGCTATATCTTTAATGCATTGGAGTCTTGGAAGACTTGTTTTAAAAGGCATGTGATGATGTTAGAATGGTTTATATTTTTGCCTTGGTTAAATGCATGTAATGGATTGCTTGAGTAATGGTTTTAAAAGGATTCTTGCTTTAAAAGGCTTTCAAGGTTAAGAAAGGGATGTTGTGAAATGGAAGTGCTTTCCATGGTTTTGTTTTAGCTTTGCATTTGGTGTTATGCATGGTTTGGCTAAATGGATGTTTTGTAAGTTGTGCTTTAAGAAGGTTTTCTTAGCTTGCTAAGCTAAGGGTTGGTTTTCATGTATGTGCAATGCATGGTTTTGATGCTTGTTGTTGAAAAGGGTTTCAAACATGGCTTTGGTAAATAAATCGGGTTTGTTTTACAAGTGTTTTGTGACCCGCTGCATTGATGGTGTTTTGGTTTTGAGCATTCCTCACTAAGCATTATGTGCTTACGCTCCTTTTTGTCCATCAATGCAGATTCTTGAAGTTTGGACAGCAAGGAGCAAGGGATTCAAGGTGGACTCCAAGTGAGATGTATGTCTCGGTGAATAGCTATAGTTAATAAAGGCAATGGGGGTAGAATCTCTCGGGGTTAACGTGTATGTGTTCGTTTATGTTTGACAAGGATGTTTTTATGTTAATGTTGTTGTTGGATCATGTATTGGCATAAATGAGTTTGGTTTGGAAAGTTTGTGCTTAAGTGGTTGCTTGTGTAGGAAGCATGCCTTTAGATTTGGGGCTTTTTGTATATGTTGTAATTTTGTTGAATTGTTGATGCAAGTATGCCTCCTTTGTGTTAAATTGCATGTTGGCAAAGTTTGGTAGCGTTTGGAGCATGTTTGGTTGGCCTATTGCATGTTTAAATAGGCAAATTTCTGCATTTTGTGCAGACTGTTTCGGAACAGGGTGAACCGTTTCGGAACGGGTGCCTCGAAGCAGCCCAGGCGTCCGAAACGGGTGACACCGTTCTGAAACGGAAAGGCTTCTGCCAGACCCCCGTTTCGAAACGGGCTATGCCTGTTTCGGAACGGCCCCGCGTTTCGAAACGGGCTGTCTCCCGTTTCGGAACGGTTGACCGTTGGGGGCTGACAGTGGCAGTTATGTGTTTCAAAATGTTTGCATTTTGGTCCTGAATCTTGTATGAGCAATTGTATGAGTTTGAGATGTCCGTTTAAGCTGAAATTTGGCTGAGATGCATGAAATATGATTAATTTTAAGTTGGTAACTTAAAATCTGGTTAAGGCCTCAAAGTTTTCAGAATTTACAAATTGGTCCCTAAAGTTGTGTTTTGTGCAATTGGATCCTTGAATGATCTCTGATGGTTGTGATCTTTGAGTATGATGTTTGTGTGATCACATATAGGACTAATGTGCATCTAGACAAGATTAAAAAGAAAAAAAAAGGGTCGTTAATCAAGGTTGACTTTCGGGTTGACTTTGGTTTTCCCCGTGTAATCTTCGTAGTTCGGGTCAACCGTCTAGGCCGGGCTACGGGGGTTACACGATTACTACTATTCTATTGTATGCTGACACAATCAACTACCTGCTTAGAAAATTTTTGCCACCGGACTTGGTAAGTAATGCCAAGAAGCGATTTTTGAAAATTTTATTGGGATGAGCCGTTCTTATTCAAGCAATGCACTGACCAAGTCATTCATCGTTGTGTGCTAGAGGATGAGCAACAAAATATTCTTCAACTTCGCCATGCAGCACCATATGGAGGACCCTTTGCTGGAATGAAGACAACGACCAAAGTATTGCAGTCCGAATTTTTTTGGCCTACACTGTTCAAAGACGCCCATTATTTTGCCAAGGCATGTGACATATGCCAGCGTACTGGAAACATTTCCAGCAGACATCAATTGCCACTACATAATATTATGCCAGTAGAATTGTTTAGCGCTCTGGCAATATACTGGAGCCTGGGACCGTGACATCAAGACTACTCTTGAAGGCATGTCCGCCAATCCTTTGCCATTATTTCCTAAGTTCCCACCTGAACTTTTTATGCTAGAAGAAATGTCTCCTAGCCCATAGTCTGTTCATACTCCGACCCAACAACCTGAAGCCATTGTCCATATTTTGCCTGTCCAAGTTGAATCTGCCAAAACTGAGACTCCTCGGGAGTCTAAAGAGGAAGTCCATGCCAAGACTGATGCGGCACCTGTTGCACCTACTTCTTCCGTCGCTCCCGTAGGCCCCCGCTGCATTTGAGCCGGTGAGGATAATTGTTGCATGTTTTAAGTGCAACGCAAACGGTGCAAGTATACACGTCGCAAGTAATAAAGTGATATGATAAGTATTGAGTATCGTCTCCACAAGTATTGGTTTGGGCCACTTTTCTTAAGTTACTGCGTTGAAAAATAAATATATTGTTGGAGATGAATAATAAGTAAAATAAACTAAGCAAAATAAAGAAAACAGAAAGGAGTGATCGATTTAAGAGAGTGGGCTTGATTATCGTGAGTCGTGAAGTGGTAGTTGAATGGATCGTCATGGTAATTGAGTGCAAGAGAAACTCAATTGCTTTGGCAACTGGCAACAGTCGGATTGCCTAGGCAAATGGTAGTGCGATTTCCTTGGCAACTAATGTAGCGATTGCCTGGGCAACTGGGCGACAACCTTCAAGGTTCGACGAAGCGTTCTTCAATGGTTTCTCCTTATCCCTATTTCGAAACACTAGTCAATTGTGCATGCCTTGATAATACATCCCTACATGAACCAAGAGTGGATAACAACTGATCTTGCGCTCCTTTTAGCCGTTGAAATTTGCAACTTATCCCTAAGTCGAATTAGTCTTCACCATCGATTGATTGAATAAAGACCATACTCATTCGTTTCTCGAACCTAACTCTCCCGAAATTAGATAAATGGAAGAATTCACGAGATCATCTCCCAATTCACTCGCAAACAAAATTAAGAACCAAGAATGAACAAACCTTGAATTAAAATTACAAACTCAAATATCTAAACAAACCCAATCGTTCTCACAACCACAAAACACAATAACCCAAGCCAAATAAAGTTTAGTTCATGGCTGGGTTTGAAAGATATACAAAGAATAATCTCCCTAGCATGAATCTAATAGAACAAAGGGGAGAAGAAGAATTCGAACAACCCCTTGGTTTCTCTCTCTCAATCAAACCTCTCTTTGAAGTTGACGGCTAGTCTTTTTTATATGGGAGATGGATAAGCCAAAGTCTTTCTTGAGGAGAAAGTTAAGTTGGAATTAAATAGCATTAAAGAGATAAATCTCTTTTAATATATTTTATTCCTCTAAAACTTCTCCTAAAACTCTTGGAATTTAATCTCCCTTTGACCTCTTCATGGAACTCCAACTCTTCTAGGATTTATCCTTGCTTCTCATGATTATCTTGAATTAAATGCATTTATCCTTCAAGAATTTGGTAGTTTCCTCCTTCTTTCCCCAATTGCTTCTGCAACTTCTAGCTTGCTCGGGCAATTAATCCTACACGCATAAAACAACCCAAAGTAGTATCTTTTTCCACAAAAAGTAACCGAAACATGAAATCAAGCACATCCACAAAGGAAACAATGCAAATGTATATGAATGACTAAAAATGCAACTAAAATGAGCTTAAGTCTAACAATAATATGAGTAAAAAGGGCCATAAAAATAATAGTTTTGAACACTCATCACACCCGCAAACTCGAACTATTGCTTGTCCTCAAGAAATGCAAAACTAACAATTACTTGCCAAGACTTTAATCATCAAATACATGCTTCCAACTTGAATTCAAACCTCAGAATCGTGGCACAAAGTATGATCACCTTTTAAATTTTTCAGATAATACAAAAATTTCCCAGAACCAAACTATAATGCCCGTGACAATGTGTGTGCGTAGTTGTGTAGAAGTTGATTTTCAAGATTCTTTGTGAACAATATGATTTTAACAATTTAATTATCATGGTATTTACTTTGTTTTCACTAGAGCCAATTTCGGGCACCTCTAGCGATTTAACAATTTCTCATTTTAATTTAGTCGACTAGAGCCAATTTTGGGAACCTCTAGCGATTCTTTAATGTGCATTAACTACTAGAGCAGGTTTCAGGCACCTCTAGCAAGAAATTAACTTTTAATTTTCAATTATAATTTACCCAAATTTTAAGCAACCTAAGTTCACTAAGTTTCTATCAATCAACAAGTCACAACTGTGTCAACGATATTTAGCATCATAGTAAGATTCTAAGTTCTTTTCATGCAATCCAAAAATTAAAGGTTCTTTCAATTAAGTGCGGTGGCATAAATTCATCATTGGATATTCAGCAAGTCTTAAGCAATTAAATCCAATCAAAGGCATGTCAAGTAACATATGCAACATATATGTGATTACTAAAGATGAATGCAACTAAACATGAAACTAACTAGAAACAAACACCCCCAAACTCGAGAGAAGCATTGTCCCCAATGCATGAAAAATGAAATAAAGGTAAAAGAAACTAAATTGAATGAAAATGAGTTAGTCGAAGAGGTCGTCACCTCGAATGATGTGTTTACTTCGTGCCGTTTGCTTGATTCTTTTTCCTTTCCGTAGTGGTTGAATGCTTGTGTCCGGTACCACATAAATAACATCGGTGTGTCAAGGGGTAGAACATTTCTTTGGTTTGATCTATGTTTGCCGAGGCAGGTTCACTTGCCTGGGCATCCGTAGTTGCTGAAGCAATTGTTGTTTCCTGGTCAGTAGTCAGTTCAGGGGATTTCCTTGGCATGGTGGTTGTGAATCTTGATGTGAAAAAAAGAAAACTAATAGAGCCTAAAAAGAAAACAACCAACAATAATTAAAACTATCCTAAAGTAACTGGAAATAAAAATACGAAATAAAACCAAAATTAAGTTCAAAAATAAAAACAAAAATAAAAATACGGAAGGAGAGCATGATCATGCATCTCCTAAAGTGACCACTTCTTTGTTCTGCGCCACATGTGTGCCGGTATAGTGATTTAATCTTTTTCGGTTAACTTTGAATTCATGTCCATCGGTGGTGGACTTGATTATCACAACACCATGGGAGAATGGCTTTACTACTTCGAAAGGTCTAAACCATCTCGATCTCAATTTTCTTGGGAAGAGTTTCAACCGAGAATTGAAGAGGAGTACTAATTGCTCGGTCAAGAATTGTCGCGGCAATAGCTTCTTGTCATGCCAATGCTTCGTTTTCTCCTTGTAGATTCTTGCATTGTCGTAAGCTAAGGCACAAAATTCTTCTATCTCATTAAGGTCCAACAAACGCTTTTGTCCAACATTCTCCCAATCCATGTTCACGGTTTTGATAGCCCAATATGCTTTGTGCTAGATCTCTACTCGTAAGTGGCAAGTTTTGCCTTAGACAAGTTAGAAAGGAGACATATCTAGGGGTGTCTTGAATGCAGTTCGGTAGGCCCAAAGTGCCTCGTCTAGCCTCAATGACCAATCCTTTTGAGAGGGATTGACAATCTTTTCAAGGATACCCTTTAATTCCCGATTGGAGATTTCAGCTTGCCCGTTCGTCTGTGGGTGATATGTCGTGGGAATTTTGTGTGATACTCCAAAGCATTGCATGATCTTGGCGATAAGTTTGTTATCGAAGTGCTTGCCTTCATCACTGATGATTGCCATAGGCATTCCAAATCGTGTAAATATATTTTTCTGCAAGAATCTCTTCACGGTTTTGGAATCGTTTCTGGGAACTACAGCCGCCTCAACCCATTTAGACACATAGTCAACGGAAAGTAAGATGTATACATTTCCAAATGAGGATGGGAAAGGACCCATGAAATTGATCCCCCACACGTCGAACAACTCCACTTCGAGGATGTTTTACAGTGGCATCTCTTGTTGCCTAGAAATATTGCCCGTTTGTTGACAACGATCACACTGCTTGTAAAATTCTTGGGCATCTTTGTAAAGTGTTGGCTAATATAAGCTGGATTGCAAAACTTTAGCCTCGGTTCGAGTACCTCCAAAATGTCCTCAATAGGGTGAAGAATGGCATTGGTCGAGCACATTTTGTTGTTACTCTTCGGGAACACATCGCCTTATTACCTGATCTGCACATTGTTTTAACAAAAGAGGCTCATCCCAATAGTAATTCTTAGCATCATGTTGGGTCCACTTCTTTCCTTGATTAGTAAGATCATAAGGCATAATGCTGCTAACTAAGAAATTGACTAGATCGACATACCATGGTGTTGCCGAGGCAACTTGCAACTGCTCATCCTAGAATGCATCGTGGATCTCCCAAGTGTCATCATCTTTATTTCCACCTTCTAGCCTTGGCCAGTGATTGGCAACTTGATTCTCAGTTCCTTTTCTATCGTTAATTTCAATGTCAAACTCTTTTCAAAGTAAAATCCAATGAATTAAACGAGGTTTGGCATCTTTCTTAGCAATCAAATACTTAATTTCCGAGTGGTCAGTACGGACAATTGCCTTAGTACCAATAAAATAGGAACAAAAATTGTCAAATGCAAAAACTATTGCTAGTAATTCTTTTTCCGTTGTGGTGTAATTCAATTGAGCACCGTTAAGGGTTTTACTAGCATAGTACATTACATGGAAGATGCTACCTTTCCATTGGCCTAAAACAACACCTACCGCAAAATCACTTGCGTCAAACATGAGTTCAAAAGGTAAGGACCAGTCAGGTGGAATGACAATAGGTGCCAAGGTAAGTTGTTCCTTCAGGTTTTTAAATGCCGTGGCACATGATTCATCAAAATCAAAAACTTTATCCTGTTCAAGCAAGTTACACAAAGGTTTAGAAATTTTAGAAAAATTATAAATAAACCTTCTATAAAAACCTGTCTGATCGAGAAAGCTTTGGATCCCTTTGACCGAATTTGGTGGTGGCAATTTTTCGATCACTTCCACCTTGACTCTGTCGACTTCAATTCATTGGGAGAAGATCTTGTGAATGACAACTATACCTTCATCTACCACAAGTGGCACTTTTGCCAATTTATAACTAGGTTGAACTCTTCACATCGTGTTAGCACTTTCTCCAAATTGCCGAGGCAATTGTTGAAACTATCCCCAAATACCGAAAAATTGTCCATGAAGATTTCAAGGAAGTCTTCAACCATATCGAAGAAGATTGCCATCATGCATCTTTGGAAGGTTGTCGGAGCATTGCATAATCCAAATGGAATCCTTCAAAATGCATATGTACCACACAGACATGTGACAGTGGTCTTTGCCTGATCATCTGGTGCTATGGCTATTTGATTGTAACCTGAGTAACCATCAAGAAAACAATAAAAGGGTTTACCTGCAAGATGGTCAAGTATTTGATCAATAAAGGGTAATGGAAAGTGATTCTTTCTAGTAGCTTTATTTAAGTTAAGGTAATCCATGCAAACCCTTTAACCGGTCACAGTTCTAGCTGGGATTAGTTCATTGTTTTCGTTACTTACCATAGTTATACCTCCCATTTCCGGTACATATTGTACCTGACTTACCCATGTACTGTCGGAGATAGGATAGATGATACCAACATCTAGCCACTTGATGATTTCTTTCCTCACGACTTCCTTCATAACATGGTTAAGTCTTCTTTGTGCCTCAATCGTCGATTTACGATCATCCATCAAAAGGATTTTGTGCATACATATCGCCGGGCTAATTTCCTTCAAGTCGGCATTTGTCCACCCTATTACCTTTTTTGCAGCGTTAGCATGTCAATCAACCTCTTTTCCTGTTCAGGCTGCAACTTAAAAGAAATAATTACGAGCAATGTATTTTATGTTCCCAAGCAAACATATTTTAATTACCATGTCAATGGTTTTAACTCAAGAATAAGAGGTTGTTCAATTGAGAGTTTCTCAAGTTTACCTTCCTTACCTGAATAATCCAATTGTTCGAAGTATGTACCTGGTCGACTTGTTATCGAATTTTCTTCTTCTTGCTCTTCGTCGTTCAGCTCTTTGAACTCCTTAGGTTTTTCTTGTTTGGCAATAAAATTGCCGAGGCAATTCTCTTCCATGTCAAAGTTGAATTTAGTGGTGGCTTGGATGACTTGGCACTCATCTGGATCGTCGGCTTGCTTGAGGGTTTGGAAAACATTTAGTTTGACTTATTGAGCATTTACCCTCATCGCGAGTTCTCCTTTTTCGACATTGATCAAAGTCCTTCCCGGTTCTAGGAATGGTCTCCCAAGGATAATGGGTGCGAACTCATCTGCTTCACAATCCAAAACAATAAAGCCAGCGGGAAAAATAAATTTATCAACTCTTACCTATATATCCTCAATTTTCCCCCTGGATGTACATAAGATCTGTCTGCAAGCTGCAACATCTTAGTTGTAGGCCTTGCCTTCCCTATGCCTAATCGTTGGAAGATGAATTTTGGCATAAGGTTTATGCTTTCTCCAACATCGTATAATGCCTTCCCGATATAGTGATTTCCGATTGCACAAGGTATTGTGAAACTACCGGGATCTTTTAGCTTATGCGACATTCAGTTATGCAACATGGCCATGCATCCTTCCGTCACAGCAACAATTTCGAATCCCCCCAGCCTAGTTCTCTTAGGGACAATGTCTTTAAGGAACTTAGCATAGTTTTGCATTTGTTCTATCGCCTCAACCAATGGCAAGTTGATGTGGACTTGCTTTAACATGTCAAGGAACTTCTTGAATTGGTATTCTTGCTTTTTCCATTTCAACCTCTGGGGGCATGGTGGTGGGAGTCGAATGTCCTCATTCCTTTCATTGGTTTGGAACTTGATGGATGACATTGTTGAGGCATCAGGACTTGTCGAGGCATGTGTAGTTGCCAATGCATCAGGACTTCCCGAGGCATGTGCAATTGCCGAGGAATCAAGACTTGCCGAGGCATGTGCAGTTGTCGAGGCATCCTCCGTTTCATCAGTTTTGGCAGAGGTTTTGTCTATGTACTCATTTTTTTGGGACAAAAGGCTGCTCTTTCGGTTGACTGTTCTCCTTTGAGTGAGCTTGGGATTCTTTAAGTTGTCGGCCACTCCGAGTAGTGATTGCTTTGCACTACTCATGGTTTGCTCCTCTTGCGACTTCAGTATCGCTAGGTATACCGCCCATGGGTCTCATGTTCAAGATATGTGCAAATTGCCCAAATTGCGTCTCCAATGATTTGAGAGCTGCCTCCTGGCTTTGCATTCTCATCTCACTCATATCAATGAAAGCATCAGTCTTTTTCATGAATTTATTAGTATCAGCCATATAAGAATCAATTTTGAACATAAAAGCATTAAGAGAGGTTTCTAAAAAACTGGATGGTGTTGGTTGTTGTTGCGACATCTGTTGCCGAGGTATGTTCTGCTGAAATCCTGACACTTGTGCATTTTGATTTTCCTGATTGAGAGAATTGTTCGGATTGCTCCATGAGAAATTAGGATGCTTCTTCCAGGATGGATAGTATGTTTTGGACATCACATTGTTGTTTCGGTTGTAGTTTCCAACATAAAAACTAGACTCTGGGTTCTGCAGACACTCAGAAGGATCATGGTTACCGTTACATAAATAAAAAAATTAGTCTACTACCTTGATCTCATGTGTGTTACTTGGTCGATTCATGTTCTTAACCAAGTTGGTTAGAGTTGCTAATTGTGCAGAAATAAATTTTGATGAATCGAGCTCATTGATCGTGGAATTCTGTCTAACGATTCCTCTTTTAGTAGTTGGGAACTGATAGTCGTTCTTTGCAAGCTTGTTCAAAATCTCTATTGCTTCTTCTGGTGAATTTTCTAGAACATCGTCACTTGTGTCCATTCTGGGAATCCGTGTATGAGACATTTGCGTAAAAGCTCCTTGTAACGCTCCCAAGCCTCGTACATGGACTCATCATCTGCCTGCCAAAAAGAAGTATTATCGTTACGTAACTTATCAGCCATATAACTAGAACTAAATATAGCAAGGAAATCACGACATAAATCTGTCTAGGATTTAAAAGAACCAAATGGAATACTATTCAACCACGATTTCTCCCTATCCCTCAGTGAATAGGGGAATAATTTTAGTCTCAGAACATCTGCAGGAACTCCTTGTAGCTTGAATGAATTGCATATTTCTAGGAATGACTTGAGATGTTGTCTAGCATCTTCAGTTGCCAAACCGCCAAATTGACCAATTGTATTGATCATATTGAACATCACTAGTTTTAATTCAAAATGGCTAGCTTCAATTTCCGGTGTGACAACTCCTTGAGTGAGAGTGTCAAGATCTTCCTCTAAATAATCACGGACAGTTCGATTTCGTACAAGGATCGGTGGAGCAGGTACTCCACCTCCTGCTGCGGCATTTTTTTTCGTTGGCATTCACATTGCCTTTCCGGATAGCAGGTGGGTCAGCCATTGCTGCTCTCAGTTCTCATCTGAGTCTCTGGAAGGTACGTTCAATTTCTAAATCAAGGGGATATTCTGGAGCTGTCGGTTCTGCCCTAGTCATACACGAGAGCAAAACCAAAATTTGTTAGCCCTTTGAAACCAAGAAACAAAAATAAAAATAAAAGAAAAATAAAGGTGCAAGAAAATAAAATCAAAGTCGCTATTGTCAATCTCCGGCAACGACGCCAAAAACTTGTTGTGTGTTTTGAGTGCAACACAAACGGTGCAAGTATACATGTCGCAAGTAATAAAGAGATATGATAGGTATCGAGTATTGTCTCCACAAGGATTGGTTTGGGCCACTGTTGACATAATATTGCATGGAAAAAGATTAAGTATTCAATGTAAATATGCAAGTAAAAACAATACCAAGAATACATCTTTTACGTGCAAGTATACACGGTCAGCAAGTAATATAGAAGTAAGTTGAGTATCGTCTCCACAGGGATTGCCTTGGGGAATTAATTGCCACGACTAATACTTGTGAACTAGAAAATAAAAGTCATGACAATTGATTGTAGGAATGAGTAAAATAAAAGAATTAAAGATTATAAAAAGAACATAAGTAAAGTGAAGATTGCGATAATGAAAATGATAGCAATCTAGCAAACAATTGGTGCAAGAATGATAACAAACACTTGGCAAAGAATGTCAAAATTTTATGCTAGTAATAATGTCCTGTCTTGGCATTGATTGCCGAGCAGATTCAACGTTGGCATTACCTCTCTCGATGGAAATGCTCGAAATTAACCATGTAAAAACCCTTATATATCTATAATAAAGTTTTTCATAAATTAATCCGATTAAGTCCCAATCTATACTCCTAAGGGGTAGATTTCTCTCCCGTGGTAAGATCATATTCTTGAACATATTCTTGAACATCTTCTCTCGAAGCATCTGACCTTAGTATCCAGCAACTGATCGTTGCCAGTCAAGTCTATTAAGATATTGAGGAGCAATAGGCCAACAATGCTATCTCTTGCTTGGCAAAGTATTAAAAAAAAACAGTAATGCCAGTTCTCGCTTGGCAAGACAATTAGAAAATAGTAAAGCATGCCAGATAGAAAAACAATGCCATGACGTTGAATTATTAACAACTAAACATAAAACACAACAAAGGTAGGTTTGAAATCATTATTAAACACAAGAAAGAAATAAAAAAGTTCAACAAGAATTAAAGCAAGGAAGGAGCTCTCTCGATGCAGCCCTTTAATGGATTCCCGATGTCTCATGGAATCCTCAAGCCTTTGATCTTGTTGTCTCCGATTCCTCCTTCTCCATTGTTGCAGACCGCTTCCCAAGTTCAAGCCTTCATCTTCTTCATCGTCTTTTTCTCCTCTCTAATTCGTTGTTAAATGATGATCGATCTCCTCTTTAAAAAGGCTTACGTAGAAGCCTTATGATAAGCCTTTGCATTTAAAATTTGAATGCACAAGGGATAAGGCTTGCGATAACCTTATACTTTGTTTGGAGTGCAAGGCTAATCAGGTGATAAGCTGATAAGGCTAGGGCTGACGTCATCGTGCCGATACTGCTCTGGCATTCTATCTTGGCATGATTCTCCCAACTGTGCTCGGCGCTATTTTTTGGAGATTGATCCAATCCCTATTTTCTCGCAGCCTGATATGGTCCTATTTTTTCGGGTTCATCAGCTCTTTAGCATGGCATCAAGTTCCTTTGCTATGCCAATCGGTGCTTGGCATTGTTGTGCCAACGACATCTCGATATTCTCTCTAGCATCCTTTCCTTCTACGCCGCTCTGCTTCGCTCTGTCAACTGCTATGCCAAATCTGCAAAAACCAAAACATTCCTTCACACTAGCATAACAACAATTCCTAACTCTTTTATGCAAATGCATGTTTTTATGATTTAAATGCAATTAAATGTACTTAAAAGACAAGAAAAAGTATGTGCAATAGGTATGAAAAACAATACTTTTGAGGTGTCAACACTCCTCTAAACCTAGCTCATTGCTTATCCTCAAGTAATGCAAAAAGGAAAAGCAAAGAAAAACTAAAGATAAAAATGTGAAAATAGTATATCGACAAAATTTTCGTTTGTGTGCCAACAGATGCTGGCAGGTAGAATTTTGCATAGATCTGCTCTTCAGTAATATCAATGCAATAATTCCAAGTACATAGTAAATTCAAGAGAATAATTATAACTATAGTCTAGGGGCATGAAAGGTCCATGAAATGCAAGCAATATGCATCAAGTATCCACTTTTACTGCTCAAACTCAGAATCATTTTTTTCACGCCAAAGGTTTTTGTTGGCATTAACTTAAGCATACCTCGTGATACTGTTTAGCGTGAGTAATAAGAGGGAGCAAACCACGAATCCCCACCTTAATCCAGACACCACTAAGTTTTCGCTTCAACTCATTCCCTAGAGTTTTGGACTTGAGAACTAAGAGGGAGCAAACCACGAAGCCCCAAGTAACTTATTATCTCTAGGTAGAGGAGAGTTCAACTTTTCTTCATTGCCTTGACAAAACATTGCTGCCTAATTAGTTTATTTTTACCCTAGCATCTATTTTTTTTAATCTTGAGCATATTTTCAAAAGTTCTAAGTTTTCTAGGGAATTAGATGCATACTACGTGTTAAGTGTAAAGTCAAATCCCAAAACTAGAGATCAATTATCATGTAATCTTGGCATTACTAACCTGCTGGCATAGGCATCAAAAGATTTATATTTTCCTCATTGGACAGAAACCTAGGTCAAACTAAGCTTGCCTATCAAATGTTAACATGCTTCAAAATTCGACCGAGACAAAATTTCCTTTTTCTTTTTTATTGGTCCGGTATGCAAACCTAACCTAAACTACATGGCATGACATGAAAACAGAATGCAGTACGGAAAATTAAACATGATTGCATGGCATAAACGTGAGGTAACACACACCCTCAAACCTAAGATATGCATTGTCCTCAATGCATAAAACAACACATATGTACAATAAAAATAGAAAAATAAAATGCATGAAAATGTAAACCCAATAAAATGAAATGCAAGGAGTTTAGGAAGAAGAGGACTACCCTTCAGAGACTTCTTCTTGCTTGGCACAGAGCTCTTTCTCTCGACTAAGCTTCCACGATCATGGGTCTTGCGTTTAGTTCTCGTCATGATAGGCTTTGTGGCAGTAGGCTTCTTGACAGACTTGACTTTTAGTTCTCTTTGCTTCAGATCGAGTATCGGAACTGGCAGATTCTACTTGAACTTGAGACATTGGGACTGTGGCATCAGATTGCCTGTGGGCTGGACTGGCTTGACTAGCTGGAACGACATCGTTGCTGGCAAAGACTGCTGTAGGGAAATCTTTGAATGCTGTCACGAAATCATGGGACATTTTTTTCAAGAACCTCCCTGATTACATCATCCCTGACATGTGTGTAATGGTGTAGCTTGACATTGAGCTCCTTGGCTTTCTCTAGTTTACGGAGAATGAACTCCTGGCGATGGTAGATTTGAGAAAGCACTGCCAACAAACTGTCTGGCATGGTGTCAGTCTCTGCCTTTGGCACATTTGGGCTTTGGCGTGGTGGCATTTCCTTTCCTTTGCCTTTGTCTTTTGGCTTGACATCAGTGTAGTTTTTCCATTTGGCAGTAGTGATTGTTGTTCCCTTGATCGTTTGGGCTTTATTTGTATCAAGCTTGGATACACCATGTTGCATGAAAATGTTAGAAATTAGTAAAGGGAAGAACAAACTACCATGACCTCTTTCCACACATTTATAGGTTTCATCAATAATGAGCTGACCAACAATAATCTTGCGGCCCGTAATGATGGAGTGCAATAGTGCCAGCCTTGGTTTCATTGTTTGATGTCCCTTTGATGACACCGTCCATACCATGGGTGTCTTGGAATTAGAACTCGACATGGTCTCTTGGCATAATTTCCTGTGCTAAAAATCAAAGAAACCTTTTAAAACAGAAAAATAAATAAAATAGAAAGCTAAAAATTTAAAACTCAGATACCTAAATACTAAAAAGAAAATAACTCTCCTAAACTATTTACAATGATCATACTGGGTTGGCAAAACGTTATTGAATATTCGCAAAGAGAATGGCCTCCTTGGCATTAATCTGATTTCCTTCCCAGTAGTACTTCAGTCCTTAGCCCTTTGTTGGCAAATGGTAGGTTGTAGCAATATTTGGTTTGAATAACCAACATAGAAAGCCGAAGAATGTCTTACCTTAGAGTACATGGAACCCTCGGTTACACAATAAAATAGAATATTTTCCTATAGTGACTTTGAACAACCACCTTAGGAAACCGAAGTACCTCTTTGTCGTAGGTCTCGAGAACCTTTGGTCGAATTCAACACCCTAGTAGTGCTTAGGCTCTCCTACTCTTGTCTTTTTTGATGCCAAGGCAAGGTTGAGGTGATATGGCAACGATTTCAGTTCAAACTTGGGTGGCTCCTCCATGGATGGTTTAGGCACCACGATCTCTCTTCCAGCTAACTCAAGTGGCTTAGATCTATCAAAACAACTTACGACCCCATCCAGCAAGGTCGGTTCTTCAGATTTGTTACTTGGCGTATCCTTGCCATCCAGTTCTCTGGCATCATCATCAGTTCCTTGGCAAAGCTGTGCCATGTCCTCATTGAAGCTAGATTCCATGATCTCGACATCTTGGCATTCCTTAGGTTTATCTATACACCCAAGAGCATTGAAAAATTCAATAGTAATACTTGTTTGTTTTACCAAGATAGGGTTGGCAAATGCTAGCTCCACTGGTTTTGCCAAGGTGGTACTGGCATACGGTTTCTTTCTAGCATCATATAGCGGTCTGACATCAGATAGCGATCTGGCATCACCAACCTTTGCCTCTTCTTTCTATGCCATGCGTTAAAATCTTGAATTCTTTGCCACTTGGGAGAGTATCAGCTTTGTAATGCCCTGGTTTTGGGCCTAGATGTTTTAGACATCGGATCGGACCTGTCGAGAATTATTCGAATCACGTAAGGTGATTTAAGGAAATCAAGGATCGGGATAGGATAAAAATGTGGTAAAAATTTCTAAAATCCTCTAAAATATGTTTAAGAGGTTGGTCAAGTCAATTTTACAAAACAGATTTTGGAAATGGGACATTTTGAGTAGTGACCAAATTGTAAAGTTTGAAAACTGGGAAAAATGTGATTTTTAATGTAGAGGCCAAAATCTTAGAATCTTTATAGGGCTTTAAGGCAATTTGACCTTTCCTCAATATGACATGTGTTTTAAAAGGCTTTTAATTAAATGAATTTAATTGGATTTATATTAATTAATTAAAATAGGTAGTTAATATGAGATTTTCAATTACGTAACTACCAACTCTTTCTCATTTTCAGCCAAACACTATTTCACTCATCGTTCTCCAGAATTCTTTCTCCCAATCTCTCTCTCAATATTTCCTAAACCATTTTCAAGAAATCTTTCCTAGTTCTTCAAGATTTTGCTAAGGAAAACTTGTCATTCATTGAGGGAAGCAAGTATTGGAGGTAAATCCCATTCTCAACCTCTAATCAAAGTTCTTTATTGAAATTCCCAAGATATTTGGCTTCTAAATACTATTTTTGGTTGAGTTTTCATTATAGTGTTGATTGGAGATCAAAACCTTGTGAAATTGTGGTTGAAATCTTAATTTTTGGACTTGATGAGTTAAGCTCTGTTTTGTGTTGATTTTAATTGAGTTATAAGTTGATTAATATGTTAAAATGAAGTGTTGATAACATAGATCTCGAAATCCTTGAGATCCTTGATTTTCTTGGTTGACTTAAGTGAGTTCTTAAGGTGAAATGGTGGAATCTTGATTGCTGGAGGTATAAGGTTGGGTTAGGTTGTTTGTTAGATATGTTTTGGTGTTTCTTATGGGTTGGAAGTGATGTATGTTGGCTGGGTTTGGTTTAGGAAGCAATCGATTGAGTTTTTGGTTGTTTTGGATGGGTAATTTGGTGTAGTTTGGGTGAGCAACGAGTTTGTGAATTGTTGCTGGTGTTGGAATGCATTTTAATGCATTTAGATCTCTATTTTGATGATGTGAAAACAGAGGATCTTGATCCGGAAGCAAACGAGGTGTTTTGTAGGCTCCGGAAGAGTAATTTTCGTGTTTGCAAGCAAGGCTTCGCGTATCGGTGAGTGGGAATGCAATTTCCTGCTTTGTAACACTTTGAGCGTGGTCTTGGGAGCTTAGTGTAAGTTGATACACTTAGCTAAACTCAAGAGTAAGTGATTTGGAAATCCCTCTCTTGGAAATGTGCCATGTTTGATGAAAATGCACTTGAGTTAAATGTGGATTTGTTTACTGTTTTAAAGCATGTTTTAAGCATGAATGTTGCTGGATTTTAATGCCATTATGTTAAGTATGCACTAGGTAAGTGATCATTGGTTTTCATGTGTTGAATGCATATGATGTTAAGCATGTTATGCTTGTGGAAATGACATTGTGTTTATGCTTGTAAAATAGTGGATTAATGAGGTTAAATGATTATATTGGCAAGTGACGGAAATGGTTTTTGGTTGTGTTAATCAGATATAGTTAGCCGGCTATAGGATTGGGTGCACCGTGAATAAAGTCGCATTAGATGTCGAGGGGTTGTGATTGTGCCGTAATCTCCATCCGAGTACCCTAACAATTAAGGTTAAGATCACAATGGTAGAAGGTTTAGTCCCGTGTGTGAGTCTTGTGTATTGTCCCGTACTATCGTTAGTGGAATTATACAACTACCGATGAGTGATGTTGAGGGGTTGTGATTGTGCCATTTGTAACCCCCTTAACCCGGCCTAGACGGTTGACCCGAATTAAGAAAGTCACACGGGGAAAACCAAAGTCAACCCGAAAGTCAACCTTGATTAACGACCCCTTTTTTTTCTTTTTAATCTTGTCTAGATACACATTAACCCTAATTATGATCATGCAAACAACATACTCAAAGATCATAAACATCAGAGATCAAACAGGGACCCAATTGAACAAATTACAACTTTAGGGACCAATTTGTAAATTCTGATAATTATAAGGACATAGCCCAAATTAAAGTTACCAACTTGAAATTAATCATGTTTCATGCATCTCTGTCAAATTTCAGCTCAAACGGACATCTCGAACTCATACAATTGCACAAACAAGTTTCAGGACCAAAATGCAAACATTTTGAAACACATAACCGCCAATGTCAGCCCCCAACGGTCATCCGTTCCGAAACGGGAGACAGCCCGTTTCGAAACGCGGGGCCGTTCCGCAACGCGTACCGAAACGAGGGTTGACAGTAGCCTTTCCGTTTCGGACGCCTGGGCTGCTTCGAGGCACCCGTTCCGAAACGGCAGGCACTGTTCCGATACGGCCTGCACATAATGTAGAAATTTGCTTGCCTAAACATGCAATTGACCAACCAATCATGCTCCAAACGTTATCAAACTTTACCAGCAACTCATACAACATACAAGAGACATATTTGCATCAACAATTCATCATTATATCAACATATATGAAAAGCCCCAAATCTAAAGGCATGCTTCCTACACAAGCAACCATTCATGCATAAAAGCCTCCAACCAACACATAATGGCCAATTACAAAAACCAACATTAACAACAACATAAATCCAACTTAGGGAGTTCTAAACATCTCCCAAAACAACAACATTGGTCCCCCATTGCCAAATGCCAAAAGCTAAAAGTGTTTAAGAAAACCTTCCCATACATGAGCTTAACTTCCACTTGATTGCTTGCCCTCCTTGCTGCCCTCAATGCACTTTAATGCTCTGCATTATTGGTTTAAGAAAAGAGAGAGAGCGTAAGCAAAAGCTTAGTGAGGAAAGCTCCTTAAAACCACACAATAATGCATTTATAAAACTCATTTATAAAACATACTTCAAGATACATTTAGACATGCTCATAAGAAATCTTAAAACAAGCATCTCATGCTTCATAACATAACATGTCATATTGGCCACAAGTGATAATTTCCATCTTTAAAACAAGATCAACATAAGACTCACACATGGACTTTTAAACACCATTGTGATCTTATCCCCAAGGACTTTTAAACACCTTGGCCCATGGACTTTTAAACACCATGGCAAGGACCACACAAGGACTTTTAAACACCTTTGTGTCCTTAGCAAGTTTCACCTCAAGGACTTTTAAACACCTTGACCCCAAGGACTTTTAAACACCTTGGCCATGGACTTTTAAACACCATGATAATAAACACCCCAAGGACTTTTAAACACCTTGGCCCCAAGGACTTTTAAACACCTTGGAAAGGACCACACAAGGACTTTTAAACACCTTTGTGTCCGTAAGAAGAACCATCCAAGGACTTTTAAACACCTTGATGTTCTTAAGTAAACAAGGCTCACTCAAGGACTTTTAACCACCTTAGTGACCTTAACCTTTTCAAAACATCACTTGCCAATATACATCATTTATCATCAATAATCCACTGTTTTAAAGCATTTAACCAAGCCATAAACATCATGCATCTTTAAGCATTAAACCACATTTAAACAATGTTCAATTACAAGGAACTCTAACCTTGAGCTTCCTTAATCACATGGCTTATAACCTCAACAAACAAACATGTTGGATATGCTTTAAAAACAGAATTTAAACATGCAACAAACACATTGCACCCAACCATCTCATGGTTCCTCAACAAGAGAGTTTTTCCGAAAACTTACTCTTGAGCTTAGCAAAGTTGTTTAGACTTAGACTAAGCTCCCAAACCTCCAAAACATTGGTTTCAAAGCTGAACACCAAAATCCACTCACCGATTCCGTTTCGCCTCTTGCCGAAACACCAAATCAAGCTTCCGGATCACCACCACTTGGATCCAAAGATGACTCCCCTGTTTTAACACATTAAAACAGTAGATTAATGCATCATCATGCATTAATAGCTTCAATGAAATCACCTAAACTCGCTGCTCTCATCCACACTCCATTTTCGGCCACCAAACACAACCGAAAATGCATTCAAACAACTTCTCAACAATGCCCAGCCATAAACCATCAAAACTAAGCATCCTTAAACATCATTTAACATCTAAAAAGAGCCTAACAACATCCTTATACCTCCAGCAACAACAGATCCACAAGATCACCCAAAAACAACTAAGAAACACAAGCTAAACTTAGGAAATTCAACCTATCTGGGATTGCATTAGTTAAAACCCAATTCCATATCAAATTAACATTCATTTATCACCAATTATACACCTCAAATCACTGCTTTAACAGATCCAACGAAAATTCACCAAAAATCATCAAATCTTGCATTTAAAGCCAAGATCCATTACCACACTTTAAAACCTTTTATAAAACATCAAATAAGGATTGAGAACTTAGGAATTTCATTAAAGAACTTGAAGTTCAGAGGAGAAGGACGTTCTTACCTCCAAACTTGAGTTTCCCCACTTTTAGAACCAAAAACCTTGATGAAACGACTAGCAAATTGAGAGGTTTTGTTGATGTGATGATTAGGAATCAAAAGAGGATTGAAAAGAGAGATTTGAGTGACAAAATCAGAAAGAAATCTCTGGAGAGAAAGTGTTTGGGTTGAGAGAAAATGAGAGAAAAGGAAAATTGGAAAATATGGGAAGTTAGTTACAAAATAGCTAAAATGATTTTCCCTCCACTTTTCTTTAGCTTGAAAATCAGAATTAAACATTAAAATATCTTATAAAAATCTGGAGAAACTCCCTTTGGGTAAATAGCTCCTTAAAGATTCAAAGTTTCAATCCTTTCTAAAATAGTCTCGCAACTTTAAAAAATTACATTTTGGTCACTAGCCAAAATGTCACCCTTCCAAACCTCATTTTGTAAAATTGATTTCACAGTTTACTTAAATATATTAAAAGAGGATTTTAGAACATTTTTCCATATTTTTAATGCAACCCGAACTAGGTTTTCCTAAATTCACTCTTATATATTCGAACCGCACTTTGACCAAACCGGTCAACGCCCAAAACTTCTAAGCCCAAAACCGGGGCGTTACACCATTAATCTCCATCACGGGTGTTGAGGGGTTGTGATTGTGCCATTGATCTCCACCTTGTGTAGTCTGGTAGTATGTATGAAGCGTGTGGGACAACGTTTGTAATCCGCGTATCCGATTGTGTCTTGTGTTGATATGGTTTGTGGATTATCACTTGCGAGCCAATATAATGTAAATGATTAATGTTAAGCACGAGATGCTTGTAAATGATGCAAGGATGCATGAGATGCTTGGTGAAGCATGGGCATAGGTTTATTTGCTGATTTAAATGTTGCATATGAGCATGTTTTAGAATGTGCATTGATGTTCTTGAATGGACATGTTTTATGTAAAGGCATGAGATATGAAATGGTGGTTTTGCAAATGGTGTGAAATGCATTGATGAATGTTGCATAACGGTCCCCACTAAGCTTTGTGCTTGCGCTCTTTTGTTTCATTAATGCACAAAACTAGGCATTTGAGGAAGCAAGTAAGCAAGGGGAATCCAAGCTTTATGCTTACAATCGTTTGTTTCATCAATGCATAAAATTGAACATTTGGAGGCAGCTCAAGAGCAAGAGGAATCCAAGGGTTTTGCTAAAGAAATGTATGTGGTTCACCCTTAGTGTAATAAGAGGCAATGGGTGGGAATTTATACTTTGGAATGTTTGAGAATGTTCCTTTTACTTTGACCATATTGGTTTGACTATACTTGAATTGTAAATGGCCTTTGGAGTTTGGATTTTGGTTTATTTGGAGTTTTGACTTGTTATAGTTTTGCGTGAACTAGGAAGCATGCCTTTAATGCCTTTGCTTGGGTGTTGGTTGCCATGTTTAGGCTATAGCCTCGTTATGATAATAGTTGATGAGTATCCTTTATGTATGCATGATGTGGCATGTCCTGGGGTTGATTCCTGTAATCTTTAATTCAGCCAAGTCATTATATTTTCTAGAAATTACATTTTGGTCCCTAAAATGCGTAAATCTTGCAATTGAGTCCCTAAATGTTTTCTGATCGCCATGTCCTTCTCTCCTATGATTCTTGAGTAATCACATAGGCTTAATGTGCATTTAGAAAAGATAAAAAGAAAAAAGGGTCGCTAATCAAAGTTGACTTTCGGGTTGACTTTGGTTTTCCTCGTGTAATCTTCGTAGTTCGGGTCAAACATCTAGGCCGAGCTAAGGGGTTTACATTTGTTGGTATTAGAGCGTAGTTTCGAAATATTTGGGAATGTTGCTATGTGTTGTTGATGTGAGTTGAAGTATGATGTTTGAAAAGCATGTTAATGTTTGAATTTCTGAACTTATGCCATGTTGATCGATGTGAATTGCATGTGAGGTGAACATGATGGTATGATGATGATGTTGTGTGGATATGTGCTGATTTGGATTCATGGAAAGTATGTGAGCATGATATTCATCTATGCTATGCTTTGTGTGGAAATTGGGTGCCCATTGCCTTATTAAACTAATCAAATGTTTTGTAAACTTGGATTCTTGCTTGCAGCTGGCCTAAATGGTGTGATTTGTTTTCGTGGTTGTGTTTGTTTAAATTAGCACATAGGACCCAGAAGGGAATTGAGGTCCAATATGATAGTGACTGCAGCCGAGCAGGAAAACCAGGCTGAGCAGGGCGCTGATGTCCCTCATAGTGGAGATTTACCTCCTCCGCCACCACCTGGATGTGGGGATCAGGTGCAACAAGGACAAGCTGGTCCTGGATTGGGTAATTTGGCGCCACTAGTTGAGGCGATTACCAGAGCGTTTCAGGATGCTGTTGTCGGAGTGCAAGTGCATGCCCCTGCAGCTGGGCAAGTGGGTCTACCTTTGGAGAGGTTGAGGAGCTTGGGAGCAGTAGAGTTCTATGGTTTGGCACCTGAGGTGTCTGAGGCATGGTTGGCTAGTACGATCCGCATAATGGATCAAATGGGTTGTAGTGATGAGCGCAAGCTTGGATGTGCAATTTCCTTGCTTCAAGGTGATTCTTACAGTTGGTGGACAACTACCACAGCTGGTATGGAACCCAATGAAGTTGATTGGGAGTTCTTCAGGGGTGCCTTCCGGAGAAAGTATCTAGGTGTAAGATACTTGGATGAGAAGAAATGAGAGTTTATGTCTCTCGTTCAGGGTAACCTATCGGTGGCTGAGTACGAGGTCCAGTTCGTACGCTTGAGCCAGTATGCTCCTGAGTTGGTACCGAGTGAGAGGCATCGCTGTGATCGCTTCCGGTATGGGTTGGTGCAAGATGTTATGACGTACATGCTAGCTGCAAAATACACATATTTTGATGTGCTCGTGTGTCGGGTAAAGGACATCGAGCAGAACCTGGGTTTCTCTCCTAGAGGTGTTGGTTCTAGCTCTGGGAAGAGAGTTGCTGAGTATAGTTCCGGTAGTGGACGAAACAAGATGGGACGTGACAGGAGACATCAGCCCGAGGGAAGGCGTGGTGTTCTGGGTCGAGGTAGGAAGGCTCAGGGAGATCGTATGAGGTCCGAGCAGCATACATGCTGGACTTGTGCTTCGAGGGGCCATTTGAGGCAAGATTGTCCTCGAGCGGCTAGAGAGGTTCAGGCTCCTATTGCAGTGACAAGGAACTCTTGCTGGAATTGTGGCTCGGCAGATCACATGAGGAGGAAGTGTCCTTTGTTGGTCGGTGGTGGCCAAGGACGTGCTCCTGTGGTGGCTGCACCTCAGAGAGGCCATGGGTGCGGCCATGGGAACTTTCAGAGGAGGGATCAGGGGCAGCGAGGTATTGCTCACGTTGTAGCCGTTTGACCGGAGGGAGGTGGACCAGCGAGGGTGTATGATCAGCGCGAGGAGCGCAACGATATCGATGTGATCGCAGGTACCTTTGCTCTCCAGTCTTTATCTTTGCTGGCTGTGATTGATTCTGGATCCACGCATTCTTATATCTTGAGTGAGCATGCACATTTGCTTGATATACCTTTTGAGATGCTTGGAGTAGGAATGCAAGTGACTAGTTCTTTTGGTGAGACTGTAGTCACTTGGAAGTTGTATAGGAGGTGTCCTCTGTCTGTGCAAGGTCATGTTTTCCTTGTGGATTTGATGGAATTGCCTTTCTACGGATTTGATGTAATCATTGACATGGATTGGGTGACGGAGCACAGAGCCATGGTTGACTTTGACGTTAAACGAGTCACCTTAAAGTTGGCTGACGACTATGAGGTTGTCGTAGTAGGCGAGAATGTGAAATTCTTGTCGAATGTAATTTAAGCCTTGAAAGAAAACCGTATGATGAGGTTGGGTTGTGAGGCTTACCTTGCTTATATGATGAATCCTGGAACTAAGGATGTGCGCGTGCGGGACATCCGAACGGTTCATAATTTTCCGGGTGTCTTTCCGTAAGAATTGCTTGGATTGCCACCAAACAGGGAAGTTGAGTTTGGTATAGAGTTGTATGAGAACACAACTCAGGTGTTCATTGCTCCTTATCGCATGGCACCCAAAGAGTTAAAGGAGTTGAAAACGCAGTTGCAAGAGTTGTTGGATAGAGGTTTCATCCGGCCTAGTGTGTCATCTTGGGGTGCACTGGTTCAGTTTGTAAAGTAGAAAGATGGAACGCTGAGAATGTGTATAGATTATCGGAAATTGAACAAGTTGACGATCAAGAACAAGTATCCCTTGCCTAGAATTGACGATCTCTTTGATCAATTCCAGGGAGCCTCAGTGTTTTCTAAGATAGACTTGAGATTGGGGTACTATCAGCTGAATGTGAAGGATGTGGACGTACCTAAAACTGCTTTTCGGACGAGGTACGAGCATTATGAGTTTTTGGTGATGCCGTTTGGTTTGACCAATGCGGCTGCTACTTTCATGGACATGATGAATCATGTATTCCATGAATTCTTGGATCAGTTTGTGGTGGTGTTCATCGATGATATCCTTGTGTATTCGCGTACTGAGGAGGATCATGATAAGCACTTAAGAATCATTTTGCAAGCGTTGTTGGAGAATCACTTGTATGCGAAGATGAGTAAGTGTGAGTTTTGGCTTAGGGAAGTGGTCTTCCTTGGGCATGTGGTATCGGTTGAGGGTATTCGTGTTGATTCGCAAAAAGTGGAGGCTGTGATGAGTTGGAAAGTGCCTAAGTCAGTGACTGAGGTACGAAGTTTCCATGGGTTGGTTGGGTATTACCGCAGATTTGTCAAGGGTTTCTCAAAGATAGGGGCACCTTTGACCAAGTTGCTGCAGAAGAATGTTCGCTTTGGGTGGACGGAGGTGAGGCAACAAGCTTTTGAGAAGCTGAAGGAAGCGTTGACTCAAGCTCATGTTTTGATTCAACCTGAGTCTGGTAAGAAGTTTGTGGTCTACAGTGATGCGTCCATTGTTGGTTTGGGCTGCGTATTGATGCAGGAGGGTAAGGTGGTGGCCTGTGCATCTAGGCAGTTGAAGGTGCATGAGCGCAACTACCCTACTCATGATCTTGAGCTTGCAGCTGTGGTGTTTGCCTTAAAGATTTGGAGGCATTACCTTTATGGTGAGAAATGTGTTGTGTTCACGGATCATAAAAAGCTTGAAATACCTTATGTCTCAGAAGGAGTTAAATCTTAGGCAACGACGTTGGGTGTAGTTGCTTAAGGATTATGATCTGGCGATTGAGTACCACCCATGCAAGGCTAATGTGTCAGCGAGTGAAGGCTGGGCATCAGGTTCCTTCTGGATTGTTGCAGCCTTTGAGAATTCCAGAATGGAAATGGGAGAGAATCACCATGGATTTTGTGTCTAGTTTGCCTTTGTCACCGACAAAGAAGAATTCAGTTTGGGTGATTGTGGATCGGCTTATGAAGTGTGCACATTTTCTGCCTGTGCATACTACGTATACTTTGGATAAGTTCGCTGAACTGTACATAGCTGAGATTGTGCGGTTGCACGGTGTGCCAAAGTCCATTGTGTCGGATAGGGATCCGAGGTTTACAGCGCGATTTTGGGAATGTTTCCACCATGCCTTGGGTACGCGGTTGAATTTTAGCAGTTCTTATCATCCGCAGACGGATGGACTGTCAGAACGTGTGATTCAGGTGCTTGAGAACATGCTGAGATTTTCAGGGTTCTTGGGAGAAACACCTACCGTTGGTTGTCTTTGCGTATAACAATAGTTACCAGGCAAGTATCCAAATGGCTCCATATGAGGCTTTGTATGGGAGGAGATGTAGAACCCCTATTTGTTGGGCAGAAGCTGGGAAAAAGATGATTTCAATGCCGACTATGCTTAAGGGAACCACCGAGAAGGTGAAGCTCATTTGTGAGTGGTTAAAGGCAGCATCGGATAGGCAGAAGTCTTATGCAGACTTGAAGCGTAAGGAAATTGAGTTCGCGGTTGGCGAACGTGTGTTCTTGAAAGTTTCACCTTGGGAGAAGGTGATGAGATTTGGGCGTAAGGGTAAACTTAGCCCAAGGTTTATTGGACCTTACGAGATTGTGGAGCGTATTGGTCCTGTGGCATATTGGTTGAGATTGCCTGTAGAGTTGAAGAAGATACATGATGTGTTTCATGTCTCTATGTTACGGAAATATAGATCAGATCCTTCGTATGTAATGCCTGTTGAGGAGATAGAGTTGAATCTGGATCTATCGTACGATGAGGAACCGGTAAGGGTTCTGGATGTGAGTATTAAAGTTCTTCGTGGCAAGACGATAGAGCTTGTGAAGGTGTTGTGGTGACACCAAGGAGTTGAGGAAGCCACGTGGGAAAACAAGGTGGACATGCTGAGGCAGTTCCCGCATCTCTTTCCATCAGCTAAGAATTTCGAGGACGAAATTTCCTAAGTGGGGGAGAGTTGTAATGCCCTGGTTTTGGGCCTAGATGTTTTAGACATCGGATCGAACCGATCGGGAACGGTTCGAATCGTGTAAGGTGATTTTAAGGAATCAAGGATCGGGATAGGATAAAATTGTGATAAAAATTGATAAAATCCTCTAAAAATATAATTAAGAGGTTGGTCAAATCAATTTTACAAAAAGGGTTTTGGAAAATGAACATTCTGAGTAGTGACCAAATTGTAAAGTTTCTAAACTGGGAAAAATATGCTTTTTAAGGTGGAAGCCAAAATCTTAGAATCTTTAGGGGGCTTTAAGTCAATTTGACATTTCTTCAAATATGACATGTGTTTTTAATGGAATTTAATTAAAGGATTTTAATTCAAATAAGATATTAATTAATTGGTAGTTAATGGATTTTCATTTTACGTAACTACCAATTCCCTCTCATTTTAGCCAAACACCATTTTCTCTCATCTTTTCCAGAATTCCTTCTACTAAAAATCCTCTCAACTTTACCTAAACCTTTTCAAGAGATCTTCTTTAATTCCTCAAGAACTTTGCAAGGAAAACTTGTCATCTATTGAAGGAAGCAAGGATTGGAGGTAAATCCCATTCTCAACCTCTAATCTAAGTTCTTTATTGAAATTCCCAAGATATATGGCTTCTAATAACTATTTTTGATTGAGTTTTCAACATAGTTTTGATTTGAGATCAAAATCTTATGAAAAAGTGGATGAAATCTTGATTTTCGGACTTGATGAGTTGGGCACTGTTTTGTGTTGATTCTAATTGATTCTTAAGTTGATTTATATGTTAAATTGACGTGTTAATAACATAGATCCCGAAATCCTTGAGATGCTTGAGTTCTTGGTAGTTGTAAGTGTGATTTTGGGGTGTAATAGTGGAATTGTGATTTTTGGAGGTATAAGGATGAGTTAGGATGTTTAATAGATGTGTTTTGATGTTGTTATTGCTTTGGAAATGTTGCATGATGGCTGGGCTTGGTTTAGGAGGCAATCGATTGAGTTTTCGGTTGTGTTGGAAGGGTATTTTGGTGTAGTTTTAGTGGGCAACGAGTCTAAGGATTGTTGCTGGTGTTAGAATGCATTTTAATGCATTTAGATCTATGTTTTGTTGATGTGAAAACAAGGGATCTTGATCCGGAGGCAAACAAGGTGATTTTGGAGGCTCCGGAGGTGTAATTTCCATGTCGACGAACAAGGCTTCGCGTATTGGTGAGTGGAAATGCAATTTCCTGCTTTGTAACCCTTTGAGCGTGCTCTTGGGAGCTTAGTGTAAGTTTGATACACTTAACTAAGCTCAAGTGTAAGTGTTTCGGTACTCCCTCCCGTGGAAATGTGTTAAGGATGAGGAAAATGCATTTGTCGTAGGAGTGGATTTATTTACTATTTTTAAGCATGTTTAAGAATAGTTTAATGCTGGATTTTTATGTCAATATGTTAAGGATGCACTAGGTAAGTGATCCTTGGTTTTCATATGAAAATGCATATGATGTTAAGCATGTGTGCTTGTGGAAATGACATTGTGGTTATGCTTGAAAAACAATGGATTAATGTGGATAAATGATTATATTGGCAAGTGATGAAAATGGTTTTTGGGTAATTAAATCGGATATAGTTAGTCGGCTACAGGATTGGGTGCACCGTGAATAAAGTCGCCTTGGATGTTGAGGGGTTGTGATTGTGCCGTAATCTCCATCCAAGTACCCTAACGATTGAGGTTAAGATGCTTGTTTGTGATGCAAGGTTGCATGAGATAGTTGTATATGATGTAAGAATGAATGAGATGCTTGGTAAAGCATGAGCAATGGTCTAATTGCTATTTATGATGTTATATAAGTGCATGTGTTCTAAAAAATGCATTGATGTCTTATGAAGACATGTTTTATAAAAAGCCATGTGACATAAGTGGTGGTTTCCAATTTATGTTAATTGCATTTGTGAATGTTGTTTAGTGATCCTCACTAAGCTTTATGCTTACGCTCGTTTGTTTTATCAATGCAGAAAATTGAACATTTGGATGCAGCTCAAGAGCAAGAGGAATCCAAGGGTTTTGCTAAAGAAATGTATGTGGTTCACCCTTAGTGTAATAAGAGGCAATGGGTGGGAATTTATACTTTGGAATGTTTGAGAATGTTCCTTTTACTTTGAGCATATTGGTTTGACTATATGTAAAACCTATGGTTGATTTTGATATAACTAGATCTTTAAGGATCAATTTGAAAAACTTAAAATTGTTTTTATAAATCCCTTAACAAGTTTTAAAACACCAACACTTTAAAACTGATTTGTAAAACTCAAACTCAAAATATTTTCTAAGTGTTCTTAGCCAAAACTATTGAAAAACGTCAAAGAGTATCGATACGCTTCCAGGTGTATCAATACCATTTTGCAAAACTTGGCTACTGGAGGAACACGTATCGATACGGCAAACCCTCGTATCGATACGCCCCTGTGATAAATTTCAAAGAGTTTGAATAGCGTACCGATACGGCAAACCTCCGTATCGATACGGTCTTTATAATTTTTAAAGTATTTAAGTTGGTTTAAAAATATGACCGTTGGTGTCAGTTGGTTGGTAACCAAACTTTAAAAGTTCGTTGACCCGTATCGATACGCCTAACCCTCGTACCGATACGGTTGTGGACAGTGAGCTAAGTTCAGAAAATAGTATCGATACGTCCCTTGCTGTTTCGATACCCAGTACCGATACGCTTACGTGCGTATCGATACCCCTTATTAAATGCACACAACGACTCTTTCTTTTCTGAGACAGGTACCGATACTCCTTCCTGCGTACCGATACCGGTAGCTGCAGAAGTGCATTAATGGTGGTAAGAGAGGGTTCCAACGGCTCCATTTATTTTCCCAACCACCCAAACGGCTAGAAATCAATGAGGAGTTATAAAAGACATATCCAAAAGCTACAACAACAACTATTGATCTTAAAGAAAACACTTATTCATCAATTCCAAACAATTGTGCCAAAATTCCTATTTGTCTAGAAATCCCAATTGTAATCTTCATTCATACTTGTCAAAGTGGGTTGAGTGCTTGTATTGGGGCTATTATTTGTATTGAGAGATACCTTTTAGCCATCAAATTTCTTTGTTCACTTGTGTGAGGATTGGGTTGATTTTTGGGTAGAAAAATCAAACGAAATTGTAAAGGGTTGCCTCCTTGTCCTAGAAAAGGGGAAGAGCAATTTAGTGGAATTGTTGCAAATCCTTAGTGAAGCTAAGGTAGTGGATGTAGAGTTCATTTGGAACTTGAACCACTCTAAATCTCTTGTCCATCATTTTAATTTGCAAATTTCCACCACAAAACTTTAAATTTCCAATTCACCCCCTCTTGGTCAATATCGATCTTGCGATCCACTCAACAATTGGTATCAGAGCTTAACTCTTTGAGGATTAACAACCACAAGAGGAGATCCTTGGAAGAGTGTGATCATCAAAATATCAAGAGATGACTTCAACCTCCGGTTCCGGCATGTACGAGTCACAATCGACCACAAAGCCTCCCTTCTTCAACGGTGATAACTATTCTTTTTGGAAGAATATAATGCGTCTATTCATCAAGTCAAATGACTATCTTGTGTGGGATGTCATTGAGGATGGGCCATACATTCCATTGAAGCAAGACGGTGAAGGCAAGATGGTGTTGAAGAAGAAAGTGGAAATGAGTGAAGAGGAGAGGAAAAAGATTCAAGTCAATGATAAAGCTCTCCACATGCTATTTTGTGCTTTCGGTCCGGACATCTACTCAAAGGTCTCATCAATTGAAAGTGCCAAGGAAGTGTGGGACACTCTTGAGACCACTTATGAAGGCACCAATGATGTCAAGGAAACTAAGATTGGAATTCTCAATCTTAGTTATGAAAATTTCAAGATGGAGCCCGATGAGACGGTGTCAAAGATGTTTGATCGATTCTCCACGATTGTCAATGGTCTAAAGGGCTTTGGAGAGATCATACCAGAAGACAAGCTTGTCCGGAAGCTACTCTATTCACTTCCCGAGTCTTGGGATGGGAAGAGAACCGCTATCATCGAAGCAAAGAATTTGAAGACTTTGAAGCTTGATGAGCTTGTGGGTTCTCTTCTTACTCATGAGATCATGAAGCAAGGAAGGGAAGATGAGAAAAAGAAAGAAGAGAAAAGAGTAGAGAAGCTTGAAGTTGAGAAGAAGAAGAAGATGGGAATAGCTCTCAAGGCTAAAGCTTCCCAACATGATGAGAGCTCATCTAGTGATGAGGATGAACTTGAAGAATTGGCTATGATAGCCAAACGATTCTCACGCTTTATGAGGTCCAACCGAGGAAGAAAAATCCAAAGGAAGATGGACTTCAAAAGCAAGAACAAGGAAGATGGAAAGGATCCAATCATTTGCTTTGAGTGCAATAAACCCGACCACATACGTTCGGAGTGCCCTCAACTCAAGAAGAAGGGCTTTGAGAAGAGGAAAAAGCTCAAAGCCAAGCTTGCTACTTGGAGTGATGAGGAGTCATCGGAGGATGACGAACAAGAAGTGGCTAACCTTTGCCTCATGGTACTTGAGGAAGATTCCTCCATGGTAACCTCTAACTCATCTACTTTAGATTTTTCATATGAAGAATTAAATGATGCATATGATGAGTTACAAGAGGTATATGATGAATTAGTTGAGAAATATAAGGAGTCGGTCATTAGGAATAAAAAGATTATTCTAGAATTAAATGAGAAAAATGACTCACTTACTCAAGCTAATTCTAAATTTGAGAAAAAGATATTAGGATTAAAAGATGAACTTAAATTCTTTCAAGATGAAAATGTTGATCTTAATAATCTTTTATCTCAATGTAATTGTGAACACCAAAAGGTGTTGGGTGAGCTAAATGAGCTCAAAAAGTCTTTAAAAATGTTGGTAGTGTCAAGCATGAAGTAGGAGAATCCTCTAGAACACACCAACCTAGGAAAAAGACTAACTACTACAAACAAGGTAGCTATCCTAGACATAGTAGAGCTAAAAGAATTAGAAGTGTATGGGTTCCTAAGGAACTTGTTAAATCTAATAATATTATTGCTATGTCATCTTGGATTCCTAAGGGAACCAAGGTTTTGGGAGCTAACACTCATGGACCCAAAATGATTTGGGTACCAAAAACCAAGGTTTAATATCTTTGTTTGTAGGGGGAGCATTGCTACAAGGCCAAAGCACAAAGTCAAAACTCATTGTACCTTGATAGTGGATGCTCGAGGCACATGACCGGAGACAAGAGTCGATTCATGGATCTAAAGCCAAAAAGTGGATGAGTAGTAACATTTGGTGACAACTCCAAAGGCCACATTAAAGGTATTGGCTCCATAGGTAATCACTCTACCATTCTCATTGAAAATGTCTTATATGTCGATGGTCTTAAACACAATTTGTTGAGTGGATTGCAAGATCGATATAGACCAAGAGGGGGGGGGGGTGAATTGGAAATTTAAAGTTTTGTGGTGGAAATTGGCAAATTAAAAATGATGGACAAGGGATTTAGAGTGGTTCAAGTTCCAAATGAACTCTACATCCACTACCTTAGCTTCACTAAGGATTTGCAACAATTCCACTAAATTGCTCTTCCCCTTTTCTAGGACAAGGAGGCAACCCTTTACAATTTCGGTTGATTTTTCTACCCAAAAATCAACCCAATCCTCACACAAGTGAACAAAGAAATTTAATGGCTAATTGGATATCTCTCAATACAGATAATAGCCCAATTACAAGCACTCAACCCAATTGAACAAGATATGAATGAAAATTACAATTGGGGTTTTAGACAAAATGGGATTTGTGCACAATTGCTTGGATTTGATGTTTGGATGTTTGCTTTTTGGATCAATAGTTGTTGCTAGTGCTTTTAGAGGTCCCTTTTATACCTTCTCATTGATTTCTAGCCGTTGTGGTTGTTGCACTCATCAATAGAGCCGTTGGGATGTTATCTCACCACCATAAATGCAGTCTGCAACAACCCGTTTCGAAACGCGAGGTACCTGTTTCGGAACGGACTAAAATAGAAAGAGCCGTTGGGGTGCATTTAAGAAGCCCATTTCCAAACGCCTTAGGGCCGTTTCGAAACACTTTTGCCACTGTCAAGGGTCGTTTCGAAACGGTCTTAGCCCGTTTCGAAACACCTTAACGGTTTTCAGAAAATTAGTTAAAAACAACTTCAACGATCATATTTTATATTCAAACTTAAGATCTGTTTCGAAACGCTTTGGCTTCGTTTCGAAACGGTTTTGCTACTGTCAAAGGTTGTTTCGGAACGACCTTAGCCCGTTTCGAAACACCCTTTTTATCTTTAAATATTCAGCAAATATTTCAACCGTTGTGCCTTTTTAAAATCAAATATGAAGAACAGTTTCGAAACTTGAGAGACCGTTTCGAAACAGGGTCAAGTGTTTCGTTACACGTTTCGGAACATGGGTTGACAGTGATGAAAACGTTTCGAAACGCCTTAGGGCCGTTTCGAAACAGGACTTTGAAAATCACTGTTTTGACTTGAAACACTTAGAAAATATTTGAAAAACTTTGTTTTTAACTTGGGCATAATCTTAAATTTATATGGGGATATTTTGAGGACTTAAAATTCGTTTTGACTTTTTCAATTTAGTCCTTAGGTTTTTAGTTATATCAAAATTAAAATATTTGTTTCACAATCTCCCCCTTTTTGATATAACAAAACCAAAGTTAGAATTTTTGAGAATTTTGAAGGTTTTGAAAATATTCTAACTCCCCCTTAATTTAAGATAGGTTTTTAAAGTAAAAAAAATGTTTGACTTGAAATCCAAGTTGTTAAGCTTAAAAAAAATTTAAAATTTAAAACGAATTTTAGTTTGTGGCTCTTAAATTTCTTCTCCCCCTTTTTGTTAGATCAAAAAGAATAATAAAAGCTCATAGAGAAGACAAAGGATTAGTACCAATAAGCATTAATAAGCAACCATAATATTAATTCATAACATCAAAATATCCAAAACATAAACCAACATTAAGTTCATAATAAAATCCCAAATAAAAAGCCAAAAGCATAGGTTCCTAAAACATAGAAAAACATAAAGATGCAATCTTAATCCTAAAATGCATAGATAATATGATATGATATGAGATGAAGATCCTAGGCCCCGTCATCATCATCCGAAGTATCATCATCGCTCTTGACTTGAGAACGGTGAAACTTCGTCCATTGCCCATAGAGCGTAGAGAAGGATAGATCCAAGTTTGCATGAGAAGTCTCAAGAGTATGAAGACGATCCTCGACATTCTTCAAGCGATTGTCCATAGAAGTAAAACCCGAAGCAATGCTAGTATCCAAAGCATTGAACCGCTCGGTAATGAGAGCCGTGAGGGCTTCATTGTTTGCAACCGGAACTTGCGGTAGAGGAGCAACGAGAGGAGGAACCGCTTCTCTATCAACTCTTTCCCAAACATCATTCACATATGTGAACCCGGACTTGCGAAGGGATGACTCACCAATCTTGGTCTTGCGAGGTTCCGGAGAGTCGTAGGTACAATCAATACCAAGGTCATGAAAGATGTAGCTCAAGAGAGTACCATAGGTAAACGACTTCAACTCATTTGTGTCAATAAGCTTAATATTATTGACTATCTCGGCAAAAATTATTTTAGGCACATTAGGGCGCTCACCTCTACGGAAACACTCAAGCCAAAAATGATCAGTGTGACAGATATGAGAGTATTTACCTCTAGAAGGTCGAATGAACCAAGAAACCATCAAGTGAAGAACGCGATCATGCACATCCAAATTAAGTGCTTTACCGGTAAAATTGCCAAAGTGACGTTCATCCTCAAGACCCTCATCCTTAAGTTTAAAAATAGACTCCAAAAGAGCAACATTAACAACAAACTTTTTGCCCAATAAGGAAGATTCAATTCCTATAATCTCGGTTTTGGTCTCATCATAAAGAAAACGAGCATTAGAGTAAAAAAGGAGTACCATGTGCTTGTGGCGAATATCCGGAATGCTCAAGAACAAGATAAGATTCCACTCACTCAAACGGTCGAGATAACAAAATAGGAATCGCTCGGAATTGAGGAAGTCAAGATCAATGACACGTTCTTTACGAACAACGAAATCCTTGACAAAAGAGAAGTGAGCACGCGCCTCCGGAGTTTTAAGGGATTTCTGAAAAAGCATAGTAAGATTTGGACGAATGCTCGAATCACCGGATTGAACGGCCATGCGTTTTTTGTTAGCTTGATCCGCCATCTAAAAACATTAAGCAAGTATATTTAAATTAAGTGTATGCATGGATAGTTGAAATCAATCCAATAATAAATCCCACTTAGGTTTTTGAAACCAAAATTAAAATAAAAAAAATTAAAAAAACAGTAAAGAAAGAGACGACTGAAAAATTTTATATTCGAATAAAAAATTTTGGGATTTTGAATTTTTTTTACAAGATATGGAAAACCCACAAAGGAAAAACTATAATGTATACAAAAATAAAATTTTCTAACCTAAGATTTGAACATAAATTGAAAGAAAAAGAAAAGAAGAAAAATTACCTTAGTTTGGGATTTTGGATGATTTGATGAAAATCCTTGCACAATTTTGATGAAACTTGCTTAGACTTGAGTTTTAGAGTAAAACCCCTCACTATTTTATGAAAATCAATGAGTTTGAGAGGGTATTTATAGAGAGGGAGGCGGTTTAGGGTTTTAAGGGTTTTGATAAAAAGTGAACTTTATCATTAAAAGCCCTAATTAAAGCAGTCCGCGATGCCGTTTCGGAACGGTCGGGCCCGTTTCGAAACGATGCGACTAGGGTTTGACCGTTTGGAGACCATAGGCTGACCGTTTCGATACGGTGTTGACCGTATCGAAGCCCTGTTGACCCGTACCGAAACACGTTTCGATACACCCCTTGGCAGTAGCAAAAACGTTTCGGAACGCATTGGAGGCATTTCGAAACGCCCTTCTCTCAGAACTGGATTTAAGGTATCCGTATCGAAACAAGTTCACCCGTTTCGATACACCTGGGCCTGGAAGTGCAGATGAGGCTCTAAAAGTGCAGAAAAATGAAGTTTTAAGAGGCCTAACATGCATAAATGTTATGAATGAGCAGGCAAAACATATTCAAGCATAAACATACTCCCCCTAACTATAGGCATAGATGAAATTAGGAGATTAAACACATAAACATGGCATTTCACAAAATCAAGCATATTTAAGCACAAAAGAGGTCCTAAAAGGACAAGATAGGCTAGCTAGACCTAACTCTCTCCTAAGGGACCAAAAACGCTCTTTGTCTAAGGGTTTTGTAAATATGTCCGCTAATTGATTCAAGGTGTCTACATACTCTATAACAACATCTTCCTTAAGGACATGATCTCTAATGAAATGATGCCTAATTTCAATGTGTTTGGTTCTAGAGTGTTGGATGGGATTTTTTGTTAAACATATTGCACTAGTGTTGTCACATTTTAGGGGTATGGTTTCAACTTTAATTCCATAATCTAAGAGTTGTTGCTTCATCCAAAGGACTTGAGAACCAAGATATGTACTCGGCTTCGGTGGTAGATAAGGCTACACTATTTTGTTTCTTAGAGAACCAAGATATGAGCATACTACCTAAGAATTGACAAGTTCCCGAAGTACTTTTCTATCGATTTTACAACCTCCATAATCCGCATCCGAGTAAGCATGAAGGTTGAAGGTAGATTCTCTAGGATACTAAAGACCTAAACAAGGAGTGTCTCTAAGGTATCTAAAGATTCTCTTAACGGCTATAAGGTGAGACTCTCTAGGACTAGCTTGAAACCTAGCACACAAGCAAACACTAAACAATATATCCGGTCTACTTGCGGTAAGGTAAAGCAAAGATCCAATCATAGAACGATAAAGCTTAGAGTCAACACACTTACCTCCTTCATCTTTGTCAAGCTTTATAGATGAGATCATAGGAGTGGCTTGAGGCTTTGCATTCTCCAAGCCAAACTTCTTGAGCATATCCTTTATGTATTTTGCTTGGTTGATGAAGGTGCCATCCTTCTTTTTCTTGATTTGGAGTCCCAAAAAGAATGAGAGCTCCCCCATCATGCTCATCTCAAATTCACCTTGCATTAACTTAGCAAACTCTTGACAATGACATTCGTTAGTAGAACCAAAAATGATATCATCAACATAAATTTGAACTACTAAGATGTCATTTTTATACATTTTTATAAAGAGTGTAGTGTCCACCTTACCTTTTTCAAATCCTTTTTCAATCAAAAAATTTGAAAGCCTTTCATACCAAGCTCTAGGAGCTTGTTTTAAACCATAAAGAGCTTTGGTAAGTTTGAAAACATGATTTGGAAATTTTGAATCTTCAAAACCCGGTGGTTGTTCCACATACACTTCCTCATTTATAAAACCATTTAAAAATGCGCTTTTAACATCCATTTGAAAAAGCTTGAAATTATGATAACATGCATATGCAAGCAACATCCTAATGGCTTCCATTCTAGCTACGAGTGCATAGGTTTCATCAAAATCTATTCCCTCTTCTTGAGTGTAACCTTCTGCTACAAGTCTAGCTTTATTTCTCACAATGTTACCACTTTCATCTAGTTTGTTCCTAAAGACCCATTTAGTTCCTATTGTAGATTGATTACTAGGCCTATCAACTAATGTCCATACATTACTTCTCTCAAATTGATTTAACTCTTCTTGCATAGCCATAATCCAAAAGCCATCTTTCAATGCTTCTTTTATATTTTTAGGCTCTATGCATGAGATAAATGCAACATGGTTCATTAATCTAAGAGAAGAACGAGTGGTTACCCCCTTGGATGGATCACCCAAGATTTCACCATCTTTGACATAGTTCAACTCCCTTGGGTAGCTCACTTCCTTTTCCTCAATAGCCAAGTCCTTCAAGGCTTTAAGAGGTGGATCTTGTGAGTCCTCTTCCTTTGTTGGAATCTCATCCTCCTTTGAAGTTTGACCTCCATCAATGGTATTTATGATCCCTACATCATCATCATCACAAGAATCCTTCCTAGGAAGGAGGTTATCATCGAATACAACATGAATAGATTCTTCTACTACTAAAGTTCTTTTGTTAAATACTCGATAGGCTTTAGAGGTTAAAGAGTAACCTATAAAAATGGCTTCATCACTTTTTGCATCAAATTTACCTAAGTTGTCTTTTCCATTATTTAAAACAAAACACTTGCACCCAAAAGGGTGGAAATAGCTAATGTTAGGCTTTTTAGATTTTAAAATCTCATAAGGTGTTTTCTTTAAAATTGGCCTAATAATTACTCGATTTACAATATAACAAGCGGTGTTTGTGGCTTCCGCCCAAAAATATTTAGGTAAATTGTTTTCACAAAGCATAGTTCTAGCCATTTCTTGTAAAGTTCTATTTTTCCTCTCAACTACCCCATTTTGTTGAGGAGTTCGAGGAGCCGAAAAATTATGGCTAATACCATTTTCATTTAAAAACTCTTCAAACCCTAAATTTTGAAACTCGGTTCCATGATCACTTCTAATGTGTGAAATTCTAAGTTCAAGATCATTTTGGGTTAGTTTTGAAAATGTGATGAATTTTTCCAAAGCCTCATCTTTAGTACTTAAAAAGAGAACCCAAGTAAATCTAGAAAAATCATCAACTAGCACAAAAGCATAAGACTTACCACCCAAGCTCATAGTCCTAATTGGCCCAAATAAATCCATGTGAATTAGTTGTAAGCATCTACTAGTAGAAACATCATTAATGGATTTAAAGGAAGACCTATGTTGTTTACCCTTTGAGCATGCATCACAAATTTTATCATTTGAAAATTTTATCTTGGGTAAACCTCTAACTAGATTTAGAGAGACTAGTTTTTCCAAAACACTTATGCTAGCATGTCCTAGCTTCCTATGCCACAACCATGCATCATTTTCATTTTGAGCAACTAAGCATGCATGAGATGTATGAATGTCATCTAGATGCACCATGTATATATTCCCTATGCGATGACCTATGAGCATAATATTATTAGATTTAATGTCTACGATTTTACAACCATTTTTATCAAACAAAACATTAAATCCTTTATCACATAGTTGACTTATGCTCAATAAATTGTGTTTAAGACCATCGACATATAAAACATTTTCAATGAGAATAGTAGAGTGATTACCTATGGAGCCAATACCTTTAATGTGGCCTTTGGAGTTGTCACCAAATGTTACTACTCCTCCACTTTTTGGCTTTAGATCCATGAATCGACTCTTGTCTCCGGTCATGTGCCTCGAGCATCCACTATCAAGGTACCATGAGTTTTGACTTTGTACTTTGGCCTTGTAGCAATGCTCCCCCTACAAACAAAGATATTAAACCTTGGTTTTTGGTACCCAAATCATTTTGGGTCCATGAGTGTTAGCTCCCAAAACCTTGGTTCCCTTAGGAATCCAAGATGACATAGCAATAATATTATTAGATTTAACAAGTTCCTTAGGAACCCATACACTTCTAATTCTTTTAGTTCTACTATGTCTAGGATAGCTACCTTGTTTGTAGTAGTTAGTCTTTTTCTTAGGTTGGTGTGTTCTAGAGGATTCTCCTACTTCATGCTTGACAATACCAACATTTTTAAAGACTTTTTGAGCTCATTTAGCTCACCCAACACCTTTTGGTGTTCACAATTACATTGAGATAAAAGATTATTAAGATCAACATTTTCATCTTGAAAGAATTTAAGTTCATCTTTTAATCCTAATATCTTTTTCTCAAATTTAGAATTAGCTTGAGTAAGTGAGTCATTTTTCTCATTTAATTCTAGAATAATCTTTTTATTCCTAATAACCGACTCCTTATATTTCTCAACTAATTCATCATATACCTCTTGTAACTCATCATATGCATCATTTAATTCTTCATATGAAAAATCTAAAGTAGATGAGTTAGAGGTTACCATGGAGGAATTTTCCTCAAGTGCCATGAGGCAAAGGTTAGCCACTTCTTGCTCGTCATCCTCCGTTGACTCCTCATCACTCCAAGTAACAAGCTTGGCTTTGAGCTTTTTCTTCTTCTCAAAGCCCTTCTTCTTGAGTTGAGGGCACTCCGAACGTATGTGGCCGGGTTTATTGCACTCAAAGCAAGTGATTTGATCCTTCCCATCTTCCTTGTTCTTGCTTTTGAAGTCCATCTTCCTTTGGATTTTTCTTCCCCGGTTGGACCTCATAAAGCGTGAGAATTGTTTGGCTATCATAGCCAATTCTTCAAGTTCATCCCCATCACTAGATGAGCCCTCATCATGTTGTGAAGCTTTAGCCTTGAGAGCTATTCCCATCTTCTTCTTCTTCTCAACCTCAAGCTTCTCTACCCTTTTCTCTTCTTTCTTCTTCTCATCTTCCCTTCCTTGCTTCATGATCTCATGAGTAAGGAGAGAACCCACAAGCTCATCAAGCTTCAATGTCTTCAAGTTCTTTGCTTCGATGATAGCGGTTCTCTTCCCATCCCAAGACTCGGGAAGTGAATAGAGTAGTTTCTGGACAAGCTTGTCTTCTGCTATGATCTCTCCAAAGCCCTTTAGACCATTGACAATCGTGGAGAATCGATCAAACATTTTTGACACCGTCTCATCGGGCTCCATCTTGAAATTTTCATAACTAAGATTGAGAATTCCAATCTTAGTTTCCTTGACGTCATTGGTGCCTTCATAAGTGGTTTCAAGAGTGTCCCACACTTCCTTGGCACTTTCAATTGATGAGACCTTTGAGTAGATGTCCGGACCGAAAGCACAAAATAGCATGTGGAGAGCTTTATCATTGACTTGAATCTTTTTCCTCTTCTCTTCACTCATTTCCACTTTCTTCTTCAACACCATCTTGCCTTCACCGTCTTGCTTCAATGGAATGTATGGCCCATCCTCAATGACATCCCACACAAGATAGTCATTTGACTTGATGAATAGACGCATTCTATTCTTCCAAAAAGAATAGTTATCACCGTTGAAGAAGGGAGGCTTTGTGGTCGATTGTGACTCGTACATGCCGGAACCGGAGGTTGAAGCCATCTCTTGATATTTTGATGATCACACTCTTCCAAGGATCTCCTCTTGTGGTTGTTAATCCTCAAAGAGTTAAGCTCTGATACCAATTGTTGAGTGGATCGCAAGATCGATATAGACCAAGAGGGGGGTGAATTGGAAATTTAAAGTTTTGTGGTGGAAATTGGCAAATTAAAAATGATGGACAAGGGATTTAGAGTGGTTCAAGTTCCAAATGAAGTCTACATCCACTACCTTAGCTTCACTAAGGATTTGCAACAATTCCACTAAATTGCTCTTCCCCTTTTCTAGGACAAGGAGGCAACCCTTTACAATTTCGGTTGATTTTTCTACCCAAAAATCAACCCAATCCTCACACAAGTGAACAAAGAAATTTAATGGCTAATTGGATATCTCTCAATACAAATAATAGCCCAATTACAAGCACTCAACCCAATTGAACAAGATATGAATGAAAATTACAATTGGGGTTTTAGACAAAATGAGATTTGTGCACAATTGCTTGGATTTGATGTTTGGATGTTTGCTTTTTGGATCAATAGTTGTTGCTGGTGCTTTTAGAGGTCCCTTTTATACCTTCTCATTGATTTCTAGTCGTTGTAGTTGTTGCACTCATCAATAGAGCCGTTGGGATGTTATCTCACCACCATAAATGCAGTCTGCAACAACCCGTTTCGAAACACGGGGTACCTGTTTCGGAACAGACTAAAATAGAAAGAGTCGTTGGGGTGCATTTAAGAAGCCCGTTTCGAAACGCCTTAGGGCCGTTTCGAAACACTTTTGCCACTGTCAAGGGTCGTTTCGAAACGGTCTTAGCCCGTTTCGAAACACCTTAACGGTTTTCAGAAAATCAGTTAAAAACAACTTCAACGGTCATATTTTATATTCAAACTTAAGATCTGTTTCGAAACGCTTTGGCTTCGTTTCGAAACGGTTTTGCTACTGTCAAAGGTTGTTTCGGAACGGCCTTAGCCCATTTCGAAACACCCTTTTTATCTTTAAATATTCAGCAAATAATTCAACCGTTGTGCCTTTTTAAAATCAAATATGAAGAACAGTTTCGAAACGTGAGAGACCGTTTCGAAACAGGGTCAAGTGTTTCGATACACGTTTCGGAACAGGGGTTGACAGTGATGAAAACGTATCGAAACGCCTTAGGGCCGTTTCGAAACAGGACTTTGAAAATCACTGTTTTGACTTGAAACACTTAGAAAATATTTGAAAAACTTTGTTTTTAACTTGGGCATAATCTTAAATTTATATGGGGATATTTTGAGGACTTAAAATTCGTTTTGACTTTTTCAATTTAGTCCTTAGGTTTTTAGTTATATCAAAATTAAAATATTTGTTTCACACAATTTATTGAGCATAAGTCAATTGTGTGATAAATGATTTAATGTTTTATTTGATAAAAATGGATGCAAAATTGTAGACATTAAATCTAATAATATTATGCTCATAGGTCATCGCATAGGAAACATATACATGGTACATTTAGATGACATACATACATCTCATGCATGCTTAGTTGCTCAAAATGAAAATGATGCATGGTTATGGCATAGGAAGCTAGGACATGCTAGCATAAGTGTTTTAGAAAAACTAGTCTCTCTAAATCTAGTTAGAGGTTTACCCAAGATAAAATTTTCAAATGATAAAATTTGTGATGCATGCTCAAAGGGTAAACAACATAGGTCTTCCTTTAAATCCATTAATGATGTTTCTACTAGTAGATGCTTACAACTAATTCACATGGATTTATTTGGGCCAATTAGGACTATGAGCTTGGGTGGTAAGTCTTATGCTTTTTGTGCTAGTTGATGATTTTTCTAGATTTACTTGGGTTCTCTTTTTAAGTACTAAAGATGAGGCTTTGGAAAAATTCATCACATTTTCAAAATTAACCCAAAATGATCTTGAGCTTAGAATTTCACATATTAGAAGTGATCATGGAACTGAGTTTCAAAATTTAGGGTTTGAAGATTTTTTAAATGAAAATGGTTTTAGCCATAATTTTTCGGCTCCTCGAACTCCTCAACAAAATGGGGTAGTTGAGAGGAAAAATAGAACTTTACAAGAAATGGCTAGAACTATGCTTTGTGAAAATAATTTACCTAAATATTTTTGGGCGGAAGCCACAAACACCGCTTGTTATATTGTAAATCGAGTAATGATTAGGCCAATTTTAAAGAAAACACCTTATGAGATTTTAAAATCTAAAAAGCCTAACATTAGCTATTTCCACCCTTTTGGGTGCAAGTGTTTTGTTTTAAATAATGGAAAAGATAACTTAGGTAAATTTGATGCAAAAAGTGATGAAGCCATTTTTATAGGTTACTCTTTAACCTCTAAAGCCTATCGAGTATTTAACAAAAGAACTTTAGTAGTAGAAGAATCTATTCATGTTGTATTCGATGATAACCTCCTTCCTAGGAAGGATTCTTGTGATGATGATGATGTAGGGATCATAAATGCCTTTGATGGAGGTCAAACTTCAAAGGAGGATGAGATTCCAACAAAGGAAGATGACTCACAAGATCCACCTCTTGAAGCATTGAAGGACTTGGCTATTGAGGAAAAGGAAGTGAGCTACCCAAGGGAGTTGAACTATGTCAAAGATGGTGAAATCTTGGGTGATCCATCCAAGGGGGTAACCACTCGTTCTTCTCTTAGATTAATGAACCATGTTGCATTTATCTCATGCATAGAGCCTAAAAATATAAAAGAAGCATTGAAAGATGACTTTTGGATTATGGCTATGCAAGAAGAGTTAAATCAATTTGAGAGAAGTAATGTATGGACATTAGTTGATAGGCATAGTAATCAATCTACAATAGGAACTAAATGGGTCTTTAGGAACAAACTAGATGAGAGTGGTAACATTGTGAGAAATAAAGCTAGACTTGTAGCACAAGGTTACACTCAAGAAGAGGGAATAGATTTTGATGAAACCTATGCACCCGTAGCTAGAATGGAAGCCATTAGGATGTTGCTTGCATATGCATGTTATCATAATTTCAAGCTTTTTCAAATGGATGTTAAAAGCGCATTTTTAAATGGTTTTATAAATGAAGATGTGTATGTGGAACAACCACCGGGTTTTGAAGATTAAAAATTTCCAAATCATGTTTTCAAACTTACCAAAGCTCTTTATGGTTTGAAACAAGCTCCTAGAGCTTGGTATGAAAGGCTTTCAAATTTTTTGATTGAAAAAGGATTTGAAAAAGGTAAGGTGGACACTACACTCTTTATAAAAATGTATAAAAATGACATCTTAGTAGTTCAAATTTATGTTGATGATATCATTTTTGGTTCTACTAATGAATGTCATTGTCAAGAGTTTGCTAAGTTAATGCAAGGTGAATTTGAGATGAGCATGATGGGGGAGCTCTCATTCTTTTTGGGACTCCAAATCAAGCAAAAGAAGGATGGCACCTTCATCAACCAAGCAAAATACATAAAGGATATGCTCAAGAAGTTTGGCTTGGAGAATGCAAAGCCTCAAGCCACTCCTATGAGCTCATCTACAAAGCTTGACAAAGATGAAGGAGGTAAGTGTGTTGACTCTAAGCTTTATCGTTCTATGATTGGTTCTTTGCTTTACCTTACCGCAAGTAGACCGGATATCTTGTTTAGTGTTTGCTTGTGTGCTAGGTTTCAAGCTAGTCCTAAAGAGTCTCACCTTATAGCCGTTAAGAGAATTTTTAGATACCTTAGAGACACTCCTTGTTTAGGTCTTTGGTATCCTAGAGACTCTACCTTCAACCTTCATGCTTACTCGGATGCGGATTATGGGGGTTGCAAAATTGATAGGAAAAGTACTTCGGGAACTTGTCAATTCTTAGGTAGTATGCTCATATCTTGGTTCTCTAAGAAACAAAATAGTGTAGCCTTATCTACCACCGAAGCCGAGTACGTATCCTTAGGGAGTTGTTGTGCTCAAGTCCTTTGGATGAAGCAACAACTCTTAGATTATGGAATTAAAGTTGAAACCATACCCCTAAAATGTGACAACACTAGTGCAATATGTTTAACTAAAAATCCCATCCAACACTCTAGAACCAAACATATAGAAATAAGGCATCATTTCATTAGAGATCATGTCCTTAAGGAAGATGTGGTTATAGAGTACGTAGACACCTTGAATCAATTAGCGGACATATTTACAAAACCCTTAGACAAAGAGCGTTTTTGGTCCCTTAGGAGAGAGTTAGGTCTAGCTAGCCTATCTTGACCTTTTAGGACCTCTTTTGTGCTTAAATATGCTTGATCTTGTGAAATGCCATGTTTGTATGCTTAGACTCCCAATTTCATCCATGCCTATAGTTAGGGGGAGTATGTTTCTGTTAAAATATGCTTAGAACTGCTCATACATCATTTGCATACTCATAGGAGATGTTAGGTTCGATCCTTTGGTTGTTCTTTGAACCAAATATGTAATTCTGGGCATCCAATATCGATACAGCTTTACGCGTATTGATACCCGTTCTTCATTCAGTTTCCCAGAATTTTCTTCGCTTCACGTGTATCGATACGATTCATCCCGTATCGATACGGGTCGTTTCGATACGGACCTCTTCGTTTCGATACGACTTTTCCAACGGGCATTTTTGCGAAAAGACAATTATATCCCCGTATCGATACACCTTCGGGCGTATCGATACTCGACTGCGCTGATGGCATTAATTAAGCTTTTAATGAGTTCAACTTTTACCATAACTCAAATTCTTCAAAACCTAATTAACCTAGCCGTTTTTGCCTATAAAAGGGCACTTCCTCCTTCATATTTTTCACATCTCAACTCAAACCTAAAAAAGTTTTTGAATCAAGCAAGGCTTTGTGTTCTCTTTCTCATCTTTGTGCTAGTTTTCTTCAAATCTTCAAGTTTCTATCAAGGTAATCTCCTTCCTTCTCTTTTTTCAATTTTTGTTTTGCTGTTTTGATTCTTTTTGCTTTTTTTTAACAAACTTTGTTTTTCTTCAAACTTTTTCTTGATTTTTTCTTCTAATTTTTTTTTTTTAAATTTCTCTTGAAAATTTTCTTTTAATTTTTTTTACCTTGATTTTTACTCAAATTGAAGAAACCTCCCTTGCTTAATTTCTCTTTTAGATCATGGCACCAAAAGAACCATCGAGGAAGCAATCAAGGGTTAATCAAGCCGGTGAATCTTCCACCCTTTGAGCGATTGCTCGTCCTAACTACTCAACCATCTATGAGCAATCCTTTGAAGGCAATTCGGGTCTAAATCACTTTCGTCAATATGAGAATTATAAGATTCGTGCCGAAAGGGTAATATCCATCCCCTTTCTCAATTCGGAGCGTTTCAAGTTTGAATACCTCCCCTTGCTTCATCATTGGAATTTCATGGAGTTTATCTCTATTCCCGGTATTTTCTATCGCCTCTTGGTTATGATTTTCTATGCTAATGCAAGATGTATTAGTCGTAATGGGGAAGTTGTTGCAATTAGCTCTTATCTTATGGGAAAGAAAATAATTCTTGATGTCAAGTCTATTTGTGAGGTTTTTAAGTTGGATGATGAAGGCCTTGATGATGAGCACGGTATGGGGCATGTTCTTAGTGGATCCGTCACCGCCCTCAATGCTCACGACCGGATCCTACATTTGATGGTGTCGTGGTGGTTTCGTTCTTCCGGAGGAAAATATTCCACCATCCGTCAAGTGGATGATTTTTGGATTCGGTGCTTCCGTGAAGCCAAGCGACCAAATCTAGCTCGACTCATGTTCGCAGAGATCGTCTACCTCGTTCAAAATCGTCACACTCCTCACGTCACCTCCTTCACATACGGTTCGGCTTTGAGCTATTTCTTTGTTAAAAAGGATATTGATTGCTCCTATGACATTCCAACTCCCGTCACCGATCCCATTGATGAGCGATCTCTTGCTCGGGCAAAATTTACTTATCTTAATGGTGAATGGATACGTCTTGCCGAGTTACCACCGGAAGCCGCCGCCATGTTTGAAGAGGCTCAAGCCCCTCAAGCTCCTCAAGTCCCACAGCCCAATTTGGATGCTCTCATGACCTATCTCAATGAGCAATTTACCGGGTTGCGCACGGACATGAATACTCGTTTCTCTTCCATGGAAACTACCTTTGATACAAGGATGACGGGTATGGAGAATCGCCTCACATCTCTTGAAAGTGGGCACAATTCCTTGAATATTTCCATTGCCGCTTTCCATGATGAGTGGCGTAATAGTATGCGCACTAATGAGCCTTTGGGAGATGATGATGAAGATGATGAAGACGAAGAAGACGATGCTTAGACGTTTCCTCTTGCATATCATTCATATCATCTAGGATTTCCTATTTTATGCACCTATGTCTTATGTTCTTAGGATTAAGTTTGTTTTAGGATTAAAACCTATGCTTTGATTTCTTGTTTGTTTTTGTTTGGATTTCCAGTTTAATGCTATGATGAATAAAATTATGTTGCTTATTATAATTATACCTTTGATTTCTTTATGCACTTAATTGTCTCAATGAATTTTTGATCTAACAAAAAGGGGGAGAATAAACTAGCTTAACTTCAAATATTTTGATTTTAACTCAAAGGTTACCAAGCTTATATTAAGGGGGGTTAACTTTGTAATTTTTTTCAAAAGTTTCAAAAAGTTTAAGTTTTGGTTTTGTTATATCAAAAAGGGGGAGATTGTAAAACCTATGGTTGATTTTGATATAACTAGATCTTTAAGGATCAATTTGAAAAAATTAAAATTGTTTTTATAAATCCCTTAACAAGTTTTAAAACACCAACACTTTAAAACTGATTTGTAAAACTCAAACTCAAAATATTTTCTAAGTGTTCTTAGCCAAAACTATTGAAAAACGTCAAAGAGTATCGATACCCTTCCAGGTGTATCGATACCATTTTGCAAAACTTGGCTACTGGAGGAACAAGTATCGATACGGCAAACCCTCGTATCGATACGCCCCTGTGATAAATTTCAAAGAGTTTGAATAGCGTACCGATACGACAAACCTTCGTATCGATACGGTCTTTATAATTTTTAAAGTATTTAAGTCGGTTTAAAAATATGACCGTTGGTGTCAGTTGGTTGGTAACCAAACTTTAAAAGTTCGTTGACCCGTATCGATACGCCTAACCCTCGTACCGATACGGTTGTGGACAGTGAGCTAAGTTCAGAAAATAGTATCGATACGGCCCTTGCTGTTTCGATACCCAGTACCGATACGCTTACGTGCGTATCGATACCCCTTATTAAATGTACACAACGACTCTTTCTTTTCTGAGACAGGTACCGATACTCCTTCCCGCGTACCGATACTGGTAGCTGCAGAAGTGCATTAATGGTGGTAAGAGAGGGTTCCAACGGCTCCATTTATGTTCTCAATCACCCAAACAGCTAGAAATCAATGAGGAGGTATAAAAGGCATATCCAAAAGCTACAGCAACAACTATTGATCTTAAAGAAAACACTTATTCATCAAATCCAAGCAATTGTGCCAAAATTCCTATTTGTCTAGAAATCCCAATTGTAATCTTCATTCATACTTGTCAAATTGGGTTGAGTGCTTGTATTGGGGCTATTATTTGTATTGAGAGATACCTTTTAGCCATCAAATTTCTTTGTTCACTTGTGTGAGGATTGGGTTGATTTTTGGGTAGAAAAATCAACCGAAATTGTAAAGGGTTGCCTCCTTGTCCTAGAAAAGGGGAAGAGCAATTTAGTGGAATTGTTGCAAATCCTTAGTGAAGCTAAGGTAGTGGATGTAGAGTTCATTTGGAACTTGAACCACTCTAAATCTCTTGTCCATCATTTTAATTTGCAAATTTCCACCACAAAACTTTAAATTTCCAATTCACCCCCCTCTTGGTCAATATCGATCTTGCGATCCACTCAACACTATACTTGAATTGTAAATGGCCTTTGGAGTTTGGATTTTGGTTTATTTGGAGTTTTGACTTGTTATAGTATTGGGTGAGCTAGGAAGCATGCCTTTAGTGCCTTTGCTTGGGTGTTGGTTGCCATGTTTAGGCTGTAGCCTCGTTATGATAATAGTTGATGAGTATCCTTTATGTATGCATGATGTGGCATGTCCTGGGGTTGATTCGTGTATGAAAAAGCATGAAAAACTAGCATTTTCTGCTGTCACAGTGCAGGGTGTATCAAAACACCCTTAACTGTTTCGAAATGGAGGCCTGTAATGGCCATAGCGTTTCGAAACAACTGAAGGTGTTTCAGAACAGTTTGGACATTGGAGAGGCCTGTTTCGGTACCGGTCTCGGAACCCACCCGAGTACCAAAACGGTCAACACCGTTTCGATACGGGTGTTTCGGTACGAGGATTCGGTGTTCCGAAACGGAGGACTGTTGGATGATGAATTTGAATTGTTTTAAGTTTCCATGTTTTACGTTTTAGTCCTGAATGTTGTGTATGCAATTGCTTGATCTTGGAATGGCCTTTTTAGTTGATATTTTGCTGAGAGGCATGAAATATGATTAACTACACGTTGGTAATCTATATTTCAGCCAAGTCCTTATATTTTCTAGAAATTACATTTTGGTCCCTAAAATGCGTAAATCTTGCAATTGAGTCCCTAAATGTTTTCTGATCTCCATGTCCTTCTCTCCTATGATTCTTGAGGAATCACATAGGCTTAATGTGCATTTAGAAAAGATAAAAAAGGGTCGTTAATCAAAGTTGACTTTCGGGTTGACTTTGTTTTTCCCCGTGTAATCTTTGTAGTTCGGGTCAAACGTCTAGGCCAGGCTAAGGGGGTTACATTTGTTTACCTCGAATTGTTACTGTTGTGGTGTCTTTGTTGTCGATGGCAGCGTAGAACTCTCGGACGAGTGTGATGTTCATCTCCTCGGGTTGAGCAGCAAATTGCTGCCATTTGAAGGCTTGGATTTTCTTTGCTATGAAGTTCTCGAGCCCTAGGACTCCCATGGGTTCGGTGTAAATAAACCCTCGTTCCTCCCACATGTCCCACTTCTGGAAGGAGCTTTAGTATCTAATGGAGGAGTCGGAGGAGGCGAAGCGGTCTGGAATGGTGTTATGGCTTGGGGTGGAGACTACTGCGGCAGAAGTGGAGGCAGCACTGCGGCGGTTTTGTTTGCTAGCTATTTTGCAAGGACTGTAGAAAAATGTAAAGAAAATTTTTAAGATCTAAATAGAGAAAACAAGTTGAGAGAATGATAATGAGATGAGAAGTGAATAGTGAATGGGGGTTTATATAGAAGGGGAGCTGTAACGGCAGACGCAAATAACATGGCCAGTTGTTACGCGGTTTCTGATGCGTATGTCACGCGTTTCCATGTCTGCTGCCCGTCTGTTACGCGTTTGCGTGTCTGTCGCGACAGCTTGGTGACAGGCTGTCTTCTCCGCGTCTGTCGCGATAGCTGATGATAGGCTTTGACAACAAACTCGTCCATTGGGCTTTCTGGGCTGTTTTGGATGTGGTGGGCTGGTTCATTTCTTCTCTTCACATTGCTTGCTTTATTTCCTAAAAATAATAAAAATAAATAAAAAAATATTAAAATTAAATCTTCGTTCCTAAAATAAAATGAATTTTAATTCCTAATAAATAAATAAAAATAAATTAAAATAAAAACTAAGTTAAAGTAGGGATGCCTTGAGGCACATCTCCTAAAGTAACTACTTCCTGCATCCTTGGGGCTTCAGTCCCCTGATAATGCTTAAGTCTCTGTCCGTTGACTTTAAACTGGTGCCCGTCCTTTAGGGATTTGATTGTGATGACACCGTGAGGGAAAACCTGGACAACTGGGAAAGGACCGGACCATCTAGATTTAAGTTTTCCAGTGAAAAGTTTCAACCTAGAATTGAATAACAACACCTGCTGCCATGGGCAGAACTGTTGTAGCAGCAGTTTTCTGTCGTGCCACCTTTTGGTTTTATCATTGTAGATCTTGGCATTGTCGTAGGCCATTGCTCGAATTTCTTCAATTTCATTCAAGTCCAGTAGCCACTTTTGTCATGCCTTATCACAATCCAAATTTACTGCCTTGATAGCCCAATAAGCTCTGTGTTCTATCTCAACAGGTAAGTGGCATGTTTTCCCATAGATGAGTATATAGGGTGACATTCCCAATGGTGTTTTGAACGCTGTTCTATAGGCCCATAGTGCATCATTGAGGTGTAAAGACCAATCCTTTCGAGTGGGTTTAACCATCTTCTCAAGTATGTTCTTTACTTCTCGGTTAGATATCTCGACATGCCCATTGGTTTGAGGGTGGTATGCTGTTGCAATCTGGTGCTTTACTCTGTATTTTCTCAAGGCAGTAGCAATTACCATGTTATCAAAGTGTCTCCCCTCGTCACTGATGATCGCCTTGGGAATTCCAAATTTGAGAAGATATTATTGTGCAGAAATCTTTGAACAATTTTGGCGTCATTTTTCTGAGTGGCGATGGCTTCTACCCATTTGGACACATAATCCACTGCCAGTAGGATGTAAAGGTTCCCACAAGATGCTGGGAATGGTCCCATGAAGTCGATTCCCCAAACATCGAAGATTTCGACCTCTAAAATGTTCTGGAGTGGCATCTCATGCCTTCTCGAGATGTTCACAGTCCTTTGGCATTTGTTCCAACTTTTGTAGAAGGCTTGTGCATCCTTGAACAGTGTGGGCCAATAGATACCAGATTGCAGAACCTTGGCAGCGGTTTTGTTTCCACCTAGGTGTTCTCCATATGGGGAAGCATGGCAGTGGTGAAGCACAGCTTCCTGTTCCTCCTGTGGCACGCATCTTCTGATAATCTGATCAGCATAGTGTTTGAATAGAAGAGGTTTGTCCCAATAATAATGTTTTGCATTATTTTGGAACCTCTTCCTTGCTTGGTAATTAGGTTCAAATGGTAGTACCCCGCTAACAATGTAATTAACAAAATCAGCGTACCAATGGGTTCAAAAACCTTACCTGCCGCCATGGCTGTCGCGGCAGTGCTGTTGGCAGCAAATAGTTGTTTATCCGGGAAGGTCTCCAATATGTTGGTCTTATTTGTCGATTGACTCTTTCCCATCTCTAACCTCGACAAGTGGTCTGCTACTTGGCTCTCTGTTCCTTTTTATACTTGATATCAATGTCGAACTCTTGTAGCAGCAGAATCCAACGTATCAATCTCGGTTTTGCATCCTTTTTCGTGAAGAAATATTTTATTGCTGAATGGTCTGTATGGACCACCACTTTCGTTCCAAGTATGTATGGACGAAACTTGTCGATTGAGAACACCACTGCTAATAGTTCCTTCTCTGTTGTGGTGTAGTTCACTTGGGCATCATTCAGTGTTTTGCTGGCATAGTAGATTACGTGGAAGAGCTTATCCTTCCTCTGCCCTAGTGCTGCCCCGACAGCATAGTCACTGGCATCACACATTATCTCGAATGACAAACTCCAGTCTGGTGGCTGTACGATCGCTGATTTGGCGCCACTGGTTCAGGCGATCACTGGGCGTTTCAGGCTACTGTTGCCGGAGCGCATGTACAGGCCCCTGTAGCTTGGCATGCGGGCTTATATTTAGAGAGGTTGAGGAGCCTAGGAGCTGTGGAGTTTTATGGTATATCTCATGAGGCGTCTAAGGCCTGGTTAGCAAGTGTGATCCGTATCAAGGATCAAATGGGTTGTAATGATGTGCGCAAGCTGGGATTCACAGTTTCTTAGTTGCAAGGTGATGCCTACAGCTGGTGGATGACTACCACTACTGGTATGGAACCCAATGAGGTGTATTGGGAGTTTTTTAGAGGTTCCTTTAGGAGGAAGTATCTAGGGGTGAGATACTTGGACGAAAAGAAACGTGAGTTTATGTCGCTTGTTCAGGGCAACCTTTCTGAGGCTGAGTACGAGGTCCAGTACGTACCCCTGAGCCAGTATGCTCCTAAGATGATACCTAGTGAGAGGCACCGATGTGATCGCTTCCGGTACGGGCTGCTATAGGAAGTTAAGACGTATATGATGGCTACAGATTATACTGACTTTGATGTGCTTGTGTGTCGAGCCAAAGACATCAAGAAGAACTTGGAATTTTCGTCTCGGAGTGTTGGTTCTAGCTCTGGGAAGAGAGTAGCTGAGTACAGCTCCGGAGGTGGACTAAACAAAAGAGGTCGAGATAGGAAACATCAGCCTGAGGGGAGGCGTGGTGCTCTGGGTCGAGGTGGTCAGGCCTAGGGAGGTCGTGTGAGATCTGAGCAGTATACATGATGGATATGTGGTTCGAGGGACCATTTGATGCGAGATTATCCTCGAGCGGCTGGAGAGCTTCAGGCTCATGTTGTGGTGACAGGGAATTCATGTTGGAATTGTGGTTCGGCGGATCACATGAGGAGGGAGTGTCCTTTGTTGGCTGGTGGAGGCCAAGGACGTGCTCCTGTGGTAGATGCACCTCAGACAGGCCTTGGGAATTTTTAGAGGAGAGACGAGGGGCAGCGAGGTATTGCTCATGTAGTAGCCGTTTGACCCGAGGGAGGTGGACCAGCGAGGGTTTACGCTCATCATGAGGAGCGCAATGATACTAATGTCATCACAGGACCTTTGTTATTCAGTCTTTATCTTTGCTGGCTTTGATTGATTCTGGATCCACGCATTCTTATATCTTGAGTAAGCATGCACATTTGCTTGATATACCTGTTGAGTTGCTTGAAGTAGGAATGCAAGTGACTAGTTCTTTTGGTGAGACTGTAGTCACTAGGAAGTTGTATAATAGATGCCCTTTATCTGTACAAGGACATGTTTTCCCGTGGATTTGATGGAGTTACCTTTCTACGGATTTGATGTAATCCTTGGCATGGATTGGTTGTCGGAGTATAGGGCAGTGGTTGACTTTGATGTCAGGCGAGTCACCTTAAAGTTGGCTGATGATTATAAACTAGTGGTAGTAGGCGAGAATGTGAAATTCTTGTCGAATGTGATTTCGGCTTTGGAAGCAAACCGTATGATGAGGTTGGGTTGCGATGCTTACCTTGCCTATGTGATGAATCCTGGCACCAAGGATGTGCGTGTGTAGGACATCCGAACTGTTCGCGATTTTCCGGGTGTCTTTCCGGAAGAATTGCCTGGATTGCCACAAAATAGGGAAGTGGAGTTTGGTATTGAGTTGTACGAGAATACGACTCTGGTGTCCATTTCTCCTTATTGTATGGCACCTAAGGAACTGAAAGAGTTGAAAACTCAATTGCATGAGTTGTTGGATCGAGGTTTCATCCGGCCGAGTGTGTCACCTTTGGGTGCACCGGTCTTGTTTGTAAAGAAGAAGGATGGGACAATGCGGTTGTGCATAGACTATCGGAAACTGAACAAGTTGACGATCAAGAACAAGTATCCTTTTCCTAGAATTGATGATCTCTTTGATCAGTTTCGGGGAGCCTCAATGTTTTCTAAGATATATTTGAGATAGGGGTATTATCAGCTGAAGGTGAAGGATGTGGACGTACCTAAGACATCTTTTCGGACGAGGTATAAACATTATGAATTCTTGGTGATGACGTTTGGTTTGACCAACGCGCCTGCTGCTTTCATGGACATGATGAATTGTGTATTCCATGAATTCTTGGATCAGTTTGTGGTGGTGTTCATCGATGATATCCTTGTGTATTTATTCCGTGTCAAAAATCCTATTGCAAATAGTGCAAGTTTACACGAAGCAAGTAGTAAAGTGATACTTGGAGTATCGGATATCGTCTCCACAGGGACTGGAAATAGCTTTATCCTATAGTTGCTGCACGAGAGAGAGAAATAGTTTAAATTGATTGTAAAGTGATAATTGGAAACAAGTAATATAAAAGATGGAGGAAACATGTTTAAGAAATAGGCCGGTATGACTTGTCCTTGTTGTACTGAATAGAAACTTCTGTTCTGTCGTCGTCCCTGTTGCGGTAGCACCTGTCACGGCAAAAGTCTGTTGTTGTCGCGGCAGCGATCATACAACTCAGTACTTCAAGTTTGGCAAGAATACCTGCTATGACTTGTCCTATCCCTAGGCCCAAGTGTTGTTGATGAATACTTCTTTAGATGATACCTCCCGGCGTGAATCGAAGAGTGAACACCAATGTTATTGGATTCTTCCTTAGCCACTTAACCTCGTACTTATCCCAAAGTCGAGATGGTTTAACCATAAACTGGAAAACACGTATCAAACAAATAGATAACCTCACAATGCTCTCCCGATACTCGTGCGAGGTGTGAAAAACAAGAACAAATAAACTTGAAGTTTTATTGCTTTGAACAGAAAAATTCCTAAAACAGTACAATCTTTGCAACTACTTTACAGAATCAACCCTTAGCCCTTGGGGAAGTTTAGAACATGATGAGAAGGGGGAAAATGATAAGGGTTTTGGGGAAGACGGCTAAGAATGAGATATCCTTCCCTAGGTCGAATTACATGCCTTTATACAGGCCTTGGGTCCAAGTTTTCTAATATGGCAAAAATACAAGTTTAAACTAAAGTACAACTCTATTGGAGATTAAATCTTCTGAGTATATGCCTTTAATTCATCCTTTTTTCTTGCTTTGGGTTTCTTCCTTGGACTTTGGGCTTGGCTTTCATTCTGCCTCAGGGCTCAAAAAAATATTTTAGTGGTCCACGACAGACCGGCTTGAATTCCTCTTTCTGTCGAGCTCCACTTCACTTTTCCCTTTCACCAATGTTGTCGTCATGGCTGCCACGGCAACGTTATCTCCTTGACTCCATTCCTGTGATCCAGCTTTGCTCTCTTGCTGCCCTGAGTCTGCCACAGCAGATACCTGCAAAAGTGACTAAAATCAGTAGCAACTGTGCCATTTTATCTATTTGTGATGTATATGTAAAAATCTATCCTAAATGCAATGAAATATGCTTGGATGCAGCAGATATATGGGTAAATGAGGGGTAAAATATAGAACTTTTATACACTCAACACACCCCCAAAATCAAGTTCTTGCTTGCCCTCAAGCAATTACGACCTAACTAAAAATATAAAAACTTTTTGTTTTGGCTTAATTTAGTGAACTTTTACTTACCTACCACGTATTCCCTATCAAGAGCAATACCTTGTCGGGTGTTTCTGGATTTATTCGGAACCATGCTATAATTCTTGTGTAGTGTGTGTAGGTTTTGTGAACAACTATGTGTCTAGACTCCTTTAGTGTATCAGAATAGTCATGCTTACAAACTTGTGTTTATGCCAATTCATTTTTTATGGAGGCAATTCTTAGGCTCCTTTAGTTTTACTGACTCTTGAATTAACTGCATCTTTTATGGAGGCAATTCTTAGGCTCCTTTAGTTTTTTCTAACTTAAGCTCAAAGAGATATCTCCCTAAAATTAGTGTAAGGCAGTTTTGCAAGCAAATGAGTCTGAATTCTTTCTTTCTTTTTATTCCTTTCCTAGAGCCAATAATAGGCACCTCCAGGGGCAATTTCAAGTGGGTAAACAATCTTATTCCACTGTACTATAGAAGTCTAGATAGCATAAGAGTCACAAAAAGTGTTGTACAGATCAGAATTATAGCAAGGCTCTAAACAGTTCCTAAAATTTCCTAAAGGCACTGTCATGACGGAGTATGTCGCGGCAGGTAAGTTTAGTTCAAACGACTTAAGCCAATTTTTTTGTTTTTTTACCCAAAAATAAACTTAATAATAGCTAACACTTAGACATAAATTTAAGACACAACTACGACTTCATTAATGAAGGGATGCCACCCCCAAACTGGAGGGTTGCATTGCCCTCAATGCATGACAACATGAAAGACATAAAAACAAAAAAATAAAATACATCACAAAAAAATAAAATAACAAAGGCAACAAATATAAGATAGAAACTTAAGTTGAGGAGCTGTCGTCACTGCTGCTACCGATCTGGAGCTGCCAACGGGCAGTGACTTTCATGGCAGGGGCCGGTAGTGTGCTGGGGGAAGCAGAGGCTACCTTCTTCTTTGCTTCCCGAGGTGGCTGGACACGTGTTGGTGAGATGTGTGGGGGCTTGTCCAGAACCTCGACCTCATCATCGGAGCTGCTGTTGCTGCTGCTACTGGTAGATCTGCCTTGGCCGGAGGGTCATTCGAGAGTCTCGTTGAGCTTCTTCCTTTTCATTGGCGGGAAATCCTTGGAGATATCTCAGGCAACTGAAGGCTCGGAATCAGAATCCTGCCAAACTGAAGAGAAGGAGAACCCTTCCCAATATTTGGAGTCAATTTTCGGGAAGGGGTCCTTTCTCTTCTCTCCTCTGGCTGTAGCGGACTGCCTGCCGCCTTCTCCTGTCGTGGCAGGGGTAGGTGTGGAAGCGGCAGATGGAGTTATGGGGCTTGCACCAGGGGTAGGTGTAGGTGTGGGGGTAGCAAAGAACTGTTTTGGGAAGGAGGGGAATGGCACATGGGTAAAATGTAAATCATTATGAATAAAGTTTATCGTTGCTGCCGTGAAATCCCTCATGTAGCTCATCAGCCCGAGATGTCGTTTTTCCATTCTTTTCAACATTGATAGAATCTGGAAAGAGGTGTCTGATGGAGGTGCTGTTGTCGTCTGCTGTTGTTCTGCTGTGGCCGATTCTGGGGAACTAGGGCCTGCCGTCTAGTTTGCCGTGGCAGAGGGATTGAAGTATGATAGTGGGGTGGAAACTTTCAACTCCCTGAGGCTAAAAATGTTCTGCTGCGTCCATCCCTTTCCTTGGACTTTAACATCTTCAGCAATCTCCGGTACATTGTAGCCCCAGCAGATGGTGGTGATGAGATATGGGAAGACAAGCGGACCCGATGGTCAGAGGGTACACTCAAGTATTCCCTCCCGTATGTAGCGGCCGACATTTATTGATCTTTCATTTAAAAAATGCACAAGGGCTAACCTTGGTCTTTCGACGGTGCTGTTGTGGGAGGATGGCATGATGCGCTTCTTCATAAAGTGATTCCACAATTTGGCTTGTGGAGTCAACTGAGTTCTCTTTACAGTCCATCGGTGTTAAGGGTCGGTGTTCCACTCCATCCCTTCCTCGGTGAGTTCTTCCATTACCGCGTCGTAGTCTGCCGACGACAGACTATTCACGAATCTTTTGTGGGAGTCCTCCTTCTTACTCACATATAAGCCGTAGAGGGTGTTGATGTAGGCAGGCTCGATGGAGAGTTGTTTACCTCGAACTGTTACTGTCTTGGTGTCTTTGCTGTAGACGGTAGCGTAGAACTCTCTGACGAGTGTGATGTTCATCTCCTCGGGTTAAGCAGCAAATTGCTGCCATTTGAGGGCTTGGATTTTCTTTGCTATGAAGTTCTCGAGCCCTAGGTCTCCCGTGGGTTCGGTGTAAATAAACCCCCATTACTCCCACATGTCCCTCTTCTGGAAGAAGCTATAGTATCTCGTGGCGGAGTCGGTGGAGGCAAAGCGGTTTGGAATGGCATTATGGCTTGGGGTGGAGACTGTTGTGGCAGAAGTGGAGGCAGCACTACGACAGGTTTGTCTCTAGCTATTTTGCAAGGACTGTAGAAAAATGTAAAGAAATTTTTTAAGATCTAAACAGAGAAAATAAGTTGAGAGAATGAGAATGAGATTAGAAATGAATAGTGAATGGGGGGTTATATAGAAGGGTGGTTTTCTGCCCGTTGGAGCTGTAACGGCAGGCGCGAATAACGGGGCCAGTTGTTACGCGGTTTCTGACGCGTCTGTCACGCGTTTCCGTGTCTGCTGTGCGTCTGTTACTTGTTTGCGTGTCTGTCGCGACAGCTTGGTGACATGCTATCTTCTCCGCCTCTGTCGCGACAGCTGATGACAGGCTGTGATGACAGACTCGTCCATTGGGCTTTTTGGGCTGTTGTGGGCTGGTTCATTTATTCTCTTCACCTTGCTTCCTTTATTTCCTAAAAATAATACAAATAAAAATAAAAAAAAAATATTAAAATTAAATATTTGTTCCTAAAATAAAATAAATCTTAATTCCTAATAAATAAATAAAAACAAAAACTAAGTTAAATTAGGGATGCCTTGAGGGGCATCTCCTAAAGTAACTACTTCCTGCATCCTTGGGGCTTCAGTCCCCTGATAATGCTTTAGTCTCTGTCCGTCGACTTTAAACGGGTGCCCATCCTTTAGGGATTTGATTGTGATGGCACCATGAGGGAAAACCTGGAGAACTTGGAAAGGACCGGACCATCTAGATTTAAGTTTTCCGGGGAAAAGTTTCAACCTAGAATTGAATAACAACACCTGCTGCCCTGGGCAGAACTGTCGTGGCAGCAGTTTTCTGTCGTGCCACCTTTTGGTTTTATCTTTGTAGATCTTCGCATTGTCGTAGGCCATTGCTCGAGTTTCTTCAATTTCATTCAAGTCCAGTAGCCTCTTTTTTCATGCCTTATCCCAGTCCAAATTTACTGCCTTGATAGCCCAATAAGCTCTGTGTTCTATCTCAACAGGTAAGTGGCATGTTTTCCCATAGATGAGTCTATAGGGTGACATTCCCAATGGTGTTTTGAACGCTATTCTATAGGCCCAGAGTGCATCATTGAGGTGTAAAGACCAATCCTTTCGAGTGGGTTTAACCATCTTCTCAAGTATGTTCTTTACTTCTCGGTTAGATATCTTGGCATGCCCATTGGTTTGAGGGTGCTATGATGTTGCAATTCGGTGCTTTACTCCATATTTTCTCAAGACAACAGCAATTACCCTGTTATCAAAGTGTCTCCCCTCGTCACTGATGATCGCCTTGGGAATGCCAAATCTGGAGAAGATATTATTGTGCATAAATCTTTGAATTGTTTTGGCGTCATTTTTCTGAGTGGCGATCGCTTCTACCCATTTGGACACATAATCCACTGCCAGTAGGATGTAAAGGTTCCCACAAGATGCTGGGAATGGTCCCATGAAGTCGATTCCCCAAACATCAAAGATTTCGACCTCTAAAATGTTCTACAGTGGCATCTCATGCCTTCTCGAGATGTTCCCAGTCCTTTGGCATTTGTCACAACTTTTGTAGAAGGCTTGTGCATCCTTGAACAGTGTGGGCCAATAGAGACCAGATTGCAGAACCTTGGCAGCGGTTTTGTTTCCACCTAGGTGTCCTTCATATGGGAAAGCATGGCAGTGGTGAAGCACAGCTTCCTGTTCCTCATGTGGCACGCATCTTCTGATAATCTGATCATCACATTGTTTGAAAAGAAAAGGTTCGTACCAATAATAATGTTTTGCATCATTTTGGAACCTCTTCCTTGCTTGGTAACTAAGTTCAGGGGTTAGTACCTCGCTAACAATGTAATTAACAAAATCAGTGTACCAATGGGTTTTAGAAAGCTTACCTGCAGCCATGGCTGACGCGACAGTGCTGGTGGCAGCAAATAGTTGTTCATCCTTGAAGGTCTCCAATATGTTGGTCCTATCTGTCGATTGACTCTTTCCCGTCTCTAACCTCGACAAGTGGTCTGCTACTTGGTCTCTGTTCCTTTTTTATCCTTGATATCAATGTCGAACTCTTGCAGCAGTAGAATCCAACATATCAATCTCAATTTTGCATCTTTTCTCGTGAACAAATATTTTAGTGCTGAATGGTCTGCATAGACCACCACTTTCATTCCAAGTATGTACGGACAGAACTTGTCGATTGAGAGCACCACTGTTAATAGTTCCTTCTCTGTTGTGGTGTAGTTCACTTGGGCATCATTCAATGTTTTGCTGGCATAGTAGATTACGTGGAAGAGCTTATCCTTCCTCTACCCTAGTGCTGCCTCGACAGCATAGTCACTGGCATCACACATTATCTCAAATGGAAAACTCCCGTCTGGTGGCTGTACGATCGGGGCTGTTACCAGCTTCTTCTTCAGAATTCTGAATGCCTCAGTACATTTAGTATTAAAGTCAAGGGGACGATTCTGCTCCAATAAGTGGCATAAGGCCTTGGTAATCTTCGAGAAATTGGCAATAAATCGTCGATAAAACCCAGCATGTCCTAAAAAACTCCGAATCCCCTTGACTGTGGTGGGTGGCGGCAACTTTTTGATGACTTCTATTTTTGCTCTGTCCACCTCTATGCCGCGGCAGCTTACCTTGTGGCCTAGTACTATCCCTTCATCCACCATGAAGTGGCATTTTTCCCAGTTCAAGACCAAGTTCGCCTCTTTACATCTTTCAAGCACCTTCTGTAGGTTGCCTAAACAACCTTCAAAACTATCTCCAAAGATGGAAAAGTCATCCATGAAAATTTCCAGGAAGTCCTCCACCATGTCGGAGAATATTGCCATCATGCATCTTTGGAAAGTTGCTGGTGCATTGCAGAGTCGAAATGGCATTCTCCGAAAAGCATAAGTGCCATACGGGCATGTGAAGGTAGTTTTCTCTTGATCCTCCAGTGCAATTGCTATTTGATTATAACCTGAGTAACCATCAAGAAAACAATAGTAAGGTTTTCCCGCTAATCTGTCAAGCATTTGATCAATAAAAGGTAGGGGAAAATGGTCCTTCCGGATAGCTTTGTTAAGCTTCCGGTAATCCATACAAACCCTCCAACCAGTCACAGTCCTGGTTGGGATTAGCTCATTTTCTTCGTTGGTCACCACGGTTATGCCTCTCTTTTTGGGTACGCACTGCACCAGGCTCACCCACTTACTATCCGAGATGGCGTATATGATTCCGGCGTCAAGCCATTTAATAATCTCTTTCCCCACCACTTCTCGCATAACCTTGATCAAACGTCTCTGGGCATCAATAGTCAGCTTATGATCATCCTCTAAGAGAATCTTGTGCATACATAATGCCGGACTGATGCCTTGGATATCAGCTATCGTCCATCCAATGGCCTTCTTATGCTGCAGTAGCATTCTGATTAGCTGCTGCTCCTGTTTCTGCATTAACTTGGAAGAGATGATTATGGGCAACGTATCATTTAAACCAAGAAAAACGTATTTAAGCTGCCCTGGCAGGGGCTTAAGATCTAAAACAGGTGGCTTTTCAATTGAAGGCTTCTGGATTATATGTTCATTCGAGGTATAGTTTAGGGGCTCGAAGAACTTACCTGGGCAACTCCCTATCCAATTTACCTCCTCTTGACCTTCAGTGTCAGATATTTCTGAATCAGAGGAATCACTATCGTCGTTGCTGCCGTGACAATCTTCCAGATGACTGCTATGGAAGTGGCCAAACTTTATGTCATGACAGCTCGACCTGATGCAGGGTTGGTCAAGGATTACTTCAGCAATAGCCCTGCACTCTTCTTCTGCATCAGCATGTTTGATTGCTTGGAGAACATTGAGTTTGATTTCTTGATCATTCACTCTCATGGTCAGTTCTCCTTTCTCCATATCGATCACAGTTCTGCCTGTGGCTAGGAAGGGTCGCCCCAGGATGATCGGTGCGTTTTCATCTGCTTCACAGTCTAACACAAGAAAGTTAGCCGGAAAAATGAATGTATCCACTCTTACCAGAATATCTTCGATCATCCCTTCTGGTTGTACGTAAGTGCGGTCTACCAGCTGCAGCATGACTGTCGTGGGTCGTGCTCGTCCAATACCTAATTTCTGAAACACAGATTTTGGCATTAAATTTATGCTAGCACCAAGATCACAAAGTGCCTTACCCACGAATTTGTCACCAATTATGCACGGTATGATGAAGCTCCCAGGATCTTTCTTCTTCTAGGGTGGTTGCCTCTGTAAGATAGTCATGCATCCCTCTGTCATTTTTACCATTTCGAATTCCCCAAGTCTGTACCTTTTTGACATGGCATGCTTGAGGAATTTCACATAAACGAGCATTTTCTTGATGGCCTCTAACAGCGGTATATTAATGTGTACCTGCTTAAAAATATCATAAATCTTTTTGAGCTGGTACTATTGTTTTTGTTTTTGTAACCGCTGTGGAAAAGGAGGTGGAGGACGGTAATCTTCAAGATGTCATTCACATGGTATTCGAATATGAGGAGGTTTAGGTTCTTTAGCATCCTCTAATTGCTTCTTTTTCCCTTCTGTTGTCACGACAGGTATTTTGGCAGCAAGTTGCGATTCCTGTCAGGGCAATGTTCATGGCAGGTGTATCTAGGGTCGGTTCTTTACTTGGTATGCTCTTCACCTCCGGCCCTTGTAACTGTTTCCCACTCCTTGTTGTGATTGCTTTACACTGCTCATGTGTGGGTTTTCTAGTGACCTCAGTATCACTATGGAATCCTCCATTTCGCCTTATCTTGATGTGCTGAGAAACCTGGTCCATCTGTGTCTCCAGGGATTTCAGGGTAGCCTCATGGTTTGTCATCCTCATCTCTGTCTTGTCCATGAATGACTCAGTTTTCTTGACAAAGTGAATCATGTTTGCCATGTAAGCTCCTGTCTGTGACATGAATGTGGCCAATGTCTGCTCCAGTATACTAGGTGCGGCTACTAGCTATTGTTGTGGCTGCTGCTGTGGTTGCTGTCGCAATAGGATTCAGGGTGCCCCTTGGTTTTGGTTGTTCTGCATCTGAGGATTCACTGCATTGTTCGGATTGCTCCAGGAAAACTTGGGACCTTTCCTCCAGTTGGGATTGTAATTGTTGGAATCATAGTTTCTTGGCTTGTTATAATTTCCAACATACATCCCTTCTTCTAACTGTAACGGACAGTCTTCCGAACTGTGGTTCCCACTGCAAGTCTCACATACCTCTTCTGTAGAATATACAGGTTTAGAATCTTTTCGTAATAGATTTTCCACCGCCTTTATGAGGTATGCAACCTGTGACTTCATGGAATTATTAGCTTCATAATCCTTTACAGTTATCCCTCGTTTACCTCTCCTCTCTATAGGAAATTTCTCATCATTCTTTGCTAGGTTTTTCAACACTACCATTGCCTCGTCTGGGTCTTTATCCAATAATAGCTCATTTGCTTCGGAATCTATTCTCATACGAGTGTGTGTATTGGCAGCATTGTAGAACTTAACGACCTGATTCCATACGGGGAATCCATGCATCGGGTAGTTCCTTAGAAGAGTTGTAAATCTATCTTGTGCCTCGTGCATTGGTTCGTCATCTTCCTGTTGAAAAGTAGCAATTTCGTTACGCAATCGCTCAGATAAGTGAGAAGGATTAAAACGAGATAAGAATTCACGAGAGAGATCTGCCCAAGTTCGTATTGAACCCGACGTTAGTTTATTCCACCAAGTTTTGGCTCTGTCTCTCAGTGAATGAGGAAATAACCGGAGCCTCGGTATTTCTGGATTTATTCCTGGCAATCTAAACGATCCACATATTTCTTGGAACGTTTTCAGATGTTCTCGGGCATCCTCTATTGCAGCACCACTAAACTTGCCAGCAGAATTTATCATGCTGAACATAACATGTTTCAGCTCAAAATTCTCAGCTTCCACGTCTGGAAGGTGGTCTCCAGTTCAACATGGTCATTGATCATGTAGTCGTGGAAGGACTGTCGTGCGGCAGCGGCAGGCCGTCCATTCTGGGCATCTAGTGGAGGATCTTCAGCATCCCACAGGTTATCATTTACCCCGTTGTTCTGCATTGCTTCTAACTGTTCCTCAAGATAGTCGTTTCTTGCTATCAAGAGGCGGACTCGGTTCCTGAGGTTACACATTTGTTCGATTTCAGGGTCTAGTTCGTACTCAGGTTCTTTGCCTCGTTAGATCCGTGCATAAGCAAACATAAAACCTTGTGAAAAGCACATGGTAAACGATACTAATAAAAACAGAAAAATTAAAAAGAAAAAGTGCAGTAAAAGTAAGGGTAAAGATATGTTGCCAGTCCCCGTCAACAGCGCCAAAAACTTGTTGCGTGTCAAAAGTCCTATCGCAAATAGTGCAAGTGTACACGACGCAAGTAGTAAAGTGATACTTGCAGTATCGGATATCGTCTCCATAGGGACTGGAAATAGCTTTATCCTATAGTTGCTGCACGAGAGAGAGAAATAGTTTAAATTGATTGTAAAGTGATAATTGGAAACAAGTAATATAAAAGATGGAGGAAACATGTTTAAGAAATAGGCCGGTATTGAATTGCTCGGTAGTGTAGATGTTGTACTAAATAGAAACTTTTGTTCTGTCGTCGTCCCTGACGGGCATCACCTGTCACGGCAGAAGTCTGTTGTTGTCGCGGCAGCCATCATACAACTCTGTACTTCAAGTTTTGCAAGAATCCCTGCTATGACTTGTCCTATCCCTAGGCCCAAGTGATGTTGATGAATACTTCTTTAGATGATACCTCCCGGCGTGAATCGAAGAGTGAACACCAATGTTGTTGGATTCTTCCTTAGCCATTTAACCTCGTACTTATCCCTAAGCCGAGATGGTTAAACTATAAACTAGAAAATGCGTATTTATTCTGTTCATATGCTTGAATCTCCCGGTATCAAACAAATAGATAATCTCACAATGCTCTCCCGATACTCTTGTGAAGTGTGAAAAACTAGAATAAATAAACTTGAAGTTTTATTGCTTTGAACAGAAAAATTCCTAAAATAGTACAATCCTTGCAAATACTTTACATAATCAACCCTTAGCCCTAAGGGAAGTTTAGAACATGATGAGAAGGGGGAAAACGACAAGGGTTTTGGGGAATACGGATAATATTGAGATATCCTTCCCTAGGTCGAATTACATGCCTTTATATAGGCCTTGGGTCCAAGTTTTCTAATATGGCAAGAATACAAGTTTAAACTACAGTACAACTCTATTGGTGATTAAATCTTTTGAGTATATGCCTTTATTTCGTTCTATTTTCTTGCTTTGAATTTCTTCCTTGGACTTTGGGCTTGGCCTTCATTCTGCCTCAGGGCTAAGAAAAATATAGGAGTGGTCCACGATAGATCGGCTTGAATTCCTCTTTCTGTCGAGCACCACTTCACTTTTCCCTTTCACCAATGCTGTCGCCGGGGCTACCACGGCAGCGTTATCTCCTAGACTCCAGTCTTGTGATCCAGCTTTGCTCCTTTGCTGCCCTGAGTCTGCCACAGCAGATACCTGCAAAAGTGACTAAAATTAGTAGCAACTGTGCCATTTTATCTATTTGTGATGTATATGTAAAAACCTATCCTAAATGCAATGAAATATGCTTGAATGCAGTAGAAATATGGGTAAATGAGGGGTAAAATATAGAACTTTTATACACTCAACAATATTTACGTACCGAGGAGGATCATGATAGACACTTGAGAATTGTTTTGCAAGCGTTATTGGAAAATCAATTGTATGCCAAGCTGAGTAAGTGTGAGTTTTGGCTTAGGGAGGTGGTCTTCCTTGGACATGTTGTGTCAGCTGAGGGTATTCGCGTTGATCCGCACAATGTAGAGGCTGTGATGAGTTGGAAAGTACCTAAGTCAGTGACGGAGATGTGGAGTTTCCTTGGTCTAGCTGGGTATTGCCGTAGGTTTGTCGAGGGTTTCTCGAAGATAGCAGCGCCTTTGACCAAGCTGTTACAGAAAAATGTTCGCTTTGAGTGGACGAATGTTCGACAACAAGCTTTTGAGAAGCTGAGAGAAGCTTTGACGCAAGCTTCTGTTCTGATTCAACCTGAGTCTGGTAAGGAATTTGTAGTCTATAGTGATGCGTCCATTGTTGGTTTGGGCTGCGTGTTGATGCAGGAGGGTAAGGTAGTGGCCTATGCATCTAGGCAGTTGAAGGTGCATGAGCGCAACTACCCTACTCGTGATCTTGAGCTTGCGGCTGTGGTGTTTGCCTTGAAGATTTGGAGGCATTACCTGTACGGTGAGAAATGTGTTGTGTTTACAAATCATAAGATCTTGAAGTATCTTATGTCTCAAAAGGAGTTGAATCTTAGGCAACGTCGTTGGGTAGAGTTGCTTAAAGATTATGATCTGACGATTGAGTACCACCCGGGCAAGGCTAATGTTGTGACCGATGCTTTGAGCCAGAAAGTGGCGGTGGAGTTGAGGGCGGTGTTTGCTCGCTTGACCATATCGCGTGATGGTGGTCTTATTGAAGAATTGCAAGTGAAACCATCTCTGATTCAGTTGATCAAAGATAAACAGTTACTTGATGATTCTCTTGTTTCGCATGTTCAGGACATTGTAGAGGGTAGGCCTTCGGCTTTCAGCTATAGTGATGATGGTGTTTTGTGCTTTGGGAGTCGAATAGTGGTGTCGGATGATGTTGAATTGAGGCGCACTATTCTGACTGAAGCTTATAGTAGCCCTTTTGCTATGCACCCTGGTAGTACAAAGATGTACCGTGATTTGAAAGATGAGTACCACTAGGTGGGGTTGAAAAAGGACATGGCTGAGTTCGTTAGTAAGTGCATGGTGTGTCAGCGAGTGAAGGTTGAACATCAGGTTCCTTCTGGGTTGTTGCAGCCTCTGAGAATCCCATAATGGAAGTGGGAGAGAATCACCCTAGATTTTGTGTATGGATTGCCCTTGTCGCCATCAAAGAAAATTTTAGTTTGGGTGATTGTAGATCGGCTCACGAAGTGTGCACATTTTCTGCCTGTGCATACTACGTATACGTTGGATAAGTCGGTGGAGCTGTACATAGCTGAGATTGTGCGGTTGCACGGTGTGCCAAAGTCTATTGTGTCAGATAGAGACCCAAGGTTTACAGCACGATTTTGGGAATGTTTGCATCAAGCCTAGGGTACACGGTTGAATTTTAGTACTTGTTATCATCCTCAGACGGATGGACAGTCGGAACGTGTGATTCAAGTGCTTGAGGACATGTTGAGACGTTGTGTGATAGATTTTCTGGGTTTTTGGGAGATGCACTTACCGTTGGTTGAGTTTGCATATAATAACAGTTACCAGGAAAGTATTCAAATGGCTCCATACGAGGCTTTGTATGGGAGAAGATTTAGAACCCCTCTATGTTGGGCAGAAGCTGGGCAAAAGTTGATTTCAATGCCAGCTATGCTAAAGGGAACCACCGAGAAGGTAAAGCTCATTTGTGAGCATTTGAAGGCAGCGTCGGATAGGCAAAAGTCTTACGCGGACCTGAAGCGTAAGGAGATTGAGTTCGCAGTTGGCGAACATGTGTTCTTGAAAGTATCGCCTTGGAGGAAGGTGATGAGATTTGGGCGTAATGGTAAGCCTAGCCTAAGATTCATTAGACCTTATAAGATTGTGGAGCGTATTGGTCCTGTGGCATATCGGTTGAGATTGCATGCGGAATTGGAGAAGATACATGATGTGTTTCATGTCTCTATGTTACGAAGGTACAGATCGGATCCTTCACATGTGATGCTTGTTGAGGAGATAGATTTGAATCCGGATCTGTCGTATGATGAGGGACCAATGAAGGTTCTGGATGTGAGTAAAAAAGTTCTTCGTGGCAAGACGATAGAGCTTGTGAAGGTGTTGTGGCGACCCCGAGGAGTTGAGGAGGCCACATGGGAAAGCAAGGCGGACATGCTGAAGCAGTTTCCGCACCTCTTTCCATCAGGTAAGAATTTCGAGGACGAAATTTCCTAAGTGGGGGAGAGTTGTAATGCCCTGGTTTTGGGCCTAGATGTTTTAGACATCAGATCGAATCGGTCGAGAACGGTTCGAATCACATAAGGTGATTCAAGGAAATTAAGGATCGGGATAGGATAAAAATATGGTAAAAATTTCTAAAATACTCTAAAAATATGTTTAAGAGGTTGGTCAAGTCAATTTTACAAAACGGATTTTGGAAATGGGACATTTTGAGTAGTGACCAAATTGTAAAGTTTCAAAACTGGGAAAAATGTGATTTTTAATGTAGAGGCAAAAATTTTAGACTCTTTAGGGGGCTTTAAGGCAATTTGACCTTTCCTCAATATGACATGTGTTTTAAAAGGCTTTTAATTAAATGTCTTTAATTGGATTTATATTAATTAATTAAAATAGGTAGTTAATGTGAAATTTTCAATTACGTAACTACCAACTCTTTCTCATTTTTAGCCAAACACTATTTCACTCATCTTTCTCCAGAATTCTTTCTCCCAAAAACTCTCTCAATATTTCCTAAACCATTTTCAAGAAATCTTTCCTAGTTCTTCAAGATTTTGCTAAGGAAAACTTGTCATTCATTGAGGGAAGCAATGATTAGAGGTAAATCCCGTTCTCAACCTCTAATCGAAGTTCTTTATTGAAATTCCAAAGATATTTGGCTTCTAAATACTATTTTTGGTTGAGTTTCCATTATAGTATTGATTGGAGATCAAAACCTTGTGAAATTGTGGTTGAAATATTAATTTTCGGACTTGACGAGTTAAGCTCTATTTTATGTTGATTTTAATTGAGTTATAAGTTGATTAATATGTTAAAATGAAGTGTTGATAAGATAGATCCCGAAATCTTTTAGATCCCGAAATCTTTTAGATCCTTGAGTTTCTTGGTTGATTTAAGTGACTTTTGTAGGTGAAATGGTGGAATCTTGATTGCTGAAGGTATAAGGTTGGGTTAGGTTGTTTTTTAGATATGTTTTGATCTTTATTATGGGTTGGAAGTGATGTATGTTGGCTGGGCTTGGTTTAGGAAGCAATCAATTGAGTCTTCGGTTGTTTTTGATGGGTAATTTGGTGTAGTTTGAGTGAGCAACGAGTTTGTGAATTGTTGCTGGTGTTGGAATGCATTTTAATGCATTTAGATCTCTATTTTGATGATGTGAAAACATGGGATCTTGATCCAGAAGCAAATGAGGTGTTGTTGGAGGCTCCGGAAGAGTAATTTTTGTGTCGGCAAGCAAGGCTTCGCGTATCGGTGAGTGGAAATGCAATTTCCTGTTAAGTAACGCTTTGAGCGTGGTCTTGGGAGATTAGTGTAAGTTGATACTGTAACCCCCGTAGCCCGGCCTAGACGGTTGACCCGAACTACGAAGATTACACGGGGAAAACCAAAGTCAACCCGAAAGTCAACCTTGATTAACGACCCTTTTTTTTTCTTTTTAATCTTGTCTAGATGCACATTAGTCCTATATGTGATCACACAAACATCATACTCAAAGATCACAACCATCAGAGATCATTCAAGGACCCAATTGCACAAAACACAACTTTAGGGACCAATTTGTAAATTCTGAAAACTTTGAGGCCTTAACCAGATTTTAAGTTACCAACTTAAAATTAATTATATTTCATGCATCTCAGCCAAATTTCAGCTTAAACGGACATCTCAAACTCATACAATTGCTCATACAAGATTCAGGACCAAAATGCAAACATTTTGAAACACATAACTACCACTGTCAGCCCCCAACGGTCAACCGTTCCGAAACGGGAGACAGCCCGTTTCGAAACGCGGGGCCGTTCCGAAACAGGCATAGCCCGTTTCGAAACGGGGGTCTGGCAGAAGCCTTTCCGTTTCGGAACGGTGTCACCCGTTTCGGACGCCTGGGCTGCTTCGAGGCACCCGTTCCGAAACGGTTCACCCTGTTCCGAAACAGTCTGCACAAAATGTAGAAATTTGCCTATTTAAACATGCAATAGGCCAACCAAACATGCTCCAAACGCTACCAAACTTTGCCAACATGCAATTTAACACAAAGGAGGCATACTTGCATCAACAATTCAACAAAATTACAACATATACAAAAAGCCCCAAATCTAAATGCATGCTTCCTACACAAGCAACCACTTAAGCACAAACTTTCCAAACCAAACTCATTTATGCCAATACATGATCCAACAACAACATTAACATAAAAACATCCTTGTCAAACATAAACGAACACATACACGTTAACCCCGAGAGATTCTACCCCCATTGCCTTTATTAACTATAGCTATTCACCGAGACATACATCTCACTTGGAGTCCACCTTGAATCCCTTGCTCCTTGCTGTCCAAACTTCAAGAATCTGCATTGATGGACAAAAAGGAGCGTAAGCACATAATGCTTAGTGAGGAATGCTCAAAACCAAAACACCATCAATGCAGCGGGTCACAAAACACTTGTAAAACAAACCCGATTTATTTACCAAAGCCATGTTTGAAACCCTTTTCAACAACAAGCATCAAAACCATGCATTGCACATACATGAAAACCAACCCTTAGCTTAGCAAGCTAAGAAAACCTTCTTAAAGCACAACTTACAAAACATCCATTTAGCCAAACCATGCATAACACCAAATGCAAAGCTAAAACAAAACCATGGAAAGCACTTCCATTTCACAACATCCCTTTCTTAACCTTGAAAGCCTTTAAAAGCAAGAATCCTTTTAAAACCATTACTCAAGCAATCCATTACATGCATTTAACCAAGGCAAAAATATAAACCATTCTATCATCATCACATGCCTTTTAAAACAAGTCTTCCAAGACTCCAATGCATTAAAGATATATCATGCTCACATGCATCATTTATCAAATGATAATCAACACTTGTTCAACTTAACAAGTAAACATGCATTTACAAGCATTATACAATTTCCATGCAACCATGCATCTTTTCAAGCATTTCATGCTTCACATGCAAATATGCATTAATTCAAGCATCTCATGCTTCACATGCAAATATGCATCATTTCAAGCACCTCATGCTTCAACACAATCAAGAATATCATATTGGCCTTCAAGTGATCAATCACATCCACTTTTCAACTCAACATCCAATCGGATACGCGGATTCCGAGCGTTGTCCCTACGCTCCCTACACCCTACCAATCCAAGGTCCTCGAATGGGCAACACCTCCATTATGACCTCAACATCCTAAGGTTCCCATGTATGGACTTTTAAACACCATACAACCTTAGCTTTTCCCGAGGTTCCCATGTATGGACAACCATACAACCTCAACATGCACAAGGTTCCCTTGTATGGACTTTCAAACACCATACCACCTTTGCATCACCGATTGGTAGTTGTAGAAATCACTAACGAGATCCGGGACACCCTATACAAGATCCACACATGGACTTAACACTGCCATTGTGATCTCAACAAGCACAAGGTTCTCACATATGGACTTTTAAACACCATATAACCTTTGCTCAACCAAGGTCCTCGAATGGGCAACACCTCCATTATGACCTTAACCATCTCGTTAGGATACTTGAAGGGAGTTTCCCGGTCCACTCTTGACCACTCCACCTCCAAGGCGACTTAATTCACGGTGCACCCAATCCTATAGCCGGCTAACTATATCCGATCAAAGAACCAAGAACCACTTACATCACTTGCCAATATAACCATCTTACCACATTAGTCCAATGTTCCACATGCATAACCATTATGCAAAACCATTACCACATTAATCAAATGATTCACATGCATAACCAATATGCAAAACCATCATTTACCAACATTAATTCACTGTTTTAAAGTATTAGACAAAGCCATTGAACAACATGCAACACCATGCATCAAAACCACATTTTCAAAGTATAAAACCAAGGATCTCTTACCTTGAGCATCCTTCACATATGGCTTTCAAAACCAGCACTAAACCATGCTAAAATATGCTTTCAAAACAGAATTAAACCATGCAAAACACATGCATTTCAATCATCAACCACAATTGCTTAAAAAGCCACTTCATATCACAAATCAAGTAAGAAAACCATTTACTTACTCTTGAGCTTAGCAAAGTTGTTTAGACTTAAACTAAGCTCCCAAACCTTCAAACCTTTGTTTAAAAGCCGAAAACCCAACTTCACTCACCGATAACTAAAACAAAGCTAGCCACCAAGCCTTCCAAGCATCCGAAACCTTCCGCAACACCTCTAAAGCTCACGGATCAAACTCCCCTGTTTCAAACACACAAAAACAGCACATTAATGCATCATTATGCATTAAGAACAGCAGCCACACAACCAAACTCGCTGCTCGACACAAATCCAACAATTCGGCTACCAAACACAACCGAAATCACCTCCAAACATTTCCAAAACTTAACCCAGCCAAGATCCATCACTTCTAACCATTTTTAAACATCATTTAACATCCAAAATGATCACAAACACATCCTTATACTCCCAGGTATAACAGATCACCAAAAACACTCCAAAAACAACCAAAAACTCAAGCAAAACTTAGGAAATTCAACCTATCCGGGATTGCATTAATTAAACCTCAACTTCTAATCAATTTGGCATTCATTTAACATCATTTTGACACTTCAAAACACTGCCCAAACAGATCACACGAAAATTTCACCAAAATCGCCAAATCTTGCATTTTAAGCAAAAATCAAGTTTCCAATTGAAAAGCCTTTAACAAAACACAAACCAAGGATTGAGAACTTGGGAATTTCAGTAAAGAACTGATAGTTTAGAGGAGAGAGACGTTCTTACCTCCAAACTTGAATTTCTCCTTTTTAGAGCCAAAAAGCTTGATGAAACAACTTGCAAATTGAGAGGTTTTGTTGATGAGATGATTAGGAATCAAATGAGAGTTGAAATGATAGATTTAGATGCCAAAATCAGAGAAGAAAAATCTGGAGAATTGTGTTTGGGTTGAGAGAAAATGAGAGAAAAGGAAAATGGAGAGAAAATGAAAAGTTAGTTAAGAAATGGTAAAAATGATTTCCCTCCTTTTCATAATCTTTAAAATCAGAATAAAGCCTTAAAATATCTTAGAAAAATCTGGAGAAATTCTTATTGGAATAATAGCTCCTTAAAGATTCAAAGTTTCAATCCTTTTTAAAACAGTCACCAAACTTTCAAAATTTACATTTTGGTCACTAGCCAAAATTTCAACCTTCCGAACCTCATTTTCCAAAATTGATTTCACAGTTCACTTTTATATATTAAAAGATGATTTTAGAACATTTTTCCATATTTTTAATGCAACCCGAACTAGGCTTTCCTAAATTCACTCTTATATATTCGATCAGCACTTTGACCGAACCGGTCAACGCCCAAAACTTCTGAGCCCAAAATCGGGGCGTTACAACTCTCCCCCCTTAGGAAATTTCGTCCTCGAAATTTCAACCGGCGAAAAGAGAACAACACTTTCTCAAAACACACACAAGGCAACACAAAACCTCAACCAACACTGAACACCTTCCACACAAAACTCCACTGAACCCAACACCACCACATGCTGTTCACAAACCCAGAACACTCAAAGATAGCCACAACTTAACCTTCCACATCTCCAGACTGTACACAGCCCCAACTTCAACCATAAAGAACTTTAGCTTTCACAGCACACACTACTGTAACCCACATCTTCCAAGACTGGTTCACACAGGGACTCTAACCAATCTAATTCAGCCACCATATAAACTTCTCTGCTTCCAAAACTCTTGCAACTCTCAAACCTCTTCCAAGAATCTTCCCAACAAGCAAAAATTCTTAAGCATCAACTGCTTACCCAAACTCCTCAACAAAAGCTGATAAACCTCCACAACTGTTGCCAACATTACCACCACGACTCACCAGGTCTACTCACCCACAAACCAAAATTACATCACAACCTCAACTCGGCTCCGCCAGCTGCTCCATACACCACCAGCTGACCTCAAAAGAATTTCACATACACACAACCAGCCAACCGCTTCTCACAAGAATCCTTCCAAACAACACAAGCCTTCGATCCTTCATGATCCTTCCACTTCAACTTAAATGCTAAGCTACCTCAGCACTTGAAAAAAAAACAACCACCAAACTGCAACCTCACTTAGCACCAAAGAACTACCACTCCCACTTAGCTATCAAACCACCTGATCGATTTTAACCTCAACCGGTACCCCTCACCACCAAACCACTAAACTCATAAAGCAACAAACACAAATCTTCTACCAACAGGCTATACCACCCTCACTATTACTAGCAACTAGCTTAACAAACTCCATTACCTCTAACTTCCACTCAGCACCAACACGACCTCTAAAAACCCACCAACAACCTAACAGATTCGATTAATTATTAGCGGGTGTGAACATCGTATGCATGATCACCAACATGCCCTATCAATGCCTGATGTACATGTATGCAAAACCTCTAATGTCATGCCACATGTATGCATGGACCAACATATATAATATAGCATATAACAATGATTTTAACTGTGCATGAATGCCAATTCACACCCTCCAATAACATCCTCAAATCCGTCTAAGAACAACCTCCTACCTCACTTCTAGCTTATCTAACTCCATCATACCAGCAACTACTAACCACAAAATTCTCACAAAACCCTCTTCACACCAAAGACATTTCCAAACTACAACCATTACCCCAAACATGCTAGCAACAAGACTAAACTTACCACGCAAGGAAAACCAACAGAAACCAAACTAAGGTAACTAGAACAAAGATTACTAAACAAGGTTACCTGAGCACACAACACCTCCCTAAAGCTTCATCAGACGAGCTCTCTTCCTCGCGGAACCATCATCCTCCTGCCACACCACTGCAGCACTAGCTAACACACTAGAGCCACCACCAACTCCTTGCGGTAAAGAACCTTGACTGTTCCGAGCCAACATCAAACAATCACGTCTGATGTGTCCAGCAGACCCACATTTCCAGCAACGCTCTTTTTCCACATTCTTCACAACTTTCGGCTCTATCTGCCACTTCTGAACCTTGCCTCGGCCGTGCCCACGACCTTTCTGAGATCCTTTGGCTATCACTGAAGCTGACTTCACCCCTAAAGGACAATCACGCTTAACATGCACTTTGGAACCACAATTCCAACAAACATCTGCGCCCCCACAACGTCCAACATGGCGCCTTTCACAACGGTCACACACCGGTGGCTGAACTTCCACTCCTTGCCCAAGCAACACTTGCCCCACAACAGCACCACCGTCACATTGCTCAACCCTTGGAAACTTCCCTCCAAGATACCTTTCACAAAAGGCAGATACAAAGAAATCCCAATCAATATCAGGGATATGTGACGCCACCGCCACAGATGTCCACCAGGCACAGGCATCCTCCAACATCAGGGAAACAACACTCCCCAGCTTACAAGCAAGATCACAGCCTTCCTGATCCAAGATCAGAACCACACTGGCCAACCAGGCCTCAAACATCTCCGGTGAAGAACCATGATATTCCACAGCACCCAAATCAAGCAAACGCTGCTTCGGCAAACCCACACATCCCACAGCCAGCACATCCACTGACTTTACCTTTACCACAGCCTGAGATGTTCCCAACACCTCCTGAACATCAGATGATGAACTCTTCACCACAGAACCAGCTTCTTTCCCTTGCCTTACCACCTCAACACCAGGCACAGAAAACTGAGACAAAACACCTCCACAAAAGGGTGAATTCCACGCCTTAACAACCTGCCCCAAGGCAGCAACCATCTCACTCAACCGTCATTCTTTCATCACCTCTGCCATACCACTAACAACAACAAACATACAATCACAACAAGCAAACAAACCAGTTAGACCAGCATTAAGCAAGGATTCAAACTCCAACTCCAAAATAACACAATAGCTATATTAATAAGGCAATGGGTATCCCGAATCCTCCCCTTACATGACATAACAGTCAACACAACATGGATATCACAACATCAAGCATATCAAACAACACACCTTGATCATGCTTACATCAAACAGCATCCACTTGCAACAGCATATTATTACATAACATACTCACAGCACTTTCATCATGCATAAAACCAACTCATAGCATCAGCTTAACATCAGCACAAACCACATAAGCTCAACCAAGATTCATAACCATAAAACATGCTTGAAAACATCAGCAACATGCTCAGAAACATCAACAATTTGCTCAGATACATCAGCATCATGCCCAGAAACACGTGTTTCAACCGACATTCAACCACACATCAGGGTAAACGACAAGCACACATCACAACAACTTACCGTTTTCCCCAAGCATTCGCAACACAGCTCTGATACCACCAAATGTAACCCCCGTAGCCCGGCCTAGACGGTTGACCCGAACTACGAAGATTACACGGGGAAAACCAAAGTCAACCCGAAAGTCAACCTTGATTAACGACCCTTTTTTTTTCTTTTTAATCTTGTCTAGATGCACATTAGTCCTATATGTGATCACACAAACATCATACTCAAAGATCACAACCATCAGAGATCATTCAAGGACCCAATTGCACAAAACACAACTTTAGGGACCAATTTGTAAATTCTGAAAACTTTGAGGCCTTAACCAGATTTTAAGTTACCAACTTAAAATTAATCATATTTCATGCATCTCAGCCAAATTTCAGCTTAAACGGACATCTCAAACTCATACAATTGCTCATACAAGATTCAGGACCAAAATGCAAACATTTTGAAACACATAACTGCCACTGTCAGCCCCCAACGGTCAACCGTTCCAAAACGGGAGACAGCCCGTTTCGAAACGCGGGGCCGTTCCGAAACAGGCATAGCCCGTTTCGAAACGGGGGTCTGGCAGAAGCCTTTCCGTTTCGGAACGGTGTCACCCGTTTCGGACGCCTGGGCTGCTTCGAGGCACCCGTTCCGAAACGGTTCACCCTGTTCCGAAACAGTCTGCACAAAATGCAGAAATTTGCCTATTTAAACATGCAATAGGCCAACCAAACATGCTCCAAACGCTACCAAACTTTGCCAACATGCAATTTAACACAAAGGAGGCATACTTGCATCAACAATTCAACAAAATTACAACATATACAAAAAGCCCCAAATCTAAATGCATGCTTCCTACACAAGCAACCACTTAAGCACAAACTTTCCAAACCAAACTCATTTATGCCAATACATGATCCAACAACAACATTAACATAAAAACATCCTTGTCAAACATAAACGAACACATACACGTTAACCCCGAGAGATTCTACCCCCATTGCCTTTATTAACTATAGCTATTCACCGAGACATACATCTCACTTGGAGTCCACCTTGAATCCCTTGCTCCTTGCTGTCCAAACTTCAAGAATCTGCATTGATGGACAAAAAGGAGCGTAAGCACATAATGCTTAGTGAGGAATGCTCAAAACCAAAACACCATCAATGCAGCGGGTCACAAAACACTTGTAAAACAAACCCGATTTATTTACCAAAGCCATGTTTGAAACCCTTTTCAACAACAAGCATCAAAACCATGCATTGCACATACATGAAAACCAACCCTTAGCTTAGCAAGCTAAGAAAACCTTCTTAAAGCACAACTTACAAAACATCCATTTAGCCAAACCATGCATAACACCAAATGCAAAGCTAAAACAAAACCATGGAAAGCACTTCCATTTCACAACATCCCTTTCTTAACCTTGAAAGCCTTTAAAAGCAAGAATCCTTTTAAAACCATTACTCAAGCAATCCATTACATGCATTTAACCAAGGCAAAAATATAAACCATTCTATCATCATCACATGCCTTTTAAAACAAGTCTTCCAAGACTCCAATGCATTAAAGATATATCATGCTCACATGCATCATTTATCAAATGATAATCAACACTTGTTCAACTTAACAAGTAAACATGCATTTACAAGCATTATACAATTTCCATGCAACCATGCATCTTTTCAAGCATTTCATGCTTCACATGCAAATATGCATTAATTCAAGCATCTCATGCTTCACATGCAAATATGCATCATTTCAAGCACCTCATGCTTCAACACAATCAAGAATATCATATTGGCCTTCAAGTGATCAATCACATCCACTTTTCAACTCAACATCCAATCGGATACGCGGATTCCGAGCGTTGTCCCTACGCTCCCTACACCCTACCAATCCAAGGTCCTCGAATGGGCAACACCTCCATTATGACCTCAACATCCTAAGGTTCCCATGTATGGACTTTTAAACACCATACAACCTTAGCTTTTCCCGAGGTTCCCATGTATGGACAACCATACAACCTCAACATGCACAAGGTTCCCTTGTATGGACTTTCAAACACCATACCACCTTTGCATCACCGATTGGTAGTTGTAGAAATCACTAACGAGATCCGGGACACCCTATACAAGATCCACACATGGACTTAACACTGCCATTGTGATCTCAACAAGCACAAGGTTCTCACATATGGACTTTTAAACACCATATAACCTTTGCTCAACCAAGGTCCTCGAATGGGTAACACCTCCATTATGACCTTAACCATCTCGTTAGGATACTTGAAGGGAGTTTCCCGGTCCACTCTTGACCACTCCACCTCCAAGGCGACTTAATTCACGGTGCACCCAATCCTATAGCCGGCTAACTATATCCGATCAAAGAACCAATAACCACTTACATCACTTGCCAATATAACCATCTTACCACATTAGTCCAATGTTCCACATGCATAACCATTATGCAAAACCATTACCACATTAATCAAATGATTCACATGCATAACCAATATGCAAAACCATCATTTACCAACATTAATTCACTGTTTTAAAGCATTAGACAAAGCCATTGAACAACATGCAACACCATGCATCAAAACCACATTTTCAAAGTATAAAACCAAGGATCTCTTACCTTGAGCATCCTTCACATATGGCTTTCAAAACCAGCACTAAACCATGCTAAAATATGCTTTCAAAACAGAATTAAACCATGCAAAACACATGCATTTCAATCATCAACCACAATTGCTTAAAAAGCCACTTCATATCACAAATCAAGTAAGAAAACCATTTACTTACTCTTGAGCTTAGCAAAGTTGTTTAGACTTAAACTAAGCTCCCAAACCTTCAAACCTTTGTTTAAAAGCCGAAAACCCAACTTCACTCACCGATAACTAAAACAAATCTAGCCACCAAGCCTTCCAATCATCCGAAACCTTCCGCAACACCTCTAAAGCTCACGGATCAAACTCCCCTGTTTCAAACACACAAAAACAGCACATTAATGCATCATTATGCATTAAGAACAGCAGCCACACAACCAAACTCGCTTCTCGACACAAATCCAACAATTCGGCTACCAAACACAACCGAAATCACCTCCAAACATTTCCAAAACTTAACCCAGCCAAGATCCATCACTTCTAACCATTTTTAAACATCATTTAACATCCAAAATGATCACAAACACATCCTTATACTCCCAGGTATAACAGATCACCAAAAACACTCCAAAAACAACCAAAAACTCAAGCAAAACTTAGGAAATTCAACCTATCCGGGATTGCATTATTTAAACCTCAACTTCTAATCAATTTGGCATTCATTTAACATCATTTTGACACTTCAAAACACTGCCCAAACAGATCACACGAAAATTTCACCAAAATCGCCAAATCTTGCATTTTAAGCAAAAATCAAGTTTCCAATTGAAAAGCCTTTAACAAAACACAAACCAAGGATTGAGAACTTGGGAATTTCAGTAAAGAACTGATAGTTTAGAGGAGAGAGACGTTCTTACCTCCAAACTTGAATTTCTCCTTTTTAGAGCCAAAAAGCTTGATGAAACAACTTGCAAATTGAGAGGTTTTGTTGATGAGATGATTAGGAATCAAATGAGAGTTGAAATGAGAGATATAGATGCCAAAATCAGAGAAGAAAAATCTGGAGAATTGTGTTTGGGTTGAGAGAAAATGAGAGAAAAGGAAAATTGAGAGAAAATGAAAAGTTAGTTAAGAAATGGTAAAAATGATTTCCCTCATTTTCATAATCTTTAAAATCAGAATAAAGCCTTAAAATATCTTAGAAAAATCTGGAGAAATTCTTATTGGAATAATAGCTCCTTAAAGATTCAAAGTTTCAATCCTTTTTAAAACAGTCACCAAACTTTCAAAATTTACATTTTGGTCACTAGCCAAAATGTCAACCTTCCGAACCTCATTTTCCAAAATTGATTTCACAGTTCACTTTTATATATTAAAAGATGATTTTAGAACATTTTCCATATTTTTAATGCAACCCGAACTAGGCTTTCCTAAATTCACTCTTATATATTCGATCAGCACTTTGACCGAACCGGTCAACGCCCAAAACTTATGAGCCCAAAATCGGGGCGTTACAGATACACTTAGCTAAGCTCAAGAGTAAGTGATTCGGAAACCCCTCTCTTGGAAATGTGCTATGTTTGATGAAAATGCACTTGAGTTAAGTGTGGATTTGTTTAATGTTTTAAAGCATGTTTTAAGCATGAATGTTGCTGGATTTTAATGCCATTATGTTAAGGATGCACTAGGTAAGTGATCCTTGGTTTTCATGTGTTGAACACATATGATGTTAAGCATGTTATGCTTGTGGAAATGGCATTGTGTTTATGCTTGTAAAACAGTGGATTAATGAGGTTAAATGATTATATTGGCAAATTGTAGAACTAATGTTTTGATATAATATTTGAAGAATATTTTGGACTAATTTAAAAAGAATTTAAAAACATTTCTAAAGTCCAAACATCTTGAAATTATGTTTAGGAAGTTTTTAAATGGTTTTTAATGTGTTTCAAAGGCCAAATTTCTCAAAAACCATAGGGCGTTTCGAAACACCATAGGGCGTTTCGAAACAGGGGGATTCCAGTGGCAAAACGTTTCGATACACGTATCGAAACGGGCCAAGCGTTCCGAAACGGTATAGGCCGTTTCGATACGCCTACGTGGCAACGACCCTAACGGCTATAAACCCCAACGGCTCTTTCCCAAATAATATTCAAAATGCAGGCGTTTCGAAACAGGATTAAGGCGTTCCGATACGCGTTCCGAAACGGCTATAGGGTGTTCCGAAACGGGTACCCCGACAGGCTGCAACGGCTATCTCTATAAAGAAGGCGTTCCGAAACGGGCTTGAAGCGTTCCGAAACGGGTAGCAGCTGAATTGCATTTTGGAGGAAATTAAAGTCTTCAAACGGCTATATTTTGATCCCAACGGCCATAAACGGCTACAAACTCAATTGGGACTATAAATAAGACCTCCAAGCATCAAGATTGAAAAGAGCTTCAATTGTTACAACATTATGAGTGAAAAACTTGTCTAGAGCTTAAATCGTTCATTTCTTGCTTAGACAACACTTGTGAGCTTACATTGTTAAATTTGCTCAAGTGTCTTAGGTTTTTGGGTGAGTGCTTCATTGTGCAAACAAAACACCTATTAGAGGGTTCAAGTTTGCTTCTTTGTTTATCTCTTTGTAAGAGAGGGGTTCCTTCAAGCTTTAGGTAGAAAGCTTCGAGGGTTTTGATCAAGGCTTTGGGTAGAAGCTTGATCGTTGTAAAGGGTTTCCTCCTGATCCTAGAAAAGGGGACGAATCAATTAGTGGATTGATTGTGAAATCCTTAGTAGGAAGCTAAGGTAGTGGATGTAGACCTTGGTTAGAAGGTTGAACCACTATAAATCATCGTGTCTTTATTCTTTTAGCTTCCTAAACCCTTCCACCCAAAAATTCACCTCTCCACCACTTGGCGAGCATAATCGGTTGATCGAATCGAGCGTGCAAAAAACCCAACAATTGGTATCAGAGCTTGGCTCAATCGAAGGGGATTCACATCCTATTGAGAAGATCCGGCAAGCTCGATCAACATTTCACCAACCGGCTCAAATGTCGCAATCCATCAACATACCGCCTTTCTTCGACGGAGATCACTATGCCCATTGGAAGACAAAGATGAAATTCTTCTTGAAGGCAAGAGATTACAAGCTGTGGGACATAGTTGAAGATGGTCCGTTCGTGCCTCAAGGAAGCAAAGTGGAATGGAGTGCCGACGATCGCAAGAAGATGGAGCTAAATTGTAGAGCCTTGCACATGCTTTTTTGTGCATTTGGCCCAACCATCTATGAGAAGATGTCTTCTTGTGAAAGTGCCAAGGAGGTATGGGACAAGCTTGAAGTCACATACGAGGGGACTAATGAAGTCAAGGAGACCAAGATTGGGCTCCTAACCTTAGAGTATGAGAACTTCAAAATGAATCCGGAGGAAAACATCGAGAAGATGTTTGATAGGTTCTCCACCATCACCAATGGTCTTAAAGGATATGGAGAAATCATTCCGGAAGAAAAACTTGTCCGAAAGCTCATCTACTCTCTTCCCGAGTCTTGGGACTCAAAAAGGACCGCCATCATCGAAGCCAAAAATTTGAAGACTTTGAAGCTTGATGAACTCATGGGGTCACTTCTTACTCATCAAATCATGAAGAAGAACAAAGAAGATGAGAAAAGGAGGGAAGAAATTAGAGCTATGGGAGAGAAGAAACTCAAGAGTATTGGCATCAATGTAAATGCCATGGCTCTCAAATCCTCCGCATGTCATCATGAAGATTCAGGTGAGGAGGATAGTGAAGATGAAGAGATGTCCTATCTCTTCAACAAATTCACCCGGTTCATGAAGAACAAAATGGAAAAATCCAAGCATGAATCGAGGAAGAAGATGAAGGATTCCCACAAATCCAAAAAGAAGGGATCATCTTCTAAACAAGCATACGTGGCCACTTGGAGTGATGAAGACTCCACCGATAATGAAGTAGCCCACCTATGCATGATGGCCCTCAATGAGGGGGAGGTAACTTCTAACTCATCTTTTTCAAATTCTTATACTTTTGATGAGTTACAAGAAGCTTATGATGAATTGGTTTTTGAATTCAAGGCTTCATTTTCAAAAAATAAAAAATTGATTTCAAAGTTGAAAACCGAAAATGATTTGCTTTCTAAAACCAATTTAGAGTTTGAAGCAAAAATCAAAGATTTTGAGCTTAAAGTTTTAGATTTACAAAACTTGCTTCAAACGATGGAAAGAGATCATCAAAAAGAAGTCGATGATCTCAAAAAGGAAAAAGATTTGATTTCCAAAGAACTTGAAAAGAAAAACAATTTTGGAAAATCAAATTTTTATGTAAGACAATCTAGTGCCCCTAGATTTTTAAATGGAAAATGTTTTAGAAGTGTTTGGGTCCCAAAAGGACTAACCACTTCAACTAAAAAGGATGAAATTGAAAAATGGATTCCTAAGGGGACTAAATTTTGTGCTACTAACGTCTATGGATCCAAAGCAATTTGGATACCAAAAATTACTTGATTGTCTTTTGCTAGGTGTGATGGAGAATGATCAACAAGTCAAAAATTGAGGGGGAGCTCCATACACACAAGGAAGAACACTTGAAGAAGGAAGGCTTCACATCCTCCCTTGAGTTCAAGTGTGGTAAAATCTAGTTGTTTTAGTGTTTATTGATTTATTTTATTTTATGTCAACTAGATATTCATAAATGTTGAACTAACATTTTAATGATGCTTTGAGTAAGGGGGAGCCAATTTTTTTTAACCAAAATTTTAAAGTGTCAAAATTTTTTTTGCCTCCTATGTTATCTTGAACATAAATGTCATTTTAAATTCTTTTTGATATAACAAAAAGGGGGAGAAATGGTTTGAAAAATTGAATTTTCAAACGAATAAGGGGGAGCTTTATTTTATTTCATATCTTAATCTCTTATTCACAATTTTAAAGTTAAAGGGGGAGAATCCCAAACAATTTTTCAAGTTGGTTTTATTATATCAAAAAGGGGGAGATTGTAGAACTAATGTTTTGATATAATATTTGAAAAATATTTTGGACTAATTTAAAAAGAATTTAAAAACATTTCTAAAGTCCAAACATCTTGAAATTATGTTTAGGAAGTTTTTAAATGGTTTTTAATGTGTTTCAAAGGCCAAATTTCTCAAAAACCATAGGGCGTTTCGAAACACCATAGGGCGTTTCGAAACAGGGGGATTCCAGTGGCAAAACGTTTCGATACAAGTATCGAAACGGGCCAAGCGTTCCGAAACGGTATAGGCCGTTTTGATACGCCTACGTGGCAACGACCCTAACGGCTATAAACCCCAACGGCTCTTTCCCAAATAATATTCAAAATGCAGGCGTTTCGAAACAGGATTAAGGCGTTCCGATACGCGTTCCGAAACGGCTATAGGGTGTTCCGAAACGGGTACCCCGACAGGCTGCAACGGCTATCTCTATAAAGAAGGCGTTCCGAAACGGGCTTGAAGCGTTCCGAAACGGGTAGCAGCTGAATTGCATTTTGGAGGAAATTAAAGTCTTCAAACGGCTATATTTTGATCCCAACGGCCATAAACGGCTACAAACTCAATTGGGACTATAAATAAGACCTCCAAGCATCAAGATTGAAAAGAGCTTCAATTGTTACAACATTATGAGTGAAAAACTTGTCTAGAGCTTAAATCGTTCATTTCTTGCTTAGACAACACTTGTGAGCTTACATTGTTAAATTTGCTCAAGTGTCTTAGGTTTTTGGGTGAGTGCTTCATTGTGCAAACAAAACACCTATTAGAGGGTTCAAGTTTGCTTCTTTGTTTATCTCTTTGTAAGAGAGGGGTTCCTTCAAGCTTTAGGTAGAAAGCTTCGAGGGTTTTGATCAAGGCTTTGGGTAGAAGCTTGATCGTTGTAAAGGGTTTCCTCCTGATCCTAGAAAAGGGGACGAATCAATTAGTGGATTGATTGTGAAATCCTTAGTAGGAAGCTAAGGTAGTGGATGTAGACCTTGGTTAGAAGGTTGAACCACTATAAATCATCGTGTCTTTATTCTTTTAGCTTCCTAAACCCTTCCACCCAAAAATTCACCTCTCCACCACTTGGCGAGCATAATCGGTTGATCGAATCGAGCGTGCAAAAAACCCAACACAAGTGATGGAAATGGTTTTTGGTTGTGTTAATCAGATATAGTTAGCCGGCTATAGGATTGGGTGCACCGTGAATAAAGTCGCCTTGGATGTCGAGGGGTTGTGATTGTGCCGTAATCTCCATCCGAGTACCCTAACGATTGAGGTTAAGACCACAACGGTAGATGGTTTAGTCCCGTGTGTGAGTCTTGTGTATGTGTCTCGTACTCTCGTTAGTGAAATTATACAACTACCGATGAGTGATGTTGATGGGTTGTGATTGTGCCATTAATCTCCATCACGGGTGTTGAGGCCTGAAATGGCCATGAGGTTTTGGAACGGGTAGGGACGTACCGAAACGGTTTTGCTACTGGAAAGGGGTGTTTCGATACGGGTCTCGGATCGCACCCGAGTATCGAAATGGTTAACCAAGTTTTGAAACGACCGTTTCGGTACATGGCCATCCGTTTCAAAACGCCTGACCGTTGAGTTTGAATTTGAATTGTTTCAGGTTTCTATTTCTTACATTTTGGTCCCTGAGTTTTGGTTGCTTAACTTAATGAGTTTGAATGATTTGTTTGAGATGAAATTTGACATGATGGCATGTTATATGATTAATTACGGATCGGTAACATTAAAACTTGTTTACTCCTTATAATTCTGGAAATTTACATTTTAGTCCCTAAAAGACGTTTATATGCATTTGAACCCTTGTTTGGGTTCCGTTCGCTGTGTCGCTTCCGCTAAAATGATTTGTTAATCATATAGGCTAATAATGAGCATCTAGAAAATAAAAAAAAAGAAAAAAGGGTCGTTAATCAAGGTTGACTTTCGGGTTGACTTTGGTTTTCCCCGTGTAATCTTCGTAGTTCGGGTCGAGCGTCTAGGCCGGGCTAAGGGGGTTACAAGCTTGGCATCATTATTCTCTACCTTTTTGCTGAGCATCCTCTGTGTCACTTGGCAGAATCTCTAGAGGTCTGGCATTAAGTGCGCTGACAATCTATCCAATGTAAACTTCCAAGTTCCTCATGGATGCTGCCAGACTCTGGATGGTGGCATCATTATGCTCCATATAATCCATCAAGGTGTTCTCATTTGGAGATCTTTGCTCTGGCAATAAATTATTCTGGGCTCTTTGTGGTACTACATTCTGGTTCAATCATGGCATGGAATTCTGGCTAAATTCTGGCAGGGCATTATTGTTCTTCTGTTGGGCATTGTATTGGTCATCGCTTTGATTCACCCAAGAAAAGTTGAGATGTTTCTTCCAACCTGCATTATATGTATTGCAATGTTGGTTAAAATTTTAATAAAAATTACCAACAAAATTTACCGATTCAAGGTTGACATGGAAATCATCTACAAGATGATCATCTCCACAAATGGTGCAAAATGGATCTAATGTTGTGACTTCTTGAGATTCATAACTCTTTTGCAAACTTTTCACAATGCTGGTGAGATTGGAAATATGGGCATTGATGGATGTTAGTGTATCAAGCTCCAATTTTCCGATTGTTTTTGTGTCAGTCCCTAGTCTGGCAGTGGGATACTCAAAATTGTTGCTAGCAATCCTGTCAAGGATATCAACTGCCTCAGTGTGCAACTCCCTTAGCCCGGTCTAGACGCCCGACCTAAACTAAGAAGATTACACGGGGAACACTGAAGTCAACTCGTAAAAGTCAACCTCGATTAATGACCATTTTTTCTTTATCTTCTCTAGAAGCACAATATTTTAACTTATATGAATAGCATGACACATAGAAGAAAACGGCGCAGCGATCGGAGTTCGTTAAGGGGTACAATTGCATACATTTGACTTTTAGGGATTAACTTGTAAATTTCAAGAATTACGAGAACTAACCAGATTTTGGAGTTACCAAACCAAAATTAATCATGTAACATGTCAGCATGCCAAAACTAATCTCAAACGGATCATCCAACTCAATTAATTAAACATTCGAACATTCAGGGGTCAAATCGCAAGAAAGTTAAACCTGGAACAATTCAAAATCAACGTCCAACGGTCACCTGTTCCGGAACGCTGTACTCCGTATCAGAACGGCCGTTTCGAAACCGTGTTGACCGTTTCGATAAGTGGGTGCGTTCTAAAACCAGTTTCGAAACCAGTCTTCCCAGTAGCAAAATGTTCCGGAACGATCACACCCGTTCTGAAACCCCCTGGCCAATACAGGCCATCGTTTCGATACGGATGAGGGCGTTCCGAAACGTCCTGCCCTGCAACATCAGACTTTGCTGGTTTTTATACAACTTTACACACCCAAAAGCATTCCCACACAAGTTACAACCCACATAGAACTTGTATACACATCAACGACCATTAACATGAAGCACAAGCTAAAACGTAGCATCATTCATGCAAGCATTAGATCTATAGGGATGCTTCCTAGTCTTCAAAACCATACAAAAGCTAAAAACCACATTCATGCACAAATTAATCCTCAAAGGCCATTTACAAATCAGAATAAGCAAACCATCATATCTAAGCTAAGAAATCAATAATGAAACCCTTAAACCAAGGTTCAAATCCCCCCATTGCCAAATCTACTTATTAAAATTCTCCAAAGTTCATACTTGAGTTCGAGTGACAACTTAGGCACCTTCACTTGCTACTCCTCGGCCCTCAAGCTTAGCTATCTGCATTGTTGGGAAAAGAGGAGCGTAAGCACACTTTCTTAGTGAGGGAAAACTCAAGAATACACTAACAATGTGGTTGTTTTAAAACACAAATCAAACCATTTCATGCTCATTCTCAATCATGCTTTCAAAACCAAAACAAATCATTCTTATATCATGTTCCACATGTATCATTAATCACATGCATTGCTCTCAATGCAAATCCACATTAAGCCTCACTTGCTTAATTCACATGCATAAAATCCTCTTATGCAATAACTCAACATCAAGCATCTCATGCACACTAAATCATGATGCTTTCATTTAAAAAAACATGATACATGGGCAACATCGATAACACACATATATTGGCATTTAACATCCGGCATAGGCTCACCCATATCTGTTATGATGGACTCACCTCCATCACTTTCATACACAATATCAGATACACGGACTCACATAGGCTCACCCCTAAACGCAATGATAGCTCACCCCATATTAGTGGCTACAAATGGAATTAGGCTCACCCTTAACCCATAGTGATAGGCTCACCTCTATCACCCACAATAGGCTCACCCCATATTACGTCACGTAGTTATACAAACGTACGTTTTATAGATTATAGTGCACTCACATCCTATTGGTCGACCAACGTATCCGAGTATTAAGAATAAATCAAACCTTGCCAATATATCTCTAAAAACCATGTTAACTCAATGTTTTCAATGCATAATCAAAAATCTTCACATATCCCAAATTAAACATGCCTTTCAATAGAAAAAACATTCTATACAAGATCATACCATCTTGTATTCAAACCAAACCTTTTCATGGGATAATCATAAGAAAAAACCATGCTTAAATCCATGCATAACAATGAGTAACAATCATCATCAAATCATGAGTGTGAGATACCATGGAGTCCATTTCAATACCGAAAACTGAGAGAACAAGAAACCATACTTACTTCCGAGATTAGCTAAGCCTTTCAAGCTCACACTAACTTCCCAATACCTTGTATCCAAGCTTACAAAGCTTTAAAAACATGTCCACTCACCGACAACGTGAAACCTTGCTTGCCGACACGGAAATCACTCTTCCAGAACCTCCACAACCGACTCGTTTTCCTCCGGATCAAGATCCCCTGTTTTCATATCATCAAAACAGAGATCCAAATGCATTAAAATGCATTCCAACACCAGCAACTAAACACAAACTCGTTGCTCACCCAAACTACACCAATGTACCCATCAAAAATAACTGAAAACTCAATCGATTGCTTCCTAAACCAAGCTCAGCCATCATACATCACTTTCAATCATTTATAAACATCAAAATACACCTTAAATCAACCTAAACCCATCCACATATCTTCAGCATCAAAACTTCATTATTTCACCTCCAAAAACTCAACTAAAACTATCATAAAACTCAAGGATATCAAGGATTTCGGGATCTATATCATTTAAACACTTTCTCAACAACATAATCAACTTAAAACTCAATTAGAAATCATCCAAAACAAAGCTCATCAAAACAATTCCGAAAATCAAGAATTAAATCACAATTTTGCAAGATTTTGATCTTAAACCATAATTATTATCAAAACTCAGTTAAAAACATCAATTGAGAGTCAATAATCTTGGGAATTTCAATAAAGAACCTTGATTAAAGGTTGAGAATGGGATTTACCTCCAATCCTTGCTTTCCTCAAAGAATGACAATTTTTTGCTTCACAAATCTTGAAGAAATTCAAAAAAGGATTCTTTGGAAATGAAAAAGAAACCAAGGGAGAGTGTTTGGAGAAAAGAAATCTGGAGAAAAAGATTTAGAAGAGTGTTTAGCTGATAATGAGAAGAGAAAAGTAGTTACGAACTAAAATCTCCCAAATTGACTATTTAATTAATAAAATAAATAAAAACTTAAATTCAATTAATTAAAAATCATTTTAAAAACATGTCATATTAAGGAAAGGCTTAATTTCCATAAAGCTCCCTAAAGATTCTAAGACTTTGACTCTCCCTTTGAAAATTGCATTTTTCACAGTTTTGAAACTTTACATTTTGGTCACTACACAAAATGTACCACCTCTAAAACTCTTTTTGAAAGATTTATTTGACCAATCTCTTGAAAATAATTTTAGAGGATTTTAGAATCTTTTACCAAAATTTTATCCTATCCCGATCCTTGATTCCCCAAAAACCCCTAACGCGATTCGAACCGTTCCAAACTGGTCCGATCCGATGCCTAAAACATCTAGGCCCAAAACCAGGGTGTTACACTGTGTATTTCTTGTCTAGAAATGAACCATTTTCCGAAGCATTAAAAAAAAGTCCTGGCATGATCATAAAGTCCGATGTAAAAAATCTCTATCTGGTCCAAGCAGGGAATCCATGCATGGGACATCTTCTCAATATGTCTTTGAATCGCTCCCAAGTATTATAGAAAGTCGCATCATTAGCTTGCCTAATGGTGGCGATTTTAGTTTGTAGCTTGGCACTTAATGCCGGTGGCTGGAATCTCAACAGGAATATATGGCATAAATTTGCCCACGAAGTGACTGAACACGGTGGCAATGAATTTAGCCACAATTTTGCCCTATCTCGCAAGGAAAATGAAAAGAGCTTCCATCCTTATTGTCTCTTCACTCACACCAGGCTGGAAGAATAGTTGGCAAACCTCCATGAATTGCATCAAATGCTTCATTGGGTCTCCATTAGGTGATCCATCAAACTGACCTGCATCCATTAGCAATTGAATCATTATCGCTTTAAGCTTAAAGTAAGCCATATTTACCTCTGGCATGATCAATGCTGACATCAAATCATCTATGGTGGGTTCTAGATGTTTTCTTACAGATCGTTTTTTAGGTATCTCAGCAACAATAGTTGGAGCTGGCGGTATAACTGCAAGTATTGCCGACATCTCCTGGTTGATGGAATTGCTTATCTCATTGTCTATCTCACCATTGCCTTCCACCATCTTCTGGTTATTGGCATTGATTATGGAATTGTCTATCTCACCATTGCCATCCAACATCTCCTGGTTATTAGCATTTATTATGGCACTGTCTATCTCACCATTGACGTCACGAGCCTCTTCTCGACATTCTCTTCTTAAGCTACGTATGGTTGGGTCATCTTGTAAATATTCCTTCAAAGTGCTTCTCATGTGCATATACCAAACGAAATAAATTAAACAGAAAAAATAAAAACAAGTAAAAATCAAAACAATCAATTCCGTTGCAATCCCCGCCAACGATGCCAAAAACTTGATGACATAATATTGCATGGCAAAAGATTAAGTATTCAGTGTAAATATGCAAGCAAAAACAATTCCAAGAATACGTCTTTTACGTGCAAGTATACACGGTCAGCAAGTAATATAGAAGTAAGTTGAGTATCATCTCCACAGGGATTGCCTAGGGGAATTAATTGCCACGATTAATACTTGTGAATTAGAAAAAAAAATTGATGACAATTGATTGAAGGAATGAGTAAAATAAAAGAATTAAAGATTATAAAAAGAATAGAAGTAAAGTGAAGATTACAGTAATGAAAATGATAGCAATCTGGCAAACAATGGGTGCAAGAATGATAACAAAGATTTGGCAAAGAATGTCTAAATTTTATGCTAGTAATGTCGGCTAGTAATAACGTCCTATCTTGGCATTGACTGTCGAGCAGATTCAAAGTTGGCATTACCTCTCTCGATGGTAATGCCCGAAATTAACCATGTAAAAACCCTTATATCTCTTTAAAAAAGTTTTGCATAAATTAATCCGAGTAAGTCCCAATCTATACTCCCAAGGGGTAGATTTCTCTCCCCTGATAAGATCATCTACTTGAACATATTCTCTCAAAGCATCTCGCCTTAGTATCCAACAACTGATCATTTCCACCCAAGTCTATTAAGATATTGAATAGCAATAGGCCAATAATGCCAGCTCTCGCTTGGCAAAGTATTTAAAAAACAGTAATGACATCTCTTGCTTGGCAAGACAGTTAGAAAATAGTAAAGCATGCGAGATAGAATAACAATGCCAGGACGTTGAATTATTACCAATCAAACATAAAACACAGCAAAGATAGGATTGAAATCATTCTTAAACACAAGAGAGAAATATAAAAGTTCAACAAGAATTAAAGCAAGGAAGGAGCTCCCTCGATGCAGCCCTTCAATGGATTCCCAATGTCTCATGGAATCCTCAAGCCTTTGATCTTGTTGTCTCCGTTTCCCCCTTCTTCACTGTTGCAGACTGCTTCTCAAGTTCAAGCCTTCATCTTCTTCATCGTCTTTTTCTCCTCTCCAATTCCTTGTTAAATGATGATCGATCTCCTCTTTAAATAGGCTTGCGTAGAAGCCTTTATGATAAGCCTTTGCATTTAAAATTTTAATGAGCAAGGGATAAGGCTTGCGATCACCTTATCCTTTGTTTGGAGTGCAAGGCTGATTAGGTGATAAGCTGATAAGGCTAGAGCTGACATCATCGTGCCGATACTGCTCTGGCATCCTAGCTTGGCATGATTCTACCAACTGTGCTCTAAGCTATTTTTTCGGAGATTGATCCAATCTCTATTTTCTAGTAGCCTGATCTAGTCCTGTTTTTCGGGTTCATCAGCTCCTTGGCATGGCATCAAGTTCCTCTGCTATGCCAATCGATGCTTGGCATTGTTGTGCCAACAACATCTCAACATACTCTATAGGATCCTTTCATTTTGCGCTGCTCTACTTCACTCTGTCAAATGTTGTGCCAAATCTGAAATAATATCACCAAAAACATCCCTTCACACTGGCATAACTTCAATTCCTAACACTTTATTCAAATGCATGTTTTTATGATTTAAATGGAACTAAATGTACTTAAAAGACAAGAAAAAAACATGTGAAATAGTCATGAAAAACTGTACTTTTGAGGTGTCAACAACCACTTTGCTTAAGTTACAACGATGAAAAATAAATAGATTGATAGAGATGAATAATAAGTAAAATAAATTAAGAGAGATGGCCTGGTTATCGTGAGTCGTGGAGTGGTAGTTGAATGGATCGTCTTGGTAATTGAGTGCAAGAGCAACTCATGTAACACCCCCTTCCCAGCCTGGTCGAGAACCAGGTCGGAGCGTGCTACAGGTGAACAATACGGTGCAATAAACTTTCAATTTTTAATAGACACTTGAATAATGTGTATACCATAATCCATTACCGAAACAATACTCAAACATTTGGACCAATTCTTAACTATTACATGTTTTAGGGACTAATCTGATAAATTACAAGTCCTTCGATACAATTGACCATACCACAATGAAATTCAATGCAATATTAATAAGTCTATAAATTTTCATGCAATTCGGTATTCATTTTCTCATTCAATTTAACCATCCTAAATTCAATGACCATTCTATTTCGAAACACTTTGATGATGTTTTGATACGAGTGATTGATGGTCAACATTAGTTGACTTTGCCCATTACCGTATCAATACGGGCAAGCCTTGTATCGGTACGGGTTGACTCCCTTTGACCTTAACTTTGACTCGTTTCGATACACGTTGGACCAATATCGAAACAGAGGATTCTAGTCGCAAAATGTTTCAATACGGCTCTAAACCGTTTCAATACGCCTTGATCCTTGGGTTCAATTATGCTTAACTGTATCGATATGCCATGACCCGTATCGATACGGCCTGACCTGTAATGACAGATTTTTATTGGTTTTTAATTGAATTGACTTATCAAATGATGTTCAAATACAATGAAACTTTGCATTCAGTATTTCAATACTATAAACTTCTGGCATGACAAATTTCATCATCATTCGAATCCATTTACTATGTTTTAACCTTTTTAAGCCAAATATGCATATTAAGCCATCTTTATGCAATCTTTAACAAGGCATTTATGGCAATTAAACCACATATAACACATAACCTTTATACACATAGACAAAACATCAAAAGCAACTAGTTTAACTACTTTGCCACTATTCTAGGAGTTCATATGGACAAAATACTTTACTTTAGGCTCGAGGTAACTTTCCGCTTTACCAATTAGCTCCGATCTTGAAATGATAACTCTTAACCTGAAATGTATGGACAATAAATACATTAGACTTATATAGTCTAAGTGAGGTTGCCAATGACAATGAATGTACATGGTATACTATCTTGCATGCTTTGATGACAATCATAACATCTATTATGTAAATAAACATGGCATGCTCTTCATTCATATCAAAGCATAACATCAATCATCATATCATCAATGGCAATATCATAACAAAGCAATATCATTAACCAATAATCTTCCTTGGATCGATTTACCCGTATTTGGATACACGAATTCCACCACTACACCAACAATGAACAAATATGGTCCAACATCCTCCACTACTCCATTTTGACCAACACATATAACATCCCTCACTATACCGTATACACTATGTACCACTGAGCTCATGAATTCTATGGCATGCCAATTGTATCCAATACTTCGACCCCAAGGTTCAATAACAATAATTTGATATCAATGATTCAATGAAAACATCTCAATAATCATATGGACATAGAAATACGCAATAACAACAAATACATGTCAATGATTCTACATGTCAATGCTTCAATGATTTCCATGATAACAATAACAATGCATCGGACAATAATTTGATGCAACACTTACTAAAACTTACCGAAATAGCTTTCAATAATGTTTTATGCAAATCCCTTTAATTCCATAGTTAGTAAAATCAAACGAAATCAATAACGATGAATTCAAAAAGGCTTCTCGTGTACCACCCCGAAAACTGATCTAGTCGGAATTAGGATTATGATGATCAGAGAATTCGTGTTAAAATATTCGAATATTGAATTTTTACTATGGATTATATTGCTAAGTGATCCTAAATGAATTTATTCTTAGTTAAGACTTCCCTGAAAATGCTTAAACAATGATTTTGAGATAGGGGTTTTGATACAGTCAGACCCGTACCGAAACGGCATAGGTAAGGCATTTCAAAATGTTTATAGGCGTTCTGATACGGTTATAACTGTATTAACTAACTTTTAATTTTTTCTTATCTGTTTCGATACGACTATATGCGTTTCGAAATAGGTCCCCTGTTTCGAATATGTTTGAAGGTTTAATTGAAAAGAAATGATGAGGTGATGACTCACCAGCTTGCTTACCACCTTCTCTCACGTGAATGATCATGAAAGATGACTAGTGGTTTTATATAGGTTTAATTTTGATAAGATAAAGAAAATATAGGAAATAATATTATATAGCTTACCCATGGATGAGGGAAACCTTCCCATTGGCCATAAGGGAGGTGGGAAATGATTAAGCTTGAGAAATGAATTAAAGAAAGTTTTCACCTTTGTCTTGCTTCACCGAGACCAATTCTTTACCTTTTATTTTGAAAGAATAAGCTCACACCTCCATTGTCTTCAACCTCAAGCACTCAAGCATGCACCTCTCTATTTGATCCTTTTAGGTTTAAGTTCATCTTGCTTTAAGAACATCAATTTATTGCTACCGATCGGTTCAAGAAGTGGAAAAGATTAACCTATTGTCTCCATTGAAAGCTAGGAATAAGGGAATCACCATCCGAGAGCCTTAGGAGCTTTAGATTATCGATGTGAGTGTAGTCGAAGTCTCGGAATTAGGCGAGGAGCCTTTTTGAATTCATCGTTATTGATTTAAGTTGTCTACTAACCATTGGTTTAAAGGGTTTTGAATAAAGCATTATTGAAAACAATATTGGTAAGTTGTGGTAAGTATTGCATCGAATCATTGTCCGTAGCATTGTTATTATTGTCATCGAAATCATTGAAGTAAATAGAATCATGGACCATTGGACTTTGCATTGGATTCTTACTATTGCTTATTGACATGGAAAATATGATTGTTGATTTAATTGTATGATACTATTGCCATCGAATTATTGTTATTGAACCTTGGATTCGAAGTATTGGATACAATTGGCATGCCATAGAATTCACGAGCTCAGTGTATGGGTAGACGCCGGTCCTAGGGCTACGACCTATATTGATTTGGCGAGTCATCAGGATGTATTGTGTATTGGTCTTATTGGCAATGTCGGCGGGTTGACCATTCATTGATTTTGTGAGGAGGTGGAATTCGTGTATCCATACACTGTGAATTGATCCAAGGGAACCATTGGTTATAGATATTGTTTTGTTATGAAATCATGTTATTGCCATTGATCATATGATACTATGTTTTTGTTGTGAATAAGGAGCATGCCATGTTTATTGCATAATTGATAGTATGATTTTCATTGAAGCATGATAAATGACATACTATATTCATCCACTATTTTTGTGACTACCTCACTAGGCAAAGCATGCCTAATGTATTTCATTGCATCCATTTCAGGTTAGTCAAGTTTTGCACCGAGATCGGAGGAGTTGAAGCGTTGCACAAGTCACAATCAAGCTATAAGTAATGTATATCGACCTTTTTGATCTCCTAGTGTAATGCCCTAGTTTTGGGCCTAGATGTGTTTCGAGGTTGAATCGGGTCGGTCGAGAACGATTCAAATCTTTAAGGGAGGTTTAGGGAACACCTAGTTCGGGATGTTTTACAAATATGTAAAAATATCTAAAAATCCTCATTTATTGTATAAATGGTTATGGAGAAACAATTTTACAAAATGTGATTTGGAAATACTACATTTCGGTGTAGTGGCCAAATTGCAGTTTTTACAAAAGTTGACTAGTGACTGTTTTGTAAAGGATTGAAACTTTGAATCTTTAAGGAGCTAATTTTACCAAAATGTTTTTCATCAGATTTCTCTTTAATTTGGGAGTTTTTAATAATGTTTTAATTAAGGAATAAAAGAGAATTAAAAAGAAAGTCTAAGTTGACTTTTTCATAACTACCTTACGTTAGTTTTTCCTCATTTCATTTTCTCTCAACTTCCACTCAGCCAAACACATTTCCTTCACCAAATAACCTTTGATTTTCGTATCTTTTGCTGAAATTTCATTCTCCTAAGGATTCCTAATCTTTACCTCATCAAAACCTTTAGATTTTACTTTGAATTTTCAAGACATCTTGCCCAAATTGAGGAGAAATCAGCCATTAGAGGTAAGCTTCGTCCTTCTTCTCTAATGATCAGTTCTTTACGGAAATTCCCAAGTTATCAATCCTTTGTTGATGATTTTTGAGTTGTTTTAATGTAAGAAACATGAAATTGTAGTAAAACTCAAGATTCTTGGTGAGATCTTGATGATTTTCGTAACTCTTGGTTAGGCTCTATTTTAAGGTTGATTTCTAATGTATTTTGGATGATAACTGATGTTATAAATGAGATTTTATTAAACAAATCCCGAATAGGTTTGGATTCCTAAGTTTTACATGCTAGATTTGTGGTTTTTGGAGTGTTCTTGGTGTTCTGTTGTTGCTGGAGATATAAGGACATGTTTATGGTGATTTTTGGTGTTGATTGAGGTTTAGAAATTATTAGAAATGATAGATCTTGGCTGGGCTTTGTTTTGGAAAAGTTTGGAGTTGATTTCGGTTATTTTGGGTAGCCGAAATGGTGTTTTTTAGTAGTGCAGCGAGTTTTTTTTGAGTGGCTGGTGATTTCAATGTACGATGATGCATTAATCCTCTGCTTTTATGTGTAATAAAAAGGGAGACATCTTCAGACGCTTTTGGTGTTGATCCGGAAGTGCCGAAAGCTTAGATATCATTTCCGCAATTAAGCGAAACATAATCGGTGAGTGCGAATGGTTTTAGAAGTCCTTGAGGGACAAAGAAACAAGGTTTGGGGATTTAGGATTGCTTTGAAACACCATCCTAAGTCTGGAAGTAAGTATGGCTAGATTTGCTCTCAACTATGTGGTTGATGCCCCTAAATGCTTTTACATGCTCTTGTTTTGAGATAGACAAATTCCTACTGTTTTGTGCATGATTTGTAGCATGAGATGATGCTTTGTAGAGTTTTCATGAGGTAGCATGTTGTAATAAAGAGTTTTGAGATTTTGATTTAATGCAAAGCACGAGATATGGTTTTGAAATGAGATGAGAAAGATTAGAGAAATGTTGCATCAAAAACAATAGGTGAGATGATAATTTTAATGTAATATATTGGCATAAATGATGAGATAATTATCGGATATAATTGGTCGACCAATAAACTAAAACATCATACGTGCACAATAAACTAAAACATCGTACGTGCACTTTGGAGTCGGGCAATGGGGGTAGTGCCATCCCGATCCAAAGTGAGAATCTGATGATGAGAGATACCATCGGGCTAGGACTTGGTGAAATACCCAAGCATTATGGCGAAGAGTTATACCGTCATGAGAGTCTGGTGATGTGATATTCCACCGAGGTAGGACTTGACTTCGAGTCAAGCTAATCCGCATATCCGTGTAAAGATATAATATGAAATGCCAATATATGAAATTGTATTTGATTCACATGTACCAAATGTTGAGATGATTTATGCTATGAGAAATGCATATGAGATTTATGGTATGAATTGTTTTTGTTTTCATTAAGCATGTATTTGGCTTTGCCATGAGATTTGCATTGGTTTAATGCATGAGATAGAATAAAGGTACATGTGTTTTAAATGGTGAGTTGCTTTGAAATGAGTTTCAAGCATAAGATAGAAAGTGTATGTTGTAGAAAATGGTTTTTGAGATAGAGTTTTGATGATGCATTGTTGTGTTGGTTTTCTTAGAGCTTTCCTCACTAAGAAAATGTGCTTACACTCTCTTTTACCAACAATGCAGATAATTGAGATGTTTTTGGGCAGCATTGAGGCTAAGATCATCCAAGGAAGTGAGAAGTTCATGTATGGTGATATTTCCGTATGTTTTAGTATTGATATTTGGCAATGGGGACCTATGGTTGGTTTTGGGAGATGTGTTTTGAACTCCCTATGGTTGTTGCAAGTTTAATATGGTTTTTGTGGATTATAATTTTCCTATTTGGTTTGGTTTGAGGCTTGAGGCTTTTATATGGTTTTTATGACTAGGAAGCATGCCTTTAGACTCAATGGTCATATGCTTGATGACATGCTTTAGCTTAAACCTCATAGTAGTGATCTTTGATGTTTAATCATGTTGTTGGTGTGTTATGGTATGATTTGGGATGTGTTTGAATGTGTAAAGTTGTGAAAAAACAGAAAATTTTATAGTTGCAGGGCAGGGTGTATCGAAACACCCTTATCTGTTTTGGAACAGGGGCCTAAAATAGCCATAGTGTTTCGGAACAAGTAAGAGAGTGTTTCGGAACACTTTAGCTATTGGAAAGCCATGTTCCGATACGGGTTTCGGAACGAGCCCGAGTACCGAAACGGTCAATCCAGTTTCGATACGGCCGTTTCGATACAAGGGTCGGTGTTTCGAAACACCCAACCGTTGGTATGCATTTTGAATGGTTTAAAGTTCTTGCTTCTTACGTTTTAGTCCTTGTTGATTGTGGATGCAATTGGTTGAGTTTGGAATGTCCAATTAAGTTAATTTTTGTCAGAGATGCATGGAATTTGACTAATTGCATAATGGTAAACTTAAAATCTGCAAAGTCCTCGCAATTTTCAAAAATTACATTTTGGTCCCTAAAAGTCTAATTCTTTCAATTAAACCCCTAAATGAGTTCCGTTCGCTGTGTCGTTTCTGCTGAAATGTCTTTCTAATCATATAGGCTAATATTGAGCACCTATGGAAGATAAAAAGGAAAAAAGGGTCATTAATCAAAGTTGACTTTCGGGTTGACTTTAGTTTTCCCCGTGTAATCTTCGTAGTTCGGGTTAAACGTCTAGGTCGGGCTAAGGGGGTTACATTTTTTGGTATCAAAGCCAGGTTTACGAATATTTCGGGCTTGGTAAGTGGTTAATGTGTGTGAGTATGAATGGTAATGGCTTTTTGGTGAAAGCATGGTGTATGATTATTGGTGTTCTAGTCCTAATGAGATGTAATGCATGCAAAGTGATAGATTGAAAGGAATTTGTGATGCTATGCCATGTTTGGGGTATAGTTAGGGATCCCATTGCCATATCATTACTATTGGAAAGAATTGTTTTCAAAGAAATGAGCTTGAGTACTTGGATTACTTGCCTTATGTTGCCTAATTGAATTTATTGTATTTTGCTTGTTGCATTGTTATCATATGGGGCCACGTAGAAAGCTTAGAATTAGTACTCGTGCTACGGATGAGAATGAGAATGTTGAGAATGTTGAGGATTTACCGTCTCCTCCTCCTGGTGGACCACCCAGTGGTGGTGGAGCGGGGGTGTGTGCTGCGGGAGCTGGTACATGGGTTGTTGGACCCGAGGGAGTTCAGGGGCAAGTTGCTCCTAATATGTCAGTGTTGATTCAAGCTATTGCTGGAGCTTTTTAGGCAGCAGTAGCTGGAGCTTATGGTGCTGCACCTCAGGATGGTGCTAATGTGAGGTTGCCGTTAGAGCGACTCAGCAGTCTGGGAGGGACTGAGTTCAGAGGGCTGACCCCGGAAGGTTCTGAGTCTTGGTTAGAAAGTACTAAGAGGATACTTGGGCAGCTGAACTGTAACAATACTCAGAAGTTGGGATGTATTGTGTCTCTGTTGCATGGTGATTCATATACGTGGTGGACAACCACAATAGCGGGGTTGGATGATGATGGGGTGACTTGGACATTCTTCTTGAATGCATTCAAGCGAAAGTATTTTGGAGTCCGCTACCTGGATGAGAAAAAGAGGGAGTTCATGTCCCTAGTGCAAGGGAGTATGACAGTGGCAGAGTATGAGGTGCAATTTGTATGCCTCAGCCAATATGCACCCGAGCTGATTCCTAGCGAGCATGAAAGTTGTAAACGATTCCGTTATGCGCTGGTGGCTGATATGAAAATCTATATGCTCACAGCAGACTATACTGATTTTGATGTCTTGGTCACTAGAGCCAAGGACATTGAGCTGAATCTTGGTCTGGCAAGCCGAGCGGGAGGATCTAGCTCAGGGAAGCGACTTGCAGAACGTGATCTTGGTAGAGATCGGTTCAAGAGACATAAGGATAGAAGGTCACATGCGGATGCAAGACGTGGGGGTGGCAACCCTGGAAGAGGTCAGCAAGGACCGAATGCTTTCTTATGGACTCCTGAGTGCAATGGGTGTGGTAGAAGGCACACTGGTAAGTGTTGGGGCAATCTTGGTACATGCTGGAATTGCGGTAATCGTGGGCACATGAAGAGGGATTTTTCGCATCCGATGAGAGAAGGTCAAGCTCCGGTGAGAGCAGTTGAGCCTCAGAGAGGCCGTCAACGTGGCCGCGGAAACTTCCAGTGCAGAGATGAAGGTGTAAGGAATGTAGAACATGTGGTGGCTGTTCAGCCTGAAGGTGGTGGCCAGGCCAGAGTGTATGCCCATTGAGAAGGTAGGAATGACATGGACATGATCGCAGGTAGCTTCACTTTGCAATCCTTGTCATTACTTTCTTTGATTGGTTCTAGATCTATACACTCGTACATATTGCGTGAACATGCTCAAATGCTTGGTTTGCCTGTTGAGTCTTTGGATGTGGGTATGCGTGTGACTAGTTGCTTTGGTGAGACAGTTGTAACAAGGAGGTTGTATAGGAGATGCCACTTGAAGGTGCAACAACATGTGTTTCTAGTTGATCTTATGGAATTTCCATTCTATGGATTCGATGTAATCCTTGGTATGTATTGGCTTTTTGAGCATAGGGCCATTCTGGATTTTGAAAGCAAGCGAGTTCCGCTAAAACTTGCATACGATTATGAAGTTGTGGTGGTGGGAGAAAATGTGAAATTCCCGTCCAATGTCGTATCGACGCTTGAAGCAAGCCGAATGATGCGTCAGGGATGCGAGGCTTATCTAGCCTTTGTTATTAATCGTAGTACAAAAGAGGCTCATGTACAGGATATAAGGACTGTGTGTGAATTCCTTGGAGTGTTTTCAGAGGAATTACTGGGTTTGCCGCCTAGTCGAGAGGTTGAATTTGGAATTGAGTTGTATGAGAACACAACTCCGGTGTCCATTACTCCATATCGCATGGCACCCAAGGAGTTGAAGGAGTTGAAGACGCAACTTCAAGAGTTGCTTGACCGAGGCTTTATTCGGCCAAATGTGTCACCTTGGGGTGCACCGGTCTTGTTTGTTGAAAAGAAAGATGGCACGATGAGGATGTGCATTGATTATCGTCAGCTGAATAAGTTGATTATAAAGAACAAGTATCCTCTACCGAGGATTGATGACCTATTCGATCAGTTTCGAGGAGCGTCTGTGTTTTCAAAGATAGATTTGCGGTCAGGATATTATTAGTTAAAGGTGAAGGATGTGGATGTGCCGAAAACAACCTTCCGAACGAGATATGGGCATTATGAATTTCTAGTGATACCGTTCGGATTGACGAATGCTCCTGTTGCTTTCATGGATATGATGAACATGGGGTTTCATGAATTCTTAGATAAGTTTGTTGTGGTCTTCATCAATGATATCCTTGTGTACTCTCGTACCGAAGAGGAGCATAAAGAACATTTGAGGATCGTTTCGCAAGCGCTGTTAGAGAATCAGCTTTATGCTAAGGTGAGTAAATGTGAATTTTTGCTAAAGGAGGTTGTTTTTCTTGGCCATGTAGTTTCAGCTGAAGAGATTCGTGTTGATCCTCAGAAGATTGAAGCGGTGGTGAATTGGAAGCCTCCTAGGCCTGTTCATGATGTTCGTAGTTTCCTTTGGTTGGCAGGTTACTACCAGAGGTTTGTGGATGGATTTTCTATGATTGCTGCTCCTTTGACGAAGTTGTTACAAAAGGATGTTAAGTTTGAGTGGACGAAAGCGAGACAACAAGCTTTTGAGAAGCTAAAGGTAGCTTTGACGTAAGCTCCTATCTTGGTTCAACCTTAGTTAGAAAAAGAGTTTGTGGTGTATAGCGACGCATCCTATGTTGGTTTGGGGTGTGTGTTGATGCAAGAGGGTAGAGTAGTGGCTTATGCATCGCGATAGTTGAAAGTGCATCAGCGTAATTACCCTACACATGACATTGAGCTAGCAGTGGTGGTTTTTGCTTTAAAGATCTGAAGACATTATCTATATGGGGAGAAGTGTACCGTGTACACGGATCATAAAATTTTGAAGTATCTTATGTCTCAGGAGGATTTAAACCTCAGACAACGACGTTGGGTGGAGTTGCTTAAGGATTGCGATCTAATGATCGAGTATCATTCGGGGAAGGCTAATGTTGTGGCTGATGCTTTGAGCAGGAAAGTGGCGGTGGAATTAAGGGCGATGTTTGCTAGCTTGAGCATATCACAAGATGGTGGTCTTGTTGTTGAATTGCAAGTGAAACCATCTCTACTTCAATTGATAAAGGATAAACAAATGTTGGATGATTCTTTGGTGCCACATGTTTAGGATATCGCTGAAGGTAGGCCTTCGGATTTTTGTTTCAATGATGATGGTGTTTTATGTTTTGGGAGTCGGATAATGGTGCCGAATGATGTTGAGTTGAGGCGCACTATCCTGATTGAAGCTCATAGTAGTCCTTATGCTATGCACCCTGGTAGTACAAAGATGTACCGTGATTTGAAGGATGAGTACTATTGAGTGGGATTGAGGAAAGATGTCACTGAGTTTGTTAGCAAATGCATGGTTTGTCAGTAGGTTAAGACTGAACATCAATTTCCTTCAGGGTTGTTGCAGCCGTTGAGGATCCCATAATGGAAATAGGAGAGGATCACAATAGACTTTGTGTCTGGTTTGCCGTTATCACCATCAAAGAAGAATTCTATTTGGGTAATTGTAGATCGCCTTACGAAGTGTGCGCATTTCTTGCCTCTGCATACTACGTATACCTTGGATAAGCTTGCGGAGTTTTACATTGCTGCGATTGTACGATTGCATGGAGTGCCAAAATCGATAGTGTCGGATAGAGATCCGAGGTTCACCACAAGGTTTTGGGAGTGTTTACATCTAGCATTGGGTACGCGGCTGAATTTCAGTACTTCTTATCATCCGCAGACAGATGGACAGTCGGAGCATGTTATCCAGGTGTTTGAGGATATGTTAAGGTGTTGTGTTATTGAGTTTCAAGACTCTTGGGAGAAGCACTTGCCTTTGGTGGAGTTTGCTTATAATAACAGTTACCAGGCAAGTATTCAAATGGCACCTTATGAGGCTTTATACGGGAGGAAGTGCAGAACTCCTCTTTATTGAGCTTAAATGGGAAAAAAGTTGGTCTCGATGCCGGCTTTGTTGAAAGGAACCACCGAGAAGGTGAAGCTCATTTGTGAGCGTTTGAAGGCAGTATCGGACCGGGAAAAGTCTTACACGGATTTAAAGCGTAAGGAGATAGAGTTTGCAGTGGGCGAGCGTGTGTTTTTGAAAGTTTCACCTTGGAAGAAGGTGATGAGATTTGGTCGGAAGGGCAAATTGAGTCCAAGGTTCATTAGACCATATGAGGTGATAGAACGTGTGGGTCCTGTTGCCTACAAGCTGAGACTACCTCAAGAGTTAGAAAAGATACATAATGTGTTCCATGTATCCATGCTTCGGGGGTATATATCGGATCCGTTGCATGTTATGCCTATGGAAGAGGTTGAGTTGCACCCGGACATGACATATGATGAGGAACTCATTGCATCCATTTCAGGTTAGTCAAGTTTTAGACCGAGATCGGAGGAGTTGAAGCGTTGCACAAGTCACAATCAAGCTATAAGTAATTTATACCGACCATTTTGAACTCCTAGTGTAACACCCTGGTTTTGGGCCTAGATGTTTTAGAGGTTGAATCAGGTCGGTCGAGAACAGTTCAAATCTTAAAGGGAGGTTTAGGGAACACCTAGTTCAAGATGTTTTAAAAATATGGAAAAATATCTAAAAGTCCTCATTTATTATATAAATGGTTATGGTGAAAACAATTTTACAAAATATGATATGGAAATACTACATTTCGGTGTAGTGACCAAATTGCAGTTTTTGCAAAAGTTGACTAGTGACTGTTTTGTAAAGGATTGAAACTTTGAATCTTTAAGGAGCTAATTTTACCAAAATGTTTTTCATCAGATTTCTCTTTAATTTGGGAGTTTTTAATAATGTTTTAATTAAGGAATAAAAGAGAATTAAAAATAAAGTCTAAGTTGACTTTTTCATAACTACCTTACGTTAGTTTTCTCTCATTTCATTTTCTCTCAACTTCCACTCAACCAAACACATTTTCTTCGCCAAATAACCTTTGATTTTCATCTCTTTTGCACAGATTTCATTCTCCTAAGGATTCCTAATCTTTACCTCATCAAAACCTTTTGATTTTACTTTGGATTTTCAAGAAATCTTGCCCAAATTGAGGAGAAATTAGCCATTAGAGGTAAGCTTCATCCTTCTCCTCTAATGATCAGTTCTTTATTGAAAGTCCCAAGTTATCAATCCTTTGTTAATGATTTTTGAGTTGTTTTAATGTAAGAAACATGAAATTATAATAAAACTCAAGATTCTTGGTGAGATCTTGATGATTTTCGTAACTCTTCGTTAGGCTCTGTTTTGAGGTTGATTTCTAATGTATTTTGGATGATAATTGATGTTATAAATGAGGTTTTATTAAACAAATCTCGAATAGGTTTGGATTCCTAAGTTTTACATGCTAGATTTGTGGTTTTTGGAGTGTTCTTGGTGTTCTATTGTTGTTGGAGATATAAGGACGTTTTTATAGTGATTTTTGGTGTTGATTGAGGTTTAGAAATGATTAGAATTGATAGATATTGGCTGGGCTTTGTTTTGGAAAAGTTTGGAGTTGATTTCGGTTATTTTGGGTAGCCGAAATGGTGTTTTTGAGTAGTGCAGCGAGTTTGTTTGAGTGGCTAGTGATTTCAATGTATGATGATGCATTAATCCTCTACTCTTATGTGTAATAAATAGGGGAGACATCTTCAGACGCTTTTGGTGTTGATTCGGAAGAGCCGGAAGCTTAGATATCGTTTCGGCAAGCAAGCGAAATGTAATCGGTGAGTGTGAATGGTTTTAGAAGTCCTTGAGGGACAAAGAAACAAGGTTTGGGGATTTAGGATTGGTTTGAAACACCATCCTAAGTCCGGAAGTAAGTGTGTCTAGATTTGCTCTCAACTATGTGGTTGATGCCCCTAAATGCTTTTACATGCTCTTGTTTTGAGATAGACAAATTCCTACTGTTTTGTGCATGATTTGTAGCATGAGATGATGCTTTGTAGAGTTTTCATGAGGCAGCATGTTGTATTAAAGAGTTTTGAGATTTTGATTTAATGCAAGGCATGAGATATGGTTTTGAAATGAGATGAGAAAGGTTAGAGAAATGTTGCATCAAAAACAGTAGGTGAGATGTTGATTTTAATGTAATATATTCACATAAATGATGAGATAATTACCGGATATTATTGGTCGACCAATAGGATGAGAGTGCACTATAAACTAAAAATTCGTACGTGCTCTTCAGAGTCGGGTAATGGGGGTAGTGCCATCCCGATCCAAAGTGAGAATCCGATGATGGGAGATACCATCGGGGTAGGACTTGGTGAAATACCCAAGCTTTATGGCAAAGAGAGATACCGCCATGAGAGTCCGGTGATGTGAGATTCCACTGGGGTAGGACTTGACTTCGAGTCAAGCTAATCTGCATATCCGTGTAAAGATATAATATGAAATTCCAATATATGAAATTGTATTTGATTCACATGTACCAAATGTTGAGATGATTTATGCTATGAGAAATGCATATGAGATTTATGGTATGAAATGCTTTTGTTTTCATTAAGCATGTGTTTGGCTTTGCCATGAGATTTGCATTGGTTTAACACATGAGATAGAATAAAGGTACATGTGTTTTCAAATGGTGAGTTTCTTTGAAATGAGTTTCAAGCATGAGATAGAAAGAGTATGTTGTAGAAAATGGCTTTTGAGATAGAGTTTTGATGAAGCATTGTTGTGTTGGTTTTCTTAGAGCTTGCCTCACTAAGCAAATGTGCTTACGCTCTCTTTTACCAACAATGCAGATAATTGAGACGTTTTTGGGCAGCAAGGAGGCTAAGGTCATCCAAGGATGTGAGAAGCTCATGTTTGGTGATGTTTTCGTATGCTTTAGTATTGATATTTGGCAATGGGGACCTATGGTTGGTTTTGGGAGATGTGTTTTGAACTCCCTATGGTTGTTGCAAGTTTAATATGGTTTTTGTGGATTATAATTTTCCTATTTGGTTTGGTTTGAGGCTTGAGGCTTTTATATGGTTTTCATGACTAGGAAGCATGCGTATAGACTCAATGGTCATATGCTTGATGCCATGCTTTAGCTTAAACCTTATAGTAGCGATCTTTGATGTTTAATCATGTTGTTGGTGTGTTATGGTATGATTTGGGATGTGTTTGAATGTGTAAAGTTGTGAAAAACCAGAAAATTTTATAGTTGCAGGGCAGGGTGTATCGAAACACCCTTATCTGTTTTGGAACAGGGGCCTGAAATGGCCATAGTGTTTCGGAACAAGTAAGAGAGTTTTTCGGAACACTTTAGCTATTGGAGAGCCATGTTCCGATACAGGTTTTGGAACGAGCCCGAGTACCGAAACGGTCAATCCAGTTTCGATACGGCCATTTTGATACAAGGGTCAGTGTTTCGAAACACCCAATTGTTGGTATGCATTTTGAATGGTTTCAAGTTCTTACTTGTTACGTTTTAGTCCTTGTTGATAGTGGATGCAATTGGTTGAGTTTGGAATGTCCAATTAAGTTGATTTTTGACAGAGATGCATGGAATATGTCTAATTGCATAATGGTAAACTTAAAATCTTCAAAGTCCTCGCGATTTGCAAAAATTACGTTTTGGTCCGTAAAAGTCTAATTCTTTCAATTTAACCCCTAAATGAGTTCTGTTCGCTGTGTCGTTTCCACTGAAATGTCTTGCTAATCATATAGGCTAATATTGAGCATCTAGAGAAGATAAAAAGGAAAAATGGGTCGTTAATCAAGGTTGACTTTCGGGTTGACTTTGGTTTTCCCCGTACAATCTTCGTAGTTCGGGTCAAACGTCTAGGACGGGCTAAGGGGGTTACACCTAGTTTTTGGCAAGGTCCATGTACAATTCTATGAAGTCTCTTTTAATGTGCCCATATTTTGGATAAGTGGTATAAGAGTGATATGTTTAAGACGAGTATTCTATATAGTGAGAAATGGCCTTAAATGCATGTTTTGGTACTAAAGGTAAAAACTTGGTAAATGGATTCATATGACTCTAAAATTTGATGTGCACGTATAATTTATGGTTATCATACTGTGTGTAAAGTTTCACTGCATTTGGACAATGTTTGATTAGTTAAATCGAATAAAAACCAGCAAAAATCTACCATTACAGGTCAGGCCGTATCGAAACGGGTGATGGCATTTCGATACGGTTAAGCATAATTGAACCCAAGGAACAGGGCTTATCGAAATAGTCTAGGGTTGTACCGAAACATTTTGCTACTTGAATCCATCATTTTGATACAGATTCATAGCGTATCGAAACGAGTCAAAGTCAAAGGAAGTCAACCTGTATCGATACAGGGTTTGCCGTATCGATACAGTCAAAAGGGTAAAGTCAAAAAGGTTGACCATCGTCCACTCTTATTGGAACGACTTTGAGTGTTCCGATACAGGGTTAGTTATATTGATTTAAAAGGAATAATGAACAGGTTATAATAGTTACAGTTTAGTCACTGTATTTTGATGATTAAATTGATTGCATAGATGAGCACCGTTTTACATGATAATTTACAGACCTGCTAATGTTGTATTGAATTTCGTTGTGGTGTAGAGGATTATATCAAAGGACCTCTAAATTGTTATATTTATAGAATAGTCCTTAAAACTTGTAATAACTACAATTTGGTCCTAGATGATTAAATATTGATTCTTAAAGGAGTAATTGGATTAAGATGTATATTGGTAATGATTCATTGTGTTTTATTGTTGTAAATGTTAGTAATAGAATAAAATTTTATCGCGTCGATCACCCCATTGTTCACCGGTAGCACGCTTCGACCCGGTTCTCGACCAGGCCGAGAAGGGTGTTTTACACCTCGCATAATTTCAAGACTCCGAATACACTCACCTCGATAATCCGAAGCTCATATGGCTCCCGGATCACTATCCCATTATTCCTAGATTTTGATGGAGACGATGAGTTAGTCTTTTCCAATTCTTGAACTAGGAAGAACAATAAGGTATTATTAGAATCAATATAAAAATATCGATACTTGAATAGCTATTAACTATTAGACAAAGCTTATCTTAAAGCTTGAAATTGGACATTCAATGATCAAGAGAATCGATGATTAACTTAGGGCTTCCACTTACCCGATCGGTAGCTATGGGATGATATTTTTGAATCAAGGAAAGATTGAGCTTAAGAGGAGAGGTGTGTGCTTGAGCCTTGGTGGGGAAGATAATAATGGTGATGTAAGCTTGTTCTTTAGAGACAAAGATGAGTTTCTAGGTTCGGTGAATGATCAACAAAAGAGATGAGCTTTTCTTGTAACACCCCAATTTTGGGCTTGGAAGTTTAGGGTCTGAACTGGACCGGTCTGATTTTCGGTTTGAATATAAAAGGTGGTTTTAGGGAAAGCCTAGTTCGGGATGCATTAAAAATATGGAAAAATATCTAAAAATCATGTTTTAATATATATAAGAAAGTGGTGAAATCAATTTTACAAAATAAGGTTTGGAAGTGTGACATTTCGAAATAGTGACTAAAATGTAATTTTTGAAAAGTTCAGTGGTGAATGTTTTGTAAGGATTGAAACTTTGAATCTTTAAGGAGCTAATTTACCCAAGGAAGGATTTCTCCATATTTTTCTTAATTTTAATGATTTTATTAATGTTTAATTAATTAAAAGAAGTGAGGGAAACCATATTTAGTTTTTCATAACTAACTTTCTTAAAAACTTTCTCATCTCATTTTCTCTCAAAATTCCCTCAGCCAAACACAATTCCTAATCCTTAAAAACTTTCTCATTTTCTTAAAAACTTTGAATCTTTAAGGAGCTAATTTACCCAAAGAAGGATTTCTCCAGATTTTTCTTAATTTTAATGACTCATTTAATGTTTAATTAATTAAAAGAAAAGAGGGAAACCATATTTTAGTTTTCATAACCAACTTTTGTTAAAATTTTCCCATTTCATTTTTTCTCAAAATTCCCTCAGCCAAACATATTTCCACAGCACCATTCCTTTTGTTTTTCACACTATATGATGAGGTTTCAATCATCAAAAGATTCCTAATCCTTTCTACATCAAATCCTCTTCATTTGCTTATTGAATTTTCAAGGATTTTGCCTCTAATCAAGGAGAAATCTACATTTAGAGGTAAGGATGTCCTTCTCCTCTAAATACTCAGTTCTTTACTGAAATTCTCAAGTTCTCAATCCTTGAATTAAGTTTTATAAAAGGTTTTGATGTTGTGTTCTTGATTTTGGCTTAAAACTCAAGATTTGGATTTAATCTTGAAGAAATTCGTAATGAATGTTTGGGCTCTGTTTTGAGATGTCTTTTTAATGTATTTTGGGATGTTTAGTGATGTGTAATTGAGGTCTAATCAATGCAATCCCGAATAGGTTTATTTTCCTAAGTTTTTACTTGTGAAAATGGTGGTTTTTGGGGTGATCTTGGTGACCTGCTATAGCTGGAGGTATAAGGACGAGTTTAGGATCTTTTTGGATGTTAATTGATGTTTAGGAATGTTTAGAAGTGATGGATCTTAGCTGGGTAATGTTGTGGAGGAGTTTGGATGTGATTTCGGTAGTGTTTGGTAGCCGAAATGTTAGATTTGATGTGAGCAGCGAGTTTTAGATGTAATGGCTGAAGATTTAATGCATGATGATGCATTAATCCTCTGCTTTGATGTGTTTAAAACAGGGGAGACATCTTTGGATCCTTGTGGTGTTGAACCAGAGGCTTGATCGGTGTTTCGGCAAGCTTGCGAAATGGAATTGGTGAGTGAATTGGGTTTCCATCTTTGAAACCAATGTTTGAAGGTTTTGGGAGCTTAGTTTATGTCTAAGCAACTTAACTAAGCTCAAGAGTAAGTTTTCGGAGAAACTCTCTCTTTGATGAACCATGAGATGGTTGAATGCAATGTGTTTAATTTGCATGTTTAAATTCTGTTTTGAAAGCATGTTTTAGAATGATTAATGATGGTTTTGAAAGCCATGTGTTGAAGGATGCTCAAGGTAAGAGATCCTTGGTTTAACATTGATAAATGTGGTTTTGATGCATAGTGATGCATGATGGTTTAATGGCTTTGATTAATGCTTTAAAACAGTGGATTGTTGATGATAATTGATGTATATTGGCAAGTGATTTGTTGGTTTTAAAGTACTTGAATCGGATATAGTTAGCCGGCTATAGGATTGGGTGCACCGTGAATAAAGTCGCCTTGGATGTTGAGGGGTTGTAATGGTACCGTAAACTCCATCCAAGTACACTAATGAGACGTCTAAGATCATAATGGTGGTTAAAACGCCATGTGAGGATCTTGTGTTGTGTGTCCCGTGTTCTCGATAGTGATGTTATACAACTACCGATGAGTGATGTGGAGGGGTTGTAATTGTACCGTTAAACTCCATCACGGGTGTTGAGGGGTTGTGATTGTACCGGTAAACTCCACCTTGTGTGTTCGGTAGTGTGTATGAAGCGTATGGGACAACGCTTGTAATCCATGTATCCGATTGTGTTTTATGTTGAAAATGGTTATGGTATCACTTGGAAGCCAATATGACATGTTAATGTTAATGAAGCATGAGATGCTTGTTGTGTATGGATTGTTGCATGAGAAATGATGTTTATGGTTTTAAAGGCCCTTTTGGAAGGTGTTTATATGATGCATTATTGTGTTGTTTCTTTAGAGCATGCTTCACTAAGCAAATGTGCTTACGCTCTCTTTCTTGAACCAATAATGCAGAGAATTGAAGTGCTTTAGGGGCAGCAAGGAGGCTAAGAATCCAAGAGAAGGCTAAGCTCATGTATGGTGTTTTGGGATTTAAAATGGCCATTTTGGTGGTTGCTTTGATGATTTGATGCTTGGATTGTTTTCAATATTAGGATGCATGCCTATAGATTTGTGGTTTTTCCTATGTGATGCCATGAATGTGTTTTGATGATGCAAGCATGTACCTAATATGTATGATGAATTATTAGCATGATTAGGAGGTCATTAGGTTGTGTTTGAGTGGTTAATTGTGTGATAAACCAGCATAATCTGCACTTTCTGGGCAGTCCGTATCGGAATGGGCACTATCGTTTCGAAACGGGTGCCTGTAATGGCCTTCGTGTATCGAAACGAGTAGAGGGCGTTCCGAAACGGATTGGCCACTGTCAAGCCCTATTTCGAAACGGGTCTCGAAACGAACCCACATTTCGGAACGGTCAACCCCCGTTCCGAAACAGATGACCGTTTGACACTGATTTGAATGGTTTAAGGTTTGCAAGCTTTACGTTTTAGTCCTGAATTTTGTATTTCCAATTGCTTGAGTTTGAGATGTCCGTTTGAGGTGAAATTTGACAGAGAATCATGTAATATGACTAATTTCATAATGTTAACTTAAAAAACAGTTAAGTCCTCTTAATTTCCAGAATTTACATTTTGGTCCCTAACAATTGTAATTTGTGCAATTGAGTCCCTTAATGTTTTTCGATCGCTGTGCTTTTCAAGAATGCTTTTCTCAAGGCTACGCTTAGGATTAATATGCATCTAGACAAGATTAAAAAGAAAAAAAGGGTTCGTTAATCAAGGTTGACTTTCGGGTTGACTTTGGTTTTCCCCGTGTAATCTTCGTAGTTCGGGTCAACCGTCTAGGCTGGGCTAGGGGGTTACAGAACAAGTTAACTATCAAGAATCAATATCCATTTCCAAGGATTGATGATCTTTTCGATCAATTTCGGGGAGCGGCTGTGTTCTCTAAGATTGACTTAAGGTCAGGGTATTACCAGTTGAAGGTGAAGGATGTGGATGTGCCAAAGACAACCTTCAGAACGAGGTATGGGCATTATGAGTTCCTTGTGATGCCGTTTGGTTTGACGAATGCTCCTGCAGCTTTCATGGACATGATGAATAGAGTGTTCCATGAATATTTGGACAAGTTTGTTGTGGTGTTCATTGATGATATCCTAGTGTACTCTCGTACTGAGGAGGAGCATGAGGTGCAATTGAGGATTGTGTTGCAGGCTTTGTTGGAAAATCAGCTTTATGCTAAGCTAAGCAATTGTGAGTTCTGGCTTAGGGAAGTTGTTTTCCTTGGTCATGTGGTTTCTGCTGAGGGGATTCGTGTTGATCCTCAGAAGATTGAGGCAGTGATGAATTGGAAACCTCCTAAGTCTGTTCATGAAGTCCGTAGTTTCCTTGGTTTGGCAGGATACTACCAGAGGTTCGTGGATGGATTCTCAAAGATTGCTGCACCTCTAACGAAGTTGTTGCAGAAGGATGTCAAGTATGAATGGACGGAAGCGAGACAACAAGCTTTTGAGAGGCTGAAGGCAGCTTTGACGCAAACTCCTATCTTGGTTCATCCTGAATCAGGGAAAGAGTTTGTGGTGTATAGTGACGCATCCTACGTTGGTTTGAGATGTGTGTTGATGCAAGAGGGTAAGGTGGTGGCTTATGCATCGCGCCAGTTGAAGGTGCATGAGCGCAATTATCCTACGCATGATATTGAGTTGGCTGCGGTGGTTTTTGCCTTGAAAATTTGGAGACATTACCTGTATGGTGAGAAGTGTACTGTGTACACGGATCACAAGAGTTTGAAGTATCTGATGTCTCAGAAAGAGTTGAATCTTAGGCAACGATGTTGGGTGGAGTTGCTTAAAGATTATGATCTGACGATCGAGTACCATCTGGGAAAAGCTAATGTTGTAGCGGATGCCTTGAGTAGGAAAGTGGTAGTAGAGTTGAGGGCTATGTTTGCCAGTTTGCGCATCTCGCAAGATGGCGGTCTTGTGGCTGAGTTGCAAGTGAAACCATCCTTGGTTCAGTTGATTAAGGATAAGCAACTGTTGGATGATTCCTTGGTGTCACATGTTCAGGATATTGCTGAGGATATGCCATCGGATTTCTGTTTTAATGATGATGGAGTTTTATGTTTTGGGAGTCGGGTAGTAGTGCCCAATGATGTTGTGTTGAGGCGTGCTATTCTGACTGATGCTCATAGTAGTCCTTTTGCTATGCACCCTGGTAGTACTAAGATGTATCGTGATCTTCGTAATGAGTACTATTGGGTGGGTTTAAAGAAAGATGTTGCTGAATATGTGAGCAAGTGCACGGTTTGTCAGCGAGTTAAAGCTGAGCATCAGTTTCCTTCTGGGTTGTTGCAACCGTTGAGGATTCCTTAGTGGAAGTGGGAAAGGATTACCATGGACTTTGTGTCTAGTTTTCCTTTGTCGCCATCGAAGAAGAATTCGGTGTGGGTGATTATGGATCGCCTGACGAAGTGTGCGCATTTCTTGCCTGTGCATACTACGTACACTTTGGACAAGCTTGCAGAGTTGTACATTGCTGAGATTGTGCGGCTGCATGGTGTGCCAAAGTCGATTGTGTCGGATAGAGATCCGAGGTTTACATCGCGTTTTCTGGCAGTGTTTGTATCAAGCTTTGGGTACATGGCTGAATTTCAGTACTTCTTATCATCCACAGTCGGATGGACAGTCTGAGCGTGTTATCCAAGTGCTGGAGGATATGTTGAGTTGCTGTGTGATTGAGTTTCAAGGCTCTTGGGAGAAGCATTTGTCGTTGGTGGAGTTTGCTTATAACAATAGCTACCAGGCAAGTATTCAAATGGCACCCTATGAGGCCTTGTACGGGAGGAAGTGTAGGACTCCTCTTTGTTGGGCTGAAACAGGCCAGAAGTTGGTTTCAATGCCAGCTTTGTTGAAAGGAACCACCGAGAAGGTGAAGCTCAATTGTGAGCGGTTGAAGGCAGCTTCTGATCGACAGAAGTCTTACGCGGATTTGAAGCGTAAAGAGATTGAGTATGCGGTAGGTGACCGTGTGTTTTTGAAAGTTTCGCCTTGGAAAAAAGTGATGAGGTTTGGTCGAAAGGGTAAGTTGAGCCCTAGGTACATTGGACCATACGAGGTGATTGAGCGTGTGGGTCATGTTGCGTACAGGTTGAGATTGCCGCAAGAGTTGGAAAAGATTCATGATGTGTTTCATGTCTCTATGCTCCGGAGGTATAGATCAGATCCTTCGCATGTTATGCCTGTGGAGGAAGTGGAGTTGAATCTGGATTTGACCTATGATGAGGAGCCGGTGGAAATTTTGGATTCAGACAGTAAAGTTCTTCAAGGCAAGACCATTGATTTGGTAAAGGTGTTGTGGAAGCATCGTGGTGTTGAGGAAGCCACGTGGGAACAAAAGAATGACATGTTGAAGCAGTTTCCATACCTTTTTCCTCCAGGTAAATTTCGAGGATGAAATTTCTTAAGGGGGAGAGTTGTAACACCCCAATTTTGGGCTTTGAAGTTTAGGGTCTGAACCGGACCGGTCTGATTTTCGGTTCGAATATAAAATGTGGTTTTAGGGAAAGCCTAGTTTGGGATGCATTAAAAATATGGGAAAATATCTAAAAATCCTCTTTTAATATATATAAGGGAGTGGTGAAATCAATTTTACAAAATAAGGTTTGGAAGTGTGACATTTCGAAATAGTGACTAAAATGTAATTTTTGAAAAGTTTAGTGGTGACTGTTTTGTAAGGATTGAAACTTTGAATCTTTAAGAAGCTAATTTACCCAAGGAAGGATTTCTCTAGATTTTTCTTAATTTTAATGATTTTATTAATGTTTAATTAATTAAAAGAAGTGAGGGAAACCATATTTAGCTTTTCATAACTAACTTTCTTAAAAACTTTCTCATCTCATTTTCTCTCAAAATTCCCCCAGCCAAACACAATTCCACAGTAGCTTTTCTTTTGATTTTCACTCTAAATAATGAGGTTTCAATCATCAATTGATTCCTAAGCTTTTCTACATCAAATCCTCTTCATTTGCTTATTGGATTTTCAAGGATTTTGGCTCTAAACAAGGAGAAATCTACATTTAGAGGTAAGGATGTCCTTCTCCTCTAAATACTCAGTTCTTTACTCAAATTCCAAAGTTCTCAATCCTTAAATTAAGTTTTATAAAAGGTTTTAATGTTGTGATCTTGATTTTGGCTTAAAACTCAAGATTTGGATTAGATCTTGAAGAAATTCGTGATGAATGTTTGGGCTCTGTTTTGAGATGTCTTTTTAATGTATTTTGGATGTTTAATGATGTGTAATTGAGGTTTATTCAATGCAATCCCGAATATGTTGATTTTCCTAAGTTTTTACTTGTGAAAATGGTGGTTTTTGGGGTGATCTTGGTGTTCTGTTATAGCTGGAGGTATAAGGACGAGTTTAGGATCTTTTTGGATGTTAATGGATGTTTAAGAATGTTTAGAAGTGATGGATCTTGGCTGGGTAATGTTGTGGAGGAGTTTTGATGTGATTTCGGTTGTGTTTGGTAGCCGAAATGTTAGATTTGATGTGAGCAGCGAGTTTAGGTGTAATGGCTGAAGATTTTAATGCATGATGATGCATTAATCCTCTGCTTTGATGTGTTTAAAATAGGGGAAACATCTTCGGATCCTTGTGGTGTTGATTCGGAGGCTTGAACGGCGTTTCGGCAAGCTTGCGAAACGGAATTGGTGAGTGAAGTTGGGTTTTCAGCTTTGAAACCAATGTTTGAAGGTTTTGGGAGCTTAGTTTAAGTCTAAGAAACTTAACTAAGCTCAAGAGTAAGTTTTCGGAGAAACTCTCTCTTTGATGAACCATGAGATGGTAGGATGCAATGTGTTTAATTTGCATTTTTAAATTCTATTTTGAAAGCATGTTTTAGCATGATTAATGCTGGTTTTGAAAGCCATGTATTGAAGGATGCTCAAGGTAAGGGATCATTGGTTTGATATTGATAAATGTGGTTTTGATGCATAGTGATGCATGGTGGTTTAATGGCTTTGTTTAATGCTTTAAAACAGTGGATTGTTGATGATGATTGATGTATATTGGCAAGTGATGTGTTGGTTTTAAAGTACTTGAATCGGATATAGTTAGCCGGCTATAGGATTGGGTGCACCGTGAATAAAGTCGCCTTGGATGTTGAGGTGTTGTAATGGTACCGTAAACTCCATCCATGTACACTAACGAGATGTCTAAGATCATAATGGTGGTTAAAATGCCATGTGAGGATCTTGTGTTGTGTGTCCCGTGTTCTCGTTAGTGATGTTATACAACTACCGATGAGTGATGTGGAGGGGTTGTAATTGTACCGTTAAACTCCATCACGGGTGTTGAGGGGTTGTGATTGTACCGATAAACTCCACCTTGTGTGTTCGGTAGTGTGTATGAAGCGTATGGGACAACGCTTGTAATCCGCGTATCCGATTGTGTTTTATGTTGAAAATGGTTATGGTATCACTTGGAAGCCAATATGACATGTTAATGTTAATGAAGCATTAGATGCTTATTGTGTATGCATTGTTGCATGAGAAATGATGTTTATGAATTTAAAGGCTTTTGAAAGGTGTTTTATAAAGTGCATTATTGTGTTGGTTTTTCTAGATCATGCCTCACTAAGCAAATGTGCTTACGCTCTCTTTCTTAAACCAATAGTGTAGAGAATTGAAGTGCTATAAGGGCAGAAATGAGGCTAAGAATCCAAGGGAAAGCTAAGCTCATGTATGGTGACTATTTTTACAACATTATTAGTTTTTGGTATTTGGCAAAGGGAACCTAGGTTGTGTTTTGGGATATGTTTTGGGATTGTAAATGGCCATTTTGGTGTTTGCTTTGATGATTTGATGCTTGGTTGGTTTTCAATATTAGGATGCATGCCTATAGATTTGTGGTTTTTCCTAATTGATGTCATGAATGTGATTTGATGATGCAAACATGTACCTAATATGTATGATGACTTGCTGGCATGATTAGGAGGTCATTAGGATGTGTTTGAGTGGTTAATTGTATGTTAAACCAGCAAATTCTGCACTTTCTGGGCAGACCGTATCGAAACGGGCACTAACGTTTCGAAACGGGGGCCTGTAATGGCCTTCGTGTTTCGAAACGGGTAGAGGCCGTTCCGAAACGAATTTGCCACTGCCAAGCCCTGTTTCGATACAGGTCTCGAAACGAACCCGCGTTTCGGAACAGTCAACCCCCGTTCCGAAACAGATGACTGTTGGGCACTGATTTGAATGGTTTAAGGTTTGTAAGCTTTACGTTTTAGTCCTGAATTTTTGTATATACAATTGCTTAAGTTTGAGATGTCCGTTTAAGGTGAAATTTGGCAGGGAAGCATATAATATGACTAATTTCATAATGGTAACTTAAAAATCAGTTAAGTCCCCTTAATTTTCCAGAATTTACATTTTGGTCCCTAAATGTTGTAATTTGTGCAATTGAGTCCCTTAACGTTTTCCGATCGTTGTGCTTTTCAAGTATGCTCTTCTCAAGGGTACGCTTAGGATTAATATGCATCTAGACAAGATTAAAAAGAAAAAAAGGGTCGTTAATCAAGGTTGACTTTCGGGTTGACTTTGGTTTTCCCCGTGTAATCTTCGTAGTTCGGGTCAACCGTCTAGGCCGGGCTATGGGGGTTACATTTCTTATTCATTTTAATAAAACCATAGTCTTTAATCATTTCCCCACATCACCCTAAAACAAGAAGAATCTTTCCTACACCTAAGGGTTCGCTAAACCAAACCCACCTCCCTTGTGGCCAATGAAAAGCTTTCCCTCAACCAAAGGTAAGCTTAAAATAATAATATCTACATTCTTTATATCTTAACAATAAAAGATGACTATAAGTCATCCTTTTGGATTACTTCTACGTGGGGAGGACAACAAACAAGCTGGTGAGTCATCACCTCCTCATGTCTTTTCAAATTATCCTTCGAACATATTCAAATTAGAGGACTCGTTTCGAAACGTGTGAAGTTGTATCGAAACGGCTAATCAAAAATCCAAAAGTTAGTTAAAACCATTGGAGCTGTATCAGAACGCCCTATAATCGTTTCGAAATGCCTTACTTAGTCCGTTTCGGTACGGATCTTACTGTATCGAAACACCTAGCTTAAAACATCATTTTAAGAATTTCCAAGGAGGTCCTTAATTAAGAATAAGTTCAATTAGGGTTCTTTAATAATATAATCTATAGAAAAGATACGATATTTATACATTTTCATATCAACATTCTGATCATCGGAATCTAATTCCCACTAGTCCCGATTTTGGGGTGTTACAATTCTCCCCCTCAAGAAAAATTCGTCCCCAAAATTTTACCTTGAATAATGTCGTGATCATCCACTTATTCTTTGCTTCTTACATGGTACATCTGTGCAGAATCTTTAGATTCAGGTCGGTACGATGCTTTGGATGAACATCCATATTTTCCGAAGGATCCTTGCCTCGCTTCCTCCCCACGAAAGGACTGAGCAGGGGACGGATTAGCAAACTGGTTTTTAGGACAATCTCGTCTAAGGTGTCCCATCTCACCACAATCTCGCCATTGTCCTTCAGGATGCCCGTGTCGATAGAAATTACAAACTGGAAACTTCGTTTCTTGTTTAGAACCATCAATGCTCTCAATGGAATTAGCACTAGGGAAGAACCGTGTTACAGCTTGTGGTTTAGCAAGATATTCATACTGGGAAGGCTGTGAGTACACACTCGGTTTCAAATATTGATACTTCCCTTTCTTGAAAGGTTCATCTTAGTTTCTTTTCTCATATTTGCTCGACCTACTATTCTGGTGAGCCTTTTGAACACCTTCGGTAGCTTTAACTTTATTCACAAGGGTTTGAAAACCGGTGATGCACAAAGCCGTGAATATAGGACGTAGTTCAGCATTCAAACCGTTGATGAACATCCTACACTTCTCTTCTTCTTTATTAATATATTCAACCCCATATCGGTAGTACTTGCAAAAGTCGTGAATATACTGCTCGATAGGTTGATCAGCTTGCTTTAGATAAAGGAAGATATCCCGTCTCTCAACAAGGTAGTATACGCTGATGTACTTCTTTCAAAATTCTTGTAGGAAGAACTCCCAGTTCACAGTCTCCTAAGGGACTGCCAGGACCGTTGCTTTCCACCAATACAGTTCTTCCTCAGCTAATAAAGAGAGGGCACATTCAAGCTTGTGTTCATCAGAAAACTGCAACTGCTTATCCAGAATCCCTAAAGTATTGTTTAACCAATACTCTGCAACTTCATGGTTATCATCATTTTGCCTGATTTTGAGGTAACTTATGAATAGGAGCTCGGTTACTCGGAATAGCAACAGTGGGAGTTTGAGAAGTTTTATCAACTTTCATCGATGTCATGAATACTTTGAACATATCAGGCATGTTCCTAAAGCATTCAGTTTGAGCCGATTGTACTTCAGGCTCAGGGTTTCGTACTGGAGGATTTTGCGGTTTTATGGGATCCTTCCTTCTAACTTCCTCACCATTAGTTGAGGAATCAGTAATATGCTCATCTATTCGAGCTTGATTAGAGTTAGACATCTATAAATAAAAGATCGGATTAGCCAGCAAGTCACAATACACAATAAATAACTCCAAGGTGGCAAAGTAACACAATATACAATACAGACAAGCATATGTTTAGTTCAAAACCGACTAAACTCTAGCCCTGATACCACAAATGTAACACCCCCTTTCCGGCTGGTCGAGATCCGGCTTAGAGCATGCTACTGGTGAACAATACGGTGAATGGTGCGATAAAATTTCAAATTTTAATCGACACTTCAATGATGTGTATACAATAATCCATTACCGAAACAATATTCAAACATTCACAACCAATTCTTAACTATTACAAGTTTTAGGGACTAATCTGATAAATTAGAAGTCCTTCGATACAATAGACATACCACAATGAAATTCAATGCAATATTAATAAGTGTAAATTTTCATGCAATTCGGTATTCATTTACTCATTCAATTTAATCATCCTAAATTCATTGACCATTATGTAAACAATGTACACATTCAGTTTAAGCCATTTTAACTAACTTAACTAACCCTGTATCGAAACACTTTGATGTTGTTTTGATACGAGTGATCAATGGTCAACATGAGTTGACTTTGCCCATTACCGTATCGATACAGGCAATCCTTGTATCGGTACGGGTTGACTCCCTTTGACCTTAACTTTGACTGGTTTCGATACACGTTTGACCTGTATCGAAACAGAGGATTCCAGTAGCAAAATGTTTCGGTACGTCTCTAGACCGTTTTGATACGCCCTGATCCGTAGGTTCAATTATGCTTAACCATATCGATACACCATGACCCATATCGATACGGCCTGACCTGTAATGACAGATTTTTGCTAGTTTTTAATTGAATTGACTTACGAAACAATGTTCAAATGCAATGAAACTTTACATACAACATTTCAATACTGTAAACTATTGGCATGCCAAACTTCATCATCATTCGAATCCATTTACCTTTTTAACCTTTTTAAACCAAATATGCATATTAAGCCATCTTTATACAATCTTTAACAAGGCATTTAGGGCACTTAAACCACATATAACACATAACCTTTATACACATAGACAAAACATCAAAATCAACTAGTTTAACTACTTTGCCACCATTCTAGGAGTTCATAGGGACAAAATACTTTACTTTAGGCTCGACGTGACTTGCTGCTTTACCAACTAGCTCCGATCTTGAAACGATAACTCTTAACCTGAAATGTATGGACAATGAATGCATTAGACTTATATAGTCTAAATGAGGTAGCAATTGACAATGAATGTACATGGTATACTATCTAACATGCTTTGATGACAATCATAACATCAATTATGTAAATAAACATGTCATGCTCTTCATTCATATCAAAACATAACATCAATCATCATATCATCAATGGAAATATCATACCAAAGCAATATCATTAACCAATAATCTTCCTTGGATCAATTTACCCGTATTTGGATACGCGAATTCCACCAGACACCAACAATGAACAAATATGGTCCAACATCCTCCACTACATCGTTTTTGTCCAGCACATATCACATCCCTCCACTACACTATATAAACTCTGTACCACTAAGCTCATGAATTCTATGGCATGCCAATTGTATCCAATAATTCGATCCTAAGGTTCAATAACAATAATTTAATATCAACAATTCAATGAAAACATCTCAATAATCTTATGGTCATAGCAATAGGCAATAGCAACTAATACATGTCAATGATTCTACATGTCAATGCTTCAATGATTTCCATGATAACAATAACAATGACTTAGACAATAATTCGATGCAAGACTTACCAAAATAGCTTTCAATAATGTTTTATGAAAATCCCTTCAACTCAATGGTTAGTAAAATAAAACGAAATCAATAACGATGAATTAAGAAAGGCTCTTAACCTAATTCTGAGACTCCGACTACACTCACCTCGATAATCCGAAGCTCCAACGGCTCCTGGATGACTATCATTTTATTCCTAGCTCTTGATGGAGACGATGAGTTAGTCTTTTCCAATTCTTGAACTAAGAAGAGCAATATCATAATATTGGAATCAATATGAAAATATCTATACTTGAATAGCTATTAGCTATTAGAAAAAGCTTATCTTAAAGCTTGAAATTGGACATTCAATGATCAAGAGAATCGATGTTTGACTTAGGGCTTCCACTTACCCGATCGGTAGCTATATGATGGAACTTTTGAATAAAGAAAGCTTGATCTTAGGAGGCTTAATAGGAGATGTATGTACTTGATCTTGGTGTGGAAGATAATAATGGTGGTGTAAGCTTGTTCTTTAGAGACAAAGATGAGTTTGTAGCTTCAGTGAATGATCAAAAAAAGAGATGAGGTTTTCTTATTCATTTTAATAAAACCATAGTCATTAATCATTTCCCACCTCACCCTAAACCAATAAGAAGTTTTCCTACACCTAAGGGTTTGCTAAACCCAACCCACCTCCCTTGTGGCCAATTAAGAGCTTTCCCTCAACCAAAGGTAAGCTTAAAATAATAATATCTATATTCGAATTAGAGGACTCATTTAGAAACACCTGAAGTTGTATCAAAACAGCTAAGAAAAAGTCCAAAAGTTAGTTAAAACCATTGGAACTGTATCAGTACGCCCTATAATCGTTTGGAAACGCCTTACCAAGGCTGTTTCAGTACGAATCTTACTGTATCGAAACACCTGGCTCAAAAACTTCATTTTAATAATTTCCAAGGAGGTTATTAAATAAGAATAATTTCAATTAGGGTCCCTTAACAATATAATCTATAGCAAATATACGATATTTGAACATTTTAATATCAGCATTTTGATCATCGAAATCCAATTCTGACTAGCCCCGTTTTTGGGGTGTTACAACTCTCCCCCCTTAAGAAAAATTTGTCCTCAAATTTTTACCTGACATAATGTCGTGATCATCCACTTGTTCTTTACCTCTTACATGGTACATCTGTGCAAAAGCTATAGATTCAGGTCGGTACGATGCTTTGGATGAACCTTCATATTTTCCGAAGGATCCTTGCCTTGCTCCCTTGCCACGAGAGGACTGAGCAGGGGACGAATTAGCAAACAGGTTTTTAGGACAATCTCGTCTAAGGTGTCCCATCTCACCACAAAAGAAGCAAGCTCCCCACTTCTTTCGTCATTGTCCTTCAGGATGCATGTGTTGACAGATATTACAAACTGGAATCCTCGTTTCTTGTTTATAACCATCAATGCTCTAAATGGAATTAGCACTAGGGAAGAACTGTGTTACATCTTGTGGTTTAGCAAGATATTCATACTGGGAAGGCTGTGAGTACACACTCGGTTTCGAATCTTGATACTTCCCTTTCTTGAAAGATTCATATGGTTCATCTTAGTTTCTTTTCACAGATTTTCTTGACCTACTATTCTTGTGAGCCTTTTGAGCACCTTTGGTAGCTTTTACTCTATTCACAAGGGTTTAAAAACCGGTGATGCACAAAGCCGTGAATATAGGACGTAGTTCATCGTTCAAACTGTTTATGAACATCCTACACTTCTCTTCTTCTTTCTTAATATATTCAGCCCCATATCGGCAGTACTTGCAAAAGTCGTGAATATACTACTCAATAGGTCGATCACCTTGCTTTAGATGAAGGAAGATATCACGTCTCTCAGCAAGGTAGTATTCGCTAGTGTACTTCTTTCGAAATTCTTGAAGGAAGAACTCCCAGTTCACAGTCTCTTAAGGGACTGCCAGGACCGTTGCTTCCCACCAAATACAGTGCTTTATCAAGAGAGGGCACATTCAAGCTTGTGTTCATCAGAACAGTGCAACTGCTTGTTCAGAATCTGTAAAGTATTATCTAACCAATGCTCTACAACTTCAGGGTTATTATCATTTTGCCCGGTAAATGAGTAAGCCCGGTGTTGAGGTAACTTATCAATAAGAGCTCGGGTACTCGGAATAGAAACAATGGGAGTTTGAGAAGTTTTCTCAACATTCATCGATGTCATGAATACTTTGAACATATCAGCCATGTTCCTAAAGCATTCGGTTTGAGTTGATTGTACTTCAGGCTCTGGGTTTCGTACTGAAGGGTTTTGTAGGTTCAGAGGATCCTTCCTTTTAACTTCCTCACCATTAGTTGTGGAATCAGTAATATGCTCATCTATTAGAGCTTGATTAGAGTTAGACATCTATAAATAAAATATCAGATTAGTGGGAAAGTCACAATACACAATAAATAACTCCTAGGTGGCAAAGTAACACAATATACAATACAGACAAGCATATGTTTAGTCTAGAACCGACTAAACTCTAGCTCTGATGACTCAAATGTAACAACCCCTTCTCGGACTGGTCAAGATCCTGGTCATAGCGTGCTACCAGTGAACAATACGATTATCGGTGCGATAAAATTTCAAATTTTAATCAACACTTGAACAACGTGTAAACAATAATCCATTACTGAAACAATACTCAAACATTTAGGACCAATTCTTAACTATTACAAGTTTTAGGGACTAATCTAATAAATTAGAAGTCCTTCGATACAAATGACCATACCACAATGAAATTCAATGCAATATTAATAAGTCTGTAAATTTTCATGCATTTCGGTATTCATTTACTCATTCAATTTAATCATCCTAAATTCAGTGACCATTCTGTAAACAATGTACACTTTCAGTTTATGCCTTTTTAACTAACTTAAGTAACACTGTATCGAAACACTTTGATGATGTTTTGATACGGGTGATCGATGGTTAACATGAGTTTACTTTTCCCATTACCGTATCGATACGGGCAATCCATGTATCGGTACGGGTTAACTCCTTTTGACATTGACTCGTTTCGATATATGTTAGACCTGTATCAAAACAGAGGATTCCAGTAGCAAAATGTTTCGGTACGGCTCAAGACCGTTTCAATACGCCCTGGTCCTTAGGTTCAATTATGCTTAATCGTATCGATACACCATGACCCATATTGATACGGTCTGACCTATAATGACCGATTTTTGCTAGTATTTAATTGAATTGACTTACCAAACGATGTTCAAATGCAATGAAACTTTAAATACAATATTTCAATACTATAAACTACTAGCATGACAAATTTCATCATCATTCGAATCCATTTACCATGTTTGAACTTTTTAAGCCAAATATGCATATTAAGCCATCTTTATACAATCTTTAACAAGGCATTTAGGGCACTTAAACCACATATAACACATAACCTTTATCTTTTCTAAATGCACAATATTTAACCTATGTGAATAGCATGACACATAGAAGAAAACATCGCAGCGATCGGAGTTTGTTTAGGGGTACAATTGCATACATTTGACTTTTAGGGACTAACTTGTAAATTTCCAGAATTACGAGGACTAACCAGATTTTGGAGTTACCAAACCAAAATTAATCACGTAACATGCCAGCATGCCAAAACTCATCTCAAACGGATCATCCAACTCAATTAATTAAACATTCGAACATTCAGGGGTAAAATTGCAAGAAAGTTAAACCTCGAACAATTCGAAATCAACGTCCAACGGTCACCTGTTCCGGAACGCTGTACTCCGTATCGGAACTGCCGTTTCGAAACCGTGTTGACCATTTCGGTACGCAGGTGCGTTTCGAAACCAGGCTTCACAGTAGCAAAATATTCTGGAACGATCGCACCCGTTCCGAAACCCCCTGGACAATACAGGCCATCGTTCCGATACGGATGAGGGCGTTCCGAAACGTCCTGCCCTGCAACATCAGACTTTGCTGGTTTTTATAGAACTTTCCACACCCGAAAGCATTCCCACATATGTTATAACCCACATACAACTTGTATACACATCAACGACCATTAACATGAAGCACAAGCTAAAATGTAGCATCATTCATGCAAGCATTAGATCTATAGGCATGCTTCCTAGTCTTCAAAACCATACAAAAGCTAAAAACCACATTCATGCACAAATCAATCCTCAAAGGCAATTTACAAATCATAATAAGCAAATCATCATATCTCAGCTAAGAAATCAATAATGAAACCCTTAAACCAAAGTTCAAAACCCCCATTGCCAATTCTACTTATTAAAATTCTCCAAATTTCATACTTGAGTTCGAGTGACAACATAGGCACCTTCACTTGCTACTCCTCGGCCCTCAAGCTTAGCTATCAACATTGTTGGGAAAAGAGCAGCGTAAGCACACTTGATTAGTGAGGGAAAGCTCAAGAATACACCAACAATGCGCTTTTTTTAAAAAACACAAATCAAACCATTTCATGCCCATTCTCAATCATGCTTTCAAAACCAAAACAAATCATTCTTAAATCATGTTCCACATGTATCATTAATCACATACATTGCTCTCAATGCAAAACCACATTAAGCCTCACTTGCTTAATTCACATGCATAGAATCCTCTTATGCAATTACTCAACATCAAACATCTCATGCACAATAAATCATGATGCTTTCTTTTAAAAAACATGATACATGGGCAACATCGATAACACGCATATATTGGCATTTAACATCCGGCATAGGCTCACCCCTATCCGTTATGATGGAATCACCTCCATCACTTTCATACACAATATCGGATACATGGATTCACATAGGCTCACCCCTAAACTCAATGATGGCTCACCCCATCTTAGTGGCTACGAAAGGAATTAGGCTCACCCCTAACCCATAGTGATAGGCTCACCTCTATCATCTGCTATAGGCTCACCCCATATTACGTCACGTAACTAGACACACGTACATTTTATAGATTATAGTGCACTCACATCCTATTGGTCGACCTACGTATCCAAGTATTAAGAATAAATCAAACCTTGCCAATATATCTCTAAAAACCATGTTAACTCACTGTTTTAATGCATCATAAAAAATCTTCACATATCCCAAATTAAACATACCTTTCAATAGCAAAATCATTCCATACAAGATCATACCATCTTGTATTCAAACCAAACCATTTCATGGGATAATCACAAGCAAAAACCATGCATAACAGTGAGTAACAATCATCATCAAAACATGAGCGTGATATACAATGGAGTCCACTTCAATACCTAAAACTGAGAGAACAAGAAACCATACTTACTTCCGAGATTAGCTAAGCCTTTCAAGCTTACACTAACCTCTCAATACCTTGTATCCAAGCTTACAAAGCTTTAAAAACATGTCCACTCACATAAAACGTGAAACCTTGCTTGCCGACACGGAAATCACTCTTCCGGAATCTCCACATCCGACTCCTTTGCCTCCGGATCAAGATCCCTTATTTTCATATCATCAATACAGAGATCCAAATGCATTAAAATACATTCCAACACCAGCAACTAAACACAAACTCATTGCTCACCCAAACTACACCAATTTACCCATCCAAAACAACCGAAACCTCAATCGATTGCTTCCTAAACCAAGCACAACCATCATACATCACTTTCAATCATTTATAAACATCAAAATACACCTAAAATCAACCTAAACCCATCCATATACCTTCAGCATGAAAACTTCATCATTTCACCTCCAAAAACTCAACTAAAACTATCATAAAACTCAAGGATCTCAAGGATTTCGGGATCTATATCATTTAAACACTTTCTCAACAACATAATCAACTCAAAACTCAATTAGAAATCATCCAAAACAGAGCTTATCAAAACAATTCCAAAAATCGAATATTAAATCACAATTTTGTAAGATTTTGATCTTAAACCATAACTATTATCAAAACTCAGTTAAAAACATCAATTGAGAGTCAATAATCTTGGGAATTTCAATGAAGAACCTTGATTAGAGGTTGAGAACGAGATTTACCTCCAATCCTTGCTTACCGCAATGAATGACATGTTTTTTCTTCACAAATCTTGAAGAAATTGAAAAGGATTCTTTGGAAATGAAAGAGAAACCGAGAGAGACTATTTGGGAGAAATGAAATCTGGAGAAAATGATTTAGAAGAGTGTTTGGCTGATAATTAGAAGAGAAAAGTAGTTATGTAACTAAAATCTCCCAAACTGACTATTTAAGTAATAAAATAAATAAAACCCTTTTAAATTCAATTAATTAAAAATTATTTTAAACACATGTCATATTAAGGAAAGGCTTAATTGCCATAAACCTCCCTAAAGATTCTAAGACTTTGACTCTCCCTTTGAAAATTGCATTTTTCATAGTTTTGAAACTTTACATTTTGCTCACAACCCAAAATGTACCACCTCCGGAACTCGTTTTGAAAAATTTATTTGACCAACCTCTTAACCATAATTTTATAGGATTTTTGAAACTTTTACCAAAATTTTATCCTATACCGATCCTTGATTCCCCGAAAACCCCTAACGTGATTTGAACTGTTCCCGATCATTCCGATCCAATGCCTAAAACATCTAGGCCCAAAACTAGGGCGTTAAAACTCTCCCCCACTTCGGAAATTTCATCCTCGAAATTTTAGCTGAAGGAAAAAGGTGCGGAAACTGCTTCAGCATATCCGCCTTTCTCTCCCAAGTGGCCTCCTCAACTCCTCGGTGTCGCCACAACACCTTCACAAGTTCTATCGTCCTGCCACGAAGAACTTTGTTGGTCACATTCAAAATCCTCACCGGTTCCTTATTATAAGACAGATCCGTATTCAACTTTATCTCCTCAACAGGCATCACATGAGAAGGATCCAATCTGTACCTCCGCAACATCGAGACATGAAACACATCATGAATCTTTTCCAGCTCGGAAGGCAATCTCAACCGATATGCCACAGGACCAATATACTCTACAACCTTGTAAGGTCCAATGAACCTCGGGCTTAGCTTATCCTTACGCCCAAATCTCATCACCTTCTTCCAAGGCGAAACCTTCAAGAACACACATTCGCCTACCGCGAACTCGATCTCCTTACATTTTATATCTATATAGGACTTTTACGGGCTTGATGCTGCCTTCAAACACTCACAAATGAACTTCACCTTCTCGGTGGTTCCTTTAAACATAGCCATCATCGAAATCAACTTTTGCCCCGCTTTTGCCCAACAAAGTGGGGTTCTACATCTTCTCCCATACAAAGCCTCGTAAGAAGCCATCTGTATACTCGCCTGATAACTATTGTTGTAAGCAAACTCAACCAATGGCAAGTGTTTCTCCCATGAACTCTAGAAGTCAATGACACATCATCTCAACATATCCTCAAGCACCTGGATAACACGCTCCGATTTCCCATCCGTCTGAGGATGATAAGAAGTACTGAAATTTAACCGTGTACCCAAAGCTTGATGCAGACATTCCCAAAATCGTGATGTAAACCTCGAATCCCTATCTGACACAATGGACTTTGGCATACCATGCAACCGCACAATCTCAGCAATATACAACTCAGCCAACTTATCCAAGGTATACGTAGTATGCACATGAAAGAAATGTGTACACTTCGTAAGGCGATCCACAATCACCCAAACCGAATTCTTCTTCGATGGTGACAAGGGAAAACCGAACACAAAATCCATGGTAATTCTCTCCCACTTCCATTTTGGGATTCTCAAAGGTTGTAACAACCCAGAAGGAACCCGGTGTTCAGCCTTCACTCGCTGACACACCATGCACTTGCTGACGAAATCAACAACATCCTTTTTCAACCCCACCTAGTAGTACTCATCCTTCAAATCACGGTACATCTTTGTACTACCAGGGTGCATAGAGAAAGGAATACTATGAGCTTCCTTCAGAATAGTGCACCTCAACCCCACATCATCCGACACCACTATTCGACTTCCAAAACACAAAACCCCGTCATCATTAAAATTGAAATCTGAAGGCTTACCCTCCGCAATTTCCTGAACAAAGGGAACGAGAGAATCATCTAACAACTGCCTTTCTTTGATCAACTGAATCAGAGATGGTTTCACTTGCAATTTACCGATAAGACCACCATCTCGCGATATGCTCAAGCGAGCAAACATCACCCTCAACTCCACAACCACTTTTCTGCTCAAAGCATCGGCCACAAATTGGCCTTGCCCGGGTGATACTCGATCGACAGATCATAATCCTTAAGTAGCTCCACCCAACGATGTTGCCTAAGATTCAACTCCTTCTGAGACATTAGATACTTTAAGCTCTTATGATCCGTGAACACCACACACTTCTCGCCATACAGGTAATGCCTCAAAATCTTCAAGGCAAACACAATAACCGCAAGCTCTAGATCGTGAGTAGGATAGTTACGCTCATGCACCTTCAATTTCCTAGATGCATAGGCCACTACCTTACCCTCATGCATCAACACACAGCCCAAACCGTCAATTGACGCTTCATTGTAGACTACAAACTCCTTACCAGACTCAGGTTGAATCAGGACAAAGCTTGCGTCAAAGCTTCCTTCAACTTATCAAAAGCTTGTTGCCTCAAATCTGTCCACTAAAAACGAACATTCTTCTACAACGACTTGATCAATCGTGCAGCTATCTTCGAAAAACCCTCGATGAATCTACGATAATACCCAGCTAAACCAAGAAAACTTCACACTTCTGTCACCGACCTAGGCACCTTCCAACTCATCACTGCCTCTACTTTCTGGGGATCAACACGAATACCCTCAGCTGACACAACATGAGCGATGCCATGCTGTCTTTCATCCCTCCTCTGGAAGTTGCCCCAACTGCGCCCACGGCCCCTCTAAGGTTCCACAGCTCGCACTGGTGCCTGCCTCACCAACTGCGGACAGTCACGCTTCACGTGACCCTGCACTACACAGTTCCAGCAAGTCCCTGAGAGACCCCAGCACTCCCGGTGTGATGTCTCCCACAATGATTGCAAACAGGTGCGCGAGCACCAACATTCTGACCAGGCTATCCTCAGCCCGTTCCACCACTACCACCACCTCGATGATGATCTCTCTGGTATCCTCTATCCCTAGGCCTTTTTCCAAGATCACGACCACCATCATAGTCAGCACCTCTTTTCCCTAAACTGGAGCCTCATGACCGAGCTGTCATCCCCATATTCAGCTCTATATCCTTCACTCGCGAGACCAGCACATCAAAATCAGTGTACTTGGCAGCTAACACATATGTCTTAACTTCCCTTTACAAACCATAGTGGAAACGTTCACACCCCGTCTGCTCGTTCGGTACTAACTCAGGTGCATATTGGCTCAGCCTCACAAATTGCACCTCATATTCGGCAACTGACATACTGCCCTGTACCAAGGCCATGAATTCTTGTTTCTTCTCGTCAAGGTAATGGACCCCCAAAAACTTCTTCTTGAACGCGTTCACGAAAAAGGTCCAATTGATTTCATCCTGCTCCATCCCAGATGTGATGGTCATCCACCACGTATACGCATCGTCATACAACAGCGACACTACACATCCCAACTTCTGAATGTTGTTACAGTTCATCTATCACAAGATTCGCTTGGTACTCTCAAACCAAGCCTCAGATTCTTCAGGAGTCAATCCTCTAAACTCAGCACCTCCGAGGCTACGTAAACGCTCTAAAGGCAACCCAGGGTTTGCACCCTGTTGTCGTGCGGCAACATGAAAACCAGCTACTACCGCATGAAAGGCTCCATCAATAGCTTGTATTAAAATCGTCATATCTGGAACACCTTGCCCCGATGCTCCCTTAGGTGCAATACCTCCAGCACCAGCTCCAGCTCCAGCCTCGACTTCTGCCCCACCACCGGCGGGTGGTCCACCCGGAGGAGGAGGCGGCAGATTCTCATCTTGCTCTTCTGGCCCGTTTTCGGCCACATTTCGGGCATTGCCCCTCGTCTCGAGTCTCGGACCCATGGTGAAAAAGGTGTACTATAATGCAAACACAACAATAAATTCAATCAGGCCTTTAGTAGCAAGGACCTAAGTCTCTCAACTCATTTGTTCAAAACAAAATCTCTTTCAATAGCTTTGGCAATGGGTACCCCAATCATCCCTCAAGCACAACATAGCATAATATAACATTTCATGATCAACATGCTTTACATCATTCAAAAATCAGCAAATATCAATATCACATCCTCATCATATCATCATATTCAACTCACATATGATTCACATCAATCAAGTGTGGTGTAAATTCCAATATTCAACCAAAACATGCTTTTTCAATCCACATACATCAAAACATACCAAATTCATATACCATCATCCCCAAATCTTTCGTAACCTATCTTTGATACCAACTAATGTAACCCCTTAGCCCGGTCTAGACGCCCGACCCAAACTAAGAAGATTATACGGGGAAAACCAAAGTCAACTCGTAAAAGTCAACCTCGATTACCGACCTTTTTTCCTTTATCTCTTCTAGATGCACAATATTTAACCTATGTGAATAGCATGACACATAGAAGAAAACGGTGTAGTGATCGAAGTTCGTTAAGGGGTACAATTGCATACATTTGACTTTTAGGGACTAACTTGTAACTTTCCAGAATTACGAGGACTAACCAGATTTTTGAGTTACCAAACCAAAATTAAACACGTAACATGCCAGCATGCCAAAACTCATCTCAAACGGATCATCCAACTCAATTAATTAAACATTCGAACATTCAGGGGTCAAATTGCAATATACTTAAACCTGGAACAATTCAAAATCAACATCCAATGGTCACATGTTCCGGAATGTTGTACTCCATATTGGAACTTCCGTTTTGAAACCGTGTTGACCGTTTCGATATGCATGTGGGTTTCGAAACCAGTTTCAAAACTAGGCTTCACAGTAGCAAAATATTCTGAAACGATCGCACCTGTTCCGAAACCCCCTGGCCAATACATGCCATCGTTTCGATATGGATTGATGTGACCACAACCAGCAAGAATCCCAATGAATTTCCTAGAGGTCCTATGAGTCGTGCAAGAGCTAAAATGATTCAAGATGCTGTGGAAAGTTTGCTTTGCCAATGCTGGAAAATGAATGAAGAAATGACAGCAACAATTAGATCTTGCAAAGTTTTGAGTATGTTGGAAAGTTAAAATAAGTTGCATAAGAATTTGCATGAGTAGTTGCATAAAAGTTTATTCATTCTATGAGAATAAATATGCTTGTTGTTGCATTTATGCAAGCACTTCATTTATGAAAATACTTCACATATGTATGTGTTTCATTTAAGCATGTAGGTCCATTAATTAAACTAGTCCATTCATTGAACTTGTTCCATTAATTATTTAAGTTTGCATAACATTTTTCATACTTTGATTAATATTTATGTGTTTTTAGTGTCATTACACGTTGGGATTAAGATGGAAACAATTGAAGATTTTTAATCTTTTTCAAGGAGACATATCATCTTTGTCATCATTCAAAGAGAGAGTCTTTTTGAATTCCATGGAGGTTGGAGCATTTAGAAGACTTTATTATGCTTTTATTCAGCCAATAAAGTTGAGAAATATAGAAAGGAAGTGGAAGAGACACATACACTTAGATGCAAACATGGGCATATTGATTCCAAGTCATCTACATGCACTTTTAAGAGGCATGCAAGTATCAAAGGATCCATCACTTGGACGTGTATAAGTCTTCATTCAAGCTTTATTATGTCCAAATTCAATCTAAAATACACAAATGGCCAGCCACACTTGATAGGATTGAAGACAAACCATTGAATGTCATAAATTGGAGCCCTAATGCATTGTTCTGTCCAATCAAATTCTAGGTTGTCATGTACTATAAATAGGATGCTCATTTGCCTTTGTAAGGACCTTTTTTGCATGAAAATATATGAGAGTGTTCTCTTCATTGTTCTTTAAGAACTTTATCAGCTTTCAAGCTAGTCTTGTGGCAAATTTCCCCTTTTCATTCCATTCTTTTTATAGCGTTGGTTCCTAGCTTTTTATGTAACCCCCTTAACCCGGCCCAGATGGTTGAACCGAATTAAGAAGTTTACACAGGGAAAACCAAAGTCAACCCGAAAGTCAACCTTGATTAACAACCTTTTTTTTTTCTTTTTAATCTTATCTAGATGCAAATTAACCCTAGGTGAACACTTGAGACAAACATATTCAAAAGCCACAACAATCGGATAACATTCAGGGACTCAATTGCACAACATACAAGTTTAGGGACCAAAATGCAAATCCTGAAAATTATAAGGACTTAACCAACTTTTGAGTTACCAATATGAAATTAGTCATGTTTCATGCTTCTCTGCCAAATTTCAACTCAAACGAACATCTCAAACTCATCCAATTGCATGAACCAAGTTCAGGACCAAAACGCAAAGGTTTCAAAACATATAACCGTCAATTTCAGTGCCCAACGGTCGGGTGTTTCGGAACAGGGATGACCCGTTCCGAAATGCGGGACCGTTCCGAAACCCGTTGCGCAACATGGCCTGGCAGTGGCAAAACTGTTCCGGAACGGCTCTGCCCGTTTCGAAACGCCTAGGCCAGTTCAGGCCCTCTGTTCCGAAACGGTAGCACCTGTTCCGAAACAGGCTGCCCAGATTGCAGAATTTTTGCTGGTTTATTACACAATTGGCCCATCAAACGCATTCAAAAGACCCTCAAATTATACCAGCAAGTCATTATATACTTAAGGAACATAATGGCATCAACAATTCGTAAACATGGTATCAAACAAGGAAAGCCCCAATTCTATAGGCATGCATCCTATATTGAAAACCATTCAAACACTAAAACACCAACAATCCTCATAAAGGCCAATTACAAGTTCCAACAATATCAAAAGCATAAAACCAACTTAAGGAGTCCAAAACATCTCCCAAAACAACAACATAGGTTCCCCATTGCCAAATGCCAAAAGCTAAACAAGTTATGAAAATATTCACCATACATGAGCTTAGTTCTTCACTTGGATTCTTGACCCCCTTGCTGCCCTTAAGCACTTCAATGCTCTGCATTATTGGTTTAAGAAAAGAGAGAGCGTAAGCACATAGCTTAGTGAGGAATGCTCATTTAAAACATCACAATAATGCATTAATAAAAACTCTTTTTCAAAACCTTTAGCTCAAACAACATTTCATCATGCACATATGTACATAAACCAAGCATTACATGCTTCAAACCATTATCATGTCATATTGGCTTTCAAGTGATAATCATAACCATGTTCCAAAACACAAACGACAATTTACAACCAACAATCGGATACGTGGATTACAAGCGTTGTCCCTACGCTTCATACACACTACCAATATCAAGGTGGAGCATGGTACAATCACAACCCCTCAACACCCGTGATGGAGACTATGGTACAATCACAACCCCTCCACATCACTCATTGGTAGTTGTATAACATCACTAACGAGATCACGGGACATACAACACAAGATCCACACATGGACTTTAAACCACCATTGTGATCTTACCATACACAAGGTCCACACATGGAATTTTAACCACCATTTTGACCTTAAAACAAGAACCACCCATGGACTTTTAACCACCATGTTGTTCTTAACCATCTCGTTAGTGTACTTGGATGGAGCATGGTACAATCACAACCCCTCAACATCCAAGGCGACTTTATTCACGGTGCACCCAATCCTATAGCCGGCTAACTATATCCGATTCAAGTACTTTTAGACAAACCACATCACTTGCCAATATACATCACTTAACAACATTAATCCACTGTTTTAAAGCATTTAACAAAGCCATTAACATCATGCATCACTTTGCATCAAAACCACATTTATCAATGTACAAAAACAAGGATCCCTTACCTAGAGCATCCTTCAACTCATGGCTTATGAAACCAGCAATAAACATGCTAAAATATGCTTTCAAAAACAGAATTTAAACATGCAACAAATCCCTTTGCATTCAACCAACTCATGGCTCATCAACAAGAGAGTTTTTCCGAAAACTTACTCTTGAGCATAGCTAAGTTGTTTAGACTTAGACTAAGCTCCCAAAACCTTCAAACATTGGTTTCAAAGCTGAAAACCAAACTTCACTCACCGATTTCCATTTCGCCACTTGCCGAAACACCAATCAAGCTTCCGGATCAACACCACAAGGATCCGAAGATGTCTCCCCTGTTTTAAACACATCAAAACAGTAGATTAATGCACCATCATGCATTAATATCCTCAACCAAGACACCTAAACTCGCTGCTCACATCAACACTCACATTTCGGCTACCAAACACAACCGGAATCACATCCAAACATCTCTACAACACTACCCAGCCAAGATCCATCAATTACAAACATTCATAAACCTCAATTAACATCCAAAAAGGATCTAAACACGTCCTTATACCTCCAGCTATAGCAGAACATCAAGATCACCCCAAAAACCATCATAAACTCAAACAAAACTTAGGAAAATCAACCTATCCGGGATTGCATTGATTAAACCTCAATTTCTCATCAATTATACATCCAATTTACATTAAAAACACACCTCAAAACAGTGCCCAACCATTTCATACGAATTTCATCAAAAACTAACCAAATCTTGCATTTTAAAGCCAAGATCAAGAACACAACTACAAAACCTTTATTAAAACACAAATCAAGGATTGAGAACTTGGGAATTTCAGTAAAGAACTGAGTATTTAGAGGAGAAGGACGTTCATACCTCTAAATGTGAGTTTCTCCCTTTTTGGAACCAAGATTCTTGAAAATCCAATAAGAAATTGCTAAGGCTTTGTTGTAGAAATGATTAGAGATCAAAAGGAAGTTGAAATCTCATCTTTGAATGTCAAAATCAGAGGGAAATTTGTTGGAGAAAAGTGTTTGGGTTGAGAGAAAAGTTGAGAGAAAAGAAATGGAAATTTTTGAGAAAAGTTAGTTATGAGAGCAAAATATCTTTTTCCCTCCTTTTTCCTTTAATTAAAACCATTAATAAAACCTTTAATATTAAGAAAAATCTGGAGAAACTCTTCTTGGGTAAATAGCTCCTTAAAGATTCAAAGTTTCAATCCTTTTTAAAACAGTCACCAAGTTTTCGAAAATTACATTTTAGTCACTAACCCAAAATGTCACACTTCCCAACCTCATTTTGTAAAATTGATTTCACCATTCTCTTATATATAATAAAAGAAGATTTTAAGATATTTTTCCATATTTTTAATGCAACCCGAACTAGGCTTTCCTAAAATCACCCTTTTATATTCGAACCGCAACCCGACCGATCCGGTCCAAACCCAAAACTTCTAAGCCCAAAATTGGGGTGTTACATTCTAGCTAGAGGGTCACGTTCCACCCTTCCACCATCACTTTCATTTGATTATATTGTTGTTTCTTAGCTCAATTATAGCTAAAGGGTCACCATCCAACCTTCTTCCATCATTTCACAAAGGGTAAGAACGTGTAAGGTTGGGGTCAACATTCACTATCTTGTTGGTTCTTCCTTGTTCCACACCGATTCTATTCCATCCATAAAAACTTCTGTCCATTTTTTCCACTTACATCTATCTTTCAAACCATAATCACCAACCATTCCAGCACATATTAAAACAACAACTTTCACCATCTTCTTTCCAAATATGTCACTTCCACACTCAAGTTTCAAGTTTGCAACTTCATTCTAGTATCACGATCGGGCAACATCACATACGAATTCGGTCATCACACAACCGGATACGTATCACGGATGAGGGCATTCTGAAACGTCCTGCCCTGCAACATCAGACTTTGCTGGTTTTTATACAACTTTCCACACCCAAAAGCATTCCCACACATGTTACAACCCACATACAACTTGTATACACATCAACGACCATTAACATGAAGCACAAGCTAAAACGTAGCACCATTCATGCAAGCATTAGATCTATATGCATGCTTCTTAGTCTTCCAAGCCATACAAAAGCTAAAAACCATATTCATGCACAAATCAATCCTCAAAGGCTATTTACAAATCATAATAAGCAAACCATCATATCTCAGCTAAGAAATCAATAATGAAACCCTTAAACCAAGGTTCATATCCCCCATTGCCAAGTCTACTTATTAAAATTCTCCAAAGTTCATACTTGAGTTCGAGTGACAACTTAGGCGCATTCACTTGCTACTCCTCGGCCCTCAAGCTTAGCTATCTACATTGTTGGGAAAAGAGGAGCGTAAGCACACTTGCTTAGTGAGTATAGGCTCAAGAATACACCAACAATGCGGTTTTTTTAAAACACAAATCAAACCATTTAATGCTCATTCTCAATCATGCTTTCAAAACCAAAACAAATCATTCTTAAATCATGTTCCACATGTATCATTAATCACATGCATTGCTCTCAATGAAAATCCACATTAAGCCTCACTTGCTTAATTCACATGCATAGAATCCTCTTATGCAATAACTCAACATCAAGCATCTCATGCACAATAAATCATGATGCTTTCTTTTAAAAAACATGATACATGGGAAACATCGATAACAAACATATATTGGCATTTAACATCCGGCATAGGCTCACCCCTATCCATTATGATGGACTCACCTCCATCACTTTCAAACACAATATCAGATACACAGACTCGCATAGGCTCACCCCTAAAATCAATGATGGCTCACCCCATCATAGTGGCTACGAATGGAATTAGGCTCACCTCTATCACCCGCAATTGGCTCACCCCATATTACGTCACGTAGCTAGACACACGTACGTTTATATATTATAGTGCATTCACATCCTATTGGTTGACTAACATATTCGAGTATTAAGAATAAATCAAACCTTGCCAATATATCTCTAAAAAAACATGTTAACTCACGGTTTTAATGCATCATCAAAAATCTTCACATATCCCAAATTAAACATGTCTTTCATAGCAAAAGCATTCCATACAAGATCATACCATTTTGTATTCAAACCAAACCTTTTCATGGAATAATCAAAAGCAAAAAACCATGCTTAAATCCATGCATAATAGTGAGTAACAATTATCATCAAAACATGAGCGTGATATACCATGGAGTCCATTTCAGTACCGAAAACCGAGAGAACAAGAAACCATACTTACTTCCGAGATTAGATAAGCCTTTCAAGCTTACACTAACCTCCCAATACCTCGTATCCAAGCTTACAAAGCTTTAAAAACATGTCCACTCACTGACAACACGAAACCTTGCTTGCCGACATGAAAATCACTCTTTCGAAACCTCCACAACCGACTCGTTTACCTCCGGAACAAGATCCCCTGTTTTTATATCATCAAAACAGAGATCCAAATGTATTAAAATGCATTCCAACACCAGCAACTAAACACAAACTCGTTGCTCACCCAAACTACACCAATTTACCCATCCGAAACAACTGAAAACTCAATCGATTGCTTCCTAAACCAAGCCCAGCCATCACACATCACTTTCAATCATTTATAAGCATCAAAATACACCTAAAAACAACCTAAATCCATCCATATACCTTCAGCATCAAAACTTCACCATTTCACCTTCAGCATCAAAACTTCACCATCATAAAACTCAAGGATCTCAAGGATTTCAGGATCTATATCATTTAAAAACTTTCTCAAAAACATAATCAACTCAAAATTCAATTAGAAATCATCCAAAATAGAGCTCATCAAAACAATTTCAAAAATCAAGAATTAAATTACAATTTTACAAGATCTTGATCTTAAACCATAACTATTATCAAAACTCAGTTAAAAACATCAATTGAGTGTCAATAATCTTGGGAATTTCAATAAAAACCTTGATTAGAGGTTGAGAACAAGATTTACCTCCAATCCTTGCTTTCCTTAATGAATGACAAGTTTTTGCTTCACAAGTCTTGAAGAAATTGAAAAGGATTCTTTGGGAATGAAAGAGAAACCAAGAGAGGGTGTTTGGGAGAAAATAAATTCGGAGAAAATGATTTAAAAGGGTGTTTGGCTGATAATGAGAAGAGAAAAGTAGTTATGTAACTAAAACCTCCAAAATTGACTATTTAATTAATAAAATAAATAAAACTCTTCTAAATTCAATTAATTAAAAATAATTTTAAACACGTGTCATATTAAGGAGAGGATTAATTGCCATAAAGCACCCTAAAGATTCTAAGACTTTGACTCTCTTTGAAAATTGCTTTTTTTCACAGTTTTGAAACTTTACATTTTGGTCACTACCCAAAATGTTCCATCTCCGAAACTCTTTTTGAAAAATTGATTTGACCAACCTCTTAAACATAATTTTAGAGGAGTTTTGAAACTTTTACCAAAATTTTGTCCTATCTCGATCCTTGATTCACCGAAAACCCTTAACGCGATTCGAACCGTTCCCGACCGGTCCGATCCGATGCCTAAAATATCTAGGCTCAAAACCAAGGCGTTACACTTTACTTTAGGCTCGAGGTGACTTCCCACTTTACCAACTAGCTCTGATCTTGAAACGATAAGGCTTAACCTGAAATGTATAGACAATGAATGCATTAGACTTATACAGTCTAAGTGAGGTAGCCAATGACAATGAATGTACATGGTATACTATCTAGCATGGTTTGATGACTATCATAACATCAAATATGTAAATTAACATGGCATGCTCTTCATTCATACCAAAGCATAACATCAATCATCATATCATCAATGAAAATATCATAACAAAGCAATATCATTAACCAATAATCTTCCTTGGATCAACTTGTAATCACTAATTTTGTCTGGGGTGTTAGACCCGATTTCTTTTATTTTTAATAATGGGCTTTAATATGATATTATTATTACTACCTTATTAATCACCTATTAATCTTATCATTATTTGTAACCCCCGTAGCCCGGCCCAGACGGTTGACCCGAACTACGAAGATTACACGAGGAAAACCAAAGTCAACCCGAAAGTCAACCTTGATTAACGACCCTTTTTTTTTCTTTTTAATCTTTTCTAGATGCACATTAGTCCTATATATGATCACTCAAACACCATACTCAAAGATCACAAACATCAGAGGTCAAACGGGGACCCAATTGAACAAATTACAATTTTAGGGACCAAATTGTAATTTCTGATAAATATGAGGACTTAACCCAAATTAAAGTTACCATATTGCAATTAGTCAGGTTTCATGCTTCACTGCCAAATTTCAGCTCAAACGGACATCCCAAACTCATACAATTGCACAAACAAGATTCAGGACCAAAATGCAAACTTTTCAAAACATTTAACTGCCAATGTTAGCCCCCAACGGTCACCCGTTCCGAAACAGGCTTAGCCCGTTCCGAAACGCGGGGCCATTTCGCAACGCGTACCGAAACGGGGGTCTGGCAGTAGCCTTTCCGTTTCGGAACGGTCCCTCCCGTTTCGGACGCCTGGGCTTGTTTAAGGCACGCGTTCCGAAACGGTATTGGCTGTTCCGAAACACCCTGCACAGCAAGCCTCAAAATGCACTCTTAAACATGCAATTAAACATCCAATCATGCTCCAAAAGCCACCAAACTTTGCCAACATGCAATTCAACATAAAAGAGGCATACTTGCATCAACAATTCAACAACATGTCAACATACATGAAAAGCCCCAATTCCAAGGTTAAGCTTCCAACACAAGCAACCATTTAAACAACATACTTCCAATTCAAACTCATAAGCCAAACCATGTTCCAACAACACAAAACCATACTTGTCCGAACATAAACAAACACATACATCAACCCAAGAGATTCTACCCCATTGCCTTTATTAACTATAGCTATTAACCGAGACATACATCTCAAGTGGAGTCCTTCTTGAATCCCTTGCTCCTCGCTGTCCAAACTTCAAGAATCTGCATTGATGGACAAAAAGGAGCGTAAGCACATAATGCTTAGTGAGGAATGCTCAAAACCAAAACACCATCAATGCAGCGAGCCATAAATCACTTTTAAAACAAACTCGATTTGTTTACCAAGCCATGTTTGAAAACACCTTTTCAACAACAAGCTCAAAACCATGCATTGCACATACATGAGAACCAACCCTTAGCTTAGCATGCTAAGAAAACCTTTTCAAAGCACAACTTACAAAATCATCCATTTAGCCAAACCATGCATAAACACCATATGCAAGCTAAAACAAAACCTTGGAAAACACTCCCATTTCACAACATACCTTTCTTAAACTTGAAAGCCAATTCAAGCAAGAATCTTTTAAAACCATTTCACAAACCAACCAACACATGCATTAAACCAAAGGCAACATATATGAACCACAACATCATCATCACATGCCTTTAAAAACAAGTCTTAACAAGACTCCAATGCACTAAAGATATTTCATGCTCACATGCATCATTTTTCCAAATGATAATCAACACTTGTTCAACTTAACAAGTAAACATGCATTCACAAGCATTATACACTTTCCATGCAACCATGCATCTTTTCAAGCATCTCATGCTTCACATGCAATTATGCATCAATTCAAGCATCTCATGCTTCACATGCAATTATGCATCATTTCAAGCATCTCATGCTTCATCACAATCAAGAACATCATATTGGCCTTTAAGTGATCAACCACATTCACTTTTCAACTCAACACCCAATCGGATACGCGGATTTCGAGCGTTGTCCCTACGCTCCATACACCCTACCAATCCAAGGTCTCCCAAATGGACTTTTAAACACCATTTGACCTCAACATCCTAAGGTTCCCATGTATGGACTTTTAAACACCATACAACCTTAGCTTTCCCGAGGTTCCCATGTATGGACTTTCAAACACCATACAACCTCAACTTTCCCGAGGTTCCCATGTATGGACTTTCAAACACCATACAACCTCAACTTTTCCCCAAGGTTCCCATGTATGGACTTTCAAACACCATACAACCTTGACATGCACAAGGTTCCCATGTATGGACTTTCAAACACCATACAACCTTTGCATTCACCGATTGGTAGTTGTATAACATCACTAACGAGATCCGGGACACCCTACACAAGATCCACACATGGACTTAACCCCGCCATTGTGATCTCAACAAGCACAAGGTTCTCACATATGGACTTTTAAACACCATATAACCTTTGCTCAACCAAGGTCCTCGAATGGGCAACACCTCCATTATGACCTCAACCATCTCGTTAGAATACTTGAAGGGAGTTTACCGGTCCACTCTTGACCACTCCACCTCCAAGGCGACTTAATTCACGGTGCACCCAACCCTATAGCCGACTAACTATATCCGATCAAAGAACCAAGAACCACTTACATCACTTGCCAATATAACCATCTTACCACATAAGTCCAATGATTCACATGCATAACCAATATGCAAAATCCATCATTTACCATCATTAATCCACTGTTTTAAAGCATTACACAAAGCCACTAAACATCATGCAATACCATGCATCAAAACCACATTTTCAATGTATAAAACCAAGGATCTCTTACCTTGAGCATCCTCCACATTTGGCTTTCAAAACCAGCATTGAACCATGCTAAAATATGCTTTCAAACAGATTTAAACCATGCAAAACACATGCATTTCAATCATCAACCACAATTGCTTAAAAGCCAATTCCACAATCATAATTCAAGAGCGAAAAACCATTCACTTACTCTTGAGCTTAGCAAAGTTGTTTAGACTTACACTAAGCTCCCAAAAACCTTCAAACCTTGGTTCAAAAGCTGAAAACCCAACTTCACTCACCGATAACCAAAACAAGGCTAGCCACCAAGCCTTCCAAGCATCCGAAACCTTCCGCAACACCTCTAAAGCTCACGGATCAAACTCCCCTGTTTCAAGCACACAAAAACAGCACATTAATGTATCATTATGCATTAAGAACAGCAGCCACACAACCAAACTCGCTGCTCATCACACAACCAACAATTCGGCTACCAAACACAACCGAAATCACCTCCAAACATTTCAAAAACTTAACCCAGCCAAGATCCATCACTTCTAACCATTTTTAAACATCAATTAACATCCAAAAAGATCACAAACACGTCCTTATACTTCCAGGTACAACAGATCACCAAAAACACTCCAAAAACAACCAAAAACTCAAGCCAAACTTAGGAAATTCAACCTATCCGGGATTGCATTAATTAAACCTCAACTTCTAATCAATTTAGCATTCATTTAACATCATTTTGACACTTCAAAACACTTCCCAAACAGATCACACGAAAATTTCACCAAAATCGCCAAATCTTGCATTTTAAGCCAAAATCAAGATTTCAATTGAAAAGCCTTTAACAAAACACAAATCAAGGATTGAGAACTTGGGAATTTCAATAAAGAACTTGAAGTTCAGAGGAGAAGGACGTTCTTACCTCCAAACTTGAGTTTCTCCTTTTTAGAGCCAAAAAGCTTGATGAAACAACTTGCAAATTGAGAGGTTTTGTTGATGAGATGATTAGGAATCAAATGAGAGTTGAAATGAGTTATTTGAGTGACAAAATCAGAGAGAAAAGATCTGGAGAGAATGTGTTTGGTTTGAGAGAAAAGATGAGAGAAAATGGTTGAGAGAAAAGTTAGTTAGAATTAGGAAAATATCTTCCCTCCACTTTTCTTTAGTTTAAAAACATTTAATTAATCATTTAATATATTTAGAAAATCTGGAGAAACTCCCATTGGGTAAATAGCTCCTTAAAGATTCAAAGTTTCAATCCTTTTTAAAACAGTCACGCAGTTTTCAAAAATTACATTTTGGTCACTAACCCAAAATGTCACCCTTCCAAACCTCATTTTCCAAAATTGATTTAACAGTTCACTTTTATATATTAAAAGATGATTTTAGAACATTTTTCCATATTTTTAATGCAACCCGAACTAGGCTTTCCTAAATTCACTCTTATATATTCGATCAGCACTTTGACCGAACCGGTCAACGCCCAAAACTTCTGAGCCCAAAACCGGGGCGTTACAACTCTCCCCCCCTTAGGAAATTTCGTCCTCGAAATTTAACCGGCGAAAAGAGAACAACAACTTTCTCAAAACACACACAAGGCAACACAAAAACCTCAACCAACACTGAACACTTTCCACACAAAACTCCACTGAACCCAACACCACCACATGCTGTTCACAAACCCAGAACACTCAAAGATAGCCACAACTTAACCTTTCACATATCCGGACTGTACACAGCCCCAACTTCAATCATGAAGAACTTTAACTCTCACAGCACACATTACTGTAACACACAACTTCCAAGACTGGTTTACACAGGGACTCTAACCAATCCAATTCAACCACTCTGCAAACTTCTCTGCTTCCAAAACCCTTGCAAACTCCCAAACCTCTTTCAAGAATTTCCCCAACAAGAAAAAATCCTTAAACATCAACTGCTTACCCAAACTCCTCAACGAATGCTGATAAACCCTCACAACTGTTGCTAACATTACCAAAACGACTCTCCAGGTCTACTCACCCACAAACCAAAATTTACATCACAACCCCAACTCGACTCCGCCAGCTGTTCCACACACCACCAACTGACTTCAGACGGAATTTCCTTAACCACAACCAGCCAACCACCTTTCACAAGAATCCTTTCAAACAACACTGACCCTCGACCTTTCATTGCTTAACCACCACAAGCTTGACCGCAACACTTGCCTTGCCAGAACATTGCCCAACCTAAACATACATATCAACTCCTCAACTCCTCAAAGGTTGCTAAGAACCAGCACTTACAAACACAACCCTTCCACAACAACCCAAATGCTAAGCTACCCCAGCATCTGGAAACACCACCGTTAAACTACAACATCACTTAGCATCAAGGTGCTACCCCTTCCACTTAGCTATCCAAACAACTAAACTCTCTTTAAGCAACAAACACTATCTTTTCACCAACATGCTATGCCACCCTCGCCATTACAAGCAACTAGCTTAATATTACTTCTAACCCTCACTCAGCACCAAAACAACCTCTAAGAACCCATCATCCAACCTAACCCAACCACCACACTAACAGATTCGATTAATTATTAGCGAGTGTGAACATCATATGCATGATCACCAACATGCCCTATCAATGCCTGATGTACATGTATGCAAAACCTCTAATGTCATGCCACATGTATGCATGGACCAACATATATAATATAGCATATAACAATGATTTTATCTGTGCATGAATGCCAGTTCACACCCTCCAATAACATCCTCAAATCCGTCTAAGAACAACCTCCTACCTCACTTCTAACTTATCTAACTCCATCATACCACAATTATTAACCACAAGATTCTCACCTAAGCCTTCTTCACACCAAAGATGTTTCCAAACTACAACCATTACCCCAACATGCTAGCAACAAGACTAAACTTATCACGCAAGGAAAACCAACAGAAACCAACCAAGGTAACTAGAGCAAAGATTACTAAACAAGGTTACCTGAAAGCACAACACCACCCTGAAGCTTCATCAGACGAACTCTCTTCCTCGCGGAACCATCATCCTCCTGCCGCACCACTGCAGCACCAGCTAACACACCGGGGTCACCACCAACTCCTTGCGGTAAAGAACCTTGGCTGTTCCGAGCCAACATCAAACAATCACGTCTCATGTGTCCAGCAGACCCACATTTCCAGCAATTCTCCTTTCCCACACTCTTCACAACTTTCTGCTCTTTCTGCCACTTCTGAACCTTGCCTCGGCCGTGCCCACGACCTTTCTGAGATCCTTTGGCTATCACCAAAGCTGACTTCACTCCAAGAGGACAATCACGCTTAACATGCACTTTGGAACCACAGTTCCAGCAAGCACCCGCGCCCCAACAACCTCCAACATGGCGCCTTTCACAACGGTCACACACCGGTGGCTGAACTTCCACTCCTTGCCCAAGCAACACTTGCTCTACAACAACACCACCGTCACATTGCTCAACCCTTGGAAACTTCCCTCCAAGATACCTTTCATAAAAGGCAGATACAAAGAAATCCCAATCAATATCATGAATATGTGACGCCATAGCAACTGATGTCCACCAGACACAGGCATCCTCCAACATCAAAGAAACAACACTCCCCAGCTTACAAGCAAGATCACAGCCTTCCTGATCCAAGATCAGAACCACACTGGCCAACCAAGCCTCAAACATCTCCGGTGTAGAACCATGATATTCCACAGCACCCAAATCAAGCAAATGCTGCTTCGGCAAACCCACACATCCCACAGCTAGCACATCCACTGACTTTACCTTTACCACAGCCTGAGATGTTCCCAACACCTCCTGAACATCAGATGATGAACTCTTCACCACAGAACCAGCTTCTTTCCCTTGCCTTATCACCTCAACCCCAGGCACAGAAAGCTGAGACAAAACACCTCCACCAAAGGGTGAATTCCACGCCTTAACAACCTGCCCCAAGGCAGCAACCATCTCACCCAACTGCCATTCTTTCATCGACTTAGCCATACTACTAACAACAACAAACATACAATCACAACAAACAAACAAACCAGTTAGACCAGCATTAAGCAAGGATTCAAACTCCAACTCCAAAATAACACAATAGCTATATTAATAAGGCAATGGGTATCCCGAATCCTCCCCTTTACATGACATAACAGTCAACACAACATGGATATCACAACATCAAGCATATCAATCTACATACTCGATCATGCTTACATCCAACAGCATCCATTTGCATCAGCATATTATCAACATAACATACTCATTACACATTCATCAAGCATAACACCAGCTCACAACATCAGCACACAACCACATTAATTCAACAATGATTCATAAACACAAAACATGCTCGAAAACATCAGCAACTTGATCAGAAACATCAACAATTTGCTCAGAAACATCAGCATCATGCCCAGAAACACGTGTTTCAACCAACATTCAACCAACTTTCATCCACACAACAAGGTAAACATCAACACACATCACAACAACTTACCGTTTTCCCCAAGCATTCGCAACTCAGCTCTGATACCACCAAATGTAACCCCCGTAGCCCGGCCCAGACGGTTGACCCGAACTACGAAGATTACACGGGGAAAACCAAAGTCATCCCGAAAGTCAACCTTGATTAACGACCCTTTTTTTTTCCTTTTTAATCTTGTCTAGATGCACATTAGTCCTATATGTGATCACTCAAACACCATACTCAAAGATCACAAACATCAGAGGTCAAACGGGGACCCAATTGAACAAATTACAATTTTAGGGACCAAATTGTAATTTCTGATAAATATGAGGACTTAACCCAAATTAAAGTTACCATATTGCAATTAGTCAGGTTTCATGCTTCACTACCAAATTTCAGCTCAAACGGACATCCCAAACTCATACAATTGCACAAACAAGATTCAGGACCAAAATGCAAACTTTTCAAAACATTTAACTGCCAATGTCAGCCCCCAACGGTCACCCGTTCCGAAACAGGCTTAGCCCGTTCCGAAACGCGGGGCCGTTTCGCAACGCGTACCGAAACGGGGGTCTGGCAGTAGCCTTTGCGTTTCGGAACGGTCCCTCCCGTTTCGGACGCCTGGGCTTGTTTAAGGCACCCGTTCCGAAACGGTATTGGCTGTTCCGAAACACCCTACACAGCAAGCCTCAAAATGCACTCTTAAACATGCAATTAAACATCCAATCATGCTCCAAAAGCCACCAAACTTTGCCAACATGCAATTCAACATAAAAGAGGCATACTTGCATCAACAATTCAACAACATGTCAACATACATGAAAAGCCCCAATTTCAAGGTTAAGCTTCCAACACAAGCAACCATTTAAACAACATACTTCCAATTCAAACTCATAAGCCAAACCATGTTCCAACAACACAAAACCATACTTGTCCGAACATAAACAAACACATACATCAACCCAAGAGATTCTACCCCATTGCCTTTATTAACTATAGCTATTAACCGAGACATACATCTCAAGTGGAGTCCTTCTTGAATCCCTTGCTCCTCGCTGTCCAAACTTCAAGAATCTGCATTGATGGACAAAAAGGAGCGTAAGCGCATAATGCTTAGTGAGGAATGCTCAAAACCAAAACACCATCAATGCAGCGAGCCATAAATCACTTTTAAAACAAACTCGATTTGTTTACCAAGCCATGTTTGAAAACCCCTTTTCAACAACAAGCTCAAAACCATGCATTGCACATACATGAGAACCAACCCTTAGCTTAGCATGCTAAGAAAACCTTTTCAAAGCACAACTTAAAAAATCATCCATTTAGCCAAACCATGCATAAACACCATATGCAAGCTAAAACAAAACCTTGGAAAACACTCCCATTTCACAACATACCTTTCTTAAACTTGAAAGCCAATTCAAGCAAGAATCTTTTAAAACCATTTCACAAACCAACCAACACATGCATTAAACCAAAGGCAACATATATGAACCACAACATCATCATCACATGCCTTTAAAAACAAGTCTTAACAAGACTCCAATGCACTAAAGATATTTCATGCTGACATGCATCATTTTTCCAAATGATAATCAACACTTGTTCAACTTAACAAGTAAACATGCATTCACAAGCATTATACACTTTCCATGCAACCATGCATCTTTTCAAGCATCTCATGCTTCACATGCAATTATGCATCAATTCAAGCATCTCATGCTTCACATGCAATTATGCATCATTTCAAGCATCTCATGCTTCATCACAATCAAGAACATCATATTGGCCTTTAAGTGATCAACCACATTCACTTTTCAACTCAACACCCAATCGGATACGCGGATTCCGAGCGTTGTCCCTACGCTCCATACACCCTACCAATCCAAGGTCTCCCAAATGGACTTTTAAACACCATTTGACCTCAACATCCTAAGGTTCCCATGTATGGACTTTTAAACACCATACAACCTTAGCTTTCCCGAGGTTCCCATGTATGGACTTTCAAACACCATACAACCTCAACTTTCCCGAGGTTCCCATCTATGGACTTTCAAACACCATACAACCTCAACTTTTCCCCAAGGTTCCCATGTATGGACTTTCAAACACCATACAACCTTGACATGCACAAGGTTCCCATGTATGGACTTTCAAACACCATACAACCTTTGCATTCACCGATTGGTAGTTGTATAACATCACTAACGAGATCCGGGACACCCTACACAAGATCCACACATGGACTTAACCCCGCCATTGTGATCTCAACAAGCACAAGGTTCTCACATATGGACTTTTAAACACCATATAACCTTTGCTCAACCAAGGTCCTCGAATGGGCAACAGCTCCATTATGACCTCAACCATCTCGTTAGGATACTTGAAGGGAGTTTACCGGTCCACTCTTGACCACTCCACCTCCAAGGCGACTTAATTCACGGTGCACCCAACCCTATAGCCGGCTAACTATATCCGATCAAAGAACCAAGAACCACTTACATCACTTGCCAATATAACCATCTTACCACATAAGTCCAATGATTCACATGCATAACCAATATGCAAAATCCATCATTTACCATCATTAATCCACTGTTTTAAAGCATTACACAAAGCCACTAAACATCATGCAATACCATGCATCAAAACCACATTTTCAATGTATAAAACCAAGGATCTCTTACCTTGAGCATCCTCCACATTTGGCTTTCAAAACCAGCATTGAACCATGCTAAAATATGCTTTCAAACAGATTTAAACCATTCAAAACACATGCATTTCAATCATCAACCACAATTGCTTAAAAGCCAATTCCACAATCATAATTCAAGAGCGAAAAACCATTCACTTACTCTTGAGCTTAGCAAAGTTGTTTAGACTTACACTAAGCTCCCAAAAACCTTCAAACCTTGGTTCAAAAGCTGAAAACCCAACTTCACTCACCGATAACCAAAACAAGGCTAGCCACCAAGCCTTCCAAGCATCTGAAACCTTCCGCAACACCTCTAAAGCTCACGGATAAAACTCCCCTGTTTCAAGCACACAAAAACAGCACATTAATGCATCATTATGCATTAAGAACAGCAGCCACACAACCAAACTCGCTGCTCATCACACAACCAACAATTCGGCTACCAAACACAACCGAAATCACCTCCAAACATTTCCAAAACTTAACCCAGCCAAGATCCATCACTTCTAACCATTTTTAAACATCAATTAACATCCAAAAAGATCACAAACACGTCCTTATACTTCCAGGTACAACAGATCACCAAAAACACTCCAAAAACAACCAAAAACTCAAGCCAAACTTAGGAAATTCAACCTATCCGGGATTGCATTAATTAAACCTCAACTTCTAATCAATTTAGCATTCATTTAACATCATTTTGACACTTCAAAACACTGCCCAAACAGATCACACGAAAATTTCACCAAAATCGCCAAATCTTGCATTTTAAGCCAAAATCAAGATTTCAATTGAAATGCCTTTAACAAAACACAAATCAAGGATTGAGAACTTGGGAATTTCAATAAAGAACTTGAAGTTCAGAGGAGAAGGACGTTCTTACCTCCAAACTTGAGTTTCTCCTTTTTAGAGCCAAAAAGCTTGATGAAACAACTTGCAAATTGAGAGGTTTTGTTGATGAGATGATTAGGAATCAAATGAGAGTTGAAATGAGTGATTTGAGTGACAAAATCAGAGAGAAAAGATCTGGAGAGAATGTGTTTGGTTTGAGAGAAAAGATGAGAGAAAATGGTTGAGAGAAAAGTTAGTTAGAATTAGGAAAATATCTTCCCTCCACTTTTCTTTAGTTTAAAAACATTTAATTAATCATTTAATATATTTAGAAAATCTAGAGAAACTCCCATTGGGTAAATAGCTCCTTAAAGATTCAAAGTTTCAATCCTTTTTAAAACAGTCACGCAGTTTTCAAAAATTACATTTTGGTCACTAACCCAAAATGTCACCCTTCCAAACCTCATTTTCCAAAATTGATTTCACAGTTCACTTTTATATATTAAAAGATGATTTTAGAACATTTTTCCATATTTTTAATGCAACCCGAACTAGGCTTTCCTAAATTCACTCTTATATATTCGATCAGCACTTTGACCGAACCGGTCAACGCCCAAAACTTCTGAGCCCAAAACCGGGGCGTTACATTATTACTATATTACTATCATATTTATGTTTGCTTATCAATATTATTATCTATTATTACTATACTTATTACTATTATTAATAATACTTATTTATCATTATTATTACCTATTATTATATCTATTAGTGTTATGTTATTAATATTATTTAATATTGACGTGTGTTGTAATTATATTAATTATTAATTATTATTATTATTATTAAATCTAAACACCAAAAAAAATACTAATATAAATAAAAGCCCATATTAATAAAAATAAAAGCCTAGTTTATTAAGTTTAAAAGTCCATATTACATAAAAAAAAGCCCAAAAATATTATTATATATATATTACGGCCCGTTTAGGACCAGAAAATAAAACCTAATCTGATCTAAAAAACCCTAATGTGCCTCTTATCTTGTGCAGCCGCCACCCATCCCCACCGTTAGATCTGGGATCACGATCTAACGGCCCAGATTGATCAAGGAAGCAAAAACCCTAGAGGCCCCTTCCTCAAGCCTAAGCGCCACACCATCCCCATCGTTCGATCTAGATCGAGATCAACAGCTGAGATCGAACCAGGGAAGTCTCCAGAACCTCGACGCGCCGCAAGCGCGACTCCCCAGCAGCCCACACGCGGCGATCCGATTTCCACACGCGCGCGTGTAGACTACAACCGACCCCTCAACTTCTCTCGTTCACCGTTCAATCAATCCGAGCCCGTCAGGATCCCATCAACGGCGCGCACGACCGACCATATTAATAAAAATAAAAGCCTAGTTTATTAAGTTTAAAAGTCCATATTACATAATAAAAAGCCCAAAAATATTATTATACATATATTACGGCCCGTTTAGGACCAGAAAATAAAACCTAATCTGATCTAAAAAACCCTAATGTGCATCTTATCTTGTGCAGCCGCCTCCCATCCCCACCGTTAGATCTGGGTTCACGATCTAACGGCCCAGATTAATCAAGGAAGCAAAAAACCTAGAGGCCCCTTCCTCAAGCCTCAGCGCCACACCATCCCCATCGTTCGATCTAGATCGAGATCAACAGCTGAGATCGAACCGGGGAAGTCTCCAGAACCTCGACGCGCCGCACGCGCGACTACCCAGCAGCCCACACGCGGCGATCTGATTTCCACACGCGCGCGTGTAGACTACAACCGACCCCTCAACTTCTCTCGTTCACCGTTCGATCAATCCGAGCCCGTCAGGATCCCATCAACGGCGCGCACGACCGGCCATGTCCCGTGCCTCTCTGGTCCCCTCCCCGTACGAACCTCGCATGCAAACAAAACGAGCCAAAAATGTCAGAAACGAATTCGCAACAAAATACAGAGGCAACCAAAATCGTACGAAGCAAAACAGAATCACAGAGCGGCAAACGTAAATTGCAGACGAATACATACAAATCAACCAACAAATTCCAGCATTTCATGTAATTTAGAAAAGCAAAAATGCAAGAAATTCGGGCTATATAAAGCCGATGCAAGCATTGTAATGGGAGGAATTTTTTTAGAGAGCATTCTTGAGAGAAGTTGTAATCAAAATTTACTGAGGAATACAAGGAAAAAAGATTTCGCAGAGGTATTTTCCATTTATTTTCGCTTCAATCGAACCAAAAAAATAAAATAAAAAAACAGAAAGGGGTTAAGGTCTTACCCTCGTCGTTTCTTTCTTCTTCTCCGTTTCCCCGTTGCCGGCGATAAGACTTCTGGCTCCCTCGGAAGCCATGCATGGTGAGCCGATGACGCAAAAGGGGTAAGTTTGTGGTTTTTTTAGTTTCGGTTTTGGGTTTTACACAAAAAAAGCAGAAACGTTTTTGGTTTAAAAAAGAAAGGGATTTGGCGTTTTTGGTTTTTTTTTGGTTTTTTTAGGGTTTTGGCGCCGACAATGGCGACCGGAACCCCTTTGCGGCGTCGGAGAGAAAAGGGAGAAGACGAGAGGCTCTCGATTTAGGTCTAGGGTTTTTTTTTAAACGGAAAAGGGGTCTGGTGAGTTTTTTAATTTGTATTTATAATGTTTTTTTGTTTTTAAAAATGGTTTATCGTCACCTTAAGCCCCTCCGCGTCACGGTTTTTACGCGTGAGGGACTTCCGCGTTTTCAAACCCCATCCCAGGTCCCTCTTCTTTTTAAACGTTTTTCAATTCCATCACCATTTTCTTGTCGATTGGCATTCGGATGGGAAAATCCCCGTTTTGGTCCCTGAAGCTCTCTGTGTCCTTTCAATTTATCCCCTATTTCGTGTTTTAATTATTTTTCAGTGGGCAATTTACAATCTTGATCCCTGCCGGTTTGCCTTTTTATTTATTTACCATTTTATTATGTTTTTTTTTGTTATTCATGCATGCTACTTATATCAAATATATTATTTTTGCCATATTGTTTATATTAGTATGTGCATATTTTGTCTTCTCTTGTTCGAATATATATATGTTTGGGAAAACTACACCGGTGGTCCCCAAACTATTACCATTTTCCTATTTTGGTCCCCAAACTATGTTTTTTGGCAAAATCGTCCCTTCTGTTACATAGTTCTCCTATTTTGGTCCCCGACGTTAAATAGCTACCGGTTTTATTGACGTGGCATTTTTTAAGAGGAGAGAGAAATGATTAAAAAATATTTAAAAAATGCCACATCAGCAAAACCGTTAGGTATTTAACGTCGGGGGACCAAAACAGGAGAACAATGTAACAGAAGGGACGGTTTTTCCGAAAAACATAGTTTAGGGACCAAAATAGGAAAACACTAATAGTTTAGGGACCACCGGTGTAGTTTTCCCTATATGTTTTTGTGACATGCATTTTAATTGTCATTACATGTAACATTTAGTATTTTGGTAAGCATGCTAATTAATTGTAATTATGAAACGGATATACTTATTAATTCGCGTATTCAGGTCGATTAGCCTAGCTTATTGGATGTCCCGTGAATATTCGGATTAATTCGAATCGTCTAAAGGTAAATCCGTAATTAAAACAGACAAGACCACGACATCATTCTTTAATTGCTTGCATTATGCATAAAGGTGACGTACGGGATCCGAACCCTAAACTAACATGACAATCAGTCTTATATGATGTCGGTTTAGTCTTTGGCCCGGTGTACCGTCGTCCTTTTTAATTAAATGGTAAATTAATCCGATACCGCCAATTAGAATGAGCTCGTACGATTAAAGTCCGATTTTCAATCACAAAACCCTAATTATAGTCTTCTTAAATTTTAAATAATTTCCATCAATCAAAAGCAACAATTTTTTTGGTACCGATTTTTGGGTGTGATGGGGATGCTAACCCTTCCCCACACGTAATCAACTCCAGGACCCTTTCAAAAGAATCTCTGGTTTAGTTTTTACGGTGTCTGGCCTACCTTAGTGGCCGGTGGCGACACCAACCGAGAAAAAAACATTTTTAAAAGGTTTTTCCCAAAACCCGAATCATTTTTAAAATTCCCCTTTTTTAAATTGAATATTTTTAAAGTAGTGGGGAAGTCGGAAAAAACCTTGTTACAGTCCGGCGACTCTGCTGGGGACAAATTTTATTTTTCAAAACAAAAAGAGAGTTAGGCCAAAAAAATAATTGTTGCCTTTAATGATGGAAATTTTTTGAAATTTGATTTGACTTTAGCGAGGCGGTTCTTCCTTGAAAATAGAACTTTAATTACACGAGCTTTGATAATTGGTGATCTTGAATTAATTTTTCATTTAATTTCAAAGGAATCACCGACATGTGTTGCATCACGCATTAAGCTCTATACCCGAGCTTCGTCCCTTAAGTGGGAGTGAAATGCCCATAACCACGGAGTCTCCTTCCACGGGTCGGTAATTCACTTCCGGAATCCACGCCTTTGACATGTGAGCAGCCCTCCACGTCAGTAGGTCGTGCTTTCCCTCGAACCGAAACCAATTCGCAAGCTTGTAATGGGCCAGAATTGGGGTTCTTGTTACCTTAGTAGGTGATAAGATAGGTTTGGGTACCCTTGTTAGGACCGAACCCACATGTGTGAGAATTTAAGAAGCCTACCCCGGTTAGAGCCATGCGGACAACCGTAGAATTAGAATTCATGCTAATAGGTCTTGCTTTGTTAACCTGCTTTGGTGTTTTCTGTTTATTTGTTTTATTCAGTCTTCATTATTGGTGTTACTAACCCAGTTGCCTTCTTGTCTTGTTTTGCTTATTTTTGCATACTCATCGCATTTTCATACGAAGTGTTGATTCGAGAACAGTCCAAAGTTGAAAACTTTCACAATGGGAGAAAGATTCCATAGCAATGGAGTTTTCGGGACCGTAATTCGAAGGAAAGGGACGAGGAAATCGGAAAAAAATTGTACCTATGTATTTATTACCTCGTTGCAACAAGACTTGATCTCCGTTATGGAAAGTTGTTTAATGAGGATGTTCGTTGAATCAACATTTCCTTGCATTCGATTGTTTTTTAATTTGTTGCCGTTAATCATATGTTTCCATTTTACATACACATTTCATGCATTACATCATTAAGTCCTAAGATTAATTGTTCGAGGTCATGGCAGCATTCGTGACTATAGAAGATTCCGCACCCACACTTTACTCGCTATCAGAGGAGGCAATTGGAGGAAAGTTTTGCTAAGTTAGAAGCCGACTTCGAGAAGGGTCCTAATGGGGCATGTTATGGCCATGAATCCTTTTGTGAGTACCATTAGACTACGGGGCACGAGATTAAGAGTTGTCCGTAATTTAAACAGTTGGTCGAGGAATTGATGGACAATAAGGAGGTTGAATTCCTCGAAGAAGCTTAGGGGTGGAATGGATGGTCAGCCTAGCAGTAACAAGAGTTTTAGTGCATCCGAGTTTGCTTGTTTTCATTCCATTGCATTTTAATCTTTTCTTTGAAGTGATGTGTGGAATCCACTTTGATACCCTTTACCCGAAGGTAGAAAGAAAATCATTTTGTAAGTGCCTAAGATTGCATTTTTAAATTCAATGAAAGGATGCATTATGTTTCAATTGCCTTTTCATTTTGTGTGTATATATTTGTCTATTGAGTCCCCGTATATCAATTGCACAAGGGACATTGACCTTGACCCCAAAGGTAGACTTCGAGCCGCCTTTGTCTAGTGGAAATCGAAAGCTTTGAAGATGATGAATATGTGGCTTACACTCCAAGTTAATTTGGTCACCTAATTAAATACACATAGAATTAGGGCCTTCGGGAGAATAACCGGAAATCTTCCGAGCTAAAAGAAAAAAGAGAAGAAAAAGGAAAAAGAGAAAAAGAAAATGAAAAGGAGAGAGAAAAAGAAAAAGAGAAAAAAAAAAGAAAAAGAAAAAGAGAGAAAAAGAAAAGACAGAAGAGAGAGAATAATAAAAGCGTAACAAAAGCACTCCAATGTTCGAAGCCTGGTAATAGGCATTTTTGGATACGAGTGTGGAATTTTTGGGGCACTTCGCTGTAGCAAAAGAGCAATAAGGTTGCTATGCACCATTCACTTAGCTACATGAGTGATGGTAATATTTTCAAATCATGACAATGTCGAGTAGCTCGGGGTTTTGTTGTTTGCTCCATCATTTATTTCGAGCCAAAGGAATGTGATGAGTTGACTTCCCCAAAATTAAAAAGAAATGATAAAGGCGAAGCCTACAAAAGATAAGCCTAAATGATTAAAAGACTAAAATAACTAGGAGAGTATGTCACATTTTTAGACATCAGCTCAGCTTTCGAGGTCTCCTAGACACATGATGCTTGAGGCAATCCTTGGTAAGCCATAGAAGTGTCGTTCGTGCAGTTGATATTCGGGGTATTTAATTTGACTTGATATATCCCTAATTTGAAAAGAAAGTATAGTTTTCGAAAACGCATCTCATGTTGAAATTAGAAGATTCAATCTAAATCTTTGTTGAACACAAATTAATTTCCCATTTCTTCGGGGATAAAGTTTAGAATGCAATGCCATTAATACAAATGGTAGGTCATCAGTGGCTATAGTGAGAACGGTAGTAGATTCCTACATACTACAGTTCAGAGACTTGAAGCAAATTTTTGTCGAAATGTTTCGATTGCTTCAGAAGATGAAATTTGACCTTGTGAACTTAATAGAAAAGTTCAGGCACTTGGGGGCATGTGCTACCCTTTTGTTAAGAAGAGAAGAAGTCGTCGTGTTGAGTTAAGACGAAGAGAATAATTTAGCACCCAGTTTGAGAAGGGGGCAATGTTTTGAGAACGAGCACTACGAGAAGTTCTATGTCCAGTTTGACCAGTGAAAGTCAGCAGTTATCTTTCGAGAAGAGATCAAAAGATTGAGATTTGGCAAGTATGAAAGCCATAAGAGATTAAGAAGAAGAAGGTCAAGATGGACCAGTCTAAAATGAACTCCAGAAAAAGTTTAGGGACTTGGGGGCATGTGCTTCCCCCATTGTTGAGAGAAGAGAAAAATCGTTGCATTAAGTGAAGACAAAGAAAATGGTTGAGCACCCGGTTTGAATAGGGGGCAATGTTTTGAGAGCAAGCACTATGAGATATGTTATGTCTAGTCTGACCAGCGAAAGTCAGCAGTTATCTTCCAAGAAGAGATTAAAAGATCAAGATTTGGCAAGGAGAAAGCCAGAGGAGATTAAGAAGAAGAAGAAGAAGAAGGTCGAGATGGACCAACCCAAAGAGTGAGGGCGTCCGAGCAATTTTGATGTCATGATTCATACATCATTTGTAGTTAGGCATCCCTATAATTAGGAGCATGCTAACTCACATCAGCATATTATTTTTACCTATTTTTGACAGGTTTATTAAAGCTTTTCCCGTAAAAGGAAACCCACCTATCTGTTCGGGCTTTCGGAGAATGCAACTCGCCTATCTGTTTGGGCTTTTGGAGAATGGAACTCGCCTATCTATTCGGGCTTTCGGAGAATGGAATCTAACTATCCGTTCGGGCTTTCGGAGAATGGAACTTGTCTATCTGTTCGGGCTTTCGGAGAATGGAACTCGCCTATCTGTTCGGTCTTTCGGAGAATGGAATCTGCCTATCGGTTCGGGCTTTCGGAGAATGGAATCTGCCTATCTGTTCGGGCTTTCGGATAATGGAATCCGCCTATCTGTTCGGGCTTTCGGAGAATGGAACTCGCCTATCTGTTCGGGCTTTCGGAGAATGGAACCTGCCTACCTGTTCGGGCTTTCGGAAAATGGAACTCGCCTATCTGTTCGGGCTTTCGGAGAATGGAATCTGCCTATCTGTTCGGGCTTTCGGAGAATGGAATCCGCCTATCTATTCGGGCTTTCAGTGAATGGAACCTGCCTAGCTGTTTGGGCTTTCGGGGAATGGAACTCGCCTATTTGTTCGGGCTTTCAAAGAATGGAATCCGCCTATCTGTTCCGGATTTCGGAGATTAGAACCCACCTATCTGTTCGGGCTTTCGGAGAATAGAACCTGCCTATCCGTTCGGGCACTTGGAGAATGGAGCTTCTGCTAATTATCTGTTTGATCGGACCTCGAAGGGTTGAAGAGTGTTTAAATGAGAAAAACAGCTTCAGGCCTCTGCGACCGTTGTATTTTCCCGTACCGACTTCCGAACCGCCAGTAGTTCAAGTGCATGGTGACTCGGAATCCAAACAGGGAAGTCGGACAAAATTGGTGCTTATGGCCTTTGCTTTATCCTTGTTCTACAAGTATAAGCAAAAAGGGGCAACTGTAATCACTAATTTTGTCCGGGGTATTAGACCCGATTTCTTTTATTTTTATTAATGGGCTTTAATATGATATTATTATTACTACCTTATTAATCACCTATTAATCTTATCATTATTACTATATTACTATCATATTTATGTTTGCTTATCAATATTATTATTTATTATTACTATACTTATTATTATTAATAATACTTATTTATCATTATTATTACCTATTATTATATCTATTAGTGTTATGTTATTAATATTATTTAATATTGCCGTGTGTTGTTATTATATTAATTATTAATTATTATTATTATTAAATCTGAAAACCAAAAAACAAAAATACTAATATAAATAAAAGACCACATTAATAAAAATAAAAGCTCAGTTTATTAAGTTTAAAAGTCCATATTACATAATAAAAAGCCCAAAAATATTATTATACATATATTATGGCCCGTTTAGGCCCAGAAAATAAAACCTAATATGATCTAAAAAACCCTAATGTGCCTCTTATCTTGTGCAGCCGCCACCCATCCCCACCGTTAGATCTGGGATCCAGATCTAACGACCCAGATCAATCAAGGAAGCAAAAACCCTAGAGGCCCCTTCCTCAAGCCTCAGCGCCACACCATCCCCATCGTTCGATCTGGATCAAGATCAACGGCTGAGATCGAACCGGGGAAGTCTCCAGAACCTCCATGCGCTGCACGCGCGACTCCCCAGCAGCCCACGCGCAGCGATTCGATTCCCACATGCACACGTATATACTACAACCGACCCCTCAGCTTTTCTCGTGCACCGTTCGATCAATCCGAGCCCGTCCGGATCCCATCAACGGCGCGCACGACCGGCCACGTCTCGTGCCTCTCTAGTCCCCTCCCCGTACGAACCTCGCATGCAAAACAAAACGAGCCAAAAATATCAGAAACGAATTCAGAACAAAATACAGAGGCAACCAAAATCGTAAGAAGCAAAACAGAATCACAGAGCGACAAACGGAAATTGCAGACGAATACGTACAAATCAACCAACAAATTCCAGCATTTAATGTAATTTATAAAAGCAAAAATGTAAGAAATTCGGGCTATATAAAGCCGTTGCAAGCATTGTAATGGGAGGAATTTTTTTAGAGAGCATTTTTAGAGAAGTTGTAATCAAAATTTACTGAGGAATACAAGGAAAAAAGATTTCTCAGAGGTATTTTCCATTTATTTTCGCTTCAATCGAACCAAAAAAATAAAATAAAAAAATAGAAAGGGGTTAAGGTCTTACCCTCGTCGTTTCTTTCTTCTTCTCCGTTTCCCCGTTGCCGGCGATAAGCCTTCTGGCTCCCTCGGAAGCCATGCATGGTGAGCCGGTGATGCAAAAGGGGTAAGTTTGTGGTTTTTTTTAGTTTCGGTTTTGGGTTTTAGACAAAAAAAGTAGAAACGTTTTTGGTTTCAAAAAAAATAAAGGGATTTGGCGTTTTTGGTTTTTTTAGGGTTCTGCCGCCGGGAACGGCGACCGGAACCCCTTTGTGGCGCCGGAGAGAAAAGGGAGAAGACGAGAGTCTCTCGGTTTAGGTCTAGGGTTTTTTTTTTAAACGAAAAAGGGGCCCGGTGAGTTTTTAATTTGTATTTATAATGCTTTTTTGTTTTTAAAAATGGTTTATTGTCACCTTAAGCCTCTCCGCGTCACCATTTTTACGCGTGAGGGACTTCCGCGTATTCAAACCCCATCCCAGGTCCCTCTGCTTTTTAAACGTTTTTCAATTCTGTCACCATTTTCATGTCGATTGGCATTCGGATGGGAAAATCCCCTTTTTGGTCCCTGGAGCTCTTTGTGTCCTTTCAATTTAGCCCCTATTTTGTGTTTTAATTATTTTTCAGTGGGTAATTTACAATCTTGATCCCTGTCGGTTTGCCTTTTTATTTATTTAGCATTTTATTATGTTTTTTTGTTATTCATGCATGCTACTTATATCGAATATATTACTTTTGCCATATTGTTTATATTAGTATGTGCATATTTTGTCTTCTCTTGTTCGAATATATATATATATATATATATATATATATATATATATATATGTTTTTGTGACATGCATTTTAATTGTCATTGCATGTAACATTTAGTATTTTGGTAAGCATGCTAATTAATTGTAATTATAAAACGGAGATACTTATTAATTCTCGTATTCGGGTCGACTAGCCTAGCTTATTGGATGTCCCGCGAATATTCGGATTAATTCGAATCGTCTAAAGGTAAATCCGTAATTAAAACTGACAAGACCAAGACATCATTCTTTGATTGCTTGCATCATCCATAAAGGTGACGTATGGGATCCGAACCCTAAACTAACACGGCAGTCAGTCTTATATGATGTCGGTTTAGTCTTTGGTCCGGTGTACCGTCATTGTAACCCCCTTAGCCTGGCTTAGACGGTTGACCCGAACTACGAAGATTACACGGAGAAAACCAAAGTCAACCCGAAAGTCATCCTTGATTCACAACCTTTTTTTCTTTTTAATCTTATCTAGATACACGTTAACCCTAAGTGAGTGGTCATGAAACAAGTTTGAGAACGACACAGCAATCGAATGTCATACATGGAATCAATTGCACTAATTATAAGTTTAGGGACCATTTTGTAATTTCTATAAAATAGATGATCTTTACTGATTTTAAAGTTACCAATATGAAATTAGTCATGTTACATGCTTCACTGCCAAATTTCGTCTTAAATGAACATCTCGAACTCAAGCAATTGCAACTTCAACATTTGGGACTAAAATGTAAAGCTGGCAAACTTCAGCACCATTCAAATCAGTGCCCAACGGTCACTTGTTTCGAAACGTCCACCAGCTGTATCGAAATGATGGATCGAAATGGAGTTGACCGTTTCGAAACGTGGGTTAGTTTTGAGACCAGTTCCGAAACGAGGCCTTCCAGTGGCCAAATCGTTTCGAAACATCCCTTAACTTTTCGAAACACGAAGGCCATTTCAGGTCCCCGTTTCAAAACACTAGGGGGTGTTTCGATACGGTTTGCCTAGAAACAATAGAAAATGCTGGTTTTTCATGCACAAATTCGATCAAACACATCCAAAAGACTCCCCAAGCATATCAACAAGTTATCAAACATATAAAGTGCATGTTTAGAACTCCCTAACACATTCATAGCATCAAACATAAAAATTCATAAGTCTAGAGGCATGCTTCCTATTATCAAATCACTAATAGGCAATCCAATCTCAAAACAAGTAATAAAGGCCATTTACAACCCAAACAAACAAGGCAAACTTGCCACAACTACAGGGAGTTTAACACATCCCCCAAAACAAATCTTAGGTTCCCATTGCCAATTTATCAAAACTAATAGTGTATGAAAACTTCACCATACGTGAGGTTGGACTTCCTTGGATGAACTTAGCTTCCTTGATGCCCTTAAACCCCTCAATTATCTGCATTATTGGTAAAAGAGAGCGTAAACACAAATGCTTAGTGAGGCATGTTATAAAGAAAACCAACACAATAATGCATTTTTAGAAAACACTTTCATCAAAGCTTTTAAACCACATGCTCATCTCTTTCTCATGCTTAGAAAACTTCAAAGCAAACTCATTGAAATCACATGTACCTTCATTCTATCTCATGCATTAAAACCAATGCAAAACTCATGGCAAGGCCATTCACATGCTTGTATTGTCAAAGCATTTCTAAACAAACACATATGCATATCTCATAGCATAAATCATCTCATCAAGGTACATGTGTAACAAAAACCATTTCATCAATTATATTGGCATTTAGCCTCTCATCAATACTCGAATATGTGGACAGATTTCTACACTAGACTCTTCCGGTAGAATCTCACATCACCGTACTCACTTGTCTAGCAACAACTTCCGGTGGAATCTCTCATCACCGTACTCACATGGCGGAATCTCTCATCGCCACAAAGCTTGGGTATTTCACCAAGTCCTACCCGATGGAATGCCCATCATCGAAAAATCTCCCTTTGGCTTAACCAAAGAGCACGTACGAATTTTTAGTTTACAGTGCACTCTCATCCTATTGATCGATCAACTATATCCGGTAAGTTTCTCAACATCTATGTCAATATAATGTGTTTAAATATCATCACACCTACTGTTTTTCATGCAAAATAACTCAAATCTTTTCTCATCACTTTTCAAATCAATAATCATACTTTGCTTTAAACCAAGAGCTCAAATCTATTCAATACATCATGCCATCACATGACAACTCTACAAGCATAATCTCATGCTTCAAAAGATGCATAAAAATAGTAGGAATTTAACAATCACAAACCATGAGCATGTAAAAGCAATTTGCAGCCAAACACCACTTTAGAGAGATCAAATCAAGCCATACTTACTTCCGGACTTAGGAAGGTGTTTCAAACCTCTCTTAAATCCCCAAACCTTGAGTTTTTGTCCTCATGGACTTCAAAACCAAACGCACTCATCGATTTCGTTTCGCTTGCTTGCCGAAACGCCGATTAAGCTTCCGGATCAACACCCAAAGTGTCCGAAGATGTCTCCCATGTTTTAGACACATCAAAGCAGAGGATTAATGCATCATCATGCATTGAAATCTTCAGCCAACACTCCTAAACTCGCTGCTCTACCTAAAACCAACATTTCGGCCACCAAACACAACCGAAATCACCTCCAAACTCTTTCAAAACTTAACCCAGCCAAGATCCATCACTTCTAATCATTTCTAAACATCAATTAACATCAAAAACAACTCTAAACTCGTCCTTATACCTCCATCTATAACAGAACACTAAAAACACCTCAAAAACCACCATTTTCATAAGCAAAAACTTAGGAAACACAACCTATTCGGGATTGGATTGATAAAACCTCATTTCTAACATCATTTAACATTCAAAATACATTAAGGAACTATCTCAAAACAGAGCCCAATCAATTACAACGAAAATCTTCAAGATCTCTTCCAAAATCTTGAGTTTTAAGCCAAAATCTTGTTTCTAACATTAAAATCATTTATAAAACTTTAATAAAGGATTGACAACTTGGGAATTTCAGTAAAGAACTGAGTATTTAGAGGAGAAGAACAATCTTACCTCTAAATGGTGATTTCTCCTTGATTTGGGCAAAATTCCATGAAAAAGTAATGTAGAAATCAAAAGGATTTGTTGTAAGATTGATTAGAAACCAATAGGTGATGGAAATCTCATCAATTGAAGTGAATTTTGCTGGAGAAAATGTGTTTGGATGATAGGATTTTGAGAGAAAAAGGAATGAGGGAAAATTAGAGAAAGGTAGTTATGAAAATCAAAAAGTAGTTTTCTCCTTTCTTTTATTTAATTAAACATTAATTAAATCACCCAAATTAAGGAAAAATCTGGAGAAAAACATTTTGGTTAATTAGCTCCTTAAAGATTCAAAGTTTCAATCCTTTACAAAATAGTCACTACTAAACTTTGCAAAATCGCATTTTGGTCACTACACCGAAATGTAGTATTTCCAAACCTTCTTTTGTAAAATTGATTTCACCACTCTCTTAAGTATATTAAATGAGGATTTTTAGTATTTTTCTATATTTTTAAAGCATCCCGAACTAGGCTTTCCCTAAAACCTCCTTTTATATTCGAACCGTTTCTCAGACCGGTCCGGTTCAAACCCTAAACTTCTAAGCCAAAAATTGGGGTGTTACAACTCTCCCCCTCTTAAGAAATTTCGTCCTCGAAATTTACCTGGAGGAAAAAGATAAGGAAACTGCTTCTTCATGTCATCTTTCCTTTCCCACGTGGCTTCCTCAACACCACGATACCTCCACAACACCTTAACCAACTCAATGGTCTTACCTCGAAGAACTTTACTGTCCGAATTCAGAATCTCAACCGGCTCCTCATCATAGGTCAAATCTGGATTCAACTCAACATCCTCTACAGGCATAACATGCGAAGGATCCGACCTATACCTCCGAAGTATAGAGACATGAAACACATCATGTATCCTTTCCAACTCTTGCGGTAACCTCAACTTGTACGCAATAGGACCCACACGTTCAATCACCTCGTATGGTCCAATATACCTAGGGCTCAACTTACCCTTCCGGCCAAACCTCATCACCTTCTTCCAAGGTGAAACCTTCAAAAACACACGGTCACCCACCACAAACTCAATCTCCTTACGCTTCAAATACGCGTAAGACTTCTGTCGATCAGAAGCTGCCATCAACCGCTCACAAATGAGCTTCACCTTCTCGGTGGTTCCTTTCAACAAAGCCGGCATCGAGACCAACATCTGACATGTTTCAGCCCAACAAAGAGGAGTTCTGCACTTCCTCTCATACAAGGCTTCGTAAGGTGCCATTTGAATACTTGCCTGGTAGCTATTATTATAAGCAAACTCCACCAAAGGCAAATGCTTCTCCCAAGAGCCTTGGAACTCAATCACGCAGCACCTCAACATATCCTCAAGCACTTGGATAACACGCTCAGACTGACCATCCGACTGTGGATGATAAGAAGTACTGAAATTCAGCCGCGTACACAAAGCCTGATGCAAACATTCCCAAAAATGCGATGTGAACCTCGGGTCTCTATCCGACACTATAGATTTTGCCACACCATGCAGACGCACAATCTCAGCAATATACAGCTCTGCAAGCTTATCCAAAGTATACGTGGTATGCACAGGTAAGAAATGCCCACACTTCGTAAGGCGATCCACAATCACCCACACCGAATTCTTCTTCGATGGCGACAAAGGTAAACCAGACACAAAGTCCATGGTAATCCTTTCCCACTTCCACTCAGGAATCCTCAACGGTTGCAACAACCCTGAAGGAAACTGATGCTTAGCTTTAACCCGCTGACAAACCATACACTTACTCATATACTCCGCAACATCTTTCTTCAAACCCACCCAATAGTAATCATCCCTCATATCACGATACATCTTTGTACTACCAGGGTGCATAGCAAAAGGACTACTGTGAGCTTCAGTCAGAATAGTACGCCTCAACTTCGCATCATTTGGCACTACTATTCAACTTCCAAAACATAAAACTCCATCATCATTAAAACAGAAATTTGATGGTCTATCCTCAGCAATATCCTGAACATGTGGCACCAACGAATCATCCAACAATTGCTTATCCTTTATCAACTGAACCAGAGATGGTTTCGCTTGCAACTCAGCCACAAGACCTCCTTCTTGCGAAATATTCAAGCTAGAAAACATGGCCCTTAACTCCACTGCCACCTTCCTGTTCAAGGCATCCGCCACAACATTAGCTTTTCCCAGATGGTACTCGATCGTCAGATCGTAATCTTTAAGAAACTCCACCCAACGTCGTTGCCTAAGATTCAACTATTTCTGAGACATCAAATACTTCAAACTCTTGTGATCCGTGTACACAGTACACTTCTCACCATAAAGATAATGTCTCCAAATCTTCAAAGCAAAAACCACCGTAGCTAACTCAATATCATGCGTAGGATAATTGCGCTCATGCACCTTCAACAGTCGCGATGCATAAGCCACCACCTTACCCTCGTGCATTAGCACACATCCCAAACCAACGTAAGATGCGTCACTATACACCACAAACTCTTTTCCTGATTCAGGTTGAACCAAAATAGGAGCTTGCGTCAAAGCTGCCTTAAGCTTCTCAAAAGCTTGTTGTCTTGCTTCTGTCCACTCATACTTGACATCTTTTTGCAACAACTTCGTCAAAGGTGAAACAATCTTTGAAAATCCATCCACAAACCTCCGGTAATATCCTGCTAACCCAAGGAAACTACAGACTTCATGAACAGACTTAGGAGGCTTCCAATTCATAACTGCCTCAATCTTCTGAGGATCAACACGAATCCCCTCAGCCGAAACGACATGACCAAGCAACACAACTTCCTTTAGCCAAAACTCACACTTACTCAGCTTAGCATAAAGCTGATTTTCCAAAAGCTCTTGCAAGACAACCCTCAAATGACCTTCATGCTCCTCCTCAGTTCGAGAGTACACAAGGATATCATCGATGAACACCACAAAAAACGTATCCAAGTATTCATGGAACACTCTATTCATCATGTCCATGAAAGCTGCAGGAGCATTCGTCAAGCCAAACGACATTACAAGAAACTCATAATGCCCATACCTCGTCCTAAAGGTTGTTTTTGGCACATCCACATCTTTCACCTTAAGCTGGTAGTACCATGACCTAAAGTCAATCTTAAAGAACACAGCCGCTCCACGAAACTGATCAAAAAGATCATCAATCCTCGGTAAAGGATATCGATTCTTGATGGTCAACTTGTTCAGCTGACGATAATCGATGCACATTCTCATAGTGCCATCCTTCTTCTTCACAAACACGACCGGTGCACCCCACGGTGACACACTAGGCCGAATAAAACCACGTCAAGCAACTCCTGAAGTTGCGTCTTTAACTCCTTTAACTCATTCGGTGCCATACGATAGGGAGCAATGGACGCTGGAGTTGTGTTTTCATACAGATCAATTCCAAACTCCACCTCTCGACTAGGCGGCAATCCAGGTAACTCCTCCGGAAACACTCCAGGGAACTCACGAACAGTTCTGATATCCTGAACACGCAACTCCTTAGAAGTAGGATTCATCACAAAGGCTAGGTAAGCCTCGCAACCTTGCCTCAGCATTCGACTCGCTTCTAATGTAGACACCACATTGGCAAGAAACTTCACATTCTCTCCAACCACCACCACTTCGTAATCATCCGTAAGTTTCAGCAAAACTCGCTTGCTTTCAAAATCCACTACAGCTCGATGTTCAACAAGCCAATCCATACCAAGGATTACATCAAAACCATAGAATGACAATTCCATGAGATCAACAAGAAAAACATGGTTTTGCACTTTCAAGGGACATCTTCTATACAACTTTCGAGTCACAACTGTCTCACCAAAGGAACTAGTCACACGCATACCAACATCCAAAGACTCAACAGGTAAACCAAGCATTTGAGCATGTTCACGCAATATGTACAAGTGTGTAGATCCAGAATCAATCAAAGAAAGTAATGATAAGGATTTCAAAGTAAAGGTATATGTGATCACATCCGTATCATTCCTTCCCTCACGCTGAGCATACAGTCGAGCCTGGCCACCACCCTCCGGTTGAATAGCCACAACATGTGCTACATTCCTCCCACCATCATCTCTGCGCTGGAAATTACCACGGCCGCGCCCACGGCCTCCTTGTGGCTTAGCTGCTCTCACCAGAGCCTGTCCCTCCTTTAAAGGCTGAGGACAATCCTTCTTCAGATGTCTACGGTTTCCACAGTTCTAGCATGTACCAAGGTTACCCCAACACTCGCCACCATGCCGTCTACTACAACGGTTACACTCAAGAGTCCTCTGAACAGCATTAGGTCCTTGCTGACCTCTACCAGGGTTACCACCTCCATGCCTAGCATCAAAGTGCGGCCTCCTATCCTTATGCCTCTTGTTGCGATCTCTACCATAATCACATTCAGCCGCTCTCTTCCCAGAGCTTGTTCCACCCGCTCGGCTAGACAAACCAAGATTCGACTCAATGTCCTTGGCTCTAGTGACCAAGACATCGAAATCTATATAGTCAGCCGCAAGCATAAAAGTCTTCACATCCGTTACTAACCCATAACGGAATCGTTCGCACCTTTCCCGCTCATTAGGGATCAGCTCAGGTGCATATTGACTGAGGCGGACAAACTGGATCTCGTACTCAGCCACTGTCATGCTACCTTGCACAAGAGACATAAATTCTCTTTTCTTCTCATCTAGGTATCGCACTCCCAGATACTTCTGCTTAAATGCACTCAGGAAGAACGTCCAGATCACCTCATCATCTTCCATCCCAGAGATAGTGGTCGTCCACCATGTATAAGCATCACCATGTAGCAATGACACCATACAACCCAGCTTCTGCACATTATTGCAGTTCATCTGACCCAAAATCCTCTTGGTGCTTTCCAACCAAGACTCATATCCTTCCGGAGATAGACCTCTGAACTCAGTCCCTCCCAGACTGCGAAGACGTTCCAAAGGCAATCTCACATTGGCATCATCCTGATGCGCAGCTTCATGAGCTCCCGCTACTGCTGCCTGAAAGGCTCCAACAACAGCCAGAATCAACATAGTCATGTCAGGAGCAGCTCGCCCCTGCACACCTTCAGGTCTAGCGACCCTAGCACCAGCATTTCCAACTCCAGCACCACCATCACCACCAGGTGGTCCAACACCAGGAGAAGGAGGTAAATCCACAACAATCTCAGCATTCTCATTCTGAGCCATAGCTCTTGTATTCACCCTCATCTCTCTACGTGGCCCCATTTACAAAGAAAACAATGCACTGACACAAAATGCAATAAACACAATTAGGCTCAATAAGGTAAGTAATCCAAGTACTCAAGCTCTTTTCCGAAAACAATTCCTTTCATTAGTTTTGATATGGCAATGGGATCTCCTAACACACTCCAACATAGCATCATATCACAAAAGCATCACATTTGATATCATACATCACTATTCACACAACATTCTTTCACCTAAAAGGCATATCATGCAATTACACAAACATCATCCACATCACAGACCCCAATTATACGAGAACTAAGCTCTATTATCACCAAATGTAACCCCTTAGCCCGGCCTAGACGGTTGACCCGAACTACGAATATTACACAGGGAAAACCAAAGTCAACCCGAAAGCCAACCTTAATTCACAATCCTTTTTTTTCTTTTTAATCTTATCTAAATACACGTTAACCCTAAGTAAGTGCTCATGAAACATGCTTGAGAACGTCACAGCAATCGGATGTCATACAGGGAATCAATTGCACTAATTATAAGTTTAGGGACCATTTTTAATTTCTGTAAAATAGAGGGTCTTTACTGATTTTAAAGTTAGCAATATGAAATTAGTCATGTTACATGCTTCACTGCCAAATTTCGTCTTAAATGAACATCTCGAACTCAAGCAATTGCAACTTCAACATTTGGGACTAAAATGTAAAGCTGACAAACTTCAGCACCATTCAAATCAGTGCCCAACGGTCACCTGTTTCAAAACGTCCACAGGTGTATCGAAACGATGGATCGAAACGGAGTTGACCGTTTCGAAACGCGGGTTGGTTCCGAGACCAGTTCTGAAATGAGGCCTTCCAGTGGCTAAATCGTTTCGAAACATCCCTTAGCGTTTCGAAACACGAAGGCCATTTCAGGCCCCCGTTTCGAAACACTAGGGGGTGTTTCGATACGGTTTGCCCAGAAACAGCAGCAAATGCTGGTTTTTCATGCACAAACTCGATCAAACACATCCAAAAGACTCCCCAAGCATATCAACAAGTCATCAAACATATAAGGTGCATGTTTAGAACTCCTAAACACATTCATAGCATCAAACATGAAAATTCATAAGTCTAGAGGCATGCTTCCTATTATCAAATCACTAATAGGCAATCCAATCTCAAAACAAGTAATAAAGGCCATTTACAACCCAAACAACCAAGGCAAACTTGCCACAACTATAGGGAGTTTAACGCATCCCCCAAAACAAATCTTAGGTTCCCATTGCCAATTTATCAAAACTAATAGTGTATGAAAACTTCACCACACGTGATCTTGGACTTCCTTGGATGAACTTAGCTTCCTTGATGCCCTTAAACATCTCAATTATCTGCATTATTGGTAAAAGAGAGCGTAAGCACAAATGCTTAGTGAGGCATGCTCTAAAGAAAACCAACACAATAATGCATTTTTAGAAAACACTTTCATCAAAGCTTTTAAACCACATGCTCATCTCTTTCTCATGCTTAGAAAACATCAAAGCAAACTCATTGAAATCACATGTACCTTCATTCTATCTCATGCATTAAAACCAATGCAAAACTCATGGCAAGGCCATTCACATGCCTGTATTGTCAAAGCATTTCTAAACAAACATATATGCATATCTCATAGCATAAATCATCTCATCAAGGTACATGTGTAACAAAAACAATTTCATCAATTATATTGACATTTAGCATCTCATCAATACTCGGATATGCGGAAACATTTCTACACTAGACTCTTCCAGTGGAATCTCACATCACCGTACTCACTTGTCTAGCAACAACTTCCGGTGGAATCTCTCATCACCGTACTCACATGGCGGAATCTCTCATCGCCACAAAGCTTGGGTATTTCACCAAGTCCTACCCGATGGAATGCCCATCATCGGAAAATCTCCCTTTGGCTTAACCAAAGAGTACGTACGAATTTTTAGTTTATAGTGCACTCTCATCCTATTGATCGATCAATTATATCCGGTAAGTTTCTCAACATCTATGCCAATATAATGTGTTTACATATCATCACACCTACTGTTTTTCATGCAAAATAACTCAAATGATTTCTCATCACTTTTCAAATCAATAATCATACTTTGCTTTAAACCAAGAGCTCAAATCTATTCAATGCATCATGCCATCACATGACAACTCTGCAAGCATAATCTCATGCTTCAAAACATGCATAAAAACAGTAGGAATTTAACAATCCCAAACCATGAGCATGTAAAAGCAATTTGGGGCCAAACAACACTTTAGAGAGATCAAATCAAGCCATACTTACTTCCGGACTTAGGAAGGTGTTTCAAACCTCTCCTAAATCCCCAAACCTTGAGTTTTTGTCCTCATGGACTTCAAAACCAAACGCACTCACCGATTTCGTTTTGCTTGCTTGCCGAAACGTCGATTAAGCTTCCAGATCAACTCCAAAAGTGTCCGAAGATGTCTCCCCTGTTTTAGACACATCAAAGCAGAGGATTAATGCATCATCATGCATTGAAATCTTCAGTCAACACTCCTAAACTCGCTGCTCTACCTAAAACCAACATTTCGGCCACCAAACACAACCGAAATCATCTCCAAACTCTTCCAAAACTTAACACAGCCAAGATCCATCACTTCTAATCATTTCTAAACATCAATTAACATCAAAAACAACTCTAAACTCGTCCTTATACCTCCATCTATAACAAAACACCAAAAACACCTCAAACACCACCATTTTCATAAGCAAAAACTTAAGAAACACAACCTATTCAGGATTGGATTGATAAAACCTCATTTCTAACATCATTTAACATTAAAAATACATTAAGGAACTATCTCAAAATAGAGCTCAATCAATTACAACGAAAATCTTCAAGATCTCTTCCAAAATCTCGAGTTTTAAGCCAAAATCTTGTTTCCAACATTAAAACCATTTATAAAACTTTAATAAAGGATTGACAATTTGAGAATTTTAGTAAAGAACTGAGTATTTAGAGGACAAGAACAATCTTACCTCTAAATGGTGATTTCTCATTGATTTGGGCAAAATTCCATGAAAAAGCAATGTAGAAATCAAAAGGATTTGTTGTAAGATTGATTAGAAACCAATAGGTGATGGAAATCTCATCAATTGAAGTGAAGATCAAAGTGAATTTCGCTGGAGAAAATGTGTTTGGAAGATAGGATTTTGAGAGAAAAAAGAATGAGGGAAAATTAGAGAAAGGTAGTTATGAAAATCAAAAAGTAGTTTTCTCATTTCTTTTATTTAATTAAACATTAATTAAATCACCCAAATTAAGGAAAATCTGGAGAAAAACATTTTGGGTAATTAGCTCCTTAAAGATTCAAAGTTTCAATCCTTTACAAAATAGTCACTACTAATCTTTGCAAAATCGCATTTTGGTCACTACACCGAAATGTAGTATTTCCAAACCTTATTTTGTAAAATTGATTTCACCACTCTCTTAAGTATATTAAATGAGGATTTTTAGATATTTTTCTATATTTTTAAAGCATCCCTAACTAGGCTTTCCCTAAAACCTCCTTTTATATTCGAACCGTTTCTCAGACCGGTCCGGTTCAAACCCTAAACTTCTAAGCCCAAAATTGGGGTGTTACAGTCATCCTTTTTAATTAAATGGTAAATTAATCCGATACCGCCAATTAGAAAGAGCTCGTACAATTAAAGTCCGATTTTCAATCAAGAAACCCTAATTAAAGTCTTCTTAAATTTTAAATAATTTCCATCAATTAAAAGCAACAATTGATTTGGTAGTGATTTCCGGGCGTGGTGGGGGTGCTAACCCTTCCCCGCACGTAATCAACTCCCGAACCATTTCAAAAGAATCTTTGGTTTAGTTTTTACGGTGTCTGGCCTACCTTAGTGGCCGGTGGCGACGCCAACTGAGAAAAAACATTTTTTAAATGGTTTTTCCCAAAACCCGAATCATTTTTAAAATTCCCCTTTTTTAAATTTAATATTTTCAAAGTAGTGGGGAAGTCGAAAAAAACCTTGTTACACAATTTACTCGTATTTGGATACGAGAATTCCACCACTACACCAACAATGAACAAATATTGTCCAACATCCTCCACTACATTGTTTTTGACCAGCACATATCACATCCCTCCACTACACCGTATAAAATCCGTACTAGTGAGCTCATGAATTCTATGGCATGCTAATTGTATCCAATACTTCGATCCCAAGGTTCAATGACAATAATTTGACATCAATGATTCAATGACAACATCTCAATAATCATATGGTCATGTCAATAGGCAATAACAACAAATACATGTCAATGATTCTACATGTCAATGCTTCAATGATTTCCATGATAACAATAACAATGCCTCAGACAATAATTCGATGCAAGACTTGCCAAAATAGATTTCAATAATGTTTTATGCAAATCCCTTTAACTCAATGGTTAGTAAAATCAAACGAAATCAATAACGATTCATTTGAAAAGGCTCTTCGCCTAATTCTGAAACTCCGACTACACTCACCTCGATAATCTGAAGCTTCTACGGCTCCTGGATGACTATCATTTTATTCCTAGCTTTCGATGGAGACGATGAGTTAGTCTTTTCCAATTCTTGAACTAGGAAGATTAATAACGGATTATTAGAATCAATATGAAAATATTGATACTTGAATAGCTATTATCTATTAGACAAAGCTTACCTTAAAGCTTGAAATTGGACATTCATTAATCAAGAGAATCGATGATTGACTTAGGGCTTCAACTTACCCGATCGATAGCTATGGGATGGTACTTTTAAATCAAAGAAAGCATGAGCTTAGGAGGCTTAATAGGAGAGGTGTGTACTTGATCTTGGTGGGGAAGATAATAATGGTGGTGTAAGCTTGTTCTTTTGAGACAAAGATGAGTTTGTAGCTTCGGTGAATGATCAACAAAAGATATGAGGTTTTCTTATTCATTTTAATAAAACCATAGTCTTTAATCATTTTCCCACCTCACCTTAAACCAATAAGAAGCTTTCCTACACCTAAGGGTTTATTAAACCCAACCCACATCCCTTGTGGCCAATGAAAAGCTTTCCCTCAACAAAAGGTAAGTATAAAATAATAATAACTATATTCTCTATATCTTATCAATAAAAGATGACTATAAGTCATCCTTTTGCATTACTTCCACGCGGGGAGGACAACAAACAAGCTGATGAGTCATCACCTCCTCATTTCCTTTCAATTTATCCTTTGAACAGATTTGAATCAGAGGACTCGTTTCGAAATACGTGAAGTTGTATCGAAACAGCTAAGCAAAAGTCTAAAAGTTAGTTAAAATCGTTGGAACTGTACCGGAACACCCTATAATCATTTTGAAACGCCTTACCTAGCCCGTTTCGTTACATATCTTATTGTATCTAAACGCCTAGCTTAAAAACATCATTTTAAGCATTTCCAAGGTTTGGTGAGTCATCACCTAGGCCGTTTTGGTACGAATAAGTTCAATTAGGTTCCTTTCACAATATAATCATTAGCAAAGATATGATATTTGAACATTTTAATAACAACATTCTGAATCATCGGAATCTAATTCCGAGTAGCCTCGATTTTGGGGTGTTACAACACAATTACCTTGGCAACTGGCAATAGTCGGATTGCATGGGCAACTGGTGGAGCGATTGCCTGGGCAACTGGGCGTCAACGTTCAAGGTTTGGCAAAGTATTCTTAAATGGTTTCTTCTTATCCCTAATTCAAAACACTAGTTAATTGTGCATGCATTAATAATACATCACTGCGTTAACCAAGGATGGACAACAACCGATCTTACGCTCCTTTTTGCCGTTGAAATTTGCAAATTATCCCTAACTCAAATTAGTCTTCACCATCGATTGACTGAATAAAGACCATGCTCATTCGTTTTTGAATATAACTACCCTGATATTAGATAAATGGATGAATTCACGAGATCCTCTCCCAATTCACTCGCAAAAAAAATTAAGAACCAAGAATGAACAAACCTTGAATTAAAATTGCAAACTCAAATACCTAAACAAACTCAATCGTTCACACAACCACAAAAACTGTATCCCCCTTAGCCTGACCTAGATGCCCGACCCGGAGTAAGAAGATTACAGGGGGAAAATCAAAGTCAACTCGTGAAAATCAACCTTGATTAACGACCTTTTTTTACCTTTTAACTTTTCTAGATGCACATTATTAACCTATGTGAATAGCAATTCAATTTAGTGAAAGCGGCACAGTGAACGGAACTCACATAGGGGTTCAATTGCAAACAAATGACTTTTAGGGACTAATTTGTAAATTTCCATAATTATAAGGACTAATCAAGTTTTAAAGTTACCAACCCAAAATTAATCAGGAAACATGCCAACATGTCAAATTTCATCGTAACCAGATCATACAATCTCCTTTAATTAAGCATTCAAGACTTAGGGACCAAAACGTAAGAAAGCAGAAACATGAAACATTTCAAATTCAAATCCAACGGTCACCTGTTCCAGAACACTGTATTACCCCTTTCCTTTTAGCAATAGGTACATAATCATACTCGAGAAGATGAGAGGGAATATTAACAGATTTATTACCTTCAATTTCTTCACAAGCAGCTGGACTAAAATCCAATTCTTGACGAGTGCTAGATTGCAAAAGAAGCTTTAGGGATGGTTCTCCTTTTTCGAAAATAAACATGCATTTGTTTAGGAGGATCGGAAGGAGATCTAGATAAGTGTTTAGATGTAGGAGAAGTAATAGAAGAATGATGTGTATTTGGTGAAGAATTAGGTGAAGTATGGTGGTTTTGGGAAGGTGTTTGAGGTTCCAGTAAAGGAGCATAATGAGAAGGAGAAATAACAGAAACCTATTTAGGAATGGACTGAAAATCATCACCAAGAGTCTCCCCTTGAATTTCAGTCTTGGAGAAATAGGGTTCCTTTTCAAAAAAGGTTAGATCTATGGTAACAAAAAATTTCCGAGAGGGGGGATGGTAACATTTGTAGCCCTTCTTTAGTGAAGAATATCCTACTAACACACATTTGTCAGACTTGGGATCAAGTTTCGATTTAGTGGGACTCAAGTTCTAAACAAAAACAATGTAACCAAAGACACACAAAGGAAGATTGGAAGTCATTCGTTTAAACAAAGCAAAGTATGAAAGAAAAACATCCCTACGTGTTTGAAAGGTTAATACTCGACTAGGAATTCAGTTAACAAGATATGTAGAGGTTAATAATGCTTCACCCCATAAATTCTTAGGGACATTATGGGAAAACATTAGGGCTCTCGTGACTTCTAAAAAATTTCGATTTTTCCTTTATGCTATCCCATTATTTTGGGGAGTATTGAGACAAGAACTAAAATGAGCAATGCCCATTTGTTTTAAAGAAATCTCCTAAGGACTTAGTGAAAAATTCTCCCCCATTATTAGATTTGAAGATCTGAATTTTTTCTTGAAATTGAGTTTCAACCATACAATAAAATTGCTTAAAGACACTAGCAACTTCATACTTTTCTTTTAACAAATATTTCCAAGTAAGTCTACTATGGTCATCAATAAAAGCCACAAACCAACTACTCTCATTGATATTCTTCACGCGAGAAGGACCCCAAACATATTTGTATATAAAAGAAAAAGGATGTGAGGGTTTGTAAGTTGAGGGCAAATAAGACTGCCTAGTTTGTTTTGCAAGAGGACAAATGTGACATTTGAAATAAGAATGTTTTTTATTAATAAATAATTGAGGAAACAATTTAGAAAGATAAAAGAAAATGGGGTGGCCTAACTTAAAATGTTATAACATAACATCATCTTGTCCTAAAGAATTAAAACAAGCTGCAGAAGATAAAGGTGTAGGAAATCTGGTAGTGGAGAAGACATAAAAGCCATTCTACAATCTAGCACTGCCAATCCTGTTCTCCCTGTCCAGTGCATGCAAGATACAATTAGAATCTGTAAATTCGAAAGCAAAGTTGAAATCCTTTGATAGTTTACTAATAGATATCAAGTTACACTTTAGGTTAGGCACAAATAACACATCCTTAACAATTAGGTTCTTAGTAAGAACAATCGAACCCTTTCCTTGAATTGTGTAATCAGAACCATCGGCTATCTTAATAGACTTTTGAGAAGATAATTGATGAAAATCAAGGAACAAATCCATGTTACCAGTCATATGGTCAGAAGCACCAGAATCTACAATCCAAGTTAAGTGATTTGAAGTAGAAAGAAAAGCAATAGAGTGGGAATTTTCCTCTATAACTGCATATTCTACACTGGCCAAATTACCTTCACAATTGTTGTTGAGTGTGTAAAAGTTCTATATTTTACCCCCTATTAAACCCATATTTCTACTACATTCAAGCATAATTCATTGACTTTAGGTTAGATTTCAGTTATACATCACAAATATATCAAATGGCACAGTTTCTGCTAAAATTGGTTACTTTTGCAGGTAACTGCTGTAGCAGATGGAGGGCAGTGGAGAAGCAGACGTTGGGCAGTGAAAGAGCAGAGCTGGAACTGGATGTGCAAACGAAGAGGACGATGCTGCCATGGCCGCTGCCGTGGCAGCCAAGGATGACATCGATAGTGAAGGGAAGAAGTGAAGTGGGCCTCGACAAAAAGAGAAAATTAAGCCCATCTGTCGTGGAGCACCCTTATATTTTTCCAAGCCCTAGATCAGAATGAAGGCCAAGCCCAAAGCTAAAGGAAGAAACTCCAAGCAAGAAGGAAGGACGAATTAAAGACTTATGCTCTGAAGATTTAGTCTTTAATAGAGTTGTATTTTAGTTTAAACTTGTATTCTTGCCATATTAGAAAACTTGAACCCAAGGCCTATATAAAGGCATGTAATTCAACCTAGGGAAGGAGATCTTGCTCTCTAGCCTTCTCTTCTAAACCCTAGTCGTTTTCCCTTTCTCATCATGGTCTAAACTTCCCCTAGGGCTAAGGGTTGATTTGTAAAGTAGTTGCAAGGATTGCATTTGTTTTAGGAATTTTTCTGTTCAATAAAATAAACTTCAAGTTTGCTTATTCTGGTTTTCAACATCTTGTAAGAGTATCGGGAGAGCATTGTGAGATTACTCATTTACTTAATATCGGGAGAGTTAAGTATACGAAAGGAATAAGTACGTGTTCTTCAATTTATGGTTGAACTATCTCGGACCTAGGGATAGGACGAGGTTAAGTGGCTAAGGAAGAATTCAACAAACATTGGTGTTCATCCTTCGATTCACGTCGGGAGGTATCATCAAAGACGTGTTCATCGACAGACTTGGACCTAGGGATAGGCCAAGGCACAGCAGGGATTCTTGCCAAGCTTGATGTACAGAGTTGTGTGATCGCTGCTGCGACAGGTGCTGTCGCGAAAGGCGCAACGACAGAATAGAGATTCCTAGACTTTGCAACACCTACAATACTGAACAATTCAATACCAGCCCATTCTCTCTATCCTAATTTCTTTACTCTTTTATTTTCATTATTCCTTATTATCTCGTGACAAACTTTTTTAAACTATTTCTTTTCCCTCTCGTGCAATAATTCCAGGTTGAAGCTATTAGCCAGTCCCTGTGGAGACGATATTCGATACTTGCGTATCACTTTACTACTTGCGTCGTGTACACTTGCACTACATTACGATAGACACTTTTACACACAATAAGTTTTTGGTGCCGTTGCCGGGGACTGGCAACATACCTTTACCCTATCTTTTACTGCACTTCTTTTATTTTTCTGTTTTGTTTCACCTGGATTGTTCAACTTGTGCTTTTCACAAGGTTTTCTGTTTATGCATAGATCGAGACGAGGAGACGAACCTAAGTATCCATTAGACCCTGAAATCGAACGCTCGTACAATCTTAGGAACCGACTTCACTCTGTGTTAGCCAGAAACGAATACCTTGAAGAACAGTTAGAGGCCATGAACAACCAAGGGAATCCCCAGGATAATGAAAATCCTACCGGAGATGGAGGGAACGGTCCACCTGCCGATCCTTCTGTCACTGCCGCATGTCGGTCATGCCGAGACTACATGCTCAATGATCATGTGGAACTAGAAACAACCCTACCAGACGTATAAGTTGACAACTTTGAGCTGAAACCTGTTATGTTCAGCATGATTAACAACGCTGGCCAATTTAGTGGTGCTGCTACTGAGGATGCTAGAGAGCATCTGAAAACGTTCCAGGAAATATGTGGTTCGTTTAGACTACCAGGAGTTAATCCGAAGATACTGAGGCTTCGGTTATTTCCTCATTCATTGAGGGACAAGGCGAAAACTCGGTGGAATAAACTAACGTCGGGTTCAATACGAACTTGGGCAGATTTAACTCGTGAATTCTTGTCTTGTTTTAATCCTTCACATTTATCTGAGCGATTACGTAACGAAATTTCTACTTTTCAACAGGAAGATGACGAGCCAATGGACGAGGCCTGGGACAGATTTACCACTCTTCTGAGAAACTGCCCTATGCATGGATTCCCCGTTTGGAACCAGGTAACTAAATTTTATAATGTGCCAACTTACAAATTCGTATGAGAATTGATTCAGCAGCGAATGGATTACTACTGGACAAAGATCCAGAAGACGCAATGGTAGTATTGAAAAATCTGGCGAAGAACGAGGAACAGTTTCCTACAGCAAGAAGAGGGGGTAAAAGAGTACTAGCTGTAAAAGATTATGAGGCCGATAGTTCTCTAAAATCACAGGTGGCATATCTCACTAAGGCAATGAAAAAGCTCTTGAAAGAAGATTCTCAGCATGCCTAGTCTGCTGAAGAGGTATGCGAGACTTGCGATGGGAATCACAGTTCGAAAGATTGTCAGCTACAGTTAGAAGAAGGGATGTATGTTGGGAACTATAATAAACAGAACTATAATTCCAACAACTACAATCCCAACTGGAGAAAGGATCCCAAGTTCTCTTGGAGCAACCCTAATAATGCCCTGAATCCTCAAGCACAGAACACAAATCAGGGAGGACCTAGACTACTAACTCGGCAGCAATCGCAGCAGCAGCAACAACCACCAACTGCCACGACTAGTATACTGGAACATACCTTGGATATGTTTATGTCTCAAACAGGAACCTACATTGAGAACATGAATCACTTCGTCAAGAAGACTGAAACATTCATAGATAAAACAGAGATGCCGATGACCAACCATGAAGCTACTCTGAAATCATTGGAGACACAGATGGGTCAGGTTTCCCAGCATATTAAACCGAGGCAGAATGGAGGATTTCCTAGCGATACTGAAAACGCTAGACAACCCACACATGAGCAGTGTAAAGCCATCACTACTAGGAGTGGGAAGAAATTACCAGGGCTAGAGAAGGAAGCAGAACCAGTTAAGGAACCAGCCTTGGAGTCGACTGCCGAGAATGCTGCCCCGACAGTTGACAAACAGCCTGCTGCCGATGAACCTGTCACGACAGCAGAAGGGAAAGAGGAGAAAGATGAAGAACCTAAACCTCCTCAGATCCGAATGCAGTGGGAAGGACGTATTGCTGATTATCGTCCTCCACCTCTTTTTCCCCAGTGGTTATAGAAATTGAAACAGGAATCCCAGCTTAAGAAGATTTATGATATTTTTAAGCAGGTCCATATCAATATTCCACTGTTAGATGTCGTTAGGGAAAAGCCTGGTTATGCCAAATTTCTCAAGGATGCCATGTCAAAGAAATCCAGACTTGGGGAATTTGAAATGGTCAAAATGACAGAGGGATGCATGAGTATTCTGCACAAGCATCCACCCCAAGAGAAGAAGGATCCTGGGAGCTTTATCATACCATGCATAATCGGAGATAAATTTTTGGGTAAGGCACTTTGTGATCTTGGTGCTAGTATAAATTTAATGCCCAAATCTGTTTTTCAGAAATTAGGTATTGGAAAAGCTCAGCCCACAACAGTAGTACTGCAGCTGGTAGACCGCTCTTACGTTCATCCAGAAGGAAAAATTGAAGATATTCTGGTAAGAGTGGATAAATTTATTTTTCCTGCTAACTTTCTTGTCTTAGATTGTGAAGCAGACAGGAATGCACCAATCATCCTGGGGCAACCCTTCTTAGCCACAGGAAGATCACTGATTGATGTGGAAAAAGGAGAACTCACTATGAGAGTGAACGATCAAGAGATCAAGCTGAACGTTCTCCAGGCAATAAAACATGCTGATGCAGAAGAAGAATGCAAGGCTATCACTAAAATTACCCTTGACCAACCCTGCATCAGGTCGGGCTACCACGACATCAAATTTGGCCACTGCCCCAGCAACCATTTAGAAGACTGTCACAGCAGCGATGACGATAGCAGCTCCTCAAAATCTGATACATCTGATACTGAAGATCAAGAGGAGGTAAATTGGTTAGGCAATCGTCCAGGTAAGTTATTCGAGCCCTTAAAATATACCTCGGATGAACATATAGTCCAAAAGCCATCAACTGTAGAGCCACCTATTCTAGATCTTAAGCCCCTGCCAGGGCAGCTAAAATATGTTTTCCTTGGTTTAAATGATATGTTGCCCATAATCATCTCTTCCAAGTTGATGCAGGAACAGGAACAACAGCTGATAGGAATGCTGCAGCAGCACAAAAAGGCTATTGGATGGATGATAGCTGATATCCAAGGCATCAGTCCGACACTATGCATGCATAAAATCCTCTTAAAGGATGATCATAAGCCGACCATTGATGCACAGAGACGTCTAAACGATGCTATGCGAGAGGTGGTAAGTAAAGAGATCATAAAATGGCTAGATGATGGAATAATCTATGCCATCTCGGATAGCAAGTTGGTGAGCCCGGTGCGGTGCGTTCTAAAGAAAGGAGGAATAACCGTGGTAACCAATGACGAAAACGAGTTAATCCCAACGAAGACTGTGACCGGTTGGAGGGTTTGTATGGACTACCGGAAGCTTAACAAAGCTACCCGGAAGGACCACTTTCCCTTGCCTTTTATTGATCAAATGCTTGATAGATTAGCGGGAAAGCCTTACTATTGTTTTCTCGATGGATACTCAGGTTATAATCAAATAGCCATCGCATCGGAAGATCAAGAAAAGGTAACGTTCACATGCCCATACGGTACTTATGCTTTTCGGAGGATGCCATTTGGACTTTGTAATACACCAGCAAACTTTCAAAGGTGCATGATGGCAATATTCTCTGATATGGTGGAGGATTTCTTGGAGGTATTCATGGATGATTTTTCTGTTTTTGGAGACAATTTTGAAAGCTTCCTAGGCAACCTACAGAAAGTGCTCGAAAGATGTGAGAAAGCAAACTTGTTATTGAACTGGGAGAAATGTCACTTCATGGTGGATGAAGGGATAGTCCTAGGCCATAAAATAAGCTGCCGCAGCATAGAAGTCGACAGAGCTAAGATTGAGGTAATCGAAAAGCTGCCGCCACCCACCACAGTCAAGGGAATCGGGAGTTTCTTAGGGCATGCTGGTTTTTATCGGAGGTTTATAGCGAACTTTTCGAAGATCACCAAACCCTTATGCCATCTTCTGGAGCAGAACCGTCCCTTCGACTTCAACATTGAATGTACTGAGGCATTCAAGGTTTTGAAAGAAAAGCTGGTAACAGCCCCAGTAGTACACCCACCAGATTGGAAACTGCCGTTTGAGATTATGTGTGATGCTAGTGACTATGCTGTCGGGTCAGCACTTGGGCAGAGGAAAGACAAGCTCTTTCATGTCATATACTTTGCTAGCAAAACACCGAACGACGCCCAAGTAAACTACACCACAACAGAGAAGGAACTGTTAGCTGTGGTGTTCTCTATTGACAAGTTTCGTTAATATATACTTGGAACGAAGGTCATAGTCCACACAGACCACTCTGCATTGAAGTATCTGTTCACCAAAAAGGATGCAAAGCCTAGACTGATACGTTGGATTCTGCTACTACAAGAGTTTGACCTTGAAATCAAGGACAAAAAGGGGACAAAGAATCAAGTTGCAGATCACTTGTCAAGGTTAGAGAAGGGAAAGAGTCTTCTGGCAGACGAGACACACATACTGGAGACCTCCCCTGACGAGCAGTTGTTCGCTGCCACAAGCACTACCGCGATAGCCATGGCGATAGATAAGTTTTCTAAACTCCCCTGGTATGCTGATTTCGTTAATTATTTAGTTAGCGGAATAACTCCTCCTGACCTTAACTATCAAGCTAGGAAGAGGTTCCAAAATGATGTTAAACATTATTATTGGGACGAACCTCTTCTTTTTCAAATATTGTGCAGATCAGGTTATCAGGAGATGTGTACCACAAGATGAACAGGAAGCTATATTACATCACTGCCATGCTTCACAGTATGAAGGACACTTAGGAGGTAACAAAACTACTGCCAAGGTTTTGCAGTCAGGATTCTATTGACCGTCATTGTTCAAGGATGCTCAAACATTCTACAAAAACTGTGACAAGTGTCAACGGACTGGAAACATCTCAAGGAGACATGAGATGCCACTGCAAAACATTCTAGAAGTCGAGATGTTTGACGTTTGGGGGATTGATTTTATGGGACCATTCCCAACTTCATGTGGGAACATATATATCCTCCTGGAAATGGACTATGTGTCCAAATGGGTTGAAGCGGTCGCTACTCAGAAGAACGATGCGAAGACGGTTCAGAGGTTTTTACATAAAAACATATTTTCTAGATTTGGCATCCCCAAGGCGATCATCAGTGATGAAGGGAGGCATTTCGACAATAGGGTTATTGCTGCTGCCTTGAAAAAGTATGGTGTCAAACATCGGATCGCAACAACATACCACCCTCAGAACAATGGACAGGCTGAAATATCCAACAGAGAGGTTAAGAACATCCTTGAAAAGTTGGTTAAGCCAACTCGGAAGGAATGGTCTCTACACCTCAATGATGCATTATGGGCCTACAAAACAACATTCAAAACTCCATTGGGAATGTCACCCTACCGGCTGATTTATGGGAAAATATGCCATCTACCTGTCAGGATTAAGCACAGAGCATACTGGGCCATCAAGGCAGTGAATATGGACTTGGAAAAAGCAGGATAGAAAAAGCTACTTGATCTGAATGATATTAAAGATATTCAAGCAATGGCCTATGACAACGCAAGAATCTATAAAGACAAGACAAAGAAGTGGCATGACAAGAAGTTGCTGCCACGACAGTTCTTCCCAGGGCAGCTTGTGTTGTTATTCAACTCTAGGTTGAAACTCTTTCCAGGGAAGCTAAAATCTAGATTGTCTGGCCCATTCCAAGTGGTGCAGGTTTTTCCCCATGGTGCCATCACAATCAGATCTTTAAAAGACGGGCACCAATTTAAAGTCAATGGACAAAGATTGAAGCATTATCAGGGGACTGAAGCCCCAAGAATGCAGGAAGTGGTTACTTTAGGAGATGCCCTTCCTAATTTAACCTAATTTATTTTATTTTTATCATTATTATTATTTATATATTAGGTAATTAGAATTATTTTATTTTTCGGAACTAAAGTTTTTATTTTTTTTCAGCAAATAAAGGAGACAATGAGTAGAGGAGAAGTGAATTCAGCCCACCATCTTATCATCAGCCGAAAAAGCCCAAACTTTGGAGCCTACCGTTACAGCTGCCGCGACAGATGTGGAAAATCCAGCCTGTCAACACGCTATCACGGCAGACACGGAAACGCGTAACAGACGCGCAGCAGACACAGAAACACGTGACAGACGCGTCAGAAACCGCGTAACAGCTGGCCCTATTATTCGCACCTGCCGTTACAGCTCCAACGGGTAGCAAAACTCCCCCTCTATATAAACCCCGTTTTACTATTCATTTTTCACTCACTTTTACTCTCTCTACTTGTTTCCTCTAGAATTTTACTTACTTTCATTTTTTCCACAATCCTTGCAAAAATGAGTACTAGAAATACCCGCCGAAGCTCTGCCTCAGGATCTGCCCCAGCAGCATCCACTCCAAGCTCCTTCCAGATCCGTGATATGTGGGAGGAGAGAGGTTTCATTTACACTTCGAAAACGGGGAACCTGGGGCTGAAGCCGTTCATATCCCGCAAAATCAAAGCCCTACAGTGGCAGATATTCGCTGAGTAGCCAGAGGAGATGAATGTAACTCTCGTCCAGGAATTTTATGCTTCCATCGGCAGCAGGAACGCGACAACAGTTACAGTCCGAGGGAAAGAGGTACCTTTCGAGCCCGAGTACATCAACACACTCTACGGGTTCTATGTGGGAAGAAAAGAAGATGGCCACCAAAGATTTCTCGAGAGTGTAGAGCCTTCCGACTACGATGTTGTGATGGCATAACTCACAGATGAAGTGTAACACCCCAATTTTGGGCTTAGAAGTTTTGGGTTTGGACCGGACCGGTCGGGTTGCGGTTCGAATATAAAAGCGTGAATTTAGGAAAGCCTAGTTCGGGTTGCATTAAAAATATGGAAAAATGTCTTAAAATCCTCTTTTATTATATATAAGAGAAAGGTGAAATCAATTTTAGAAAATGAGGTTTGGAAGAGTGACATTTTGGGTTGGTGACCAAAATGTAATTTTCGTAAACTTGGTGACTGTTTTAAAAAGGATTGAAACTTTGAATCTTTAAGGAGCTATTTACCCAAAGGAGTTTCTCCAGATTTTTCTTAAATATTAAAGGATTAATTAATGGTTTTAAAATAAAAGTAAAAGGGAGGGAAAGATATTTTGGCTTTTTCAACTAACTTTTCTCAAATTCCATTTTCCTTTTCTCTCAACTTTCTCTCAACCCAAACACATTTCTCCAGCACATCTTCCCTCTGATTTTGACATCCAAATATGAGATTTTAATCCTCTTTTGATCTCTAATCATCTCTTCAACAAAACCTTAGCATTTGCTTATTGGATTTTCAAGATTTTGGTTCCAAAAAGGGAGAAAACTCAAGTTTAGAGGTATGAACGTCCTTCTCCTATAAATTCTCAGTTCTTTACTGAAATTCCCAAGTTCTCAATCCTTGATTTGTGTTTTATTAAAGGTTTTACAATTGTGTTCTTGATCTTGGCTTTAAAATGCAAGATTTGCTTTAATTTTGATGAAATTCGTATGATCTGATTGGGCACTGTTTTGAGATGTCATTTTGATGTAAAATGAATGTATAATTGATGAGAAATTGAGGTTTAATCCATGCAATCCCGGATAGGTTGATTTTCCTAAGTTTTGCTTGAGTTTTTGGTTGTTTTTGGAGTGATCTTGATGATCTGTTATAGCTGGAGGTATAAGGAAGTGGTTAGATCCTTTTTGGATGTTAATTGATGTTTAAGGATGTTTAGAATTGATGGATCTTGGCTGGGTAGTGTTGTGGTGTTGTTTGGATGTGATTTCGGTTGTGTTTGGTAGCCGAAATGTGAGTGTTGATGTGAGCAGCGAGTTTAGATGTCTTGGTTGAGGATATTAATGCATGATGATGCATTAATCTACTGTTTTGATGTGTTTAAAACAGGGGAGACATCTTCGGATCCTTGTGGTGTTGATCCGGAAGCTTGATTGGTGTTTCGACAAGTGGCGAAACGGAATCGGTGAGTGGTTTTTGGTTTTCAGCTTTGAAACCAATGTTTTGACGGTTTGGGAGCTTAGTTTAAGTCTAAGCAACTTAGCTAAGCTCAAGAGTAAGTTTTCGGAAAAACTCTCTTGTTGATGAACCATGAGTTGGTTGAATGCAATGTGATTTGTTTGCATGTTTTAAATACTGTTTTGAAAGCATGTTTTAGCATGTTTAATTGCTGAGATTATAAGCCATGTGTTGAAGGATGCTCAAGGTAAGAGATCCTTGTTTTTGAACATTGTTAAATGTGGTTTTGATGCTTAATGATGCATGATGTTTATGGCTTTTTTAAATGCTTTAAAACAGTGGAATATTGTTGTTAATGATGCATATTGGCAAGTGATGTTTGAGAAAGGTTAAGAACACTATGGTGGTTAAAAGTCCATAGGTGGTTCTTGTGTTAAGAACAAAATGGTGGTTAAAAGTCCATGGTTGATTCTTGTTAAGGTCACTAAGGTGGTTAAAAGTCCTTGAGTGAGCCTTGTAAGGTCACAAAGGTGGTTAAAAGTCCTTGTGTGAGCCTTGTGTATTTTAAGAACACCATGGTGGTTAAAAGTCCATGGGTGATTCTTGTTTTAAGGTTGCAAGGTGGTTAAAAGTCCTTGTGTAGACCTTGTGTATTTGAAGAACATCATGGTGGTTAAAAGTCCATGGATGATTCTTGTTAAGGACACAAAGGTGTTTAAAAGTCCTTGTGTGGTCCTTGCGAATTGTAAGATCCCAATGGTGTTTAAAAGTCCATGTGTGAGTCTTATGTTGATTGTATGGAAAAGGAAAGATTATGATTATCACTTGTGGCGAATATGACATGTTTATATTTGAAGCATGAGATGCTTGTTTTAAATGCTATGTGCATGTATAAATGTTGTTTTGAACTAAGATTTATAAAAGTGTTTATAAATGCATTATTGTATTGTTTTAAATGAGCATTCCTCACTAAGCTATGTGCTTACGCTCTCTCTTTTCTTAAACCAATAATGCAAAGCATTAAAGTGCATTGAGGGCAGCAAGGAGGTCAAGAAATCCAAGTGGTGAACTAAGCTCATGTATGGTGAAAGTTTCTTAAACACTATTAGCTTTAGGCATTTGGCAATGGGGAACCTATGTTGATGTTTTGGGAGATGTTTTGGACTCCTTATGTTGGTTTTATGTTGTTGATGATGTTGGAACATGTAATTGGCCTCTTGGTATTTGTTTTGGTGATTTGAGGATTGCATGGTTTGCTATATAGGATTATTGCCTATAGATTTGGGGTTTTTCATGTTTGATGCCATGCTTATGAATTGTTGATGCCAATATATTCCTTATGCATGTAATGTCTTGCTGGTATAATTTGGTTGCCTTTGGAGCATGTTTGATGGGTCAATTGTGTGTTTAATCAGCAAAAATCTGCAAATCTGGGCAGCCTGTTTCGGAACAGGTGCTTCCGTTTCGGAACAGAGGGCCTGAAATGGCCTAGGCGTTTCGAAACGGGTAGAGCCGTTCCGAAACGAAAATGCTACTGCCAGGCCCTGTTCCGATACTCGTTTCGGAACGGTCCCGCGTTTCGGAACAGGCTCTCCCTGTTTCGAAACACCCGACCGTTGGGCACTGAAATTGTTGGTTAAATGTTTTGAAATCCTTGCGTTTTGGTCCTGAATCTTGTTTATGCAATTGAATGAGTTTGAGATGTCCGTTTGAGCTGAAATTTGACAGAGAAGCATGAAAAATGACTAATTTCATAATGGTAACTCTAAAGTTGGTTAAGTCCTTCTAATTTCCAGAATTTACATTTTGGTCCCTAAACTTGTATGTTGTGCAATTAAGTCCCTGAATGTTTTCCGAATGCGCTGATCTTTGAGTATGTCGATTGTATGAACATATCTAGGGTTAATGTGCATTTAGATAAGATTAAAAAGAAAAAAAAAGGTCGTTAATCAAGGTTGACTTTCGGGTTGACTTTGGTTTTCCCCGTGTAAACTTCTTAATTCGGGTTAATCGTCTAGGCCGGGTTAAGGGGGTTAATTCGGGTTAATCGTCTAGGCCGGGTTAAGGGGGTTAAATTTGGTGGTATTAGAGCTGAGTTCTCGAGTAATTGGGAATGATTATGTGGGTGATTAAAGTATGTATGCTTTGTATGCTTGTTGATTGGAAGCATGATGTGTGAATTGTAAGCATGTTGCAATTGTGGTGTATGCTGTGGTGAAGTATGTTGTGGGTACCCATTGCCAAATCAAAGCTAATGAAATGATGTTGTTTTTAATTGGAAATGAGCTTGAGTACTTGGATTGCTTACCTTGCTGAGCCTGACTTTTGTTTATTGCATTGTGATTGCATTGTTTAGTGAATGGCACCTCGTAGAGAGTTGGGGGTTAATACGCGAGCTATGGCTCGAAATGAGAATGAAGAGAACGCTGAGAATGTGATGTATTTACCTCCTCCACCTGGTGGTGGTGGTGCTGGGGGTGAAGGAGCTGGAGTTGCAGCTGGTGCTGGGGCGCTGGACCTGAAGCTGGTCAGGGGCAAGCTGTTCCTGACATGGCAATGTTGGTTCAAGCTATTGCTGGTGCTTTTCGAGCGGCGGTAGCTGGAGCTCAAGAAGCTGGGCATCAAGGAGATGTTGGTGTTAGATTACCCTTGGAACGTTTGTGCAGTCTGGGAGGGACTGAGTTCAGGGGTTTGTCTGCTGAAGGTTTTGAGTCTTGGCTGGAAAGTACCAAGAGAATCTTGGGGCAGATGAGTTGCACTGATGTGCAGAAGCTGGGCTGTGTAGTATCCTTGCTACAGGATGATGCTTACACTTGGTGGACAACCTCTATCTCTGGAATGGAGGAAGCTGATGTAACTTGGACGTTCTTTCAGAACGCGTTCAAGAGGAGATACTTGGGTGTGAGGTACCTAGATGAAAAGAAGAAGGAATTCATGTCTCTTACCCAAGGGAGCATGTCTGTGGCTGGATACGAGGTTCAGTTTGTTCGACTCAGTCAGTACGCACCTGAGCTTGTTCCGGATGAGCGGGAAAGGTGTGAAAGGTTCCGTTATGGTTTGGTGACGGATGTAAAGACGTATATGCTAGCTGCTGAGTACAATGATTTTGATGTGCTGGTTGGGAGAGCAAAGGACATTGAGATGAATTTGGGTTTATCATCTAAAGGTGTTGGTTCTGGTGCTGGTAAGCGAGTTGCTGAGTATAGTTCCGGTGGTGGACGGAACAAGAAGGGACGTGATCAGAGGTATCAGCCTTCGGCTAAGCGAGGTGGTGGTGCGCCTGCTCAGGGAGGCAAGGCAAGAGTTGATCCGAGTGCATGTTGGACATGTGGATCGCGTGGCCACATGAAACGTGATTGTCCTCGAGCTGTGAGAGAGGTGCAAGCTCCTATTGTGGTAGCTGGTAATTCGTGCTGGAACTGTGGATCTACGGATCACATGATGAGAGAGTGTCCTATGTTGGCTGGTGGCCAAGGGCGTGCTCCTGTTGTTGCTGCACCACAGAGAGGTCGTGGGCGCGGCCGTGGTAACTTCCAGCGTAGGGAGGATGGTGGGCGTAATGTGGCTCATGTTGTAGCTGTTCAACCAGAGGGTGGTGGCCAGGCTAGAGTGTTAGCTCAGAGGGAGGGGAGGAATGACGCGGATGTGATTGCAGGTACTTTTACTTTGCAGTCCTTGTCATTACTTTCCTTGATTGATTCTGGATCTACGCACTCATACATTTTGCGTGAGCATGCTGAATTGCTTGGTTTGCCTGTTGAGTCTTTGGATGTTGGTATGCGTGTCACTAGTTCTTTTGGTGAGACTGTTGTGACTCGGAAGCTTTATAGAAGATGTCCTTTGGTTGTGCAAGATCATGTTTTTCATGTTGATCTTATGGAATTGCCTTTCTATGGTTTTGATGTAATCCTTGGTATGGATTGGCTTGCTGAGCATCGTACTGTAGTGGATTGTGAGAATAAGCGAGTTTCGTTGAAGCTTGCGGATGATTATGAGGTGGTTTTGGTTGGTGAGAATGTGAAGTTTCTTGCCAATGTGGTGTCTACGTTGGAGGCGAGCCGGATGCTGAGGAAAGGTTGTGAAGCTTATCTAGCCTTTGTGATGAATCCTAGCTCTAAGGAGTTGCGTGTGCAAGATATCAGGATTGTGCGAGAGTTTCCTGGTGTGTTTCCTGAGGAGTTGCCTGGATTACCTCCTAATCGTAAGGTGGAGTTTGGGATTGAGCTGTATGAGAACACAACTCCTGTGTCCATTACTCGTTATAGAATGGCACCTAAAGAGTTGAAAGAGCTGAAGACGCAATTGCAAGAGTTGCTTGATCGTGGTTTCATTCGGCCGAGTGTGTCACCTTGGGGTGCGTCGGTCTTGTTTGTAAAGAAGAAAGATGGCACTATGAGAATGTGCATTGATTACCGTCAGCTTAACAAGTTGACTATCAAGAATCGGTATCCATTGCCGAGAATTGATGATCTTTTTGATCAATTTCGGGAAGCAGCGGTGTTCTCTAAGATTGATTTAAGGTCAGGGTATTACCAGTTGAAGGTGAAGGATGTGGATGTGCCAAAGACAGCTTTCAGGACGAGGTATGGGCATTATGAGTTCCTAGTGATGCCGTTTGGTTTGACAAATGCTCCTGCAGCTTTCATGGACATGATGAATCGTGTGTTTCATGAATACCTGGATAAGTTTGTGGTGGTATTCATTGATGATATCCTCGTGTACTCGCGTACTGAGGAGGAGCATGAAGGGCACCTGAGAATTGTGCTGCAAGCTTTGTTGGAGAATCAGCTTTATGCTAAGCTGAGCAAGTGTGAGTTTTGGCTTAGAGAAGTGGTGTTTCTTGGTCATGTGGTTTCTGCTGAAGGGATTCGTGTTGATCCTCAGAAGATTGAGGCGGTGATGAATTGGAAGGTTCCTAAGTCTGTTCATGAAGTTCGTAGTTTCCTTGGTTTGGCAGGATACTACCGGAGATTTGTGGATGGGTTTTCGAAGATTGTTGCACCTTTGACAAAGTTGTTGTAGAAGGATGTTAAGTATGAGTGGATGGAAGCGAGATAGCAGGCTTTTGAGAAGCTTAAGGCAGCCTTGACACAAGCTCCTATCTTGGTTCAACCTGAATCAGGGAAAGAGTTTGTGGTGTATAGTGATGCTTCCTATTTGGTTTGGGATGTGTGTTGATGCAGGAGGGTAAGGTGGTGGCTTATGCATCACGGCAGTTGAAGGTGCATGAGCGCAATTATCCTACGCATGACATTGAGTTGGCTGCGGTGGTTTTTGCTTTGAAGATCTGGAGACATTATCTATATGGTGAGAAGTGTACTGTGTACACGGATCACAAGAGTTTGAAGTATCTAATGTCTCAGAAGGAGTTGAATCTTAGACAGCGGCGTTGGGTGGAGTTGCTCAAGGATTATGATTTGACGATTGAGTATCACCCTGGAAGAGCTAATGTTGTGGCAGATGCCTTGAGTAGGAAGGTAGCTGTTGAGTTGAGGGCTATGTTTTCCAGTTTGAGTATTTCGCGTGATGGTGGTCTTGTGGCTGAATTGCAAGTGAAACCATCTTTGGTGCAGTTGATCAAGGAAAAGCAGTTGTTGGATGATTCCTTGGTACCGCATGTTCAGGATATCGCGGAGGGTAGACCTTCGGATTTCTGTTTTAATGATGATGGAGTGTTGTGTTTTGGGAGTCGGATAGTAGTGCACAATGATGCTGAGTTGAGGCGTGCTATTCTGACTGAAGGTCATAGTAGTCCTTTTGCTATGCACCCTGGTAGTACTAAGATGTATCGTGATCTTTGTGATGAGTACTATTGGGTGGGTCTAAAGAAGGATGTTGCTGAGTTTGTAAGCAAGTGCATGGTGTGTTAGCGAGTTAAGGCTGAGCATCAGTTTCCATCAGGTTTGTTGCAACCGTTGAGAATACCTGAGTGGAAGTGGGAAAGGATTACCATGGACTTTGTATCTGGTTTGCCTTTGTCGCCATCGAAGAAGAATTCGGTGTGGGTGATTGTGGATCGCTTGACGAAGTGTGAGCATTTCTTGCCTGTGCATACTACGTATTCTTTGGATAAGCTTGCGGAGCTGTACATTGCTGAGGTTGTGCGGCTGCATGGTGTGCCTAAGTCGATTGTGTCGGATAGGGATCCGAGGTTTACATCGCGTTTCTGGCAGTGTTTGCATCAAGCTTTGGGTACACGGTTGAATTTCAGTACATCTTATCATCCTCAGTCGGATGGTCAGTCCGAGCGTGTTATCCAGGTTTTGGAGGATATGTTGAGGTGCTGCGTGATTGAGTTTCAGGGCTCATGGGAGAAACATTTGCCTTTGGTGGAGTTTGCTTATAACAATAGTTATCAGGCGAGTATACAAATGGCACCTTATGAGGCTTTGTACGGGAGAAAGTGTAGGACTCCTCTGTGTTGGGCTGAAACGGGTCAGAAGTTGGTTTCGATGCCAGCTATGTTGAAAGCAACCACCGAGAAGGTGAAGCTCATTTGTGAGCGCTTGAAGGCATCATCTGATCGGCAAAAGTCTTACACGGATTTGAAGCGTAAGGAGATTGAGTATGCGGTGGGTGACCGTGTATTTTTGAAAGTTTCGCCTTGGAAAAAGGTGATGAGGTTTGGCCGAAAGGGTAAGTTCAGCCCTAGGTACATTGGACCATACGAGGTGGTTGAGCGTGTGGGTCCTGTTGCGTACAGGTTGAGGTTACCACAAGATTTGGAGAAGATCCATGATGTGTTTCATGTTTCTATGCTTCGGAAGTATAGATCGGATCCTTCACATGTGATGCCTGTGGAAGAAGTGGAATTGAATCCGGATTTGACCTATGATGAGGAACCGGTGAGGATCCTGGATTCGGATAGTAAGGTTCTTCGTGGCAAGACCATTGAGTTGGTAAAGGTGTTGTGGAGGCATCGTGGTGTTGAGGAAGCCACGTGGGAACGGAAGGATGACATGCTGAAGCAGTTTCCGTACCTCTTTCCTTCAGGTAAATTTCGAGGACGAAATTTCTTAAGGGGGGAGAGTTGTAACACCCCAATTTTGGGCTTAGAAGTTTTGGGTTTGGACCGGACCGGTCGGGTTGCGGTTCGAATATAAAAGGGTGAATTTAGGAAAGCCTAGTTCGGGTTGCATTAAAAATATGGAAAATGTCTTAAATCCTCTTTTATTATATATAAGAGAAAGGTGAAATCAATTTTAGAAAATGAGGTTTGGAAGAGTGACATTTTGGGTTGGTGACCAAAATGTAATTTTTTTAAACTTGGTGACTGTTTTAAAAAGGATTGAAACTTTGAATCTTTAAGGAGCTATTTACCCAAAGGAGTTTCTCCAGATTTTTCTTAAATATTAAAGGATTAATTAATGGTTTTAAAATAAAAGTAAAAGGGAGGGAAAGATATTTTGGCTTTTTCAACTAACTTTTCTCAAATTCCATTTTCCTTTTCTCTCAACTTTCTCTCAACCCAAACACATTTCTCCAGCACATCTTCCCTCTGATTTTGACATCCAAATATGAGATTTTAATCCTCTTTTGATCTCTAATCATCTCTTCAACAAAACCTTAGCATTTGCTTATTGGATTTTCAAGATTTTGGTTCCAAAAAGGGAGAAAACTCAAGTTTAGAGGTATGAACGTCCTTCTCCTATAAATTCTCAGTTCTTTACTGAAATTCCCAAGTTCTCAATCCTTGATTTGTGTTTTATTAAAGGTTTTACAATTGTGTTCTTGATCTTGGCTTTAAAATGCAAGATTTGCTTTAATTTTGATGAAATTCGTATGATCTGATTGGGCACTATTTTGAGATGTCATTTTGATGTAAAATGAATGTATAATTGATGAGAAATTGAGGTTTAATCAATGCAATCCCGGATAGGTTGATTTTCCTAAGTTTTGCTTGAGTTTTTGGTTGTTTTTGGAGTGATCTTGATGATCTGTTATAGCTGGAGGTATAAGGAAGTGGTTAGATCCTTTTTGGATATTAATTGATGTTTAAGGATGTTTAGAATTGATGGATCTTGGCTGGGTAGTGTTGTGGTGTTGTTTGGATGTGATTTCGGTTGTGTTTGGTAGCCGAAATGTGAGTGTTGATGTGAGCAGCGAGTTTAGATGTCTTGGTTGAGGATATTAATGCATGATGATGCATTAATCTACTGTTTTGATGTGTTTAAAACAGGGGAGACATCTTCGGATCCTTGTGGTGTTGATCCGGAAGCTTGATTGGTGTTTCGACAAGTGGCGAAACGGAATCGGTGAGTGGTTTTTGGTTTCCAGCTTTGAAACCAATGTTTTGAAGGTTTGTGAGCTTAGTTTAAGTCTAAGCAACTTAGCTAAGCTCAAGAGTAAGTTTTCGGAAAAACTCTCTTGTTGATGAACCATGAGTTGGTTGAATGCAATGTGATTTGTTTGCATGTTTTAAATACTGTTTTGAAAGCATGTTTTAGCATGTTTAATTGCTGAGATTATAAGCCATGTGTTGAAGGATGCTCAAGGTAAGAGATCCTTGTTTTTGAACATTGTTAAATGTGGTTTTGATGCTTAATGATGCATGATGTTTATGGCTTTGTTAAATGCTTTAAAATAGTGGAATATTGTTGTTAATGATGCATATTGGCAAGTGATGTTTGAGAAAGGTTAAGAACACTATGGTGGTTAAAAGTCCATAGGTGGTTCTTGTGTTAAGAACAACATGGTGGTTAAAAGTCCATGGTTGATTCTTGTTAAGGTCACTAAGGTGGTTAAAAGTCCTTGAGTGAGCCTTGTAAGGTCACAAAGGTGGTTAAAAGTCCTTGTGTGAGCCTTGTGTATTTTAAGAACACCATGGTGGTTAAAAGTCCATGGGTGATTCTTGTTTTAAGGTCGCAAGGTGGTTAAAAGTCCTTGTGTAGACCTTGTGTATTTTAAGAACATCATGGTGGTTAAAAGTCCATGGATGATTCTTGTTAAGGACACAAAGGTGTTTAAAAGTCCTTGTGTGGTCCTTGTGAATTGTAAGATCCCAATGGTGTTTAAAAGTCCATGTGTGAGTCTTATGTTGATTGTATGGAAATGGAAAGATTATGATTATCACTTGTGGCCAATATGACATGTTTATATTTGAAGCATGAGATGCTTGTTTTAAATGCTATGTGCATGTATAAATGTTGTTTTGAACTAAGATTTATAAAAGTGTTTATAAATGCATTATTGTGTTGTTTTAAATGAGCATTCCTCACTAAGCTATGTGCTTACGCTCTCTCTTTTCTTAAACCAATAATGCAGAGCATTAAAGTGCATTGAGGGCAGCAAGGAGGTCAAGAAATCCAAGTGGTGAACTAAGCTCATGTATGGTGAAAGTTTCTTAAACACTATTAGCTTTAGGCATTTGGCAATGGGGAACCTATGTTGATGTTTTGGGAGATGTTTTGGACTCCTTATGTTGGTTTTATGTTGTTGATGATGTTGGAACATGTAATTGGCCTCTTGGTATTTGTTTTGGTGATTTGAGGATTGCATGGTTTGCTATATAGGATTCTTGCCTATAGATTTGGGATTTTTCATGTTTGATGCCATGCTTATGAATTGTTGATGCCAATATGTTCCTTATGCATGTAATGTCTTGCTGGTATAATTTGGTTGCCTTTGGAGCATGTTTGATGGGTCAATTGTGTGTTTAATCAGCAAAAATCTGCAAATCTGGGCAGCCTGTTTCGGAACAGGTGTTGCCGTTTCGGAACAGAGGGCTTGAAATGGCCTAGGAGTTTCGAAACGGGCAGAGCCGTTCCGAAACGAAAATGCTACTGCCAGGCCCTGTTCTGATACTCGTTTCGGAACGGTCCCGCGTTTCGGAACAGGCTCTCCCTGTTTCGAAACACCCGGCCGTTGGGCACTGAAATTGTTGGTTAAATGTTTTGAAATCCTTGCGTTTTGGTCCTGAATCTTGTTTATGCAATTGAATGAGTTTGAGATGTCCGTTTGAGCTGAAATTTGACAGAGAAGCATGAAATATGACTAATTTCATAATGGTAACTCTAAAGTTGGTTAAGTCCTTCTAATTTCCAGAATTTACATTTTGGTCCCTAAACTTGTATGTTGTGCAATTAAGTCCCTGAATGTTTTCCGAATGCGCTGATCTTTGAGTATGTCGATTGTATGAACATATCTAGGGTTAATGTGCATTTAGATAAGATTAAAAAGAAAAAAAAGGGTCGTTAATCAAGGTTAACTTTCGGGTTGACATTGGTTTTCCCCGTGTAAACTTCTTAATTCGGGTCAACCGTCTAGGCCGGGTTAAGGGGGTTACATGAAGGTACCGAGTGGAACACCGATCCGAAGCATCCGAGAATGGTAAAAAGAGTTTAGCTCACCCCGAAGGCAAAACTTTGGAATGTGTTTATCAAGAAACAGATTATGCCCTCCTCGCACAACACAATCGTCGACCAACCAAGGTTAGCCCTCATCCATTCTATTTTAAATGTGAAGCCAATTAACGTTGGCAAATACGTCCGGGAGGGTATACTGGACTGTGCTTACCGACTGTCAGAACCACTCTTCTACCCCTACCTCATCACTGCCCTCTACCGCGGCCACAACGTACCGAAGGCTGCCGATAATTTACGAGTTCTGGGGAAAGGCTGGTCCGACCGGAACATACTCAGCTTGATGGAACTCAAGCTTCCACGCCCCTGTCATCTTTTGATCCTACTTCCACGGCAGCTGAACCAACAGAGCCCACTGACACCGAGCCTGCTGCCACAGAAACCAGGCAGCCTACTGCAGCAGCTCCTCCAGCTGACACCTCCTCACAAATCCTTGGTGCCATACAAAAAAAATGAAAGAACGACAGATCGGCCTCATGGGTTTCATCCGAGACTTCACCACCGCCACGGTACATTTCATCCACACTTCTCTTAATTTCCCCGATGCTCTGTTCCCTACTTTCCCCAATCATTATTTTGCTGCCCCCACCCCTGCCCATACCCCTACTCCTGCTGCCACACCAAAAACGCCATCTGCTACGTCCACTCCAACCCCTGTCACAACAGCTGCAGGCGGCAGCCGCACAGCCGACACATCTGCCCGGGGAACCAAGAGAAAGGAGCCTGAAGACGACCTCGATAGGTATATTGCTGGTTTCTCTTCCTCTGAAATCTGGGTGGCATCCGACAACGAGCCCTCTGTCAATAGGAACTTATCCAAGGAGTTCACCTCGGAGAAATGGCAGAAAACAGGAGCCGATAAAGAAAAATCTGATAGCGGCAGTAGCAGCAACAATAGTAGCGGCAGCAGCAGCTCCGAGGTTCAAGTAGTGGAGAAACCACCCCATATCTCCCCTACCTGCATCCAACCTCCACGGGAAGCCAAAACCAAGAACTCTTCTGCCTCTCCCATCCGTCTGCCAGCACCAGCAAAGAAAGTCACTGCCCGTCGGCAGATTCAGCTCAGCAACAGCAGCAGCAGCGGCGACGACAACGCCTGAAAATTTAAAGTTTCTTATCTTATATTGATGTCGGCCTTTTGTCATATTTTGTGATGTTGTTTTCATTTTTCTTTTTCTTATCTGTCATTTGCATTGAGGGCAATGCAACCCTCGAGTTTGGGGTGGCATCCCTCCATTAATGGAGTCTTTTTCAGTTAAAAAATTTGTGTCTTTTACTTAGTTTATTTTTGCTTAAAAATGATGAAAATTTGGCTTAAGTCTTTGAACTGAACTTACCTGCCATGACAACCTCTGTCGTGGCAATGCCTTTAGGATAGTTTTAGGAGCAGTTTAGAGCCTTACTATCGTTCTAAATTTTAAACACCATTTGTGACTTTTATACTGCCTAGAACTCTACTAGTAAACTAGAATATAAAGCTTAACACTTGAGTTGCCCCTAGAAGTGCCTAACACTGGCTCTAGGAAAAGAAGTTAAGAAAAATAGACTCAAGACACCTAGAGGTGCCCGAAACCGGCTCTAGAAAGTTAGCTAGAGGTGCCCGAAACCGGCTCTAGTCAAACTTAAGCTTGAGAAAATAGAATCGAGTCTGCATAAAAACTAAAGGAGCCTAAGAATTGCCTCCAAAAAGATGAAAATTGGCATAAAATTCAAGTTAGAGGCTTAACTATTCTAGTAAACTAAGGGAGTCTTGGCATATATTTGTTCACAAGCATGCACACACTGCACGAGAATTATAGCAAGGTTCCGGATGAATCCTGAATTATCCAACAAGGTGTTGCTCACAATAGGGAATGAATGGTAGGTAAGGAAAAGTTCACTGTTTTAAGCCAAACAAATGTTCGTTTTTAGGTCTGAATTGCTTGAGGGCAATCAAAAACTTGAGTTTGGGGGTGTGTTGAGTGTGTAAAAGTTCTATATTTTACCCCCTATTTAACCCATATTTATGTTGCATTCAAGCATAATTCATTGCATTTAGGTTAGATTTCAGTTATACATCACAAATATATCAAATGGCACAGTTTCTGCTGAAATTGGTTACTTTTGCAGGTAGCTGCTGTAGCAGATGGAGGGCAGTGGAGAAGCAGACGCTAGACAGTGAAGAAGCAGAGCTAGAACTGGATGTGCAAACGAAGAGGACGATGCTGCCATGGCCGCTGCCGTGGCAGCCAAGGACGACATCGATAATGAAGGGAAGAAGTGAAGTGGGCCTCGACAAAAAGAGAAAATTAAGCCCATCTGTCGTGGAGCACCGTTATATTTTTCCAAGCCCTAGATCAGAATGAAGGCCAAGCCCAAAGTTCAAGGAAGAAACATCTAAGCAAGAAGGAAGGACGAATTAAAGACTTATGCTCTGAAGATTTAGTCTTTAATAGAGTTGTATTTTAGTTTAAACTTGTATTCTTGCCATATTAGAAAACTTGACCCAAGGCCTATATAAAGGCATGTAATTCAACCTAGGGAAGGAGATCTTGCTCTCTAGCCTTCTCTTCTAAACCTTAGTCGTTTTCCCCTTCTCATCATGTTCTAAACTTCCCCTAGGGCTAAGGGTTGATTTGTAAAGTAGTTGCAAGGATTGCATTTGTTTTAGGAATTTTTCTGTTCAATAAAATAAACTTCAAGTTTGCTTATTCTGGTTTTCAACATCTTGCAAGAGTATCGGGAGAGCATTGTGAGATTACTCATTTACTTAATATCGGGAGAGTTAAGTATACGAAAGGAATAAGTACGGGTTCTTCAGTTTATGGTTGAACTATCTCGGACCTAGGGATAGGACGAGGTTAAGTGGCTAAGGAAGAATTCAACAAACATCGGTGTTCATCCTTCGATTCACGCCGAGAGGTATCATCAAAGACGTGTTCATCGACAGACTTGGACCTAAGGATAAGCCAAGGCACAACAGGGATTCTTGCCAAGCTTGAAGTACAGAGTTGTGTGATCGTTGCCGCGACTAACAACAAACTGCTGCTGCGACACGTGCTGCCGCGACAGGCGCAATGACAGAATAGAGATTCCTAGACTTTGCAAAACCTACACTACTAAGCAATTCAATACCGGCCTATTATCTATCCTGATTTCTTTTATCTTTTATTTTCATTATTCGTTATTACCTCGTGACAAACTTTTTTAAACTATTTCTTTTCCCTCTTGTGCAGTAATTCCAGGTTGAAGCGATTAGCCCAGTCCCTGTGGAGACGATATCTGATACTTGCGTATCACTTTACTACTTGTGTCGTGTACACTTGCACTACATTGCGATAGACACTTTTACACGCAAAAATTGTCAGTAAACTTACTAAACATCTGTTGTAACTGAACCATCTGTTGCTTATTAAAACCACCAGGTGCAGGTCTCAAACTCTCATCTGAGGGGGAGCTTGGAGGAGCCTTAGGATTTGTTGGTTTCCAGCCACTGGGTTTCCCATGCAATTTCCAGCAATTCTCCTTTGAATGGCCTTGCTTTTTGCAGTGATTACAAGTTATTCGCCCTTTCTTAATCTTAGGAGAGGAAGAGGATTTTGTAGCAAGAGCAGAACTGTCAGGCACAACAGCTTCAGGGATCATATACATGTGTCTGCTTTCTTCCCTTCTAATTTCTGAGAACCCCTTTCGAAGTGTAGGAAGTGGAGTAAAGCTTAAGATGTGAGATTTGATAGGATCAAAATCTCTATGCAAACCATTTAGAAACTGAAAAATTCTCCTCTGCTTAGTAATTTTTCTGAAGGTTCCAACACCTTTAGGAGTCTCCCATTCATGTGCTTGATACAGATCGATTTGTTGCCATAAGTTAGTTAGAGTAGCATAATATTGAGTAACAGTCATACCATCTTGTTTTAAGGCAGATGTAGTGCTCTCAATCCCAAATAACTCCGAGTTATTATTTGTGTAAGAGTAAGTGTCTCGGATAACATCCCAAATGTCCTTGACAGTCTCGTATAGGAGAAATTGGGAACCAACCTCAGGAGACATGGTGATTATTAACCATGACATGATTCGGTCATGCTCATGGATCCACTTTTCTAGACCAGCATCAGTAGCAGCAGGTTTGGAGCTCTTCCTATTGACATACCCTAGGCTGCCTCACTCGGTAATAAAGAGTTTAACATACTAGGAACATTGAATGTAGTTTGTGCCTGTAAACCTATGACACTTGGCAGACGAACCAGATTGTTCCAAAAAATCTACCATTGAAGTAGTAGATGATTAGGATGGAGATTGCATTTCACTCGAACTAGAACTATTGACCATCGAAAAGAAGAAAAAGAAAATAATTCGATAGGATGAAATTAGGTTGATACCATGAAGATTAACAGAACATTTTCTATTTATTGAATCGAAGTAAAAATCATAAGATTACAAGAGAAGTTTACAACTTATATAGGATATGACTTTAACATTAATTAGGAGTCCTACTTAGGTTAGACTTCTACTCTATCTTTTAGATACTAGATATACAACAAATCTAATAGAATTTAACTCCTATATTAAATAGATTTCAACTCCTACACAACTTATACTATGCGTAATCTTACAGTAAAGATGTACAAAGACCTTCGTGAATTATATTGGTGGGTAGGCATGAAGCAAGCCATAATTAACTTCATGTCCGAGTGTTTTACTTGTGAAAGGGTTAAAGTTGAGCATCATGTTCCTACTGGATTATTGCAACCCATTGATTTAGCGCAATGGAAGTGGGAGAAGATCACTATGGACTTTGTCAGTGGTTTACCTTTGACTCATGCTAAACACGATGCCATATGGGTCATTGTGGATCGTCTCACCAAGTCTGCATATATCCTATCGGTTCGAATGGATTATGGACTTCCCAAGCTAGCTGACTTGTACATCAAGGAAGTTATCCGACCTCACGGAGTGTCACAATCTATCATCTCCGATCGATATCCACGGGTTGCTTCTTGATTTTGGAGAACATTACATAGAGCCCTAGGTACTAGAGTGTAACCCCCTTAGCCCGGCCTAGACGATTGACCCGAACTACGAAGATTACACGGGGAAAATCGAAGCCAACCCGAAAGTCAACCTTAATTAACGATCCATTTATTATCTTGTCTAGATACAGGTTAACCCTAAGTGAGTACTCACGAATCATGATTGAGAAAGGCACATCGATCAGATAACATATAGGGACTTAATTGCACTTCGCACAAGTTTAGGGACCAAAATGTAAATTCTGTAAATTAGAGGGACTTCATTGGTTTTAAAGTTACCATCTTGAACTTAGTCATGTTATATGCTTCTCTGCCAAATTCAAACTTTAAAGAACACCTCAAGCTCAAGCAATTGCAATATCAACTTTTAGGACTAAAATGTAAAGCATGCAAACATCCAAACAATTCAAACCTGGATCCAACGGTAACCCGTTTCGAAACACCCACCTACTGTATCGAAATGCTGTATCGAAACGGCGTTGACCGTTTCGGTACGCGGGTTGGCTTCGAGACCAGTTCCGAAACGTGTAGCTCCAGTAGCCAAATTGTTCCGAAACATCCTCCACCGTTTCGAAACACAAAGGCCATTACAGGCCCCCGTTCTGAAACACTTGAGGGTGTTTCGATACGGTTTGCCCAGAAACAACAGCAAATGCTTGTTTTTCGCTCAAATACCCACTCTAAGATGCCCCAAAGACCCTCTAATCATACCAACAAGTCATCATACATACAAGTAACATATTTGGGACATTCATGCACAACTATAGCATCAAACACAATATTCCATTATTCTATAGGCATGCTCCCTATCCTCAAAACCCAAATAGGCAAACCAATATCAAAACAAGCAATTAAGGCCATTTACAACCCAGCAAGCTAAAACAAACATGCCACAACCTTAGGGAGTTTAACACATCTCCCAAATACAATCCTTGGTTTCCCATTGCCAATCTATCAAAACTAAAGTGAACGAAAACTTCACCATACATGAGCTTGGACTTCCTTGGATGACCTTAGCTTCCTTGATGCCCGAAAACACCTCAATTATGTGCATTATTGGTAAAAGAGAGAGAGCGTAAGCACAAATGCTTAGTGAGGCATGCTCTAAAGAAAACCAACCCAATAATGCACAACTTGAAAACACTTTCATTAAAACCTTTTAAACCACATGCTCATTTCTATCTCATGCTTGGAAACCTTTCAAAGCAATTTCTCATTGAAACCACATGTACCTTCATTCTATCTAATGCATTTAAACCAATGCAAAACTCATGGCAAAGCCATACTCATGCTTGTACTCTAAGCATTTCATATCCAAATCACATATGCATTTCTCATAGCATAAACCAATACATCAAGGTACATGTGAATCAAAAACCATAACATATTTTATATTGGCATTTCACATCTATTTATTACTCAGATATGCAGACATCTCACTATACACTTCCGGTGGCATCTCTCATCACCGTACTCACTCATCTAGCAACATAGTTTCCGGTGGAATCTCTCATCACCGTACTCACATGGCGGAATCTCTCATCGCCACAAAGCTTGGGTATTTCACCAAGTCCTACCCGATGGAATGCCCATCATCGGTTCTCTCCCTTTGGCTTAACCAAAGAGCACGTACGAATTTTTAGTTTATAGTGCACTCTCATCCTATTGATCGATCAATTATATCTGGTAAGTATCTCAACATCTATGCCAATATATTATGTTAAAACATCATCTCACCTACTATTTTTCATGCAACAAATATCATCATTCTCATCTCATTTCAAAACCATAACATTTGCTATGCTTCAACATAAAAGCCCAAATCTCAAATATGCAACATGTTACTTTATGAAATCATTTCAAGGATCATCTTATGCTATAATTTCATGCAAAAAAACAGTAGGAATTTATCAATCTAAAACCATGAGCATGTAAAAGCATTTAAGGGGCAATCACCACATTCTAGAGAGCAATCTAACCAATACTTACTTCAGGACTTAGGAAGGTGTTTCAAACCTTTCCTAAATCCCCAAACCTTGATTCTTTGTCCCTCAAGGACTTCTAAAACCATACGCACTCACCGATTACGTTTCGCTTGCTTGTCGAAACGCTATCTAAGCTTCCGGATCAACTCCAAAGGTGTCTGAAGATGTCTCCCTTGTTTTAAACACATAAGATCAGAGGATTAATGCATCATCATGCATTGAAATCATTAGCCACACACCTAAACTTTCCGCTCCACCCAAAAACCACATTTCGGCTACCACACACTACCGAAATCACCGCCAAACTCTTCCAAAATCAAACCCACCCAAGATCCATCACTTATAATCATTTCTAAACACCAATTAACATCAAAAGTTAACACAACCACGTCCTTATACCTTCAGCTATAGCAGAACACCAAAATCACCCCAAAACCCACCATTTTAACAAGTAAAAACTTAGGAAAACAACCTATTCAGGATTGGATTGATAAAACCTCATTTATAACATCATTTAACATCCAAAATACATTAGAAAACCATCTCAAAACAGAGCCCAATCAATCACCACGAAAATCTTCAAGATCTCTTCCAAAATCTTGAGTTTCAAGTGTAACACCCTAATTTTGGGCTTGGAAGTTTAGGGTCTGAACCGGACCGGTCTGATTTTCGGTTCGAATATAAAAGGTGGTTTTAGGGAAAGCCTAGTTCGGGATGCTTTAAAAATATGGAAAAATATCTAAAAAATCCTCTTTTAATATATATAAGAGAGTGGTGAAATCAATTTTACAAAATAAGGTTTGGAAGTGTGACATTTCGAAATGGTGACTAAAATGTAATTTTTGAAAAGTTCAGTGGTGACTGTTTTGTAAGGATTGAAACTTTGAATCTTTAAGGAGCTAATTTACCCAAGAAAGGATTTCTCCAGATTTTTCTTAGATTTAATTATTTTATTAATGTTTAATTAATTAAAGGAAAAGAGGGAAACCATATTTTAGCTTTTCATAACTAACTGTCTTAAAAACTTTCTCATCTCATTTTCTCTCAAAATTCCCTCAGCCAAACACATTTCTACAACAACATTTCTACTGATTTTCACACTAAATGATGAGGTTTCAATCATCAATTGATTCCTAATCCTTTCTACATCAAAACCTCTTGATTTGCTTATTGAAATTCAAAGGATTTTTGCTCTAATCAAGGAGAAATATAAATTTAGAGGTAAGGATGTTCTTCTCCTCTAAATACTCAGTTCTTTACTGAAATTCCCAAGTTCTCAATCCTTAAATTAAGTTTTATAAAAGGTTTTAATGTTGTGATCATGATTTTGGCTTAAAACTCAAGATTTGGATTAAATCTTGAAGAAATTCGTGATGATTGTTTGGGCTCTATTTTGAGATGACTTTTTAATGTATTTTGGATGTTTAATGATGTGTAATTGAGGTTTAAACAATGCAATCCCGAATAGGTTGAATTTCCTAAGTTTTTGCTTATGAAAATGGTGGTTTTTGGGGTGATCTTGGTGTTCTGTTATAGCTGGAGGTATAAGGACGAGTTTAGGTTCTTTTTGGATGTTAATTGGTGTTTAGGAATGTTTAGAAGTGATGGATCTTGTCTGAGTAATGTTGTGGAAGAGTTTGGAAGTGATTTCGGTTGTGTTTGGTAGCCGAAATGTTAGATTTGGTGAGAGCAGCGAGTTTAGGTGTAATGGATGAAGATTCTAATGCATGATGATGCACTAATCCGCTGCTTTGATGTGTTTAAAATAGGGGATACATCTTCGGATCCTTGTGGTGTTGATCCGGAGGCTTGAACGGCGTTTCGGCAAGCTTGCGAAACAAAATTTGCGAGTGGAGTTGGATTTCCAGCTTTGTATCGAATGTTTGAAGATTTGGGAGCTTAGTTTAAGTCTAATCAACTTAACTAAGCCCAAGAGTAAGTTTTCGAGAAAACTCTTTCTTTGATGAACCATGAGATGGTTGGATGCAATGTATTTAATTTGCATGTTTAAATTCTGTTTTGAAAGCATGTTTTAGCATGATTAATGCTGGTTTTGAAAGCCATGTGTTGAAGGATGCTCAAGGTAAGAGATCCTTGGTTTGTTATGGATAAATGTGGTTTTGATGCATAGTGATGCATGATGGTTTAATGGCTTTGATTAATGCTTTAAAACAGTGGATTGTTGATGATAAATGATGTATATTGGCAAGTGATGTGTTGGTTTTAAAGTACTTGAATCGGATATAGTTAGCCGGCTATAGGATTGGGCGCACCGTGAATAAAGTCGCCTTGGATGTTGAGGGGTTGTAATTGTACCGTAGACTCCATCCAAGTACACTAACGAGATGGTTAAGATCACAATGGTGGTTAAAAGTCCATGTGTGGATCTTGTGTTGTGTGTCCCATGTTCTCGTTAGTGGTGTTATACAACTACCGATGAGTGATGTGGAGGGGTTGTGATTGTACCGTTAAACTCCATCACGGGTGTTGAGGGGTTGAGATTGTACCGGTAAACTCCACCTTGTGTGTTCAGTAGTGTGTGTGAAGCTTATGGAACAACGCTTGTAATCTGCGTATCCGATTGTGTTTTATGTTGTAAATGGTTATGGTTTATCACTTGGAAGCCAATATGACATGTTGATGTTAGTGAAGCATGAGATGCTTGTTGTGTATGCATTGTTGCATGAGAAATGATGTTTATGAGTTTAAAGGCCTTATGAAAGGTGTTTATAAAATGCATTATTGTGTTGTTTCTTTAGAGCATGCCTCACTAAGTATTTGTGCTTACGCTCTCTCTCTTGGACCAATAATGCAGAGAATTGAAGTGTTTTGAGGGCAGCAAAGAGGCTAAGAATCCAAGGGAAAGCTAAGCTCATGTATGATGACTATTTTCACAACATTATTAGTTTTTGGTATTTGGCAATGGGAACCTAGGTTGTGTTTTTGGGAGATGTTTTGGACTCCCTAAGTGTGGAATGATGCCTTTGTTGTTTTGGGATTGTAAATGGCCATTTTGGTGTTTGCTTTGATGCTTTGATTCTTGGATGGTTTTGGATAATAGGATGCATGCCTATAGACTTGTGGATTTTCCTAATTGATGCCGTGGATGTTTTTTTATGATGCAAACATGTACCTAATATGTATGAAGACTTGTTGGCATGATTAGGAGGTTATTAGGATTTGTTTGAGTGGATAAATGTATGATAAACCAGCAAATTCTGCACTTTTTGGGCAATCCGTATCGGAACGGGCACTAGCGTTTCGAAACGGGGGCCTGTAATAGCCTTCGTGTATCGAAACGGGTAGAGGACGTTTCGAAACGTTTTAGCCACTGCCATTCCCTATTTCGATACAGGTCTTGAAACGAACCCATGTTTCGGTACGGTCAACCCCGTATCGAAACAGGTGGCTGTTGGGCACTGATTTGAATGTTTTTTGAGGTTTGTAAGCTTTGCATTTTAGTCCTGGATTTTGTATTTGCAATTGAATGAGTTTGAGATGTCCAATTGAAGTGAAATTTGACAGGGAAGCATGTAATATGACTAATTTGGTTTTGGTAACCTAAAAATCGGTTAAGTCCTCTAAATTTCCAGAATTTACATTTTGGTCCCTAATAGTTGTAATTGGTGCAATTGAGCCCCTTAATGTAATCCGATCGCTGTGCCTTTCAAGTATGTGTTTATCAAGAGTACGCTTAGGATTAATATGCATCTAGACAAGATTAAAAAGAAAAAAAAAGAGTCGTTAATCAAGGTTGACTTTCGGGTTGACTTTGGTTTTCCCCGTGTAATCTTCATAGTTCACGTCAACCGTCTAGGCCGGGCTAAGGGGGTTACATCAAGCCAATTTCTTGTTTCTAACAATAAAACCACTTTAAAAACATTAATAAAGGATTGATAACTTGGGAATTTCAGTAAAGAACTGATCATTAGAGGAGAAGGACGAAGCTTACCTCTAATGGATGATTTCTCCTTGATTTGGGCAAGTTTTTTTGAAAATTCAATGTAGAAATCAAGTGGATTTGTTGAAGGATTGATTAGGAATCAAAGAGTTGTTGAAATCTCATCAAATGAAGTGGAAATAAAAGTAAACTTGCTGGAGAAAAAGTGTTTGGTTGATAGGATTTTGAGAGAAAAAGAAATGAGAGAAAATTAGAGAAAATTGGTTATGAAAAGTCAAAGGTAGTTTTCCTATTTTAATTACCTTCATTTTCTTTAATTAAAACATTAATTAAATCACCCAAATTAAGGAAAAATCTGATGAAAATATTTTTGGTAAAATTAGCTCCTTAAAGATTCAAAGTTTCAATCCTTTACAAAACAGTCACTACTAAACTTTGCAAAAACTGCGATTTGGTCACTACACCGAAATGTAGTATTTCCAAACATTATTTTGTAAAATTGATTTCACCATTCTCTCTTATATATTAAATGAGGTTTTTTAGATATTTTTCTATATTTTTAAAGCATCCCGAACTAGGTGTTCCCTAAAACCCCCTTTTAGATTCAAACCAATTTCCAGACCGATCCGGTTTAGACTCTAAACATCTAGGCCCAAATTTGGTGTGTTACAACTCTCCCTCTCTTAAGAAATTTCATCCTCGGAAATTAACTGGAGGAAAAAGGTAAGGAAACTTCTTCTTCATGTCATCCTTTCTTTCCCACGTGGCTTCCTCAACACCACGATGCCTCCACAACACCTTAACCAGCTCAATGGTCTTACCTCGAAGAACTTTACTGTCTGAATCCAAAATATCAACCGGCTCCTCATCATAGGTTAAATCTGGATTCAACTCAACTTCCTCCACATGCATAACATGCGAAGGATCTGATCTATACCTCTGAAGCATAGCAACATGAAACACATTATGTATCTTCTCTAACTCTTGTGGTAACCTCAGCTTATAAGCAACAGGACTCACACGTTCTACTACCTCGTATGGTCCAATATACCTAGGGCTCAGCTTACCCTTCTGGCCAAACCTCATCACCTTCTTCCAAGGTGAAACCTTTAAGAACAAACGCTCACCCACCGCAAACTCAATCTCCTTACGCTTCAAATTCGAGTAAGACTTCTGCCGATCAGAAGCTGCCTTTAACCGCTCAAAAATGAGCTTCACCTTCTCGGTAGTTCCTTTCAACAATGCCGGCATCGAGATCAACTTTTGTCCCGTTTCAGCCCAAGAAAGAGGAGTTCTGCACTTCCTCTCATACAAGGCCTCATAAGGTGCCATTTGAATACTTGCCTGGTAGCTGTTATTATAAGCAAACTCCACCAAAGGCAAATGCTTCTCCCGAGAACCTTGAAACTCAATCACAAAGCACCTCAACATATCCTCAAGCACTTGGATAACACGCTCAGACTGTCCATCCGTCTGTGGATGATAAGAAGTACTGAAATTCAGCCGCGTACCAAAAGCTTGATGCAAACATTCCCAAAATCGCGATGTGAACCTCGGATCTCTATCCGACACTATAGATTTTGGTACACCATGCAGACGTACAATCTCAGCAATGTACAACTCTGCCAGCTTATCCAAGGTATACGTAGTATGCACGGGTAAGAAATGCGCACACTTCGTAAGGCGATCCACAATTACCCACACGAAATTCTTCTTGGATGGCGTCAAGGGAAAACCAGACACAAAGTCCATGGTGATTCTCTCCCACTTCCATTCAGGGATCCTCAACGGTTGCAACAACCCTGAAGGAAACTGATGCTCAGCCTTAACCCCCTGACAAACCATGCACTTACTCACATATTCTGCAACGTCTTTCTTCAATCCCACCCAATAGTACTCATCATTCAAATCACGATACATCTTTGTACTACTAGGGTGCATAGCAAAAGGACTACTATGCGCTTCGGTCAGGATGGTACGCCTCAACTCCACATCATTCGACACTACTATCCGACTTCCAAAGCATAGAACTCCACCATTATTAAAACAAAAATCAGATGGTCTATCCTCAGCAATATCCTGAACATGTGGCACCAAAGAATTATCCAACAACTGCTTATCCTTGATCAACTGAACTAGAGATGGTTTTACATGCAATTCAGCAACAAGACCTCCATCTTGCGATATGCTCAAGCTAGCAAACATAGCCCTTAACTCTACCGCCACTTTTCTGCTCAAAGTATCCGCCACAACATTAGCCTTTCCCGGATGATACTCGATCGTTAGATCGTAATCCTTAAGCAACTCCACCCATCGCCGTTGCCTAAGATTTAACTCTTTCTGAGACATCAAATACTTCAAACTCTTGGGATCTGTGTACACAGTACACTTCTCACCATAAAGATAATGTCTCCAGATCTTCAAAGCAAAAACTACCGCAGCTAACTCAATATCATGCGTAGGATAATTGCGCTCATGCACCTTCAACTGTCGTGATGCATAAGCCACCACCTTACCCTCTTGCATTAACACACAGCCCAGACCAACGTAGGATGCGTCACTGTACACCACAAACTCTTTTCATGATTCAAGTTGAACCAAGATAGGAGCTTGCGTCAAAGCTGCCTTAAGCTTCTCAAAAGCTTGTTGTCTCGCTTCAGTCCACTCATACTTAACATCTTTTTGCAACAATTTCGTTAAAGGGGCAGCAATTTTTGAAAATCCATCTACAAACCTCCGGTAATATCCTGCCAACCCAAGGAAACTACGGACCTCGTGAACAAACTTAGGAGGCTTCCAATTCATCACCGCCTCAAACTTCTGAGGATCAACTCGAATCCCCTTAGTCGAAACCACATGACCAAGGAACACAACTTCCTTTAGCCAAAACTCACACTTGCTCAGCTTGGCATAAAGCTGATTTTCCAGAAGCGCTTGCAAGACAACTCTCAAATGACCCTCATGCTCCTCCTCAGTACGAGAGTACACAAGGATATCGTCGATGAACACCACAATGAACTTATCCAAGTATTCATGGAGCACTCTATTCATCATGTCCATGAAAGCAGCAGGAGCATTCGTCAAACCAAACGGCATTATAAGGAACTCATAATGCCCATATCTCGTTCTAAAGGCTATTTTCGGCACATCCACATCCTTCACCTTAAGCTGATAGTACCCTGACCTCAAGTTAATCTTGGAAAACACAGCCGCTCCTCGAAACTGATCAAAAAGATCATCAATCCTCGGAAAAGGATACATGTTCTTGATAGTCAACTTGTTCAGATACAATAATCGATGCACATTCTCATAGTGTCATCCTTCTTTTTCACAAACAAGACTGGTGAACCCCAAGGTGCAACACTAGGCTGAATGAACCCACGGTCGAGCAAATTTTGAAGTTGCATCTTCAATTCTTTCAGTTCCTTAGGTGCCATGCGATAGGGAGCAATGGACACCGGAGTTGTGTTTTCATACAGCTCAATTCCAAACTCCACCTCTCGACTAGGGGGCAATCTAGGTAACTCCTCCGGAAACACTCCAGGGAACTCGCGTACAGTTCTTATATCCTGAACGCGCAACTCTTTTGAACTAGGGTTTATCACAAAAGCTAGGTAAGTCTCGCAACCCTACCTCAACATTCGACTTGCTTCCAATGTATACACCATATTGGCAAGAAACTTCATATTCTCGCCCACTACCACCACTTCATAATCACCCGCAAGTTTCAACGAAACTCACTTGCTTTCGAAATCCACATGTAACCCCCTTAACCCGGCCTAGACGGTTGGCCCGAATTAAGAAGATTACACGGGGAAAACCAAAGTCAACCTGAAAGTCAACCTTGATTAACGACCCTTTTTTTCTTTTTAATCTTGACTAAATGCTCATTAACCCTATATGTGATCACACAAACATCATACTCAAAAATCACAACCATCAGAGATCATCCAGGGACCCAATTGCACAAAACACAACTTTAGGGACCAATTTGGAAATTCTGAAAACTTTGAGGCCTTAACCAGATTTTAAGTTACCAACTTAAAATTAATCATGTTTCATGCATCTCGGCCAAATTTCAGCTCAAACGGACATCTCAAACTCATACAATTGCACATACAAGATTCAGGACCAAAATGCAAACATTTTGAAACACATAACTGCCACTGTCAGCCCCCAACGGTCAACCGTTCCGAAACGGGAGACAGCCCGTTTCGAAACGCGGGGCCGTTCCGCAACGGGTACCGAAACGGGGGTCGGGCAGTGGCCTATCCGTTTTGGAACGGTTTCACCCGTTTCGGACGCCTGGGCTGCTTCAAGGCACCCGTTCCGAAACGGTACACCCTGTTCCGAAACACCCTGCACAAAATGCAGAAATTTGCCTATTTAAACATGCAATTAAACATCCAATCATGCTCCAACAGCCACCCAACTTTGCCAACATGCAATTTAACATAAAAGAGACATACTTGCATCAACAATTCACCAACATGCCATCATACATGAAAAGCCCCAATTTTAAGACTAAGCTTCCAACACAAGCAATCCATTTAAGCAACATACTTCCAATTCAATCTCATAAGCCAAGCCATGTTCCAACAACATCAACAACACAAAACCAAACTTGTCTGAACATAAACAAACACATACATCAACCCAAGAGATTCTACCCCATTGCCTTTATTAACTATAGCTATTAACCGAGACATACATCTCAAGTGGAGTCCTTCTTGAATCCCTTGCTCCTCGCTGTCCAAACTTCAAGAATCTGCATTGATGGACAAAAAGGAGCGTAAGCACATAATGCTTAGTGAGGAATGCTCAAAACCAAAACACCATCAATGCAGCGAGCCAAAAATCACTTTTAAAACAAACTCGATTTGTTTACCAAAGCCATGTTTGAAAACTCCTTTTCAACAACAAGCTCAAAACCATGCATCGCACATACATGAAACCAACCCTTAGTTTAGCAAACTAAGAAAACCCTTTTCAAAGCACAACTTGCGAAAATCAACCATTTCACTAACCAACCAACACATGCATTAAACCAAAGGCAACATATATGAACCACAACATCATCAACACATGCCTTTAAAAACAAGTCTTAACAAGACTCCAATGCACTAAAGATATTTCATGCTCACATGCCTCATTTTCCAAATGATAACCAACACTTGTTCAACTTAACAAGTAAACATGCATTCACAAGCATTATACACTTTCCATGCAACCATGCATCTTTTCAAGCATCTCATGCTTCACATGCAATTATGCATCAATTCAAGCATCTCATGCTTCACATGCAAATATGCATCATTTCAAGCACCTCATGCTTCATCACAATCAAGAACATCATATTGGCCTTCAAATGATCAACCACATTCACTTTTCAACTCAACACCCAATCGGATACGCGGATTCCAAGCGTAGTCCCTACGCTCCCTACACCCTACCAATCCAAGGTCCTCGAATGGGCAACAACCTCCATTATGACCTCAACATCCTAAGGTTCCCATGTATGGACTTTTAAACACCACACAACCTTAGCTCTTCCCCAAGGTTCCCATGTATGGACTTTTAACCACCATACAACCTTGACATGCACAAGGTTCTCACATATGGGCAACACCTCCATATAACCTTTGCATTCACCGATTGGTAGTTGTAGAACATCACTAACGAGATCCGGGACACCCTACACAAGATCCACACATGGACTTAACACCGCCATTGTGATCTCAACAAGCACAAGGTTCTCACATATGGGCAACACCTCCATATAACCTTTGCTCAACCAAGGTCCTCGAATGGGCAACACCTCCATTATGACCTCAACCATCTCGTTAGGATACTTGAAGGGAGTTTCCCGGTCCACTCTTGACCACTCCACCTCCAAGGCGACTTAATTCACGGTGCACCCAATCCTATAGCCGGCTAACTATATCCGATCAAAGAACCAAGAACCACTTACATCACTTGCCAATATAACCATCTTACCACATTAGTCCAATGTTCCATATGCATAACCATAATGCAAAACCATTACCACATTAATCAAATGATTCACATGCATAACCAATATGCAAAACCATTACCACATTAATCAAATGATTCACATGCATAACCAATATGCAAAAACCATCATTTACCAGCATTAATTCACTGTTTTAAAGCACTAAACAAAGCCATTGAACAACATGCAACACCATGCATCAAATCCACATTTTCAATGTATAAAACCAAGGATCTCTTACCTTGAGCATCCTTCACATATGGCTTTCAAAACCAGCATTAAACCATGCTAAAATATGCTTTCAAAACAGAATTAAACCATGCAAAACACATGCATTTCAATCATCAACCACAATTTCTTACAAAGCCAATTCATATCACAAATCAAGTAAGAAATCCATTTACTTACTCTTGAGCTTAGCAAAGTTGTTTAGACTTAAACTAAGCTCCCAAAACCTTCAAACCTTTGTTTAAAAGCCGAAAACCCAACTTCACTCACCGATACACAAAACAAAGCTAGCCACCAAGCCTTCCAAGCATCCGAAACCTTCCGCAACACCTCTAAAGCTCACGGATCAAACTCCCCTGTTTCAAGCACACAAAAACAGCACATTAATGCATCATTATGCATTAAGAACAGCAGCCACACAACCAAACTCGCTGCTCGACACAAATCCAACAATTCGGCTACCAAACACAACCGAAATCACCTCCAAACATTTCCAAAACTTAACCCAGCCAAGATCCATCACTTCTAACCATTTTTAAACATCATTTAACATCCAAAATGATCACAAACACGTCCTTATACTTCCAGGTATAACAGATCACCAAAAACACTCCAAAAACAACCAAAAACTCAAGCAAAACTTAGGAAATTCAACCTATCCGGGATTGCATTAATTAAAACTCAACTTCTAATCAATTTAGCATTCATTTAACATCATTTTGACACTTCAAAACACTGCCCAAACAAATCACACGAAAATTTCACCAAAATCACCAAATCTTGCATTTTAAGCCAAAATCAAGATTTCTATTGAAAAGCCTTTAACAAAACACAAACCAAGGATTGAGAACTTGGGAATTTCAGTAAAGAACTTGAAGTTCAGAGGAGAAGGACGTTCTTACCTCCAAACTTGAGTTTCTCCTTTTTGGAGCCAAAAAGCTTGATGAAACAACTTGCAAATTGAGAGGTTTTGTTGATGAGATGATTAGGAATCAAATGAGAGTTGAAATGAGGGATTTGAGTGAAAAAATCAGAGGAGGAAATCTGGAGAGAATGTGTTTGGTTTGAGAGAAAAGATGAGAGAAAATGGTTGAGAGAAAAGTTAGTTAGATTTAGGAAAATATCTTCCCTCCACTTTTCTTTTGTTTAAAAACACTTAATTAATCATTTAATATATTTAGAAAATCTGGAGAAACTACCATTGGGTAAATAGCTCCTTAAAGATTCAAAGTTTCAATCCTTTATAAAACAGTCACCGAACTTTCAAAAATTACATTTTGGTCACTAGCCAAAATGTCAACCTTCCGAACCTCATTTTCCAAAATTGATTTCACAGTTCACTTTTATATATTAAAAGATGATTTTAGAACATTTTTCCATATTTTTAATGCAACCCGAACTAGGCTTTCCTAAATTCACTTCTTTAGATTCGAACAGCACTTTGACCAAACCGGTCAACGCCCAAAACTTCTGAGCCCAAAACCGGGGCGTTACACCACAACAGCTCTATGCTCCACAAGCCAATCCATGCCAAGGATTACATCAAAGCCAAAGAATGGCAATTCTATGAGATCAATAGGAAAAACATGATTTTTCACTTTCAAGGGACATCTCCTATACAACTTCCGCGTTACAACCGTCTCACCAAAGGAACTAGTCACACGCATACCAACATCCAAAGACTCAACAGGTAAACCAAGCATTTAAGCATGTTCACGCAATATGTACGAGTGTGTAGATCCAGAATCAATAAAAGAAAGTAATGACAAGGATTGCAAAGTAAAGGTACCTGTGATCATATCCATATCATTCCTTCCCTCACGATGAGCATACACTCGAGCCTGACCGCCACCCTCAGGTTGAACGGCCATAACATGTGCTACATTCCTGCCACCATAATCCATGCGCTGAAAATTACCACGGCCGCGCCCACGACCTCTCTATGGCTCAACTATTCTCGCTGGAGCTTGTACCTCCCTCAAAGGCTGAGAACAATCTTTCTTCAAATGTCCACGATTCCCACAATTCCAACATGTCCCAAGGTTACCCCAACACTCACCACCATGTCGTCTACCACAACGGTTACACTCAGGAGTCCTCAGAACAGCGTTGGGTCCTTGCTGACCTCTACCAGGGTTTCCACACCCACACCTAGCATCATAATGCGACCTCCTATCCTTATGCCTCTTGTTGCGATCTCTACCATAATTGCGTTCAGCCGCTCGCTTCCCGGAGCTAGATCCACCCGCTCGACTAGTCAGACCAAGGTTCGATTCAATGTTCTTGGCTCTAGTAACCAAGACATAGAAATCCGTATAATCAGCCGCGAGCATATAAGTCTTAACATCCGCTACTAGCCCATAATAGAATCGTTAGCACCTCTCCCGCTCGCTAGGGATTAACTCAGGCGCATACTGACTGAGGCGGACAAACTGAATTTCATACTCAGCTACTGTCATGATGCCTTGCACAAGAGACATAAACTTTCTTTTCTTCTCATCTAGGTAACGCACTCCCATATACTTTCGCTTGAACGCATTCAAGAAGAATGTAACACCCCAATTTTGGGCTTAGAAGTTTAGGGTTTGAACCGGACCGGCCTGAGAAACGGTTCGAATATAAAAGGGAGTTTAGGGAAAGCCTAGTTCGGGACATTTTAAAAATATAGAAAAATATCTAAAAATCCCCTTTTAATATATAAAGGTAATTGGTGAAATCAATTTTACAAAATAAGGTTTGGAAATACTACATTTCGGTGTAGTCACCAAATTGTGATTTTTGCAAAGTTTAGTAGTGACTATTTTGTAAAGGATTGAAACTTTGAATCTTTAAGGAGCTAATTTACCCAAAATGTTTTTTCTCCAGATTTTTCCTTAATTTGGGTGACTTAATTAATGTTTTAATTAAATAAAAGAAAGGTGAAAACTACTTTTTAACTTTCATAACTACTTTTCCTAATTTTCTCTCATTCCTTTTCTCTCAAAATCCCATCATCCAAACACATTTTCTCCAGCAAAATTCATATTGATCTTCACTTCAATTGATGAGATCTCCATCATCTTTTGGTTCCTATTCAATCTTGCATCAAATCCTTTTGATTTCCACATTGCATTTTCATGGAATTTTGCCCAAATCAAGCAGAAATCATCATTTAGAGGTAAGATTGTTCTTCTCCTCTAAATACTTAGTTCTTTACTGAAATTCCCAAGTTGTCAATCCTTTATTAAAGATTTATGAATGGTTTTAATGTTAGAAATAAGATTTTGGCTTAAAACTCAAGATTTTGGAAGAGATCTTGAGGATTTTCGTTGTAATTGGTTGGGCTATTTTTTGAGATGGTTTTCTAATGTATTTTGGATGTAAGATGATGTTAGAAAAGAGGTTTTATCAATCCAATCCCGAATAGGTTGTGATTCTTGAGTTGTTGCTTGTGAAAATGGTGGTTTTTGGGGTGATTTTGGTTTTCTGTTATAGCTGGAGGTATAAGGACGAGTTTAGGGTTGTTATTGTTGTTAATTGATGTTTAGAAATGGTTAGAAGGGATAGATCTTGGCTGGGTTTTGCTTTGAAAGAGTTTGGAGGTGATTTCGGTTGTTTTTGGAAGTCGAAATAAGGTTCTTGTGTAGAGCAGCGAGTTTAGGATGTATTGCTGGTGATTTTAATGCATGGTGATGCATTAATCCTCTGTTGTTATGTGTTAAAAACAGGGGAGAATAATCCTGAAGCAATAAAGGTGGCGTTGGAGGTTTCGGATGCTTGGAAGGCTTGTCGACTAGCATAGTTTTGTGTATCGGTGAGTGGAGTTGGTTTTCCAGCTTTGAAACGATTATTTGGAGGTTTTGGGAGCTTAGTTTAAGTCTAAACAAATTAGCTAAGCTCAAGAGTAAGTTTTCGGAAAAAACTTCCTTGGATGTGCTAAGTTATGGTTTGATGCATTAGTTATGAAATGCATGTTTAATTACTATTTTGAAGCATGTTTTAGCATGATTAATGATGGATTTGAAAGCCATGTATTGAAGGATGCTCAAGGTAAGAGATCCTTGGTTTGTCATGTTACTAATATGATTATGATGCATGGTGGTAAGTAGCTTTGATAAATTCTTAGAACAATGAATTGATGATGGTATTTGATGTATTTTGGCAAGTGATGAATTGGTTTTTAAGTATTTGAATCGGATATAGTTAGCCGAATATAGGATTGGGTGCACCGTAAGTAAAGTCGCCTTGGATGTCGAGGGGTTGTGATTGTACCGTAAACTGCATCCAAGTACCCTAGCGATTGAGGAAATTGGCGTCACCACGATGGAGGATGGCTCTTGTGGGTGGACTTTGTTAAGCGTCACAACGGTGGAGGGTTGCTCCCGTGTGTTAGCCTGGTTAAGGTGATTACAATGGTTGAGGTAGCTCCCATGTGTAAGTCTTGTGTTGTGTCCCGGCTCTCGCTAGTGGGTTATACAACTACCGATGAGTGATGTTGAGGGGTTGTGATTGTACCGTTAAACTCCATCACGGGTGTTGAGGGGTTGTGATGGTATCGATAAACTCCACCTTGTAACTCTGGTAGTGTGTATGAAGCGTGTGGGACAACGCTTGTAATCCGCGTATCCGATTGTGTCTTGTGTCGATGTGGTTATGAACTATCACTTGAAGCCAATATAATGTATTTGATTGTAACGAAGCGTAAGATGCTTGAAAATGTTGCAAGGTAGCATGAGAAATTGATGAGCATGTGGTTTAAAAGTTTGGTTGAAGTATTTTCTAAAAATGCCAATATATGAGAAAGAAATGTGTCACATGTACCAATGCTTGAGATGTTGTCTGTTTTGAGAAATGCGTATGAGATAATAATTTTATGACATGCTTTTGTATATCAAAGGATATGTGGCCTTGCCATTAGATTTGCATAGGTTGTATGCATGTGTTAGCTAGATGGTACATGTGGTTTTCAAAGTGGAGATTTGCTTATGCAAATGGGGTTTTGTGTTTATGAAAGGCTTTTAAGTAACAAGCATGTATGGCTTTGCCATGAGTTTTGCATTTGTTGAATGCATGGGATAGATAGAAGGAACATATGGTTTCCAAAAGGTATTTTGCTTTGAAATGATCATCAAGCATGAGAAGAGTATAGTGTGAAGTGGAAGTGTTTTCCAAGGAAATTTGTTTAAACTTTGAATGAAGTGATTGTGCAATGAAAGTTTTAAATGGTAGTAATTGCAAAGAAGTTGTTTGGGGTGAGTTGTTTGGTGTTTCAAAGTTAAATGTTGGTTTTCTTGTTGAGCAATGCATGTTTTTAAGCAATGGTTTTTCAAAGGAGATTTCTAATCAGTACTTTGGGTTGTTGAGTTGTGATTACATTTTAAGATGGTTATATGATCCGCTGCATTGATGGTGTTTTGGTTTTGAGCATTCCTTACTAAGCATTATGTGCTTACGCTCCTCTTTGTCCATCAATGCAGATATTTGAAGTTGGGACAACAAGAAGCAAGGGATTCAAGAAGAGCTCCACTTGAGAAGTATGTTTTGGTTTATAGCTATAGATAATAAAGGCAATGGGGGGAAGTCTTATATGTTGATGTGTAATGAGATTGTTCATTTTGAGCATGTTCGGTTTATGGTTCGATACTTGTTGGTGAATGTTTTTGTGATGTTTGGATTTTCATCTTCATATTTGATATAGCTATGTTCCTTGTTTAAAAGCAAGATCATGTGTTGAGCGTAGTAATTGAGTAGGTGTGCTTAAACCTTGTAATGTATCTAGTTTCTGTTGCAATATGATGGCTTAAATGCTTGGCATGTTGTTGATATGTTGTGGAATGGTTTAAAGTATGTTTGATGGTGTTTGGATGTGTAAAACTAGAATTTTCTGCTGTTTCTGGGCAGGGTGTATCGAAACACCCTTAGTTGTTTCGAAACGGGTGCCTGAAATTGCTTGGGCGTTTCGGAACGGCTAGAAGTGTTTCGAAACACTTTGGCTACTGGAATGCCCTGTTTCGGAACCAGTTTCGAAACAAGTGGGTGTTTTAACCTGGTGTTTCGAAACACTCTTAGCTGTTTCGAAATGGGTGACCGTTGGACACAGATTTGAATTGCTCTGAAGTTTACATGCTTTATATTTTAGTCCTGAATTTTTGTAATGGCAATTGCTTGCGCTTGAGATGTCTTTTTAAGCTGAAATTTGGCAAAGAGGCTTGTAATATGATTAATTAAGGTTCGGTAAAGCTAAAATCTACAAAGTCCTTATATTTTCCAAAATTTACATTTTGGTCCCTAAATGTGTATTTCTTGCAATTGAGTCCTTAAACGTTTTCGATCGCTGTGTTTTTCTCTTCCAAGGTTCTTGAGCATTCACATAGGCTTAATACGCATCTAGAAAAGATAAAAGGAAAAAAAGGATCGTTAATAAAGGTTGACTTTCGGGTTGACTTTTGTTTTCCCCGTGTGATCTTCGTAGTTCGGGTTTAACGCCTAGGCCAGGCTAAGGGGGTTACATTTGTTGGTATCAGAGCTAAGTTGTGAACTTTTGGGGCAACGGTAAGTTTGTGGTAAGTTGTTATGGTAAGTGTTGGATGTTTAATCTAATGTGTGGTTGAATGTTGGTGGGAAAATATGACTTTGAGTGAATTGTTGATGTTTTTATCAAGCTTTTTGGTTATGAATCTTCTGTGGGCTAGTGTGAGCATGTATTGGTGGTATGCTAATGTTGTAAATTGATTTTTAGTAATGGAAATGTCATGGGTATGAAATGTTGATATTATGCTGTTGAGGGTGAATGTTGTTTTGATGAGGGCATGGTTGAAGTTTGCTGATGGATATGCTCGATGTTTGTGATACCAATGTTTTTATTGATTGTTATGTCATGTAAAAAGGGAAAACTCGGGATACCCATTGTCTTATTATTATAGTTATGTGTTAGTTTGGAGTTGGAGTCTTGAATCCTTGCTCGAAGCTGGTCTGATCGTTTTGTTTGTTTTTTTATTGTTGCTTTGTTAATAATAGCACAATGGGATCGAGGAGAGAATGGCAATTGGGTACGATGGTTGCTGCTTTAGAGCAGGTTGTTAAGGGGTGGAATTCACTTTTTGGTGGAGGTGTTTCGTTTTAGTCATATGTGCTTGGAGTTGAGGTGGTAAGGCAGAATGAGAGAGTTGGTTCTCTGATGAAGGATTTGTCATCTGTGGGACATGAGAGTTTGTCGAAGCAGCGTTTGCATGGTTTGGGAGCTGTGTAGTACAATGGTTCGACACCTGAGGCGTTCGAGGCTTGGTTAGCCAGTATAATTCTGATTCTGGATCGGGAAGGGTGTGATAACGCTTGTAAGCTGGGAAGTGTTGTCTTGTTAATGTTGGAGGATGCTTGTGCTTGGTGGACATCTATAGCGGTGGCAACGAATATCCACGATATAGATTGGGAGTTCTTTGTGTCTGCCTTTAATAGAAGATACCTTGGAGATAGGTTTCCAGGGGTTAAGCAACATGGGAGTGTGGGTTCAGTTTGTGATGGTGAGAAGAATGCAAACAAAAGAGCTGTGAGTACTGATCTTGAGAGTGGTCAGTGTAAGAGGTTACGCGATGGTAGGGTTCGCCTGAACCAAGGTTATAGTGGTGGTGTTGATGTGGGTTTAATGCAATATGACCAAGGAGTGGTAGCTCGGTTGCCGATGTGTGACCGTTGTGAAAGGCGTCACGTTGGAGTTTGTTGGGGTGTGGGAGTTTGTTGGAACTGTTGTTCTAGGGAGCATGTGAAGCGGGATTTTCCTCAAGTGGTGAGGTCAGCTTCAGTGCGTGAAAAAGGGTCTCAGAAGGGTCGTGAGCGCGGCCGAGACAGAGTTCGGAGGTGGCAAGAAAGGCAAGGAGGTGTGGGGAGTTTGGAGGATGGAACTTGTTGGAATTGTGGGTCTGTTGGACATTTGAGACGGAATTGTCTGGATTTAGCTCGGGGTAGTCAGGGTTCGTTGCAGCAAGGAGTCGGTGATGACCTTAAGGTGTTGGTTGATGTTGCGGCGGGACGACCATAGAATAGTGGTTCTGCAGGGAAGGGAGTTTGTCTGTTGGAACTCTGGGGCGATGAGGTGGTTACAAGTAATTTTTCTAAGTAATCTTTGCCCCAGTAATCTTTGTTTGGTTCCGATTTGGATTTCTTTGTGTAGTAAGTAGAGTCTTTTAACTAGTAAGTTTGGGTGGTAGCCGGTGTTGTTTTTGGAAACAACTTTAGAGTGAAGAGGGTACTAGTGGAGTATTTTGTAGTTAGCAATTGTTAGAGTGGTGGGGCTGGAAAAGTTGGAGATGAGGTAAGAGGTTGTTCTTAGACGGATTCTGAGGATGTTATTGGTAAGTGTGAACCGACATACATGCACAATTAAAATCATTTGATTATATATTATATATATGTTGGTACATGCATACATGTGACATGATATTAGAGGTTTTGCATACATATGCACATGTATTGATAGGGATGTTAGAGATCATGCATACGAACGTTCACACTTGCTAATATCTAATTGGGTCCGATAGTGTAGTGGTAGGATTAGGTTGGTTGGTGGGTTTAAAGTGTTGTTTTGGTTCTAGGTGAATGCTAGAAGTAGTAGAAGATAGTAGATATGTTGTCAGTAGTAGTGGGTGTGATCTAGCATGGTGGCAGAAGGAAGGTGTTTAGGTGCTTAGAGAGTTTAGCGGTGTGGTGATAAGGAGGTGACTGTTTGGACTTAGAATCGTTTGAGGTGGTTTGGAATAATAGATAAGTGTTGTAGTTTCTCTGTGCTGGGTGTTTGTTGTAGGATAGTGGATGTGTTTCCGGAGTGTGGAGGTATCTTGCGTTGATGGATGCAATAGGAGGGTTTTTGCTATGTAGGTGATGGTTCGTAGTAACCTTAGGGAAGTTGGGAGGAGGTTATGTTGAGAGCTGTAGATAAGGTTTGGCTTGGGATGAGTAGAGGTTTCATGGTCTCATTATGCTTGCATGTGGATGGTGTGGGTGGTATCCAGGTAAGGTTAGTGTTATAGTTTAAGACTGATGTGGAAAGGCAATGTAAGTTCAAGGGCCATTATTGGGTGGTCGGGGTTTTTGTGAGAAGGTGGTTGGTTAGTCGTGTACATGTAAATCTTTCCTAAGTCAGTTGGGGGTAAGTGGAACAGCTGGTGGAGTTAAGGTTGGAGTCTTGTGACGTGGATTTCGGATGTTGTGTGAGTAGTTTTGATGAGTTGTTGTGGTAGTGGTAGAGGCGGTTGTGAAGGAATGTTATCAATACATTGAGAGGTTTGGGTAAGCAGTTGTTGCTTAAGAAATTTGTGCTTGTTGTGATAATCTTTGGAAGGAATTGAGTGGTTTTGCAAGGGGTTTTTAGAAGAAGTGAAGGTTGTGGGTTACATAGTGACTGAAAAATGGATGGGTTGGTGTCACCGCGTGTGTGAGTTTGTTGAAGGAGTTATGAGGTGAGGCGGAGTATGTTGTGAAGGCTTAAGGAGTTCTTTGTGTTGTTGAGGGTCCTGCACAGTTTGAAAGTGTGAAAAGCTAAGTTGAGGTTAGTAATCGTGTGTGTCAGAAGTCTTGCACCGTGAGTAGTGGTGTTGGATTTGGGAATAGTGTCAGTTTGATTTGAGGATGTTTCAGTGGTGGTTAAGTTCCGGTGTTACATTGTGTGTTGCTTTGAGAAGTTTGGTATCGTGCTCTTTTCGCAGGTTGAAATTTCGAGGACAAAATTTCCTAAGAAGGGGAGAGTTGTAACACCCCAATTTTGGGCTTAGAAGTTTAGGGTTTGAACCGGACCGGCCTGAGAAACGGTTCGAATATAAATGGGAGTTTTAGGGAAAGCCTGGTTCGAGACATTTTAAAAATATAGAAAAATATCTAAAAATCCTATTTTAATATATAAAGGTGATTGGTGAAAACAATTTTACAAAATAAGGTTTGGAAATAATACATTTTGGTGTAGTGACCAAATTGCGATTTTTGCAAAGTTTAGTAGTGACTGTTTTGTAAAGGATTGAAACTTTGAATCTTTAAGGAGCTAATTTACCCAAAATATTTTTTCTCCAGATTTTTCCTTAATTTGGGTGATTTAATTAATTTTTTAATTAAATAAAAGAAAGGTGAAAACTACTTTTTAACTTTCATCACTACTTTTCCTAATTTTCTCTCATTCCTTTTTCTCTCAAAATCCCATCATCCAAACACATTTTCTCCAGCAAAATTCACATTGATCTTCACTTCAATTGATGAGATTTCCATCATCTTTTGGTTCCTAATCAATCTTGCATCAAATCCTTTTGATTTCCACATTGCATTTTCATGGAATTTTGCCCAAATCAAGGAGAAATCATCATTTAGAGGTAAGATTGTTCTTCTCTTCTAAATACTCAGTTCTTTACTGAAATTCCCAAGTTGTCAATCCTTTATTAAAGATTTATGAATGGTTTTAATGTTAGAAACAAGATTTTGGCTTAAAACTCAAGATTTTGGAAGAGATCTTGAGGATTTTCGTTGTAATTGGTTGGGCTCTATTTTGAGATGGTTTTCTAATGTATTTTGGATGTTAGATGGTGTTAGAAAAGAGGTTTTATCAATCCAATCCCGAATAGGTTGTGATTCTTGAGTTTTTCCTTGTGAAAATGGTGGTTTTGGGGGTGATTTTGGTGTTCTGATATAGCTGGAGGTATAATGACGAGTTTAGGGTTGTTTTTTATGTTAATTGATGTTTAGAAATGGTTATAAGTGATAGATCTTGGCTGGGCTTTGGTTTGAAAGAGTTTGGAGGTGATTTCGGTTGTTTTTGGAAGCCGAAATGAGGTTCTTGTGTAGAGCAGCGAGTTCGGGATGTATTGCTGGTGATTTTAATGCATGGTGATGCATTAATCCTCTGTTGTTATGCGTTAAAAACAGGGGAGAATGATCCGGAAGCAATAGAGGTGGCGTTGGAGGTTTCGGACGCTTGGAAGGCTTGTTGGCTAGCATAGTTTTGTGTATCGGTGAGTGGAGTTGGTTTTCCAGCTTTGAAACGATTATTTGGAGGTTTTGGGAGCTTAGTTTAAGTCTAAACAAATTAGCTAAGCTCAAGAGTAAGTTTTCGGAAAAAACTTCCTTGGATGTGCTAAGTTATGGTTTGATGCATTAGTTATGAAATGCATGTTTAATTACTGTTTTGAAAGCATGTTTTAGCATGATTAATGCTGGATTTGAAAGCCATGTATTGAAGGATGCTCAAGGTAAGAGATCCTTGGTTTGTCATGTTATTAATATGATTATGATGCATGCAGATGCATGGTGGTAAGTGGCTTTGATTAATGCTTAGAATAGTGAATTGATGATGGTATTTGATGTATTTTGGCAAGTGATGAATTGGTTTTTAAGTATTTGAATCGGATATAGTTAGCCGGCTATAGGATTGGGTGCACCGTAAGTAAAGTCGCCCTGGATGTCGAGGGGTTGTGATTGTACCGTAAACTCCATCCAAGTACCCTAGCGATTGAGGAAATTGGCGTCACCACGATGGAGGATGGCTCTCATGGGTGGACTTTGTTAAGCGTCACAACGGTGGAGGGTTGCTCCCGTGTGTGAGCTTGGTTAAGGTGATTACAATGGTTGAGGTAGCTCCCATGTGTAAGCCTTGTGTTGTGTCCCGGCTCTCGCTAGTGGGTTATACAACTACCGATGAGTGATGTTGAGGGGTTGTGATTGTACCGTTAAACTCCATCACGGGTGTTGAGGGGTTGTGATTGTACCGATAAACTCCACCTTGTAACTCCGGTAGTGTGTATGAAGCGTGTGGGACAATGCTTGTAATCCGCGTATCCGATTGTGTCTTGTGTCGAATTGGTTATGAACTATCACTTGAAGCCAATATAATGTATTTGATTGTAACGAAGCGTGAGATGCTTGAAAATGTTGTAAGGTAGCATGAGAAATTGATGAGCATGTGGTTTAAAAGTGTGGTTAAAGTATTTTCTAAAAATGCCAATATATGAGAAAGAAATGTGTCACATGTACCAATGCTTGAGATGTTGTATGTTTTGAGAAATGCATATGAGATAATAATTTTATGACATGCTTTTGTATATCAAGCATATGTGGCCTTGCCATGAGATTTGCATAGGTTGTATGCATGTGTTAGCTAGATGGTACATGTGGTTTTCAAAATGGAGATTTGCTTATGCAAATGAGGTTTTGTGTTTATGAAATGCTTTTGAGTAACAAGAATGTATGGCTTTGCCATGAGTTTTGCATTTGTTGAATGCATGGGATAGATAGAAGGAACATATGGTTTCTAAAAGGTATTTTGCTTTGAAATGATCATCAAGCATGAGAAGAGTATAGTGTGAAGTGGAAGTGTTTTCCAAGGAAATTGGTTTAAACTTTGCATGAAGTGATTGTGCATTGAAAGGTTTAAATGGATGTAATTGCAAAGTTGTTGTTTGGGGTGAGTTGTTTGGTGTTTCAAAGTTAAATGTTGGTTTTCTTGTTGAGCAATGCATGTTTTTAAGCAATGGTTTTTCAAAGGAGATTTCTAATCAATACTTTGGGTTGTTGAGTTGTGATTACATTTTAAGATGGTTTTATGATCCGATGCATTGATGGTGTTTTGGTTTTGAGCATTCCTCACTAAGCATTATGTGCTTACACTCCTCCTTGTCCATTAATGCAGATATTTGAAGTTGGGACAGCAAGAAGCAAGGGATTCAAGAAGAGCTCCACTTGAGAAGTATGTTTTGGTTTGTAGCTATAGATAATAAAGGCAATGGGGGGGGGGAAATCTTATATGTTGATGTGTAATGAGATTGTTCATTTTTAGCATGTTCGGTTTATGGTTCGATACTTGTTGGTGAATTTTTTGTGATGTTTGGATTTTCATCTTCATATTTGATATAGCTATGTTCCTTGTTTAAAAGCAAGATCATGTGTTGAGCGTAGTAATTGAGTAGGTGTGCTTAAACCTTGTAATGTATCTAGTTTCTGTTGCAATATGATGGCTTAAATGCTTGGCATGTTGTTGATATGTTGTGGAATGGTTTAAAGTATGTTTGATGGTGTTTTGATGTGTAAAACCAGAATTTTCTGATGTTTCTGGGCAGGGTGTATCGAAACACCCTTAACTGTTTCGAAACGGGTGCATGAAATGGCTTGGGTGTTTCGGAACGACTAGAAGTGTTTCGAAACACTTTGGCTACTGGAATGCCCTGTTTCGGAGCCTGTTTCGAAACGGGTGGGTGTTTTGACCTAGTGTTTCGAAACACCCTTAGCTGTTTCGAAACGGGTGACCGTTGGACACAGATTTGAATTGCTCTGAAGTCTGCATGCTTTACATTTTAGTCCTGAATTTTGTAATGGCAATTGCTTGAGCTTGAGATGTCTTTTTAAGCTGAAATTTGGCAGAGAGGCTTGTAATATGATTAATTAAGGTTCGGTAAAGCTAAAATCTACAAAGTCTTTATATTTTCCAAAATTTACATTTTGGTCCCTAAATGTGTATTTCTTGCAATTGAGTCCTTAAATGTTTTTCGGTCGCTGTGTTTTTCTCTTCCAAGGTTCTTGAGCATTCACATAGGCTTAATACACATCTAGAAAATATAAAAGAAAAAAAGGGTCGTTAATCAAGGTTGACTTTCGGGTTGACTTTGGTTTTCCCCGTGTGATCTTCGTAGTTTGGGTCTAACGCCTAGGCCGGGCTAAGGGGGTTACAAAGAACGTCCAAGTCACCTCGTCATCCTCTATCCTAGAGATTGGGGTCTTCCACCACGTGTAAGCATCACCATGCAGTAGTGATACCACACAACCCAGCTTCTGCACATTATTGCAGTTCATCTGACCCAGAATCTGCTTGGTTCTCTCCAACCAAGACTCAAATACTTCCGGAGATAAGCCCCAGATCTCAGTCCCTCCTAAACTGCAAAGATGTTCCAAAGGAAACCTCACATTAGCATCATCCTGATGCGCAGCTTCATGAGCTCCAACTACTGCTGCCTGGAAAGCTCCAACAATAGCCTGAATCAACATGGTCATATCAGGAGCAGCTTGCCCCTGCGCACCCTCAGGTCCAGCGACCCCAGCACCAGCGTTACCAGCTCCAGCACCACCACCACCGAGTAGTCCACCACCAGGAGGAGGAGGTAAGTCCTCAACATTCTCCGCATTCTCAGCATGCTCATCATCTATCATCGATCTAGTATTGATTCTGAGCTCTCTACGTGGCCCCATTATATAGAAAACAATGCACTGACAAAATGCAACAAACACAATTAGGCACAATAAGGTAAGTAATCCAAGTACTCAAACTCATTTTCGAAAACAATTCCTCTCATTAGTTTTGATATGGCAATGAGATCCCCTATTACACTCCAACATAGCATAGCATCACAAAATCATCTCAATTGAATCATACATCACTACTCAAACATCACACTTCCACCAAAGAGTCACCATCATGCATAAACACATACAACAACCACATATCAACCCCAATTATTCGTGAACCAAGCTCTGATACCAACAAATGTAACCCCCTTAGCCCAGCCTAGACGATTGACCCGAACTACGAAAATTACACGGGGAAAATCAAATTCAACCCGAAAGTCAACCTTGATTAACGACCTTTTTTTATTTTTATCTTGTCTAGATACATGTTAACCCTAAGTGAGTACTCACGAATCATGATTGAGAAAGGCAAAATGATCATATAACATATAGGGACTCAATTGCTCTTCACACAAGTTTAGGGACCAAAATGTAAATTCTGTAAATTAGAGGGACTTCATTGGTTTTAAAGTTACCATCTTGAAATTTTTCATGTTATACGCTTCTCTGCCAAATTTCAACTTTAAAGGACACCTCAAGCTCATGCAATTGCAATATCAACTTTTAGGACTAAAATGTAAAGCATGCAAACATCCAAACAATTCAAACCTGGATCCAACGGTAACCCGTTTCGAAACACCCACCTACCATACCGAAACGCTGTATCGAAACGACGTTGACCGTTGCGGTACGCGGGTTGGTTCCGAGACCAGTTCCGAAACGTGTAGCTCCAGTAGCCAAATCGTTCCAAAACATCTTCCACCGTTTTGAAACACAGAGGCCATTACAGGCCCCCGTTCTGAAACACTTGAGGGTGTTTCGATACGGTTTGCCCAGAAATAGCATCAAATGCTGGTTTTTGCTCAAATACCCACTCTAACATGCCCCAAAGACCCTCTAATCATACCAACAAGTCATCATACATACAAGGAACATATTTGGGACATTCATGCACAACCATTGCATCAGAAACAATATTCCATTATTCTATAGGTATGCTCCCTATTCTCAAAACCCAAATAGGCAAACCAATCTCAAAACAAGCAATTAAGGTCATTTACAACCCAGCAAGCTAAAACAAACATGCCACAACCTTAGGGAGTTTAACACATCTCCCAAATACAATCCTTGATTTCCCATTGCCAATCTATCAAAACTAAAGTGTACGAAAACTTCACCATACATGAGCTTGGACTTCCTTGGATGAACTTAGCTTCCTTGATGCCCGAAAACACCTCAATTATCTACATTATTGGTAAAAGAGAGAGAGCGTAAGCACAAATGCTTAGTGAGGCATGCTCTAAAGAAAACCAACCCAATAATGAACATCTTGAAAACACTTTCATTAAAAGCTTTTAAACCACATGCTCATTTCTATCTCATGCTTGGAAACCTTTCAAAGAAATTTCTCATTGAAACCACATGTACCTTCATTCTATCTCATGCATTTAAACCAATGCAAAACTCATGGCAAAGCCATACTCATGCTTGTACTCTAAGCATTTCATATACAAATCACATATGCATTTCTCATAGCATAAACCAATACATCAAGGTACATGTGAATCAAAAATCATAACATAGTTTATATTGGCAATTCACATCTATTTATTACTCGGATATGGGGACATCTCACTAGACACTTCCGGTGGCATCTCTCATCACCGTACTCACTCGTCTAGCAACATAGTTTCCAGTGGAATCTCTCATCACCGTACTCACATGGCGGAATCTCTCATCGCCACAAAGCTTGGGTGTTTCACCAAGTCCTACCCGATGGAATGCCCATCATCGGTTCTCTCCCTTTGGCTTAACCAAAGAGCACGCGCGAATTTTTAGTTTATAGTGCACTCTCATCCTATTGATCGATCAATTATATCCGGTAAGTATCTCAACATCTATGCCAATATATTATGTTAAAACATCATCTCACCTACTGTTTTTCATGCAACAAATCTCATCATTCTTATCTCATTTCAAAACCATAACATTTTCTATGCTTCAACATAAAAGCCCAAATCTCAAATATGCAACATGTTACTTTATGAAATCATTTCAAGCATCATCTCATGCTATAATTCATGCATAAAACAGTAGGAATTTATCAATCTAAAACAATGAGCATATAAAAGCATTTAAGGGGTAATCACCACATTCTAGAGAGCAATCTATCCAACTTACTTCCGGACTTAGGAAGGTGTTTCAAACCTTTCCTGAATCCCCAAACCTTGATTCTTTGTCCCTCAAAGACTTCTAAAGCCATACGCACTCACCGATTACGTTTCGCTTGCTTGTCGAAACGCTATCTAAGCTTCCGGATCAACTCCAAAGGTGTCCGAAGATGTCTCCCATGTTTTAAACACATAAGAGCAGAGGATTAATGCATCATCATGCATTGAAATCATCAGCCACACACCTAAACTCGCTGCTCCACCCAAAAACCACATTTCGGCTACCAAACACTACCGAAATCACCTCCAAACTCTTCGAAAATCAAACCTAGCCAAGATCCATCACTTCTAATCATTTCTAAACACGAATTAACATAAAAAATTAACACAACCACGTCCTTATACCTCCAGCTATAGTAGAACACCAAAATAACCCCAAAAACCACTATTTTAACAAGCAAAAACTTAGGAAAACAACCTATTCAAGATTGGGTTGATAAAACCTCATTTATAACATCATTTAACATCCAAAATACATTAGAAAACCATCTCAAAACAGAGCCCAATCAATCACCACGAAAATCTTAAAGATCTCTTCTAAAATCTTGAGTTTCAAGCCAATTTCTTGTTTCTAACCCAAAAACCACTTTAAAAACATTAATAAAGGATTGATAACTTGGGAATTTCAGTAAAGAACTGATCATTAGAGGAGAAGGACGAAGCTTACCTCTAATGGATGATTTCTCCTTGATTTGGGCAAGTTTTCTTGAAAATTCAATGTAGAAATCAAGTGGATTTGTTGAAGGATTGATTAGGAATCAAAGAGTGGTTGAAATCTCATAAAATGAAGTGGAAATCAAAGTAAACTTGCTGGAGAAAAAGTGTTTGGTTGATAGGATTTTGAGAGAAAAAGAAATGAGAGAAAATTAGAGAAAATTGGTTATGAAAAGTCAAAGGTAGGTTTCCTATTTAATCACCTTCATTTTCTTTAATTAAAACATTAATTAAATCACCCAAATTAAGGAAAAATATGATGAAAATATTTTGGTAAAATTAGCTCCTTAAAGATTAAAGCTTCAATCCTCTACAAAACAGTTACTACTAAACTTTGCAAAAACTGCAATTTGGTCACTACACCGAAATGTAGCATCCCGAACTAGGTGTTCCCTAAAACCCCCTTTTAGATTCAAACCGATTTCCAGACCGATCCGATTCAGACTCTAAACATCTAGGCCCAAATTTGGGGTGTTACATAGAGTCAATCTTAGTACCACCTTTCACCCTCAGTCTGATGGTCAATCAGAAAGGGTAATACATGTAATTATTGAAAAATCCTTCTTTCGGATCATCGATTAAGTATACCGTCATTGAATCCTCCTTTCCAGATCTTGGAGGACGTGCTGCGAGCATGTATTATTAATTTTTGAGGATCATGGGAGAAATCCCTACCTCTCATTGAATTTGCCTACAACAATAGTCTTCAAGCTTATATCCAGATTGCATCGTACGGGGCATTGTAGAAAAGGTTACCATCATCCACGATCGCTTGAAAGCTACCTTTGACTGACATAATTCCAATGATGATCTTAAGCGAAGAGATATTCAGTATGAAGTTGGTGAGAAAGCCTTCGTCAAAGTTTCACTGTGGAAGAAAGTTTTGAGATTTGGTAAAAAGGGAAAACTAAGTCCCCGACTCATTGGACATTTCAAGGTTGTTGAAAGAGTTGGCCCTGTGGCTTACTGATTGTTATTGCCATAAGAATTGAGTAGAATCCATGATGTATTCCATGTATAAATGCTCCAGAAGTACCAATCTGATGCTTCGCATATCATCGAGCCTGAGTCAGTTGAGATTCAACCTAATCTGTCCTATGAAGAATAACTAGTTTTGATTCTTGCAAAAGAAATCAAAAGGCTTCGCAACAAGTTTATACCATTAGTTAAAGTGCTCTAGAGGAGTCATTCCATCAAAGAGACCACCTGGGAACCGGAGCTGTAACCCCCTTAGCCCGGTCTAGCCGCCAGACAAAACCAAATGGGTTACACGGGGAAAACTGAAGAAAAACCCGCTAAGGTTTCACTCCAATTAGCAACCCTATATTTTTTTAAAAATCTTATCTCTTCTAAATTCCATTAACACCTTTAGTGATAGGAACTCACAATGGAAAATAAGCATTAACATGGCGATCGAACAACAAGAGACCAAAATGCAAATCTAGCATAAACAAGGGCCTAGCATGAAATTAAGGTTAAAAATCTTGAATTAGTCATATTTCATACCCACATGCCAAAATGTAGCTTAAAACATCGATCCAAACACATTACAACAATAGCACATCGAACAGGGACTAAAACGTAAGAAAATAGAACTTCAAAGATTCCAATAACTAAAAAAAATGTCAACCATATCGATACAAGTTGCCCTGTACTGATACGGGCATATCGAAACAGGTTCAAAGGACTCGAAACTCTAGTCTGTATCGAAACACCCTCAGGGGCATTTCGGAACCGAGGTTTCCAGTAGCAAAATGTACCGGAACGGACCATAGCGTATCAATACACTTAGGCCATTTCAGGTACCCCGTATCGATACAGTCTCGACCGTATCAATACGTTCGACTTTCCATGACACCTTTTTCTAGTTTATTGCAATCTTAACCCACGTAAGACCTTCAAACAAGACACCAGCATGCATACAACTCAAACAAACCACAAAAACTCAACAAACATGGAAACAACATCTACATAGCAAGCACAAGTGTGGCAAGATTCTAGATGCAAGCAACTTAAGCATAAACAAGCCACAAAACGGTCAAACTTCAAACCAAACCATGCTTCAACATGTAAAGGTACTTTACAACTCTAAAAAGGCATCATAAACATATCTCAAAACAGGGAGTCTCAAAACAAAATCTCCCAAGAATAAAGGTCCTATCTCATTGCTAACATACTATAATTGGATTCCAAAACCATACTTGAGAGAAAGTAAGCTTCTTAGACCACTCCTTGCTTCCTTGCTGCCATAAATGGTCTACGGATCTGTATTGTTGGAAAAGAGAGCGTAAATAAGAATGCTTAGTGAGTGGTGCTCAAAACATCAACAATGCAATTTTAAACCACTTTGCTTGCTCTTGAAAACAAAGCCATTTCACTAATCATTTCTCAAACAAAAATTTCAACATAACATGCTCAATTTATCATATGCTTGAAAAACCAAAACAAGGCGTAACATCCGCATCTACATGGAAATAGACATTATAACACCCCGAAAACCATTTTAGTCGGAATTAGGATGCGACGATCTAAAATCCTACATCGAAAAAGCTTAAGCATTGCATTTACATTAAGACTTATGATCTCTTTCATTAATAAAGTTCTTAGTGAGTCCAAACAATTATTTTGGATTACTTTTGAAAGCATAAAATGATGTTTTTTAGCTAGGCGTTTCAATATAGTCAGACTCGTACCGAAACGGCCTAGGTAATACGTTTTGAAACATTTATAGGCGTTCCGATACGATTCCAACAATATTAACTAACTTTTGGACTTTTGCTTGACTATTTCGATACAGTTTCACTCCTTTCGAAACGAGTTCCCTGTTTTGAATCTATTTGAAGGTTTAATTGAAAGGAAATGATGAGGTCATGACTCACCAGCTTGGTTGCTGCCCTTCCCATGTGAAAGCAATCCAAAAGATGATTTATAGTTATCCTTTATTGATATGATAGAGAAAAGATAGAAAATTATATTATAAGCTTACCTTTGGTTGAGAGAAAGGTTACACCTCCATTGTCATCTTCTCCACCAAGCTCGAGCACACACCTCTCCATTTTTGAACCTTAAGCTATGATTTCCTTGATTTAAGAACATCAATTCATAGCTATCGACTGGGTAAGGGGAAGCCCCAAGTCAATTATCGATTCTTTTGATCATTAAAAGACCAATTTCAAGCTTTAAGATAAGCTTTGTCTATAGCTAATGGCTATTCAAGTATCGATATTGTCATATTGATTCTAATGATTCCTTATTGCTCTTCCTAGTTCAAGAAGTGGAAAAGATTAATCCACCGTCCCCATCAAAAGCTAGAAATAAGGCTATCGCCGTCCGAGAGCTTTAGGAGCATCGAATTGTCAAGGTAAGTGTAGTCGGAGTCTCGAGAGTGGCTAGGTGCCATCTCGAATCGTAGTTTATTGATTTACTGACCATTGAGTTTAAGGGATTTGCATGAAGCATTAATGTAAGCCATGTTGGTAAGTTTTGGTGAGTATAGCGTCGAATTATCATGCGTAACATTGTTATTGTAGTCATTGAAATCATTGAAGCATGTTCATATAGAATCATTGATTATTGAGTATTAAAGAAAGCATTGGAATAGCGATTATGAATTATTTTCATTAGATATCATGTTGAATCATTGTTATTGTTATTGATATTGTACTATTGAACTATTGATTATTGGACCTTCGATTCGAAGTATTGGATTCAATTGGCATGCTATAGAATTCATGAGCTCATTGTATTGGTGGACTACGGTCCTAGGGCTACGACCTATATTGATTTGGCAAGGGGGAGGGATGTATTGTGTATTGGTCTTATTGGTGATGTCGGCGGGTTGACCATTCATTGATTTGGCGAGGAGGTGGAATTCGTGTATCTATATACCATGAATCGATCCAAGGGGACTATTTGTTAATGATATTGATTTTCTATGATATCATGATATTGCCATTGATGACATGATACCATGTTTTTATTATGAATAAAGAGCATGCCATGTTCATAGCATAATTAATATTATGATTATCATTGAACCATGTTATATGGCATCCATGTCATACATTGTTTTGTGACTACCTCACTAGGCAAAGTATGCCTAATGCATCTCATTGCATCCATTTCAGGTTAGTCAAGTTTTGGATCGAGATCGGAGGAGTTGAAGTGTTGCACAAGTCACACTCAAGATATAAGTAATGTATATAGTCCCTTTTGAACTCCTAGATGGTGGCAAGTAAGGGTGTTCATGGTTAACCGTTAGTTAACCATTAAGAATGAGTCCCTAATTTTCTATGTATTCTTAGATACATTCTCTATGCATTTTCCCTCTAATTACATTAAGAACATATAATTTTTACACTAAGAACATAACTTATAGGTTAACCGTTATAGTATTTTGGTTAACCGCGAACACCCCTAGTGGCAAGGTCTATGTATAAGTCTATTAAGTCTCTTTTGATATGTCTGTGTTATGGTTATGTGGTATAAGAGTGATGCGTATAAGACAAGTCTTTTATCTAGTGAGAAATGGCCTTAAATGCATGTTTTGGCACAAAAAGGTAAAAACCGAGTAAAAGGATTCAAATGGCTCTAATATTTGACATGCAAGTAGAATTTGTGGTCATAATTTTGTGTGTAAAGTTTCACTGCATTTGGACACTGTTTGATAAGTTAAAGTGAATAAAAACCAATAAGAATTTGTCTTTACAGGTCATGCCATATCGAAACGAGTGATGGCATTTCGATACGAGTAAGCATAATTGAAACCAGGGAAACAAGGCGTATCGAAACAGGCTAAGGTCACATCGAAACATTTTACTACTGGAACCCATCGCTTCGATACGGGTTCATAGCGTATCGAAACGGGTCAAACTCTAAGTCAAAGGCACTCAACCCGTACCGATACAGGGCTTGCCCGTATCGATACAATCAAAGGGGAAAAGTCACCATGGGTAGACCATCGTCCACCCGTATCGAAAACAGCTTGAGTGTTTCGATACAGGGTTAGTTAATTTGGTTAAAAAGATATAATTTGAAGGTTTGCAATGTTTACAGTTTGGTCATAGTAATTTGGATGATTAAATTGAATGAGTAAATGAACGCCGCTTTGCATGAAAATTTACAGACCTGTTAATGTTGTACTGAACTTTATTATGGTATTGTATGTTGCATTGAAGGACCTCTAATTTAGCAGGTTTATAGATTAGTCCCTACAACTTGTAATAATTACCAATTGTTCCTAAATGATTAAATGTAATCTTCTTATGACTGAATTGGACTAAGATGTATATCCGATAAAGTTTTGGTTATGTAATATTGATTAAGTGTTGATAATAAGAAGAAATTTTATCGCATCGATCACCGGTAACACGCTCCGACCTAATTCTCGACCAGGCCGGGAAGGGGGTGTTACATTTGTGGTATTAGAGCTAGAGTTAAGTCGGTTCTGGACTAAACATGTGCATGTTTGTATTGTTTATTGTAATACTTTGCTACCTATGAGCTTGCTACTGGGTCCTTGACTCATGGCGAGGAAATACGAGTTGAATAAGCAATTACGATGTTTGAAAGAACATAAGCTTGAATGCGCCCTTGCATTGCTTGCTGATGAAGCTCTACAATGGTGGGAGACTACTATTCTTAATGTCTCTGAGGATACCGTGAATTGGGAATTCTTCTTTAAAGAGTTCCGTAAGAAGTACATAAGTGAATTTTATCTTGCCGAGAGGCGAAGCATCTTCCTTCATCTTAAACAAGATGGACGGCCGATCGAACAATACATCCACGATTTTTACAAGTACTGTAGATATGGTGCTAAATTTATCAAGAAAGAGGAAGAATAGTGTCAGATGTTCATTGTTGGACTTAACTTTGAATTGCGTCCCATGTTCACAACATCAGTTCTCTGAATCTTGTGAATAGAGTTAAAGCTAAAGAAGGAGCACAAAGAATTCCGAGAACTAGTGGGTCCAATAAGTCTGAAAAGAGAAATCGAGATGAGTCTCATTTCTCTGAATCTTTCAAGAAAGTGAAGCATCATGGCTCGAAGCAGAATGTGTATTCACAACTTTCCTAGTTCGAGTATTTTGCTAAACTTCAAGTTGTAGTTCGTTCCCGTTCAGGTGTCAATCCCGTTGAGAGCATTATTGGCTCTAGACAAGAGACAAGAATTTCCAAGTGTAATTTCTGTCAACGTCGACACGAAGGGAAATTCCATAAGAAATCTGGTGCTTGTTTCTTTTGCGGAGAGTTGGGTCACCTCACTCGAGAATGCTTAGAGAACCCTAACAAGCCTGATTCTGTATCGACTGATCCACCCCTTGTTAAATCTTTTCGAGGCAATAGAACAACGCAAGAATCCTTCAGAAAATCTGGAGGTTCATCTAAAGCATCGTACCGACATGAATCTAAAGCTTCTACACAAATGTACCACATAAAAGGCAAAGCACAAGTAGATGGCCATGACAACATTCCAAGTAAAAAATTCGAGGATGAATTTTTCTTAAGGGGGAGAATTGTAACACCATGAAAATCGGTCTAGTTGGAATTAGGTTCCAACGATCTAAAATCCTACATCGAAAAAGCTTAAGCATTGCATTTACATTAAGACTTATGATATCTTTCGTTGATAAAGACCTTAGTGAGCCCAAACCTTTAATTTGGATTACTTTTGAAAGCATAAAATAATGTTTTTGAGCTAGGGGTTTCGATACAGTCAGACTTGTACCGAAACGGCCTAGGTAAGACGTTTTAAAACGTTTATAGGTGTTCCGATACGAATCCAACGGTAGTAACTAACTTTTGGACTTTTGCTTGACCGTTTCGATACGGTTTCACTCGTTTCGAAATGGGTTCCTGTAACCCCCTTAACCCGGCCCAGACGGTTGAACCGAATTAAGAAGTTTACACAGGGAAAACCAAAGTCAACTCGAAAGTCAACCTTGATTAACGACCCTTTTTTTTCTTTTAAATCTTATCTAGATGCACGTTAACCCTAGTTATGTTCATACAAACATCATATTCACAGATCATAACTATCAGAGAACATTCAGGGACCCAATTACACAAGATAGAACTTTAGGGACCAAATTGTAAATTCTGCATAATAAAAGGACTTAACCCAAATTATTGTTACCAATATAAATTTAGTCAGGTTTCATGCTTCACTGTCGAATTCCAGCTCAAAAGGACATTCCAAGCTCATACAATTGCATAAACAAGATTTAGGACCAAAACGCAAACATTCCAAAACATATAACTGCCGATGTCAGCTCCCAACGGTCAGGTGTTCCGAAACAGGGAGGACCTGTTTCGGAACGCGGGGCCGTTCCGCAACGTGTTCCGAAACACGGCTTGGCAGTAGCCAAACTGTTCAGAAACAGTGCCTACCGTTTCGGAACGCCCAGGCCATTTCAGGCCCTTGTTTCGATACGGTAGCACCTGTTGCGAAACAGGTTGCCCAGATTGCAGAAAAGTGGCTGGTTTAACATGCAATTGACTTACCAAACATGCTCCAAATGCAACCAAACTTTACCAGCAGGTCATTCAACATACATGGAACATACTTGAACCAACAAAACATCAACATGGCATCCAAAATGAAAAGCCCCAATTCTAAAAGCATGCCTCCTATTTAGCAACCACTCATGCATCAAAATACCAAAATACAACACATAGAGGCCAATTACAAATATCAACATTAACAACAACATAAATCCAACCTAGGGAGTCCAAAACATCTCCCAAACAACAACAACATAGGTCCCCCATTGCCAAATTCCCATAAGCTAATGATTTAAGGAAAAGTTCACCATACATGAGCTTTAACCAACACTTGGATTCTTCACCACCTTGCTGCCCTCAAAAGTATTTTAATGCTCTGCATTATTGGTTTAAGAAAAGAGAGAGAGCGTAAGCACAAGCTTAGTGAGGAATGCTCAATAACCACGCAATAATGCATTTACAAAACATCTTTACAAAACATACTTCATAACAACACTTAGGCATGCTCAAAAGAATTTTAAACAAGCAATACATGCTTCTCATCATAATCATGTCATATTGGCCTCAAGTGATAATCATCATCTTTTAAAAACAAGATCAACATAAGACTCACACATGGACTTTTAAACACCATTGTGATCTTATAATTCACAAGGACCACACAAGGACTTTTAAACACCTTTGTGTCCTTAACAAGTATCACCCCAAGGACTTTTAAACACCTTGGCCCCAAGGACTTTTAAACACCTTGGCAAGGACCACACAAGGACTTTTAAACACCTTTGTGTCCTTAACAAGAACCATCCAAGGACTTTTAAACACCTTGATGTTCTTAAGTAAACAAGGCTTTCCCCAAGGAATTTTAACCACCTTGAGCCTTAACCAAGAACCAACCATGGACTTTTAAACACCATGTTGTTCTTAAAATTCACAAGATCCACACAAGGACTTTTAACCACCTTTGTGATCTTAACCAAGAACCATCCAAGGACTTTTAAACACCTTGATGTTCTTAAACCTTTTTCAAAACATCACTTGCCAATATACATCATTTATCAACAATATTCAATGTTTTAAAAGCATTTAACCAAGCCATTAACATCTTGAACTTTAAGCATCAACCACATTTTAACAATGTTCAAAAACAAGGAACTCTTACCTTGAACTTCCTTCAACACATGGCTTATAATCTCAGCAAATAAACATGCTAGATATGCTTTTAAAACAGAATTGAAACATGCAAACAAACCACATTGCATACAACCAATCCATGGCCATCACCAAGAGAGTTTTTCCGAAAACTTACTCTTGAGCTTAGTTAAGTTGCTTAGACTTAAACTAAGCTCCCAAACCTTCAAAACACTGGTTTCAAAGCCGAAAACCAATTTCCACTCACCGATTTCGTTTCGCCTCTTGCCGAAACACAAATCAAGCTCCCGGATCACCACCTCTTGGATCCAAAGATGACTCCCCTGTTTTAAACACATCAAAACAGTAGATTAATGCATCATCATGCATTAATAGCTTCAATGAAAACACCTAAACTCGCTGCTCTCATCCACACCCCATTTTCGGCTACCAAACACAACCGAAAATGCGTCCAAACAACTTCTCAACATTACCCAGCCAAGGTTCATCAAATCCAAGCTTCCTTAAACATCATTTAACATCCAAAAAGGATCTAACAACATCCTTATACCTCCAACTACAACAGATCCACAAGATCACTTCAAAAACAACCAAGAACACAAGCTAAACTTAGGAAATTAAACCTATCCGGGTTTGCATTGATTAAACCTCAATTCCTCATCAAATTAACATTCATTTAGCATCAAAAATACACCTCAAATCACTGCTTTAACAGATCATACGAAAATTTACCAAAATCAATCAAATCTTGCATTTAAAAGCCAAGATCCATAACACAACCTTAAAACCATTTATAAAACACAATTTAAGGATTGAGAACTTGGGAATTTCAGTAAAGAACTGAGAGTTTAGAGGAGAAGGACGTTCTTACCTCCAAACTTAAGTTTCCCCCTTTTAGAATCAAGTTTTCTTGAAAATCCACTTAGCAAATGGTGAGGTTTTGTTGTAGAGATGATTAGCAATCAAAAGGTAATTGAAAAGATGAATTTAGGTGACAAAATCAGAGAGAAAAGCTCTGGAGAAAAGGTGTTTGGCTTGAGAGAAAATGAGAGAAAATAGAATTGAGAGAAAAGTTAGTTAAAACCAAAATATCTTCCCTCCACTTTGTTTTTATTTAAAACCTTTTAATTAATCATTTAATATCTTTAGAAAATCTGGAGAAAGTCCCATTGGGTAAATAGCTCCTTAAAGATTCAAAGTTTCAATCCTTTTTAAAACAGTCTCACAGTTTTCAAAAATTACATTTTGGTCACTAGCCCAAAATGTCACCCTTCCAAACCTTATTTTGCAAAATTGATTTCACAGTTCACTTATATATATTAAAATAGGATTTTAGAACATTTTTCCATATTTTTAATGCAACCCGAACTAGGCTTTCCTAAATTCACTCTTTTATATTCGAACAGCACTTTGACCGAACCGGTCCAAGCCCAAAACTTCTAAGCCCAAAACCGGGGCGTTACAGTTCCCTGTTTCGAATCTGTTTGAAGGTTTAATTGAAAGGAAATGATGAGGTGATGACTCACCAACTTGGTTGCTGCCCTTCCCACGTGAAAGCAATCTAAAAGATGATTTATAGTTATCCTTTATTAATATGATAGAGAAAAGATAGAAAATAATATTATAAGCTTACCTTTGGTTGAGGGAAAGCTTCTTATTGGTTCTTCGAGAGGTGGGAAATGATTAAAGACTTTAGTTCCTTTTAATATGATTAAAAGGAAAGTTTTCATCTTTGTATTGTTTCACTGAGACAAAAAATCATCTTTTGGTTCAAAAGAATAAGCTCACACGTCCATTGTCATCTTCTCCATCAAGCTCAAGCACACACCTCTCCATTTGTGAACCTTAAGCTTAGTCTTTCCTTGATTTAAGAACATTCATAGCTATCGACCGGGTAAGTGGAAGCCCCAAGTCAATCATCGATTCTTTTGATCATTAAAAGACCAATTTCAAGCTTTAAGATAAGATTTGTCTAAAGCTAATGGCTATTCAAGTATCGATATTGTCATATTGATTCTAATGATTCTGTATTGCTCTTCCTAGTTCAAGAAGTGGAAAAGATTAATCTATCCTCTCCATCAAAAGCTATGAATAAGGAAATCGCCATCCAAGAACCTTAGGAGCATCGAATTGTCAAGGTGAGTGTAGTCGGAGTCTCGAGACTGGCTAACTGCCATCTCGGATCATTGTTTATTGATTTACTAACCATTGAGTTTAAGGGATTTGCATGAAGCAATAATGTAAGCCATGTTGCTAAGTTTTGGTGACTATAGCATCGAATTATCATGCGTAACATTGTTATTGTAGTCATTGAAATCATTGAAGCATGTTCATATAGAATCATTGATTATTGAATATTAAAGGAAGCATTGGAATACTGATTTATGAAATATATTCATTGGATATCAGGTTGAATCATTGGTATTGTTATTGATATTGTACTATTGAACTATTGATTATTGGACCTTCGATTCGATGTATTGCCATAGAATTCATGAACTTAGTGTACGGGTGGACTACGGTCCTAGGGCTACGAACTATATTGATTTGGCGAGGGGGAGGGATGTATTGTGTATTGGTCTTATTGGCGATGTCGGTGGGTAAATGATATTGATTTTCTATGAAATCATGATATTGCCTTTGACGACATGATACTAAGTTTTTATTATGAATAAGGAGCTTGCCATGTTCATAGCATAATTAATATTATGATTATCATTGAAGAATGTTATATGGCATCCATTCCAAACATTGTTTTATGACTACCTCACTAGGCAAAGTATGCCTAATGCATCTCATTGCATCCATTTCAGGTTAGTCAAGTTTTGGATCGAGATCGGAGGAGTTGAAGCGTTGCACAAGTCACAATCAAGATATAAGTAATGTATATCGTCCCTTTAGAACTCCTAGATGGTGACAAGGTCTATTTATAAGTCTATTAAGTATCTTTTGATATGCCTATGTTATGGTTATGTGGTATAAGAGTGATACGTATAAGACAAGTCTTTTATCGAGTGAGAAACGGCTTTAAATGCATGTTTTGGAAAAAAAGGTAAAAACCGGGTAAATGGATTCAAATGGCTCTAATATTTGACATGAAAGTAAAATTTATGGTCATAATGTTGTGTGTAAAGTTTCACTGCATTTGGACATTGTTTGATAAGTTAAAATGAATACAAACCAACAAGAATTTGTCATTACAGGTCAAGCCGTATCGAAACGAGTGATGGCGTTTCGATACGGGTAAGCATAATTGAAACCAAGGAAACAAGGGGTATCGAAATAGTCTAAGGTCACATTGAAACATTTTACTACTGGAACCCATCGTTTCGATACGGGTTCATAGCGTATCGAAACGAGTCAAAGTCTAAGTCAAAGGTACTCAACCCGTACCGATTCAGGGCTTGCTCGTATTGATACAGTCAAAGGAGAAAAGTCAGCAGGGGTAGACCATCGTCCACCCGTATCGAAACAGGCTTGAGTGTTTCGATACAGGGTTAGTTAATTTTGTTAAAAAGACATAATTTGAGTGTTTGCATTGTTTACAGTTTGGTCACACTAATTTGGATGATTAAATTGAATGAGTAAATGAACACTATTTTGCATGAAAATTAACAGACTTGCTAATGTTGTACTGAATTTCATTATGGTATTGTATGTTGCATTGAATGACCTCTAATTTAGCAAGTTTACATATTAATCCCTGAAACTTGTAATGATTACAAATTGGTCCTAAATGGTTAAATGATGTCTTGTTATGAGTGAATTGGACTAAGATGTATATCCGGTAAAGTTTTGGTTGTGTAATATTGATTAACTGTTGATAATAATATGAAATTATATCGCATCGGTCACCATATCGTTCACTGGTAACACGCTCCGACCTGGTTCTCGACCAGGTCGAGAAGGGGGTGTTACATACATCTCAAGCATGACAACAACACCAACACAATAGAGCATAAGAGCATTTTGAGTCACATGAGTATATTGCCATATTAGCACTTTTACTCAAATATGCGGATAACGTTAGATGGAATGCTCATTACTGTAATCAAGACAACTAGACAACTTCCGGTGGAATGCCCATCGCCGTACTCACAACGTCTAGCAAAAATACAAGCTTCCGGTGGAATCTCACATCACCGTACTCCTCCTTAGTGGAATCTCACATCACTAAGGCCATGCACGAATTTTACATTATAGTCCACTCTCATCCTATTGGTCGACCAATTATATCCGGTAACAAGGATCTCAACAAGTGTTAATATAATCATCAAGGCCAACACTTACCCACTATTTTCATGGCCACAAGCACAAAATTTCTCATCCAAAATTCATACACATTTCAACGCATAGCATGTACTCACAACACATACCTCATGAACAACTATCATTTAACAAGTGGGATCATATATACAACAAGTACATATCTCAAAAAGTGTGAAAATAATGGTATACAAGATAAGCACATAAAATGAACATGGTTTCTAAAAACAAGGTAATTATAAAACCGAAATCCAAGGTGAAAACAACCAACTTACTCTTGAGTTTAGATTGGTCTTTCAAGCTCAATCTAAACCCCAAACTTTCCCATAACCATGTTAAGGCTTTTAAAAATAGTTCCACTCACCAGCTATACCCCAAAGTTAGCCGATCACACAATTAAGCTTCCGAATCACCCGGTATCGCGTCCGAAATACCCAAATCAGATTCCCCTGCTTCTAACCAATCCAAAACAGAGCATTAGAGTGTTTCCAAACCCTCAAACTTGCAGCAACTCAAAAACTCAACATCTAGGAACAACATCCATCGATTCATACCCGAAAATAACCGAAAACCTCAATAGATCAGTTATAAGCAACTTCCAACTTAAATCCAGCAAGGTTATCATCAAACCACATCTAAAAATATCAACCCAATAACAAGGAACCGCCAGCCACTAATTTTCCACGAACCTAAGCTAAAATCTCAAGATTTTCAACTTCAAACATCACCCACACACCTAGTTTCGGGTTTTGTATAATCAAACCATTATCCCAACATTATTTAACATCAAAACATAACTAAAATCATTCTCAACCCAGCAAAACAAAACCCATACGAAAATTCCACAAATCCACTTTTAAAAAACTCATTTCCATCAATCACATTGAAAGACTATTAAATAAACATTATAAAAGAACCAATAACGTGGGAATTTCAATAAAGAACCTTACATTAGAGGAGAAAAATGCAGCTCACCTCCAATGGTGGATTTTCCCCCTTTTTTCCAAATGAAAACATTGAGATAACTAAAGAAAGACAATGGGTTTCAAAGATAAATCATAGAAATAATGTTTAATGATGGAAACAATGTAAAAGAGGGTTTACCTTTGAAATCCTGATTGAAGAAGGTTGTTCGGATGAAAAGAGTTTGAAGGAAAATGAGAAGAGAAAAGATAAGGTGAAAAAGGATGAGGCTTTTCAAATTTCTTTTATTTTAATTAAAACCCTTTAAAAAGTCATGTTTAGAAATCAAAATATTTAGGGGAAAATCTAAAATTAGACTTGGCTAAATAGCTACTTAAAGATTCAACGTTTTGATCCTTTTACAAAACAGTCACCAAAAGAGTTTTGAAACTTTACATTTTAGTCACTAGACTAAAATGTCATAATACCAAAATTCATTTTCAGAAATTGATTTCATACACACCTTATATATAATAAATAAGGATTTTAGATAATTTTTCTACATCTCTTCGGTTCAAGTAAAATTCGAGGATGAATTTTTCTTAGGGGGAGAGTTGTAACATCCCAAAAACTGGTCTAGTCAGAATTGGGTTCCGACGATCAGAAACCCTACATTGAAAAGGCCCAAATATTGTTTTAACTTTGACTATGAAGTCAATTTCAGGGATGTTGAATTCTAATTGAATCAAATTATGGATTAGGAACCTTATTGAATATATCAAAAACCTTTATAGTGACTAAATCGTACGAATTGAAAGGTTGGGGGAAACAAGTATAGAGAAATTGAGAGTTAAGAGACCAGTTGTGTGATTAGTCCTTCCCAAATTAATCATCATATATTTGGATGATAGTAATTGAATTCCTTCATCTTAAGGAAATCTTAGGCTATTGATATCATTGAATCAAAAAAAAAAGAAAAAAAAAAGAAAGGGAATTAGAAAATGCACCCTGTTACTTTACCAAGCAAACACCTCAATCTTCATCTTCTCTTAAGCACACACCTCCATTGGAGGATAGCTCAAGCATAGCATTTCTTTGCATTATTGTTATCGAAACATTGCTAGCAATCGGGTAAGCTTTTCCCATAATTTTATCATATCTCGAACCTTGTTTTCCCTAAACCACTCCCGAACTAACTTGGATCTCTAGTCTACCTCCTACGAACCTCGAGTAAACCTTAAAGACTCCTAGGCCCAAAATCGGGGCGTTACAACTCTCCCCTACTTAAGAAATTTTGTTCTCGAAATTTTACCTGATGGAAAAAGGTAAGGAAACTGATTCCTCATTTCATACTTCCTTTCCCGCATGGCTTCCTCAACACCTCGATGTCGCCACAAGATCTTGACCAACTCAATGGTCTTACCACGAAGAACCTTGCTATCCGAATCCAAGATATCAAATGGTTCTTCATCATATGACAAATCCGGATTTAACTCTATCTCCTCTACAGGCCTAACATGTGATGGATCCGATCTATATTTCTGAATCATGGATACATGAAAAACATCATGTATCTTCTCCAACTCGGGAGGCAACCTCAACATATACGCAACAGGTACAACACGCTCAAGCACCTCATATTGTCCAATAAACCTCGGACTCAACTTGCCCTTCAGGCAAAATCTCATCACATTTTTTCAAGGTAAAACCTTCAAAAATACCTTATCACCTGCAACATACTCGATCTCCTTAGGCTTCAAATTTGCATAAGATTTTTGTCTATCCAAAGCCTCTTTCAACCTCTAACTAATAAGCTTCACTTTTTCTGTAGTGCCCTTAAGCACATTAGGCAAATAAACCAACTTCTACCCCCTTCTGCCCAACAAAGAGGCGTTCTAAACTTCCTACTATACAATGCCTCATAAGGAGCCACTTGAATGCTCGCTTGATAACTATTATTCTAAGAAAACTCCACCAAAGGAAACTATTTCTCCAGGAACCTTGGAAATCAATGATGAAACATCTCAACTTGGATTACTCCTTCAGACTGACCATCCATCTGAGGATAACACGAAGTACTGAAATTTAAACATGTATCCAACACTTGATGAAGACACTCCCAAAACCTCGCTGTGAAACGCGGATCTCGATTCGAAACAATGGACTTAGGTACCCCATACAACCTCACAATCTCCGCGATGTACAAATCTACCAACTTGTGTAGCGTATACGTAGTATGCACTGCCAGAAAATGTGCACACTTCATAAAACGATCAACAATCACCCAAATGGAATTATTTTTGGACGATGTCAAAGGCAAACTCGTCACGAAATCCATGGTGATACTCTTCCATTTCCATTCCAGAATCTTCAATGGTTACAACAATCCAAAAGGAAATTGATGCTAAGCTTTAACACGTTGACAAACCATGCACTTACTAACAAAATCAGCCACATCCTTCTTTAAGCCAACTCAATAATAAATCATCCTTCAACCCACGATACAACTATTCGACTCTTAAAACACAAAACACTATCATCATTGAAACAAAAGTTTGTTGTATTTCCTTCCGCAATTTCCTGAACATGCAGTACCAACGAATCATCCAACAATTACTTCTCCTTAATCAACTCTATCAATTAAGGTTTCACTTGCAACTCAGCCACTAAACCACCATCTCGCGATATACTCAACCGATCAAACATCACCCTTAATTCTACAGCCACCTTCCTACTCAAGGCATCGGCTACAACATTAGCCTTCCCTGGGTGGTACTAAATAGTCAAGTCGTAATCTTTAAGCAACTCTATCCACCTTCGTTGCCTAAGATTCAACTCTTTTTTGGACATCAAGTACTTCAATTTTTTGTGGTATGTATACATCGTACACTTTTCACCATAAAGGTAATGCCTCCAAATTTTCAAGGCAAACACCACCACAGCCAACTTGATGTCATGCGTAGGGTAATTACGCTCATGCACCTTCAACTGCCAAGATTCATAAGCTACAACTCTACCTTGTTACATCAAAACACATCCCAAACCAACATAGGATGCATCACTATAAACCACAAACTCTTTACCCGATTCAGGTTGAATCAAGATAGGAGCTTGCGTCAACGCTTCCTTCAACTTCTCGAAAGCTTGTTGCCTAGATTCCATCCTCTCAAACTTGACATCTTTTTGCAACAACTTTGTCAAAGGAGTAGAAACCCTTGAAAAACCATCCACGAACCTACAGTAGTATCCGCCAAACCAAGGAAAATACGCACCTTGTGGACTGACTTAGGTGACTTCCAATTCATCATCGCTTCAACCTTTTAAGGATCAACTCGAACCCTTTTGGCCAACACTACATGACCAAGGAAAACAACTTCCTTAAGCCAAAACTCTCACTTGATCAACTTAGCATAAAGTTGATTTTCCAACAAAACTTGCAACACAATTCGCAAATGCTTATCATGATCCTCCTCGGTACGAGAGTACACGAGAATATCATCAATAAACACAACATAAAACCTATCCAAAAACTCATGGAACATACGATTCATCATATCCATGAATGGAGTAGGAGCATTCGTTAAAACAAACGGCATCACCAAAAACTCACAATGTCCGTACCTTGTACAAAAAGAAGTCTTAGGCACATCCGCATCCTTTACCTTCAACTGGTAATATCCGGATCTCAAATCAATCTTGGAAAACATCGAAGCACCTCGAAACTGATCAAAAAGATCATCAAGCCCTGGCAAAGGATAGTTGTTCTTGATTGTCAACTTGTTCAATTGATGATAATCTATACATATTCGAATCGTGACATCTTTCTTCTTCACAAACAAGACCGGTGCACCTAAGGTGAAACACTAGGCCTAATAAAACCTCGATCAAGCAACTCTTTTAATTGCATCTTCAACTCTTCCAACTCCTTAGGCGCCATTCGATAGGGAGCAATAGACACGGGAGTTGTATTTTCATACAACTTAATGCCAATCTCAACCTCTCCGCTCTGTGCCAAACCAAGCAACTCTTCTAGAAATACATCCGAAAACTCATATATTATACGTATGTCTTGCACACGTACTTCTTTTGTACTTGGATTCATCACATAAGCCAGAAATGTAACCCCCTCGACCCGGTCTAGTCGCAAGACCGAATCGGGAGAGCTCTGATTAACAACCCTAGATTAAGATTTATATTGTCTAAATGCAAATTAACGGTCCTATGGTGTTAAGGGTCACAACGGAAGAAACGAGGACCATTTTGCAGAACCACACCAAGCAGGCGCATAAAGGTAACTTAACCTTGCCAAATATTTTATTAGTCAAGTTACAAGCACCCGAGACAAAACCAACTCAAACAATACATGTAAACTCATTTAGGAAGCATACAAGCATTAGGGACTAAAACGTAACATTTTGAAACCTTCAAAGAGGCCCTTTTAACCACTTTAACTACATGTGTTTTGAAACAGGGCTGCCCATTTCAAAACGCGGGTTCTCAGCAAAAAACAAAACTTAGGTTGTTCCGGAATAGCTCCTCAAGGTTCTGAAACGAGAGCCTCCAGTGGCAAAACATACCGAAATGGCACCGCCACCGTTACGATATGTGTGCCCAAAAGCCTGGCCATTCCGAAACCATACCAGATGTTTCGAAACGCCTGGGCACAAATTAGCTCGAGTATGCATTTTGGCATCCCCAAACATTCCCAAACTTACCCCGAAAGATCATAAGCCATATGGCAACATATTAAGCAAACATACTAGAGGCAAAACACCCTAAAGACAGACTTCAAGCATGCATACACACAAACATGGATCTCAACCTCAAAAGCTCTTAAGTAGACATTATCTCAAGAACACCAACAAGTCAAAACAAATGGCATTTAACCAAAATCCAAAACAAGCCTCACTAAAGCATGATATCAACATTTAAAACATGTTAAAACAACAACAACCACATAAGAGTTTGGACACCAACTCCCCAACACAAAAGTCTAGCATTCCCATTGCCTAAGTATTATTACAACAATGAAAACCATACTTGAGCTAGCAAATGAACTCCAAGTTCCTCCTTTGCCCCTCTTTTCTCCCGAAGCAACTAACGATCTACATTGTTGGAAAAGAGAGCGTAAGCTTAAAAGCTTAGTGAGTGGAGCTCAAAATCACAACAACAACAACAATGAAGTTCAAAACATGTATTTAGTTTAAAGACGAAACCATTTGGAAAGGAAATACGATAAACCAAAAGCATAAGAAAAAACCATGTCATGCTCATGCACAACCATTCCAAGTAGGACTACACATCACCGTTAACAACAACTAGCATATTTCTGGTGGGACTACACATCACCGTATTCAACAACACTCTTCCCTAAACCATCACGCGAGGCTTTGAGAACAACAACATACACCATTAAAGGAGGTAAAAGCAATCCGTATTTCACACGATAACACGAATAAACGCATACACCAAGAACCAACGAAACAAGGTAAAATTAGACAAACTTACACTTGGGTTTAGGTTGGCCCCTAAGGCTCCTCCCAAACTCCAATAAACATTCTTTGAAACATTTTAAAGCTTTGAAACACTACCACTCACCAGCACAATACCAAATCAAGCTAACGGTCCTCCTTCAAGCTTCCTCAACTCCCGATGTAGCGTCCAAAGAACCCAAATCCTTATCCACTACTTCAATCCAAATCAAAACAAGAACTAATACACTTTTCAACAATCAATATCATTAAAATCAATATTATCAAAAGTCGACAACATCAAGTTATCGATTTCTATTCGAAACTAACCAAAACCATCCTCACTTCTACTTTAACCTCAAGTCAACAATAACTTCATCAATTTATCATCGAAAACATGTTCAAATACTCCAAAAACATCAACCCAACACCATCAAACTATTAGAAATCCATCCCCAAGATTTCCAAGCTAAATACCCAAATACCCCTTAATCAAAATTTACACATTTTTCAAATTATGGGGTTTCTAGTTACACCCATTATCTTAGCACCTTTTTTACACCCAAAGTATGGTTTAAAACTCACCCAAAACATTGTTTCATCAACATTCGCTTAAACCCTTCAAAAACTCATTTTCTCCCAAATAGAGGAACTTGAGAAATCTTTCAATGTTTTTGAAGGAGATTAATAGAAAATAGGAAAATGTGAAGGAATATTAGGAATAAAACATTTACCTTGATGAATCCTCAAAAATGATGGAGGTTTGGTGGATGGAAGTAAAAGTGACGTGAAACTTGTTTTGGAGAAGAAGAAAAAATGGGAAATTTGAAATATAATATTTTATTTTTTAATTAAAAACCCATTTCCAAAAACCTATTTGTACCTATTTTACCAAACCCCCCCTTTCCATTTAAAGCTTTAGAATTGGTTTATTTTAAATTGTTTCCCCAAAATCAGCTTAACCCGAACTGGTTTAACCCAAACCCAAATATCTCTCAGGCTCCAAACTCAGGTGTTACAACTCTCCCCCACTTAAGAAATTTCGTCCTCAAAATTTACATGATAGGAATAGGTACGGAAACTGTTTCTCCATGTCATCCTTTCTCTTTAAAGTAGCATCTTCCACACCCCGATGTCTCCACAAAACCTTGACTAACTCAATGGTCCTCCCAGGAAAAACTTTACTTTTCGTAGCAAGAATCCCAACTAATTCTTCATCATACAACAAATCTGGGTTCAACTCGATCTATTCAACTGGCATTACATGGGACGGATCTGATTTGTACTTTCGAAGCATCGAAACGTGGTACACATCATGGATCTTTTCTAACTCGGTCGGCAATCTCAATCTATAAGCAACGGGACCAATCCTCTCAACTACCTCGTACATACCAATGAATCTCGGACTTAACTTACCCTTCTTACCAAACCTCATCACCTTCTTCCAAGGTGAGAATTTCAAAAATACTTTGTCGCCCACAGCATACTCTATCTCTTTTTTTTTCAAATCGGCATATGATTTCTGTCTATCTAAAGCTGCCTTCAAACGATCACAAATCAGTTTTACCTTCTCGGTAGTGCCCTTAAGCAAGTCTGGCATAGGTACAAGCTTCTGTTCGGCCTCGACCTAACAAAAAGGTGTTCTAAATCTCCTAACATACAGGGCTTCATACGGTGCCATCTGAATACTAGCCTGATAACTGTTATTTTACACAAACTCTACTAGCAGTAGATGTTTTTCCCACGTACCCTGAAAGTCGATGATGCAACACCTCAACATGTCCTCTAACACCTGAATAACTCTCTCTGACTGACCATCTGACTATGGGTGATACGAAGTACTGAAGTTCAACCAAGACCCCAAGACACGATGGAAACACTCACAAAATCTAGTTGTAAACCTCGGATCTCGGTCTGACAACAATCGACTTCGGTACACCATGCAGTCTCACGATCTCACTAATATACAACTCGGCCAACCTGTCTAAAGTGTAAGTGGTATGAACATGTATGAAATGAGCACACTTAGTGAATCTGTCAACTATTACCCATACTGAATTCTTCTTCGAAAGAGTCAACAACAACCCTGACACAAAATCCATAGTAATCCGTTCCCACTTCCATTCTAGAATTTTCAACGACTGTAACAAAGCTGAATGAAACTGATGCTTGACCTTAACTCGTTGGCAAACCATACACCTACTCACGTACTCAGCCACATATTTCTTTAACCCAATCCAATAGTACTCATCTTTCAACCCACGGTACATCTTCTTACTACCCGGATGCATAGCAAAAGGATTGTTATGAGCTTCATTCAGAATAGTACGCCTCAACTCGGCATCTTCGAGAACAACTACTCTATTCTTGAAACATAAGATCCCATTCTCACCAAACCAGAAATATGTCGGTCTACCCTTGGCTATATCTTACACGTGAGGTGCCAAAGATCCGTCTTGCAACTATTTCTCTCGAATTAACTGAACTAACAAAGGTTTAACCTGTAGCTCGGCTATCGGACCACCATCCTGAGACACACTTAATCTCGCAAACATGGCTCGCAACTCAACTTCCACTTTTCTACTCAAAGCATCGATCACTACATTTGCCTTACCCGGATGGTACTCTATCGTGAGGTCATAGACTTTGAGGAGCTCTAGCCACCTACACTTCCTAAGATTCAACTCTCTCTGAGTCATAAGGTACTTCAAACTCTTGTGGTCGGTGTAAACTGTGCATTTCTCACCATAAAGGTGGTGTCTCCAAATCTTCAAAGCAAATACTACAATAGCTAACTCTATGTCATGAGTGGGGTAATTCTTCTCGTGAACCTTCAACTGTCTCGAAGCGTAAGCTACAACTTTTCCTTCTTGCATAAACACACAACCTAAACCTACATACGATGCATCATTGTAGATTGCGAACTCCTTCCCTAGTTCAAACTGAATCAATATTATCAAAAGTTGACAACATCAAATTTCTGATTTCTATCTGAAACTAACCAAAACCATCCTCAGTTCTACTCTAACCTCAAGTCAACCATAACTTCATCAATTTATCATCCAAAACATGTTCAAATACTCCAAAAACATCAACCCAACACCATCAAACCATTAGAAGTCTATCCCCACTATTTCCAAGCCAAAAACCCAAATACCCCTTATTCTAAATTTACCCGTTTTCCAAATTCCAGGATTTCTAGTTACACCCATTATCTTAGCATCTTTTTACACCCAAAGTATGGTTTACAACTCACCCTAAAACACTGTTTTATCAACATTCGCTTAAACCCTTCAAAAACCCATTTTCTCCCAAATAGAGGAACTTGAGAAATCTTTCAAAGTTTTGAAAGGAGATTAATAGAAAATAAGAAAATGTGAAGGAATATTAGGAATAAAACACTTACCTTGATGAATCCTCAAAAATGATGGAAGTTTGGTGGACGGAAGTAAAAGTGACGTGAAACTTGTTTTAGAGAAGAAGAAGAGATGGGAAATTTGAAATATAATATTTATTTTCTTTTATAATTAAAAACCCATTTCCAAAAACCTATTTGTACCCATTTTACCAAAAACCCCATTTCCCTTTAAAGCTTTAGAATTGGTTTATTTTAAATTGTTTCCCCAAAATCAGCTTAACCCAAACCAATTTAACCCAAACCCAAATATCTCCCTGGCCCCAAACTCGGGTGTTACAAAGAAAGCTTCACATCCCAAACGCATCAACCAACTCATTTCAAGAGCAAAAACTACATTAGACGAGAAATTTACATTCTCATCTACAATTATCACCTCATAATCATCGGCAAGTTTCAACGAAACTCGCTTGGTCTCAAAATCAACCACAACCCTATGCTCAGATAACCAGTCCATACCAAGAATTACATCAAAATCATAGAAAGACAACTCCATAAGATCAACCTCTAACACATGACCTTGAACAGAAAAAGGACATCTCCTATACAATTTCCTTGTAACAATCGTTTCACCAAAAGAACTGGTTACACGCATACCAACATCTAACAACTCAACAGGCAAACCAAGCACTTGTGCATGCTCACGCAATATGTATAAATTAGTAGAAACAGATTCAATCAAAGAAAGTAATGACAAGGATTGCAAAGTAAAGGTAAATGCAATAACATACGTGTCATTCATTCCCTCTCAGTGTGCATACACCCTAGCCCGTCCACCTCCCTCAGGCTAAACAGCAACAACATGAGCAATATTCCTCTGCCCGTCATCTCTACGCTGAAAATTACCACGATCGAGCCCACGACCTCTTTGTGGCTAAGCATCTCGCACCGGAGCTTGTCCATCTCTAACTGGTTGTAGACAATCATGCTTTATATGTCCTCGTGTTCCACAATTCCAACACTCACCCAGATTACCCCAACACTCTCCGATGTGCCTCCTATTGCATCAGTTACACTCTCGAGTATGAACAAAGGCATTCTGGCCTTGATGACCACAACAAGGGTTACCACCACTATGCCTTGGATCAGGGTGATACCTTATATCCTTGTACTTCTTGTAACGATCCTTCCGGCATCATACTCAGCATACCTCTTTCCCGAACTAGAACCACCCGAACGAGAAACCAAACTCAAATTTTGCTCGATGTTCTTAGCACGAGTGACTAAGACATCAAAGTCGGTGTAGTCTGAAGCCAACATGTATTTCTTGACATCCTTAACAAGCCCGTACTGAAAATGATCACATCTCTTTTGTTCATCGGGAACCAGCTTAGGAGCATACTAGCTCAACCGAACAAACTGAACCTCGTATTCAAAAACAGTCATGTTTCTTTTCACCAAAGACATAAACTCTCGCTTCTTTGCATCAAGATAGCGAACACACAGATACTTCCTCTTGAAAGAATTTCCAAAGTACTCCCAAGAAACATCAGCAGGTTCCATACCCGCATTGATGGTCATCCACCATGTTTAAGCATCCCTGAGAAGCAAAGATACAACACAACCCAACTTTTGTGCATCATTGCACCCCATCTGACCCAGAATCCTTCGGTTTCTCTCAAACCAAGCTTCAGAACCCACAGAAGAAAACCTCAAAACTCTATTCCACCCAAACTACGTAAACGCTCCAAAGGCAATCCATCATTAGCACTAGGCTGAGGTGCGACCACATGCATACCCGCTACCGCTGCCTGGAAAGCCCCATCTATGGCCTAAAACAACGATGTCATATTAGCAGTATCATGCTCATGCGTTGCTTGAGGTCCAACACCTGCAATGCCAGCTCCCGCACAAGCTTCATCACCACCAGGAGGAGGCGGAGGAGGCAAATTCTCAACATTCTCATTAATCTCATTCTCAACCACATTACACACATTGGCTCTAAGCTCTCGTCTCGGTCCCATTATCAAAACGGTATAGCTAAAAAAAGAATACAACAATAAAAACAATCAGGCTAGACAAGGCAAGAATCCAAGGTGCTCAAGTTTTCTTTTCAAAACAAAAATTCTCTTTATTTTAGTAATAATATAGCAACACGTACCCTTAACCTCTCCACCAAAAGCATATAACAATCATAAATCATGTTTTCATATGCCGTGCATCACACACAAACCAAAACAACGGTCACACCATAGCATATACAATCACAGTACATAGCATTCATCAAGAAATCAACCAAACAACAACATTATATCAACCTTACCTCCCAATTCTTTCAAAACCTGGCTCTGATAACACCAAATGTAACCCCCTCGACCCGGTCTGGGCGAAAGACCGAACCGAAAGGATCACATAGGGAATATTGAAGTAAACCGGAAAGTTTACCTCAATAAAAAACCTTATATTTTTTATTTTATCTTGTCTAGATGCTCATTGTTAACCTATGTGATCAACATCGTAGCGAAACAAATAACAACTGGACCAGACACCAATTTCAGACTTAATTGCATACAAACGCATTTTAGGGCAATTTTGCAATTTTACCAAATTACAGAAACTTCTTCAGTTTTTAGGTTACCAACCTTTAATTAATCACATTACATGCCTCTCAGTCAAATCTTAGCTCAAAAAAAAAATCATCCATGCTCATTTAATTGCGTCCACATCATTCAGCAAATAAAATGTAAAGAAACATAACTTCAGAAGATTCCATTAAGTACCTTAACATGTTGCAATTTCGGTATAGGTTGCCTTGTATCGGAACGGTCGTATCGGAATAGGTTCAAGTGACCCGAAGCACGAGCCCGTATTGAAATAGCATCAAGGGTGTTTTAAAACATGCATTTCCAGTGGCTAAACGTACCGAAACAACCTTCCCCATTTCGATACTCTTAAGCCATTTCAGGCTCATTGTTTCGGTACAGACTCGAGTGTACTAAAACACATGGGCCTGTAATGACACTTTTTGCTGGTTTTTCACACTTTAGTCCACACAAAACAACTCCAACATGCTTCCAATATACATACAACATGATCAAGCATCAAACCTGAACCATACATGACAATTCCAACAATATAGCATGGCATTAAACTCAAAGGAAATTTATAAGAATGCAACCAATGCAAAATAGCCATTTAACAGTCAAAACTCAAACCGAAGCAAAAACCAACAAATAATGGCCATTTACAAGTCATTTAAGGCATAACAAAGTTGCCACAAACAGGGATTTTCAAAACACATCTCCCATAACATAAAGGCATCCTCCCATTGCCAACCATTATTACTAATAGGTAAATGTAAAATCATACTTGAGCTTAGTACCACTCCTTGGAATCCTTCTTGCCTCTTGTTGCCTAAATATGCTAATTCTCTGCATTGTTGGAGAAACGAGAGCGTGAGCACAAATGCTTAGCAAGGGATGTTCAAAACAAACCAACAACAAGTAAACCACAAGTACCATTTATCTCATCATGCTCCTTCTATCTCATGCTTGAAATTATTTTCAAAGCAAAAACCACAACATTTAAACCACAAGTACCATTTATCTCATGCATTCATCAAAATGCAAAGTCTCAAGGAAAAGCCTTACATGCTTAAATCTCATAAAGCAAATCTCAAAACAGAATGTCATATGCAATCTCATTTCATTAAACAATTATAAACAAGGTACATGTGAATCTCATATATTGGCATTATAGCAACATTACTCGGATATACGAATAGCTTGACGGAATCGTTAAGTCCTACCCCAGTAGAAGCTCACATCACCGGACTCTCATGGCGGCATCTCTCATCGCCACAAAGCTTGATGGATTCATCAAGAGCTATCATGTTCGAATCTCTCATCACCACACTCTAACTTTGGAACGGGATGGGACTACCCCCATTGCCCGAACCAAAGAGCACGTACGAATTTGGTATATTATAGTGCACTTCTCATCCTATTGGTCGACCAATTATATATGGTAAAAATAATCTCATCTCATGCCAAAGTACTCATTTTAAACATCATTTACCTACTGTTTTTCAATGCATAAACATGAGCATGATCATAAAACATAAACCATGCATAGCATTTTCTCAATAACTTATATCTCTTTGAAATAACAAATCTATCTCATGGGATTATGTAAATCATCATATTATTTCTCAAAACATGTATAAAACTGTAGGTGTAATTCTATCTTTAAAACATGAGCATGATCATAAAAACAATGGGATAAAAACCGAGAAACGGGAGAGAGACATCTCAAACTTACTTTCGGGCTTAGATTAGTGTTTCAAACTCAATCTAAACCCCCAAACCTTTCTTTCATGTCTTTGAAAGGATTTTAAAACCAATTCCACTCACCGACAACGCCACGCTTGCCTTGCCGAAGTGAAATCAAGCTTCCGAAATTCCCAGAACTTCTACGATTGTTTCTGATATGTTCTCCCCTGTTTATATCACACAAAAACATAAGATTAATGCATCTCAATTCATTAAAACCACTAGTAATCAAAGTCATCACGCAGCTATGCCCAAAAACACCAAAAACGCCAATCTGAAACAACCGAAAACACGTACGATTACTGTACAAACTCAACCAAACCAAGACCTAACACTTCCATCCATTTTTAATCATCAATTAACATCCAAAATCAATTTATTTTTATCCTTATACCTCCAGCAACACCATATCCACACTAACATCACAAAAACCCCAAATCTAACCATATAACAATTAGAGCTCCAACTCATTTCGAGATTACTATTATAAAACATTTGTTTCAACATCATTTAACATCCAAATCATAATTAAAATCAACCTCAATTCAATCAAAAAAGTACCATTACAAAAATCTTGAGAAATTATCTTTCAAAGCTTGATTTAGCCATATTCATCAAATAGATTATAAAACCTTATTATTAGACATAATTAGAGAACCAAAGACTTGATAATCATTCAAGAAATCCTTGATTGCAATGATTAGAAGAAATCCTTCAAGAAATCCATAGCTAGTTGATGTAGAAATCCATGAGAATCATTTAGAAATTAAAAAGTGGATGAAAAGAGATAAGTATCCAAAGATTTTAGTGATGGAAAGATAGTTTGGCTGATAGGAAAGTTGTGAGAAAAGTTTAGGAGAAAAAGTAGTTACGTAAGAAAATGTTTAGCCTTTTAAAATCTCTTTTAATAAAACTCGTTTATTAAATCAATTTATTAAATCTTTTAAAAACACAAAATCAAGGGAAAAGGATGATAACACCTTGGTGTAATATCTCCCTAAGGATTCTAAGTTTTGACCCTCTTTCAAAATAGTCCTTAAAAATAGATTTTGCAACTTTTACAAATTACTCACTAAACCGAAATGTAAGTCTTCCAAAAGCCATTTTCCAAAATTAACTTCACCAAACCTTTATACATACTAATAGAAAATTTTAGGAATTTTCCTATAATTTTATCATATCTTGAACCTTGTTTTCTCTGAACCACTCTCGAACTTACCCGGATCTCTAGTCTAGCTCCTACGAACCTCGAGTCAACCTTAAAGACTCATAGGCCCAAAATCGGGGTGTTACATGTGATGTACCCAAAACTGCCTTCTGTACTAGGTATGGTCACTACGAATTTTCGGTGATTCCATTTGGGCTAACCAATGCACCAACAACTTTTATGGGCTTGATGAATCAAGTTTTTAGACCCTATCTCGACAAAGTCGTAGTGGTATTCGTTGATGATATCCTAATTTATTCCAAGAATGTTGTGGAACAACGTGATCATCTTTGTATTGTGCTTCAAACTCTTCGTGAGAAGCAGTTATTTACAAAGTTCTCCAAATGTGAGTTCTAGCTTACCAAAATTGCCTTCCTTGGGCATGTTGTGTTAGATTTGGGCATTCAAGTAGAGTCGAAGAAAATCCAAGCTATCCTGGATTTGCATCCACCAAAGAACGTAGGTGAAGTGAGAAGCTTCCTTGGTCTTACTGGCTATTATAGACGATTCGTCAAGGGATTTTCTATGTTAGCAGCTCCATTGACTAAGTTGTTGCGGAAGGAAGCCCCATTTGTTTGGACCGAGGAACAACAACGAAGCTTTGATCAGTTGAAACAAGTGTTAACCATGCACCAGTCCTAACCCAACCCGAGTATGGAAAAGACTATACAATTTATAGTGATGCATCGCATCTTGGGTTAGGATGTGTGTTGATGCAAGAAGGCAAAGTCATTACATACGCTTCGAGACAACTTAAGCCATACGAAATGAACTATCCCACCCATGACCTGGAATTTGTTGTGGTTGTTTTTGCCTTAAAAATCTAGAGGCACTAACTCTACGGAGAAAAATGTTATCTTTTCACCGATCACAAAAGCCTTAAGTACCTGCTGACTCAAAATAAGTTGAACCTTCGGCAATGAAGATGGAGGGACCTCCTTAAAGATTACGATCTTGTCATTGATTACCATCCGGGCAAGGCAAATGTTGTAGTTGATGCACTCAGCCGAAAACCATTGCCTGATAAGTATTGTCATTAAACGTGAAACCCTATGCACCAAATAATAACAACTTGGCTCATTGTGAATCGTTTCCTTGTAGCCCCTCGAGCTATTAATGCCCACTTCCGTCTTCAGAAGCATAGTTGTCTCATAGGTGAACTTCAAGTTCAGTCTACTATAGTTTCTAGAATCAAGATATTGCAAGATCAAGACTCCAAACTCCAATCTATTGTCTCCAAGCTTCAAGATAATCTATACTTCATAATCAATTCTGAAGGACTCTTATGCTTTTGTGATCGGGTCTGTGTGCCCAATGATGAATCACTTCGTGATGAAATTCTTAAGGAAGCCCATTCAAGTTCGTTTTCGATTTATTTAGGGTCTGTAAAGATGTACAAAGACCTTCGTGAATTATATTGGTGAACAGGCATGAAGCAAGCCATAATTAACTTCGTGCCTGAGTGTCTTACTTGTCAACGGGTTAAAGTTGAGCATAGTGTTCCTACTAGATTATTGCAACCTATTGATTTACCACAATGGAAGTGGGGGAAGATCACTATGGACTTTGTCATTGGTTTACCTTTGACTCAGGCTAAACATGATGCCATTTGGGTCATTGTGGATTGTCTCACCAAGTTTTCACATTTCCTACCAGTTCGAATGGGTTATGGACTTCTCAAGCTAGCTGACTTGTACATCAAGGAAGTTATCCGACTTCACGAAGTGCCACAATCTATCATCTCCGATCGAGATCCACGATTTGCTTCTGATTTTGGAGAACATTACAAGGAGCCCTAGGTTCTAGAGTCAATCTTAGTACCGCCTTTCACCCTTAGTCTGATGGACAATCATAAAGGGTAATACACGTAATTGTTGAAAAATCCTTCTTTTGAATCATCGATTAAGTATATCGTCATTGAATCCTCCTTTCCAGATCTTGGAGGACATGCTGCGATCATGTATTATTGATTTTTGAGGATCATGGGAGAAATCCCTACCTCTCATTGAATTTTCCTACAACAATTGTTATCAAGCTTCTATCCAGATGGCACCGTATGAGGCATTTTATGGTAGGCGTTGTAGAACACCATCATGTTGGTCTGATCTCGGTGAGGGTAAGATGATGGGTCCCAACATATTTCGAGAAATCGAAGAAAAGGTTACCATCATCCATGATCGCTTGAGATATTCAATGTGAAGTTGGGGAGAAAGCCTCCCTAAAAGTTTCACCGTGGAAGAAAGTTTTGAGATATGGAAAAAGGGGGAAACTAAGAACCCGATTCATTGGACCTTTCGAGGTTGTTGAAAGAGTTAGCCCTGTGGCCTACCATTTGTTATTTAAATAAGAATTGAATAGAATCCATGATGTATTCCATGTATCAATGCTCCATAAGTACCAATCCGATCCGTCGCATATCATCGAGCATGGGTCAGTTGAGATTCAACCTAATCTGTCCTATGAAGAAGAATCGGTTTAGATTCTTGCAAAAGAAATCAAAAGGCTTCGCAACAAGTCTATACCATTGGTTAAAGTGCTCTGGAGGAGCCATTCCATCGAAGAGACCACTTGGGAACCGGAGGAGACAATGAGGAAACAATATCCATATCTCTTCGGTTCAGGTAAAATTCAAGGACAAATTTTTCTTAGGGGGAGAGTTTTAACATCCCAAAAACCAGTCTAGTCGGAATTGGGTCCCGACGATCGGAAACCCTACATTGAAAAGGCCCAAATATTGTTGTAACTTTGACTATGAAGTCAATTTCATGGATGTTGAATTCTAATTGAATCAAATTATGGATTAGGTACCTTATTGAATATATCAAAAACCTTTATAGTGACTTATACGTAAGAATTAAAAGGTTGGGGGAAACAAGTATAGAGAAATTGAGAGTTGAGGGACCAATTGTGTGATTAGTCCTTCCTAAATTAATCATCTTATATGTGGATGATAGGAATTGAATTCCTTCATCCTAAGGAAACCGTAGGCTATTGATATCATTGAATCAAAAAAGCAAAGAAAGAAAAGAAAAAGGAATTAGAAAACTCACCCGTTTACTTTACCAAGCAAGCACCTCAATCTTCATCTTCTTTCAAGCACACACCTCCATTGGAGGATAGCTCAAGCATAACATTTCTTTGCATTATTGTTATCGAAACATTGCTAGAAATCATGCAAGCTTTTCCCTAAGTTATTGTTTATGTAACACCCCAATTTTGGGCTTAGAAGTTTAGGGTCTGAACCGGACCGGTCTGAGAAACGGTTCGAATATAAAAGGGAGTTTTAGGGAACACGTAGTTCAGGATGCTTTAAAAATATAGAAAAATATCTAAAAATCATCATTTAATATATATAAGTGAATGGTGAAATCAATTTTACAAAATAGGGTTTGGGAATACTACATTTCGATGTAGTGACCAAATCGCAGTTTTTACAAAGTTTAGTAGTGACTGTTTTGTAAAGGATTGAAACTTTGAATCTTTAAGGAGCTAATTTACCAAAAATGTTTTCATCAGACTTTTCCTTAATTTGGGTGATTTAATTAATGATTTAATTAAATAAAATAAAGTAGATAAACTACCATTGACTTTCATAACCACTTTTCTCTATTTTTCTCTCATTTCATTTTCTCTCAAAATCCTATCAACCAAACACTTTTTCTCCAGCAAATCTTACTTTGATTTCCACTTCATTTGATGAGATTTCCATCACTCATTTATTGCTAATCAATCTTTCATCAAATCTATTTGTTTTTACATTAAATTTTCATGGAAACTTGCCCAAATCAAGGAGAAATCATCTTTTAGAGGTAAGATTGTTCTTCTCCTCTAAATACTCAGTTCTTTACTGAAATTCTCAAGTTGTAGACAAGGTTTTGGCTTAAAACTAAAGATTTTGGAAGAGATCTTGAAGATTTTCGTTGTAATTGATTGGGCTCTATTTTGAGATGGTTTTCTAATGTATTTTGGATGTTAAATGATGCTAGAAATGAGGTTTTATCAATCCAATCCCGAATAGGTTATTCTTCCTAAGTTTTTGCTCGTGAAAATGGTAGTTTTGGGGTGTTTTTGGTGTTCTGTTATAGCTGGAGGTATAAGGACGAGTTTAGGGTTATTTTTTATGATAATTGATGTTTAGAAATGTTTAGATGTGATGGATATTTGCTGGGTAATGTTTTGGAAGAGTTTGGAGGTGATTTCGGTTGTGATTGGTAGCCGAAATGTTGTGTTTAGGTAGAGCAGCGAGTTTTGGAGTGTTGGCTGAAGATTTCAATGCATGATGATGCATTAATCCTATGCTTTTATGTGTCTAAAACAGGGGAGACATTTTCGGACACTTTTGGAGTTGATCCGGAGGCTTAATTAGCGTTTCGGCAAGCAAGCGAAACGTAAATTGGTGAGTGCGGTTGGGTTAGAAGTCCATGAGAACAAAAATACAAGGTTTGGGGATTTAGGAGAGGTTTGAAACACCTTCCTAAATCCGGAAGTAAGTATGGTTTGAATTGCTCTCTATAAAGTGGTGTTTGCCCCTAAAATGCTTTTACATGCTCATGAGTTGAGTTTGATAAATTCCTACTATTTTTATGCATGATTCATAGCATGAGATTATGCTTGTAGAGGTGTCATGAGATGGCATGTTGCATTGAATGGATTTGAGCCTTTGGTTTCAAGCAAAGTATGATTTATGTTTTGAAATGGGGTGAGAAAACCTTTGTGTAATATTGCATGAAAAACAATAGGTGTGATGATGTTTTAACACATTATATTGGCATAGATATGGTGAAACTTACCGAATATAATTGATCGATCAATAGGATGAGAGTGCACTATAAACTAAAAATTCGTATGTGCTCTTTGGTTAAGCCAAAGGGAGATATTCCGATGATGGGCATTCCATTGGGTAGGACTTGGTGAAATACCCAAGCTTGTTTTGAGGTTGGATTGCCTATTTGAGATTTGATATTAGGGTGCATGCCTCTAGACTAATAAGATTTCATTTTTGATGCTATGATTGTGTTTGAGCGTTCCAAATATGTACCTTATATGTATGTTGACTTGTTGGTGTGAATAGAGAGTCCTTGGGATGTGTTAGATTAGGTTTTTGGGTGAAAAACTAGTCTTTGCTGCAGTTTCTGGGCAAACCGCATCGAAACACCCTCTAGTGTTTCGAAACAGGGGCCTGTAATGGCCTTCGTGTTTCGAAACGATGGTGGCTGTTTCGAAACGTTTTGGCTACTGGAATGCCATGTTTCGGAACTGGTCTCGGAACACACCCGCGTTTCGAAACGGTGAACGGCGTTTCGATCCAACGTTCGATACAGCAGGTGGGTGTTCTGAAACGGGTGATCGTTGGACACAGATTTGAATTGTGCTGATGTTGGCAAGCTTTACATTTTAGTCCCAAATGTTGTAAATGCAATTGCTTGAGTTTGAGATGCCTTTTTAAGTTGAAACTTTGTAGAGAAGCATGTAACATGACTAATTATGTGATGGTAACCTTAAAACCAGTAAAGTCCCTCTAATTTTCAGAAATTACAATTTGGTCCTTATTTTCATGTGTAGTGCAATTGAGTCCCTATATGTTATCCGATCGCTGTGCCTTTCTCAATTGTGTTTCATGAGTTCTAACTTAGGGTTAACAATCATCTAGACAACACTAAAAAAGGAAAAAAAAGGGTCGTGAATCAAGGTTGACTTTCGGGTTGACTTTGGTTTTCCCCACGTAATCTTCGTAGTTCGGGTCAATCGTCTAGGCTGGGCTAAGGGGGTTACATTTGGTGGCATCGGAGCTTGGTTCTCGTGTAATTGGGGTTTGTTATGTGGATGAGGTATGTGTAATTGTATGATGTGTCCTTTGGGTGAAAGAATGTTGTGTGAATAGTGATGTATGATGCAATTGAGATGTTTTTTGTGATATTATGCCATGTTGGTTTGTGATAGGGGATCCCATTGCCAAGTCAAAATTAATGAGAGGAATGGTTTTCGAAAATGAGCTTGAGTACTTGGATTACTTACCTTGTTGTGCCCAATTGTGTTTATTGCATTTTTGTTTAGTGCATTGTTTTCTATATAATGTGGCCACGTAGAGAGATGAGGATAAATACAAGAGCTGTGGCTCAGAATGAGAATGGGGAGAATGCTGAAGATTTACGTCCTCCCCTGGTGGTGGACCACCTGGTGGTGGTGGTGCTGGAGCTGGTAATGATGGTGCTGGTGCTGGGGTTGCTGGACCCGAGGGTGCTCAGGGGTAAGCTGCTCCTGACATGACCATGTTGATTCAGGCTATTGTTGGAGCTTTCCAGGCAGCAGTAGCTGGATCTCATGGAGCGGTGCATCAGGATGATGCCAATACGAGGTTGCCTTTGGAACGTCTTTGCAGTTTGGGAGGGACTGATTTCAGAGGTTTATCTCCGGAAGGATCTGAGTCTTGGTTGGAGAGCACCAAGTGGATTTTGGGGCAGATGAACTGCAATAATGTGCAGAAGTTGGGTTGTGTTGTGTCACTACTGCATGGTGATGCTTATACGTGGTGGACGACCATAATCTCTGGGATGGAGGATGATGAGGTGACTTGGACGTTCTTTATGAATGCGTTCAAGCAGTAGTATCTGGGTGTGCGTTACCTAGATGAGAAGAAAAGAGAGTTTATGTCCCTTATGCAAGGTAGCATGACGGTAGCCGAGTATGAAATTCAGTTTGTCCGCCTCAGTCAGTATGCACCTAAGCTAATCCCTAATGAGCGGGAAAGGTGTGAACGATTCCGTTATGGGTTGGTAACGGATGTGAAGACTTTTATGCTTGCGGCTGATTATACAGATTTCGATGTCTTGGTCACTAAAGCCAAGGACATTGAGTCGAACCTTGGTCTGACTAGTCGAGCGGGTGGATCTAGCTCTAGGAAGCGAGCGAATGAACGTGATTATGGAAGAGATCGCAACAAGAGGCACAAGGATCGGAGGCCGCATTATGATGCTAGGCATGGGGGTGGTAACCCTGAGAGAGGTCAGCAAAGACCTAATGCTGTTCTGAGGACTCTTGAGTGTAACCGTTGTGGTAGACGACATGGTGGCGAGTGTTGGGGTAACCTTGGGACATGTTGGAATTGTGGGAACCGTGGACATTTGAAGAAGGATTGTCCTTAGCCTTTGAGAGAGGGACATGCTCCGGTGAGAGAAGCTGAGCCATAGAGAGGTCGTGGGCGCGGCCGTGGTAATTTTCAGCGCAGAGATGAAGGCGGCAGGAATGTAGCACATGTTGTGGCTGTTCAACCTGAGGGTGGCGGACAGGCTCGAGTGTATGCCCATCGTGAGGGAAGGAATGATACGGATGTGATCGCAGGTAAATTCACTTTGCAATCCTTACCATTACTTTCTTTGATTGATTCTGGATCTACACACTCGTACACATTGCGTGAACATGCTCAAATACTTGGTTTACCTGTTGAGTCTTTGGATGTTGGTATGCGTGTGACTAATTCCTTTGGTGAGATGGTTGTAACGCGGAAGTTGTATAAGAGGTGTCCTTTGCAATCATGTTTTTCTTGTTGATCTCATAGAATTGCCATTCTATGGCTTTGATGTAATCCTTGGTATGGATTGGCTTGTTGAGCATCGAGCTGTAGTGGATTTCAAAAGCAAGCGAGTTTCGTTGAAACTTGCGGATGATTATGAAGTAGTGGTGGTAGGTGAGAATGTGAAGTTTCTTGCCAATGTTGTGTCTACGTTGGAAGCAAGTAGAATGTTGAGGTAGGGTTGCGAGGCTTATTTAGCCTTTGTGATGAATCCTAGTTCCAAGGAGTTGCGTGTTCAAGATATAAGAACTGTACGTGAGTTCCCAGGAGTGTTTCCGGAGGAATTACCTGGATTGCCGCCTAGTCGAGAGGTGGAGTTTGGGATTGAGCTGTATGAAAACACAACTCTGGTGTCCATTGCTCCTTATCGCATGGCACCTAAGGAGATGAAGGAGTTGAAGACGCAACTTCAGGAGTTGCTTGACCATGGTTTCATTCGGCCTAGTGTGTCACCTTGGGGTGCACCGGTCTTGTTTGTGAAGAAGAAGGATGGCACTATGAGAATGTTCATCAATTTTCGTCAGCTGAACAAGTTGACTATCAAGAATAGGTATCCTTTGCTGAGGATTGACGATCTTTTTGATCAGTTTCGGGGAGCGACTGTGTTTTCAAAGATTGACTTGAGTTCAGGGTATTATCAAATTAAAGTAAAAGATGTGGATGTGCCGAAAATAGCCTTTAGAACAAGGTATGGGCATTATGAATTCCTTGTAATTTCGTTTGGCTTGACGAATGCTCCTGTTGCTTTCATGGACATGATGAATAGAGTGTTCCATGAATACTTGGACAAGTTCATTGTGGTGTTCATTGACGATATCCTTGTGTACTCTCGTACTGAGGAGGAGCATGAAGGTCATTTGAGGGTTGTCTTACAAGCGCTTTTGGAAAATCAGCTTTATGCTAAGATGAGCATGTGTGAGTTTTGGCTAAAGGAAGTTGTGTTCCTTGGTCATGTGGTTTCGGCAGATGGGATTCGTGTTGATCCTTAGAAGGTTGAGGCGGTGATGAATTGGAAGCCTCCTAAGTCTGTTCATGAAGTCCGTAGTTTCCTTGGGTTGGCAGGATACTACCGGAGGTTTGTGGATGGATTTTTAAAGATTGATGTACCTTTGACGAAGTTGTTGCAGAAAGATGTTAAGTATGAGTGGACGGAAGCAAGACATCAAGCTTTTGAGAAGCTTAATTCAACTTTGACGCAAGCTCCTATCTTGGTTCAACCTGAATCAGGAAAAGATTTTGTGGTGTACAGTGACGCATCCTACGTTGGTTTGGGGTGTGTGCTAATGCAAGAGGGTAAGGTGGTAGCTTATGCATCGCGACAGTTGAAGGTGCATGAGCGCAATTATCCTACGCATGATATTGTGTTAGCTGTGGTGGTTTTTCCTTTGAAGATTTGGAGACATTATCTTTATGGTGAGAACTGTAATGTACAAGGATCACAAGAGTTTGAAGTATTTGATGTCTCAGAAGGAGTTGAATCTTAGGCAACGACAGTGGGTAGAGTTGCTTAAGGATTACGATCTAACGATCGAGTACCATCCGGGAAAAGCTAATGTTGTGGCGGATGCCTTGAGCAGGAAAGTGGCGGTGGAGTTAAGGGCTATGTTTGCTAGCTTGAGCACTTCACGAGATGGAGGTCTTGTGGCTGAATTGCAAGTGAAACCATCTCTGGTTCAGTTGATAAAGGATAAGGAGTTGTTGGATGATTCTTTTGTGCCACATGTTCAGGATATTGCTGAGGGTATACCATCAGATTTATACTTTAATGATGATGGAGTTTTATGTTTCAGAAGACGAATAGTAGTGCCGAATGATGTGGAGTTGAGGCGTACTATTCTTATTGAAGCTCATAGTAGTCCTTTTGCTATGCACCCTAGTAGTACGAAGATGTATCGCGATTTAAAGGATGAGTACTATTGGGTGCGTTTGAAGAAAGATGTTGCAGAATATGTGGGTAAGTGTATGGTCTGTCAGCGGGTTAAAGCTGAGCATCAGTGTAACCCCCTTAACCCGGCCTAGACGGTTGACCCGAATTAAGAAAGTCACACGGGGAAAACCAAGGTCAACCCGAAAGTCAACCTTGATTAACGACCCTTTTTTTTTCTTTTTAAACTTGTCTAGATGCACATTAAGCCTAATTGTGATCACACAAACATCATGCCAAAAGATCACAAACATCAGAGATCAAACAGGGACTCAATTGAACAATTTACAACTTTAGGGACCAAATTGTAAATTCTGATAATTATAAGGACTTAATCCAAATTGAAGTTACCAACTTGAAATTAATCAGGTTTCATGCTTCTCTGTGAAATTTCAGCTCAAAAGGACTTCCCAAACTCATACAATTGCACAAACAAGTTTCAGGACCAAAACGCAAACAATTCAAAACATATAACTGCCAATGTAAGCCCCCAACGGTCGACTGTTCCGAAACGGGAGACAGCCCGTTCCGAAACGCGGGGCCGTTCCGAAACAGGCATAGCCCGTTTCGAAACGGGGGTCTGGCAGAAGCCTTTCCGTTTCGGAACGGCCCCTCCCGTTTCGGACGCCTGGGCACAATTAAGGCAGCCGTTCCGAAACGGTAGGTGCTGTTCCGAAACACCCTGCCCAGATTGCTCCAAAACTCCACTTTAAACATGTAATTACACAACCAATCATGCTCCAAATGCTACCAAACTTTGCCAACATGCAATTCAACATATAAGGAACATATTAGCACTAACAATTCAACCAAACATCATCATATGCAAAAAGCCCCAATTCTAATGGCATGCTTCCTACACAAGCTAGCTATTCAACACCAAACTTCCAAAACAAGCATATAAGGTTCCAATTCAAAAGCCAGCAAACACATCAACATTTAACATACTTAGGGAGTCTCCAACACCTCCCAAAACATACACATTGGTCCCCCATTGCCAAATCACCCAAAAGCTAAAATGTTTAACAAAAACCTTCCATACATTGAGCTTTACTTGCACTTGAATTCTTGCCCTTCTTGCTGCCTTCAAAGGTCTCTAATGCTCTGCATTATTGAATTAAGAAAAACGAAGAGAGCGTAAGCAAAGCTTAGTGAGGAATGCTCTTAAAAACCATCCAATAATGCATTTGTAAAACACTTTATAAAACATGCTTCAAACCATCATTTACACATGCTCAAAAGCATTCTTAAACATGCATCTCATGCATCAAATCAAAACATGTCTTATTGGCTACAAGTGATAAATTTCATTTCATTAAACACAAGTTCATCAACTTTCACCCCAAGGACTTTTAAACACCTTGGCCCCAAGGACTTTTAAACACCTTGGCCTATGGACTTTTAAACACCATAGAATGTATCTCATCAAGGACTTTTAAACACCTTGATCCCAAGGACTTTTAAACACCTTGGCCATGGACTTTTAAACACCATGAAACGTAACCAATCAAGGACTTTTAAACACCTTGATCCCAAGGACTTTTAAACACCTTGGCCTATGGACTTTTAAACACCATAGAAAAGGATCACCTAAGGACTTTTAACCACCTTAGTGTCCACAACATGAACCATCCAAGGACTTTTAACCACCTTGATGTTCATAAGTAACAAGGCTCACTCAAGGACTTTTAACCACCTTAGTGACCTTTACATTTTAAAAACATCACTTGCCAATATACATCATTTTCATCACTTACATCACTGTTTTAAAGCATAAAGCCAAGCCATATTCATCATGCATTTAAAAGCATTAAACCACATCATTTCAATGTACAAAAGCAAGGAACTCCTACCTAGAGTTACCTTCAACATATGGCTTACATCATCAGCAAAAACCATGCTAAAACATGCTTCCAAAACAGTATGTAAAACATGCAAATTATCATTTCGCATCACAACAAAATCATGGCCACCACTAGAGAGAAATTCCGAAAACTTACGCTCGAGCTTAGCAAAGTTGTTTAGACTTATACTAAGCTCCCAAGACATTGGTTTCAAAGCCGAAAACCCATTTCCACTCACCGATTCCACTTTGCCACTTGCCGAAGCACGAATTCAAGCTTCCGGATCAACAACTCTTGGATCCAAAGATGCCTCCCCTGATTAAACACATTAAAGCAGAGGTTTAATGCATCATCAAGCATCAAAAGCTTCAATGAAAGCACTCAAACTCGCTGCTCTCATTCATACTCCAATTTCGGCCACCAAACACAACCGAAATTGCATCAAAACCACTTCTCAACAAAGCCCAGCCATAACCCAGCAAAACCTAACATCCATCATCACCATAAAACATCTAAAAACAACCTACAAACATCCTTATACCTCCAGCAACAACAAATCCACAAGATCACCACAAAAACATCCAAGAAACTTAAGCTAAACTTAGGAAACACAACCTATCCGGGATTGCATCAATCAAAACTCATTTCCTTATCAATTTAGAGTTCATTTAACATCAAAAACACATCTCAAATCACAGGTTAATCAGATCTAACGAAAAATCATGAAAAACCATCAAATCTTGCATTATAAGCCAAGATACAATTCCAAACTCAAAAGCCTTTAATTAAACATCAATCAAGAGTTGATAACTTGGGAATTTCAGTAAAGAACTGATAGTTTAGAGGAGAAGGATGTTCTTACCTCCAAACTTGTGATTCTCCACTTTTTGGAATGAAAATCCTTGAAGAATCAAGAAGCAATTGAAGAGGTTTTGAAGATACAATGATTTGGAATCAAATGAGAGTTGAATGGAGGGATTTAGGTGAAGAAATCAGATCCAATTCTCTGGAAAAGTAGTGTTTGGTTTGAGAGAAAATGAGAGAAAGAAAGTTTAGCAAAGTTTGTTACAAAATCCAAAAATAGCCAAAATGGCTTCCCTCCAATTTTAATAACCTTTAAAATCAGATTTTAGACTTAAAATATCTTAGAAAAATCTGGAGAAATCATCTTTGGATTAATAGCTCCTTAAAGATTCAAAGTTTCAACTCTTTATAAAACAGTCACCGAACTTTCGAAATTTACATTTTGGTCACTAGTCAAAATGTCATACTTCCAAAACCCATTTTTCAAAATTGATTTCACAGTTCACTTAATTATATTAAAAGACGATTTTAGAACATTTTTCCATATTTTTAATGCAACCCGAACTAGGCTTTCCTAATTTTACCTCTTAAGATTCGAACAGGACTTTGACCAAACCGGTCAACGCCCAAAACTTCTAAGCCCAAAACCGGGGCGTGACAACTCTCCCCCCCTTAAGAAATTTCGTCCTCGAAATTTACCTGAAGGAAAGAGATAAGGAAACTGCTTTAGCATGTCTTCCTTCCGCTCCCACGTGGCTTCCTCAACACCGCGATGCTTCCACAGCACCTTCACCAACTCAATGGTCTTGCCACGAAGAACCTTGCTATCCGAATCGAGAACCTTCACCGGTTCCTCATCATAGGTCAAATCCGGATTCAAAACCACTTCCTCCACAGGCATCACATGCGAAGGATCAGATCTATACTTCCGGAGCATAGAAACATGAAACACATCATGAATCTTCTCCAACTCCTGAGGTAACCTCAACCGATACGCAACAGGACCCACACGCTCAACCACCTCATATGGTCCAATGTACCTAGGGCTCAACTTGCCCTTCCGGCCAAACCTCATCACCTTCTTCCAAGGCGAAACTTTCAAGAACACACGGTCACCCACCACATACTCTATCTCCTTACGCTTCAAATCCGCGTAAGACTTCTGCCGATCAGAAGTAGCCTTTAACCGCTCACAAATGAGCTTCACCTTCTCCGTGGTCCCTTTCAACAAAGCCGGCATCGAAACCAACTTTTGACCAGTTTCAGCCCAACAAAGAGGAGTCCTACACTTCCTCCCGTACAAAGCCTCATAAGGTGCCATCTGTATGCTCGCCTGATAACTGTTGTTATAAGCAAACTCAACCAAAGGCAGATGCTTCTCCCAAGAACCTTGGAACTCAATCACGCAGCACCTCAACATATCCTCCAAAATCTGGATAACTCGCTCAGACTGACCATCCGACTGAGGATGATAGGATGTACTGAAATGCAACCTTGTACCCAGAGCTTGATGCAAACACTGCCAGAACCGCGATGTGAACCTCGGATCCCTATCCGACACAATCGACTTAGGCACACCATGCAGCCTCACAATCTCAGCAATGTACAGCTCTGCCAGCTTATCCAAAGAAAACGTAGTATGCACAGGCAAGAAATGCGCACACTTCGTCAGGCGATCCACAATCACCCAGACCGAATTCTTCTTCGATAGAGACAAAGGTAAACCAGATACAAAATCCATGGTAACCCTCTCCCACTTCCATTCAGGGACTTTCAACGGTTGCAACAAACCAGAAGGAAACTGATGCTCAGCCTTAACTCGCTGACACACCAAACACTTGCTCACGAACTCCGCAACATCCTTCTTCAAACCAACCCAATAGTACTCATCACGAAGATCACGGTACATCTTAGTACTACCAGGATGCATAGCAAAAGGACTACTATGACCTTCAGTCAGAATAGCACGCCTCAACTCAGCATCATTGGGCACTACTATCCGACTACCAAAACACAGCACACCATCATCATTGAAACAGAAATCCGAAGGTCTACCCTCCGCGATATCCTGAACATGAGACACCAAGGAATCATCCAACAACTGCTTATCCTTGATCATCTGAACCAAAGATGGCTTCACTTGTAACTCAGCCACAAGACCACCATCATGCGATAAGCTCAAGCTAGCAAACATGGCTCTCAACTCAACAGCTACCTTCCTACTCAAGGCATCAGCAACAACATTAGCTTTTCAGGGATGATACTCAATCGTCAGATCATAATCCTTGAGCAACTCCAACCAACGCCGCTGCCTAAGATTCAACTCCTTCTGAGACATCAGATACCTCAAACTCTTGTGATCTGTGTACACAGTACACTTCTCACCATACAGATAATGCCTCCAGATCTTCAGAGCAAAAACGACTGCAGCCAGCTCAATATCGTGCGTAGGGTAATTGCGCTCATGCACTTTCAACTGCCGCGATGCATAAGCCACCACCTTACCCTCCTGCATTAGCACACACCCCAAACCAACATAGGATGCATCACTGTAAACCACAAACTCTTTCCTTGATTCAGGCTGAATCAAGATAGGAGCTTGTGTCAAAGCCGCCTTCAGCTTCTCAAAAGCCTGCTGTCTCGCTTCTGTCCACTCATACTTAACATCCTTCTGCAACAGCTTTGTCAAAGGAGCAGCAATCTTGGAAAACCCATCCACAAACCTTCGGTAGTATCCCGCCAAACCAAGGAAACTACGGACCTCATGAACAGACTTAGGAACCTTCCAGCTCATCACCGCCTCAATCTTTTGAGGATCAACACGAATCCCCTCAGCTGAGACCACATGCCCAAGAAAAACCACCTCTCTTAACCAGAACTCACACTTGCTCAGCTTAGCATAAAGCTGATTCTCCAACAAAGCTTGCAAAACAATCCTCAAATGCTCTTCATGCTCCTCCTCAGTACGCGAGTACACGAGGATATCATCAATGAACACCACAACAAACTTGTCCAGGTATTCATGAAACACACGATTCATCATGTCCATGAAAGCAGCAGGAGCATTTGTCAACCCAAACGGCATCACAAGAAACTCATAATGCCCATACCTTGTCCTGAAAGCTGTCTTAGGCACATCCACATCTTTCACCTTCAACTGATAATACCCTGACCTCAAGTCAATCTTAGAGAACACAGCAGCTCCCCGAAATTGATCAAAGAGATCATCAATCCTCGGCAAAGGATACCGATTCTTGATAGTCAACTTGTTCAGCTGACGGTAATCAATGCACATTCTCATAGTGCCATCCTTCTTCTTCACAAACAAGACCGGTGCTCCCCAAGGTGACACACTCGGCCGGATGAAACCACGATCAAGCAACTCTTGCAACTGCGTCTTCAGCTCCTTCAGCTCCTTAGGTGCCATTCTATAGGGAGTAATGGACACAGGAGTTGTATTCTCATACAGCTCAATTCCAAACTCCACCTCGCGGTTAGGAGGTAAACCAGGCAACTCCTCAGGAAAAACACCAGGAAACTCCTTTACAACCCTGATATCTTGCACCCTCAACTCCTTAGAGCTAGGATTCATCACAAAAGCTAGATAAGCTTCGCAACCTTGCCTCAGCATCCTGCTCGCCTCCAAAGAAGACACAACATTGGCAATAAACTTCACATTCTCACCAACCACCACAACTTCATAATCATCCGCAAGCTTAAGCGAAACACGCTTATTCTCACAATCCACAACAGCACGATGCTCAGCAAGCCAATCCATACCAAGGATCACATCGAAACCATAGAAGGGCAACTCCATAAGATCAACATGAAAAACATGCTCTTGAACAACCAAAGGACACCTTCTATACAACTTTCGAGTCACAACAGTCTCACCAAAAGAACTAGTGACCCGAACACCAACATCCAAAGACTCAACAGGCAAACCAAGCAATTCAGCATGCTCACGAAGAATATATGAATGCGTAGATCCAGAATCAATCAAAGAAAGCAATAACAAGGACTGCAAAGTAAAGGTACCTGCAATCACATCTGCATCATTCCTGCCCTCTCTGAGCATACACCCTCGCTTGACCTCCACCTTCAGGCTGAATAGCTACAACATGAGCTACCCCTCGGCCACCTTCCTCTCTCCTCTGGAAATTACCACGGCCGCGCCCACGACCTCTCTGCGGTGCATCAACAACAGGAGCACGCACCTGCTCACCAGCCATCCTCGGACAATCTCGCCTGATATGGTCTGCAGAACCACAATTCCAGCACCCGTTACCAGCAGCCGCAACAGGAGCTTGTGCCACTCTCTCAGCACGAGGACAGTCACGCTTCAAGTGACTACGTGAACCACAGATCCAACAAGCACTGGGATCCGCTCTAGCATTGCCTCCTCTAGCAGGCACACCACCACCTCTCCTGGCTGAGGACTGATACTTCTGATCTCGTCCCCTCTTGTTCCGTCCACCTCCGGAACTATACTCAGTAGCTCGCTTGCCAGCACCCTTAGCAGACAAACTCAGGTTCATCTCAACGTCCTTTGCTCGGCCCACCAACACATCAAAATCAACATACTCGGTGGCCAACAAATACATCTTAACATCCGTCACAAGACCGTAACGAAACCTCTCGCACCTAGCCCTCTCATCAGGTATCAGCTCCGGTGCATACTGACTGAGCCGTACAAATTGTACCTCGTACTCAGCTACACTCATGCTCCCTTGGGTAAGAGACATGAATTCCCGCTTTTTCTCATCCAGATATCTCACTCCCAGATATCTTCTTTTAAACACATTCTGAAAGAATGTCCAGGTAACATCAGCTTCAGCCATTCCAGCAATGGTAGTCGTCCACCATGTATAAGCATCATCCTGCAGCAAGGACACGACACAGCCCAGCTTTTGCACATCCGTGCAACTCATCTGACCCAAGATACGCTTGGTACTTTCCAGCCAAGCCTCAGAACTCTCAGCTGACAAACCTCTAAACTCAGTCCCTCCAAGACTGCGCAGACGCTCCAAAGGCAATCTGACTCCAGCATCTCCCTGATGCCCAGCTCCCTGAGCTCCAGCTACTGCTGCTCGAAAAGCACCCGCAATAGCTTGTACCAAAGCAGACATATCAGGCATAGCTTGCCCCTGACCAACCTCTGGTCCAGCAGCTCCAGCACCAGCATCAGCTGCAGCTTCAGCTCTCGCACCTCCAGCACCACCACCAGGCGGAGGAGGGGGTAACACAGCACTACCAGTGTGCTCTTCATTCTCATTCTCATTAGGAGCCGTAGCTCTCGCATTACCTCTTAACTCTCTACGTGGTGCCATACTTTTACCATGCAATCACAACACAAATAAAACAAAATCAGGCCCAGCAAGGTAAGCAATCCAAGTATTCAAGCTCAATTTCATTTCAAAACAACATCTTTCCTTTAGTTTTTGTTTGGCAATGGGTACCCTCAACATGCAACATCTGAGCATACAACTCAACTACATCAACATTTCAAATCACTGAACATGCTTTCAAACAACACGCATTCATAGCATACATACTTCAATCATGCATACAAACATTCCCAATTACTCGAGAACTCAGCTCTGATACCACCAAATGTAACCCCCTTAACCCGGCCTAGACGGTTGACCCGAATTAAGAAAGTCACACGGGGAAAACCAAGGTCAACCCGAAAGTCAACCTTGATTAACGACCCTTTTTTTTCTTTTTAAACTTGTCTAGATGCACATTAAGCCAAATTGTGATCACACAAACATCATGCCAAAAGATCACAAACATCAGAGATCAAACAGGGACTCAATTGAACAATTTACAACTTTAGGGACCAAATTGTAAATTCTGATAATTATAAGGAATTAATCCAAATTGAAGTTACCAACTTGAAATTAATCGGGTTTCATGCTTCTCTGTGAAATTTCAGCTCAAAAGGACTTCCCAAACTCATACAATTGCACAAACAAGTTTCAGGACCAAAACGCAAACAATTCAAAACATATAACTACCAATGTCAACCCCCAACGGTCGACTGTTCCGAAACGGGAGACAGCCCGTTCCGAAACGCGGGGCCGTTCCGAAACAGGCATAGCCCGTTTCGAAACGGGGGTCTGGCAGAAGCCTTTCCGTTTCGGAACGGCCCCTCCCGTTTCGGACGCCTGGGCACAATTAAGGCACCCGTTCCGAAACGGTAGGTGCTGTTCCGAAACACCCTGCCCAGATTGCTCCAAAACTCCAATTTAAACATGTAATTACACAACCAATCATGCTCCAAATGCTACCAAACTTTGCCAACATGCAATTCAACATATAAGGAACATATTAGCACTAACAATTCAACCAAACATCATCATATGCAAAAAGCCCCAATTCTAATGGCATGCTTCCTACACAAGCTAGCTATTCAACACCAAACTTCCAAAACAAGCATATAAGGTTCCAATTCAAAAGCCAGCAAACACATCAACATTTAACATACTTAACATACTTAGGGAGTCTCCAACACCTCCCAAAACATACACATTGGTCCCCCATTGCCAAATCACCCAAAAGCTAAAATGTTTAACAAAAACCTTCCATACATTGAGCTTTACTTGCACTTGAATTCTTGCCCTTCTTGCTGCCTTCAAAGGTCTCTAATGCTCTGCATTATTGAATTAAGAAAAACGAAGAGAGCGTAAGCAAAGCTTAGTGAGGAATGCTCTTAAAAACCATCCAATAATGCATTTGTAAAACACTTTATAAAACATGCTTCAAACCATCATTTACACATGCTCAAAAGCATTCTTAAACATGCATCTCATGCATCAAATCAAAACATGTCTTATTGGCTACAAGTGATAAATTCCATTTCATTAAACACAAGTTCATCAACTAAGGACTTTTAAACACCTTGGCCCCAAGGACTTTTAAACACCTTGGCCTATGGACTTTTAAACACCATAGAATGTATCTCATCAAGGACTTTTAAACACCTTGATCCCAAGGACTTTTAAACACCTTGGCCATGGACTTTTAAACACCATGAAACGTAACCCATCAAGGACTTTTAAACACCTTGATCCCAAGGACTTTTAAACACCTTGGCCTATGGACTTTTAAACACCATAGAAAAGGATCACCTAAGGACTTTTAACCACCTTAGTGTCCACAACATGAACCATCCAAGGACTTTTAACCACCTTGATGTTCATAAGTAACAAGGCTCACTCAAGGACTTTTAACCACCTTAGTGACCTTTACATTTTAAAAACATCACTTGCCAATATACATCATTTTCATCACTTACATCACTGTTTTAAAGCATAAAGCCAAGCCATATTCATCATGCATTTAAAAGCATTAAACCACATCATTTCAATGTACAAAAGCAAGGAACTCCTACCTAGAGTTACCTTCAACATATGGCTTACATCATCAGCAAAAACCATGCTAAAACATGCTTCCAAAACAGTATGTAAAACATGCAAATTATCATTTCGCATCACAACAAAATCATGGCCACCACTAGAGAGAAATTCCGAAAACTTACGCTCGAGCTTAGCAAAGTTGTTTAGACTTATACTAAGCTCCCAAGACATTGGTTTCAAAGCCGAAAACCCATTTCCACTCACCGATTCCACTTCGCCACTTGCCGAAGCACGAATTCAAGCTTACGGATCAACAACTCTTGGATCCAAAGATGCCTCCCCTGATTAAACACATTAAAGCAGAGGTTTAATGCATCATCAAGCATCAAAAGCTTCAATGAAAGCACTCAAACTCGCTGCTCTCATTCATACTCCAATTTCGGCCACCAAACACAACCGAAATTGCATCAAAACCACTTCTCAACAAAGCCCAGCCATAACCCAGCAAAACCTAACATCCATCATCACCATAAAACATCTAAAAACAACCTACAAACATCCTTATACCTCCAGCAACAACAGATCCACAAGATCACCACAAAAACATCCAAGAAACTTAAGCTAAACTTAGGAAACACAACCTATCCGGGATTGCATCAATCAAAACTCATTTCCTTATCAATTTAGAGTTCATTTAACATCAAAAACACATCTCAAATCACAGGTTAATCAGATCTAACGAAAAATCATGAAAAACCATCAAATCTTGCATTATAAGCCAAGATACAATTCCAAACTCAAAAGCCTTTAATTAAACATCAATCAAGAGTTGATAACTTGGGAATTTCAGTAAAGAACTGATAGTTTAGAGGAGAAGGACGTTCTTACCTCCAAACTTGTGATTCTCCACTTTTTGGAATGAAAATCCTTGAAGAATCAAGAAGCAATTGAAGAGGTTTTGAAGATACAATGATTTGGAATCAAATGAGAGTTGAATGGAGGGATTTAGGTGAAGAAATCAGATCCAATTCTCTGGAAAAGTAGTGTTTGGTTTGAGAGAAAATGAGAGAAAGAAAGTTTAGCAAAGTTGGTTACAAAATCCAAAAATAGCCAAAATGGCTTCCCTCCAATTTTAATAACCTTTAAAATCAGATTTTAGACTTAAAATATCTTAGAAAAATCTGGAGAAATCATCTTTGGATTAATAGCTCCTTAAAGATTCAAAGTTTCAACTCTTTATAAAACAGTCACCAAACTTTCGAAATTTACATTTTGGTCACTAGTCAAAATGTCATACTTCCAAAACCCATTTTTCAAAATTGATTTCACAGTTCACTTAATTATATTAAAAGACGATTTTAGAACATTTTTCCATATTTTTAATGCAACCCGAACTAGGCTTTCCTAATTTTACCTCTTAAGATTCGAACAGGACTTTGACCAAACCGGTCAACGCCCAAAACTTCTAAGCCTAAAACCGGGGCGTTACAATCAGTTTCCTTCAGGGTTGTTGCAACCGTTGAGGATTCCTGAATGGAAATGGGAAAGAATCACCATGGACTTTGTGTCTGGTTTGCCTTTGTCGCCATCAAAGAAGAATTCGGTGTGGGTGATTGTGGATCGCCTTACGAAGTGTGCGCATTTCTTACATGTGCATACCACGTATACCTTGGATAAGCTTGCAGAGTTGTACATTGCTGAGATTGTGCGTTTGCATGGTGTACCAAAATCTATAGTGTCGGATAGAGATCCGAGGTTTACACCGCTTTTTTGGGAATGCTTGCATCAAGCTTTGGGTACGCGGCTGAATTTCAGTACTTCTTATCATTCACAGTCGGATGGACAGTCTGAGCGTGTTATCCAAGTGCTTGAGGATATGTTGAGGTGCTGCGTAATTGAGTTTCAAGGCTCTTGGGAGAAGCATTTGCCTTTGGTGGAGTTTGCTTATAATAATAGCTACCAGGCAAGTATTCAAATGGAACCTTATGAAGATTTGAATGGGAGGAAGTGCAGAACTCCTCTTTGCTGGGCTGAAACAGGCCAGAAGTTGGTCTCGATGCCGGCTTTGTTGAAGGGAACCACTGAGAAGGTGAAGCTCATTTGTGAGCGGTTGAAGGCAGCATCTGATCGGCAGAAGTCTTACGCGAATTTGAAGCGTAAGGAGATTGAGTTTGCGGTGGGTGATCGTGTGTTCTTGAAGGTTTCACCTTGGAAGAAGGTGATGAGATTTTGGTTGGAAGGGTAAGTTGAGCCCTAGGTATACTGGACCATACGAGGTGATAGAACGTGTGGGTCATGTATCTTATAAGCTGAGGCTACCACAAGAGTTAGAGAAGATACATAATGTGTTTCATGTATCCATGCTTCGGAGGTATAGATCGGATCCTTCGCGTGTTATGCTTGTAGAGGAAGTTGAGTTGAATCCAGATTTGACCTATGAGGAGGAGCCGGTTGAGATTCTGGATTCGGACAGTAAATTTCTTTGAGTTAAGACCACTGAGTTGGTTAAGGTGTTGTGGAGGCATCGTGGCGTTGAGGAAGCCACGTGGGAAAGGAAAGATGACATGGTGAAGCAGTTTAGGGTCTGAACCGGACCGATCTGAGCAACGGTTCGAATATAAAAGGGAGTTTTAGGGAACACCTTGTTCGAGATGCTTTAAAAATATAGAAAATATCTAAAAATCCTCATTTAATATATATAAGTGAATGGTGAAATCAATTTTACAAAATAGGGTATGGGAATACTACATTTCGATGTAGTGACCAAATCGCAGTTTTTACAAAGTTTAGTAGTGACTGTTTTGTAAAGGATTGAAACTTTGAATCTTTAAGGAGCCAATTTACCAAAAATGTTTTCATCAAACTTTTCCTTAATTTGAGTGATTTAATTAATGATTTAATTAAATAAAATAAAGGAGATAAACTACCATTGACTTTCATAACCACTTTTCTCTATTTTTCTCTCATTTTATTTTCTCTCAAAATCCTATCAACCAAACACTTTCTCCAGAAAATCTAACTTTGATTTCCACTTCATTTGATGAGATTTCCATCACTCATTGATTGCTAATCAATCTTTCATCAAATCTATTTGTTTTCTACATTGAATTTTCATGGAAACTTGCCCAAATCAAGGAGAAATCAACTTTTAGAGGTAAGATTGTTATTCTCCTCTAAATACTCAGTTTTTTACTGAAATTCCCAAGTTGTCAATCCTTTGTTAAAGGTTTATAAATGGTTTTAATGTTGGAGACAAGATTTTGGCTTAAAACTCAAGATTTTGGAAGAGATCTTGAAGATTTTCGTGGTAATCGGTTGGGCTCTGTTTTGAGATGGTTTTCTAATGTATTTTGGATGTTAAATGATCTTAGAAATGAGGTTTTATCAATCCAATCCCGAATAGGTTGTTTTTCCTAAGTTTTTGCTTGTGAAAATGGTGGTTTTTGGGGTGTTTTGGTGTTTTGTTATAGCTGGTGGTATAAGAACGAGTTTAGGGTTGTTTTTGATGATAATTGATGTTTAGAAATGTTTAGAAGTGATGGATCTTGGCTGTGTTATGTTTTGGAAGAGTTTGGAGGTGATTTCGGTTGTGATTGGTAGCCAAAATGTTGTGTTTAGGTAGAGCAACGAGTTTTGGAGTGTTGGCTGAAGATTTCAATGCATGATGATGCATTAATCCTATGCTTTTATGTGTCTAAAATAGGGGAGACATTTTCGGACACTTTTGGAGTTGATCCGGAAGCTTAATTGGCGTTTCGACAAGCAAGCGAAACATATATTTGTGAGTGCGATTGGGTTAGAAGTCCACAAGGACAAAAATAAAAGGTTTGGGGATTTAGGAGAGGTTTGAAACACCTTCCTAAATCCGGAAGTAAGTATGGTTTGAATTGCTCTCTATAAAGTGGTGTTTGCCCCTAAAATGCTTTTACATGCTCATGAGTTGAGTTTGATAAATTCCTACTGTTTTTATGCATGATTCATAGCATGAGATTATGCTTGTAGAGGTGTCATGAGATGGCATGTTGCATTGAATGGATTTGAGCCTTTGGTTTCAAGCAAAGTATGATTTATGTTTTGAAATGGGGTGAGAAAACCTTTGTGTAATATTGCATGAAAAACAATAGGTGTGATGATGTTTTAACACATTATATTGGCATAGATATGGTGAAACTTACCGAATATAATTGATCGATCAATAGGATGAGAGTGCACTATAAACTAAAAATTCGTATGTGCTCTTTGGTTAAGCCAAAGAGAGATATTCCGATGATGGGCATTCCATCGGGTAGGACTTGGTGAAATGCCCAAGCTTTGTGGCGATGAGAGATTCCGCCATGTGAGTACGGTTAGGAGAGATTTCACCGGAAGCTATGTTGCTAGACAAGTGAGTACGGTGATGCCAGATTCCACCAGAAGAGTCTAGTGTAGAAATATGTCCACATATCCGAGTATCAATGAGATGTTAAATGCCAATATAAATGATGAAATGGTTTTTGTTACACATGTACCTTTGGTGAAATGATTTATTCTATGAGATATGCATATGAGATTTGTTTAGAAATGATTTGATGATACAAGCATGTGTATGGCCTTGCCATGACTTTTGCATTGGTAAATGCATGAGATAGAAATGAGGTACATGTGGTTTCAATGAGAAGTTGCTTTGAAAGGATTTTCAAGCTTGTGTTAGAATGAGCACGTTGTTCAAAAGCTTTTGATGAAAGTGTTTTCAAATGTGCATTATTGTGTTGGTTTACTCTTGAGCATGCCTCACTAAGCATTTGTGCTTACGCTCTCTCTTTTACCAATAATGCAGAAAATTGAGGTATTTTTGGGCATCAAGGAAGCTAAGTTCATCCAAGAAAGTCCAAGCTCATGTATGGTGAAGTTTTCATACACTTTAGTTTTGATAAATTGGCAATGGGAAACCAAGATTTGTATTTGGGAGATGTGTTAAACTCCCTAAGGTTGTGGCATGTTTGCCATGGTTTGCTTGAATTGTAAATGGCCTTAATTGCTTGTTTTGAGGTTGGATTGCCTATTTGAGATTTGATATTAGGGTGCATGCCTCTAGACTAATAAGATTTCATGTTTGATGCTATGATTGTGTTTGAGCGTTCCAAATATGTACCTTATATGTATGTTGACTTGTTGGTGTGAATAGAGAGTCCTTGGGATGTGTTAGATTAGGTTTTTGGGTGAAAAACCAGTTTTTGCTGCATTTTCTGGGTAAACCGTCTCGAAACACCCTCTAGTGTTTCGAAATGGGGGCATGTAAAGGCCTTCGTGTTTCGAAACGATGTAGGCTGTTTCGAAACGTTTTGGCTACTAGAATGCCATGTTTCGGAACTGGTCTCGGAACACACCCGCGTTTCGAAACGATCAACGTCATTTCGATCCAGCGTTCGATACGGCAGGTGGGTGTTCCGAAACGGGTGACCGTTGGACACAGATTTGAATTGTGCTGATGTTTGCAAGCTTTACATTTTAGTCCCAAATGTTGTAAATGCAATTGCTTGAGTTTGAGATGCCTTTTTAAGTTGAAACTTTGCAGAGAATCATGTAACATGGCTAATTACGTGATGGTAACCTTAAAACCAGTAAAGTCCCTCTAATTTTCAGAAATTACAATTTGGTCCCTATTTTCAAGTGTAGTGCAATTGAGTCCCTATATGTTATCCGATTGCTGTACCATTCTCAATCATGTTTCGTGAGTTATCACCTAGGGTTAACAAGCATCTAGACAATACTAAAAAGGAAAAAAAGGGTCGTGAATCAAGGTTGACTTTCGGGTTGACTTTGGTTTTCCCCGTGTAATCTTCGTAGTTCAGGTCAATCGTCTAGGCCGGGCTAAGGGGGTTACAGTTTATATCCATGGAGAATGTAACCCCCTCGACCCGGTCTGGATGTAGACTGAACCGTACAGGTCACACGGGGAATATTGAAGTAAACATGGAAGTTTACTCCAATAAACAACCCTATATATTTTTTTCATTTTATCTTTTATAGATGCTCATTAGTTTTCTAAGTGATAAACATCGCAGCAGAACGACTTGCAACTCAATCAGACATCAATTAGGGATCCAATTGTACGCAATCACATTTTATGGACCATTTTGTAATTTTTACAATATATAGGGACTTCAACCAATTTTAAGTTACCATCATTTAATTAAGGGTAAAGATCACAGACGATCACTAAACTTTGGTAAAAAAACAAAATGGTAACCAAACTTTCAAAAATCACAAAATGACAATTAAACTTTATGTTTTATAACAAAATGGTAACTAGACGTTAAATGTCGTTAAGTGACCGTTATACAATTTGGTATAATAACACATTTAGTCCTTCATATTTATACATCAATCAATTTAGTCCTAATTCGGAACAATTCACTGAATTTAGCCCTCGTTATTTATACTTTATTTCAATTTGGTCCTTAAAGCAAAATTCCAAAGTATGGTAACATGATAAATAATTACAAATAAATTTTTAAAAGAACTCGAAAACTCGACTCCAATCGAAAAAAATTCAAATAAAGTTTGAGTTTGTAAAATATGACGCATCAACTCGAATAACTTGAAATTTTTTTACTCGACTCGATAAAACGCTCACCTCTATCTTAAGATATGACTCGTGAACTCGAATAACTTGAAATATTCGAATATTTTAATTCATATTTTCTTTTAAATCGAATATTTTTTAAAATAGGATATTAAATATTTTCATATTTAAATCACATCGATTATTTAATAACAACCTTAAATATTCGATTTAAAAAGAAAAGAATTGATTTAAAATATTCAAATATTTAATTAAATTTTTATAGGAACTCGAAAACTCGACTCGACTCAAATCGAAAAAATTTTAAATAAAGTTTGAGTTGTAAAATATGACGCGTAAATTGAATAACTCAAAATTTTTTGACTCGACTCGATCGAACGCTCACCTCTATCTTAAGATATGATGCGTCAACTCGAATAACTAGAAATATTCAAATATTGTAAATCATTTTTTTCATTTAAATCGAATATTGTTTAAAATAGAATATTTAATATTTTCATATTTTAATTACATCAAATATTTAATAAATACTTTCAATATTCGATTTAATTTAAAATATTCGATTTAAATGAAAAAAATTGATTTAAAATATTCGAATATTTAATTAATTTTTTATAGGAACTCGAAAACTCGACTCGAATCGGAAAAATTTCAAATAAAATTTGAGTTGTAAAATATGAAGCGTCAACTCGAATAATTCAAAAGATTTTGATTCGAATCGACCGAACCTCACCTCTAACTCAAGATATGATGCGTCAACTCGAATAACTTGAAGTATTCAAATATTTTCAATCATTTCTTCTTTTAAATCACATCGAATATTTAATAACTACTTTAAATGTTCTATTTACTTTAAAAATATTATATTTACAAGAAAATTTTGATTTAAAATATTCGAATATTTAAAGTAGTTATTAAATATTGGAATATTTAAAATAGTTAATAAATATTCAAATATTTTAAATCATTTTTTTCTTTTAAATCAAATATTTTTAAATTGAATTGAATAGTTAAAGTAGTTATTAAATATTCGATATGATTTAAATATGAAAATATTAAACATTCTATTTTAAAAAATATTCGATTTAAAGGGAACAAATGATTTAAAATATTTGAATATTGCGAGTTATTCGAGTTGACGCGTCATTTCTTAAGATAGAGATCGACGTTCGATCGAGTCGAGTCTAAACATTTCGAGTTATTCGAGTTGACGCGTCATATTTTACAACTCAAACTTTATTTGAATTTTTTTTTATTCGAGTTGAGTTTTTGAGATCCTATAAAAATTTAATTGTAATTATTTATCATGTTACCAGACTTTGGAATTTTGCTTTAAGGACCTAATTGAAAGAATGCGTAAATAACGAGGGCTAAATTTAGTGAATTGTTTTGAATTAGGACTAAATTGATTGAATGTATAAATATGAAGGACTAAATGTGTTATTATACCAAAATTTATAACAGTCGCTTAACGACATTTAGCGTCTAGTTACCATTTAGCGTCTGTGTACTTTACCCTTTAATTAATCATATTACATGCATCTCCATCAATTATTATCTCCAGACAATCGTCCAAACTCATTTAATTACATATATAACATTCACGGACTAGAACATAAAGAAACAAAACATTCAATGCTAGTTTTAACCAACTTACCAGCTGGTCGTATCGATACCCTTAGAGCCAGTGTCGATACGCCCTCGACAAACTCATCTCCAACATTCAAAGATAGTAGGCCCGTACCAATACCCTCTCGAACCTTACCGATACACCAAAAACCAATAGCTAAAACCAGTATCGGTACGCCCCTCGTGTACCGATACGCCCCTTCACCTTTGTAGAGACCATATCTGTACTCTTCTCCACCGTACCGGTACGTCAAGACCAAAATGGCCTACCCGTACTGATACGATTTCTCGAGTATCGGTACGTCTTTACCAAATATGCATTCTTTTGCTAGTTTTTCATACTTTAATCCATTCTAATGCATTCCAATGTACTTCTAGCATGCATACATCATATTTAAACATCAAACCACAATGACACATGGCAAAAACAACATAATAACATGTCCAAATGCATCAAAGGAATCTATAGGCATGCAACCTAAGTAAAATAGCCACTCAAGGGTCCAAAACACAAACCAAAGCATAATCCAACAAGTAAAGGCCTTTTACAAGTTTAAAACCCAGAAGCAAACATGCTCAAAAAGGGTGTTCATAAACATCACCCAAAACGCACTATGGACCTCCCATTACCCTTATTACTCTAGTCCAAATAGAAACATACATTCTTAAGCGAAGTCTCTTGGAATCCCTTGCCTCTTGTTGCCTTCTAAGCTTCAATTATCTGCATTGATGGACAAATGAGAGCGTAAGCACACATGGCCTTTTTAAAACCATGCACTTTCCTTAACAATTCAGCATGTTAAACATCATGCAACATGTGTAGCAAATCCATTGCTAACACTCAACTTAAGCCTTCCCAAGCATAGCTACCATATGAAAAGCTTAAAGAGTACAACATGCATTTTCAATTTTATGCATCAAAACCATATCATAACACATCATCAATTACATTGGTTTACAAGGGATCATCAACATGTTCATTTCTCAAAACCACATCGGATACACAGATTCACAAGTGTCGTCCCAACATTTCATGCATTCTCACTAAAATATCAAGGTTCACACATTGTAGCTACCCTCCAGTGTTGTGATACTCGTGGTGGAGTATTCGGTACACTGTATAAACCCCTCAACACCACTTATCGGTAGATATATAACCTCACTAACAAGAGATGAGAAACCATACACTTTCCTCAATCGTTAGGGTACTTGGATGGAGTATTCAGTACACTGTATAAACCCCTCAACATCCAAGGCGACTTGTTTATAGTGCACTTGTAACCCCCTTAGCCCGGTCTAGACGGTTGACCTGAACCAAGGTGATTACACAAGGAAAATCGAAGCCAAATCGTTAAAGTCGGCTCCGATTAATAACCTTTTTTTCTTTTTATATTTTCTAGATGCAATTTAGATCCTATTTGATCGTCAAAGAGCATAGGAAGAAACGGCACGACGATCAGATTTCATTTAAGGGTTTAATTGCATAAAATTGACATATAGGGACCAAAATGTAAATTCTGTAAAATACAAGGACATTTCTGATTTTAAGGTTACCAATATTCAATTAGTCATATTTCATGTTTCTCTGCAAGATTTCATCATAATCAAATTGTAACGCCCCGGTTTTGGGCTCAGAAGTTTTGGGCGTTGACCGGTTCGGTCAAAGTGCTGATCGAATATATAAAGGTGAAATTAGGAAAGCCTAGTTCGGGTTGCATTAAAAATATGGAAAAATGTTCTAAAATCATCTTTTAATATATAAAAGTGAACTGTGAAATCAATTTTGGAAAATGAGGTTCGGAAGGGTGACATTTTGGCTAGTGACCAAAATGTAATTTTTGAAAGTTGTGTGACTGTTTTAAAAAGGATTGAAACTTTGAATCTTTAAGGAGATATTTACCTAAAGGGAGTTTCTCCAGATTTTCTAGAATATTAAATGATTTAATTAAATGTTTTTAAACTAAAGAAAAGTGGAGGGAAGATATTTTCTTAATTCTAACTAACTTTTCTCTCAAATCTTCTATTTTCCTTTTCTCTCTTTTTCTCTCAACCCAAACACTTTCTCTCCAGAGATTTACTTCTGATTTTGTCACTCAAATCTTTCTTTTCAATTCTTTTTGGATTCCTAATCATCTCTACAACAAAACCTCACCATTTGCAAGTTGTTTCATCAAGCTTTTTGGTTCCAAAAAGGGAGAAACTCAAGTTTGGAGGTAAGAACGTCCTTCTCCTCTAAACTCTCAGTTCTTTACTGAAATTCCTAAGTTCTCAATCCTTGATTTGTGATTTGTTAAAGGCTTTTCAATTGAAATCTTGATTTGGCTTAAAATGCAAGATTTGCTTGATTTTGGTGAAATTTTCGTGTGATCTGTTTGGGCAGTGTTTTGAAGTGTCAAAATGATGTTAAATGAATGCTAAATTGATTAGAAGTTGAGGTTTAATTAATGCAATCCCGGATAGGTTGAATTTCCTAAGTTTTGCTTGAGTTTTTGGTTGTTTTTGGAGTGATCTTGGTGATCTGTTATACCTGGAGGTATAAGGACGTGTTTGTGATCATTTTGGATGTTATTTGATGTTTAAAAATGGTTAGAAGTGATGGATCTTGGCTGGGTTAAGTTTCGGAAGTGTTTGGTGGTGATTTCGGTTGTGTTTGGTAGCCGAATTGTTGGATTTGTGATGAGCAGCGAGTTTAGTTGTGTTGCTGGTGTTTTTAATGCATGATGATGCATTAATCTTCTGTTGTTATGTGCTTGAAACAGGGGAGGAAGATCCGTGAGCATTAGAGGTGTTGTGGAAGGTTTCGGATGCTTGGAAGGCTTGTTGGCTAGCCTTGTTTTGTGTATCGGTGAGTGAAGTTGGGTTTTCAGCTTTTAAACCAAGGTTTGGAGGTTTTGGGAGCTTAGTTTAAGTCTAAACAACTTTGCTAAGCTCAAGAGTAAGTATATGGATTTTCGCTCTTGGTTTGTGTTGTGAATTGGCTTTAAAAGCAATTGTGTTTGGTGGTTGCAATGCATGTGATTTGCATGGTTTATATTCTGTTTTGAAAGCATATTTTAAGCATGGTTTAATGCTGGTTTTGAAAGCCATATGTGATGGATGCTCAAGGTAAGAGATCCTTAGGTTTATACACTGAAAATGTGGTTTTGATGCATGGTGTTGCATGTTGTTCAATGGCTTTGTGTAATGCTTTAAAACAGTGGATTGATGATGGTAAATGATGGTTTTTGCATTATGATTATGCATGTGAATCATTGGACTAATGTGGTAAGTTGGTTATATTGGCAAGTGATGTAAATGGTTCTTGGTTTCTTTGATCGGATATAGTTAGCCGGCTATAGGATTGGGTGCACCGTGAATAAAGTCGCCTTGGAGGTGGAGTGGTTAAGAGTGAACCGGTAAAATCCCTTCAAGTATCCTAACGAGATGGTTAAGGTCATAATGGAGGTTGAATGCCCATTCGAGGACCTTGGTTAAGCAAAGGTTATATGGTGGTTAAAAGTCCATATATGGGAACCTTGTGCTTGTTAAGATCACAATGGTGGTGTAAAGTCCATGTGTAGATCTTGTGTTGGGTGTCCCGGATCTCGTTAGTGATGTTATACAACTACCAATCGGTGATGCTAAGGTTGTATGGTGTTTAAAAGTCCATACATGGGAACCTTGTGCATGTTAAGGTTATATGGTGTTTAAAAGTCCATATATGGGAACCTTGTGTAAGCTAAGGTTGTATGGTGTTTAAAAGTCCATACATGGGAACCTTAGGAAAGTTAAGGTTGTATGGTGTTTAAAAGTCCATACATGGGAACCTTAGGAAAGTTAAGGTTGTATGGTGTTTAAAAGTCCATACATGGGAACCTTGTGAATGTTGAGGTCAAATGGTGTTTAAAAGTCCATTTAGGGACCTTGGATTGGTAGTGTGTATGAAGCGTGGAGACAACGCTTGTGATCCGCGTATCCGATTGGATGTTGAGTTGAAAAGTGGATGTGGTTGATCACTTGGGAGCCAATATAATGTTCTTGATTATGATTAAGCATGAGATGCTTGAAAAGATGCATGGTTGCATGAAAAGTGTTTAATGCTTGTGAATGCATGTTTACTTGTTAAGTTGAACAAGTGTTGATTATCATTTGGTAAATGATGCATGTGTGCATGAAATCTCTTTAATGCATTGGAGTCTTGTTAAGACTTGTTTTAAAAAGGCATGTGATGATGATGTTGTGGTTCATAAGTTGCCTTTGTTTAATGCATGTGTTGGATTGATTGAGTAAATGGTTTTAAAGGGTTTCTTGCTTGGAATGATTTTCAAGTATAAGAAATGTATGTTATGAAATGGAAGTGTTTTCCAAAGTATGAATTTAACTTTGCATATGGTGTTTATGCATGAAATGGTTAAATGGATGATTTTGCAAATTATGCTTTGAAAAGGTTTTCTTAGCTTGCTAAGCTAAGGGTTGGTTTTCATGTTTGAGCAATGCATGGTTTAAGCATGTTGTTGAAAAGAGGTTTTCAAACTTTGCTTGGTAAACAAATCGAGTTGCTTTTCAAAGAGGTTTTATGACTCGCTGCATTGATGGTGTTTTGGTTTTGAGCATTCCTCACTAAGCATTATGTGCTTACGCTCTTTTTTGTCCATCAATGCAGATTCTTGAAGTTTGGACAGCGAGAAGCAAGGGGATTCAAGGAGGACTCCATTTGAGATGTATGTCTCGGTGAATAGCTATAGTTAATAAAGGCATTAGGGTAGAATCTCTTGGGTTGATGTTTATGTGTTCGTATATGTTCGAACAAGGATGGTTATATGTTGTTGTTAATGTTGTTGGATCATGTTTTGGCTTATATGAGATGGATTTGGAGATTTGTGTTTAAATGGTTGCTTGTGTAGGAAGCATGCCTATAGAATTGGGGCTTTACGTATATGATGATAATATGTTGAATTGTTTATGCAAGTATGTCTCTTATATGTTGAATTGCATGATGGTAAAGTTTGGTGGCTTTTGGAGTATGTTCGGATGGTCAATTGTGTGTTTAAGCATGTCTTTTTCTGCAATATGTGCAGGGCGTTTCGGAACAGGGACTACCGTTTCGGAACGGATGCCCTGAATCAGCCCAGGCGTCCGAAACGGTAGACACCGTTTCGAAACGGAAAGCATTCTGCCAGCCACCTGTTTCGGTACGCGTTGCGGAACGGCCCCGCGTTTCGAAACGGGCTCTGCCTGTTTCGGAACACGTGACCGTTGGGGGCTGACAGTGGCAGTTAAATGTTTTGGAATGTTTGCATTTTGGTCCTGAAACTTGTTTGAGGAATTGTATGAGTTTGGGATGTCCGTTTAAGCTGAAATTTGGCAGAGAAGCATGAAACTTGATTAATTTTAAGTTGGTAACTTAAAATCTGGTTAAGTCCTTAAAGTTTTCAGAATTTACAGTTTGGTCCCTAAAGTTGTTAATTGTTCAATTGGGTCCCTGTTTGATCTCTGATGTTTATGATCTTCGAGTATGTTGTTGTGAGATCACATCTAAGGTTAACGTGCATTTAGACAAGATTAAAAAGAAAAAAAAAGGGTCGTTAATCAAAGTTGACTTTCGGGTTGACTTTGGTTTTCCCCGTGTGACTTTCTTAATTCGGGTCAACCGTCTGGGCCGGGTTAAAGGGGGTTACATTTGGTGGTATCAGAGCTAAGTTGCGAATGCTTGGGGAAAATGGTAAATTGTTGTGATGTGTGTTGATGTTTACCTTGTTGTGTGGATGAAAGTTGGTTGAATGTTGGTTGAAACACGTGTTTCTGAGTAAGTTGTTGATATTTGCAAGCATGCTTTGTGTTTAAGAATCTTGGTTGAGCTTACGTGGATATATGCTGATGTTGTGAGTTGGTTTAATGCATGATGAAGTGAAATGAGTATGTTATGTGGATAGTATGCTGTTGCAAGTGGATGCTGTTTGATGAAAGCATGATCGAAGTATGTTGTTTGATATGCTTGATGTTGTGATATCCATGTTCGTGTTGACTATTATGTCATGTAATAGAGGGGGGATTCGGGATACCCATTGCCTTATTATTATAGCTATTGTGTTATTTTGGAGTTGGAGTTTGAATCCTTGCTTAAAGCTGGTCTAACTGGTTTGTTTGTTTTGTTGTGATTGTTTGTTTGTTGTTGTTAGTAGTATGGCGAAGTCGTTGATACAATGGCAGTTGGCTGAGATGGTTGCTGCCTTAGGGCAGGTTGTTAAGGCTTGGAATTCACCCTTCTGTAGAAGTGTTTCGTCTCAGTCTTCTGTGCCTGGAGTTGAGGTGGTAAGGCAGGAGGAAGAAGCTGGTTCTGTGATGAAGAGTTCATCACCTGTTGCTCAAGAGGTGTTGGGAACATCTCAGGCTGTAGCAAGGGTAAAGTCAGTGGATGTGCTGGCTGTAGGATGTGTGGGTTTGCCGAGGCAGCGTTTGTTGGATTTGGGTGCTGTGGAGTATCATGGTTCTTCACCTGAGACATTTGAGGCTTGGTTGGCCAGTGTGATTCTGATTCTGGATCAGGAAGGTTGTGATTATGCTTGTAAGCTGGGAAGTGTTGTCTCTTTGATGTTGGAGGATGCATGTGTCTGGTGGACATCTGTGGCGGTGGCGTCACATATCCATGATATTGACTGGGATTTCTTTGTATCTGCCTTTTATGAAAGGTATCTTGGATAGAAGTTTCCAAGGGTTAAGCAATGTGAAGGTAGTGCTGTTGTGGAGCAAGTGTCGCTTGAGCAAGGAGTGGAAGCTCAGCCACCGGTATGTGATCGTTGTGAAAGGCGCCATGTTGGAGGTTGTTGGGGCGCGGGTGCTTGCTGGAACTGTGGTTCTAAAGTGCATGTTAAGCGCGATTGTCCTCTTGGGGTGAAGTCAGCTTTGGTGATAGCCAAAGGGTCTCTGAAAGGTCGTGGGCACGGCCGAAGCAAGGTTCAGAGGTGGCAGAAAGAGCAGGAGGTTGTGAAGAGTTTGGGAAATGAGAAGTGCTGGAAATGTGGGTCTGCTGGACATATGAGACGTGATTGTTTGATGTTGGCTCGGAATAGCCAGGGTTCTTTACCGCAGGGAGATGGTGATGACCTTAAAGTGTTAGCTGGTGCTGCAGCGGTGCGGCAGGAGGATGATGGTTCCGCGAGGAAGAGAGCTCGTCTGATGAAGCTTCAGGGTGGTGATGTGTTTTCAGGTAATTTTGTTAAGTAATCTTTGCTCTAGTTACCTTAGTTGGGTTTCTGTTGGTTTTCCTTGCGTGGTAAGTTTAGTCTTGTTGCCAGCATGTTGAGGTAATAGTTGTAGTTTTGGAAACGTCTTGGGTGTGAAGAAGGTTTTAGTGAGTTTTGTGGTTAATGGTTGTTGGTATGATGGTATGATGGAGTTATATAAGTTAGAAGTGAGAAAGGAGATTGTTCTTAGACGGATTCTGAGGATGTTATTGGAGGGTGTGAACTGGCATTCATGCACAGTTAAAATCATTGTTATATGCTATATTATATATGTGTTGATCCATGCATACATGTGGCATGACATTAGAGGTTTTGCATACATGTACATCAGGCATTGATAAGGCATGTTGGTGATCACGCATACGATGTTCACACTCGCTAATAACTAATCGAATCTGTTAGTATGGTGGTTGGGTTAGGTTGGATGATGGGTTCTTTAGAGGTTGTTTTGGTGTTGGGTGAGAGTTAGAAGTAATGGAGTATATTAAGCTAGTTGCTAGTAATAGTGAGAGTGGTATAGCCTGTTTGTAGAAGGGTAGTGTTTGATGCTTAAAGAGTTTAGTGGTTTGGTGGTGAGGAGTACCGGTTGAGGTTAGAATCGGTCAAGTGGTTTGAATAGCTAAGTGGAAGGGATAGTTCCTTGGTGCTAAGTGATGTTGCAGTTTAGTGGTTGTGTTCCCAAGTGCTGAGGTAGCTTAGCATTTAAGTTGTTGTGGAAGGGTTGGTTCGTAAGTGTTGGTTCTTAGCAACCTTTTGAGGAGTTGAGGAGTTGTTATGTATGTTAGGATAAGCGATGTTCTGGTAAGGCAAGTATTGTGGTCAAAGCTTGCAGTGGATAGGCAATGAAGGTCAAAGGCCATTGTTGGTTGGTTGGGTTCGTGTGAGTAGTGGTTGGCTGGTTGTGGGTATGTGAATTTCTTTTGTACTCAGCTGGTGGTGTGTGATACGATTGGCGGAGTTGAGTTGGGGTTGTGATGTAAATTTTGGATGGTGGGTGAGTAGTCCTGGTGAGTCGTTATGGTAATGTTAGTGGCAGATGTGAAGGATTATCAGCATTCGTTGAGGAGTTTGGGTAAACGGTTGTTGCTTAAGGATTTTTGCTTGTTGGGAAATCCTTGGAAGAGGTTTGGGAGTTTGCAAGAGTTTTAGAAGCAGAGAAGTTTGCAAAGTGGCTGAATTGGATTGGTTAGTGTCGCTGTGTAAACAAGTCTTGGGAGTTGTGTGTTACGGTGATGTGTGCTGTAAAAGTTGAAGTTCTTCAGGTTGATGTTGGGGCTGTGTACAATCCGGATATGTGAAAGGTTAAGTTATGGTTTTTTTTTGTGTTCTGGATTTTATGAACAGTATGTGGTGGTGTTGAGTTGGTGGAGTTTTTGTGTGGAATGTGTTCAGTGGTGGTTGGGGCTTTTGTGTTGCCGTGTGTGTTGCTTTGGGAAGGTTGTGGTTCTCTTTTCGCCAGTTGAAATTTCGAGGACGAAATTTCCTAAGGGGGGGAGAGTTGTAACGCCCCGGTTTTGGGCTCAGAAGTTTTGGGCGTTGACCGGTTCGGTCAAAGTGCTGATCGAATATATAAAGGTGAAATTAGGAAAGCCTAGTTCGGGTTGCATTAAAAATATGGAAAAATGTTCTAAAATCATCTTTTAATATATAAAAGTGAACTGTGAAATCAATTTTGGAAAATGTGGTTCGGAAGGGTGACATTTTGGCTAGTGACCAAAATGTAATTTTTGAAAGTTGTGTGACTGTTTTAAAAAGGATTGAAACTTTGAATCTTTAAGGAGCTATTTACCCAAAGGGAGTTTCTCCAGATTTTCTAGAATATTAAATGATTTAATTAAATGTTTTTAAACTAAAGAAAAGTGGAGGGAAGATATTTTCCTAATTCTAACTAACTTTTCTCTCAAATCTTCTATTTTCCTTTTCTCTCTTTTTCTCTCAACCCAAACACTTTCTCTCCAGAGATTTACTTCTGATTTTGTCACTCAAATCTTCCTTTTCAATTCTCTTTGGATTCCTAATCATCTCTACAACAAAACCTCACCATTTGCAAGTTGTTTCATCAAGCTTTTTGGTTCCAAAAAGGGAGAAACTCAAGTTTGGAGGTAAGAACGTCCTTCTCCTCTAAACTCTCAGTTCTTTACTGAAATTCCTAAGTTCTCAATCCTTGATTTGTGATTTGTTAAAGGCTTTTCAATTGAAATCTTGATTTTGGCTTAAAATGCATGATTTGCTTGATTTTGGTGAAATTTTCGTGTGATCTGTTTGGGCAGTGTTTTGAAGTGTCAAATTGATGTTAAATGAATGCTAAATTGATTAGAAGTTGAGGTTTAATTAATGCAATCCTGGATAGGTTGAATTTCCTAAGTTTTGCTTGAGTTTTTTGTTGTTTTTGGAGTGATCTTGGTGATCTGTTATACCTGGAGGTATAAGGACGTGTTTGTGATCATTTTGGATGTTATTTGATGTTTAAAAATGGTTAGAAGTGATGGATCTTGGCTGGGTTAAGTTTCGGAAGTGTTTGGTGGTGATTTCGGTTGTGTTTGGTAGCTGAATTGTTGGATTTGTGATGAGCAGTGAGTTTAGTTGTGTTGCTGGTGTTTTTAATGCATGATGATGCATTAATCTTCTGTTGTTATGTGCTTGAAACAGGGGAGGAAGATCCGTGAGCATTAGAGGTGTTGTGGAAGGTTTCGGATGCTTGGAAGGCTTGTTGGCTAACCTTGTTTTGTGTATCGGTGAGTGAAGTTGGGTTTTCAGCTTTTAAACCAAGGTTTGAAGGTTTTGGGAGCTTAGTTTAAGTTTAAACAACTTTGCTAAGCTCAAGAGTAAGTATATGGATTTTCGCTCTTGGTTTGTGTTGTGAATTGGCTTTAAAAGCAATTGTGTTTGGTGGTTGCAATGCATGTGATTTGCATGGTTTATATTCTGTTTTGAAAGCATATTTTAAGCATGGTTTAATGCTGGTTTTGAAAGCCATATGTGAAGGATGCTCAAGGTAAGAGATCCTTAGGTTTATACACTGAAAATGTTGTTTTGATGCATGGTGTTGCATGTTGTTCAATGGCTTTGTGTAATGCTTTAAAACAGTGGATTGATGATGGTAAATGATGGTTTTTGCATTATGATTATGCATGTGAATCATTGGACTAATGTGGTAAGTTGGTTATATTGGCAAGTGATGTAAATGGTTCTTGGTTTCTTTGATCGGATATAGTTAGCCGGCTATAGGATTGGGTGCACCGTGAATAAAGTCGCCTTGGAGGTGGAGTGGTTAAGAGTGAACCGGTAAACTCCCTTCAAGTATCCTAACGAGATGGTTAAGGTCATAATGGAGGTTGAATGCCCATTCGAGGACCTTGGTTAAGCAAAGGTTATATGGTGGTTAAAAGTCCATATATGGGAACCTTGTGCTTGTTAAGATCACAATGGTGGTGTAAAGTCCATGTGTGGATCTTGTGTTGGGTGTCCCGGATCTCGTTAGTGATGTTATACAACTACCAATCGGTGATGCTAAGGTTGTATGGTGTTTAAAAGTCCATACATGGGAACCTTGTGCATGTTAAGGTTATATGGTGTTTAAAAGTCCATATATGGGAACCTTGTGTAAGCTAAGGTTGTATGGTGTTTAAAAGTCCATACATGGGAACCTTAGGAAAGTTAAGGTTGTATGGTGTTTAAAAGTCCATACATGGGAACCTTAGGAAAGTTAAGGTTGTATGGTGTTTAAAAGTCCATACATGGGAACCTTGTGAATGTTGAGGTCAAATGGTGTTTAAAAGTCCATTTGGGGACCTTGGATTGGTAGTGTGTATGAAGCGTGGGGACAACGCTTGTGATCCGCGTATCCGATTGGATGTTGAGTTGAAAAGTGGATGTGGTTGATCACTTGGGAGCCAATGTAATGTTCTTGATTATGATTAAGCATGAGATGCTTGAAAAGATGCATGGTTGCATGAAAAGTGTTTAATGCTTGTGAATGCATGTTTACTTGTTAAGTTGAACAAGTGTTGATTATCATTTGGTAAATGATGCATGTGTGCATGAAATCTCTTTAATGCATTGGAGTCTTGTTAAGACTTGTTTTAAAAAGGCATGTGATGATGATGTTGTGGTTCATAAGTTGCCTTTGTTTAATGCATGTGTTGGATTGATTGAGTAAATGGTTTTAAAGGGTTTCTTGCTTGGAATGATTTTCAAGTATAAGAAAGGTATGTTATGAAATGGAAGTGTTTTCCAAAGTATGAATTTAACTTTGCATATGGTGTTTATGCATGGAATGGTTAAATGGATGATTTTGCAAATTATGCTTTGAAAAGGTTTTCTTAGCTTGCTAAGCTAAGGGTTGGTTTTCATGTTTGAGCAATGCATGGTTTAAGCATGTTGTTGAAAAGAGGTTTTCAAACTTTGCTTGGTAAACAAATCGAGTTGCTTTTCAAAGAGGTTTTATGACTCGCTGCATTGATGGTGTTTTGGTTTTGAGCATTCCTCACTAAGCATTATGTGCTTACGCTCTTTTTTGTCCATCAATGCAGATTCTTGAAGTTTGGACAGCGAGAAGCAAGGGGATTCAAGGAGGACTCCATTTGAGATGTATGTCTCGGTGAATAGCTATAGTTAATAAAGGCATTGGGGTAGAATCTCTTGGGTTGATGTTTATGTGTTCGTATATGTTCGAACAAGGATGGTTATATGTTGTTGTTAATGTTGTTGGATCATGTTTTGGCTTATATGAGATGGATTTGGAGATTTTTGTTTAAATGGTTGTTTGTGTAGGAAGCATGCCTATAGAATTGGGGCTTTACGTATATGATGATAATATGTTGAATTGTTGATGCAAGTATGTCTCTTATATGTTGAATTGCATGATGGTAAAGTTTGGTGGCTTTTGGAGTATGTTCGCATGGTCAATTGTGTGTTTAAGCATGTCTTTTTCTGCATTATGTGTAGGGCGTTTCGGAACAGGGACTACCGTTTCGGAACGGATGCCCTGAATCAGCCCAGGCGTCCGAAACGGTAGACACCGTTTCGAAACGGAAAGCATTCTGCCAGCCACCTGTTTCGGTACGCGTTGCGAAACGGCCCCGCGTTTCGAAACGGGCTCTGCCAGTTTCGGAACACGTGACCGTTGGGGGCTGACAGTGGCAGTTAAATGTTTTGGAATGTTTGCATTTTGGTCCTGAAACTTGTTTGAGCAATTGTATGAGTTTGGGATGTCCGTTTAAGCTGAAATTTGGCAGAGAAGCATGAAACTTGATTAATTTTAAGTTGGTAACTTAAAATCTGGTTAAGTCCTTAAAGTTTTCAGAATTTACAGTTTGGTCCCTAAAGTTGTTAATTGTTCAATTGGGTCCCTGTTTGATCTCTGATGTTTATGATCTTCGAGTATGTTTGTGAGATCACATATAAGGTTAACGTGCATTTAGACAAGATTAAAAAGAAAAAAAAGGGTCGTTAATCAAAGTTGACTTTCGAGTTGACTTTGGTTTTCCCCGTGTGACTTTCTTAATTCGGGTCAACCGTCTGGGCCGGGTTAAGGGGGTTACACAAATCATCAAAACTAACCTAATTGCATACGAAGATCATGGAATAAAACATAACATTTTAGAACTTTAAAAGATGCTTTTAACATATTTTAACGGTCGCGTATCGGTACACCTATGATTCGTATCGATACGCGGGAAGGAAGTGGCCAAACTTGAGAAAAGTTTATCGATATAGCTTCTCGAGTATCGATACGCCCTTCAAATTTTGCCTAGGCGTATCGATACTCTTCCCATTCGTATCGATACCCCTGGACCATTATGCACCAGTTTTGCTTATGCATATTGATACGCAAGCCTGAGTATCGATACGCATACCAAAAGCATACCAAAATCCGCCACAAATTCACATTTAACATTGCCAAATCATCACAAAAACATATGGATATGTATATAACATCAATATTAACATATAAGCATTCAACTCTAAGCCCATGGCAAGCATTTGATAGATTATCACAAAGATGCACGGCATATGAAAGAACATGCTTAAAAAACATATCATAAGCATCCCAAAAGGTAAGGTAAAGCACCAAAACAATTATAATGGCCTTCTACAAACCAAAAAGAGCACACACAACTTGCTACAACTCAAGGGAGTCTAAAACACATCTCCCTAAACAAAACATTAAATCTCATTGCCATATTTCATTACTAAGGGTAAATGTAAAACATCATATTTGAGCTTAACTATTCCTTGGGTTCCTTTAAGCCTCATTGTCTCCCAAGATGTCTCAATTATCTGCATTGTTGGTAAAAGAGAGCGTAAGCACAATAGCTTAGTGAGGCATGCTCTAAAACACCAACACAACAATGCCAGCTTTTAAAACATTCTCTTGAAATCCATTTCTAAAACCATGCTCTCTCTATCTCATGCTTGAAATTCGTTTCAAAGAAAATCTCCATTTGAAAACCACATGTACCATCTATCCATCTCATACATTCAACCAATGCAAAACTCATGGAAAAGCCACACATGCTTGATATACAAAAGCATCTCATAATCTCAAATCTCATATGCATTTCTCAAAGCATAAAAACATTTTAACCAATGGTACATGTGAATCATAGCTCATTCTCATATATTGGCATTTCATTTTCTATCTTTACTTGGATATGCGGATTAGCTTGACATAAGTCAAGTCCTACCCCGGTGGAATATCGTATCACCGGACTCTCATGGCGGTATCTATCTTCGCCACAAAGCTTGGGTGTTTCACCGAGACCTACCCGAAAGGAATCTCTCATCATCAGACCCTCACTTTGGATCGGGATGGCACTACCCCCATTGCCCGACTCCAAAGAGCACGTACTAATTCTAGTTTAGAGTGCACTTTACATCCTATTGGTTGACCAATTATATCATGTAACATCTCATCAATTATGTCAATATATCACATTAAAAACATCATCTCACCTACTGTTTTGATGCAACATTTCTAAACCAATCTCACCCTATTTCAAAATCAAAGTCCAAGCATAGCATTTGATCAAAATCTCAAAACTCTTTGCAATATTGCTCAATCTCATGGGATCAATATAAAACATCATCTCATGTCAAAAATCACGCATAAAATAGTAGGAATTTATCTTTCTCAAATTATGAGCATGTCAAAAGCATTTAGGGCATCATCCACATTTCGAGAGAAAATCTAAACATACTTACTTCCGGACATAGGATGGTGTTTCAAACCAATCCTAAATCCCCAAAACTTTTTTCCTTGTCCCTCAAGGACTTCTAAAACCATTTTCACTCATCGATGACGTTTCGCTTGATAGCCGAAACGATTTCTATGCTTCTAGTGCATTCGGATCAACACCGAACGCGTTCGATGAAGTCTCCCTTGTTCAACACACATAAGAGCAGAGGATTAATGCATCACCATGCATTAAAATCACCAGCCACTCATTCTAAGATGATGCCTTGCTCAAACTAGCATTTCGGCTATCTGAAATAACCGAAAACACTTCCAAACTTCCACCAAACAAAGCCTAGCCAAGATCTATCAATTCTAACATTTTCTAAACTCCAATTAACATCAAAAATCAACATAAACACGACCTCATACCTCCAACAATAGTAGACCACCAAAAACACCTCAAAAATCACAAATCTAACATCTTAACTTAGGGACCCAAGCATGTTCGGGATTTATTTGTTAAAAGCTCATTCTCAACATCAAATAACACCCAAAACAAGTTGAAAACCAAACCCAAATCAGATTATAACATAGTATTACGAAAATCTCCAAGATCTCATCAAGAATCTTGAATCTAACAACTCTTTCTTGTTTATAACATTAAAACAACTCAAAAACCATTAACAAAGGATTGATAACTTGGGAATTTCAGTAAAGAACTGATCATTAGAGGAGAAGAACGAAGGTTACCTCTAATGGTTGATCTCTCTTCAATTTGGACAAGTTTTCTTGAAAAAATCCAAAGCAAAATCAATTTGATTTGATGAAACAAAGTTGGAGAATCCTTTAGAGAATGAAATCTCAGCAATCAAAGTGAAATCAAAGGTTCTTTGATAAGGGAAAAGTGTTTGGTTGAATAGAAGTTGAGAGAAAAAGAGAATACGAAAAACTAACGTGAAATTGGTTATGAAAAGTCAACTTTTAGTTTCCTTTTTAATTCCCTTTATTTTATTATAAAATTATTTATTAAAACCTCCCAAATTTAAGTGAAATCTGATGAAAATAAATGGTAAAAATAGCTCCTTAAAGATTCAAAGTTTCAATCCTTTACAAAACACTCACTAGCAAACTTTTGCAAAAACTGCATTTTGGTCACTACACCAAAATATAATATTTCCAAAACTCATTTTGTAAAATTGTTTTTACCATAATCATTTAAATAATAAATAATGATTTTTAGACATTTTCCCATATTTTTAAAACACCCCGAACTAGGTCTTCCCTGAACCGACTTCAAGGATTCAAACCATTCCCAAACGGCCCAATCTAATGTCTAAAACTTCTAGGCCCAAAACCAGGGCGTAACAACACTCAATCCTATAGCCGACTAACTATATCTGATTTCATTTATAAACCATTTTCACAACATCACTTGCCAATATAATTCGCATTTAACATAAACCTCATTGTTTTCAAAGAATTATCATTAAACCACATTTCTAAGTAACAAACCATGCTTCAAGATACAAGTATAAGCATATACTTACAAGGATCACTTATCGTGTGCATCCTTCATCAACATAACATCAAAAAAAGTAAATCACATACTTAAATCAGGCTTTAAACAATAGGTAACACGCGTTTAAAATCAAGTGCATCAACAAACTCATAATAGCACAATCCGAGGGAGAAAATCCTTTTACATATTTCCGAACTTAGTAAAGTGTTTCAATCTTACACTAAGTTCCCAAAACCACCTTTAAGTGTTTCAAAGCTGGAAATCACATTCTCACTCACCAACTCGCGAAACCAATATTCGTCGACGCGAAATCAAGCGTCCGAAGCCCCCAGAACTTCACCGATTGTTCCCGATAAGTTCTCCCCTGTTTATAACACACAAGAATAGAGGATTAATGCATCATAATGCATTAAAATCACCGGAAACTCAAACAATCTCGCTGCTCTGCCAAAACACCAAAAACCCCCCATTTGAAATAACTGAAATCACCTTCGATCACTCTCTAAACTCATCCCGGCTATAACCTAACACTGGCACCCAATATTTAACATCAATTAACATAACAAATCAACCTAATTACATCCTTATACCTCTAGCAACTCAGATTTCACACTAACACCACAAAACCCCAAAATCTAACAATTAGAGATTCAACTCATTTCGGGATTAATATTATAAAACCTTATTTCCACATCATTTAACATCCAAATCATGATTAAAATCAGCCTCAAATCAATCAAAATAGTACCATAATGAAAATCTTGAAAAATCATCTTCCAAAACTTAATTTAGCAATTTTTACCAATTAAATTATAAAACCTTGTTATTAAACAAAATTATAGAGCAAAATACTTGAGAATTTCAATAAAGAACCTTGATTAGAGGAGAGAAAAGAAAGATCACCTCTAATACAAGCTTTCCCCTTGATTTGCAATGGTTTAGAAGAAATCCTTTAAGAAATCCTTAGCTAGTTGATATAGAAATCAAAAGTGATGAAAAGATTGTTTGGCTGGTGGGAAATTTGAGAGAAAAGTAGTTATGTAAGAAAATGTTTAGCCTATTAAAATCTTTTTTTAATAAAACGCGTTTATTAAATTAATTAATTAAATCCTTTAAAAACACAAAATCAAGGGAAAAGGCTGATAACACATTGGTGTAATAGCTCCCTAAAGATTCTAAATTTTGGTTCTCTTCAATTTAGCCATTAAAACGAAACTTGCAATATTTATATTTTAGTCACCAAACTGAAATGTCGACTTTCTAAAAATCATTTTCCGAAATTGGCTTCACTTTTCCTTAATATAAATTTAATGAGGATTTTAGAAATTTTCGCATAATATTATCACATTTCGTACCTTGTTTTCCTTGAAGCACTCCCAAACTAACCTGAATCTCTAATCTAGAACCTACAAACCTCGAGTCGACCTTAAAGACTCCTAGGCCCAAAATCGGGGCATTACAACTCTCCCCCACATTGGAAATTTCATCCACGAAATTTTACCTGAAGGAATAATGTGCGGAAACTGCTTCAACATGTCCGCCTTGCTTTCCCACGTGGCATGCTCAACTCCTCGATGTCGCCACAACATCTTTACAATTTTAATTGTCTTAACACGAAGAACTTTGCTACTAGAATCAAGAATCCCAACAGCTTCCTAATCATAAGACAAATCCGAATTCAACTCAATCTCCAGGTTCCTCATCATAAGACAAATCCAAATTCAAATCAATCTCCTCAATAGGCTTAACATGAGATGTAACGCCCCGATTTTCGGCCTAGATGTTTTAGAGTTCGAATCGGACCGGTCGAGAATGGTTCGAATCTTAAAGAGGGATTTAGGGAACACCTAGGTCGGGATGCTTTAAAAATATGGAAAAATACCAAAAAATCCTCATTTATTATATGAATGATTATGGTGAAAACAATTTTACGAAATAAGGTTTGGAAATACTATATTTCGGTGTAGTGATCAAATCACAGTTTTTGCAAAAGTTAAATAGTGACTGTTTTGTAAAGGATTGAAACTTTGAATCTTTAAGGAGCTAATTTTACCAAAATGTTTTTAATCAGATTTCTTCTTAATTTTGGGTGATTTTAATAATGTTTTAATTAAAGGAAATAAAGATTGATTAAAGGAAAAACTATCTTTGACTTTTCATAACTACCTTACGCCAATTTTTTCTCATTTCATTTTCTCTCAATTTCTGTCCAGCCAAACACATTTCCTCCATCAATTAGCCTTTCATTTTCATCCCTTTTGATGAGATTTTAATCTCCTTTTGATTCCTAATCTTTTCCTCACCAAATCCTCTTGTTTTTACATTGGATTTTCAAGAAAACTTGCCCAAATCAAGGAGAAATCAACCATTAGAGGTAAGCTTCATCCTTCTCCTCTAATGATCAGTTCTTTACTGAAATTCCCAAGTTATCAATCCTTTGTTAATGATTTTTGAGTTGCTTTAATGTTAGAAACAAGAAATTATATTAAAACTCAAGGTTTTTGGAGAGATCTTGATGATTTTTGTGGTTTATGGTTAGGCTCTATTTTAAGGTTGTTTTCTAATGTATTTTGGATGGTTATTGATGTTATAAATGTGGTTTTAACAAACAAATCCCGAATAGGTTTGGATTCCTAAGTTTTGCTTGCTAAAATGGTAGTTTTTGGGGTGGTTTTGGTGTTATGTTATAGTTGGAGGTATAAAGACGAGTTTGTGGTGGTTTTTAATGTTGATTGATGTTTAGAAATGATTAGAAGTGATAGATCTTGGATGGTCTTTGTTTTGGGAGAGTTTGGAGATGATTTCGATTGTTTTTGGTAGCCGAAATGAGGTTCTTGAGTAGAGTAGCGAGTTTAGGTGTATGGCTGATGATTTCAATGCATGATAATGCATTAATCATCTGCTCTTATGTGTTATAAACAGGGGAGACATCTTCGAACGCCTTTGGTGTTGATCCGGGAGCTTAGATAGCGTTTCAGCGAACAAGCGAAATGTAATCGGTGAGTGCGAATGGTTATAGAAGTCCTTGAGGGACAAAGAAACAAGGTTTGGGGATTTAGGAAAGGTTTGAACACCTTCCTAAGTCCGGAAGTAAGTATTGGCTAGATTGCTCTCATTTATGTGGTGGTTGCTCCTAAGATGCTTTTACATGCTCATGGTTTGAGATAGATAAATTCCTACTATTTTTATGCATGATTTATAGCATGAGATTATGCTTGAAATGATTTCATGAAATAACATGTTGCATTGATGAGTTTTGAGCTTTTTTTTAAAGCATGGAAAATGTTATGGTTTTGAAATGAGATGGTAAAGATTTGAGAAATGTTGCATGAAAAACAGTAGGTGAGATGATGTTTTGACATAATATATTGGGATAAAAAATGAGATACTTACTGATATAATTGATCGATCAATAGGATGAGAGTGCACTATAAACTAAACATTCGTACGTGCTCTTTGGATTCAATCCAAAGGGAGAGACCGATGATGGGCATTCCATCGGGTAGGACTTGGTGAAATACCCAAGCTTTGTGGCGATGAGTGATTCCGCCATGTGAGTACGGTGATGTGAGATTCCACCGGAAATTATGTTACTAGACAAGCGAGTATGGTGATGTGAGATTCCACCGGAAGAGTCTAGTGGTTGAGAATGTTGTCCGCATATCCGAGTAATAATGAGATGTGAAATGCCAATATAATATATGAAAATGCTTTTGATTCACATGTACCTATTGATGAGATGATTTATGCTATGATAAATGCATATGAGATTTGTATATGAAATTCTTTAGTTTTCACAAGCATGTGTATGGCTTGGCCATGAGATTTGCATTGGTTTAAATGCATGAGATAGAATTGAGGTACATGTGTTTTCAATGAATATTTTCTTTGAAATGATTTTCAAGCATGAGATAGAATGAGCATGTTGTTGAAAGTGGTTTTTGAGCAAGTGTTTTGAGTATGCATTATTGTGTTGGTTTTCTTTAGAGCATGCCTCGCTAAGCAAATGTGCTTACGCTCTCTTTTACCAATAATGCAGATAATTGAGGTGTTTTTGGGCAGCAAGAAGGTTAAGAACATCCAAGGAAGTGCAAAGCTCATGTATGGTGATGTTTTTATACACTTTAGTTTTGATATTTGGCAATGGGACTCCAAGGTTGTATTTGGGAGAGGTATTTTGAACTCCCTAAGTTTGTGGCATGTTTGTGATGGCTTTTATGGGTTGTAAATGGTCCTAATGGTTTGGTTTGAGGTTTGGATGCTTATATTTGGATTTGTGGCTAGGAAGCATGCATATAGATTGAGTGATCATGTGTTTGATGCCATGCTCTAGCTTAAGGTTCTTAAATATGATCTTTAGTGTGAAATTGAGTTGCTGATATGTTATGATGCATTTTGAAGCATGTTTGAGTGGGCTAAGAGGTGAAAAACTAGAAATTGCTGCTGTCACATGGTAGAGTGTATAGAAACACCCTTAATTGTTTCGAAACGGGGGCCTGTAATGGCCATAGCGTTTCGGAACGACTAATGGTGTTTCAGAACAATTTGGCTACTAGAGAGGCCTGTTTCGATACCGGTCTCGGAACGCACGCGAGTACCAAAACGGTCAACACCGTTTCGATACAGGCGGTTCGGTATGAAGTTTTGTGTTCCGAAACGGGCGACCGTTGGATGATGATTTTTGAATTGTTTCAAGTTTCCGTGTTTTACATTTTAGTCTGAATGTTGTTGATGCAATTGCTTGAGCTCGGAATGTCCTTTTAAGTTGAAATTTGACAGAGGAGCATGAAACATGACTAATTACATATTGGTAAGCTTAAAATCTATTAAGTCCTTATATTTTCCAAAAATTACATTTTGGTCCCTAAAAGTGTAATTCATGCAATTAAGTCCCTAAATGATTTCCGATCGATGTGCCCTTCTCTCTCATGATTTTTGAGTGTTCACATATGCTTAATGTGCATCTAGAAAAGATTAAAAGGAAAAAAAGGTAGTTAATCAAGGTTGACTTTCGGGTTGACTTTGGTTTTCCCCGTGTAATCTTCGTAGTTAGGGTCAAGCGTCTAGGCCGGGCTAAAGGGGTTACATTTGTTGGTATCAGAGCCAGGTTAACGAATATTTAGGGCTTGGTAAGTGGTTATTGTATGTGGTTATGTATGTTTGTGACTTTTCGGTGAAAGTATGATGTATGAACATTGATGTATGATTCAATTGAGATGCATTTGTGTTGCTATATTGTGTTTGGAGTATTGTTGGGGATCCCATTTCCATATCATTACTAATGAGAAAAATTGGTTTCAAAAATGAGCTTGAGTACTTGGATTACTTACCTTATTATGCCTAATTGAGTTTATTTTATTTTGTCAGTGCATTGTTTTTATTATGGGGCCAAGTAGAGAGCTTAGAATCAATACTCGATCTATGGCTGAGAATGAGAATGATGAGGATCTACCTCCTCCTCCCCCTGGTGGACCACCTGGTGGTGGTGGAGATAGGGTTGGTGCTGCTGATGTTGGTGCTGGGGTTGCTGGACCCGAGGGAGGTCAGGGGCAAGCTGCTCCTGATATGACCGTGTTGATACAAGCTATTGTTGGAGCTTTCCAGGCAGCAGTAGCTGGAGCTTATGGAGCTGTACCACAGGATGGTGCTAATGTAAGATTACCATTGGAGCATCTTTGTAGTCTGGGAGGGACTGAGTTTAGAGGTTTGACCTAGGAAGGTTACGAGTCTTGGTTAGAGAGTACCAAGAGAATACTTGGACAACTGAACCGCAACAATTTTCAGAAGCTGGGATGCATAGTGTCGCTGCTGCATGGTGATGCATACACGTGGTGGACGACCACTATCTCTGGAATGGAGGAAGATGAAGTGACTTGGACATTCTTCTTGAATGCGTTCAAGCGGAAATATTTGGGAGTTCGCTACCTCGACGAGAAGAAGAGGGAGTTTATGTCCCTAGTGCAGGGGAGCATGTCTGTGGCTGAATATGAGATTCGGTTTGTTCGCCTTAGCAAATATGCGCCTGAGCTGATCCCTAGTGAGCGTGAAAGATGTGAACGGATCCATTATGGGCTGGTGGCAGACGTGAAAACCTATATGCTCGCATCCGATTATACTGATTTCGATGCCTTGGTCACTAGAGCCAAAGTCATTGAGTTGAATCTTGGATTGGTGAGCCGAGCAGGAGGATCTAGCTCGGGAAAGCGAGCTGCAGAACGTGATTATGGTAGGGATCGTAATAAGAGGCATAAGGATAGAAAGCCACATTTTGATGCTAGACACGGGGGTGGTAACCCTAGAAGAGGTCAACAAGGGCCAAATGCTTTCTTGAGGACTCCTGAGTGTAACCGGTGTGGTAGGAGACACGCTGGTGACTATTGGGGTAACCTTGGGACATGCTAGAACTGTGGTAACCGGGGGTATATGAAGAAAGATTGTCCTCATCCGTTGAGAGAGGGACATGCTCCGGTGAGAGCAGCTAAGCCACAGAGAGGTCGTTGGCACGACGTGGTAATTTCCAGCGCAAAGATGAGTGTGGGAGGAATGTGGCGCATGTGGTGGCTGTCCAACCTGATGGCGGCGGACATGCTCGAGTGTATGCCCATCGTGAGGGAAGGAATGACACAGACGCGATCACATGTACCTTTACTTTGCAGTCCTTGTCATTACTTTCTTTGATTGATTCTGGATCTACACACTCGTACATATTGCGTGAACATGCTCAAATGCTTGGTTTGCCAGTTGAGTCTGTGGATGTTAGTATGCGTGTGACTAGTTCCTTTGGTGAAACGGTTGTAACAAGAAGGTTATATAGGAGATGCCCCTTAAAGGTGCAAGATCTTGTATTTCTTGTTGATCTTATGGAATTGCCATTCTATGGTTTTGATGAAATTCTTGGCATGGATTGGCTTGTTGAGCATAGAGCTGTGGTGGATTTTGAAAGCAAGCGAGTTTCGTTGAAACTTTCAGATAATTATGAGGTTGTGGTGGTGGGAGAAAATGTGAAGTTTCTAGCTAATGTGGTGTCGACGTTTGAAGCAAGCCGAATGTTGCGTCAGGGATGCGAGGCTTATGTAGCCTTTGTTATGAATCCTAGTTCAAAGGAGGTGCGCATTCAGGATATAAGGACCATGTGTGAGTTCCCTGGAGTGTTTCTGGAGGAATTACCTGGTTTGCCGCCTAGTCGAGAGGTTGAATTTGGAATGGAGTTGTATGAGAACACAACTCCGGTGTCCATTGCTCCCTATCGTATGGAACCCAAAGAGTTGAAGGAGTTGAAGACGCAACTTCAGGAGTTGCTTGACCGCGGCTTTATTCGGCCTAGTGTGTCACCTTGGGTGCACCGGTCTTGTTTGTTAAAAAGAAAGATGGCACGATGAGAATTTGCATTGATTATCGTCAGCTGAGTAAGCTGACCATCAAGAACAAGTATCATTTACCGAGGCTTGATGATCTTTTTTATCAGTTTCGGGGAGCGGCTTTGTTTTCAAAGATTGATTTGAGGTCAGGGTACTATCAGTTAAAGGTGAAGGATGTGGATGTGCCTAAAACAGCCTTTCGAACGAGGTATGGGCATTATGAGTTTCTTGTGATGTCATTTGGTTTGACGAATGTTCCTGCTGCTTTCATGGATATGATGAATAGGGTGTTCCATGAGTTCTTGGACAAGTTTGTTGTGGTGTTCATCGATGATATCCTTGTGTACTCTCGTACTGAGGAGGAGCATGAAGGTCATTTGAGGATTGTTTTGCAAGCGCTATTGGAAAAATCAGCTTTATGCTAAGCTGAGCAAATATGAGTTTTGGCTAAAGGAAGTTGTTTTCTTGGTCTTGTGGCTTCGGCTGAAGGGATTCGAGTTGATCCCCAAAAGGTTGAGGCGGTGATGAATTGAAACCTCCTAAGTCCGTTCATGAAGTTTGTAGTTTCCTTGGGTTGGCAGGGAACTACCAGAGGTTTGTGGATGGATTTTCTAAGATTGCTGCCCCTTTGACGAAGTTGTTGCAAAAGGATGTTAAGTATGAGTGGACGGAAGCGAGACATCAAGCTTTTGAGAAGCTAAAAGCAGCTTTGACGCAAGCTCCCATCTTGGTTTAACCTGAATCAAGGAAAGAGTTTGTGGTGTATAGTGACGCATCCTATGTTGGTTTGGGGTGTGTGTTAATGTAACAGGGTAAGGTTGTGGCTTATGCATCGCGACATTTGAAAGTGCATGAGCGCAATTATCCTACGCATGACATTGAGTTAGCTGTGGTGGTTTTTGCTCTAAAGATCTGTAAACATTATCTCTACGGTGAGAAGTGTACTGTGTACACGGATCATAAACATTTGAAGTATTTGATGTCTCAGAAGGAGTTAAATCTTAGGCAACGACAATGGGTGGAGTTGCTTAAGGATTACAATCTAACGATCGAGTATCATCCGGGGAAGGCCAATGTTGTGGCCAATGCTTTGAGCAGGAAAGTGGCGGTGGAGTTAAGAGCGATGTTTTCTAGCTTGAGCATATCGCGAGATGGTGGTCTTGTTGCCGAATAGCAAGTGAAACCATCTTTGGTTCAGTTGATAAAGGACAAACAGCTATTGGATGATTCCTTGGTGCCACATGTTTAGGATATTGCAAGTGAAACCATCTTTTGCTATGCACCTTGGTAGTACAAAGAAGTACCGTGATCTGAAGGATGAATACTATTGGGTGGGATTGAAGAAGGATGTCACTGAATATGTTAGCAAATGTATGGTTTGTCAGCGGGTTAAGGCTGAACATGAGTTTCCTTCAGGGTTGTTGCAGCCGTTAAGGATCCTTGAATGGAAGTGGGAGAGGATCACCTTGGACTTTGTGTCTGGTTTGCCTTTATCGCTATCAAAGAAGAATTATGTTTGGGTGATTGTGGATCGCCTTACGAAGTGTGCGCATTTCTTGCTTGTGCATACTATGTACACCTTGGATAAGCTTGCGGAGATGTACATTGCTGACATTGTACGTTTGCATGGTGTACCAAAATCTATAGTTTTGGATAGAGATCTGAGGTTCACCGCAAGGTTTTGGGAGTGTTTGCATCAAGCATTGGGTACGCGACTAAATTTCAATACTTCTTATCATCCACAGACGGATGGACAGCCGGAGCATGTTATCCAAGTGCTTGAGGATATGTTGAGGTGTTGTGTTATTGAGTTTTAAGGCTCTTGGGAGAAGCACTTGCCTTTGGTGGAGTTTTCTTATAATAACAGTTACCAGGAAAGTATTCAAATGGCACCTTATAAAGCTTTGTATGGGAGGAAGTGCAGAACTCCTCTTTGTTGGGCTGAAACGAGACAAAAGTAGGTCTCGATGTTGGCATTGTTGAAAGGAACCACCGAGAAGGTGAAGCTCATTTGTTAGCGGTTGAAGGCAGCATCGGTTCAGCAAAAGTCTTACGCGAATTTGAAGCGTAAGGAGATAGAGTTTACTGTGGTTGATCGTGTGCTTCTGAAAGTTTCACCTTGGAAGAAGGTGATGAGTGTTGAGTGTGTAAGAGTTCTATAATTTACCCCCTATTTAACCCTTATTTCTGCTACATTCAAGCATAATTCATTGCATTTAGGTTAGATTTCAGTTACACATCACAAATATATCAATTGGCACAGTTTCTACTGAAATTGGTTGCTTTTGCAGGTAGCTGATGTAGCAGATGGAGGGCAGGAGAGAAGCAGACGCTGGGCAGTGAAGAAGCAGAGCTGGAACTGGATGTGCAGTCGTGAAGGACGATACTGCCATGGCCGCTGCCGTGGCAGCCAAGGACGACAGCGATAGTGAAGGGAAGAAGTGAAGTGGGCCTCGACAGAAAGAGTAAATTAAGCACATATGTCGTGGAGCACCCTTATATTTTTCCAAGCCCTAGATCAGAATGAAGGCCAAACCCAAAGTTCAAGGAAGAAACTCCAAGCAAGAAGGAAGGACGAATTAAAGACTTATGCTCTGAAGATTTAGTCTTTAATAGAGTTGTGCTTTAATTTAAACTTGTATTCTTGCCATATTAGAAAACTTGAACCCAAGGCCTATATAAAGGCATGTAATTCGACCTAGGAGAGGGCATCATCTTACTCTCTAGCCTTCTTCCCAAAACCCTAGCCGTTTTCTCTTCCTCAACATGTTCTAAACTTCCCCTAGGGCTAAGGGTTGATTTGTAAAGTAGTTCCAAGGATTGCATTGTTTTAGGATTTTCTTTGTTTAATAAAATAACTTCAAGTTTGCTTATTCTGGTTTTCAACATCTTGCAAGAGTATCGGGAGAGCATTGTGAGATTATCTATTTACTTAATATCGGGAGAGTTAAGTATACGAAAGGAATAAGTACAGGTTCTCCAGCTTATGGTTGAACTATCTCGGACCTAGGGATAGGACGAGGTTAAGTGGCTAAGGAAGAATTCAACAACTTCGGTGTTCATCCTTCGATTCACGCCGGGAGGTATCATCAAAGACGTGTTCATCGACAGACTTGGACCTAGGGATAGGCCAAGGCACAACAGGGATTCTTAACAAGCTTGAAGTACAGAGTTGTGTGATCGCTGCCGCGACTAACAACAGACCGCTGCCGCAGCAGATGCTGCCGCGACAGGCGCTACGACAAAACAGAGAAGTCCTAGACTTGCAAACACCGGCACTACGGAGCAGATCAATACTGGCCCATTCTTTACTCTAATTATGATCTTATTTTATTTCCAGCATTCTTTATTACCTCGTGACAACAATTTAAACTATTTCTTTTCCTCTCTTGTGCAGCATTCTAAGGTTAAAGCTATTAGCCCAATCCATGTGGAGACGATATCCGATACTTGCGTATCGCTTTACTACTTGCATCGTGTACACTTGCACTACATTGCGATAGACACTTTTACGCGCAACAAGTTTTTGGCGCCATTGCCGGGGACTAGCAACATATCTTTACCATATCTTTTACTGCACTTCTTTTATTTTTTTCTATTTTACTTGGATTTTTAAACATGTACCTTTCACAAGGTCTTTTGTTTGCGTATGCGCAGATCTCAATGAGGAAAAGAACCTGAGCACCAGTTAGATCCTGAAATCGAACGAACGTGCAATCTCAGGAAAAGAGTCCGCCTCCTCGTAGAAAGAAACGAATACCTGGAGGAACAATTAGAAGCAATGGTGAACGAAAGGCACGAAGAAAGAAGGAACAACCAAGGGAATCCCCAAGATGATGATAATCATGCCGGAGATGGAAGGAACGACCAACCTGCCAATCCTCCTGTCGCTGCCGCACGCCGGTCATGCCGAGACTACATGCTCAATGATCATGTGGAACTGGAAATAACCCTGCCAGACGTAGAAGTTGAAAACTTTTAGCTAAAACATGTTATGTTCAGCATGATCAATAACGCTGGCCAATTTAGTGGTGCTGCTACTGAGGATGCTTGGGAGCATCTGAAAACATTCCAGGAAATCTGTTGTTCATTTAGACTACCAGGAGTAAATCCGGAGATACTGAGGCTTCGGTTATTTCCTCATTCATTGAGGGACAGGGCGAAAACTTCGTGGAATAAACTAACGTCGGGTTCAATATGAACTTGGGCAGATTTAACTCGTGAATTTTTGTCTCGTTTTAATCCTTCACATTTATCTGAGGGATTGCGTAACGAAATTGCTACTTTGCAACAGGAAGATGACGAGCCAATGCACGAGGCCTGGAACAGATTTACCACTCTTTTGAGAAACTGCCCTATGCATGGATTCCCTGTTTGGAATCATGTAACTAAATTTTATAATGCTGCCAATTTACAGACTCGTATGAAAATTGATTCAGCAACGAATGGATTGTTGTTGGATAAAGATCCAGAAGATGCAATAGCAGTATTGAAAATTTTGGCTAAGAACGAGGAACAGTTTCCTACAACAAGAAGAGGGGGTAAAAGAGTACTAGCTGTGAAAGATTATGAGGCCGACAATTCTGTAAAAACACAAGTGGCATATCTCACTAAGGCAATGAAAAAGCTTCTGAAAGAAGATTCACAACCTATCTACTCAGCTGAAGAGGTATGCGAAACTTGCGAGGGGAATCACAGTTCGGAAGATTGTCCGATACAGTTAGAAGAAGGGATGTATGTTGGGAACTACAATAAACAGAACTATAATTCCAACAACTACAATCCCAACTGGAGAAAGGATCCCAAGTTCTCCTAGAGCAACCCTAACAATACCCTGAATCCTCAAGCATAGAACACTCAGAATCAGGGGGGACCTAGATTACTGACTCGGCAGCAACCGCAGCAGCAGCAACAACAGCCACCACCTGCCACGACTAGTATACTGGAGCAGACCTTGGCTAAGTTTATGTCTCAAACAGGAACTTACATTGAGAACATGAATCACTTCGTCAAGAAGACTGAGACATTCATGGATAAAACAGAGATGCGGATGACTAACCCTGAAGCTACTCTGAAATCACTGGAGACACGAATGGGTCAGGTTTCCCAACACATTAAACCTAGACAGAATGGAGGATTTCCTAGTGATACTGAAAACGCTAGACAACCCACACATGAGCAGTGTAAAGCTATCACGACAAGGAGTGGGAAGAAATTACCAGGGCCAGAGAAGCAAGCTGAACCGATTAAGGAACCGGCCCTGGAGTCGACTGCCGAGAACACTGCCCCGACAGGCAACAAACAACCTGCTGCCGACGAACCTGTCACGACAGCAGAAGGGACAAAGGAGAAAAACGAAGAATCTAAGCCTCCTCAGATCCGAATGCAGTGGGAAGGACATATTGCTAATTATCGTCCCCCACCCCCTTTTCCTCAGCAGTTACAGAAATTGAAACAGGAATCTCAGCTTAAGAAAATCTACGATATTTTTAAGCAGGTTCACATCAACATACCACTATTAGATGCCGTTAGGGAAATTCCCGGTTATGCCAAATTCCTCAAGGAGGCCATGTCGAAGAAATCCAGGCTTGTGGAATTTGAGACGGTCCAAATGACAGAAGGATGCATGACTATTCTGCACAATCATCCACCCCAGGAAAAGAAGGATCCTGGGAGCTTCATAATACCGTGCATAATCGGAGATAAATTTGTGGGTAAGGCACTTTGTGATCTTGGTGCTAGTATAAATTTAATGCCCAAATCTTTTTTTCAGAAATTAGGTATTGGACGAGCACGCCCCACAACAGTTATGCTGCAGCTATCAGACCGCTCTTACGTGCAACCGGAAGGAAAAATTGAAGATATTCTGGTAAGAGTGGACAAATTTATTTTTCCTGCTGACTTTCTTGTCTTAGATTGTGAAACAGATGAGAATGCACCAATCATCCTGGGGCGACCCTTCTTAGCCACAGGAAGATCACTGATTGATGTAGAAAAGGGAGAACTCACTATGAGAGTAAATGATCAAGAAATCAAGCTGAATGTTCTCCAAGCAATTAAGCACGCTGATGTAGAGGAAGAATGCAAGGCTATCACTGAAGTTATCCTTGACCAACCCTACATCAGGTTGGACGGCCATGACATCAAATTTGGCCACTGCTCCAGCAACCATTTAGATAACTGTCACGGCAGCGACGACGACAGCAGCTCCTTAGAATCTGATACTAAAGATCAAGAGGAGGTAAACAGGATAGGCAATCGTCCAGGTAAGTTATTCGAGCCCTTAAACTATACCTCGAATGAACATATAGTCCAAAAGCCATCAACTGTAGAGCCACATGTTCTAGATCTTAAGCCCCTGCCAGGGCAGCTCAAGTATGTTTTCCTTGGATTAAATGATACGTTGCCCGTGATCATCTCTTCGAAGTTGATGCAGGAACAGGAACATCAACTGATAGGGATGCTGCAACAGCACAAAAAGGCTATTGGATGGACGATAGCTGATATCCAAGGCATCAGTCTGGCACTATGCATGCATAAAATCCTCTTAGAGGATGATCATAAGCCGACCATTGATGCACATAGACGTCTGAACGATGCTATGCGAGAGGTGGTGCGTAAAGAGATCATAAAATGGCTAGATGCTGGAATAATCTATGCCATCTCGGATAGCAAGTGGGTGAGCCCGGTGCAGTGAGTTCCCAAGAAAGGAGGAAAAATCGTGGTAACCAATGAAGAAAACGAGCTAATCCCAACCAGGACTGTGACCGGTTGGAGGGTTTGTATGGACTACCGGAAGCTTAACAAAGCTACCCGGAAGGACCACTTTCCCCTGCCTTTTATTGATCAAATGCTTGATAGATTAACAGGAAAACCTTACTATTGTTTTCTTGATGGATACTCAGGTTATAATCAAATAGCCATTGCACTGGAAGATCAAGAGAAGATCACGTTCACATGCCCATACGGTACTTATGCTTTTCGGAGGATGCCATTTGGACTTTGTAATGCACCAGCAATTTTCCAAAGGTGCATGATGGCAATATTCTCCGATATGGTGGAGGATTTCCTAGAGATATTCATGGATGATTTCTCTGTCTTTGGAGACAATTTTGAAAGCTGCCTTGGCAACCTACAGAAAGTTCTCGAAAGATGTGAGAAAGCAAACTTGGTATTAAACTGGGAAAAATGTCACTTCATGGTGGATGAAGGGATAGTCCTAGGCCATAAAGTGAGCTGTCGCGGCATTAAAGTCGAAAGAGCTAAGATCGAAGTAATCGAAAAGCTGTCGCCACCCACCACAGTCAAGGGAATCAGGAGTTTTTTAGGGCATGCTGGTTTTTATCGAAGGTTTATTGCAAACTTTTCAAAAATCACCAAACTTTTATGCCATCTTCTGGAGCAGAACCGTCCCTTCGACTTCAGCACTGAATGTACTGAGGCATTCAAGGTTCTGAAAGAAAAGCTGGTAACAGCCCCAATAGTACAACCACCAGATTGGAAACTGCCATTTGAGATTATGTGTGATGCTAGTGACTATGTTGTCGGGGCAGCACTTGGGCAGAGGAAAGACAAGCTCTTTCATGTCATATACTATGCTAGTAAAACACTGAATGACGCCCAAGTAAACTACACCACAACAGAGAAGGAACTGCTAGTTGTGGTGTTCTCTATTGACAAGTTCCGTTCTTATATACTTGGAACAAAGGTCATTATCCATACAGACCACACTGTATTGAAGTATCTGTTCACCAAAAAGGATGCAAAGCCTAGACTGATACGTTGGATTCTACTACTGCAAGAGTTCGACCTTGAAATCAAGGAAAAAAAGGGGACATAGAATCAAGTTGCAGATCACTTGTCAAGGTTAGAGAAGGGAAAGAGTCTTCCGGCAGATGAGACACACATACTAGAGACCTTCCCTGACGAGCAGCTGTTCGCTGCCACAAGCACTGCCGCGACAGCCATGGCGGCAGGTAAGTTTTCTGAACGCCCCTGGTATGCTGATTTCGTTAATTATTTAGTTAGCGAAATAATTCCTCCAGAACTTAATTATCAAGCTAGGAAGAGGTTCCAAAATGATGTAAAGCATTATTATTGGGACGAACCTCTTCTTTTCAAATATTGTGCAGATCAGGTTATTAGAAGGTGCATACCACAGGATGAACAGGAAGCTATACTACATCACTGCCATGCTTCACAATATGGAGGACACTTAGGTGGTAACAAAACTGCTGCCAAAGTTTTGCAGTCTGGATTTTACTGGCCGTCACTGTTCAAGGATGGCCAAACATTCTACAAAAATTGTGACAAGTGTCAACGGAATAGAAACATCTCAAGGAGACATGAGATGCCGCTGCAAAACATTCTTGAAGTCGAGATCTTTGATGTTTGGGGGATAGATTTTATAGGACCATTCCCAACTTCATGTTGGAACTTATGCATCCTCTTGGTAGTAGATTATGTGTCCAAATGGGTTGAAGCGATCGCTACTCAGAAAAACGATGCCAAGACGGTTCAGAGGTTTTTGCATAAAAACATTTTTTCCAGATTCGGCATCCCCAAAGCGATCATCAGTGATGAAGGGAAATATTTCGACAATAGGGTTATAGCTGCTGCCTTGAAAAAGTATGGTGTCAAACATCGGACCGCAACAACATACCACCCTCAGACCAATGGACAGGCTGAAATATCCAACAGAGAGGTAAAGAACATCCTTGAGAAAATGGTTAAACCAACTCGGAAGGACTGGTCTGTACACCTCAATGATGCATTATGGGCCTACAGAACAGCGTTCAAAACTCCATTAGGAATGTCACCCTACCGGCTGATTTATGGGAAAACATGCCATCTACCTATTGAGATTGAGCACAGAGCATACTGGGCCATCAAGGCAGTGAATATGGACTTGGAAAAAGCAGGATAGAAAAGGCTGCTTGACTTGAACGAGATAGAAGAAATTCGAGCAATGGCCTATGACAACGCAAGGATTTACAAAGACAAAACAAAGAAGTGGCATGATAAAAAGTTGCTGCCACGACAGTTCTGCCCAGGGCAGCTTATGTTGTTGTTCAACTCTAGGTTGAAGCTCTTCCCAGGGAAGCTAAAGTCTAGGTGGTCCAGCCCATTCCAAGTGGTGCAAGTTTTTCCCCATTGTGCTATCACAATCAGATCTTTAAAAGACGGGCACCAATTTAAAGTCAATGGACAAAGACTGAAGCATTATCAGGGGACTGAAGCCCCAAGAATGCAGGAAGTGGTTACTTTAGGAGATGCCCCTCATGGCATCCCTAATTTAACCTAATTATTATTATTATTATTATTATGATTATTATCTATATATATTAGGTAATTAGAATTATTTTATTTTTAGGAACTAAAGTTTATTTTTATTATTTTTAGGAAATAAAGGAGACAAAGGGAAGAGGAGAAGTGAATCCAGCCCACCATTTTTCCATTAGCCTAAAAAACCCAAATTAGGAGCCTACCGTTACAGATGCTACGACAGACACGAAAAATCCAGCCTATCAACACGCTGTCGCGGCAGACACGCAAACGCGTAACAGACGCGCAGCAGACACAGAAACGCGTGACAAACGCGTCAGAAACCGCGTAAAAGCTGGCCTCCTTATTCGCGCCTAACGTTACAGCTCCAACGGGCAGCAAACTCCCCATCTATATAAACCCCATTTTACTATTCATTTTTCACTCACTTTCACTCTCTCTACTTGTTTCCTCTAGAATTTTTACTTGCTTTCATTTTCTTTACACAGTCCTTGCAACATGAGCACTAGAAACACCCGCCGAAGCTCTGCCTCAGGATCTGCCCCGGCAGCATCCACTCCAAGCTCCTTCCAGATCCGTGATATGTGGGAAGAGAGAGGCTTCATTTACACTTCCAAAATGGGGAACCTGGGGCTACAGCCGTTCATAGCCCAAAAAATCAGAGCCCTGCAGTGGCAGATATTCGTAGAACAACCGGAGGAGATGAACGTGACTCTCGTCCGAAAATTTTATGCTGCCATCGGCAGCAGGAACGCGACAGTAGTTACAGTCCGAGGGAAAGAGGTACGCTTCGAGCCCGAATACATCAACACACTCTACGAATTATATGTGGGACAAAGAGAAGATGGCCACCAAAGATTCCTCGACAGTTTAGAGCCTTCCGACTACGATGCTGTGATGGCATAACTCACAGATGAAGGTACCGAGTGGAACACCAATCTGAAGCATCCGAGAACGGTGAAAAGGGTCCAGCTCACCCCGGAGGCAAAATTGTGGAATGAGTTTATCAAGAAACGGATTATGCCCTCCTCGCACAAACAACCGTCGACCAACCAAGGTTAGCCCTCATCCATTCTATTATAAATAAGAGGCCAATTAACGTTGGCAGATACGTACGGGAGGGTATATTGCAATGTGCTTACCGGCCATCAGGACCACTCTTCTACCCCTACCTCATCACTGCCTTTTGTCGCGGCCACAACGTACCGAGGCTACCGAGGATTTAAGAGTTCGAGGGAAGGGTTGGACCGACAGAAACATACTAAGCCTGATGGAACTCAAAGCTGCCATGCCCCTGTCATCTTTTGATCCTACTGCCATAGCAGCTGAGCCGACAGAGCCCACCAACACCGAGCCTGCTGCCACAGAACCTAGGCAGCCTACTGCAGCAGCTCCTCCAGCTGACACCTCCTCACAAATCCTTGCTGCCATACAAAAAATGGAGGAACGACAGCTCGGCCTCATGAGTTTCATCCGAGACTTCACCACCGCCACGGTACATTTCATCCACACCTCTCTTAATTTCCCTGATGCACTGTTCCCCACTTTCCCAAACCATTACATTGCTGCACCCACCCCTGCCCATACCCCTACCCCTGCTGCCACACCAAAAACGCCATATGTGGCGTCTACTCTAACCCCTGCCACAATAGCTGCAGGCGGCAGCCGCACAGCCGACACATCTGCCAGGGGAACCAAGAGAAAGGAGCCTGAAGATGACCTTGATAGGTATAATGCTAGTTTCTCTTCATCTGAAATCTGGGCGGCATCCGACAACGAGCCCTCTGTCAAGAGGAACTTGTCCAAGGAGTTCACACCAGAAAAACGGCAGAAAAAAGTAGCCGATAAATAAAAATCTAATAGCGGCAGTAGCAGCAGCAGTAGTAGCGGCAGCTGCAGCGAGAGCAGCAACAGCTCCGAGGTTCAGGTAGTGGAGAAACCACCTCATATCTCCCCCACCCGTATTCAACCTCCACGGAGGCCAAAACCAAGAATACTTCTGCCTCTCCCATCCGTCTGCCAGTACCAGCCAAGAAAGTCACTGTCCGCCGGCGAATACAACTCAGCAACAGTAGCAGCAGCGATGACAGCACTTGAAATTTTAAGTTCCTTATCTTATATTGCTGTCTGCCTTTTTATATTTTGTGATGTTGTTTTATTTTTCTTTTTCATCCATGTCATTTGCATTGAGGACAATGCAACCCTCGAGTTTGGGGGTGGCATCCCTCCATTAATGGTGTATGTTTAAGTTTAAAAAAAATTGTGTCTTTTACTTTGTTATTTTTGCTTAAAAATGATGAAAATTTGGCTTAAGTCTTTGAACTGAACTTACCTGCCGTGACAGCCTCTATCGTGGCAGTGCCTTTAGGATAGTTTTAGGAGCAGTTTAGAGCCTTACTATAGTTCTGAATCTTAAACACCATTTGTGACCTTTATACTGTCTAGAACTTTACTGGTAAACTAGAATAGGGAAAAGCTTAATACTTGAGTATCCCCTAGAGGTGTCTAACACTGGCCCCAAAAAGATGAAAGTTGGCATAAAAATTCAAGTTAGAAGTTAAAAGGAAAATAGACTCAATACACCTAGAGGTGCCCGAAATCGGCTCTAGGAAGTTAGATAGAGGTTCCCGAAACCGGCTCTAGTCAAACTTAATGCTAAGAAAAAAGAATCGAGTCTGCATAAAAACTAAAGGAGCCCAAAAATTGGCTCAAAAAAGATGAAAGTTGGCATAAAAATTCAAGTTAGAAGTTTCAGCTATTCTAGTAAACCAAGTGAGTCTAGGCATATAATTGTTCACAAAGCATGCACACACTACACGAGAATTATAACATGGTTCCGAAAAAATCCTGAATTATCAGACAAGGTGTTGCTCACAATAGGGAATGAATGGTAGGTAAGGGAAGGTTCATTGTTTAAAGCCAAACAAAATTGTTGTATTTCTTTTTTAGGTCTAAATTGCTTGAGGGCAAGCAAAAACTTGAGTTTGGAGGTGTGTTGAGTGTGTAAAAGTTATATAAATTACCCCCTATTTAACCCATATTTCTACTGCATTCAAGTATAATTCATTGCATTTAGGTTAGATTTCAGTTACACATCACAAATATATCAATTGACACAGTTTCTACTGAAATTGGTTGCTTTTGCAGGTAGCTACTGTAGCATATGGAGGGTAGGAGAGAAGCAGACGCTGGGCAGTGAAGAAGTAGAGTTGGAACTGGATGTGCAGTCGTGAAGGACGTTGCTGCCATGGCCGCTGCCGTGGCAGCCAAGGACGACAGCGATAGTGAAGGGAAGAAGTGAAGTGGGCCTCGACAGAAAGAGAAAATTAAGCCCATCTGTCGTGGAACACCCTTATATTTTTCCAAGCCCTAGATCAGAATGAAGGCCAAGGCCAAAGTTCAAGGAAGAAACTCCAAGCAAGAAGGAAGGACGAATTAAAGACTTATGCTCTGAAGATTTAGTCCTTAATAGAGTTTTACTTTAATTTAAACTTGTATTCTTGCCATATTATAGAACTTGAACCCAAGGCCTATATAAAGTGTAACACCCCAATTTTGGGCTTAGAGGTTTTGGGTTTGAATCGGACCGGTCGAATTTCAGTTCGAATTTAAAAGGTGGTTTTAGGGAAAGCCTAGTTCGGGATGCATTAAAAATATGGAAAAATATCTTAAAATTCTATTTTATTATATATAAGAGAGTGGTGAAATCAATTTTACAAAATGAGGTTTCAAAATGTGACATTTCAAGTTAGTGACTAAAATGTAATTTTTGAAAAGTTGGTGACTGTTTTAAAAGGATTGAAACTTTGAATCTTTAAGGAGCTAATTTACCCAAGAAGAGTTTTCTCCAGATTTTTCTTAATATTAAACATTTATTAAATGATATTTAATAAAAGCAAAAAGGGGAAATAGATATTTTGGAAGTTCATAACTAACTTTTCTCAAAATTTTCCCTCTTCATTTTCTCTCCCTTTTCTCTCAGCCAAACACATTTCCCCAGCCATTTTCCCTCTGATTTTAACACCTAAAGATGAGATTTCAATCTCCAATTGGTTTCTAATCATTCCTACATCAAATCATTACCATTTGCTTATTGAATTTTCAAGAAATCTTGGCTTTAAACAAGGAGAAACTCACATTTAGAGGTATGAACGTCCTTCTCCTCTAAATACTCAGTTCTTTACTGAAATTCCCAAGTTCTCAATCCTTGATTTGAGTTTTAATAAAGGTTTTTATGTTGTGTTCTTGATCTTGGCTTTAAATGCAAGATTTGGATTTAATTTTGATTAAATTCGTACTAAATGATTGGGCTATGTTTTGAGATGTCTTTTTGATGTTTATTGGATGTATAAATGATGTGAAATTGAGGTTTAGTCAATGCAATCCCGGATAGGTTGATTTTCCTAAGTTTTTGATTGAGTTAATGGTGGTTTTGAGGTGTTTTTGATGTTCTGCTATAGCTGGAGGTATAAGGACGTGATTAGATCCTTTTTGGATGTTAATTGGTGTATAAGTATGTTTGGAATTGATGGATCTTGGCTGGGTAAGGTTGTAGAGGTGTTTGGATGTGATTTCGGTTGTGTTTGGTAGCCGAAATGTGAGTGTTGATGTGAGCAGCGAGTTTAGGTGTCTTGGTTGAAGATGTTAATGCATGATGATGCATTAATCCACTGCTTTGATGTGTTTAAAACAGGGGAGACATCATCGGATCCTTGTGGTGTTGATCCGGAGGCTTGATCGGTGTTTCGGCAAGCTTGCGAAACGGAATTGGTGAGTGAAGTTTGGTTTTCAGCTTTGAAACCAATGTTGGAAGGTTATGGGAGCTTAGTTTAAGTCTAAACAACTTAGCTAAGCTCAAGAGTAAGTTTTTCGAAGAAACTCTCTTGTTGATGAACCATGAGATGGTTGAATGCAATGTGTTTTATTTGCATGTTTAAATTCTGTTTTGAAAGCATATTTTAGCATGTTAATGCTGGTTTTGTAAGCCATGTGTTGAAGGATGCTCAAGGTAAGAGATCCTTGTTTTGAACATTGATAAATGTGGTTTGATACATTGTAATGCATGATGATTAATGGCTTTGTTAAATGCTTTAAAACAGTGGATTAATGATGTTATATGATGTATATTGGCAAGTGATGTGTTGGTTTTAAAGTACTTGAATCGGATATAGTTAGCCGGCTATAGGATTGGGTGCACCGTGAATAAAGTCGCCTTGGATGTTGAGGGGTTGTGATTGTACCGTAAACTCCATCCAAGTACACTAACGAGATGGTTAAGATCATCATGGTGGTTAAAAGTCCATGAGTGGATCTTGTGTTAAGATCACAATGGTGGTTAAAAGTCCATGTGTGGATCTTGTGTTGTATGTCCCGTGTTCTCGTTAGTGATGTTATACAACTACCAATGAGTGATGTTGAGGGGTTGTGATTGTACCATGGTGTCCATCAAGGGTGTTGAGGGGTTGTGATTGTACCATGCTCCACCTTGATATTGGTAGTGTGTATGAAGCGTATGGGACAACGCTTGTAATCCGCGTATCCGATTGTGTTTTTGAGTTGTAAAATGGTTATGATTATCACTTGAAAGCCAATATGACATGTTGATGATTTGAAGCATGAGATGCTTGGTTTGTATGCATAATTGCTTGGTAAATGTTGTTTTGAGACTAAAGGCCTTGAAAAGGTGTTTTTGCAAATACATTATTGTGATGTTTTAATTGAGCATTCCTCACTAAGCTATGTGCTTACGCTCTCTCTTTCTTAAACCAATAATGCAGAGCATTGAAGTGCATTAAGGGCAGCAAGGAGGTCAAGAATCCAAGTGGAGGATTAAGCTCATGTATGGTGAATGTTTTCCTAACACTATTAGCTTTTGGCATTTGGCAATGGGAACCTAAATTGTGTTTTTGGGAGATGTTTTGGACTCCTTAAGTTTGGTTAATGCTTTTGATGATGTTGGAACATGTAAATGGCCTTTTGGTATTTGGTTTTGGTGAATTGATGGTTGCATGGTCTCAAGATAGGATGCATGCCTATAGAATTGGGTTTTTCCTTGAATGATGCCATGATTGTGTTTAGTTGATGCTAATATGTTCCATAAGTGTTTGATGACTTGTGTGTATGTTATGGAGGTCATATGGATATGTTTGATGAGCTGATTGTGTAATAAACCAGCAAAAATTTGCAAATCTGGGCAGCCCGTATTGGAACGGGTGCTACTGTTTCGGAACAGGTGGCCTGAAATGGCCTTGGCGTTTCGAAACAGGTAGGGCTGTTCCGAAACGGATTTGCCACTGCCAAGCCCTATTCCGCAACAAGTTTCGGAACGGTACCGCGTTTCGGAACGGATCTTCCCCGTTTCGGAACACTCGACCGTTGGGCACTGAATTTGATGGTTAAATGTTTTGAAACTCTTACGTTTTGGTCCCAATCTTTGTATATGCAATTGGTTGAGTTTTTGATATCCGTTTGAGATGAAATTTGACAGAGAAGCATGAAATATGATTAATTTCATGTTGGTAACTTTAAAACTGGTTAAGTTCTCTAAATTTTCAGAATTTGCAATTTGGTCCCTAAATTTGTATGTGGTGCAATTGAGTCCCTAAATGTTATCCGATTGCTGTGATTTTTGAGTATGTTCTTTACAAGAATACGCCTAGGGTTATTATGCATTTAGACAAGATTAAAAATAAAAAAGAAGGGTCGTTAATCAAGGTTTACTTTCGGGTTGACTTTAGTTTTCCCCGTGTAATCTTCGTAGTTCGGGTCAACTGTCTAGGCCGGGCTAAGGGGGTTACATTTGGTGGTATCAGAGCTGAGTTCTCGAGTAATTGGGAATGGTTAAGTGGGTGATATGTGTATGATTGCTTTGTATGCTTGTTGAGTGAAAGTATGATGTATGAATTGTAAGAATGTTACAATTGTGGTGTATGCTGTGGTGAAGCATGTTAGAGGGACCCATTGCCAAATCAAAGCTAATGAAATGATTTGTTTTTAGTTGGAAATGAGCTTGAGTACTTGGATTGCTTACGTTGCTGAGCCTGACTTTGTTTATTGCATTGTGATTGCATTGTTTAGTGAATGGGACCTCGTAGAGAGACGAGGATTAATACGCGAGCTATGGCTCAAAATGAGAATGAGGAGAATGATGAAAACGTGGTGGATTTACCTCCTCCACCTGGTGGTGGTGGTGCTGGGGGTGAAGGAGCTAATGTTGCTGCTGGTGCTGGGGTCGCTGGACCTGAAGCTGGGCAGGGGCAAGTTGCTCCTGACATGACAATGCTGATTCAAGCTATTGCTGGAGCCTTTCGGGCGGCGGTAGCTGGAGCTCAAGGAGCTGGGCATCAGGGTGATGCTAATGCTAGACTACCTCTAGAACGTTTGCGTAGTCTGGGAGGGACTGAGTTCGGGTGTTTGTCTGCTGAAGGTTCTGAGTCTTGGTTGGAAAGTACCAAGAGAATCTTAGGACAGATGAACTGCAATGATGTGCAGAAGTTGGGTTGTGTGATATCATTGTTGCATGACGATGCGTATACCTGGTGGACAACCACTATCTCTGGAATGGAGGATGCTGATGTGACTTGGACGTTCTATCTGAACGCGTTCAAGAGGAGGTATCTGGGTGTGCGATACCTGGATGAGAAGAAAATGGAATTCATGTCTCTTACTCAAGGGAGTATGACAGTGGATGAGTACGAGGTTCAGTTTGTCCGACTCAGTCAGTACGCATCTGAGCTTGTTCCTGATGAGCGGGAGAGGTGTGAACGTTTCCGTTATGGTCTGGTGACGGAGGTGAAGACTTATATGCTGGCTGCTGAGTACACTGATTTTGATGTGCTGGTTGGAAGGGCAAAAGACATCGAGTTGAATTTGAGTTTATCTTCTAGAGGTGCTGGTCCTAGTGTGGGCAAGCGAGCTGCTGAGTATAGTTCTGGTGGCAGACGGAACAAGAGAGGACGTGATCGGAAGTATCAGTCTTCAGCTAGGCGAGGTGGTGGAGGGCAAGGTGCGCCTGTTCAGGGAGACAGGGCGAGAGCTGATCCGAACACATGTTGGACATGTGGATCGCGTGGACATCTGAGGCGTGATTGTCCTCGAGCAGCGAGGGAGGTTCAGGCTCCTGTTGTGGTGGCCGGTAACTCGTGCTGGAACTGTGGATCGGCGGATCATATGAGGAGGGAGTGTCCTCTGTTGGCCGGTGGTGGTCAGGGACGTGCTCCTGGAGTTGTGGCACCGCAGAGAGGTCGTGGGCGCGGCCGTGGTAACTTCCAGCGTAGAGAGGATGGTGGAAGGAATGTGGCTCATGTTGTAGCTGTTCAGCCTGAGGGTGGTGGCCAGGCCAGAGTGTATGCTCAGAGAGAGGGGAGGAATGACACGGATGTGATCGCAGGTACTTTTACTTTGCAATCCTTGTCATTACTTTCCTTGATTGATTCTGGATCTACACACTCATACATATTGCGTGAGCATGCTCAATTGCTTGGTTTGCCTGTTGAGTCTTTGGATGTTGGTATGCGTGTAACTAGTTCTTTTGGTGAGACTGTTGTGACACGAAAGCTTTATAGAAGATGTCCCTTAGTTGCGCAAGAGCATGTTTTTCATGTTGATCTTATGGAGTTGCCTTTCTATGGCTTTGATGTAATCCTTGGTATGGATTGGCTTGTTGAGCATCGTGCTGTTGTGGATTTTGAGAATAAGCGAGTTTCGTTGAAACTTGCGGATGATTATGAGGTAGTAGTGGTTGGTGAGAATGTGAAGTTTCTTGCCAATGTGGTGTCTACCTTGGAAGCGAGCCGGATGCTGAGGCAAGGCTGTGAAGCTTACCTTGCCTTCGTGATGAATCCTAGCTCTAAGGAGTTGCGTGTGCAAGATATCAGGACTGTGCGAGATTTTCCTGGTGTGTTTCCGGAGGAGTTGCCTGGATTGCCTCCTAATCGCGAAGTGGAGTTTGGGATTGAGTTGTATGAAAACACAACTCCAGTGTCCATTACTCCTTATCGAATGGCACCTAAAGAGTTGAAAGAGTTGAAGACGCAACTTCAGGAGTTGCTTGATCGTGGTTTCATTCGGCCGAGTGTGTCACCTTGGGGTGCACCGGTCTTGTTTGTGAAGAAGAAGGATGGCACTATGAGAATGTTCATTGATTACCGTCAGCTTAACAAGTTGACTATCAAGAATCGGTATCCATTGCCGAGAATTGATGATCTTTTTGGATCAATTTCGGGGAGCGGCTGTGTTCTCTAAAATTGACTTAAGGTCAGGGTATTACCAGTTGAAGGTGAAGGATGTAGATGTGCCAAAGACAGCTTTCAGAACGAGGTATGGGCATTATGAGTTCTTGGTGATGCCGTTTGGTTTGACGAATGCTCCTGCAGCTTTCATGGACATGATGAATAGAGTATTCCATGAATACTTGGATAAATTTGTCGTGGTGTTCATTGATGATATTCTTGTGTACTCACGTACTGAGGAGGAGCATGAAGGGCATTTGAGAGTTGTGCTACAGGCTTTGTTGGAGAAGCAGCTTTATCCTAAGCTGAGCAAGTGTGAGTTCTGGCTTAGAGAGGTTGTGTTTCTTGGTCATGTGGTTTCCGCGGAGGGGATTCGTGTTGATCCTCAAAAGATTGAGGCAGTGATTAATTGGAAGCCTCCTAAGTCTGTTCATGAAGTCCGTAGTTTCCTGGGTTTGGCAGGATACTACCGAAGGTTCGTGGATGGGTTTTCCAAGATTGCTGCACCTTTGACGAAGTTGTTGCAGAAGGATGTTAAGTTTGAGTGGAAGGAAGCGAGACAACAAGCTTTTGAGAAGCTTAAGGCAGCTTTGACGCAAGCTCCTATCTTGGTTCAACCTGAATCAGGGAAAGAGTTTGTGGTGTATAGTGATGCGTCCTACGTTGGTTTGGGATGTGTGTTGATGCAAGAGGGTAAGGTGGTGGCTTATGCATCATGGTAGTTGAAGGTGCATGAGCGCAGTTATCCTACGCAAGACATTGAGTTAGCTGCGGTGGTTTTTGCTTTGAAAATTTGGGGACATTACCTGTATGGTGAAAAGTGTACGGTGTACACGGACCACAAGAGTTTGAAGTATCTGATGTCTCAGAAAGAGTTGAATCTTAGGCAACGACGTTGGGTGGAGTTGCTTAAGGATTATGATTTGACGATCGAATACCATCCGGGTAAAGCTAATGTTGTAGCGGATGCCCTGAGTAGGAAGGTAGCTGTGGAGTTGAGGGCTATGTTTGCCAGTTTGAGTATTTCGCGTGATGGTGGTCTTGTGGCTGAGTTGCAGGTGAAACCATCCTTGGTTCAGTTGATTAAGGAAAAGCAGTTGTTGGATGATTCCTTGGTGCCACATGTTCAGGATATTGCAGAGGGTAGGCCATCGGATTTCTGCTTTAATGATGATGGAGTTTTGTGTTTTGGGAGTCAGATAGTAGTGCCCAATGATGCTGAGTTGAGGCGTGCTATTCTGACTGAAGGTCATAGTAGTCCTTTTGCTATGCACCCTGGTAGTACTAAGATGTACCGCGATCTTCGTGATGAGTACTATTGGGTGGGTTTAAAGAAGGATGTTGCTGAGTTTGTAAGCAAGTGCATGGTTTGCCAGCGAGTTAAAGCTGAGCATCAGTTTCCTTCAGGGTTGTTGCAACCGTTGAGGATTCCTGAGTGGAAGTGGGAAAGGGTTACCATGGACTTTGTGTCTGGTTTGCCTTTGTCGCCATCGAAGAAGAATTCGGTGTGGGTGATTGTGGATCGCCTGACGAAGTGTGCGCATTTCTGGCCTGTGCATACTACGTACACTTTGGATAAGCTTGCGGAAGTGTACATTGCTGAGATTGTACGGCTGCATGGTGTGCCAAGGTCGATTGTGTCGGATAGAGATCCGAGGTTTACCTCGCGTTTCTGGCAGTGTTTACATCAGGCTTTGGGTACACGGTTGAATTTCAGTACTTCTTATCATCCGCAGTCGGATGGACAGTCTGAGCGTGTTATTCAGGTGTTGGAGGATATGTTGAGGTGCTGCATGATTGAGTTTCAGGGTTCTTGGGAGAAACATCTGCCTTTGGTGGAGTTTGCCTATAATAACAGTTATCAGGCAAGTATTCAAATGGCACCTTATGAAGCTTTGTACGGGAGGAAGTGTAGGACTCCACTTTGTTGGGCTGAAACGGGTCAGAAGTTGGTTTCGATGCCAGCTTTGTTGAAGGGAACCACCGAGAAGGTGAAGCTCATTTGTGAGCGTTTGAAGGCAGCTTCTGATCGGCAAAAGTCTTACGCGGACTTGAAGCGTAAGGAGATTGAGTATGCAGTGGGTGACCGTGTGTTTTTGAAAGTTTCGCCTTGGAAAAAGGTGATGAGATTTGGCCGAAAGGGCAAGTTGAGCCCTAGGTACATTAGACCATACGAGGTGATTGAGCGTGTGGGTCCTGTTGCGTACAAGTTGAGGTTACCGCAAGAGTTAGAAAAGATTCATGATGTGTTTCATGTTTCTATGCTTCGGAAGTATAGATCGGATCCTTCGCATGTGATGCCTGTGGAGGAAGTGGAGTTGAATCCGGATTTGACCTATGATGAGGAACCGGTGAAGATTCTGGATTCGGATAGTAAAGTTCTTCGAGGCAAGACCATTGAGTTGGTAAAGGTGTTGTGGAAGCATCGTGGTGCTGAGGAAGCCACGTGGGAACGGAAGGATGACATGTTGAAGCAGTTTCCGTACCTCTTTCCTTCAGGTAAATTTCGAGGACGAAATTTCTTAAGGGGGGAGAGTTGTAACACCCCAATTTTGGGCTTAGAGGTTTTGGGTTTGAATCGGACCGGTCGGATTTCGGTTCGAATTTAAAAGGTGGTTTTAGGGAAAGCCTAGTTCGGGATGCATTAAAAATATGGAAAAATATCTTAAAATTCTCTTTTATTATATATAAGAGAGTGGTGAAATCAATTTTACAAAATGAGGTTTCGAAATGTGACATTTCAAGTTAGTGACTAAAATGTAATTTTTGAAAAGTTGGTGACTGTTTTAAAAGGATTGAAACTTTGAATCTTTAAGGAGCTAATTTACCCAAGAAGAGTTTTCTCCAGATTTTTCTTAATATTAAACATTTATTAAATGATATTTAATAAAAGGAAAAGGGGAAATAGATATTTTGGAAGTTCATAACTAACTTTTCTCAAAATTTTCCCTCTTCATTTTCTCTCCCTTTTCTCTCAGCCAAACACATTTCCCCAGCCATTTTCCCTCTGATTTTAACACCTAAAGATGAGATTTCAATCTCCAATTGGTTTCTAATCATTCCTACATCAAATCATTACCATTTGCTTATTGAATTTTCAAGAAATCTTGGCTTTAAACAAGGAGAAACTCACATTTAGAGGTATGAACGTCCTTCTCCTCTAAATACTCAGTTCTTTACTGAAATTCCCAAGTTCTCAATCCTTGATTTGAGTTTTAATAAAGGTTTTTATGTTGTGTTCTTGATCTTGGCTTTAAATGCAAGATTTGGATTTAATTTTGATTAAATTCGTACTAAATGATTGGGCTATGTTTTGAGATGTCTTTTTGATGTTTATTGGATATATAAATGATGTGAAATTGAGGTTTAGTCAATGCAATCCCTGATAGGTTGATTTTCCTAAGTTTTTGATTGAGTTAATGGTGGTTTTGAGGTGTTTTTGATGTTCTGCTATAGCTGGAGGTATAAGGACGTGATTAGATCCTTTTTGGATGTTAATTGGTGTATAAGTATGTTTGGAATTGATGGATCTTGGCTGGGTAAGGTTGTAGAGGTGTTTGGATGTGATTTCGGTTGTGTTTGGTAGCCGAAATGTGAGTGTTGATGTGAGCAGTGAGTTTAGGTGTCTTGGTTGAAGATGTTAATGCATGATGATGCATTAATCCACTGCTTTGATGTGTTTAAAACAGGGGAGACATCATCGGATCCTTGTGGTGTTGATCCGGAGGCTTGATCGGTGTTTCGGCAAGCTTGCGAAACGGAATCGGTGAGTGACGTTTGGTTTTCAGCTTTGAAACCAATGTTGGAAGGTTATGGGAGCTTAGTTTAAGTCTAAACAACTTAGCTAAGCTCAAGAGTAAGTTTTTCGAAGAAACTCTCTTGTTGATGAACCATGAGATGGTTGAATGCAATGTGTTTTATTTGCATGTTTAAATTCTGTTTTGAAAGCATATTTTAGCATGTTAATGCTGGTTTTGTAAGCCATGTGTTGAAGGATGCTCAAGGTAAGAGATCCTTGTTTTGAACATTGATAAATGTGGTTTGATGCATTGTAATGCATGATGATTAATGGCTTTGTTAAATGCTTTAAAACAGTGGATTAATGATGTTATATGATGTATATTGGTAAGTGATGTGTTGGTTTTAAAGTACTTGAATCGGATATAGTTAGCCGGCTATAGGATTTGGTGCACCGTGAATAAAGTCGCCTTGGATGTTGAGGGGTTGTGATTGTACCGTAAATTCCATCCAAGTACACTAACGAGATGGTTAAGATCATCATGGTGGTTAAAAGTCCATGAGTGGATCTTGTGTTAAGATCACAATGGTGGTTAAAAGTCAATGTGTGGATCTTGTGTTGTATGTCTCGTGTTCTCGTTAGTGATGTTATACAACTACCAATGAGTGATGTTGAGGGGTTGTGATTGTACCATGGTCTCCATCAAGGGTGTTGAGGGGTTGTGATTGTACCATGCTCCACCATGATATTGGTAGTGTGTATGAAGCGTATGGGACAACGCTTGTAATCCGCGTATCCGATTGTGTTTTTGAGTTGTAAAATGGTTATGATTATCACTTGAAAGCCAATATGACATGTTGATGATTTGAAGCATGAGATGCTTGGTTTGTATGCATAATTGCTTGGTAAATGTTATTTTGAGACTAAAGGCCTTGAAAAGGTGTTTTTGCAAATGCATTATTGTGATGTTTTAATTGAGCATTCCTCACTAAGCTATGCGCTTACGCTCTCTCTTTCTTAAACCAATAATGCAGAGCATTGAAGTGCATTAAGGGCAGCAAGGAGGTCAAGAATCCAAGTGGAGGATTAAGCTCATGTATGGTGAATGTTTTCCTAACACTATTAGCTTTTGGCATTTAGCAATGGGAACCTAAATTGTGTTTTTGGGAGATGTTTTGGAGTCCTTAAGTTTGGTTAATGCTTTTGATGATGTTGGAACATGTAAATGGCCTTTTGGTATTTGGTTTTGGTGAATTGATGGTTGCATGGTCTCAAGATAGGATGCATGCCTATAGAATTGGGTTTTTCCTTGAATGATGCCATGATTGTGTTTAGTTGATGCTAATATGTTCCATAAGTGTTTGATGACTTGTGTGTATGTTATGGAGGTCATATGGATATGTTTGATGAGCTGATTGTGTAATAAACCAGCAAAAATTTGCAATTCTGGGCAGCCCGTATTAGAACGGGTGCTACTGTTTCAGAACATGTGGCCTGAATTGGCCTTGGCGTTTCGAAACAGGTAGGGCTGTTCCGAAATGGATTTGCCACTGCCAAGCCCTGTTCCGCAACAAGTTTCAGAACGGTCCCGCATTTCGGAACGGATCTTCCCCGTTTCGGAACACTCGACCGTTGGGCACTGAATTTGATGGTTAAATGTTTTGAAACTCTTACGTTTTGGTCCCAATCTTTGTATATGCAATTGGTTGAGTTTTTTATATCCGTTTGAGATGAAATTTGACAGAGAAGCATGAAATATGATTAATTTCATGTTGGTAACTTTAAAACTGGTTAAGTCCTCTAAATTTTCAGAATTTGCAATTTGGTCCCTAAATTTGTATGTGGTGCAATTGAGTCCCTAAATGTTATCCGATTGCTGTGATTTTTGAGTATGTTCTTTACAAGAATACAGCTAGGGTTATTATGCATTTAGACAAGATTATAAATAAAAAAGAAGGGTCGTTAATCAAGGTTGACTTTCGGGTTGACTTTGGTTTTCCCCGTGTAATCTTCGTAGTCCGGGTCAACTGTCTAGGCCGGGCTAAGGGGGTTACATTTGGTGGTATCAGATCTGAGTTCTCGAGTAATTGGGAATGGTTAAGTGGGTGATATTTGTATGATTGCTTTGTATGCTTGTTGAGTGAAAGTATGATGTATGAATTGTAAGAATGTTACAATTGTGGTGTATGCTGTGGTGAAGCATGTTAGAGGGACCCATTGCCAAATCAAAGCTAATGAAATGATTTATTTTTAGTTGGAAATGAGCTTGAGTACTTGGATTGCTTACCTTGCTGAGCCTGACTTTGTTTATTGCATTGTGATTGCACTGTTTAGTGAATGGGACCTCGTAGAGAGACGAGGATTAATACGCGAGCTATGGCTCAAAATGAGAATGAGGAGAATGCTGAAAACGTGGTGGATTTACCTCCTCCACCTGGTGGTGGTGGTGCTGGGGGTGAAGGAGCTGGTGTTGCTGCTGGTGCTGGGGTCGCTGGACCTGAAGCTGGGCAGGGGCAAGCTGCTCCTGACATGACAATGCTGATTCAAGCTATTGCTGGAGCCTTTTGGGCGGCGGTAGCTGGAGCTCAAGGAGCTGGGCATCAGGGTGATGCTAATGCTAGACTACCTCTAGAACGTTTGCGCAGTCTGGGAGGGACTGAGTTCAGGGGTTTGTCTGCTGAAGGTTCTGAGTCTTGGTTGGAAAGTACCAAGAGAATCTTAGGACAGATGAACTGCAATGATGTGCAGAAGCTGGGTTGTGTGATATCATTGTTGCATGACGATGCGTATACCTGGTGGACAACCACTATCTCCGGAATGGAGGATGCTGATGTGACTTGGACGTTCTTTCTGAACGCGTTCAAGAGGAGGTATTTGGGTGTGCGATACCTGGATGAGAAGAAAAGGGAATTCATGTCTCTTACTCAAGGGAGTATGACAATGGCTGAGTACGAGGTTCAGTTTGTCCGACTCAGTCAGTACGCACCTGAGCTTGTTCCTTATGAGCGGGATAGGTGTGAACGTTTCCGTTATGGTCTGGTGACGGAGGTGAAAACTTATATGCTGGCTGCTGAGTACACTGATTTTGATGTGCTGGTTGGAAGGGCAAAGGACATCGAGTTGAATTTGAGTTTATCTTCTAGAGGTGCTGGTCCTAGTGTGGGCAAGCGAGCTGCTGAGTATAGTTCCGGTGGCGGACGGAACAAGAGAGGACGTGATCGGAAGTATCAGTCTTCAGCTAGGCGAGGTGGTGGAGGGCAAGGTGCGCCTGTTCAGGGAGACAGGGCGAGAGCTGATCCGAACACATGTTGGACATGTGGATCGCGTGGACATCTGAGGCGTGATTGTCCTCGAGCAGCGAGGGAGGTTCAGGCTCCAGTTGTGGTGGCCGGTAACTCGTGCTGGAACTGTGGTTCGGCGGATCATATGAGGAGGGAGTGTCCTCTGTTGGCCGGTGGTGGTCAGGGACGTGCTCCTGGAGTTGTGGCACCGCAGAGAGGTCGTGGGCGCGGCCGTGGTAACTTCCAGCGTAGAGAGGATGGTGGAAGGAATGTGGCTCATGTTGTAGCTGTTCAGCCTGAGGGTGGTGGCCAGGCCAGAGTGTATGCTCAGAGAGAGGGGAGGAATGACACGGATGTGATCGCAGGTACTTTTACTTTGCAATCCTTGTCATTACTTTCCTTGATTGATTCTGGATCTACACACTCATACATATTGCGTGAGCATGCTCAATTGCTTGGTTTGCCTGTTGAGTCTTTGGATGTTGGTATGCGTGTAACTAGTTCTTTTGGTGAGACTGTTGTGTCACGAAAGCTTTATAGAAGATTTCCCTTGGTTGTGCAAGAGCATGTTTTTCATGTTGATCTTATGGAGTTGCCTTTCTATGGCTTTGATGTAATCCTTGGTATGGATTGGCTTTCATGTATCCATGCTTCGGAGGTATAGATCGGACCCTTCGCATGTCATGCATGTGGAGGAAGTTGAGTTGAAACCAGATTTGACATATGATGAGGAACCTGTTGAGATTCTGGATTCGGACAGTAAGGTTCTCCGTGGTAAGACCATTGAGCTTGTCAAGGTGTTGTGGAGAAATCGTGGTGTTGAGGAAGCCACGTGGGAAAGGAAGGAAGACATGAAGAAGCAATTTCCTTACCTTTTTCCTCCAGGTAAATTTTGAAGACGAAATTTCTTAAGAGGGGGAGAGTTGTAACGCCCCGGTTTTGGGCCTAGATGTTTTAGAGTTCAAATCGGACCAGTCGAGAACGGTTCGAATCTTAAAGGGAGATTTAGGGAACACCTAGGTCGGGATGCTTTAAAAATATGGAAAAATACCTAAAAATCCTCATTTATTATCTGAATGGTTATGGTGAAAACAATTTTACAAAATAAGGTTTGGAAATACTACATTTCGGTGTAGTGACCAAATCGCAGTTTTTGCAAAAGTTAAATAGTGACTATTTTGTAAAGGATTGAAACTTTGAATCTTTAAGGAGCTAATTTTATCAAAATGTTTTTAATCATATTTCTTATTATTTTGGGTGATTTTAATAATGTTTTAATTAAAGGAAAAACTATCTTTGACTTTTCATAACTACCTTACGTCAATTTTCTCTCATTTCATTTTCTCTTAATTTCTTTTCAGCCAAACACATTTCCTCCATCAATTAGCCTTTGGTTTTCAACCCTTTTGATAAGATTTCAATCTTCTTTTGATTCCTAATCTTTTCCTCACCAAATCCTCTTGTTTTTACATTGGATTTTCAAGAAAACTTGCCCAAATCAAGGAGAAATCAACCATTAGAGGTAAGCTTCGTCCTTCTCCTCTAATGATCAGTTCTTTACAGAAATTTCCAAGTTATCAATTCTTTGTTAATGATTTTTGAGTTGCTTTAATGTTAGAAACAAGAAATTGTATAAAAACTCAAGGTTTTTTGGAGAGATCTTGATGGTTTTCGTGGTTGATGGTTAAGCTCTGTTTTGAGGTTGTTTTCAAATGTATTTTGGATGGTAATTGATGTTATAAATGAGGTTTTAACAAACAAATCTCGAATACGTTTGGATTCCTAAGTTTTGCTTGCTAGAATGGTGGTTTTGGGGGTAGTTTTGGTGTTCTGTTATAGCTGGAGGTATAAGGACGAGTTTGTGGTGGTTTTTTATGTTGATTGATGTTTAGAAATGATTAGAAGTGATAGATCTTGGCCGGGCTTTGTTTTGGGAGAGTTTGGAGATGATTTCGGTTGTTTTTGGTACCCGAAATGAGGTTCTTGAGTAGAGCAGCTAGTTTAGGTGTGTGGCTGATGATTTCAATGCATGATGATGCATTAATCCTCTGATCTTATGTGTTATAAACAGGGGAGACATCTTCGGACGCCTTCGGTGTTGATCTGGGAGCTTAGATAGTGTTTCGACGAACAAACGAAACGTAATCGGTGAGTGCGAACGGTTTTAGAAGTCCTTGAGGGACAAAGAAACAAGGTTTGGGGATTTAGGAAATGTTTGAAACACCTTCCTAAGTCCGAAAGTAAGTATTGGCTAGATTGCTCTCATTTATGTGGTGGTTGCCCCTAAAATGCTTTTACATACTCATGGTTTGAGATAGATAAATTACTATTGTTTTTATGCATGATTTGTAGCATGAGATGATGCTTGAAATGATTTCATGAAATAACATGTTGCATTGACGAGTTTTGAGCTTTTGTTTTAATGCATGGCAAATGTTATGGTTTTGAAATGAGATGAGAAAGATTTGAGAAATGTTGCATGAAAAACAGTAGGTGAGATGATGTTTTGACATAATATATTGGCATAGAAGATGAGATACTTACCAGATATAATTGATCGATCAATAGGATGAGAGTGCACTATAAATTTAATGCCCCAATTTGGGGCTAGATGTTTTAGAGTCCGAATCGGACCGGTCGAGAACGATTCGAATCTTAAAGGGAGATTTAGGGAACACCTAGTTCGGGATGCTTTAAAAATATGGAAAAATATCTAAAAATCCTCATTTATTATATGAATGTTTATGGTGAAATCAATTTTAAAAAATAAGGTTTGGAAATACTACATTTTGGTGTAGTGACCAAATCACAGTTTTTGCAAAAGTAAAATAGTGATTGTTTCTAAAGGATTGAAACTTTGAATCTTTGAGGAGCTAATTTTACCAGAATATTTTTAATCAGATTTCTCCTTATTTTGGGTGATTTTAATAATATTTTAATTAAGGGAAATAAAGATAATTAAAAGGAAAACTATCTTTGACTTTTCATAACTACCTTTCATCAATTTTCTCTCATTTCATTTTCTCTCAATTTCTTTTCAGCCAAACACATTACCTCCATCAATTAGCCTTTTATTTTCATTCCTTTTGATGGGATTTCAATCTCCTTTTGATTCCTAATCTTTTCCTCACCAAATCCTCTTGTTTTCACATTGGATTTTCAAGAAAACTTGCCCAATTCAAGGAGAAATCAACCATTAGAGGTAAGCTTCGTCCTTCTCCTCTAATGATCAGTTCTTAACTGAAATTCGAAAGTTATCAATCCTTTGTTAATGATTTTTGAGTTGCTTTAATGTTAGAAACAAGAAATTATATTAAAACTCGTGGTTTTTGGAGAGATCTTGATGATTTTCGTGGTTGATGGTTAGGCTCTGTTTTGAGGTTGTTTTCTAATGTATTTTGGAGGTTAATTGATGCTATAAATGAGGTTTTATCAAACAAATCCCGAATAGGCTTGGATTCCTAAGTTTTGTATGCTAGAATGGTGGTTTTTGGGGTGATTTTGGTGTTCTGTTATAGCTGGAGATATAAGGACGAGTTTGTGGTGGTTTTTGATGTTGATTGATGTTCAGAAATGATTAGAAGTGGTAGATCTTGGTTGGGCTTTGTTTTGGAAGAGTTTGGAGATGATTTCGATTGTGTTTAGTAGCCGAAATGTGGTTCTTGAGTAGAGCAGCGAGTTTAGGTGTGTGGCTGATGATTTCAATGCATGATGATGCATTAATCCTCTACTCTTATGTGTTATAAACAGGGGAGACATTTTCGGACGCATTTGGTGTTGATCTGGGAGCTTAGATAGCGTTTCGGCGAGCAAGCGAAACGTAATCAGTTAGTGCGAATGGTTTTAGAAGTCCTTGAGGGACAAAGAAACAAGGTTTGGTGATTTAGGAAAGGTTTGAAATACCTTCCTAAGTCCGGAAGTAAGTATTGGCTTGATTGCTCTCTTATATGTGGTGGTTGCCCCTAAAATGCTTTTACACGCTCATGGTTTGAGATAGATAAATTCCTACTATTTTTATGCATGATTTGTAGCATGAGATGATGCTTGAAATGATTTCATGAAATAACATGTTGCATTGTTGAGTTTTGAGCTTCTGTTTTAAAGCTTGGCAAATGTTATGGTTTTGAAATGACATGAGAAAGATTTGAGAAATGTTGCATGAAAACAGTAGGTGAGATGATGTTTTAACATAATATATTGGCATAGAAGATGAGATACTTACCGGATATAATTGATCGATCAATAGGATGAGAGTGCACTATAAACTAAAAATTTGTATGTGCTTTTTGGTTTAATCGAAAGGGAGAGACCGATAATGGGCATTCCATCGGGTAGGACTTGGTGAAATATCCAAGCTTTGTGGCGATGAGAGATTCCGCCATGTGAATACGATGATGTGAGATTCCACCGGAAATTATGTTTACTAGACAATTGAGTACGGTGATGTGAGATTCCACCGGAAGCATCTAGTTGTTTTAGAATGTGTCTGCATATCCGAGTAGTAATGAGATGTGAAATGCCAATATAATATATGAAAATGCTTTTGAATCACATGTACCTATTGATGAGATGATTTATGCTATGAGAAATGCATATGAGATTTGTGTATGAAATGCTTTGGTTTTTACAAGCTTGTGTATGGCCTTGCCATGAGATTTTCATTGGTTTAAATGCATGAGATAGAATTGAGGTACATGTGTTTTCAATGAAGTGTTGCTTTGAAATGGTTTTCAAGCATGAGATAGAATGAGCATGTTGTAGAAAAGGCTTTCTAGAAAGTGTTTTGATTAATGCATTATTGTGTTGGTTTTCTTTAGAGCATGCCTCACTAAGCAAATGTGCTTAAGCTCTCTTTTGCCAATAATACGGATAATTGAAGTGTTTTTGGGCAGCGAGAAGGTTAAGAACATCCAAGGAAGTGCAAAGCTCATGTATGGTTATGTTTTTATACACTTTAGTTTTGATATTTGGCAATGAGACTTCAAGGTTGTATTTGGGAGATGTGTTTTGAACTCCCTATGTTTGTGGCATGTTTGTTGTAACGCCCCAATTTTGGGCTTGGAAGTTTAGGGTCTGAACCGGACCGGTCTGATTTTTGGTTCGAATATAAAAGGTGGTTTTAGGGAAAGCCTAGTTCGGGATGCATTAAAAATATGGAAAAATATCGAAAAATCCTCTTTTAATATATATAAGAGAGTGGTGAAATTAATTTTACAAAATAAGGTTTGGAAGTGTGACATTTCGAAATAGTGACTAAACTGTAATTTTTGAAAAGTTCAGTGGTGACTGTTTTGTAAGGATTAAAACTTTGAATCTTTAAGGAGCTAATTTACCCAAGGAAGGATTTCTCCAGATTTTTCTTAATTTTAATTACTCATTTAATGTTTAATTAATTTAAAGAAAAGAGGGAAAACCATATTTTAGTTTTCATAACTAACTTTTGCTAAAATTTTCCCATTTCATTTTCTCTCAAAATTCTCTCAGCCAAACATAATTCCACAGCAGCTTTTCTTTTGATTTTCACTCTAAATGATGAGGTTTCAATCATCAATTGATTCCTAAGCTTTACTACATCAAATCCTCTTCATTTGCTCATTGAATTTTCAAGGATTTTGGCTCTAAACAAGGAGAAAACTACATTTAGAGGTAAGGATGTTCTTCTCCTCTAAATATTCAGTTCTTTATTGAAATTCCCAAGTTCTCAATCCTTAAATTAAGTTTTATAAAAAGGTTTTGATGATGTGATCTTGATTTTGGCTTAAACTCAAGATTTGGATTTAATCTTGAAGAAATTCGTAATGAATGTTTGGGCTCTGTTTTGAGATGTCTTTTTAAAGTATTTTGGATGTTTAATGATGTGTAATTGAGGTTTAATCAATGCAATCCCGAATAGGTTGATTTTCCTAAGTTTTTACTTGTGAAAATGGTGATTTATGGGGTGATCTTGGTGTTCAGTTATTGCTGGAGGTATAAGGACGAGTTTAGATCCTTTTTGGATGTTAATTGATGTTTAAGAATGTTTAGAAGTGATGGATCTTGGCTGGGTAATGTTGTGGATGAGTTTGGATGTGATTTCGGTTGTGTTTGGTAGACGAAATGTTAGATTTGTTGAGAGCAGCGAGTTTAGGTGTTGTGGCTGAAGATTTTAATGCATGATGATGCATTAATCCTCTGCTTTGATGTGTTTAAAATAGGGGAGGCACATTCGGATCCTTTTGGTGTTGATCCGGAGGCTTGAACGGCGTTTCGGCGAGCTTGCGAAACGGAATTGGTGAGTGAAGTTTGGTTTTCAGCTTTAAAACCAATGGTTGAAGGTTTTGGGGAACTTAGTTTAAGTCTAAGCAACTTAACTAAGCTCAAGAGTAAGTTTTCGGAGAAACTCTCTCTTTGATGAACCATGAGATGGTTGGATGCAATGTGTTTATTTTTGCATGTTTAAATTCTGTTTTGGAAGCATGTTTTAGCATGATTAATGATGGTTTTGAAAGCCATGTGTTGAAGGATGCTCAAGGTAAGAGATCCTTGGTTTGATATTGATAAATGTGGTTTTGATGCATAGTGATGCATGATGGTTTAATTGCTTTGATTAATGCTTTAAAACAGTTGAATGTTGATGATAAATGATGTATATTGGCAAGTGATGTTTGGTTTTAAAGTATTTGAATCGGATATAGTTAGCCGGCTATAGGATTGGGTGCACCGTGAATAAAGTCGCCTTGGATGTTGAGGGGTTGTAATGGTACCGAAAAATCCATCCAAGTACACTAACGAGATGTCTAAGATCACAATGGTGGTTAAAAGTCCATGTGTGAATCTTGTGTTGTGTGTCACGTGTTCTCGTTAGTGATGTTATACAACTACCGATGAGTAATGTGGAGGAGTTGTAATTGTACCGTTAAACTCCATCACGGGTGTTGAGGGGTTGTGATTGTACCAGTAAACTCCACCTTGTGTTCGGTAGTGTGTATGAAGCGTATGGAACAACGCTTGTAATCCGCGTATCCGATTGTGTTTTATGTTGAAAATGGTTATGGTATCACTTGAAAGCCAATATGACATGTTAATGTTAATGAAGCATGAGATGCTTGTTGTGTATGCATTGTGGCATGAGAAGTGATGTTATGATTTTAAAGGCCTTTGAAAGGTGTTTTATAAAGTGCATTATTGTGTTGTTTCATTAGAGCATGCCTCACTAAGCATTTGTGCTTATGCTCTCTTTCTTGAACCAATAATGCAGAGAATTGAAGTTCTTTAAGGGCAGCAAGGAGGCTAAGAATCCAAGGAAAGGCTAAGCTCATGTATGGTGACTATTTTTACAACATTATTAGATTTTGGTATTTGGCAATGGGAACCTAGGTTGTGTTTTTTGGGAGATATTTTGGACTCCCTGAGTTTGGTATGATACCTATGATGTTTTGGGATTGTAAATGGCCATTATGGTGATTGCTTTGATGTTTGGTTGGTTTGAATATTAGGATGCATGCCTATAGACTTGTGGTTTTTCCTAATTAATACCATGAATGTGTTTTGATGATGCAAGTATGATCCTTAAATGTATGATGACTTGTTGGCATGATTAGGAGGTCATAGGGATGTGTTTGAGTGGTTAATTGCATGTTAAACCAGCAAAATCTGCACTTTCTGGGCAGTCCGTATCGGAACGGGCACTACCGTTTCGGAACGGGGGCCTGTAATGGCCTTCGTGTATCGAAACAGGTAGAGGGCGTTTCGAAACGGATTTGCCACTGTCAAGCCCTGTTTCGAAACAGGTCTCGAAACGAACCCGCGTTTTGGAATGGTCAACCCCTGATCCGAAACACTTGACCGTTGGGCACTGATTTGAATGGTTTAAGGTTTGCAAGCTTTACGTTTTAGTCCTGAATTTTGTATATACAATTGCTGGAGTTTAGGATTTCCGTTTGAGGTGAAATTTGACAGAGTAGCATGTAATATGACTAATTTCATAATGGTAACTTAATAATCATTTAAATCCTCTTAATTTACAGAATTTACATTTTGGTTCCCAAATGTTGTAATTTGTGCAATTGAGTCCCTTAACGTTTTCCGATCGCTGTGCTTTTCAAGTATGCTCTTCTCAAGGGTACTCTTAGGTTTAATATGCATCTAGACAAGTTTAAAAAGAAAAAAGGGTCGTTAATCAAGGTTGACTTTCGAGTTAACTTTGGTTTTCCCCGTGTAATCTTCGTAGTTCGGGTCAACCGCCTAGGCCGGGCTAAGGGGGTTACATTTGTGATGGCTTTTATGAGTTGTAAATGGCCCTATTGGTTGGTTTGAGGTTTGAGAGCTCATATTTGAATTTGTAACTAGGAAGCATGCCTTTAGATTGAATGTTTTTGTGTTTGATGCCATGCTCTAGCTTAAAGGTCTTAAATATGTTCCTTAGTATCAAAATGAGTTGTTGGTATGATGTGATGCTCTTTGAAGCATGTTTGAATTGTTTAAAAGGTGAAAAACCAGCAATTTCTTCTTTCACTGGGCAAAGTGTATCGAAACACCCTCAACTGTTTCGAAACGAGGGCTTGTAATGGCCATAGTGTTTCGGAACAGTTGAAGCTGTTTCGAAACAGTTTGGCTACTGGTGAGGCCTGTTTCGATACCGGTCTTGGAACACACCCGAGTACCAAAACGGTCAACACCGTTCCGATATGGGCGTTTCGGTACGAGGGATTGGTGTTTCGAAACGGATGACCGTTGGTTGAAATTTTTGAATTGTTTTAAGTTTCCATGTTTTACGTTTTAGTCCTAAATGTTGTGGATGCAATTGCTTGGCTCGGAATGCCATTTTAAGCTAAAATTTGACAGAGAGCATGTAATATGACTAATTACACATTGGTAAACCTAAAATATGCAAAGTCCTTATAATTTCTAAAAATTACATTTCGGTCCCTAAACGTGTAACTTATGCAATTGGGTCCCTAAATGATTTCTGATCGTTGTGCCTTTCTCTTCCATGATTCTTGGGTGTTCACATAGGCTTAATGTGCATCTAGAAAAGATTAAAAAGAAAAAAAGGTCGTTAATCAAGGTTGACTTTGGTTTTCCCTGTGTAATCTTCGTAGTTCGGGTCAAGCGTCTAGGCCGGGCTAAGGGGGCTACATTTGTTGGTATCGGAGCCACGTTATCGAATAATTAGGGTTTGGAATGTGGTTATTGTATGTGGTTATGTATGATTGTGACTTTTCGGTGAAAGTATGTTGAATGAACATTATTGTGTGTTTCAATTGAGATGAAATTTGTGATGCTATGCTATGTTTGGAGTGTGGTTGGGGATCCCGTTGCCATATCATTACTAATGAGAAGAAATGGTTTCAAAAATAAGCTTGAGTACTTGGATTACTTACCTTATTATGCCTAATTGTGTTTGTTGCATTTTTGTTAGTGCATTATTTTTATTATGGGGCCACGTAGAGAGCTGAGAAGCAATACTCGGTTTTATGGCTGAGAATGATAAAAGTAGAGAATGCTGAGGATTTACCTCCACCTCCGCTGGTGGACAACCTGGTGGTGGTGGAGCTGGGGCTGGTGCTGCTGGAGTTGGTGCTGGGGTTGTTGGACCCGTGGGAGGTCAGGGGCAAGCTGCTCCCGATATGACCGTGCTGATATAGGCTATTGCTGGAGCTTTCCAGGCAGTAGTAGCTGGAGCTCGTGGAGCTGCACCTCAAGATGGTGCTAATGTGAGATTGCCGTTGGAGCGTCTCCGCAGTCTAGGAGGGACTGAGTTTAGAGGTTTGACATCAGAATGTTCAGAGTCTTGGTTGGAGAGCACCAAGAGGATTCTTGGACAGCTGAACTGCAATAATGTTCAGAAGCTTGGATGCATTTTGTCACTACTACATGGTGATGCATACACGTGGTGGACGACTACTATCTCTGGAATGGAGGATGATGAAGTGACTTGGACATTCTTTTTGAATGTGTTCAAGCGAAAGTATTTGGGGGTTCGCTACCTCGACGAGAAGAAGAGGGAGTTTATATCCCTGGTGCAAGGGAGCATGTCTGTGGCTGAATATGAGATTCAGTTTGTTCGCCTTAGCCAATATGCACCTGAGCTAATTCCTAGCAAGAGGGAAAGGTGTGAACGGTTCTATTATGGGTTGGTAGCGGACGTGAAAACCTATATGCTTGCGGCCGATTACACTAATTTCGATGTCTTGGTCAGTAGAGCCAAGGACATTGAATTGAATCTTGGTTTGGTGAGCCGAACAAGTGGATCTAGCTCGGGGAAGCGAGCTGCAGAACGCGATTATGGTAGAGATCGCAACAAGAGACATAAGGATAGAAAGCCACATTTTGATCCTAGACGCGGGGGTGGTAACCCTGGTAGTGGTCAGCAAGGACCTAATGCCTTCTTGAGGACTCCTGAGTGTAACCGGTGTGGTAGGAGAAACGCTTGTGAGTGTTGGGGTAACCTTGGGACATGCTGGAACTGTGGTAATCGGGGGCATATGAAGAAAGATTGTCCTCAGCCGCTGAGAGAGGGACAGGCTCCGGTGAGAGCAGCTGAGCCATAGAGAGGTCGTGGGCACGGCCGTGGTAATTTTTAGCGTGGAGATGATGGTGGAAGGAATGTTGTACATGTGGTGGTTGTCCAACCTGAGGGTGGTGGTCAGGCTCGAGTGTATACCCATCGTGTGGGAAGGAATGACACAGACGTGATCGCAGGTACCCTTACTTTGCAATCCTTGTCATTACTTTCTTTGATTGATTCTGGATCTACACACTCGTACATATTACGTGAACATGCTCAAATGCTTAGTTTTTCTGTTGAGTCTTTGGATGTTGGTATGCGTGTGACTAGTTCATTTGGTGAGACGGTTGTAACAAGAAAGTTGTATAGGAGGTGCCCCTTAAAGGTGCAAGATCATGTGTTTCTTGTTGATCTTATGGAATTGCCATTCTATGGTTTTGATGTAATCCTTGGCATGGATTGACTTGTTGAGCGTAGAGCCGTTGTGGATTTCGAAAGCAAGCGAGTTTCGTTGAAACTTGCGGATGATTATGAGGTGGTGGTGGAGGGAGAAAATGTGAAGTTTTTAGCTAATGTGGTGTCTACGTTGCAAGCAAGCCGGATGTTGCGACAAAGTTCTGAGGCTTACCTAGCCTTTGTTATGAATCCTAGTTCAAAGGAGGTGTGTTTTCAGGATATAAGAACCGTGTGTGAGTTCCCTGGGGTGTTTCTGGAGGAATTACCTAGTTTACCGCCTTGTCGAGAGGTAGAGTTTGGAATCGAGTTGTGTGCGAACACAACTCCGGTGTCCATTGCTCCCTATCACATGGCACCCAAAGAGTTGAAGGAGTTGAAGACGCAACTTCAGGAGTTGCTTGACCGTGGCTTTATTCGGCCTAGTGTGTCACCTTGGGGTGCACCGGTCTTGTTTGTTAAAAAGAAAGATGGCACGATGAGAATGTGCATCGATTATTGTTAGCTGAATAAGTTGACCGTCAAGAACAAGTATCCTTTACCGAGGATTGATGATCTTTTTGATCAGTTTCGGGGAGCGGCTGTGTTTTCAAAGATTGACTTAAGGTCAAGGTACTATCAGTTAAAGGTGAAGGATGTGGATGTGCCGAAAATAGCCTTTCAAACGAGGTATGGGCATTATGAGTTCCTTGTGATGTCGTTTGAGTTGACGAATGCTCCTACTGCTTTCATGGACATGATGAATAGGGTGTTCCATGAATTCTTGGACAAGTTCGTTGTGGTGTTCATCGACGATATCCTTGTGTACTCTCGTACTGAGGAGGAGCATGAAGGTCATTTGAGGATTGTTTTGCAAGCGCTATTGAAAAATCAGCTTTATGCTAAGCTGAGCAAATGTGAGTTTTGGCTTAAGGATGTAACACCCCAATTTTGGGCTTAGAAGTTTTGGGTTTGGACCGGATCGGTCGGGTTGCGGTTCGAATATAAAAGGGTGATTTTAGGAAAGCCTAGTTCGGGTTGCATTAAAAATATGGAAAAATATCTTAAAATCTTCTTTTATTATATATAAGAGAATGGTGAAATCAATTTTACAAAATGAGGTTGGGAAGTGTGACATTTTGGGTTAGTGACTAAAATGTAATTTTCGAAAACTTGGTGACTGTTTTAAAAAGGATTGAAACTTTGAATCTTTAAGGAGCTATTTACCCAAGAAGAGTTTCTCCAGATTTTTCTTAATATTAAAGGTTTTATTAATGGTTTTAATTAAAGGAAAAAGGAGGGAAAAAGATATTTTGCTCTCATAACTAACTTTTCTCAAAAATTTCCATTTCTTTTCTCTCAACTTTTCTCTCAACCCAAACACTTTTCTCCAGCAAATTTCCCTCTGATTTTGACATTCAAAGATGAGATTTCAACTTCCTTTTGATCTCTAATCATTTCTACAACAAAGCCTTAGCAATTTCTTATTGGATTTTCAAGAATCTTGGTTCCAAAAAGGGAGAAACTCACATTTAGAGGTATGAACGTCCTTCTCCTCTAAATACTCAGTTCTTTACTGAGATTCCCAAGTTCTCAATCCTTGATTTGTGTTTTAATAAAGGTTTTGTAGTTGTGTTCTTGATCTTGGCTTTAAAATGCAATATTTGGTTAGTTTTTGATGAAATTCGTATGAAATGGTTGGGCACTGTTTTGAGGTGTGTTTTTTATGTAAATTGGATGTATAATTGATGAGAAATTGAGGTTTAATCAATGCAATCCCGGATAGGTTAATTTTCCTAAGTTTTGTTTGAGTTTATGATGGTTTTGGGGTGATCTTGATGTTCTGCTATAGCTGGAGGTATAAGGACGTGTTTAGATCCTTTTTGGATGTTAATTGAGGTTTATGAATGTTTGGAATTGATGGATCTTGGCTGGGTAGTGTTGTAGAGATGTTTGGAGGTGATTTCGGTTGTGTTTGGTAGCCGAAATGTGAGTGTTGATGTGAGCAGCGAGTTTAGGTGTCTTGGTTGAGGATATTAATGCATGATGGTGCATTAATCTACTGTTTTGATGTGTTTAAAACAGGGGAGACATCTTCAGATCCTTGTGGTGTTGATCCGGAAGCTTGATTGGTGTTTCGGCAAGTGGCGAAACAGAAATCGGTGAGTGAAGTTTGGTTTTCAACTTTGAAACCAATGTTTGAAGGTTTTGGGAGCTTAGTCTAAGTCTAAACAACTTAGCTATGCTCAAGAGTAAGTTTTCAGAAAAACTCTCTTGTTGATGAGCCATGAGTTGGTTGAATGCAAAGGGATTTGTTGCATGTTTAAATTCTGTTTTTGAAAGCATATTTTAGCATGTTTATTGCTGGTTTCATAAGCCATGTGTTGAAGGATGCTCTAGGTAAGGGATCCTTGTTTTTGTACATTGATAAATGTGGTTTTGATGCAAAGTGATGCATGATGATAATGGCTTTGTTAAATGCTTTAAAACAGTGGATTAATGTTGTTAAGTGATGTATATTGGCAAGTGATGTGGTTTGTCTAAAAGTACTTGAATCGGATATAGTTAGCCGGCTATAGGATTGGGTGCACCGTGAATAAAGTTGCCTTGGATGTTGAGGGGTTGTGATTGTACCATGCTCCATCCAAGTACACTAACGAGATGGTTAAGAACAACATGTTGGTTAAAAGTCCATGGGTGGTTCTTGTTTTAAGGTCAAAATGGTGGTTAAAATTCCATGTGTGGACCGTGTGTATGGTAAGATCACAATGGTGGTTTAAAGTCCATGTGTGGATCTTGTGTTGTATGTCCCGTGATCTCGTTAGTGATGTTATACAACTACCAATGAGTGATGTGGAGGGGTTGTGATTGTACCATAGTCTCCATCACGGGTGTTGAGGGGTTGTGATTGTACCATGCTCCACCTTGATATTGGTAGTGTGTATGAAGCGTAGGGACAACGCTTGTAATCCGCGTATCCGATTGTTGGTTGTAAATTGTCGTTTGTGTTTTGGAACATGGTTATGATTATCACTTGAAAGCCAATATGACATGATAATGGTTTGAAGCATGTAATGCTTGGTTTATGTACATATGTGCATGATGAAATGTTGTTTGAGCTAAAGGTTTTGAAAAAGAGTTTTTATAAATGCATTATTGTGATGTTTTAAATGAGCATTCCTCACTAAGCTATGTGCTTACGCTCTCTCTTTTCTTAAACCAATAATGCAGAGCATTGAGGTGCTTAAGAGCAGCAAGGGGGTCAAGAATCCAAGTGAAGAACTAAGCTCATGTATGGTGAATATTTTCATAACTTGTTTAGCTTTTGGCATTTGGCAATGGGGAACCTATGTTGTTGTTTTGGGAGATGTTTTGGACTCCTTAAGTTGGTTTTATGCTTTTGATATTGTTGGAACTTTTAATTGGCCTTTATGAGGATTGTTGGTGTTTTAGTGTTTGAATGGTTTTCAATATAGGATGCATGCCTATAGAATTGGGGCTTTCCTTGTTTGATGCCATGTTTACGAATTGTTGATGCCATTATGTTCCTTAAGTATTTAATGACTTGCTGGTATAATTTGAGGGTCTTTTGAATGCGTTTGATGGGCCAATTGTGTAATAAACCAGCAAAAATTCTGCAATCTGGGCAGCCTGTTTCGGAACAGGTGCTACCGTTTCGGAACAGAGGGCCTGAAATGGCCTAGGCGTTTCGGAACGGGCAGAGCCGTTCCGGAACAGTTTTGCCACTGCCAGGCCATGTTGCGCAACGGGTTTCGGAACGGTCCCGCGTTTCGGAACGGATCATCCCTGTTCCGAAACACCCGACCGTTGGGCACTGAAATTGACGGTTATATGTTTTGAAACCTTTGCATTTTGGTCCTGAACTTGGTTCATGCAATTGAATGAGTTTGAGATGTCCGTTTGAGTTGAAATTTGGCAGAGAAGCATGAAACATGACTAATTTCATATTGGTAACTCAGAAGTTGGTTAAGTCCTTATAATTTTCAGGATTTGCATTTTGGTCCCTAAACTTGTATGTTGTGCAATTGAGTCCCTGAATGTTATCTGATTGTTGTGGCTTTTGAATATGTTTGTCTCAAGTGTTCACCTAGGGTTAATTTGCATCTAGATAAGATTAAAAAGAAAAAAAAGGGTCGTTAATCAAGGTTGACTTTCGGGTTGACTTTGGTTTTCCCCGTGTAAACTCCTTAATTCGGTTCAACCGTCTGAGCCGGGTTAAGGGGTTACAAAGGAAGTTGTTTTTCTTGGTCATGTGGTTTCGGCCGAAGGGATTCGAGTTGATCCCCAGAAGGTTGAGGCAGTGATGAATTGGAAGCCTCTTAAGTCTGTAGTTTCCTTGGGTTGGAATGATACTATAGGAGGTTTGTGGATGGATTTTCTAAGATTTCTGCCCCTTTGACGAAGTTGTTGCAAAAGGATGTTAAGTTTGAGTGGACGGAAGCGAGACATCAAGCTTTTGAGAAGCTAAAAGCGGCTTTGACGCAAGCTCCTATCTTGGTTCAACCTGAAATAGGGAAAGCGTTTGTGGTGTATAGTGACGCATCCTATGTTAGTTTAGGGTGTGTGTTAATGCAAGAGGGTAATGTGGTGGCTTATGCATCGCAACAGCTGAAAGTCATGAGCACAATTATCCTACGCATGATATTGAGTTGGCTGTAGTGGTTTTTGCTCTAAAGATCTGGAGACATTTTCTTTATGGTGAGAAGTGTACTGTGTACACGGATCACAAGAGTTTGAAGTATTTGATGTCTCAGAAAGAGTTGAATCTTAGGCAACGGCGATGAGTGGAGTTGCTTAAGGATTACGATCTAACGATCGAGTATCATCCAGGGACGGCTAATGTTGTGTTGATGCTTTGAGCAGGAAAGTGGCAGTGGAGTTAAGAGCGATGTTTGCTAGCTTGAGCATATCGCGAGATGGTGGTCTTGTTGCTGAATTGCAAGTGAAACCATCTTTTGTCCAGTTGATAAAGGATAAACAAATGTTGGATGATTACTTGGTGCCACATGTTCAGGATATCGCTGAAGATAGGCCATCAAATTTCTATTTTAATGATGATGGTGTTTTATTTTTAGGGAGTCGGATAGTGGTACCGAATGATGTTGAGTTGAGGTGCACCATTCTGACCAAAGCTCATAGTAGTCCTTTTGCTATGCACCCTGGTAGTACAAAGATGTATCGTGATATGAAGGATGAGTACTATTGGGTGGGTTTGAAGAAAGATGTCGCTGGGTATGTGAGCAAGTGTATGGTTTGTCAGCGGGTTAAGGCTGAGCATCAGTTTCCTTCAGGGTTGTTGCAGCCGTTAAGGATCCCTGAATGGAAATAGGAGAGGATCACCATGGACTTTGTGTCTGGTTTACCTTTATCGCCATCAAAGAAGAATTATGTTTGGGTGATTGTGGATCGCCTTACGAAGTGTGCGCATTTATTACCTGTGCATACTACGTACACCTTGGATAAGCTTGCAGAGTTGTACATTGTTGAGATTGTACGTTTGCATGGTGTATGTAACCCCCTTAGCCCGGCCTAGACGGTTGACCCGAACTACGAAGATTACACGGGGAAAACCAAAGTCAACTCGAAAATCAACCTTGATTAGCGACCCTTTTTTTCTTTTTAATCTTGTCTAGATGCACATTAACCCCAAGTCACATCCTTTTCCTCCATTCCGGAGACAGTGGTCGTCCACCACGTATACGCATCATCATGCAACAGCGATACCACACAACCCAACTTCTGTACATTGTTGCAATTCATTTGCCCCAAAATCCTCTTGGTGCTTTCCAACCAAGATTCAGAACCCTCAGGAGATAAACCTCTGAACTCAGTCCCTCCCAGACTGCGAAGACGTTCCAAAGGTAATCTCACGTTATCACCCTGATGCGCAGCTCCGTGAGCTCCAGCTACTGTTGCCTGGAAGGCTCCCGCAATAGCCTGTATCAGCACAGTCATGTCAGGAGCAGCTTGCCCCTGCACACCTTCAGGTCCAACGACCCCAGCACCAGCACCAACACCAGCATTTTCACCTCTAGCACCATCACCGCCAGGTGGTCCACCACCAGGGGAGGAGGTAAATCCACAACATTCTCAGCATTTTCCTCATTTTCATTCTGAGCCATAGCTCCCGTATTCATCCTCATCTCTCTACGAGGCCCCATTTTTAAAAACAATGCACTGACACAAATGCAATAAACATAATTAGGCTCACAAGGTAAGTAATCCAAGTACTCAAGCTCATTTCCCAAAAGCAATTCCTTTCATTAGTTTTGATATGGCAATGGGTTCCCCTAACATGCTTCAACACAGTATAACATCACAATTGCAACCATACATCACAATTCAATCAATCATACTTTCACCCAAAAGGCATATCATGCAAATACGCATACATTGACCACACAAAAAATCACATAGATACGAGAACTAAGCTCTGATACCACCAAATGTAACCCCCTTAGCCCGGCCTAGAAGGTTGACCCGAACTACGAAGATTACACGGGGAAAACAAAAGTCAACTCGAAAGCCTTTTTTTCTTTTTAATCGTGTCTAGATGCACATTAACCCTAAGTGAGACCCCATAAGACTTATTTGAAAAGAGCACAGCGATTGGATAGCATACAGGGACTCAATTGCACAGAATACAAAGATTAGGGACCAAAATGTAAATTCTAAAAATTAGAAGGTCGTAACTGGTTTTTAAGTTACCAATATGAAATTGGTCATATTACATGCTTCCCTGTCAAATTTCACTTTAATTGGACTTCTTGAACTCATACAATTGCAATTACAACTTTCGGGACTAAAACGTAAAGCTTGCAAACTTTAACACCATTCAAATCAGTGCCCAACGGTCACCTATTTCGAAACGGCTTTGACCGTTCCGAAACACGGGTTCGTTCCGAGACTGGTTTTGAAATAGGGCTTGACAGTAGCCAAAATGTTTCGGAACAGGCTCCAGCCGTTTCGAAACACGAAGGCCATTACAGGCCCCCGTTTCGAAACGCTAGTGCCCGTTCCGATATGGTTTGCCCAGAAGCTGTAGATTTTGCTGGTTTTTCATACATAAATCCATTCAAATACATCCTATAGACTTTCTAATCATGCCAACAAGTCATCATACATATAAGGTACATGTTTGCAACTTCAAAACACATCCATAGCATCAAACATGAAATTTCACAAGTCTATAGGCATGCTTCCTATTTTCCAAAACCAAGCAACCAACCAAACTCCAAATCAAACATCAAAAGGCCAATTACAAACCCAAAACATCAAAAGCATCATGCCACAACCAAGGGAGTTCAACACATCTCCCAAAACACACTTTAGGTTCCCATTGCCAAATTACCAAAACTAATAGTGTATGAAAACATCACCATACATGAGCTTAGTTTCCCTTGGACTCTTAGCTTCCTTGTTGCCCTCAAACACTTCAATTGTCTGCATTATTGGTACAAAAGAGAGAGCGTAAGCACAATTGCTTAGTGAGGCATGCTCTAAAGAAAACAACACAATAATTCATTTTAGAAAACACTTTCAACAAAGCTTTTAAACACAAGATTATCTCTTTTCATTCAACCTTGCATACTTTACAAGCATCTCATGCTTCATTACATCAATTCAACATATTGGCTTTCAAGTGATAATTCATAAACTTTTACAACACAAAACACAATCGGATAGGCGGATTACAAGCGTTGTCCCACACGCTTCATACACACGACTGAACAACATAAGGTGGAGTTTACGGTACAATCACAACCCCTCAACACCCGTGATGGAGTTTACGGTACAATCACAACCCCTCAACATCACTCATCGGTAGTTGTATAACTTCCTAATGAGAGTACGAGACACATAACACAAGGTCCACACACGGACTTTTAACCACCGTTGTGACCTTACCAAGATCCAGACACGAACTTTTAACCACCGTTGTGATCTTACCTCTCTCGTTAGGATACTTGGATGGAGTTTTTGGTACAATCACAACCCCTCAACATCCAAGGCGACTTTATTCACGGTGCACCCAATCCTATAGCCGGCTAACTATATCCGATTCAAGTACTTTAAAACCAATTCATCACGTGCCAATATACATCAAATAACATCATTAATTCACTGTTTTAAAGCATTAAACAAAGGCATTAAACACCATGCATCACCATGCATCATTACCAATTAACAACATGCTAAAACAAGGATCTCTTACCTTGAGCATCCTTCAACCCATGGCTTTCAAAACCAGCATTAACCTTGCTAAAAACATGGTTTCAAAACAGAATTTAAACATGCAATTCATAACCAATGCATCAACCACTTCATGGCTCATTCGAGGGAGTTTTTCTGAAAACTTACTCTTGAGCTTAGGTAAGTTGATTAGACTTACTCTAAGCTCCTATAACCTTAAAATAATTGTTTCAAAGCTGGAAATCCAACTCCACTCACCAATTACGTTTCACATGCTTGCCGAAACGCCGATCAAGCCTCCGGATCAACTCCACAAGTGTCCGAAGATGTCTCCCCTATTTTAAACACATCAAAGCAGAGGATTAATGCATCATCATTTGTTGAAATCTTCAGCCAACACACTTAAACTCGCTGCTCTACCTAAAGCCATCATTTCGGCTACAAAACACAACCAAAATCACCTCCAAGCTCTTCCAAAACTTAACCCAGCCAAGATCCATCACTTCTAACCATTTCTAAATATCAATCAACATCCAAAATAAACCTAAACTCGTCCTTATACCTCCAACTATAACAGAACACCATGATCACCTCAAAAACCACCATTTTCATAAGCAAAAACTTAGGAAATACAACCCATTCGGGATTGCATTGACAAAACCTCATTTATACATCATTAGACATCCAAAATACATTTAAGAATCATCTCAAAATAGAGCCCAAACAATCACAACGAAATTCTTCAAAATTTCTTCCAAATCTTGAGTTTTAAAGCCAAAGTCAAATTCCTATCATTAAAACCATTTACAAAACTTAAATTAAGAATTGACAACTTGGGAATTTCGGTAAAAAACTGAGTATTTAGAGGAGAAGAACAATCTTACCTCTAAATGGTGATTTCTCCTTGATTTGAGCCAATTTCCTTGAAAATTCAATGAGGAAATCAAAAGGATTTGATGTAAGATTGATTAGGAACTAATTGATGATAGAAATCTCATCAATTGAAGTGGAAATCAATGAAAAAGTTTCTAGAGAAAAGTGTTTGGATGATGGAATTTTGAGAGAAAAAGAAATGAGAAAATTTTAGGAAAAGGTAGTTATGATTTTTCCAAAAGGTAGTTTCTCTTCATTTCTAATTAATTAAAACATTAATTAATTCACTCAAATTAAGGAAAAATCTGGAGAAAACATTTTTGGGTAAATTAGCTCCTTAAAGAGTCAAAGTTTCAATCCTTACAAAACAGTCACCACTAAACTTTTCAAAAATCGCATTTTAGTCACTACACCAAAATGTAGTATTTCCAAACCTTATTTTGCAAAATTGATTTCACCACTCTCTTATATATATTAAAAGAGGATTTTCAGATATTTTTCCATATTTTTAAAGCATCCCGAACTAGGCTTTCCCTAAAACCACCTTTTATATTCGAACCGAAAATCAGACCAGTCCGGTTCATACCCTAAACTTCCAAGCCCAAAATTGGGGTGTTACAATGTACCAAAATCTATAGTTTCGGATTGAGATCCGAGGTTCACCGTGAGGTTTTGGGAGATTTTGCATCAAGCATTGGGTACGTGGCTGAATTTCAGTACTTCTTATCATCCGCAGACGGATGGACAGTTGGAGCGTGTTATTCAAGTGCTTGAGGATATGTTGAGGTGCTGTGTTATTGAGTTTCAAGGCTCTTGGGAGAAGCATTTGCCTTTGGTGGAGTTTGCTTATAATAATAGTTACCAGACAAGTATTCAAATGGCAACTTATGAAGCTTTTGTACGGGAGGAAGTGTCAGACTCCTCTTTGCTGGGCTGAAATGGGGAAAAAGTTGGTCTCGATGCCAGCTCTGTTGAAAGGAACCACCGAGAAGGTGAAGCTCATTTGTGAGCGGTTGAAGGCAGCATCAGATCGGCAAAAGTCTTACGTGGATTTCAAGCGTAAGGAGATAGAATTTGCGGTGGGTGACAGTGTGTTCTTGAGAGTTTCACCTTGGAAGAAGGTGATGAGATTTGGCCGGAAGGGCAAGTTGAGCCCAAGATACATTGGACCATAGGAGGTGATAGAACATGTGGGTCTCGTTGCTTATAAGCTGAGGTTACCACAAGAGTTAGAAAAGATACATAATGTGTTTCATGTATCCATGATTCGGAGGTATAGATCGGATCCTTCACATGTTATGCATGTGGAGGAAGTTGAGTTGAATCTGGATTTGACATTTGATGAGGAACCTGTTGAGATTTTGGATTCGGACAATAAGGTTCTCCGTGGTAAGACCATTGAGCTGGTCAAAATTTTGTGGAGACATCGCGGTAAATTTTGAGTTAAATTTAGAGGACGAAATTTCTTAAGAGGGGGAGAGTTGTAACACCCCAAATTTGGGCCTAGATGTTTTAGAGTCCGAATCGGATCGGTCGAGAACGGTTCGAATCTTAAAGGGAGATTTAGGGAACACCTAGTTTGGGATGCTTTAAAAATATGGAAAAATATCTAAAAATCCTCATTTATTATGTGAATGTTTATGGTGAAATCAATTTTACAAAATAAGGTTTGGAAATACTACATTTCGGTGTAGTGACCAAATCATAGTTTTTGCAAATGTTAAATAGTGACTGTTTTGTAAAGGATCGAAACTTTGATTTTCATTCCTTTTGATCAATTTTCTTTCATTTCATTTTCTCTCAATTTATTTTCAGCCAAACACATTTCCTCCATCAATTAGCCTTTGATTTTCATTCCTTTTGATGAGATTTCAATCTCCTTTTGATTCCTAATATTTTCCTCACCAAATCCTCTTGTTTTCATATTGGATTTTTAAGAAAACTTACCCAATTGAAGGAGAAATCAACCATTAGAGGTAAGCTTCGTCCTTCTCCTCTAATGATCAGTTCTTTATTGAAATTCCAAAGTTATCAATCCTTTGTTAATGATTTTTGAGTTGCTTTAATGTTAGAAACAAGAAATTGTATTAAAACTCAAGGTTTTTGGAGAGACCTTGATGATTTTCGTGGTTGATAGTTAGGCTCTGTTTTGAGGTTGTTTTCTAATGTATTTTGGATGTTAATTGATGTTATAAATGAGGTTTTATCAAACAAATCCCGAATAGGCTTGGATTCCCAAGTTTTGTATGCTAGAATGGTGGTTTTTGGGGTGATCTTGGTGTTCTATTATAGCTGGAGGTATAAGGACGAGTTTGTGGTGGTTTTTGATGTTGATTGATGTTTAAAAATGATTAGAAGTGGTAGATCTTGGCTGGGCTTTGTTTTGGAAGAGTTTGGAGATGATTTCGGTTGTGTTTGGTAGCCGAAATGAGGTTTTTGGGTAGAGTAGCGAGTTTAGGTGTGTGGTTGATGATTTCAATGCATGATGATGCATTAATCCTATGCTCTTATGTGTTATAAACATGGGAGACATCTTCGGGCGCCTTTGGTGTTGATCCGGGAGCTTAGATAGCGTTTCGGCGAGCAAGCGAAACGTAATCGGTAAGTGTGAATGGTTTTAGAAGTCCTTGAGGGACAAAGAAACAAGGTTTGGGGATTTAGGAAAGGTTTTAAACACCTTCCTAAGTCCGGAAGTAAGTATTGGCTAGATTGCTCTCTTATATGTGGTGGTTGCCCCTAAAATGCTTTTACACGCTCATGGTTTGAGATATATAAATTTCTACTGTTTTTATGCATGATTTGTAGCATGAGATGATGCTTGAAATGATTTCATGAAATAACATGTTGCATTGTTGAGTTTTGAGCTTTTGTTTTAAAGCATGGGAAATGTTATGGTTTTGAAATGAGATGAGAAAGATTTGAGAAATGTTGCATGAAAAACAGTAGGTGAGATGATGTTTTAACATAATATATTGGCATAGAAGATGAGATACTTACCGGATATAATTGATCGATCAATAGGATGAGAGTGCACTATAAACTAAAAATTCGTACTTGCACTTTGGTTTAATCCAAAGGGAGAGACTGATGATGGGCATTCCATCGAGTAGGACTTGGTGAAATATCCAAGCTTTTTGGCGAAGGGAGATTCCGCCATGTGAGTACGGTGATGTGAGATTCCACCAGAAATTATGTTTACTAGACAAGTGAGTACGGTGATGTGAGATTCCACCGGAAGCGTCTAGTGGTTTGAGAATGTGTCTGCATATCCGAGTAGTAATGAGAAGTGAAATGCCAATATAATATATGAAAATGCTTTTGAATCACATGTACCTATTGATGAGATGATTTATGCTATGAGAAATGCATATGAGATTTGTGTATGGAATGCTTTGGTTTTTACAAGTTTGTGTATGGCCTTGTCATGAGATTTGCATTGGTTTAAATGCATGAGATAGAATTGATGTACATGTGTTTTCAATGAAGAGTTGCTTTGAAATGGTTTTCAAGCATGAGATAGAATGAGCATGTTGTAGAAAAGGATTTCGAGAAATTGTTTTGATTAATGCATTATTGTGTTGGTTTTCTTTAGAGTATGCCTCACTAAGCAAATGTGCTTACGCTCTCTTTTCCCAATAATGCAGATAATTGAAGTGTTTTTGGGCAGCGAGAAGGTTAAGAACATCCAAGGAAGTGCAAAGCTCATGTATGGTGATGTTTTTATACACTTTAGTTTTGATATTTGGCAATGGGACTTCAAGGTTGTATTTGGGAGATGTGTTTTGAACTCCCTAAGTTTGTGGCATGTTTGTGATGGCTTTTATGAGTTGTAAATGGTCCTATTGGTTGGTTTGAGGTTTGAGAGCTCATATTTGGATTTGTGACTAGGAAGCATGCCTTTAGATTGAATGTTTTTGTGTTTGATGCCATGCTCTAGCTTAAAGGTCTTAAATATGTTCCTTAGTATCAAAATGAGTTGCTGGTATGATGTCATGCTCTTTGAAGCATGTTTGAATGGTTTAAAAGGTGAAAAACCAGCAATTTCTATTGTCACTGGGCAAAGTGTATCGAAACACCCTCAACTGTTTCGAAACGGGGGCCTGTAATGGCCATATTGTTTCGGAACGATTGAAGATGTTTCGAAATAGTTTGGCTACTGGTGAGGCCTAGTTCGATACTGGTCTCGGAACACACCCGAGTACCAAAATGGTCAACACCGTTCCGATACGGGCATTTCGGTACAAGGGATTGGTGTTTCGAAACGAATGACTATTGGTTGAAGTTTTTGAATTTTTTTAAATTTCCATGTTTTACGTTTTAGTCCGAAATCTTGTGGATGCAATTGCTTGAGCTCGGAATGCCCTTTTAATCTAAAATTTGACAGAGGAGCATGTAATATGACTAATTACATATTGGTCAACCTAAAATCTGCAAAGTCCTTATAATTTCTAAAAATTACATTTTGGTCCCTAAACGTGTAATTTATGCAATTGAGTCCCTAGATGATTTCCGATCGCTGTGTCTTTCTCTTCCATGATTCTTGGGTGTTCAAATAGGCTTAATGTGCATCTAGAAAAGATTAAAAAGAAAAAAAGGTCGTTAATCAAGGTTGACTTTCGGGTTGACTTTGGTTTTCGCCGTGTAATCTTCGTAGTTCGAGTCAAGCGTCTAGGCCGGGCTAAGGGGGTTATAATAAACTAAAAATTCGTACGTGCTCTTTGGATTCAATCCAAAGGGAGAGACCGATGATGGGCATTCCATCGGGTAGGACTTGGTGAAATAGCCAAGCTTTGTGGCGATGAGAGACTCCGCCATGTGAGTACGGTGATGTGAGATTCCACCGGAAATTATGTTACTAGACAAGTGAGTACGGTGATGTGAGATTCCACCGAAAGAGTCTAGTGGTTGAGAATGTTGTCCGCATATCCGAGTAATAATTAGATGTGAAATGCCAATATAATATACGAAAATGCTTTTGATTCACATATACCTATTGATGAGATGATTTATGCTATGAGAAATGCATATGAGATTTGTATATGAAATGGTTTAGTTTTCACAAGCATGTGTATGACTTGGCCATGAGATTTGCATTGGTTTAAATGCATGAGATAGAATTGAGGTACATGTGTTTTCAATGAAGATTTGCTTTGAAATGGTTTTCAAGCATGAGATAGAATGAGCATGTTGTTGAAAGTAGTTTTTGAGCAAGTGTTTTGAGTATGCATTATTGTGTTGGTTTTCTTTAGAGCATGCCTCACTAAGCAAATGTGCTTACGCTCTCTTTTACCAATAATGCAGATAATTGAGGTGTTTTTGGGCAGCAAGAAGGTTAAGAACATCCAAGGAAGTGCAAAGCTCATGTATGGTGATGTTTTTATACACTTTAGTTTTGATATTTGGCAATGGGACTCCAAGGTTGTATTTGGGAGAGGTGTTTTGAACTCCCTAAGTTTGTGGTATGTTTGTGATGGATTTTATGGGTTGTAAATGGTCCTAATGGTTTGGTTTGAGGTTTGGATGCTTATATTTGGATTTGTGGCTAGGAAGCATGCATATAGATTGAGTGATCATGTGTTTGATGCCATGCTCTAGCTTAAGGTTCTTAAATATGATCTTTAGTGTCAAATTGAGTTGTTGGTATGTTATGATGCATTTTGAAGCATGTTTGAGTGGGCTAAGAGGTGAAAAACCAGCAATTGCTGCTGTCACATTGCAGGGTGTATCGAAACACCATTAACTGTTTCGAAACGGGGGCCTGTAATGGCCATAGCATTTCGGAACGACTGAAGGTGTTTCGGAACAATTTGGCTACTAGAGAGGCATGTTTCGATACTGGACTCGAAACGCACCCTAGTACTAAAACGGTCAACACCGTTTCGTTACGGGCGGTTCGGTACGTAGGTTTGTGTTCTGAAACATGCGACCGTTGGATGATGATTTTTGAATTGTTTCAAGTTTCCGTGTTTTACATTTTAGTCCTCAATGTTGTGGATGCAATTGCTTGAGCTCAGAATGTCCTTTTAAGTTGAAATTTGACAAAACAGCATTTAACATGACTAATTACATATTGGTAAGCTTAAAATCTATTAAGTCCTTATATTTTCTAAAAATTACATTTTGGTCCCTAAAAGTGTAATCCGTGCAATTAAGTCCCTAAGTGATTTATGATCGATGAACCCTTCTCTCTTATGATTTTTGAGTGTTCACATAGGCTTAATGTGCATCTAGAAAAGATTAAAAATTAAAAAAGGGTCGTTAATCAAGGTTGACTTTCGCGTTGACTTTGGTTTTCCCCGTGTAATCTTCGTAGTTCGGGTCAAGCGTCTAGGTCGGGCTAAGGGGATTACATGAGAAGGATTCGATCTATACCTTCGTAACATCGATACATGAAACACATCATAAATTTTCTCCAACTTGGGAGGTAACCTCAACTAATAAGCAATAAGACTAACACGCTCCACCACTTCATATAGTCCAACAAACCTTGGACTAAGCTTACCCTTACGTCCAAACCTCATCACCTTCTTCTAAGGCGATACCTTCAAGAACACGCGATCACCAACCGCAAACTCAATCTCCTTACGCTTTAAATCCATGTAAGACTTTTGACGATCCGATGCTGCCTTCAACCGATCACAAATAAGTTTTACCTTCTCCGTCGTTCCCTTAAGCAAATCCAGCAAGGAAACCAATTTTTTCCCCACTTCCGCCCAATAAAGAGGCGTTCCACATTTCCTACCATAGAAGGCTTCATACGGAGCCATTTGTATGCTATCTTGAAAGCTATTATTATAGGCAAAATCCAAGAAAGGTAACTGTTTCTCCCAAGAACCTTGGAAATCTATAATACAACACCTCAACATATCCTCAAGCACCTGGATAACTCGCTTAGACTTTCCATCCGTCTGAGGATGATACTAGGTACTGAAATTCAAACGCGTAACCAACGCTTAGTGTAGACACTCCCAAAACCTCGAAGTCAACCTCGAATCTCTATCCGACACTATGGGTATAGGTACACCATGTAACCTCACAATCTCAGCAATGTACAACTCTGCCAACTTATCCAATGTATACGTAGTATGCATATAAAGTGTCCAGAAGTTCTATATTTCATGCACATTCCATCTCATATTATTTTTGTTTTTAAGTACATTTTAGGCATAATTAGGTCATGCATTGCATAAATACAGTATTCTTTGTTTTGCCATGCTTTTATTGAATATTTGTTATTTGATGAAGTAAATATGTTATTTTAGTGTAGATTTAGTTTTCTAGGGCTAGAAGCTAAAAAGAGGAGGACAGACCAGAGGAGAGGATGTTGAGGCAACAGACGAGGGCAGCAAATAGAGCCCAGTGCCACCTAGTGCTGTCCAATGTCGCCCAGTGCCACCCAATGCTGCCTAGTGTCGCCCAGGGCAAAAAACTGAGGAGTTGGAGAATTGGAGTGAGATCGACAGAGCATAAAATCCTGATTCGAAAGGTACTGATCACGCAATTTTCTGACGCCTGGAGTAGCAGACAAAGACGCCGGAGGAGAAGAACGAGCTTACTTGTGGAACAAGGCAATGAGAAAAGAAGTCCATATTCAACTCATAGAAGTCAGATTTTAAAGTTGCATTTAATGCAAAAGCCTTTTGAGGACTTCTACTCCAAAAAGGACTTCTACTCCAAGAAGGACTTAGACTAGACCTTTGCCTATATAAACCTCATGTATTTAGCAAATCAGAGGAGATATAGATCTTAGGTTTTCTCTAGACATAGCTTAGGTTCTCTTTGCCGTCGTCATGTTCTAAACTTCCCTTGAGTTTGGGGTTATGTTGTAAATTAGTTGTGAGAACGATTGTTTAGTTTTCAAGTTTATTTTCAATAAAATACTTCCAAGTTTGCTTAATTCATATTCTTCACTTCTTCAATTAGTTCCAAAAGTCCAGTTGAAGAAATCTATTTGTCGGGCACGAGAGTGTCAAACTCACGAAAGAATTAAGTACGGTCTCATCATGTCGAGGTGTTAACTAATTCGGCTTAGACATAAGTTCAAATTTTAGCAACTAAAAGGAGTAAGCAAACATCAACTTCCGTGTTAGGTTTATGCTGAAATTGCTAGGTATTGCCTACATCACGTGGTGACAGAATCCTTGCCTAGACATATGAAGGATCACTTCAGTCTTGCTCTGCTGAACTTAGAGTATCTGCCAGACTTGCCGCCGGGACTTCTCTCCATTCCTCATGCCGAGACAGCGGAAGTTGCAAGAGCAGAGATCTGTTGCGGCAGCGAAAGGGTCACAGCCTCAATCTGCCATTACTCGCCGAGGCAACATATCGTGGAAGTGCAAAACAACTTGGCCTTTTCAACGCATTTTCACACTAAAGAGCAGCATAACCCTTCCCTCTCTATCAACTTGATTATTTCCTCTATTACTTGTGTCTTATTTTACCTTTTCTTCTTAAAAAATCATCTTACTTGTGCAATTTACTTTTCCTTGTGCAGGAACGATAATTCTAACCTAGCTATCATATCCTCCTGGGATTCGACATCTTTTATACTATAACTTGGCAGGAGTGTGCGCTTGCACACTTACAAAAAGGGAACACCTACATGCCCTACAATGCACAGCTAAGAAATGCACACACTTTGTAAGGCGATCTACAATCACCCAAATAGAGTTCTTCTTTGTCGGGGTCAAAGGCAAACCAGACACGAAATCCACCGTAATCCTCTCCCATTTCCATTCTGGTATCTTCAAAGGTTGCAACAACCTAGAAGGAAATTGATGCTCAGCCTTCACACACTGACAAACCATACACTTACTCACAAAATCAGCAACATCCTTTTTCAATCCAACCCAATAGTACTCGTCTTTCAACGCACGATACATCTTTGTACTACCAGGATGCATAGCAAAAAGACTACTATGCGCTTCAATCAAAATAGTGCGCCTCAAATCAACATCCTCGGGCACAACTATTAGATTCTTAAGGCACAAAACACCATCATCATTGAAACAAAAGTCTGTTGCATTTCCATCTGCTATATCCTGAACATAAGGCACCAAAGAATCATCAAGCAACTGCTTTTCTTTAATCAAATGAAATAAGGAAGATTTCACTTGTAACTCAGCTATCAATCCACCATCTCGCGATATGCTCAACCAATAAAACATCGCCCTCAACTCTACAACCACCTTCCTACTCAAGGCATCAGCTACAACATTAGCCTTCCCTGGATGGTACTCGATTGTCAAATCATAATCTTTAAGCAACTCCAACCACCTTTGTTGCCTAAGATTCAACTTTTTTTTGCGTCATCAAATACTTTAAGCTCTTATGGCCTTTGTAAATCGTACAATTTTCACCATAAAGGTAATGCCTCAAGATTTTCAAGGAAAACACCATCGCAGCCAGCTCGATACCATACGTAGAGTAATTATGCTCGTGCACCTTCAAATGTCGAGATGCATAAGCTACCACCTACCTTCTTGCATTAACACATAGCCCAAACCAACATAGGATGCATCACTATAAACTACAAACTCTTTACCCGATTCAGGTTGAATCAAGATAGGAGCTTGCGTCAAAGCTTCCTTTAACTTCTTAAAAGCTTGCTGCCTAACTTCCGTCCACTCAAACATAACATTCTTTTGTAACAACTTTTTCAAAAACCATCCACGAACCTACGATAGTATCCCGCCAAACCAGGGAAACTACGCACCTCATGAATTGACTTAGGCGACTTCCAATTCATCACCGCGTCAATCTTATATGGATCAACCTGGATACCTTCGGCTGATTCCATATGTCCAAGAAAGACAAATTCCCTGAGCCAAACTCGCACTTACTCAACTTGGCATAAAGCTGATTCTCCAACAACACTTACAACACAATCCGCAAATGCTTATCATGATCCTCCTCAGTACGAGAGTACATGAGAATATCATCAATAAACACCAACATAAACGGATGCAAAAACTCATGAAACACACGATTCATCATGTCCATGAATGCAGCCGGTGCATTAGTCAAGCCAAAACACATCACCAAGAACTCATAATGCCCATACCTAGTACAAAAAGCTGTCTTAGGCACATCCATATCCTTTACCTTCAACTGATAATATCTGGATCTCAAATCAATTTTAGAAAACACTGAAGCACCTCTAATCTGATCAAACAAATCATCAATCTTTGGCAATAGATACTTGTTCTTAATCGTCAACTTGTTTAGTTGCCGATAATCTATACACATACGCATCGTGCCATCTTTTTTCTTTACAAACAAGAATGGTGCACCCCAATGTGAAACACTTGGCCTAATGAACCCTCGATCTAGCAACTCTTGAAGTTGCGTCTTCAACTCCTCCAACTCCTTAGGTGCCATTCTATAGGGAGAAACAGACACTGGAGTCATATTTTCATACAACTCAATGTCAAACTCAACCTCTCTGTTTGGTGGCAAACCAGCCAACTCACATACCGTTCCTATGTCTTGTACTCGCACCTCTTTTGTACCATAATTCATCACATAAGCTAAGAAAGTTTCACAATCCGACTCCATCATACGACTCGCTTCAAGAGCCAAAATTGCATTGGACAAGAATTTCACATTCTCGCCCACGATTACCACTTCGTAATCATCAACAAGTTTCAAGGTAACTCACTTAGCATCAAAATCTATCAGAGCCCTATATTCGGTCAACCAATCCATCCCAAGGATTACATCAAAACCATAGAAAGGTAACTCCATTAAATCAACTACAAATACATGACCTTGAACAGATAAAGGACATATCCTAATCAATCTTCTCGTAACAAAAGTTTCGCAAAAAGAACTAGTTACTTGCATTCCCACATCTAACATCTCAACAGAGATGTATAACAAATGTGCATGCTCACTCAAAATATATGAATGTGTAGAGCCAGAATGAATCAAAGATAACAATGACAAGGACTGCAAAATGAAAGTACCTACAATCACATCAGTGTCAATACGTCCCTCGCGATGTGCGTACACCCTCGCAGGACCACCACCCTCATGTTGCACAACCACAACATGCGCTAAAGCTTTCTAACCATCCTCCCTACGCTGGAAATTCCTACGGCCGCGCCCACGACCTAGCTGTGGTGCAAGAACAGGTTCTCTACCCTAAGCACCTCCAGCCAACAAAGGATAATCACGTCTCAAATGATCAGTTGATCCACAGCTGCAACATGAGTTAGCAGCCATAGTCGTAAAAGCCTGCCCCTCACGACCCAAACGAAGACAGTCTCGCCTCAAATGCTCACGTAATCCACAAACCCAATAGGCATTTTGCTCAGACCTCACCCTATTACCTTGAACTGGTGCACCACGCCCAACATTACCTCGCCTCGGCTCAGGACGGTACCTACGATCACGATGCCTCTTAAACTGTCCACCACTAGGACCATGTAACCCCCTTAGCCCGGCCTAGACGGTTGACCCGAACTACGAAGATTACACGGGGAAAACCAAAGTCAACCTAAAAGTCAACCTTGATTAACGACCCTTTTTTTTATTTTTAATCTTGTCTAGATGCTTATTGATCCTAAGCGTACCCTTGAGAAGAGCATACTTGAAAAGCATAGCGATCGGAAAACGTTAAGGGACTCAATTGCACAAATTACAACATTTAGGGACCAAAATGTAAATTCTGTAGATTAAGGGGACTTACTGATTTTTAAGTTACCATTATGAAATTAGTCATATTACATGCTTCCCTGTCAAATTTCACCTTAAACGGACATCTCAAACTCAAGCAATTGCATATACAAAATTTAGGACTAAAACATAAAGTTTGCAAACCTTAAACCATTCAAATCAGTGCCCAACGGTCACCTGTTTCGGAACGGGGGTTGACCGTTCCGAAACGCGGATTCGTTTCGAGACCTGTTTCGAATCAGGGCTTGACAGTGGCCAATCCGTTTCGGAACGCCCTCTACCCGTTTCGATACACGAAGGCCATTACAGGCCCCCGTTTCGAAACAGTGGTGCCCGTTCCGATAGGGACTGCCCAGAAAATGCAAATTTTTCTGGTTTAACATACAATTAACCACTCAAACACATCCCTATGACCTCCTAATCATGCCAACAAGTCATCATACATAAAAGAAACATGTTTGCATCATCAAAACACATTCAAGGCATCAATTAGGAAAAACCACAAATCTATAGGCATGCATCCTAATATTGAAAACCATCCAAGCATCAAATCATCACAACAAACACCAAAATGGCCATTTACAATCGCAAAACAACAAAGGTATCATGCCACACTTAGGGAGTCCAAAACATCTCCCAAAAACACAACCTAGGTTCCCATTGTCAAATACCAAAAACTAATAATGTTGTGAAAATAGTCACCATACATGAGCTTAGCTTTCCCTTGGATTCTTAGCCTCCTTGCTGCCCTTAAAGCACTTCAATTCTCTGCATTATTGGTTCAAGAAAGAGAGCGTAAGCACATTTGCTTAGTGAGGCATGCTCTAAAGAAACAACACAATAATGCACTTTATAAAACACCTATCAAAAGGCCTTTAAATTTATAAACATCATTTCTCATGCAACAATGCATACACAACAAGCATCTCATGCTTCATTAACATTAACATGTCATATTGGCTTTCAAGTGATTCCATAACCATTTTCAACACAAAACATAATCGGATACGCGGATTACAAGCGTTGTCCCATACGCTTCACACACACTACCAAACACACAAGGTGGAGTTTACCGGTACAATCACAACCCCTCAACACCCGTGATGGAGTTTAGCGGTACAATTACAACCCCTCCACATCACTCATCGGTAGTTGTATAACATCACTAACGAGAACACGGGACACACAACACAAGATCCTCACATGGCATTTTAACCACCATTATGATCTTAGACATCTCGTTAGTGTACTTGGATGGAGTTTCCGGTACCATTACAACACCTCAACATCCAAGGCGAATTTATTCACGGTGCACCCAATCTTATAGCCGGCTAACTATATCTGATTCAAGTACTTTAAAACCAACACATCACTTGCCAATATACATCAATTATCAACAATAATCCACTATTTTAAAGCATTAATCAAAGCCATTAAACCATCATGCATCACTATGCATCAAAACCACATTTATCAATATCAAACCAAGGATCTCTTACCTTGAGCATCCTTCAACACATGGAACACTCTATTCATCATGTCCATAAAAGATCATCAATGAACACCACAACAAACTTGTCCAAATATTCATGGAACACTCTATTCATCATGTCCATAAAAGCTGCAGGAGCATTCGTCAAACCAAACGGCATCACAAGGAACTCATAATGCCCATACCTCGTTCTGAAGGCTGTCTTTGGCACATTCACATCCTTCACCTTCAACTGGTAATACCCTGACCTTAAGTCAATTTTAGAGAACACAGCCGCTCCCCAAAATTGATCAAAAATATCATCAATCCTCGGCAATGGATATCGATTCTTGATAGTCAACTTGTTCAGCTGACGGTAATCGATGCACATTCTTATAGTGCCATCCTTTTTCTTCACAAACAAGACCGGTGCACCCCAAGGTGACACACTTGGCCGAATGAAACCACGATCAAGCAACTCCTAAAGTTGCGTCTTCAGCTCTTTCAACTCCTTAGGTGCCATTCGATAAGGAGTAATGGAAACTGGAGTTGTATTCTCATACAGCTCAATTCCAAACTCCACCTCTCGGTTAGGAGGCAATCAAGGCAACTCCTCCGGAAACTCTCGCACAGTCCTGATATCCTGCACTCGCAACTCTTTCGAGCTAGGATTCATCACAAAGGCTAGGTATGCCTCACAACCTTACCTCAGCATCCGGCTCGCCTCCAACGTAGACACCACATTGGCAAGAAACTTCACATTCTCACCAACCACCACTACCTCATAATCGTCTGCAAGCTTCAGCGAAACTCGCTTGTTCTCAAAATCCACCACAGCTCGATGTTCAACAAGCCAATCCATACCCAGGATTATATCAAAACCATAGAAAGGCAATTCCATAAGGTCAACATGAAAAACATGGTTTTGCACAGCCAAAGGACATCTTCTATACAACTTTCGTGTCACAACGGTCTCACCAAAGGAACTAGTTACACGCATACCAACATCCAAAGACTCAACAGGAAAGCCAAGCATTTGAGCATGTTCACGCAATATGTATGAGTGTGTAGATCCAGAATCAATCAACGAAAGTAATGACAAGGATTGCAAAGTGAAGGTACCTACAATCACATCCGTGTCATTCCGCGCCTCTCGCTGCGCATACACTCGAGCCTGGCCTCTACCCTCAGGTTGGACAACCACCACATGCGCCACATTCCTTCCACCATCCTCTCTATGCTGGAAGTTACCACGGCCGCGCCCATGACCTCTCTGTGGAGCAACAACTCCAGGAGCACGTCTCTGACCACCACCGGCAAACAAAGGACACTCCCTCCTCATGTGGTCTGCCGAACCACAATTCCAACACGGATTACCAGCTACAACAACATGAGCCTGAACTTCCCTTGCTGCTCGAGGACAATCACGCCTCAAATGGCCACGCGATCCACACGCCCAACATGTGTTCTGATCAGCTCTCGCCCTGTCTCCCTGAACAAGCGCACCATGCCCTCCACCACCACGCCTAGCCGAAGACTGATACCTCCTATCACGTCCTCTCTTGTTTCATCCACCACCGGAACTATACTCAGCAGCTCGCTTACTCGAACCAGATCCACCACTCCTGGAAGACAAACCCAGGTTCTGCTCAATATCCTTCGCCCTACTAACCAGTACATCAAAATCAGTGTACTCAGCTGCAAGCATATAGGTCTTTACATCCGACACCAACCCATATCGGAAACACTCACACCTCTCTCGCTCATTAGGGATAATCTCAGGTGCATACTGACTGAGATGGACAAACTGGATCTCGTACTCAGCCACTGTCATACTCCCTTGTGTCAAAGACATGAATTCTCTTTTCTTTTCATCCAGGTATCACACACCTAGATACCTCCGCTTGAACGCGTTCAGAAAGAACGTCCAAGTCACATCAACTTCCTCCATTCCGGAGATAGCGATCGTCCACCTGGTATACGCATCATCATGTAACAGCGATACCACACATCCTAACTTCTGCACATCATTGCAGTTCATTTGTCCCAATATCCTCTTGGTACTTTCCAACCAAGATTCAGAACCTTCAGTAGACAAACCCCTGAACTCAGTTCCTCCCAGACTGCGCAGACGTTCCAAAGGTAGTCTAGCACCAGCATCACCCTGATGCCCAGCTCCATGAGCTCCATCTACTGCCGCCTGAAAGGCTCCAGCAATAGCTTGTATCAAAACTGTCATGTCAGGAGCAGCTTGCCCCTGCCCAGCTTCAGGTCCAGAGACCCCAGCACCAGCATCACCACCAGCTCCCTCACCTCTAGCACCACCACCATCAGGTAGTCCACCACCAGGAGGATAAGGTAAATCCAATACATTATCAGCATTCCTTCATTCTCGTTCTGAGCCATAGCTCGCATATTAATCATCGTCTCTCTACGAGGTCCCATTCACTAAAACAATGAACTAACACAAATGCAATAAACATAATTAGGCCCAACAAGGTAAGTAATCCAAGCACTCAAGCTTATTTTTCAAAAACAATTCATTTCATTAGTTTTGATATGGCAATGGGTCCCTCTAACATGCTTCAACACAGCATAGCATCACAATTGCAACATACTTTACAATTCACACATCAAACTTCATTTTTAAAGGCATACCAAGCAATCATACATATATCACCCACACAACCATTCCCGTTTACTCGAGAACTCAGCTCTGATACCACCAAATGTAACCCCCTTAGCCCGGCCTAGACGGTTGACCCGAACTACGAAGATTACACGGGAAAAACCAAAGTCAACCTTGATTAATGACCCTTTTTTTCCTTTTTAATCTTGTCTAGATGCTTATTAATCCTAAGCGTACCCTTGAGAAGAGCATACTTGAAAAGCACAGCGATCAGAAAACGTTAAGGGATTCAATTGCACAAATTACAACATTTAGGGACCAAAATGTAAATTCTTGAAATTAAGGGGACTTACCTGATTTTTAAGTTACCATTATGAAATTAATCATATTACATGCTTCCCTGCCAAATTTCACATTAAACGGACATCTCAAACTCAAGCAAGTGCATATACAAAATTCAGGACTAAAACGTAAAGTTTGCAAACCTTAAACCATTCAAATCAGTGGCCAACGGTCACCTGTTTCGGAACGGGGGTTGACCGTTCCGAAACACGGGTTCGTTTTGAGACTTGTTTCGAATCAGGGCTTGACAGTGGCAAATCCGTTTCGGAACGCCCTCTACCCGTTTCGATACACGAAGGCCATTACAGGCCCCCGTTTCGAAACGGTGGTGCCCGTTCTGATACGGACTGCCCAGAAAATGCAGATGTTTCTGGTTTAACATACAATTAACCACTCAAACACATCCCTATGACCTCCTAATCATGCCAACAAGTTATCATACATAAAAGGAACATGTTTGCATCATCAAAACACATTCAAGGCATCAATTAGGAAAAACCACAAATATATAGGCATGCATCCTAATATTGAAAACCATCCAAGCATCAAATCATCACAACAAACACCAAAATGGCCATTTACAATCCCAAAACAACAAAGGCATCATGCCACACTTAGGGAGTCCAAAACATCTCCCAAAAACACAACCTAGGTTCCCATTGCCAAATACCAAAAACTAATAATGTTGTGAAAATAGTCACCATACATGAGCTTAGCTTTCCCTTGGATTCTTAGCCTCCTTGCTGCCCTTAAAGCACTTCAATTCTCTGCATTATTGGTTCAAGAAAGAGAGCGTAAGCACATTTTCTTAGTGAGGCATGCTCTAAAGAAACAACACAATAATGCACTTTATAAAACACCTATCAAAAGGCCTTTAAATTTATAAACATCATTTCTCATGCAACAATGCATACACAACAAGTATCTCATGCTTCATTAAATTTAACATGTCATATTGGCTTTCAAGTGATTCCATAATCATTTTCAACACAAAACACAATCGGATACGCGGATTACAAGCGTTGTCCCATACGCTTCACACACACTACCAAACACACAAGGTGGAGTTTACCGGTACAATCACAACCCCTCAACACCCGTGATGGAGTTTAACGGTACAATTACAACCCTCCACATCACTCATCGGTAGTTGTATAACATCACTAACGAGAACATGAGACACATAACACAAGATCCTCACATGGCATTTTAACCACCATTATGATCGTAGGCATCTCGTTAGTGTACTTGGATGGAGTTTACGGTACCATTACAACCCCTCAACATCCAAGGCGACTTTATTCACGGTGCACCCAATCCTATAGCCAGCTAACTATATCCGATTCAAGTACTTTAAAACCAACACATCACTTGCCAATATACATCAATTATCAACAACAATCCACTGTATTAAAGCATTAATCAAAGTCATTAAACCATCATGCATCACTATGCATCAAAACCACATTATCAATATCAAACCAAGGATCTCTTACCTTGAGCATCCTTCAACACATGGCTTTCAAAACCACCATTAATCATGCTAAAACATGCTTTCAAAACATAATTTAAACATGCAAATTAAACACATTGCATCCAACCATCTCATGGTTTATCAAAGAAAGAGTTTCTCCAAAAACTTACTCTTGAGCTTAGTTAAGTTGCTTAGACTTAAACTAAGCTCCCAAAACCTTCAAACATTGGTTTCAAAGTTGGAAACCCAATTCACTCACCAATTCCGTTTCGCAAGCTTGCCGAAACGCCGATCAAGCCTCCGGATCAACACCACAAGGATCGAAAGATGTCTCCCCTGTTTTAAACACATCAAAGCAGAGGATTAATGCATCATCATGCATTAAATCTTCAGCCATTACATCTAAAACTCGCTGCTCACATCAAATCTAACATTTCGGCTACCAAACACTACCGAAATCACATCCAAACTCCTCCACAACATTACCCAGCCAAGATCCATCACTTCTAAACATTCCTAAACATCAATTAACATCCAAAAAGATCCTAAACTCGTCCTTATACCTCCAGCTATAGCAGATCACCAAGATCACCCCAAAAACCACAATTTTCACAAGTAAAAATTTAGGAAAATCAACCTATTCGGGATTGCATTGATTAAACCTCAATTACACATCATTAAGCATCCAAAATACATTAAAAAGACATCTCAAAATAGAGCCCAAACATTCATCACGAATTTCATCAAGATTTAATCCAAATCTTGAGTTTTAAGCCAAAATCAAGATCACAACATTAAAACCTTTTATAAAACTTAATTTAAGGATTGAGAACTTGGGAATTTCAGTAAAGAATTGAGTATTTAGAGGAGAAGGACATCCTTACCTCTAAATGTAGATTTCTCCTTGTTTAGAGCCAAAATCCTTAAAAATCTAATAAGCAAATGAAGAGGATTTGATATAGTAAAGATTAGGAATCAATTGATGATTGAAACCTCATCATTTAGAGTGAAAATCAAAAGAAAAGCTGCTGTAGAATTGTGTTTGACTGAGGGAATTTTGAGAGAAAATGAAATGAGAAAATTTTAGCAAAAGTTGGTTATGAAAACTAAAATATGGTTTCCCTCTTTTCTTTTAATTAATTAAACATTAAATGAGTCATTAAAATTAATAAAAATCTGGAGAAATCATTCCTTGGGTAAATTAGCTCCTTAAAGATTCAAAGTTTCAATCCTTACAAAACAGTCACCACTGAACTTTTCAAAAATTACATTTTAGTCACTTTTTCGAAATGTCACACTTCCAAACCTTATTTTGTAAAATTGATTTCACCACTCTCTTATATATATTAAAAGAGGATTTTTAGATATTTTTCCATATTTTTAATGCATCCCGAACTAGGCTTTCCCTAAAACCACCTTTTATATTCGAACCGAAAATCAGACTGGTCCAGTTCAGACCCTAAACTTCCAAGCCCAAAATTGGGGTGTTATAGACCAGAATCCGCAGCTCTCTTACCCAAGCTAGAACCACCCACGCGAGAGGAAAAAACTAAACTCTGCTCAACATCCTTAGCTCACGTTACTAACACATCAAAATCCGTGTAATTAGAGGTCAACATAAAAGTCTTCATTTCTTGCACCAATCCGTAACGGAAACGGTCGCAACGATGCCTATCACTTGGCACCAGCTCAGGGGCATACTGGCTCGAACGAACAAATTGAACCTCATACTCAGCCACAATCATGCTACCCTGAACCAAGAACATAAACTCACGTTTCTTTTCATCCAAGTATCTAACTCCTAGATACTTCTTCTTAAAGGTAGTTTGGAAGAACTCACAATTCACCTCATTGGGCTCCATAGCCACAGTTACAGTCATCCACCAACTATAAGCATCACCTTGCAGCAACGAAACAGCGCATCCCAACTTACGTGCATCACTGCACCCCATTTGATCCAAAATCCGGATCGTACTGGCCATCCAAGCCTCAGATGCCTCGAGCGACAAACCACGGTACTCAACACCACCCAAACTACGCAAGCGTTTTAAAGACAACCCATTTTTCCCAGCAGCATGTGCTTGCACTTGCACTCTGGCAACAAGAGCATAGAATGCTCTAGTCATCGCCTGAACTAGAGGTGTCAAATCAACCAACACATGCCCAACTTGCTCACACTGTCCTTGTTCCTCACCCCCAGGCGGAGGCGGTGGAGGAGGTGAATTCCCACCAGGAAGATCCTCGTTCTATTGATTTCCTTACTCACCAGCAGGAGCAATCGTACCTAAACATAACTCTCTCCTCGGTCCCATTGTGCTATTATGATTAAGGCATGATAATAAAACAAAACAAGAAATCATGCCAGCTTAAAGCAAGGATCCAAGACTTTCAATTAGATTTAAAACACTTTACTATAGTAATAAGGCAATGGGTATCCCAATTTCCCCCCAAACATAGCATAAGGCATACATCATACGTATCACAAGCATCGTGCATAGCAATCACTCAAATTCAGCCCTTAACATCATCACGCATAAGAAAATTTACACATACATCACATTCATCATGCTTGACATCAATTTTATTTACTCATCAACAACAAGGTTATAGCAATCACCGTGCAAAGCAAACATCATCATCCCTTTAGAACTACATCGCATCAACTGACCAATAACTTACCATCATCCCATTCTTTCGAAACCTGGCTCTGATACCACCAAATGTAACCTCTTCGACCCTGTAACACCCCAATTTTAGGCTTAGAAGTTTAGGGTTTGAACCGGACCGGTTTGAGAAACGGTTCGAATATAAAAGGGAGTTTTAGGGAAAGCTTAGTGCGGGATGCTTTAAAAATATAGAAAAATATCTAAAAATCCTCATTTAATATAAATAAGAGAGTAGTGAAATCAATTTTACAAAATAAGGTTTGGAAATACTACATTTCGGTGTAGTGATCAATTTGCGATTTTTGAAAAGTTTAGTAGTGACTGTTTTGTAAAGGATTGAAACTTTGAATCTTTAAGGAGCTAATTTACCCAAAATGTTTTCTCCAAATTTTCCTTAATTTGGGTGATTTAATTAATGATTTAATTAAATAAAAGAAAAGGTGTTAAACTACTTTTGACTTTCATAACTACTTTTCTCTAATTTTCTCTCATTTCATTTTCTCTCAAAATCCTATCATCCAAACACTTTTTCTCCTGCAAAATTCACTTTGATTTTTTACTTCAATTGATGAGATTTCCATTACTCATTGATTTCTAATCAATCTTGCAACAAATCCAATAGATTTCTACATTGTATTTTCATGGAAATTTGCCCAAATCAAGGAGGAATCATCTTTTAGAGGTAAGATTGTTCTTCTCCTCTAAATACTCAGTTCTTTACTGAAATTCCCAAGTTGTCAATCCTTTATTAAAGTTTTATGAATGGTTTTAATGTTAGAAACAAGAATTTGGCTTAAAACTCAAGATTTTGGAAGAGATCTTGTGTATTTTTTGTGGTAATTGATTGGGCTCTGTTTGAGATGGTTTTCTAATGTATTTTGGATGTTAAATGATGTTAGAAATGAGGTTTTATCAATCCAATCTCGAATAGGTTGTGTTTTTAAGTTTTTTCTTGTGAAAATGGTGGTTTTTGGGGGTGTTTTTGGTGTTTTGTTATAGCTGGAGGTATAAGGACGATTTTAAGGTCGTTTTTTATGATAATTGATGTTTAGGAATGTTCAGAAGTGATGGATCTTGGCTGGGTTAAGTTTTGGAAGAGTTTAGAGGTGATTTCGGTTGTGTTTGGTGGTCGAAATGTTGGGTTTAGGTAGAGCAGCGAGTTTTGGAGTGTTGGCTGAAGATTTCAATGCATGATGATGCATTAATCCTCTGCTTTTATGTGTCCAAAACAGGGGAGACATCTTCGAATACTTTTGAAGTTGATCCGGAAGCTTAATTGGAGTTTCGACAAGCAAGCGAAACGAAATCGGTGAGTGCGATTGGTTTAGAAGTCCATGAGGACAAAAATACAAGGTTTGGGGATTTAGGAGAGGTTTGAAACACCTTCCTAAATCCGAAGTAAGTATGGTTTGATTTGGTCTCTCTAAAGTGGTGGTTGTCCTTAAAATGCTTTTACATGCTCATGGATTGAGATTGATAAATTCCTACTGTTTTTATGCATGATTTAGAGCATGAAATTATGCTTGTATAGATGTCATGAGATGGCATGTTGCATTGAATAGATTTGAGCTTTTGGTTTGAAGCAAAGTATGATTTATGATTTGAAATGTGGTGAGAAAACCTTTGAGTTATATTGCATGAAAAATAGTAGGTGTGATGATATTTTAACACATTAAATTGGCATAGATGTTGAGAAACTTACCAGATATAATTGATCGATCAATAGGATGAGAGTGCACTATAAACTAAAAATTCGTACGTGCTATTTGGTTAAGCCAAAGGGAGATATTCAAATGATGGGCATTCCATCGGGTAGGACTTGGTGAAACACCCAAGCTTTGTGGCGATGAGAGATTCCGCCATGTGAGTACGGTGATGAGAGATTCCACCGGAAGCTATGTTGGTAGACAAGTGAGTACGGTGATGCGAGATTCCACCGGAAGAGTCTAGTGTAGAAATGTATCCGCATATCTGAGTATTAATGAGATGCTAAATGCCAATATAAATAATGAAATGGTTTTTGTTACACATGTACCTTTGATGATATGATTTATGCTATGAGTTATGCATATGTGTTTTGTTTAGAAATGCTTTGGCAATACAAGCATGTGAATGGCCTTGCCGTGAGATTTGCATTGGTTTTAATGCATGAGATAGAATGGAGGTACATGTGGTTTCAATGAGTTTTGCTTTGAAAGTTTTCCAAGCATGAGAAAGAGATGAGCATGTGGTTTAAAAGCTTTGATGAAAGTGTTTTCTAAATGTGCATTATTGTGTTGGTTTTCTTTAGAGCATGCCTCACTAAGCATTTGTGCTTACGCTCTCTTTTACCAATAATGCAGATAATTGAGGTGTTTTCGGGCATCAAGGAAGCTAAGTCTATCCAAGGAAGTCCAAGCTCATGTATGGTGAAATTTTCATACACTTTAGTTTTGATAAATTGGCAATGGGAAACCAAGATTTGTTTTGGGAGATGTGTTAAACTCCCTAAGGTTGTGGCATGTTTGCCTTGGTTGGTTGAATTGTAAATGGCCTTAATTACTTGTTTTGAGGTTGGATTGTCTTTTTGTGATTTGATGATAGGAAGCATGCCTCTAGACTTGTGAGATTTCATGTTTGATGATATGAATGTGTTTAGGAGTTCTAAATACGTACCTTGTATGTTTGTTGACTTGTTAGCATGGTTGAAGAGTCTTTGGGAGGTGTTAGAATGAGTTTATGCATGAAAAAACAGCATTTGCTGCAGTTTCTGGGCAAACCGTATCGAAACACCCTCTGGCGTTTCGAAACGGGGGCCTGTAATGGCCTTCGTGTTTCGAAACGGTTGGAGGTTGTTTCGAAACGTTTTGGCTACTGGAGAGCCGTGTATCGGAACAAGTTTTGAAACGGGAGAGTGTTTTGCTCTAGCGTTTCGATACGACTGGTAGGTGTTTCGAAACAGGTGACTGTTGGTCACATATTTGAATTGTTCTGAAGTTTGCATGTTTTACATTTTAGTCCTAAATGTTGAGATTGCAATTGCTTGAGCTTGGGATGTCCAATTAAATTGAAATTTGGCAGAGAAGCATGTAACATGACTAATTTCTGTAAAACCTATGTTTGATTTTGATATAACTAGATCTTTAAGGATCAATTTGAAAAACTTAAAATTGTTTTTATAAATCCCTTAACAAGTTTTAAAACACCAACACTTTAAAACTGATTTGTAAAACTCAAACTCAAAATATTTTCTAAGTGTTCTTAGCCAAAACTATTGAAAAACGTCAAAGAGTATCGATACCCTTCCAGGTGTATCGATACCATTTTGCAAAACTTGGCTACTGGAGGAACATGTATCGATACGGCAAACCCTCGTATCGATACGCCCCTGTGTTAAAGTTCAAAGAGTTTGAATAGCGTACCGATACGGCAAACCTCCGTATCGATACGAGCTTTATAATTTTTAAAGTATTTAAGTCGGTTTTAAAATATGACCGTTGGTGTCAGTTGGTTGGTAACCAATCTTTAAAAGGTCGTTGACCCGTATCGATACGCCTAACCCCCGTACCGATACGAGTTTCGACAGTAAGCTAAGTTGAGAAAATAGTATCGATACGACCTTTGTCGTTTCGATACCACGTACCGATACGCTTACGAGTGTATCGATACGCCCTATTTATTGCACACAACGGCTCTTTCTTTTCTGAGACAGGTATCGATACCCATTCCCGCGTACCGATACGCATAGCTGCAGAAGTGCATTTATGGTGGTAAGAGAGGGTTCCAACGGCTCCATTTATGTCCCCAACCACCCAAACGGCTAGAAATCAATGAAGAGGTATAAAAGAGACATCCTAAAGCATCAGCAACAACTATTGAACCCAAAAGCATCATCAAAGCAAAAATCCAAACCCTAGTGCTCTTCAAAGTCAAATTCTTGTACCCAACTCTATTGTCTTTCAATTTGTCAAATTGTATTGTGAGTTTGGGATTGTTGAAATTGTAATTGGGTAGACAATTATCATTTGAGAAGAAAAATTTGAGTTTACCAAATTCCTTCTTTGTAATTGAGTGGATTAAGCTTTGGGTAGAAAGCTTAATCGAAATTGTAAGGTTTCCTCCTCATCCAAGAAAAGGGGACGAATTCAATAGTGAATTGTTTGAAAATCCTTAGTGGGAGCTAAGGTAGTGGATGTAGAGTTCATTTGGAGAACTTGAACCACTATAACCCCTTGTGTCAATTTTTATTTTCATTCTTTCTCTTCACCAAAATTTTAATTGCCAATTCACCCCCCTCTTGGCCATTTGCAAGTGTTCGATCAACTCAACAATTGGTATCAGAGCTACACTCATTGGAAGGATTACAACCCTCTTGAGTCGATTCTAGGAGAGTTTGATCAACAACAAGTCAAGCAATGGCATCCACATCCAACTATGAGTCCCAATCCACCACCAAGCCACCATTCTTCAATGGGGATAACTATCCTTATTGGAAGAATAGGATGAGGCTCTTCATCAAGTCTACCGACTATATGGTGTGGGATGTAGTTGAAGAAGGACCATACATTCCCATGAAGAGAGATGGAGAAAGTCTTGTCCCAAAAGTCAAAGCCGAAATGACGGATGATGAGAGAAGAAGGATGCAAGTGAATGACAAAGCTCTACATGTGATATTTTGTGCACTTGGTCCGGATATCTACTCCAAGGTGTCTTCAATCGAAAGTGCCAAGGAGGTTTGGGACACCCTCGAGACAACTTATGAGGGAACTAGTGATGTCAAGGAGACAAAGATTGGGCTACTCAATCTAAGCTATGAGAACTTCAAGATGGACCCCGAAGAAAGTGTCTCCAAGATGTTTGATCGGTTCTCGGTCATTGTCAACGGTTTGAAGGGTTTCGGCAAAATCATTCCCGAAGACAAGCTAGTGAGAAAGTTGTTGTACTCTCTTCCGGAGTCATGGGATGGCAAGAGAACGGCCATTATTGAAGCTAGAGATTTGAAGACTCTCAAGCTTGATGCTCTTGTTGGATCTCTACTCACCCATGAGATCATGAGGAAAGGAAGAGAAGAAGAGAAGAAGATAGAGGAGAAGAAGGAAGTTGAGAAGAAGAAAGTTGGAATCGCACTAAAAGCTTCATATCAAGAAAGCGATTCTAGTGAGGATGAAGATGAGGAGATGACTATGTTGGCCAAACGTTTTACTCGGTTCATGAAGTCAAATCGTGGAAGAAAATTCATTAGAAAGGGAGACTTCAAGAGTAAAAGCAAGGAAGAGGAGAAGGACCCAATTACTTGTTATAAATGCAAGAAACCGGGTCACATCCGTTCCGAGTGTCCTCAATTGAAAAAGAAAAGCTTTGGGAAGAGGAACAAGCTCAAAGCACAAATAGCCACTTGGAGTGACGATGAGTCTTCCGAGGAAGAGGAGGAAGTAGCCAACCTATGTCTCATGGCCATCGATGATGAACCTAAGGTAAACTCTAATTCATCCAATTTTGATTTTTCTATTGAGGAACTTCAAGATGCTTATGATGAATTGCAAGAAGTGTATGATGAGTTAGTAGGAAAATACAAAGAGTCCATTTTGAAAAACAACAAAACAATTTCCGATTTAAAAATTCAAAATGAGACATTTTCAAAAGCTAACTCCGAATTGGAAAAGAAGGTTTTGTTTTTAGTTAATCTTTCAAATGATCTTAAAACTAAAAATCTTGAACTTGAAAAACTTCTTTCCGATTTTCAAGATTATCACACAAAGGAGGTGGATAATCTTAAAACATCTATTGCTATTGGGAAAAATAATTTTGAAAAAGGAAATCACTCCAAATCCCAATATGTAAAAAGAAAACCTTTTGTACCTAAACAAAGAAATTTTAATAAGCAAACTAGAGGTCATATAGTTAGGAGCGTTTGGGTTCCTAAAGAACTCATTATTTCTAATGATTTAAATGCTATTGCTTATTGGATTCCCAAGGGAACCAAAATGTTGAAGGCTAACACTCATGGACCCAAAATGATTTGGGTACCAAAAATCAAGGCCTAATTTCTTTGTTTGTAGGGGGAGCATTGCTACAAGGCCAAAGCACAAAGTCAAAACTCATGGTACCTTGATAGTGGATGCTCGAGGCACATGACCGGAGACAAGAGTAGATTCATGGATATAAAGCCAAAAAGTGGAGGAGTAGTAACATTTGGTGACAACTCCAAAGGCCACATTAAAGGTATTGGCTCCATAGGTAATCACTCTACTATCCTTATTGAAAATGTCTTATATGTCGATGGTCTTAAACACAATTTATTGAGCATAAGTCAATTGTGTGATAAGGGATTTAATGTTTTATTTGATAAAAATGGATGCAAAATTGTAGACATTAAATCTAATAATATTATGCTCATTGGTCATCGCATAGGGAATATATACATGGTGCATCTAGATGACATACATACATCTCATGCATGCTTAGTTGCTCATAATGAAAATGATGCATGGTTGTGGCATAGGAAACTAGGACATGCTAGCATAAGTGTTTTATAAAAGCTAGTCTCTCTTAATATAGTTAGAGGTTTACCCAAGATAAAATTTTCAAATGATAAAATTTGTGATGCGTGCTCAAAGGGTAAACAACATAGGTCTTCCTTTAAGTCCATTAATGATGTCTCTACTAGTAGATGTTTACAACTTATCCATATGGATTTATTTGGGCCAATTAGGACTATGAGCTTGGGTGGTAAATCTTATGCTTTTGTACTTGTCGATGATTTTTCTAGATATACTTGGGTTTTATTTTTAAGTACTAAAGATGAGGCTTTGGAAAAATTCATCACATTTTCAAAACTAACCCAAAATGATCTTGAACTTAAAATTTCACATATTAGAAGTGATCATGGAACCGAGTTTCCAAATTTAGGGTTTGAAGATTTTTTAAATAAAAATGGTATTAGCCATAATTTTTCGGCTCCTCGAACTCCTCAACAAAATGGGGTAGTTGAGAGGAAAAATAGAACTTTGCAAGAAATGGCTAGGACTATGCTTTGTGAAAACAATTTACCTAAATATTTTTGGGTGGAAGCCACAAACACCGCTTGCTACATTGTAAATCGAGTAATGGTTAGGCCAATTTTAAAGAAAACACCTTATGAGATTTTAAAATCTAAAAGGCCTAACATTAGCTATTTTCACCCTTTTGGTTGCAAGTGTTTTGTTTTAAATAATGGAAAAGACAACTTAGGTAAATTTGATGCAAAAAGTGATGAAGCCATTTTTATAGGTTACTCTTTAACCTCTAAAGCCTATCGAGTATTCAACAAAAGAACTTTAGTAGTAGAAGAATCTATTCATGTTGTATTCGATGATAACCTCCTTCCTAGGAAGGATTCTTGTGATGATGATGATGTAGGAATCATAAATGCCTTTGATGGAGGTCAAACTTCAAAGGAGGATAAGATTTCAACAAAAGAAGAGGACTCGCAAGAACCACCTCTTGAAGCCTTGAAGGACTTGGCTATTGAGGAAAAGGAAGTGAGCTACCCAAGGGAGTTGAACTATGTCAAAGATGGTGAAATCTTGGGTGATCCATCCAAGGGGGTAACCACTCGTTCTTCTCTTAGATTAATGAACCATGTTGCATTTATCTCATGCATAGAGCCTAAAATATATAAAAGATGCATTGAAAGATGACTTTTGGATCATGGCTATGCAAGAAGAGTTAAATCAATTTGAGAGAAGTAATGTATGGACATTAGTTGATAGGCCTAGTAATCAATCTACAATAGGAACTAAATGGGTCTTTAGGAACAAACTAGATGAGAGTGGTAACATTGTGAGAAATAAAGCTAGACTTGTAGCACAAGGTTACACTCAAGAAGAGGGAATAGATTTTGATGAAACCTATGCACCCGTAGCTAGAATGGAAGCCATTAGGATGTTGCTTGCATATGCATGTTATCATAATTTCAAGCTTTTTCAAATGGATGTTAAAAGCGCATTTTTAAATGGTTTTATAAATGAAGAAGTGTATGTAGAACAACCACCGGGTTTTGAAGACTCAAAATTTCCAAATCATGTTTTCAAACTTACCAAAGCTCTTTATGGTTTAAAACAAGCTCCTAGAGCTTGGTATGAAAGACTTTCAAATTTTTTGATTGAAAAAGGTAAGGTGGACAGTACAATTTTTTATAAAAATGTATAAAAATGACATCTTAGTAGTTCAAATTTATGTTGATGATATTATTTTTGGCTCTACTAATGAATGTCATTGTCAAGAGTTTGCTAAGTTAATGCAAGGTGAATTTGAGATGAGCATGATGGGGGAGCTCTCATTCTTTTTGGGACTCCAAATCAAGCAAAAGAAGGATGGAACCTTCATCAACCAAGCAAAATACATAAAGGATATGCTCAAGAAGTTTGGCTTGGAGAATGCAAAGCGTCAAGCCACTCCTATGAGCTCATCTACAAAGCTTGACAAAGATGAAGGAGGTAAGTGTGTTGACTCTAAGCTTTATCGCTCTATGATTGGATCTTTGCTTTACCTTACCGCAAGTAGACCGGATATTTTGTTTAGTGTTTGCTTGTGTGCTAGGTTTCAAGCTAATCCTAGAGAGTCTCACCTTATAGCCGTTAAGAGGATCTTTAGGTATCTTAGAGACACTCCTTGTTTAGGTCTTTGGTACCCTAGAGACTCTACCTTCAACCTTCATGCTTATTCGGATGCGGATTATGGGGGTTGCAAAATCGATAGGAAAAGTACTTCGGGAACTTGTCAATTCTTAGGTAGTATGCTCATATCTTGGTTCTCTAAGAAACAAAATAGTGTAGCCTTATCTACCACCGAAGCCGAGTACATATCCTTAGGGAGTTGTTGTGCTCAAGTCCTTTGGATGAAGCAACAACTCTTAGATTATGGAATTAAAGTTGAAACCATACCCCTAAAATGTGACAACACTAGTGCAATATGCTTAACAAAAAATCCCATCCAATACTCTAGAACCAAACACATAGAGATAAGGCATCATTTCATTAGAGATCATGTCCTTAAAGATGATGTGGTTATAGAGTATGTAGACACCTTGAATCAATTAGCGGACATATTTACAAAACCGTTAGACAAAGAGTGTTTTTGGTCCCTTAGGAGAGAGTTAGGTCTAGCTAGCCTATCTTGACCTTTTAGGACCTCTTTTGTGCTTAAATATGCTTGATCTTGTGAAATGCCATGTTTGTATGCTTAGACTCCCAATTTCATCCATGCCTATAGTTAGGGGGAGTATGGTTCTGTTAAAATATGCTTAGAACTGCTCATACATCATTTGCATACTCATAGGAGATGTTAGGTTCGAGCCTTTGGTTGTTCTTTGAACCAAATATGTAATTCTGGGCATCCAGTATCGATACAGCTCTACGCGTATCGATACCCGTTCTTCATTTAGTTTCCCAGAATTTTCTTCGCTTCACGCGTATCGATACGATTCATCCCGTATCGATACGGGTCGTTTCGATACGGACCTCTCCGTTTCGATACGACTTTTCCAACGGGCATTTTTGCGAAAAGACAATTATATCCCCGTATCGATACACCTTCGGGCGTATCGATACTCGACTGCGCTGATGGCATTAATTAAGCTTTTAATGAGTTCAACTTTTACCATAACTCAAATTCTTCAAAACCTAATTAACCCTAGTCGTTTTTGCCTATAAAAGGGCACTTCCTCCTTCATATTTTCCACATCTCAACTCAAACCTAAAAAAGTTTTTGAATCAAGCAAGACATTGTGCTCTCTTTCTCATCTTTGTGCTAGTTTTCTTCAAATCTTCAAGTTTCTATCAAGGTAATCTCCTTCCTTCTCTTTTTCAATTTTTGTTTTGCTGTTTTGATTCTTTTTGCTTCTTTTTTTTTACAAACTTTGTTTTTCTTCAAACTTTTTCTTAAATTTTTCTTCTAATTTTTTTTTTAAATTTCTCTTGAAAATTTTCTTTTAAACTTTTTACCTTGATTTTTACTCAAATTGAAGAAACCCTTTTGCTTAATTCTCTTTTAGATCATGGCACCAAAAGAACCATCGAGGAAGCGACCGAGGGCTACTCATGCCGGTGAATCTTCCAACCTTGGAGCGATTGCTCGTCCAAACTACTCAATCATCTATGAGCAATCCTTTGAAGGCAATTCCGGTCTAACTCACTTTCGTCAATATGAGAATTATAAGATCCGTGCCGAAAGGGTAATCTCCGTTCCTTTTCTCAATTCGGAGCGTTTCAAGTTTGAATACCTTCCCTTGCTTCATCGTTGGAATTTCATGGAGTTTATCTCTATTCCCGGTATTTTCTATCGCCTCTTGGTTTTGATTTTCTATGCTAATGCAAGATGTATTAGTCGTAATGGGGAAGTTGTTGCAATTAGCTCTTATCTTATGGGAAAGAAAATAATCCTTGATGTCAAGTCTATTTGTGAGGTTTTTAAGTTGGATGATGAAGGCCTTGATGATGAGCATGGTATCGGGCATGTTCTTAGTGGATCCGTCACCGCCCTCAATGCTCACGACCGGATCCTACATTTGATGGTGTCGTGGTGGTTTCGTCCTTCCGGAGGAAAATATTCCACCATCCGTCAAGTGGATGATTTTTGGATTCGATGCTTCCGTGAAGCCAAGCGACCAAATCTAGCTCGACTCATGTTCGCGGAAATCGTCTACCTCGTTCAAAATCGTAACACTCCTCACGTCACCTCCATCACATACGGTTCGGCTTTGAGTTATTTCTTTATTAAAAAGGATATTGATTGCTCTTATGACTATCCAACTCATCTCACCGATCCCATTGATGAGCGATCTCTTGCTCGGGCAAAATTTACTTATCTTAATGGTGAATGGATACGTCTTGCCGAGTTACCACCGGAAGCCGCCGCCGTGTTTGAAGAGGCTCAAGCTCCTCGCGCCCCTCAAGTCCAACAACCCAACATGGATGCTCTCATGACCTATCTCAATGAGCAATTTACCGGGTTGCGCACAGACATGAATACTCGTCTCACTTCCATGGAAACTACCTTTGATACTAGGATGACGGGTATGGAGAATCGCCTCACATCTCTTGAAAGTGGGCACAATTCCTTGAATATTTCCATTGCCACTTTCCATGATGAGTGGCGTAACAGTATGCGCACTAATGAGCCTTTGGGAGATGGTGATGAAGATGATGAAGACGAAGAAGACGATGCTTAGACGTTTCTTCTTGCATATCATTCATATCATTTAGGATTTCCTATTTTATGCACCTATGTCTTATGTTCTTAGGATTAAGTTTGTTTTAGGATTAAAACCTATGCTTTGATTTCTTGTTTGTTTTTGTTTGGATTTCTAGTTTAATGCTATGTTGAATAAAATTATGTTGCTTATTATTATTATACCTTTGATTTCTTTATGCACTTAATTGTCTCAATGAATTTTTGATCTAACAAAAAGGGAGAGAAGAAACTAGCTCAACTTCAAATATTTTGATTTTAACTCAAAGGTTACCAAGCTTATATTAAGGGGGAGTTAACTTTGTAAAGTTTTTCAAAAGTCAAAAATTCTAAGTTTTGGTTTTGTTATATCAAAAAGGGGGAGATTGTAAAACCTATGTTTGATTTTGATATAACTAGATCTTTAAGGATCAATTTGAAAAACTTAAAATTGTTTTTATAAATACCTTAACAAGTTTTAAAACACCAACACTTTAAAACTGATTTGTAAAACTCAAACTCAAAATATTTTCTAAGTGTTCTTAGCCAAAACTATTGAAAAACGTCAAAGAGTATCGATACCCTTCCAGGTGTATCGATACCATTTTGCAAAACTTGGCTACTGGAGGAACACGTATCGATACGGCAAACCCTCGTATCGATACGCCCCTGTGTTAAAGTTCAAAGAGTTTGAATAGCGTACCGATACGGCAAACCTCTGTATCGATACGGGCTTTATAATTTTTAAAGTATTTAAGTCGGTTTAAAAATATGACCGTTGGTGTCAGTTGGTTGGTAACCAATCTTTAAAAGGTCGTTGACCCGTATCGATACGCCTAACCCCCGTACCGATACGAGTTTCGACAGTAAGCTAAGTTGAGAAAATAGTATCGATACGACCTTTGCTGTTTCAATACCACGTACCGATACGCTTACGAGTGTATCGATATGCCCTATTTATTGCACACAACGGCTCTTTCTTTTATGAGACAGGTATCGATACCCATTCTCGCGTATCGATACGCATAGCTACAGAAGTGCATTTATGGTGGTAAGAGAGGGTTCCAACGGCTCCATTTATGTCCCCAACCACCCAAACGGCTAGAAATCAATGAAGAGGTATAAAAGAGACATCCTAAAGCATCAGCAACAACTATTGAACCCAAAAGCATCATCAAAGCAAAAATCCAAACCCTAGTGCTCTTCAAAGTCAAATTCTTGTACCCAACTCTATTATCTTTCAATTTGTCAAATTGTATTGTGAGTTTGGGATTGTTGAAATTGTAATTGGGTAGACAATTATCCTTTGAGAAGAAAAATTTGAGTTTACCAAATTCCTTCTTTGTATTTGAGTGGATTAAGCTTTGGGTAGAAAGCTTAATCGAAATTGTAAGGTTTCCTCCTCATCCAAGAAAAGGGGACGAATTCAATAGTGAATTGTTTGAAAATCCTTAGTGGGAGCTAAGGTAGTGGATGTAGAGTTCATTTGGAGAACTTGAACCACTATAACCCCTTGTGTCAATTTTTATTTTCATTCTTTCTCTTCACCAAAATTTTAATTGCCAATTCACCCCCCTCTTGGCCATTTGCAAGTGTTCGATCAACTCAACAATTTCATATTGGTAACTTTAAAATCAGTAAGGACCTTCTAATTTTCAGAAATTACATTTTGGTTCCCAAATTTGTATATTGTGCAATTGAGTCCCTATTTGAAATATGTTCGATGTGCCTTTTACAATTGCATCTCGTGAGTACTCACTTAGGGTTAAAAAGCATCTAGACAAGATAAAAAAGAAAAAAAAGGTCGTGAATCAAGGTTGACTTTCGGGTTGACTTTTATTTTCCCCGTGTAACCTTCGTAGTTCGTGTCAACCGTCTAGGCCGGGCTAAGGGGATTAAATTTGGTGGTATCAGAGCTTGGTTCTCGTATAATTGGGGCTTGTTATGTGGATGATGTATGTGTAATTGCATGATGTACCTTTGGGTGAAAGAATGTTGTGTGAATGGTGATGTATGATATCAATTGTGATGTTTTTGTGATATTATGCTATGTCTGGAGTGTGATAGGGGATCCCATTGCCAAGTAAAAACTAATGAGAGGAATGGTTTTCGAAAATGAGCTTGAGTACTTGGATTAGTTACCTTATTGTGCCTAATTGTGTTATTGCATTTTTGTTCCGTGCATTGTTTTCCATTTAATGGGGCCACGTAGAGAGATGAGGATAAATACGAGAGCTATGGCTTAAAATGAGAATGAGGAGAATGCGAAGAATGTTGAGAATCTATCTCCTCCTCTTGGTGGTGGACCACCCAGTGGTGGTGGTGCTGGGGTTACTGGACCCGAGAGAGCTCAGGGGCAAGCTGCTCCTAACATGACTCTGTTGATTCAGGCTATTGCTGGAGCTTTTCAGGCGGCAGTAGCTGGAGCTCATGGGGATGCGCATCAGGATGATGCCAATGTGAGATTGCCTTTGGAACGTCTTCACAGTCTGGGAGGGACTGAGTTCAGAGGTTTATCTCCGGAAGGATCTGAGTCTTGGTTGGAGAGCAGCAAGAGGATTTTGGGTCAGATGAACTGCAATAATGTGCAGAAGCTGGGTTGTGTTGTATCACTGCTGCATGGTGAGGCTTATACATGGTGGACGACGACTATCTCTGGGATGGAGGATGATGAGGTGACTTGGACGTTCTTCCTGAATGCGTTCAAGCGGATGTATCTGGGTGTGCGTTACCTAGATGAGAAGAAAAGGGAGTTTATGTCTCTTATGCAAGGTAGCATGTCTGTAGCTGAGTATGAAATTCAGTTTGTCCGCCTTAGTCAGTATGCACCTGAGCTCATCCCTAATGAGCGGGAGAGGTGTGAACGATTCCGTTATGGGTTGGTAACGGATGTGAAGACTTTTATGCTAGCGGCTGATTATACAGATTTCGATGTCTTGGTCACTAGAGCCAAGGACATTGAGTCGAACCTTGGTCTGACTAGTCGAGCGGGTGGATCTAGCTCTGGTAATCGAGCGGCTGGACGCGATTATGGGAGAGATCGCAACAAGAGGCATAAGGATCGGAGGCCACAGTATGATGCTAGGCGTGGGGGTGGTAACCCTGGGAGAGGTCAGCAAGGACCTAATGTTGTTCTGAGGACACCTGAGTGTAACCGTTGTGGTAGACGACATGGTGGTGAGTGTTGGGGTAACCTTGGGACATGCTGGAAATGTGGGAACCGTGGACATTTGAAGAAAGATTATTCTCAGCCTCTGAGAGAGGGACATGCTCCGGTGAGAGCAGCTGAGCCACAGAGAGGTCGTGGGCACGGCCGTGGTAATTTTCAGCGCAGAGATGATGGTGGCAGGAATGTAGCACATTTTGTGGCCGTTCAACCTGAGGGTGGCGGTCAGGCTCGAGTGTATGCCCATCATGAGGGAATGAATGAGACGGATGTGATCGCAGGTACATTCACTTTGCAATCCTTATCATTACTTTCTTTGATTGATTCTGGATCTACACTTTCATACATATTGCATGAGCATGCTCAAATGCTTGGTGTACCTGTTGAGTCTTTGGATGTTGGTATGCGTGTGACTAGTTCCTTTGGTGAGACGGTTGTAACACGGAAGTTGTTTAGGAGATGTCCCTTGAAAGTGCAGAATCATGTTTTTCTTGTTGATCTCGTGGAATTGCCATTGTATGGCTTTGATGTAATCCTTGGTATGGATTGGCTTGTTGAGCATCGAGCTGTAGTGGATTTTGAGAGCAAGCGAGTTTCGTTAAAACTTGCGGATGATTATGAAGTAGTGGTGGTGGGTGAGAATGTGAAGTTTCTTGCCAATGTGGTGTCTACGTTAGAAGCAAGTCGAATGCTGAGGCAAGGTTGCGAGGCTTACCTAGCCTTTGTGATGAATCCTAGTTCCAAGGAGTTGCGCGTTCAGTATATAAGAACTGTACGAGAGTTTCCTGGAGTTTTTCCGGAGGAGTTACCTGGTTTGCTGCCTAGTCGAGAGGTGGAGTTTGGAATTGAGCTGTATGAGAAAACAACTCCGGTGTCCATTGCTCCCTATTGCATGGAACCTAAGGAGCTAAAGCAGTTAAAGACGCAACTTCAGGAGTTGCTTGACCGTGGGTTCATTCGGCCAAGTGTGTCACCTTGGGGTGCACCGGTCTTGTTTGTGAAGAAGAAGGATGGCACTATGAGAATGTGCATTGATTATCGTCAGCTGAACAAGTTGACCATCAAGAATCAGTATCCTTTGCCGAGGATTGATGATCTTTTTGATCAGTTTCGGGGAGCGGATGTGTTCTCCAAGATTGACATAAGGTCAGGGTACTATCAGCTTAAGGTGAAAGATGTGGATGTGCCAAAAAACAGCCTTTAGAACGAGGTATGGGCATTATGAGTTCCTTGTAATGCCGTTTGGCTTGACGAATGCTCCTGCAGCTTTCATGGACATGATGAATAGAGTGTTCCATGAATACTTGGATAAGTTTGTGGTGGTGTTCATTGACGATATCCTTGTGTACTCTCGTACTGAGGAGGAGCATGAAGGGCATTTCAGGGTTGTCTTGCAAGCACTTTTGGAAAATCAGCTTTATGTTAAGTTGAGCAAGTGCGAGTTTTGGTTAAAGGAAGTTGTGTTCCTTGGTCATGTGGTTTCGGCTGAGGGGATTCGTGTTGATCCTCAAAAGATTGAGGCGGTGATGAATTGGAAGCCTCCTAAGTCTGTTCATGAAGTACGTAGTTTCCTTGGGTTGGCAGGATATTACCGGAGGTTTGTGGATGGATTTTCAAAGATTCCCGCCCCTTTGACGAAGTTGTTGCAAAAAGATGTTAAGTGTGAGTGGACGGAAGCGAGACAACAAGCTTTTGAGAAGCTTAAGGCAGCTTTGACGCAAGCTCCTATCTTGGTTCAACCTGAATCAGGAAAAGAGTTTGTAGTGTATAGCGACGCATCCTACGTTGGTTTGGGGTGTGTGCTAATGCATGAAGGTAAGGTGTTGGCTTATGCATCGCTACAGTTGAAAGTGCATGACCCCAATTACCCTACGCATGATATTGAGTTAGCTGCAGTGGTTTTTGCTTTGAAGATCTGGAGACATTATCTTTATGGTGAGAAGTGTACTATGTACACGGATCACAAGAGTTTGAAGTATTTGATGTCTCAGAAAGAGCTAAATATTAGGCAACGACGTTGGGTGGAGTTGCTTAAGGATTACGATCTAACGATTGAGTACCATCTGGGAAAAGCTAATGTTGTGGCGGATGCCTTGAGCAGGAAGGTGGCAGTAGAGTGAAGGGCTATGTTTGCTAGCTTGAGCATTTCGCGAGATGGAGGTCTTGTGGCTGAAATATAAGTGAAACCATCTCTGGTTCAGTTGATAAAGGATAAGCAGTTGTTGGATGATTCTTTGGTGCCTCATGTACATGATATTGCTGAGGATAGACCATCAGATTTCTATTTTAATGATGATGGAGTTCTATGTTTCGGAAGACGGATAGTAGTGCCGAATGATGTAGAGTTGAGGCGTACTATTCTGACCGAAGCTCATAGTAGTCCTTTTGCTATGCACCCTGGTAGTACAAACATGTATCGTGATCTGAGGGATGAGTATTATTGGGTGGGTTTGAAGAAAGATGTTGCAGAATATGTGGGTAAGTGCATGGTTTGTCAGCGGGTTAAGGCTGAGCATCAGTTTCCTTCAGGGTTGTTGCAACCATTGAGGATACCTGAATGGAAGTGGGAAAGGATCACCATGGACTTTGTGTCTGGGTTGCCCTTGTCGCCATCGAAGAAGAATTCGGTGTGGGTGATTGTGGATCGCCTTACAAAGTGTGCGCATTTCTTGCATGTGCATACTACGAATACCTTGGATAAGCTTGCTGAGTTGTACATTGCTGAGATTGTGCGTTTGCATGGTGTACCAAAGTCTATAGTGTCGGATAGAGATCCGAGGTTCACATCGCGTTTTTGAGAGTGTTTGCATCAACCTTTGGGTACGCGGCTGAATTTCAATACTTCTTATCATCCGCAATCGGATGGACAGTCTGAGCGTGTTATCCAAGTGCTTGAAGATATGTTGAGGTGTTGGGTGATTGAGTTTTAAGGCTCTTGGGAGAAGCATTTGCCTTTGGTGGAGTTTGCTTATAATAATAGCTATCAGGCTAGTATTCAAATGGCACCTTATGAAGCCTTGTATGGAAGGAAGTGTAGAACTCCCCTTTGCTGGGCTGAAACAGGTCATAAGTTGGTCTCGATGCCGGCTTTGTTGAAGGGAACCACTGAGAAGGTGAAGCTCATTTGTGAGCGGTTGAAGGTAGCTTCTGATCGACATAAGTCTTACGCGGATTTGAAGCGTAAGGAGTTTGAGTTTGCGGTGGGTGACCGTGTGTTATTGAAGGTTTCACCTTGGAAGAAAGTGATGAGATTTGGCCGGAAGGGTAAGTTCAGCCCTAGGTATATTGGACCTTACGAGGTGATTGAACGTGTAGGTCCTGTTGCCTATAAGCTGAAGCTACCATCAGAGTTAGAGAAGATACATGATGTGTTTCATGTCTCTATGCTTCGGAGGTATCGGTCGGATCCTTTGCATGTTATGCCTGTAGAGGAAGTTGAGTTGAATCCAGACTAGACCTATGATGAGGAGCCGGTTGAGATTCTGGATTCGGACAGTAAAGTTCTTCGTGGTAAGACCATTGAGTTGGTTAAGGTGTTGTGGAGGCATCGTGGTGTTGAGGAAGCCACGTGGGAAAGGAAAGAGGACATGAAGAAGCAGTTTCCTTATCTTTTTCCTCCAGGTAAATTTCGAGGACGAAATTTCTTAAGAGGGGGAGAGTTGTAACACCCCAATTTTGGGCTTAGAAGTTTAGGGTTTGAACCAGACCGATTTGAGAAACGGTTCTAATATATAAGGGAGTTTTAGGGAAAGCCTAGTTCGGGATGCTTTAAAAATATCGAAAAATATCTAAAAATCCTCATTTAATATAAATAATAGAGTGGTGAAATCAATTTTACAAAATAAGGTTTGGAAATACTACATTTCGGTGTAGTGACCAGATTGCGATTTTTGCAAAGTTTAGTAGTGACTATTTTGTAAAGGATTGAAACTTTGAATCTTTAAGGAGCTAATTTACCCAAAATGTTTTCTCCAGATTTTTCCTTAATTTGGGTGATTTAATTAATGATTTAATTAAATAAAAGAAAGATGTTAAACTACTTTTGACTTTCATAACCACTTTTCCCTAATTTTCTCACAGTCCATTTTCTCTCAAAATCCTATCATCCAAACACTTTTTCTCCAGCAAAATTCACTTTGATTTTTACTTCAATTGATGAGATTTCCATTACTCAATGATTTCTAATCAATCTTGCAACAAATCCAATAGGTTTCTACATTGTATTTTCATGGAAATTTGCCCAAATCAAAGAGGAATCCTCTTTTAGAGGTAAGATTGTTCTTCTCCTCTAAATACTTAGTTCTTTACTGAAATTCCCAAGTTGTCAATCCTTTATTAAATTTTTATGAATGATTTTAATGTTAGAAACAAGAATTTGGCTTAAAACTCAAGATTTTTGAAGAGATCTGTGTATTTTTCGTTGTAATTGACTGGGCTCTGTTTGAGATGGTTTTCTAATGTATTTTGGATGTTAAATGATGTTAGAAATGAGGTTTTATCAATCCAATCCCGAATAGGTTGTGTTTCCTGAGTTTTTGCTTGTGAAAATGGTGGTTATTGGGGTGTTTTTGGTGTTCTGTTATAGCTGGAGGTATAAGGACGAGTTTAGGGTTGTTTTGATGATAATTTATGTTTAGGAATGTTTAGAAGTTATGGATCTTGGCTGGGTTAAGTTTTGGAAGAGTTTGGAGGTGATTTCGGTTGTGTTTGGTGGCCGAAATGTTGGGTTTAGATAGAGCAGCGAGTTCTGGAGTGTTGGCTGAAGATTTCAATGCATGATGATGCATTAATCCTCTACTTTTATGTGTCCAAAACAGGGGAGACATCTTCGGATACTTTAGGAGTTGATCCAGAAGCTTAATTGGCGTTTCGGCAAGCAAGCGAAATGAAATCGGTGAGTGCGATTGGTTTAGAAGTCCATTAGGAAAAAAATACAAGGTTTGGGGATTTAGGAGAGGTTTGAAACACCTTCCTAAATCCGGAAGTAAGTATGGTTTGATTTGGTCTCTCTAAAGTGGTGGTTGCCCCTAAAATGCTTTTACATGCTCATGCATTGAGATTGATAAATTCCTACTGTTTTATGCATGATTTAGAGCATGAAATTATGCTTGTAGAGATGTCATGAGATGGCATGTTGCATTGAATAGATTTGAGCTTTTGGTTTTAAGCAAAGTATGATTTATGATTTGAAATGTGGTGAGAAAACTTTTGAATTATATTGCATGAAAAACAGTAGGTGCGATGATATTTTAACACATTATATTGGCATAGATGTTGAGAAACTTACCCGATATAATTGATCGATCAATAGGATGAGAGTGCACTATAAACTAAAAATTCGTATGTGCTATTTGGTTAAGCCAAAGGGAGATATTCCGATGATGGGCATTCCATCGGGTAGGACTTGGTGAAACACCCAAGCTTTGTGGCGATGAGAGATTCTGCCATGTGAGTACGGTGATGAGAGATTCCACCGGAAGCTATGTTGCTAGACAAGTGAGTACGGTGATGCGAGATTCCACCAGAAGAGTCTAGTGTAGAAATGTGTCCGTATATCCGAGTATTAATGAGATGCTAAATGCCGATATAAATGATGAAATGATTTTTGTTACACATGTACCTTTGATGAGATGATTTATGCTATGAGTTATGCATATGTGTTTTGTTTAGAAATGCTTTGGCAATACAAGCATGTGAATGGCCTTGCCATGAGATTTGCATTGGTTTTAATGCATGAGATAGAATGGAGGTACATGTGGTTTCAATGAGTTTTGCTTTGAAAGTTTTCCAAGCATGAGAAAGAGATGAGCATGTGGTTTAAAAGCTTTGATGAAAGTGTTTTCGAAATGTGCATTATTGTGTTGGTTTTCTTTAGAGCATGCCTCACTAAGCATTTGTACTTATGCTCTTTTTTACCAATAATGCAGATAATTGAGGTGTTTTCGGGCATCAAGGAAGCTAGGTCCATCCAAGGAAGTCCAAGCTCATGTATGGTGAAATTTTCATACACTTTAGTTTTGATAAATTGGCAATGGGAAACCAAGATTTGTTTTGGGAAATGTGTTAAACTCCCTAAGGTTGTGGCATGTTTGCCTTGGTTGGTTTGAATTATAAATGGCCTTAATTACTTGTTTTGAGGTTGGATTGTCTTTTTGTGATTTGATAATAGGAAGCATGCCTCTAGACTTGTGAGATTTCATGTTTGATGATATGAATGTGTTTAGGAGTTCTAAATACGTACCTTGTATGTTTGTTGACTTTTAGCATGGTTGAAGAGTCTTTGAGAGGTGTTAGAATGAGTTTATGCATGAAAAAACAACATTTGCTGCAGTTTCTGGGCAAACAGTATCGAAACACCCTCTGGCATTTCGAAACATGGGCCTGTAACGGCCTTCGTGTTTCGAAACGGTTGGAGGTTGTTTCGAAACGTTTTGGCTACTGGTGAGCCGTGTATCGGAACAAGTTTTGAAACGGGAGAGTGTTTTGCTCTAGCGTTTCGATACGGCTGGTAGGTGTTTCGAAACAGGTGACCGTTGGTCACAGATTTGAATTGTTCTAAAGTTTACATGTTTTACATTTTAGTCCTAAATGTTGAGATTGCAATTGCTTGAGCTTGGGATGTCCAATTAAGTTGAAATTTGGCAGAGAAGCATGTAACATGACTAATTTCATATTGGTAACTTTAAAATCAGTAAGGACCTTCTAATTTTCAGAAATTACATTTTGGTTCCCAAATTTTTATATTGTGCAATTGAGTCCCTATTTGAAATCCGTTCGCTGTGCCTTTTACAATTGTATCTCGTGAGTACTCACTTAGGGTTAACAAGCATCTAGACAATATTAAAAAGAAAAAAAGGGTCGTGAATCAAGGTTGACTTTCGGGTTGACTTTGGTTTTCCCCGTGTAACCTTCGTAGTTCGGGTCAACCGTCTAGGCCGAGCTAAGGGGGTTACAGACCCGTTCTGGATGATAGACTGAACCAAACAGGTCACACGGGGAATATTGAAGTAAATCGAGAAGTTTACTTCAATAAACAACCCTATTTTTTTCTTTTTATCTTGTCTAGATGTTCATTAGTGTCCTAAGTGATGAACATCGTAGAAGAACAACTTGCAACTCAATCAGACATCAATTAGGAATCCAATTGCATGCAATCATGTTTTAGGGACCATTTTGTAATTTTGCAGAAATATAGGAACTTTAGCCAATTTTAAGTTACCATCTTTTCATTAATCATATTACATGCATCTCTATCAATTATTAGCTCCTAACAATCGTCCAAACTCATTTAATTGCATATGTAACATTCAGGGACTAAAACGTTAAGAAACAAAAACATTCAATGATACTTTTAACCAACTTACCAACTGGTCGTATCGATACCCTTAGAGCCAGTATTGATACGCGCTCGACAAAATCATCTCCAAGATTCAAAGATAGTAGGCCCGAACCGATACCCTCTCGAACCGTACTGATACACCAAAAACCAGCAGCCAAAACCCGCATTGATACGCCCCCGTGTATCGATACGCCCCTTCACTTTTGTAGAGACTGTATCGGTACTCTTCTCCACCGTACCGGTACGCCAAGCCGAAAATGGCCTATCCATACCGATACGGTTTCTCGAGTATCGGTACACCTGTACCAAATATGCATTCTTTTGCTGGTTTTTCATACTTTAATCCATTCTAAAGCATTCCAATGTACTTCCAACATGCATACATCATATTTAAACATCAAACCACAATCACGCATGGCAGAAACAACATCATAACATGTCTGAATGCATCAAAAGAATCTATAGGAATGCAACCTAAGCAAAATAGCCACTCAAGGGTCCAAAACACAAACCAAAGCATAATCCAACAAGTAAAGGCCTTTTACAAGTTTAAAACCCGGAAGCAAACATGCTAAAAAAAGGTGTTCATACACATCACCCAAAACACACTATGGACCTCCTATTGCCTTTATTACTCTAGTCCAAATTGAAACATACATTCTTAAGTGAAGCCTCTTGGAATCCCTTGCCTCTTTCTGCCTCCTAAACTTCAATTATCTGCATTGATGGACAAATGAAAGCGTAAGCATACAAGGCCTAGTGAGGAGTGCTCAAAACCAAAACACCATCAATGCACTAAACCATTTTCATGTCCACATTGAAATCTCATTCCAATTTGCTTAACATCATTTGAAAACCATCACGCCCTTCTTAAAACCATGCACTTTCCTTAAAAAATCAGCATGTTAAACATCATACATGTGTTGTAAACCCAACAGCAAATCCATTGCTAACACTCAACTTAAGTCATCTCATGCATAGTTATCATATGCAAAGCTTAAAGAGTAAATCATGCATTTTTATTTTTATGCATCAAAACCATATCGTAACACATTATCAATTATATTGGCTTACAAGTGATCATTAACATGTTCATTTCTCAAAACCACATCGGATACACGGATTCACAAGTGTTGTCCCAACACTTCATACATTCTCACCCGAATCTCAAGGTTCACACATGGGAGCTACCTTCCATTATTGTGACACTCTTGGTGGAGTATTCGGTACACCGTATAAACCCCTCAACACCACTCATTGGTAGATGTATAATCCCACTAATGAGAGACGGGACACCATACACTTTCCTCAATCGTCTGAGTACTTGGATGGAGTATTCGGTAAACCGTATAAACCCCTCAACATCCAAGGCGACTTGTTTATAGTGCACTCAATTCTATAGCTGGCTAACTATATCCGATTTCATTTATAAACCATTTTTACAACATCACTTGCCAATATAATTCGCATTTACATAAACCTCATTGTTTTCAAAGAATTATCATTAAACCACTTTTCCAAGCATCAAACCACGCTTCAAGATACAAGTATAAGCACATACTTACAAGGATCACTTACCATGTGCATCATTTGTCAACATAATATCAAAAACAATAAATAACTTACTTAAATCATGCTCTAAATAGTAGGTAACATGCATTTAAAATCAAGTGCATAAAAAAACTCATAATAGCACAATCCAAGGGAGAAAATCCTTTTACTTACTTCCGAACTTAGTAAAGCGTTTCAAGCTTACAATAAGTTCCCAAAACCACCTTTTAAGTGTTTCAAAGCTAGAAATCACGTTCTCACTCACCAACTCGCGAAATCAAGCGTTCGAAGCCCCCCAGAACTTCATCGATTGTTCCCGATGAGTTCTCCTCTGTTTATACCACAGAAGAATAGAGGATTAATGCATCCTAATGCATTAAAATCACCAGCAACTCAAACAATCTCGCTGCTCTACCTAAAGCACCCAAAACTCCCATTCAAAATAAACTGAAATCACCTTCGATCACTCTCTAAACTCAGCCCAGCCATAACCTAACACTTACATCCAATATTAAACATAAATTAACATCCAAAATCAACCTCATTACATCCTTATACCTCCAGTAACTCAGATTTCACACTAACACCAAAAAAACCCAAAATCTGACAATCTAACAATTAGAGATCCAACTCATTTCAGGATTACTGTTATAAAACCTTTTATTTCTACATAATTTAACATCCAAATCATAATTAAAATCAGCCTCAAATCAATCAAAATAGTAACATAACGAAAATCTTGAAAAATCAGCTTCCAAAACTTAATTTAGCAATTTTCACCAATTAAAATATAAAACCTTGTTATTAAACAAAATTAGAGAGCCAAAAACTTTAGAATATCAATAAAGAACCTTGACTAGAGGAGAGAAAAGAAATATCACCTCTAACACAAGCTTTCCCCTTGATTAGCAATGGTTTAGAAGAAATCCATAGCTAGTTGATGTAGAAATCTATGAGATCCATTTAGAAATCAAAAGTGGATGAAAAGAGGTAAATCTCTGGAGATTTTAGTGATGAAAAAACAGTTTGGCTGATGGGAAAGTTGAGAGAAAAGTTTAGGAGAAAAGTAGTTACGTAAGAAAATGTTTATCCTTTTAAAATCTCTTTTAATTAAACTTTTTTATTAAATCAATTAATTAAATCCTTTAAAAACACAAAATCAAGGGAAAAGGCTGATAACACATTGGTTTAATAGCTCTCTAAAGATTCTAAGTTTTAGCTCTCTTCAATTTAGCCATTAAAACAAAACTTGCAATTTTTCATTTTAGTCACCAAACCGAAATGTCAACTTTCCAAAAATCATTTTCCAGAATTGGCTTCACTTTTCCTCAATACATATTTAAAGAGGATTTTAGAAATATTTCGCATAATTTTATCACATCTCGAACCTTGTTTTCCTTGAACCACTCCCGAGCTAACCCTAATCTCTAATCTAGCACCTATAAACCTCGAGTCGACCTTAAAGACTTCTAGGCCCAAAATCGGGGCGTTATAGAGAAATTAAGTGTAATCCCAAGTTAGGGTTTGGCCGTCCATGGGTAATATATCGTTGTTGCTTATATCGAACTTGGATATCGATTTTTATATCGTTATATTGATTTCTATCTCGTATCATCAATTCAAATAAATTCCCTATTGATTTTTCCTAGCTCAAGAAGTGGAAAGTGATCATCCACCATCACCAACAAAAGCTAAGAACAAGGGGATTACAATCCGAGAGCCTTGAAAGCTTTGGATTATCGAGATGATTGTAGTCGGAGTCTCGAGACTAAGCTAGATGCTTTTCCCGATTTCATTGTTATTGAAATTATCATTGCTAACCTTATTGTGAAGGGATTTTGCATCAAATCCTTTAAAGGATACATCAGTAAGCACAACATCGTACATCGGACACTAATAGTGTATTGTTGATATCAAATATTGATAGTCGTTGAATCAAGGGACTATATAACATTGATTATGGAACATTGTTATTGCTACTGTTATAATCATTGTCATCATATCATTGTATATTGTTCATTGGACTATTGCTATTGTTATTGAATACATTGAACATGGTTATTGTTATTGAACATTGATTATCGATATTGTTATTGGACATTGGATTCAAAGGACATTGGATACAATTGGCATGCCATAGAATTCATGAGCTCAATGTACGAGTGGACTACGGTCCTAGGGCTACGACCTATATTGATTTGGCGAGGCGGAGGGATGTGTTGTGGTATTGGTCATATTTGGCGAGGTGGAGGAACTAGACCATTTTATCTACTTGGCGAGGCATAGGAATTCGTGTATCCACTATATGAGATCGATCCAAGGTTTAATGTTAAAATATGGAATAATGATGATAAACATGATCATTACATTGATATTAATGATTCATTGCATTGTTATTGTCTTTATTTGAATTGTCATTCATTACTTGTTATCAATATTGTTTTTGGCTACCTCACTAGGCAATGTATGCCTAATGCATTGCATCTCAGCCATTTTAGCTTAAGAGTTTGGATGTCAGAGATTGGAGAAGTTGTAGCGTTGGACAAGTCACAAGGAAGCCTAAAGTATTGTTTATCGAACCTATGAACTCCTAGTAGGGTGGAAAAGTACTTAGAATAGTCTTATAAGGATCTTTTATTATGTATAAATTGTGCTTGTGATGTGTTAGTGCATAAGGCTCCAAATGAACTTTTTGTATGGCTTAAAATGGACTAAAAGTGCATATTTGGCCCCTAAAGGTGAAAACATAGTAAACAGATTCGAATGGTCCTAAAATTTGGAATGCAAGTAGTTTATAGTATTTAAATATTGTGTGTAAAATTTCATTGCAATCGGATAATGTTTGGTAGGTCAAATCGATTATAAACCATCAAAAATTTGTCATTACAAGGCAGGGCGTATCGATACAGACTTGTATATTTGGTCGAGTCATTGCTGGTCAAAAGGGGCTTATCGATATGGCTTAAGCGTATCGATACGGATTTTGGCTATTGGAATTTGGGAACAAAAATGGTATCGATACGGGGTCGAGGCGTACAGATATGAAGTCAACGTGGTTAACCAGTAAAGGTTCAACCTTCAACCGTATCGATACGGGCTTGTTACCCTTGAATATGGAATTAGGAATTTAGGCTTAGCATACTGATATAGTTCTAAGGGTATTGGTACAATGTTAGTTAATTTAGTTAAAAGCTATAGAACTCAGATTTACATTGTTTACAAAATAGCCACTGAATCTTGCATAGTCTAATTGGGAGGGTAAATGAACTCCGACTAACATGAAAATTTACATGGATATTGTTTGTATAATGAATTTCATTGTAGTAAGATTCATTACAGAGAAGGACTACTAAAATACTAAAATTATGATTTAGTCCCAAAGACTGGTAAAAGTTTAAATTGGTCCTAATTGGATAATCATAGACTTGAAATAGATTAATTAGATTTTTTCATTTCTTATCCTTGATTTCTAGGTCTAATAACATTGCTTATCACATGGAATTATTGTATCGACCACCGTTCAGTTCATCAGTAGCACACTCTGACCCGCTTCTCGACCAAGCCAGGAAGGGGGTGTTACATCAAAACCCAACCTAGGGTTTCCACGAGTGCCTATTTAAAGGAAGTCGATCAATGTGCCATTGAGGTTACACCTTGGTGAAGAAAGAAGGTACATGGAAAACTATGGTTCGACCAGGCTGAGATCGAGAGCTCTGGATCCATTGAAGGGTTGCATTGACATATCTCTTTCTTTGTCTATTTCTTTTTATTTTAAATCTGATTTTATAATGGTCTTGTTTGAAAACGATATGGTGTTGATGGTTCTGCAATCATGAACTAATTTTCTTAAGTTAGTTGGGGATGTTTTTGCGATGAACGCTTAGCTATTTTGCAGTTTTAATAATTAAATGCTTTGACATTTTTGTCTATTCTACTAGCGCTTAATTTCCTTAAATTCTTTGCCATATGACATTTGGCATTGCATGCTTATTATCTCTTAATATCTCAACAGACTTGGGAGATAACGATTAATTGCCATATACTAAGGAGAAAAACTTCGACAAATGATGTTCAAGTAGATGAGCTTACTTCTAGAGTGAATTTATCCATTAGGAGTAAAGATTAAAAGTTTTCCAAGTTAATTATTGGAAAACATCGCTATAGACATATAGGAGTTAGTCGTAATTAACTTAAGGTGTTGCCATCGATAAAGGCAATACTATCTTAAAATCTACTCAACAATAAAACTAAGGCTAAGAGTTATCAATTGCTTCCATAGTTAATCGTAATTAACTGTATGAATTTTTCACTACATTTTCCTTAGTCATTTTTCTTAAATCCAAAGTCCAATTTGAACTCATTTGTTTCAATTCACAAGTAAAAGTGTGTCATTTAATTCTTGGACATCCAAGTAGATACGAAACTCAACTTACTACTGTATTACTTGATGACCGTGTATACTTGTATGCAAAATGTCTAAAACTTGACATTATTTATGTGCATACTTATGTTAATTCATCACTTGTTTGCCAATCGTTAGTCAGTCGACATGGACCATCAGATTTTGACCTTGTGGATGACACACCAAATCAGAATGGGTTGTGCGTTTTTTGTTGAAGCCAAATTGCGAGGCTTGTGTGAAGCTCGAGCATGAGTGGCCCAATCGGTATAGGCACCCAAACTATCTTAATGGGTATAGACCTAACCGGTCTTTTGAATTAATCCCATTATGAACAAGACCGAATAAGTCGATCGAATCAGATTGAACTTGAATCGAACCCAACCCGAGTTAACCTTGGACCTATTGACTTTAATCAGATCGACTCGTTCACCTGGCCCATTAACCTTTGACTGAGTTGACCTTGATTAGTCAAGTCAACGTTGACCGTTGATCTTGGACATTTGAATTTGACTTTGACCAGTTGACTAAGAGTTGACTTTTTTGGACAATCTTCTTCTTAACATTTTTTGACGTCCTAAGTCTGAATTCACTGCATGTTTCATCAAACTCGGACATGAAAGCCCTGTTTTGCTATTTACAATGATTTTATACTTAATATCTGAAGAGTTATGGATTCTTAGAATCTGATTCGGAATATTCTCTTGTTCAGGATCAATTTTGAAGTTGTCAGGTTACCTCCTCATGTTCAATCTGATCATGTACATTTTTCGAGGTTCGACGTTGGGTATACCTTCAGATTAGTTCTTATATTTTTTTATTGGTGGCTTAGTGATAGAAATAATTATTAATGTAGATTTATCTTCGTAGGTTCTGATTCAGCTAGATCAGAGTGTGAGACGTGTCATTCTCGATATTAGAGCTATTGTTGCCTAAGGTGTGTATCTTCAAGTGCTATAAACTTGTGTGTTTCTTCTGGTGGTATAAATAAATGATTTATTCATTTTGTGTGTGTTATTCTGTTGTGATTGGTGAATGTTTTCACATATCATGCATAACATTTCATATTGTGATTTAACTGAAAAATCAGATTTACCAAATTATGAAATATCAGATTTGCATAATTGTGAAACATTTCATATTGTGATTCAACTTGAATTTTTCGAATGAAGCTCCGATTTTAAAATCAACATCATATCATTATGTGTACATGGATTGGGGTTGTACAGGGAAGTTTAGTGGTTTCACCCTTCAGGCTGAATTCTGTTTCGAATCAGTGGTTCATCCTTCGGGCTGAGTTCCACTTCGGATGGTGTAAGTAGAGAGTGGTTCTGGGGGAACTTTATTCTTTGGACGGTGCAACAGAGTTTGGGTATTGTGTTTTCATGTACATCGGATATCATATCATTACGATTTAGATTTAATGTGTTTCCAAAATAATTTATCAGAAAAACAAAAACACTATTTTGTTTTGTGGTTGCTTGCACTTTAGAGATACACTAAGCTCTTTAGCTTACTCCCCCATAGTTTCTCTTTCAGATATCTTCAGACTCTTTAGGCAACTCGGTACTAGGAGGATCTCACCATTTTATTTGGCTTTATTTTTATCAGTACGGATTACATATAAGACTTTTATATTTTGGGATTACGTTAATGCATGCATTTACGAACTTTGTTACAGATATTTTATTATGTTATTATAATATTATTTTATAACGTTTCGGTTTTATAAAAGATGTGATGTTTTATGATAATTATTATTATTGAATAATTATTTTATAAAATATTTAAGCCTAAAATTTATTACCTAAGGGACAAGTTTTCAACGGTGACTTCCTAAATTTGGCCTATTTCTTCTGGGTCGATTTTAGGGGATTACAGATTAAAAGTGGACCTAATTAGCGAAGAGTCCCAACTCCTTTCTTCTTGTAGTATTAGGTCCGAGAACATCTGCAAACTATCAACTCGATCAGTATAAACTTTTCATGATGGGAGAGTAGGTACAGAATAGTCGTTCCATTTTGAGATCGACGAGCCAGTACCTATTGACCATCCTAAGCCCATTTCTAGAAAACCAAGAGAGTTTAAATTGTTACGCCATATGAGTGAGGGTGAGGAGTCGAGTGACGCTTGAAGGAAATCTGTGGTCGAATAGTATTTTGCTCAGATCAATCTTGTTGCAAGGGAGTCAAGCTTTGTTAACAAACGCAGTATTTCTTCGCTAGAAGGGAAATATTAAATTTTCTGAGGTCCTTGAAGCTTGTACCCCGATATTCGTTTAGCTTACATATAGCTCAGCCCAGGTACACTAATGAATTCCTTTCTTCGATGTCGAATACGGCCACAAAAAGCAAACAACAACAGCTTCCAACTCCTTACAAAAGGATGTCGACAAAAAGAAAACATGCCATAACAAAAAGCGGAATGGACTAGAGGATAGATTTAATAAACACCTCCTCGTCACTTTAGGATATATTTCGTGTATTCAATGTTTGAGTTCTCGTATCATAGCGCTATTTAATATAGCAAAAAGATTGTTTCTTATTTATTACAACGATCACTAGCAACCCAATATACTTTTTGGGATTTTGCACTTTTGTCACAACCAATATTCTACACACATCTGCCCTATTTTCCGCGATTACATTGGAGCTGAAAATATATGGAACTTCTCATAGTTAACTAACTGCCTAGAACACTTAGTATAGGTATTGAGAAGGTGCTTGATGTTTGATGCTTCGAAAACCGCAACGATAACGCTCCAGCCTCTATTGAAAATCTAGAAATCTAAATCTGGAGAAGATAAATATCCAATCATGATTCCACGATGTCGATTCCTAAGCTATAATGATAATGATCCAACCTCTACTTAGTTCACCTAGTTGAAACGAGCATATAAATCTCTCTAAACTATTTAAAGGGTTTTGTAAAAAAACATTAATGACTGCTAGATCTCTCATGCCTTTATATAGCCTTTGTAACGCCCCGGTTTTGGGCCTGGGTGTTTTGCGTGTCAGGTTAGGCTAGTGGAACCGGAGGTTGGCGGTTCAAATCGTTAAAGGTTGTTCAGGGAAATCAATGTTCGGGATGGGATAAAAATGTGATAAAAATTCCTAAAATCCTCTAAAATCATATTTAAGAGGTTGGTTAAACCCATTTTGCAAAACGAGTTTTGGGAAGTATACATTTTGGGCAATGACCAACATGTAAAGTTTTAAAACTCTGAAAAAGAGTGTTTTTCGAAAAAGAGTCAAATTCTTAGAATCTTTATGGATCTATTTGGAAATTAAGTCTTTTCTCTAATTTGGCATGCGTTTTAAATGGTTTATTAAATAATTAAAATGGCTTTTATTGATTTAGTGAAAATGTAGTTAATTTGGTTAAGGAAAATTTAACGATCATTTCATTTTCTTCATTTCTCTTCACCCAAACACTCTCCATTTTCTCTCAATTTCCATATTTCTTTTACTCTCATTGTCTCTCTTGGTTTTCAACTTCTCTCTTGTGATTTCTCTCAAATCTCTTCAAGTTTCTTGAAAGCAAACTTGCCAAATTAGAAGAGAAGCAAGGATTGGAGGTAAATTTCGTCCTAACCCTCTAATCAAGGTTCTTTAATGAAATTCCCAAGATATTTGACTCGTTGTCTATGTTTTTTATTGAGGCTTTGTTATTTGTTTGATAAAATGGTGAAATCTTGTTAGAAAAAGATGGTTTTAATGTGATTTTCGGAGGAGTCTTGATTTGATCTGTTTGAGATTATTTTTAAACAAGTTTTGGAAGATTTATGATGTTGAAATAGAGTCTTAATCATATTAATCCTGAAATCCTTGAGATCTTTGGGTTTTAAGGTGTTTTTGATTGGGTTTTGGGGTGTAGTGTGAAATCTGAGTTGATGGAGGCATAAGGATGGTTTTATGTTGCTTTTGGATGTTGATTTATGCCTAAAATGTGTTAGATGTGTTGGGTGATGGTTGGGCTGAGGTTGGAGATCAATCGATTGAGTTTTCGGTTGTTTCGAATGGGTAATTTGATGCTTTAGGGCTGCGGGTTTTCTTTTGAGAACTAGAGTTTTGGATGCATTATGAAGCATTGAACCTCTATTTTGATGTGTTGAAAACAAGGGATAGTATTCTGGAATCAAACGAAGTGGTTTTGGAGGCTTCTGACGGTTGATTGTTGCGTCGGCAAGTGTGGTTTCGCAAGTTAGTGAGTGGAATGAGATTTCATGCTTTGAAACTTCATAAAAGAGGTTTTGAGAACTTAGTAAGAGCTTGAAACGCTTTACTAAGTTCAGAAGTAAGTAAAGTGAATTTCCCTCTCTTGGATTGTTCTATTGTGAGATTTTGAATGGACTTGATTTAATTGTGTTAACCCACTATTTTAAAGCATGTTTTGAGTTTATTAAATGTGTTTGACAATGCCATATGCTTTAAGGATGCACTAGGTAAGTGATCCTTGTATGCATGTGATAATGCATGAGATTTGAAGCATGGTTTAATGCTTGTGTTATGGCTTATCATGAATGCTTTGGAAAAACAGTGAGGCATGCATGAAATATGGATTATATTGGCAAGTGATGTTGTGTAAAGTGTTGTAAATCAAATCGGATATAGTTAGCCGGCTATAGGGTTGAGTGTACTATAAACAAGTTACCTCGGATGTTGAGGGGATGTGATTGTACCAAAAACTCCATCAAAGTACCCTAACGATTGAGGATTGTTTAAGGTTGCAATGGTCGAGGGAAGCTCCCGGATGCGAACCTTGTGTGTGTGTCCCGTCTCTCGTTAGTGGATTATACATCTACCGATGAGTGGTGTTGAGGGGTTGTAATTGTACCGAATACTCCACCACCGGTGTCACAGCAGTGGAGGGTTGCTCCCGTGTGTGAGCCTTGAGATGCAAGTAGAGTATATGAAGGGTATGGGACAACCCTTGGTAATCCGTGTATCCGATATGTTTTTGACAGTGTGGTTTATCACTTGTGAGCCAATATAATGGAATGAAATGTTTTAGAAATGCTGATGATGCATATTATGAAAAATACATGTTTTATCTTAAGCTTAGCATAATGGTGTTTATGCTTGGAAGGCTTGACGTTTGTATAGAAATGGTTTAATTGCGAGAAATTATGTGATTCATGTTGCATGGTGATTATCATGCTGGTTTAAATGATGAAGTGCATGGATTTTCAAAGAGTGCATGATGGGTTTCAAAAGAGTGAAAATGGTTTTGTTGCATTGGTGGTGTTTTTGGTTTTGAGCTTTCCTCATCAAGCATTTTGTACTTACGCTCTCTTTGTCCATCAATGCAGTAAATTCAAGCTTTGGAGGCATCACTTGCAAGGGATCGATGAAAGACTTTGATTGAATGTATGTTTGGCTATGGACTAGAGTAATAAAGGCAATGGGGGTGTCCAATACTATGAATGTTGATTGCTTTAGTGTTTTCTGATTTGGTGTAAGTTTGATATGCATATATGAGTATGTAAGTCGCCTTTGAGAGTTGGTTTATGCTTGGATTTGAGAATTTCCCTTTTGGTGCTTGAATTTCTTCGGAAGCATGCCTTTAGATGTCATTAATGTTGATAGTGTGCTTGATGATGTCCTTGCCATGTTTCCTTGAGTGTTTATGTGTAATTGTGTTGCAAGCTTGCTTAAATGTATGTTGGTGTGGTTTGAGAAGGCTTTAGAGGTACTAAATTTGCATTTCAGGCAGTTTGCAGAATGAGGTGTATCGATACACTTCATAGTGTATCGATACGACCTTCATAGATGAGAGGGGTGTATCGGTACCCTTTTTGGCCACTAGTCGAGGGCGTTTCGATACGGTGCCCTAGCGTACCGATACAATCTTGAGGGCGTATTGATACGGTGCCTCAGCGTACCGATACGGTCTTATGATGCAGGGCCTAGGAAGCCTGATCGTCGGGGGCGTATCGATACCCTCCTTAAGGGTACCATTACGTTGTTCATCAAAATGGTTTAAACTCATCTTTGAATGTTCTGAATCTTTACGTTTTGGCCCTTGTTTCTTATGGATGAAATTAAAAGATTCCTATTGGTTGATTTAAGTTGAGTTTTGATAGATATGCCTGTAATGAACTTAATTAAAGGTTAGTAAAAGGAAAATTGGTTAAACCCATGCAATTTGTTAAGTTTACGAAATGATCCCTCAAACTGAAATTTGTTATAATCGATGAGCGTTTGTGATGTTGTTTTATCTGTGACCCGTGTGACCCGTTCGGTTCGGTCTATCGGCTAGGTCGGGTCGAGGGGGTTACATTTCGTGGTATCAGAGCCAGGTTTAGAAAGATTTGGATGATGGTAAGTTGTTGGTAAGTGATATTTATGTGAATATGCGCTTTTGATGATGTTTGTTTTGTCTGGTGAATGCCTTAAACATGTTAATGTTGAGTATGTGATAGTGATGTTATATAAGGTGATTGAATATGAATGTGAGCTGTTATATGTGATGATAGAATGGGCTGAATCTTGATGCTTGAGTCGCAAGATGGTTGTGACATGCATGTTGTATGCTTTACGCTATGCTGGGGGAAATTGGAATGCCCCTTTGCCTTATTACCTAGTGAAATGGTTAAAGTTGAAATCGAAGTCTTGGATCCTTGCTTGGAGCTGGCCTGAGCTTTTTGTTTTGTTTGTTTCGTTAGTTGTCATCATGCCTTAATAATAATAGCACAATAAACCAAGGAGAGAGTGGCGATCTGGTAAGATTGTTGTTTCCATTGGCCAAGGAATAAAGGAGTGCGTAAAGTCTCCTGGGGGCTAAACGCCTCGATGTGCCTCGATATAACTACAACCTGTGTCGGTTGGGTAAGTTTTGGATGGCATGGTGCCTGGAATATAGGCGATGTTTAGAGCTTCATAAGTTGTTAATGCTGAAGTGCATGTGACTGCACTAGATGGCGTACGTTTGTGAGCTGCGGTCAGCGCTTACATAATTTGAGTAGAAGTTGAACTCGAGGGTTGTCACCAGAGGTATCCATGGAGTGGATGACCTGTATGAATGAGATTATGGAATTAATGGAGTGTGGTAATGTGAAAAGATGAGTTGTATCTCGGTTATATAGAGATGTGTATAGTTGGTGGACAACTGTGGTTGTGGGCATAAAACCTGACGTTGTGTTTTGAGAGTTCTTTTGAACTATTTTAAAGGAGAAGTATATGGGGGTTAGATACTTGGGTGACGAGAAATGTGAATATGTGGTTTGGGTTCGAAATTGTAAGTTGTAGTTATGTTAAGGTACATATTGTTTAGTTGAGCATGTGTGCTCCTGGATTGGAATTGGGTGTGAGACATCGATGTGTTGGCACTTTCATGGATTGGTGCATGCTGTTAAACCATATATGTTGAATTATTAGCTATATTGTTTTTGATGTGTTGGTAACAGGAGCAAGGTATTTGAGCAAAAGATGGGTGTAATATTCGCGCGAGAGGTTCTAACTCTAGAGAGTGAGTTGTGAACTCTAGTTTAGTGGTAGCCAGTGTAAGAATGGTCATGCTAAAAAAGGTTATCGCCTTGGTTGAGGCGAGGTTGTAGTAACGTTGGTCAATGATCATAGGGTCAGTGTGTCAAGGCTTAGGTAGCGTTTGATACCTATTAGGTATGTGGATCGTGTGACCACGTGAGGCTAGTTGGCCATATTTGGTCGGTGGGGTATAGCTTATGCGTCTATGGTTGATGATACTTTTGAAAGTTATGGCTTGAACATTCGTTTCGGAAGTGTTAGATGTTGGAGTGTGAGTAGTTAGATTCTTTGATGAATGTGTTGTTATAAGAAAATTGTATAGGAGATTTCCTCTATATTTTCAGTTGATTTGATGGAATTGCCTTTTTATGGTTTTGAGGTGATTCCTGGAATGGATTGGTTGGTTGAGCATCGAGCTGTGGTTGATGTTGATGTTAAGCGTGTAATGCCCCGGTTTTGGGCTTAGAAGTTTTGGGCGTTGACCGGTTTGGTCAAAGTGCTGTTCGAATCTAAAGAGGTGAAATTAGGAAAGCCTAGTTCGGGTTGCATTAAAAATATGGAAAAATGTTCTAAAATCATCTTTTAATATAATTAAGTGAACTGTGAAATCAATTTTGAAAAATGGGTTTTGGAAGAGTGACATTTTGGCTAGTGACCAAAATGTAATTTTTGAAAGTTTTGTGACTGTTTTATAGAGTTGAAACTTTGAATCTTTAAGGAGCTATTATTCCAAAAGTAGTTTCTCCAGATTTTTCTAAGATATTTTGAGATTTATTCTGATTTTAAAACATATCAAAAGTGGAGGGAAAGGCCATTTGGCTATTTTCTTAACTAACTTCTCTATTTTCTTTCTCTCATTTTCTCTCAATCCAAACACTTGTTTTCCAGAGAGTTGTTTCTGATTTTCTCACCTAAAATCCTCCTTTCAACATTCTTTTGATTCCTAATCAACATATCTTCAAAACCTCATCATTTGCTAGTTGATTCAACAAGGTTTTTGATTCCAAAAAGTGGAGAAACACAAGTTTGGAGGTAAGAACGTCCTTCTCCTCTAAACTATCAGTTCTTTACTGAAATTCCCAAGTTCTCAACTCTTAATTGAAGTTTTATTAAAGGATTTTAAGTGGTGAAATGGATCTTGGCTTATAATGCAAGATTTGGTGATTTTTGGTGATTTTCGTTAGATATGATTAATCTGTGATTTGAGGTGTGTTTTTGATGTTAAATGAACTCTAAATTGATAAGGAAATGAGTTTTGATTAATGCAATCCCGGATAGGTTGTGTTTCCTAAGTTTAGCTTGTGATTCTTGGATGTTTTTGTGGTGATCTTGTGGATCTGATGTTGCGGGAGGTATAAGGATGTTTATAGGTTGTTTTTAGATGTTAGATGGTGTTAATGGATGTTAGGTTTTGCTGGTTTATGGCTGGGCTTTGTTGAGAAGTGGTTTTGATGCAATTTCGGTTGTGTTTGGTGGCCGAAATTGGAGTGTGAATGAGAGCAGCGAGTTTGAGTGCTTTCATTGAAGCTTTTGATGCATGATGATGCATTAAATCTCTGCTTTAATGTGTTTAATCAGGGGAGGCATCTTTGGATCCAAGTGGTGGTGATCCGGAGGCTTGGTTTGGTGCTTCGGCAAGAGGCGAAGTGGAATCGGTGAGTGAAATTGGGTTTTCGGCTTTGAAACCAATGTCTTGGGAGCTTAGTTTAAGTCTAAACAACTTTGCTAAGCTCAAGTGTAAGTTTTCGGAAATACTCTCTAGTGGTGGCCATGATTTGATTGATGTGCAATGTGGTTTATTGCATGTTTTAAATTCTGTTTTGAAAGCATGATTTAGCGTGGTTAATGCTGTTTTTGTAAGCCATATGTTGAAGGAAGCTCATGGTAAGAGTTCCTTGTTTTTGAACATTGATTAAATGTGGTTTGATGCTTTTAAATGCATGATGAATATGGCATGGTTTAATGCTTAAAAAGAGTGGATAAATTGATGATAATGATGTATATTGGCAAGTGATGTTTGAAAAGGTTAAGGTCACTAAGGTGGTTAAAAGTCCTTGAGTGAGCCTTGTTTACTTAAGAACATCAAGGTGGTTAAAGGTCCTTGGATGGTTCTTGTTACGGACACAAAGGTGGTTAAAAGTCCTTGTGTGGTCCATTCTATGGTGTTTAAAAGTCCATAGGCCAAGGTGTTTAAAAGTCCTTGGGGTTCAAGGTGTTTAAAAGTCCTTGAGGTAATTCAATTCTATGGTGTTTAAAAGTCCATAGGCCAAGGTGTTTAAAAGTCCTTGGGGTTCAAGGTGTTTAAAAGTCCTTGAGGTAATTTATATCATGGTGTTTAAAAGTCCATGGCCAAGGTGTTTAAAAGTCCTTGGGGTCCAAGGTGTTTAAAAGTCCTTGGGGTGAAAGTTGATGAACTTGTTTTCAAAGAAATGAATTGTATCACTTGTGGCCAATATGACATGAAATGAAATGAAGCATGAGATGCTTGTTAAAGTATGCTTTTGAGCATGTGTAAATGATGTTTTGAAGCATGATTTATAAGTGTTTTATAAATGCATTATTGGATGGTTTTATTGAGCATTCCTCGCTAAGCTTTTGCTTACGCTCTCTTCCGTTTTCTTAATTCAATAATGCAGAGCATTAGAGTACTTGAGGGCAGCAAGGAGGGCAAGCATCCAAGTGGAAACAAAGCTCTAAGTATGGAAGGTTTTCTAAGTACTTTTTAGCTTTTGGTAATTTGGCAATGGGGGACCTATGTGTATGTTTTGGGAGATGTTTTGAACTCCCTAAGTATGTTGAATGTTGTTGAGAATGCTGGTTTTTGTGGTTGGCCTTTATATGCTTGAATTGGAAGTTTATGCTTGAATGGCTTACTTGTGTAGGAAGCATGCCTATAGATTTGGGGCTTTTCATATATGTGGATGTTTTGATGAATTGTTGATGCAAGTATGTCTCATATATGTTGAATTGCATGTTGGCAAAGTTTGGTGGCATTTGGAGCATGATTGGTTGGTCAATTGCATGTTAAAGTATGCATTTTTGGGCAATCTGTGCAGGGTGTTTCGGAACAGCACCTACCGTTTCGGAACGGGTGCCTTAATTGTGCCCAGGCGTCCGAAACGGGAGGGGCCGTTCTGAAACGGAAAGGCCACTACCAGACCCCCGTTTCGGTACGCGTTGCGGAACGGCCTCGAGTTTCGAAACGGGCTATGCCTGTTTCGGAACGGGTGACCGTTGGGGGCTGACATTGGCAGTTAAATGTTTTGAAATGTTTGCGTTTTGGTCCTGAAACTTGTTTGTGCAATTGTATGAGTTTGGGAAGTCCTTTTGAGCTGAAATTTCACAGAGAAGCATGAAACATGATTAATTTCACGTTGGTAACTTTAATATGGATTAAGTCCTTATATTTATTAGAGTTTACATTTTGGTCCCTAAAATTGTATTTTGTTCAATTGGGTCCCTGTTAGATCTCTGATGTTTATGATCTTTGAGTATGCTGTTGTATGATCATATCTAATGCTTAATATGCATCTAGACAAGTTTTAAAAGAAAAAAAAGGGTCGTTAATCAAGGTTGACTTTCGGGTTGACTTTGGTTTTCCCCGTGTGACTTTCTTAATTCGGGTCAACCGTCTAGGCCGGGTTAAGGGGGTTACAAAGCGAGTTACCTTGAAACTTGCGGATGATTACGAGGTAGTAATCATAGGCGAGAACATGAAGTTATTTTCCAATGCAATTTTGGCTATTGAAGCAAGTCAAATGATGGAGTTGGGTTGTGAAGCTTTCTTGGCATAACTGATGAATCCTGGTACGAAGGAAGTGCGGGTGCAAGACATACGAACAATATGTGAATTTCTGGGAGTTTTTCTTAAAGAATTGCATGGGTTGCCACCCAACCAAGAAGTTGAGTTTGGCATTGAGTTGTATGAAATATGACTCCCGTGTCCATTGCTTCTTATCGCATGGCACCTAAAGAGATGAAAGAATTGAAAACACAAATTCAAGAGTTGCTTGACCGAGGGTTCGTAAGGCCAAGTGTTTCACCTTGGGGAGCGCCAGTCTTGTTCGTAAAGAAGAAGGATGGTACGATGCGTATGTGCATAGATTATCAGCAACTAAACAAGTTAATGATTAAGAATAAGTTCCCTTTGCCGAGGATCGATGATTTGTTTGACCAGTTTCGTGGTGCTTCAGTGTCTTTGAGGAATTATTTGAGGTCTGGGTACTATCAAGTAAAGGTTAAGGATGTGGATGTACCGAAGATAGCTTTTCGGACTAGGTATGGCCATTATGAGTTCTTGGTGGTGTCGTTAGGGGTGACAAATGCACTGGCTACATTCGTGGATATGATGAGTAGGGTGTTCCATGAGTTTCGAGATCAATTAGTGGTAGTGTTTATCAATGATATTCTCGTGTACTCGCCTACCGAGGAGGATCGTGATAAGTACTTAAGGATTGTGTTGCAAGTGCTGTTGGAGAACCAGCTTTATGCTATGCTGAGCAAGTGTGAGTTTTGGCTCAGGGAAGTGGTTTTTCTTAGACATGTGGTGTTAGCCGAAGGTATTCGGGTTGATCCACACAAGGTTGAGGCGATGATGAGTTGGAATGCGCCTAAATCAGTGACGAAAGGGCGTAGTTTCCTTGGGTTGACTGGTTATTATCGAAGGTTTGTTGAAGGTTCTTTTTAAGATTGCTGCTCCTTTGACCAAGTTGCTGTGGGAAAATGTTCTCTTTGAGTGGACGGATGTTAGGCAACAAGATTTCAAGAAGTTGAAGGAAGCTTTGACGCAAGCTCCTGTCTTGATTCAACCAAAATCGGGCAAGGAATTTGTAGTTTATAGTGATGCATCATATGTTGGTTTGGGTTGCGTGTTGATTCAAGGTGGGAAGGTTGTAGCTTATGCGTCTAGGCAGTTGAAAGTGCATGAGCGCAACTATCCTACTCATGATCTAGAGCTAGCTGCGGTGGTGGTTGCTTTGAAGATTTGGAGACACTACCTTTATGGTGAAAAGTGTGTGGTATACACCAACCATAAGAGTTTGAAGTATCTTATGTCTAAAAATGAGTTAAATCTTAGGCAACGGAGATGGTTGGAGTTACTTAAAGATTATGATCTAACGCTTGAATACCACCCTTGAAAGGCCAATGTTGTGGTCGATGCTTTGAGTAGGAAGGTGGTTGTTGAGCTGACAGTAATGTTTGTTCGGTTGAGTTTATCGCGTGATGGTAGGTTGGTAGCCGACTTGCAGGTGAAACCTTCCTTGATTCAGTTGATCAAGGAGAAGCAGATGCTTGATGATTCGTTGGAGCTTCATATTCAGTATATAGTTGAGGGTAATACAATCGAGTTTTGTTTCAAGGATGCTGGAGTTTTATGTTTCAAAAGTTGAATAGTTGTGCCAGAGGATGTTGAGTTGAGGCACATTATTTTGTTTGAGGCTCATAGCAGTCCTTTTGTTATGCATCCTAGTAGTACTAAGATGTATTGTGGTTTGAAGGATGAGTACTATTGGATGGGGTTGAAAAAGGATGTTGTTGATTTTGTAAGCAAGTGTATGGTTTTCCAGCGTGTGAAAGCTGAGCATCAGTTTCCTTCTAGTTTATTTCAGCCTTTGAAGATACTGAAGTGGAAATGGGAAAGGATTATGATGGATTTTTTGTCCGTTCTGCCTTTGACACCATCTAAGAAGAACTTCATATGGGTGATTGTGGATCGTCTTACGAAGTGTGCACGTTTCTTGGTTGTGCATACTACGTATACACTGGATAAGTTAGCGGAGTTGTATATTGCTAAGATTGTGCGTTTTCATGGTGTGCCCAAGTCCATAGTGTCGGATAGAGATCTGAGGTTTACAGCAAGGTTTTGAGAATGTTTACACCAAGCTTTGGGTACGGGTTTGAATTTCGGCATTTCATATCATCCTCAGATAGGTGGACAGTCAGAACGAGTCATCCAGGTGCTGGAGGACATGTTGCGATGTTGTGTGATAGATTTCCAAGGATCTTGGGAAAATCATCTGTCTTTGGTTGAGTTTGCCTATAATAACAGTTTCAGGCAAGTATACAAATGGCTCCGTATGAGGCCTTGTATGGAAGAAAGTGTAGAACACCTCTTTGTTGGGCCGAGGCGGGACAAAAGTTGGTTTCCTTGTCGGATATGATTAAGGGAACAACTGAAAAAGTGAAACTTATGTGTGAGTGTATGAAGGCTGCTTCGGATCATCATAAGTCTTACGCGGATTTAAAGCGTAGAGAAAGCTTAGTCCGAGGTTTGTTGGACCTTGTGAAGTTGAGGAGCAGGTTGGTCATGTGGCTTATCGGAAGAGGTTGCCTCCCGACTTGGAGAAGATCCATGATACGATTCATGTTTCTATGTTGCGAAGGTATAGATTGTTTTCATCTCATGTTATGCCTGTTGAGGAGGTAGAGTTGAATATGGATTGGTCCTATGGTGAGGACCCGGATGGTGTTCTTGATTCATGAAGTAAAGTTCTTCGTGGTAAGACAGTTGAACTTGTGAAGGTATTGTGGTGACGTTGAGGAGTTGAGGAGGTTGCGTTGGGAAGTAAGGTGGACATGTTGAGACATTTCCGCACCTTTTCCTTCATGCAAAACTTCAAGGACGAAATTTCCTAAGAGGTGGAGAGTTGTAACGCCCCGGTTTTGGGCCTGGGTGTTGTGCGTGTCGGGTTAGGCTAGTGGAACCGGAGGTTGGCGGTTCAAATCGTTAAAGGTGGTTCAGGGAAATCAAGGTTCAGGATGGGATAAAAATGTGATAAAAATTCCTAAAATCCTCTAAAATCATATATAAGAGGTTGGTTAAATCAATTTTGCAAAACGAGTTTTGGGAAGTATACATTTTGGGCAGTGACAAAAATGTAAAGTTTTAAAAATGTGAAAAAAGAGTGTTTTTCAAAAAAGAGTCAAAGTCAGAATCTTTAGGGAGCTATTTGGCAATTAAGCCTTTTTTCTAATTTGGCATGTGTTTAAAATGGTTTATTAAATAATTAAAATGGCTTTTATTGATTTAATCAAAAGGTAGTTAATTTGCTTAAGGAAAATTTGAGGATCATTTCATTTTCTTTATTTCTCTTCAGCCAAACACTTTCCATTTTCTCTCAATTTCCAAATTTCTTTTAGTCTCGTTGTCTCTATTGGTTTTCAACTTTTCTCTTTTGATTTTTCTCAAATCTCTTCAAGTTTCTTGAAAGCAAACTTGCCAAATTAGAAGAGAAGCAAGGATTGGAGGTAAATTTCGTGCTAACCCTCTAATAAAGGTTCTTTAATGAAATTCCCAAGATATTTGACTCTTTATCTATGTTTTTTATTGAGGTTTTGTTATTTGTTTGATAAAATGGTGAAATCTTGTTAGAAAAGATGGTTTTAATGTGATTTTCGGAAGAGTCTTGATTTGATTTGTTTGAGATGATTTCGAAACAAGTATTGGAAGGTTTATGATGTTGAAATAGAGTCTTAATCATATTAATCCCGAAATCCTTGAGATCTTTGGTTTTTAAGGTGTTTTTATTGGGTTTTGGGGTGTAGTGTGAAATCTGAGTTACTGGAGGAATAAGGATGGTTTTAGGTTACTTTTGGATGTTGATTTATGCCTAAAATGTGTTAGATGTGTTGGGTGATGGCTGGGATGAGGTTGGAGATCAATCGATTGAGTTTTCGGTTGTTTCGGACGGGTAATTTGATGCTTTAGAGTAGGGCTGCGGGTTTTCTTTTTTAGTACTGGAGTTTTGGATGCATTATGATGCATTGAACCTCTATTTTAATGTGTTCAAAATAGGGGATAGTATTTTGGAATCAAATGAAGTGGTTTTTGAGACTTCAGACAGTTGATCTTTGTGTCGGCAAGTGTGGTTTCGCATGTCGGTGAGTGGAATGAGATTTCCTGCTTTGAAACTTCATAAAAGAGGTTTTGGGAACTTAGTAAGAGCTTGAAACGCTTTACTAAGTGTAAAGTGTCCATAATTTCTATATTTCATGCACATTCTATCTCATATTATTGTTGTTTTTTAGTACATTTTAGGCATAATTTGGTTCATGCATTGCAATTTACAGTATTATTTACTTGGCCATGCTTTGTATTGATTTTCTCTTATTTGGTAAAGAAAAGGTATTGTTTTAGTTTAGTTTTAGTTTCAGGTGGTAGAGGCTGACAGAAGGAGAGAGGAGCTGAGGACATGACGCTGAGGCAGCAAGCTAAGGAGTTGTACTGATGCAGTTCCAAACAGAGACAGCAGCTTCCGCCGCCATACCTGCCGTCGATATACCTTCTGTCGCCATACCTGCCACCCAAGATAGAAAGATGAGAAATTGGAGAACTGGAGTGCGATTTGTAGAGCAGAAAATTCTGATCTTAACGATGTTTTCCACTCAATTTTCTGATGACTGTAGCAATAGGCAGAGCCGCCGAAGGAGGAACTCGAGCTTACTTGTGGAGCAAGGCAACGTGATTGATGTCTTTGTAGGATTCACGTCGCGACTGGTATTATCTGCAGTGGGCATCAACAACATTCTGACTTAGACATAAGTGGGATAACATTCGAAGTGTTTTGTCGAGCCTTATAGTTCTGCCGAGTTTGCCGTCGAGACACAAGTCCATCCCCCTTCCGAGGGAGCGAGAGCGTCTCAGCAGCCTACCTGCTATCCCCCGCCGAGGCAGCAAAATCTTGTAGAGCAAAGCAACTTGTCCTATTCAACGCAGTTTCACACTAAGTAGCAGCGTAACCCAGCCCATTCTATCAATCTGATCTTTTCCCTTTTATTTAGTTGTGTTTTTATTTTATTTTCCTCTTAAACAAACCAACTTATTTGTGCATTTACTTTTCTTGTGCAGGAACAACGAATCGAGTCAAGTTGTCCAATCCCTGTGGGAGATGATATCTTTTATACTATTACTTGATAGGAGTGTGCACTTGCGCTCATATTTAGAGAACACTAAATCGCTCTACAAGTTTTTGGTGTCGTTGTCGGGGATTGATAATAGCGAAATTCGTTTTTAAATTTAAGCACTTTTATTTATTTGCATTTAATTTTCAATTTTATTAATTTTATTTTTAATCGAAAAAAATAATTTTACAGTTCCTTTGTTAAGTGCATGACTAGGGCAAACCCAGAAGACGAAATCGTTTACGTTGACGATATCAAACGAAGAGCAACAAAACTCAAAAAGGAGATCAGAACAGCTCTTGGGAAAACTAAACAAGAGAGAAAATTAGAGGAAAGCATGGAAGTAATAAACGGCAACCCTGCCAACAATGCTCAAATGGCAGGGATGGGCAGCAAGACCCGCCGCCCAGAGAAAAGCAGCAAGTTCTACCTAGGCAGCACCCTCAAAATCCGCCCAGGCAGCCGCAGTACGTTCGAACCACCAGGGATTACTTAGAACGTGACTTTAGAGGGTTCGATCCTACAGTGACAGAACCTGAGTTTGAGGCGGATCACTTTGAGCTGAAGCCCGTATTGTTCAACATGATCAACACTTTGGGAAACGAGATCATTTCAGCCCATTCAATGAGGGATAGGGCAAAGCAGTGGTTGAACAACAAGCCAGCAGGGTCATTCAATACATGGACAGAGCTGTGCAAGGATTTCCTGGATCGTTTCAGCCCATTCAATGTCACAGATAGATTGAGAAACGAGATCACAGCTTTTCGAGAAGGGGATGATGAGCCAATGTATGAAGCATGGGAGCGGTACCAATACATGCTTAACAACTGCCCGCTCCATGGTTTTCCGACTTGGACACAAGTGTCAATGTTCTACAACGGGGTAAACTACCCAACTCGAATGATGATTGATGCCTCATCCAACAGAATCATCCTAGGCAGACCACTAGAGGAGGCACTGCGAATCCTGAACCAAGCCACCAAGAACGATTATAAGTACCCAACAGCCCGTTGAGGCGGCATTAGGCGGCCAGCTACTGTGAACGTAGTGGAAGCCATAGAATCTGTCAATGCCCGCCTCGACAAACTGACAGAGCTGGTAATGAACATGGTGAAACCCATTGCGAAAGTCTATGAGGCCAAGGCTGTAGAGCCATTCTGTGATGAGTGTGGAGGCAACAACGATTCCTCTGAATGCACTGCATTTGCCAATTTCATAGGAGGATACGAGAGGAACAGCAGGCTCGCCACGAACACGTACAACCCTGGATGGAAGAATCATCCAAACTTCTCCTAGAGCAATCTTAAAACTGCTGCCAATCCACAACAGCAATAGGAAGGCTACCAGCAAAACCAGTCCAGACAGCAAGCTCACCAGCCACAAAACAATAATTCACTAGATGTAACGCCCCAATTTTGGGCTTAGAAGTTTTGGGTTTGGACCGGTTGTAGAACTAATGTTTTGATATAATAATTGAAAAATGTTTTGGACTAATTTGAAAAAAATTTAAAACTTGTTTTTAAGTCCAAACAACTTGAAATTATGTTTGAGGTATTTTAAGAGGTTTTTGACAAAGAATTTTCATGTTTTTAATAGCCAAACTCGTGATTTCAAAGTACCAGTATCGATACCGGTGTACCAGTATCGATACCTTTTTGCCCTGGTTTGGCCACTGTCAAAACCCGTATCGATACGAGGGTTTAGTGTATCGATTCGGAGGGGGTCGTTTCGATACGCCACGTCAGCGTACCGATCCCAGTTTAACTACCCCAACGGCTATTTTCCCAACGGCCATTTAAATGTCAAAGGGTACCGATACGCCCTCAAGCGTATCGATACGCCCAGGCTGGCAAGAGCCCAACGGCTAGTTCATATGAAGGCCGTATCGATACCGTTCCACGCGTATCGATATCGTTAGCTGCAGAACAGCATTTATGAAGGGAAATAAAGTCCTCAACGGCTCCAATTCATCCCCAACGGCTAGTAACGGCTACAAACTCATTTGGGAGTATAAAAGGGACCTCCAAGCATCAAGAGAAGACTAATGCTCGTATTGTCAAACATCAAATGATCAAGAAATTGTCTTAGCACTTAAATTGTCAATTCTTGTATAGACAAACACTAGTGAGCCAAAATTGTCAAATTTGCTCAAGTGTTTTAGGTTTTGGGTGAGTGCTTAATTGTGCAAACAAACACCTATTAGAGGGTTTAAGTTTGCTTTCTTTGTCTCTTTGTAAAAGAGGGTTTTTGATCAAGGCTTGGGTAGAAGCTTGATCGGTTGTAAGGGTTTCCTCCTAATCCTAGAAAAGGGGACGAATCAATTAGTGGATTGATTGTGAAATCCTTAGTAGGAAGCTAAGGTAGTGGATGTAGGTGCTTGTTAGAAGGCCGAACCACTATAAATCTTTGTGTCTTTAATCTTTCTAGCTTCCACAACCCTTCCACCCAAATATCCACCTCTCCACCACTTGGTGAGCATAATCGGTTGAACGAATCGAGCACCACACAACCCAACAATTGGTATCAGAGCTTGGCTCAATCGAAGAGGATTAACATCCTATTGAGAAGATCCGGCAAGCTCGATCACTAGTTCATCAACCGACTCAAATGGCACAATCAATCGACAAACCGCCTTTCTTTGACGGAGACCACTATGCCCATTCGAAGACAAAGATGAAATTCTTCTTGAAGTCAAGAGATTACAAGCTATGGGACATAGTTGAAGATGGTCCATTCGTGCCTCAAAGAAGTAAAGCGGAGTGGAGTGCCGACGATCGCAAGAAGATGGAGCTAAATTGCAAAGCCTTGCACATCCTATTTTGTGCATTTGGTCCATCCATCTATGAGAAGATGTCTTCTTGTGAGAGTGCCAAGGAGGTATGGGACAAGCTTGAAGTCACATACGAGGGGACAAATGAAGTCAAGGAGACCAAGATTGGGCTCCTATCCTTGGAGTATGAGAACTTCAAAATGGATCCGGAAGAGAACATCGAGAAGATGTTTGATAGGTTCTCCACCATCACCAACGGTCTTAAAGGTTTTGGAGAAGCCATCCCGGAAGAAAAGCTTGTTCGAAAGCTCATCTACTCACTTCCCGAGTCTTGGGACTCAAAGAGGACCGCCATCATCGAAGCCAAAAATTTGAAGACTTTGAAGCTTGATGAACTTATGGGGTCTCTTCTCACTCATCAAATTATGAAGAAGAACAAGGAAGAGGAGAAGAAAAGGGAAGAAATTAGAGCTATGGGAGAGAAGAAACTCAAAGGGCTTGGCATCAATGCAAGTGCCATGGCTCTCAAATCCTCCACTTGCAATCATGTCTACTCAAGTGAAGAGGAGGATGAAGAAGAAGAGATAGTTCATCTCTTCAAGAAGTGTGCCCCGTTCATGAAGAAAGCCTTGAGAGAGCTTGAACGAGAACCTAAGAGAAAGGAGAGGGCAAGCACTTCAAGCCATAAGAAGAAGGCACATTTGGCTACTTGGAGTGATGAAGACTCCACCGACGATGAACAAGCCAACCTTTGCCTTATGGCCATCGAAGAAGATTCAAGGGTAACTTCTAATTCATCTACTTCATGTTCTTATTCCTTTGATGAATTACAAGATGCCTATGATGATTTGGTTTTAGATTTTAAAAGCCACATTTTGAAAAACAAAAAATTGGTTTCAAAGTTAAAAATTCAAAATGATTTGCTTTCTAAAACCAAACTTGAACTTGAAGCAAAACTTGAAGAGTTTGAATTAAAATGTTTTGATTTACAAAAATTGCTTCAAAATGTTCAAGAAGAAAAAGATTTGATTTCCAAAGAGCTTGAAAAGAAAACCAATTTTGGAAAATCAAACTTTTATGTAAGACAATCTAGTGCCCCTAGATTTTTGAATGGAAAATGTTTTAGAAGTGTTTGGGTCCCAAAAGGACTAACCACTTCAACTAAAAAGGATGACATTGAAAAATGGATTCCTAAGGGGTCAAAAATTTGTGCTTCTAACGTTCATGGATCCAAAGCAATTTGGATACCAAAAATTACTTGATTGTCTATTGCTAGGTGTGATGGAGATGTTCAACAAGTCAAACATTGAGGGGGAGCTCCATGCACACAAGGAAGAACACTTGAAGAAGGAAGGCTTCACATCCTACCTTGAGTTCAAGTGTTGGTAAATTCTAGTTGTTTTTTGATTTTTTTTTTGTTAATTTTTTTTTTAAATTCAACTAGATGATCATATATGTTGTGACTAACAATTTCTATGATGCTTTGAGTAAGGGGGAGCCAATTTTGAACCAAAAATCTTAAGTGTGTCAAAATGTTTTTGCCTCCTATGTTATCTTGAACTTAAATGTCTTTTAAATTCTTTTTGATATAACAAAAAGGGGGAGAAATGGTTTGAAAAATTGAATTTTCAAATGAATAAGGGGGAGCTTAATTTGATTTCATATCTTTAATCTCTTATTCACATTTTTAAAAGTTAAAGGGGGAGAATCCCAAACAATTTTTCAAGTTAGTTTTATTATATCAAAAAGGGGGAGATTGTAGAACTAATGTTTTGATATAATAATTGAAAAATGTTTTGGACTAATTTGAAAAGAATTTAAAACTTGTTTTTAAGTCCAAACAACTTGAAATTATGTTTGAGGTATTTTAAGAGGTTTTTGACAAAGAATTTTCATGTTTTTAATAGCCAAACTCGTGATTTCAAAGTACCAGTATCGATACCGGTGTACCAGTATCGATACCTTTTTGCCCTGGTTTGGCCACTGTCAAAACCCGTATCGATACGAGGGTTTATTGTATCGATTCGGAGGGGGTCGTTTCGATACGCCACGTCAGCGTACCGATCCCAGTTTAACTACCCCAACGGCTATTTTCCCAACGGCCATTTAAATGTCAAAGGGTACCGATAGGCCCTCAAGCGTATCGATACGCCCAGGCTGGCAAGAGCCCAACGGCTAGTTCATATGAAGGCCGTATCGATACCGTTCCACGCGTATCGATACCGTTAGCTGCAGAACATCATTCATGAAGGGAAATAAAGTCCTCAACGGCTCCAATTCATCCCCAACGGCTAGTAACGGCTACAAACTCATTTGGGAGTATAAAAGGGACCTCCAAGCATCAAGAGAAGACTAATGCTCATATTGTCAAACATCAAATGATCAAGAAATTGTCTTAGCACTTAAATTGTCAATTCTTGTATAGACAAACACTAGTGAGCCAAAATTGTCAAATTTGCTCAAGTGTTTTAGGTTTTGGGTGAGTGCTTAATTGTGCAAACAAACACCTATTAGAGGGTTTAAGTTTGCTTTCTTTATCTCTTTGTAAAAGAGGGTTTTTGATCAAGGCTTGGGTAGAAGCTTGATCGGTTGTAAGGGTTTCCTCCTAATCCTAGAAAAGGGGACGAATCATTTAGTGGATTGATTGTGAAATCCTTAGTAGGAAGCTAAGGTAGTGGATGTAGGTGCTTGTTAGAAGGCCGAACCACTATAAATCTTTGTGTCTTTAATCTTTCTAGCTTCCACAACCCTTCCACCCAAATATCCACCTCTCCACCACTTGGTGAGCATAATCGGTTGAACGAATCGAGCACCACACAACCCAACAGACCGGTTCGGTCGGAGTGCGGTTCGAATATAAAAGGGTGAATTTAGGAAAGCCTAGTTCGGGTTGCATTAAAAATATGGAAAAATGTCTTAAAATCCTCTTTTATTATATATAAGAGAAAGGTGAAATCAATTTTACAAAATGAGGTTTGGAAGAGTGACATTTTGGGTTAGTGACCAAAATGTAATTTTCGGAAATTTGGTGACTCTTTTAAAAAGGATTGAAACTTTGAATCTTTAAGGAGCTATTTACCCAAAGGAGTTTCTCCAGATGTTTCTTAAATATTAAAGGATTAATTAATGGTTTAAAAATAAAAGTAAAAGGGAGGGAAAGATATTTTGGCATTTTCAACTAACTTTTCCCAAATTCCATTTTCCTTTTCTCTCAATTTTCTCTCAACCCAAACACATTCTCCAGCACATTTTCCCTCTGATTTTGACATCCAAATATGAGATTTTAATCCTCTTTTGATCTCTAATCATCTCTTCAACAAAACCTTAGCATTTGCTTATTGGATTTTCAAGATTTTGGTTCCAAAAAGGGAGAAAACTCAAGTTTAGAGGTATGAACGTCCTTCTCCTCTAAATTCTCAGTTCTTTACTGAAATTCCCAAGTTCTCAATCCTTGATTTGTGTTTTATTAAATGTTTTACAATTGTGTTCTTGATTTTGGCTTTAAAATGCAAGATTTGCTTTAATTTTGATGAAATTCGTATGATCTGATTGGGCACTATTTTGAGATGTCATTTTGATGTAAAATGAATGTATAATTGATGAGAAGTTGAGGTTTAATCAATGCAATCCCGGATAGGTTGATTTTCCTAAGTTTAGCTTGAGTTTTTGGTGGTTTTTGGAGTGATCTTGATGATCTGTTATAGTTGGAGGTATAAGGACGTGGTTAGATCATTTTTGGATGTTAATTGATGTTTAAGGATGTTTAGAATTGATGGATCTTGGCTGGGTAGTGTTGTGAAGTTGTTTGGATGTGATTTCGGTTGTGTTTGGTAGCCGAAATGTGAGTGTTGATGAGAGCAGCGAGTTTAGATGTCTTGGTTGAGGATATTAATGCATGATGGTGCATTAATCTACTGTTTTGATGTGTTTAAAACAGGGGAGACATCTTCGGATCCTTGTGGTGTTGATCCGGAAGCTTGATTGGTGTTTCGGCAAGTGGCGAAACGGAATCGGTGAGTGGATTTTGGTTTTCAGCTTTGAAACCAATGTTTTGAACGTTTGGGAGCTTAGTTTAAGTCTAAGCAACTTAGCTAAGCTCAAGAGTAAGTTTTCAGAAAAACTCTCTTGTTGATGAACTATGAGTTGGTTGAATGCAATGTGATTTGTTTGCATGTTTTAAATTCTGTTTTGAAAGCATGTTTTAACATGTATAATTGCTGAGATTATAAGCCATGTGTTGAAGGATGCTCAAGGTAAGAGGTCCTTGTTTTTGAACATTGTTAAATGTGGTTTTGATGCTTAATGATGCATGATGTTTATGGCTTTGTTAAATGCATTAAAACAGTGAAATATTGTTGTTAATGATGCATATTGGCAAGTGATGTTTTGAGAATGGTTAAGAACACTATGGTGGTTAAAATTCCATGGTTGATTCTTGTTAAGGTCACAAAGGTGGTTAAAAGTCCTTGTGTGAGCCTTGTGTATTTTAAGAACAACATGGTGGTTAAAAGTCCATGGTTGGTTCTTGGTTAAGGTCACAAAGGTGGTTAAAAGTCCTTGTGTGAGCCTTGTGTATTTAAGAACACCATGGTGGTTAAAAGTCCATGGGTGATTCTTGTTAAGGACACAAAGGTGGTTAAAAGTCCTTGTGTGGTCCTTGTGAATGGTAAGAACATCATGGTGGTTAAAAGTCCATGGATGATTCTTGTGCTAAGGACACAATGGTGGTTAAAAGTCCATGTGTGGTCCTTGTGAATTGTAAGATCACAATGGTGTTTAAAAGTCCATGTGTGAATCTTATGTTGATTGTATTGTGAAATGGAAAGATTATGATTATCACTTGTGGCCAATATGACATGTTAATAATGTGAAGCATGTATGCTTGTTTTAAATGCTTTTGTGCATGGTTTAAGGTTGTTTTGAAGTAAGGTTTATAAAAGTGTTTATAAATGCATTATTGTGTTGTTTTAAATGAGCATTCCTCACTAAGCTATTTGCTTACGCTCTCTCTTTTCTTAAACCAATAATGCAGAGCATTGAAGTGCATTAGAGGCAGCAAGGAAGGCAAGAATCCAAGTGAAGGTTTAAGCTCATGTATGGTGAATGTTTTCTAACACTATTAGCTTTTGGGCATTTGGCAATGGGGAACCTATATTGTTGTTTTGGGAGATGTTTTGGACTCCCTAAGTTGGTTTTATATTGTTGATGATGTTGGAACATGTAATTGGCCATTATAAGGATTGTTTGATGATTTGATGCTTGAATGGTTTTCTATATAGGATGCATGCCTATAGAATTGGGGTTTTTTCTTGTTTGATGCCATGTTTATGAATTGTTGATGCCATTATGTTCCTTATTCATGTAATGTCTTGCTGGTATAATTTGGTTGCCTTTGGAGCATGTTTGATGGGTCAATTGTGTGTTTAATCAGCTAAAATTCTGCAATCTGGGCAGCCTGTTTCGGAACAGGTGCTGCCGTTTCGGAACAGAGGGCCTGAAATGGCCTAGGCGTTTCGAAACGGGCAGGGCTGTTCCGAAACAGTTTGGCCACTGCCAGGCCCTGTTGCGCAACGCGTTTCGGAACGGTCCCGCGTTTCAGAATAGGCTCTCCCTGTTTCGGAACACTCGACCGTTGGGCACTGAAATTGACGGTTAAATGTTTTGAAATCTTTGCGTTTTGGTCCTGAATCTTGTTTATGCAATTGAATGAGTTTGAGATGTCCGTTTGAGTTGAAATTTGGCAGGGAAGCATGAAATATGACTAATTTCATAATGGTAACTTAAAAGTGGGTTAAGTCCTTCTAATTTCCAGAATTTACATTTTGGTCCCTAAACTTGTATGTTGTGCAATTAAGTCCCTAAATGTTTTCCGAATGTGCTGATCTTTGAGTATGTTGTTGTCATGAACATATATAGGGTTAATGTGCATTCAGATAAGATTAAAAAGAAAAAAAAGGGTCGTTAATCAAGGTTGACTTTCGGGTTGACTTTGGTTTTCCCCGTGTAAACTTCTTAATTCGGGTCAACCGTCTAGGCCGGGTTAAGGCGGTTACACTAGAAGCAACCCTTCAAACTTTTATGTTTAACACTAGTGAATTTATTGTTCGTACAAATAAGTTTATTGATAAAACTGAGTCATTCATGGAAAGGACAGAGATGAGGATGAATAATCAGAAGGATGCAATAAACAACCTAGAGACCCAGTTTGGACAGTTCACTTCAATCTATAGCAGCAGGACAATGGGAGCATCATCGAGGAATATAGAGGCAGTAGCTAAACCCACATATGAGCAGTGCAAAGCCATATCAACCAGAAGTGGGAAACAGTTGAATGAGCCCAGAGTGGAAAAGCCATAAGAGAAACAGCCAACACAGAAAGAACTACCAGCCACGGTAGCATCCAAACCAGCTGAGCCTGACAGCAGTCCTGAAGCAGATGATCCTTCACAGATAAAATTCCCAAGCAAAGAACGTATAAAGGGCATTCGCCTGCCAGCACCTTTCCCCGAGAGGCTTAAGCAACAGAAACAGGAGCACCAGTTCAGGAAATTCTTAGATATTCTGAAACAAGTGCACATAAATATCCCTCTCATAGAAGCCATTCAGAACATGCCCAACTATGCCAAATACCTCGAGGACATAGTTTCTAAGAGGAAGAGGATTGGGTAGTTCGAAATAGTTGTAACAGAGGAATGCATAACCATGCTACATAACAAGTTGTTGCCCAAGCAAACAGGTCCAGGCAGCTTTGTTATACCATGCAGAATAGGCAGCAAGCACGAAACAAAAGCCCTGTGCGATTTATGAGCAAGCATAAACTTGATGCCTAAGGCAATCTTCGACAAACTATGAATTGGGCAAGCCAAACCTACCTTCATTATGCTGAAACTTGCCGATCATTCATTTATACAACAGGAGGGGAAGATCGAAGACATCCTAGTTCGAGTGGGCAACCTTATTCTTCTAGTTGATATCCTCATCTTAGACTGTGAGGCCGATAAAAATGCACCCATCATCATAAGGTGACCATTTTTGGCCACGGGCAGAACTCTAATAGATGTGGAACATGGGGAGCTGGCCATGAGGGTAGATAATCAAAGCATCAAATTAAATGTGTTAAAACCCCCAGAAAAGGAAAAGGAAGAATGCCCTGATGCTCAGGCCACCAAAATCAGCACAAAGACAGGCCAAGGCAGCAGTTGTCGCAGCAGACCAAAGGGCAGACTGAAGGACCCAACACCACACCACCTTTCGGAACATGAGGACCCCCAGAAGGGAAAGACAAGAATGAAACACCACCTCTGGCAGTGGTTCTGTCTGAGAGATGCACCCAAAAGCACTCCTGACATAACTTAATTATTTTTATCTTTAGTTTCTTTATTTTTATTTTTATGCTTTAGGAATAGAATTTAATTAATTGCAATTTATTTTCCATAGGATTAGATTTTAAACTAGTTAAATTTATTTTTCACATTTTTATTTTTCAGAATTTATTTTTAGTATTTAATTGTTTTTTTTATTTCAGGCTTTAGGAAGAAAAGAGCCGGATCAAGAAGAAGGCCCATCAAGGAGCCCGCCCACCATCCCGCCAAGACAGCCAAGGGTGGCCCAGTGCAGAAAACATGTAACGGCTAGTTGCCCACTAATGGCTAGCTGCCAACGGCTATAGAAATAACGAGAAGAAATCTCATAATGTGCGCGAGACAACTTAACCGTTGGACAATTAATGCCGCCCGACACCTCTCAGCAACCTCTATTTAAACCTCACGCATCCCATTCATTTACTTTACTTTCACCTTCTTGCTATCTTATTCTTGCATCAACTTATCTCTAGCTAATTACTTGCTTTTTCAAGTTTCAGTCTACATCTCAACCGTCTCACACATGGCATTAGCATCCCAATCCAAACCCACCTTCCAACGCTTCTTCTCCCGAGATGATGAATAAAGGTACAAAACCCAGTTCGCAAAGCAAGCCATTTGGGAGGAACAAGGGTTCCATTACTCCAAGCAGACAGAGATTCTGGCCTAGAGCCCGCCTTGTTCGAGAAAATAAACAGCAAAGGTTGGGAGATGTTTGCACGACAGCCGAAGGCAGCAAACATCACAATGGTCAGGGAGTTATATGCTCACAACCCCACCCTGAGCTATCGTTCGTGTTTGTTCGAGGGGAACCAGTCAAGCTAAACATTGTTGTCATCAAGAGCTTGTATGGCCTAGAGATGGACAACAACCCTCATGAGGAATGGAGGCACTCACTGACGGCTGTCGACTACGACATAATCAAGGCCAAGTTGTTAAAGCCCAACACGCCGTGGTTGGCAGGAAAGCAAGGCAGCTCTATCCAACGCTGCCACTTGCTACCCGAGCCTATGCTATGGATTACCTTCATCAAAAGTCGTCTGCTGCCCACCTCCCACAACTCTATTGTAGACCGGCTGCGCCTCGCTCTCAATCACAACATTATGATGAACCGGCCCATCAACGTTTTGGGAGATTATATGTAAGGAGATCCACAATTGCTTCCGCAAGACGAAGGGCAAGCTATACTTACTGTCACTCATCATCGGCCTTTGTCCCAACTTCAACGTCCCAACCGACCCAGAAGATGAGTTAACCTTCATGAAGTATGTGGGGGAGGTACAAGATGCCTTTGTGGCATATCTCCTTCAGAAATTTCCAGACAATGGCCCCACCATGCCAACCTTTCCTGCTGACCTCGTCGTCGCAGCTGCACCCAGAGAAGGCACATCGTCAGAAGCAGCTGCCCGCCACGCTGCCTTCTACGGCCAGAAGCCATCTCTGACGTACTACCCATTGTACTCTGCCACCTCCGCTTCCAACACGGTGGCAGACTCTTCAGAGCAGTATCAGCAACATCATTCCCCCATCTACACAGCGGCAACGGTGGCAAACACCTCCTTATCAGAAAAGGTTGAGCAGCAGCAGCAGCCCCAATGGCAATAGACCCTTCGGCAGCACCAACGGAGGAAGGAACAAGGAAGAGGAAGCGGCACATCACATTCGCCGAGCCAGTGGTAGACGAGACAGACTCAGAAGAGAGTGAAGCCCCTCCTGCCGCTCTTCCTGCATAACCTTAAGAAGAGCCTCGCCCCACTCCCAAGAGAGTCCAGCTGCCACAGACAACAAAGGTCTCACCAGTCAAGTCTGCCGCCCGAGCATCTTCTGGCCGCCGCATTATCATCCAATCCTCCTCCTCTGCCGCCAAGACCCAAGCCTCTTCTCAACCATATGCTAACTTCTAGTTTTTTCTTTACTCTTCTATATTTTATTTTTCTGTTTTTATATCAATTGTATTTTTTCAAAAAAAATTCTGTTTTTATTTTGTGCATTGAGGGCAATGCTCATCTCTAGTTTGGGGGGTTTAGCACTCATTATATTGTAGGAATATTCTAGTGCATACTAGGTTGCATAATGTACTTGCCTTAGAAAAATTAATTGAAAAAAAATTGTTAGAAATTGTGCCTATGATAGGATAGCCGACTCAAAATTTTTGCACCAAGTTAAAATGAACTTAATTTTGGGGGGAAAGCATCAAGTAAACTTAGGATTTTTCTATAGTTTCTAAAAATTAAAAACACTATTGTTACTTGCTGAATTTGTTTGAGTTTCTGATAAACATTGTCTATTGAATTGTTTGCAAAATTCTAACATGGTTGCAGGAAGCTGTCGCGGCAGGCAACAAATAGAAAAAAAAGAAAAGAACTGCCAAGACATGCAAAAGAAAAATTTTATGTTGTCTATCCCTAGAGGTGCCCGAAACAGGCTCTAGGAAGAATCATGTGCGAGGACACTCCGTTGCTATCAAAGTCTACGAATCTGAAAATTTTGAAGTGACGGACAAATTAGCATGAGTGAATGAAAGTCTTCACGGGATGACTCTACTTCATGGGTTCAGGGTTTTGTAGTTTGCTCTTATCTTAATTTCAGACCTAGAAGAGTAGTTTTGATGAGCTGAAGGCCTCATTGCCATGATTTTTTAAATTGTGCTTAAATATGTTGTCTCAGCAGCAACCTTGTATATCATGACACCATCTCTGTTTACTTAGAATATTCATCAGATTCAGCCTGTACATAGTTTTGCACACACATCACTAGCATATTATAGTTTAATTCTGAGGTAATTCATGTTATTCCCCTCTCACTAATCTAATGACAGGTTCCACAACCTTGAGGTGTTAAATCAAGTTTAAAACAGAAAATTTTCTTTTTGATTAGTTTAAAGGGCAAGTATGTTTAGGTTGCAATGCTTGAGGACAAGCAATAGTTCGAGTTTGGGGTGTGTAAAGCGTCCATAAGTATATTTCATGCACATTCCATCTCATATTATTGTTGTTTTCTTAGTACATTTTAGGCATAATTAGGTTCATGCATTGCATTTTAAAGTATTCTTTACTTAGTCATTCTTTGTATAGATTTTCTATTATTTGGTAAAGAAAATGTATTGTTTTAGTTTAGTTTTAGGTTCAAGTGCTAGAGGCTGAAAGAAGGAGAGAAGAGCTTAGGACATGACGTTGAGGTAGCAAACTAAGGAGCTGTACTGATGCAGTTCCAGACAGAGACAACAGCTGCCGAGTAGCTGCCGCCGCCATGCCTGTCGCCCAAGATAGCAAGATGAGAAATTGGAGAACTGGAGTGCGATATGTAGAGCAGAAAATCATGATCTTAATAATGTTGTCCACTCAATTTTTCGATGACTGTAGCAGCAGGCAGAGCCGCCGAAGGAGGAACTCGAGCTTACTTGCGAAGTAAGGCAACGTGATTAAGTCCACATTTAACTCAAAGAAGTCAGCATTTAGATTTGCATTTAATGCAAAAGGTACTTTGAAGACTTCTACTCCAAGAAGGACTAGACCTAGCTAATGCCTATATATACTCAATGTATTTTTACTTCAAACAACTTAGGTTTCCCATAGGCATAGTTTAGGTTTTCTTGCTGCCATTATGTTCTAAAATTCTCTTTGGGTTTGGGTTATGTTGTAATTAGTGTGAGAACGGTTGTTTAGGATTTTAAGTTTGTTTATGCAATAAAGCTTCAAGGTTTGCTTATTCCATGTTCTTCGTAGTTTTCAATTAAGGCGAAAGATTAGTTGATTACTATCTATTTGTTGGGTATAGAGAGAGTCGAACTCATGAATAGGGTAAGTATGATCTCATCTATAGACGGTGTTGATCAATCCAGCCTAGACATAGGTTAGGGTTTAAGGCGGCTAAAAGAGGACGAACAAACATTGTTGTCGTTGAACGATTCACGCCGCGACTAGTATTATCTGCAGTAGGCATCAACATCGTTCTGACTTAGACATAAGCGGGATCACATTCGAAGTGTTCTTCCGAGCCTTGTAGTTCTGTCGAGTTTGCCGTCAAGACACAAGTCCATCCCCCTGCTGAGGCAGCGAGAGCATCTCAGCAGCCTACTTGCCATCCTCCGCCGAGGCAGCAGACTCTGGCAGCGCAAAGCAACTTGTCCTATTTAACGCAGTTTCACACTAAGCAGCAACATAACCCAGCCCATTCTATCAATATGATCTTTTCTCTTTTATTTACTTGTGTTTTTATTTTATTTTCCTCTTAAACAAACCAACATATTTGTGCATTTACTTTTCTTATGGTGAAACAACGAATCGAGTCAAGCAATCCAATCCCTGTGGGAGACAAAATCTTTTATACTATTACTTGACATGAGTGTGCACTTGTGCTCATATTTACAGAACACTAAAACGCTCTACACTAAGTTCAAAAGTAAGTAAAGTGAATTTTCCTCTCTCGGATTGTGCTATTGTGAGATATTGAATGCATTTGATTTAATTGTGTTAACCTATTGCTTTAAAGCATGTTTTGCAAGGGGTTTTGGAAGCAGCGAGGGTTGTGGGTCACGTGGTGGTTGAAACTGGATGGGTTGGTATCACCGTGTGTGCGAGTTTATTGAGGGAGTTATGGGATAAGGCGGAGTATGTTGTAAAGATTTGAGAGTTTTTCGGGTTGTTGGGGCTATGCACAGTTCGAAAGTGTGAATAGTTAATCTGAGGTTAATAACCGAGTGTTCTGGAAGTCCTGAACCGTAAGTAGTGTTGTTGGATTTGGGTATAGTGTGAGTTTGATTTGAGGATGTGTTGGTATCATGGTGTTTTGGGTTGAGGATGTTTCAGTGGTGGTTAAGGCTCATGTGTTAATTTGTGTGTTGCTTTGGGAAGTTTGGTGTCGTGCTCTTTTCGCGGGTTGAAATTTTGAGGATGAAATTTCCTAAGAGGGGGAGAGTTGTAACACCCCAAATTTGGGCTTAGAAGTTTAGGGTCTGAACCGGACCGGTCTGAGAAACGGTTCGAATATAAAAGGAGGTTTTAGGGAAAGCCTAGTTCGGGATGCTTTAAAAATATGGAAAAATACTTAAAAATCCTCTTTTAATATATATAAGAGAGTGGTGAAATCAATTTTGGAAAATAAGGTTTGGAAATACTACATTTCGGTGTAGTGACTAAAATGTGATATTTGAAAAGTTTAGTGGTGACTGTTTTGTAAGGATTGAAACTTTGAATCTTTAAGGAGCTAATTTACCCAAAAATGATTTCTTCAGATTTTTCCTTAATTTGGGTGAATTAATTAATGTTTTAATTAATTAAATAAAAAGGGAAACTACTTTTTGGAATTTCATAACTACATTTTCCTAAATTTTTCTCATTCCTTTTTCTCTCAAAATTCCATCATCCAAACACTATTTCTCCAGCAACTTTTGCATTGATCTTCACTTCAATTGATGAGATTTCTATCATCAATTAATTCCTAATCAATCTTGCATCAAATCCTTTTGATTTCCTCATTGATTTTCAAGGAAATTGGTTCAAATCAAGGAAAAATCACCATTTAGAGGTAAGATTGTTCTTCTCCTCTAAATACTCAGTTCTTTACTGAAATTCCCAAGTTGTCAATCCTTAATTTAAGTTTTGTAAATGGTTTTAATGTTAGAAACTTGATTTTGGCTTAAAACTCAAGATTTGGAAGAAATCTTGAAGAATTTCGTTGTGATTGATTGGGCTCTGTTTTGAGATGATTCTTTAATGTATTTTGGATGTCTAATGATGTTGAAATGATGTTTTATCAATGCAATCCCGAATAGGTTGAATTTCTTAAGTTTTGCTTATGAAAATGGTGGTTTTTGAGGTGTTTTTTGTATTCTGTTATAGCTGGAGGTATAAGGACGAGTTAAGGTGCATTTTGGATGTTGATTGATGTTTATAAGAGGTTAGAATTGATAGATCTTGGCTAGGCTCTGTTTTGGGAGATTTTGGAGGTGATTTTGGTTGTTTTTGGTAGCCGAAATGAGGTTCTTGGGTAGAGCAGTGAGTTGGGTTGTGTTGCTGGTGATTTTAATGCATGGTGATGCATTAATCCTCTGTTGTTATGTGTTTAAAATAGGGGAGCATGATCCGGAAGCAATAGAGGCAGCGTTGGAAGTTTCGGATGCTTGGGAGGCTTGTCGGCTAGTATAGTTTTGTGTACCGGTGAGTGGATGTAAACCAAGAGAGACAATGAGACTAAAAGAAATCTGGAAATTGAGAGAAAATGGAGAGTGTTTGGCTGAAGAGAAATAAAGAAAATGAAATGATCCTCAAATTTTGCTTAAGCAAATTAACTACCTTTTGATTAAATCAATAAAAGCCATTTTAATTATTTAATAAACCATTTTAAACACATGCCAAATTAGAAAAAAGGCATAATTGCCAAATAGCTCCCTAAAGATTCTGACTTTGACTCTTTTTTGAAAAACACTTTTTTTCACATTTTTAAAACTTTACAGTTTTGTCACTGCCCAAAATGTATACTTCCCAAAACTCGTTTTGAAAAATTGATTTAACCAACCTCTTATATATGATTTTAGAGGATTTTAGGAATTTTTATCACATTTTTATCCCATCCCGAACCTTGATTTCCCTGAACCACCATCAACTTTTCAACCATAAACCATAAAAATAACATACCAACTCATTGTGTACACGGATCACAAAAGTTTGAAGTATCTAATGTCTCAGAAAGAGTTGAATCTTAGGCAACGACGTTGGGTGGAGTTGCTTAAGGATTACGATCTGACGATCGAGTACCATCCGGGAAAAGCTAATGTTGTAGCGGATGCCTTGAGTAGAAAGGTGACAGTGGAGTTGAGGGCTATGTTTGCCAGCTTGAGTATTTTGCGAGATGGGGGTCTTGTGGCTGAATTGCAAGTGAAACCATCTTTGGTTCAGTTGATAAAGGATAAGCAGTTGTTGGATGATTCTTTGGTGCCACATGTTCAAGACATTGCTGAGGATAGACCATCGGATTTCTGTTTTAACGATGATGGGGTTCTATGTTTTGGGAGTCGGATAGTAGTGCCGAATGATGCAGAGTTTAGGCGTACTATTCTGACTGAAGCTCATAGTAGCCCTTTTGCTATGCACCCTGGTAGTACTAAGATGTATCGTGATCTTAAGGATGAGTACTATTGGGTAGGTTTGAAGAAGGATGTTGCGGAGTACGCGAGTAAATGCATGGTTTGTCAGCGGGTTAAGGCTGAACATCAGTTTCCTTCTGGGTTGTTGCAACCGTTGAGGATTCCTGAGTGGAAGTGGGAAAGGATTACCATGGACTTTGTGTCTGGTTTGCCTTTGTCGCCATCGAAGAAGAATTCGGTGTGGGTAATTTTGGAATGCCTTACGAAGTGTGCGCATTTCTTGCCTATGCATACTACGTATACTTTGGACAAGCTTGCAGAGTTGTACATTGCTGAGATTGTGCGACTGCATGGTGTGCCAAAGTCTATAGTGTCGGATAGAGATCCGAGGTTTACATCGCGTTTCTGGGAGTGTTTGCATCAAGCTTTTGGTATGCGGCTGAATTTTAGTACTTCTTATCATCCACAGTCGGATGGACAGTCTGAGCGTGTTATCCAAGTGATGGAGGATATGTTGAGGTGATGTGTGATTGAGTTTCAAGGTTCTTGGGAGAAGCATTTGCCTTTGGTGGAGTTTTCTTATAACAATAGTTACCAGGCAAGTATTTAAATGGCACCTTATGAAGCTTTGTACGGGAGGAAGTGTAGAACTCCTCTTTGCTGGGCTGAAACAGGTCAGAAGTTGGTTTCAATTCTGGCTTTGTTGAAAGGAACCACCGAGAAGGTGAAGCTTATCTGTGAGCATTTAAAGGTAGCTTCTGATCGACAGAAGTCTTACGCGGATTTGAAGCGTAAGGAGATTGAGTTTGCGGTAAGTGACCGTGTGTTTTTCAAGGTTTCGCCTTGGAAGAAGGTGATGAGGTTTGGCCAGAAGGGTAAGTTGAGCCCTAGGTACATTGGACCATACGAGGTGATTGAACGTGTGGGTCCTGTTGCGTACAAGCTGAGGTTACCGCAAGAGTTGGAAAAGATTCATGATGTGTTTCATGTCTCTATGCTTCGGAGGTATAGATCTGATCATTCGCATGTTATGCCTGTGGAGGAAGTAGAGTTGAATCCAGACTTGACCTATGATGAGGAGCCGGTTGAAATTATGGATTCGGACAGTAAAGTTCTTCGGGGCAAGACCATTGAATTGTTTAAGGTGTTGTGGGGGCATCGTGGTGTTGGGGAAGCCACGTGGGAAAGAAAGGATGATATGTTGAAGCAGTTTCCGTACCTTTTTCCTCTAGGTAAATTTCGAGGACAAAATTTCTTAAGGGGGGAGAGTTGTAACACTCCAATTTTGGGCTTGGAAGTTTAGGGGCTGAATCGGACCGGTCTGATTTTCGGTTCGAATATTAAAGGTGGTTTTAGGGAAAGCCTAGTTCGGGATGCTTTAAAAATATGGGAAAATATCTAAAAATCCTATTTTAATATATATAAGAGAGTGGTGAAATCAATTTTGCAAAATATGGTTTGGAAATACTACATTTCGGTGTAGTGACTAAAATGCGATTTTTGAAAAGTTTAGTGGTGACTGTTTTGTAAGGATTGAAACTTTGAATCTTTAAGGAGCTAATTTACCCAAAAATGTTTTCTCCAGATTTTTCCTTAATTTGAGTGAATTAATTAATGTTTTAATTAATTAGAAAAGAAGAGAAACTACCTTTTGGAAAAATCATAACTACCTTTTCCTAAAATTTTCAAATTTCTTTTTCTCTCAAAATTCCATCATCCAAACACTTTTCTCCAGCATCTTTTTCATTGATTTCCACTTCAATTGATGAGATTTCTATCATCAATTAGTTCCTAATCAATCTTACATCAAATCCTTTTGATTTCCTCATTGAATTTTCAAGGAAATTGGCTCAAATCAAGGAGAAATCACCATTTAGAGGTAAGATTGTTCTTCTCCTCTAAATACTCAGTTCTTTACTGAAATTCCCAAGTTTTCAATCCTTAATTTAAGTTTTGTAAATGGTTTTAATGATAGGAATTTGATTTTGGCTTTAAAACTCAAGATTTGGAAGAAATCTTGAAGAATTTCGTTGTGATTGTTTGGGCTCTGTTTTGAGATGATTCTTAAATGTATTTTGGATGTCTAATGATGTGTAAATGAGGTTTTATCAATGCAATCCCGAATAGGTTGTATTTCCTAAGTTTTTGCTTATGAAATGGTGGTTTTTGAGGTGATCATGGTGTTCTGTTATAGCTGGAGGTATAAGGACGAGTTCAGGTTTATTTTGGATGTTGATTGATGTTAAGAAATGATTAGAAGTGATGGATCTTGGCTGGGTTAAGTTTTGGAAGAGTTTGGAGGTGATTTCGGTTGTGTTTGGTAGCCGAAATGATGGCTTTAGGTAGAGCAGCGAGTTTAAGTGTGTTGGCTGAAGATTTCAATACATGATGATGCATTAATCCTCTACTTTGATGTGTTTAAAACAGGGGAGACATCTTTGGACACTTGAGGAGTTGATCCGGAGGCTTGATCGGCGTTTCGGCAAGCGTGCGAAACGTAATTGGTGAGTGGAGTTGGATTTCCAGCTTTGAAACAATTATTTGAAGGTTATGGGAGCTTAGAGTAAGTCTAACCAACTTAGCTAAGCTCAAGAGTATGTTTTCGGAAAAACTCCCTCGAGTGTGCTATGAAGTAGCATGATGCATTAGTTGTAAATTGCATATTTAAATTCGGTTTTGAAAGCATATTTTAGCATGGTTAATGCTGGTTTTGAAAGCCATGTGTTGAAGGATGCTCAAGGTAAGAGATCCTTGTTTTGGCATGTTGTTAAATTGGTAATGATGCATAGTGATGCATGGTGTTTAATGACTTTGTTTAATGCTTTAAAACAGTGAATTAATGATGTTGTTTGATGTATATTGGCAAGTGATGAATTGGTTTTTAAGTACTTGAATCGGATATAGTTAGCCGGCTATAGGATTGGGTGCACCGTGAATAAAGTCGCCTTAGATGTTGAGGGGTTGTGATTGTACCGAAAACTCCATCCAAGTATCCTAACGAGAGAGGTAAGATCACAACGGTGGTTAAAAGTCCGTGTGTGGATCTTGGTAAGGTCACAACGGTGGTTAAAAGTCCGTGTGTGGACCTTGTGTTATGTTTCTCGTACTTTCGTTAGGAAGTTATACAACTACCGATGAGTGATGTTGAGGGGTTGTGATTGTACCGTAAACTCCATCACGGGTGTTGAGGGGTTGTGATTGTATCGTAAACTCCACCTTCTGTTGTTCGGTAGTGTGTATGAAGCGTGTGGGACAACGCTTGTAATCCGCGTATCCGATTGTGTTTTGTGTTGTAAAAGTTTATGAATTATCACTTGAAAGCCAATATGTTGAATTGATGTAATGATGCATGAGATGCTTGTAAAGTATGCAAGGTTGCATGAAAAGAGATAATCTTGTGTTTAAAAGCTTTGTTGAAAGTGTTTTCTAAAGTGCATTATTGTGTTGTTTTCTTTAGAGCATGCCTCACTAAGCAATTGTGCTTACGCTCTCTCTTTTGTACCAATAATGCAGACAATTGAAGTGTTTGAGGGCAACAAGGAAGCTAAGAGTCCAAGGGAAACTAAGCTCATGTATGGTGATGTTTTCATACACTATTAGTTTTGGTAATTTGGCAATGGGAACCTAAAGTGTGTTTTTAGGAGAAGTTTTGGACTCCCTAGTTTGTGGGATGAAGCCTTTGATGTTTTGGATTTGTAATTGGCCTTTTGATGTTGATTTGGAGTTTGATTGATTGCTTGGTTTGGATAATAGGGTGCATGCCTATAGACTTGTGAAATTTCATGTTTGATGATATGGATGTGTTTTGAAGTTGCCAACATGTACCTTATATGTATGATGACTTGTTGGCATGATTAGGAAGTCATTAGGATGTGTTTGAATGGGTTTATGTATGAAAAACCAGCAAAATCTGTAGCTTCTGGGCAAACCGTATCGGAACGGGCACTAGCGTTTCGAAACGGGGGCCTGTAATGGCCTTCGTGTTTCGAAACGACTGGAGGCTGTTCCGAAACGTTTTGGATATTGTCAAGCCCTGTTTCAAAACTAGTCTCGAAACGAACCCGTGTTTCGGAACTGTCAACACTGTTTCGAAACGGGTGACCGTTGGGCACTGATTTGAATGGTGTAAAGGTTTGCAAGCTTTACGTTTAAGTCCCTAATGTTGTAATTGCAATTGCTTGAGTTTGAGATGTCTGATTATAGTGATATTTTGGTCCCTAATATTTGTATATTGTGCATTTGAGTTCCCTTTTGAAATCCGAACGCTGTGCTTTACACGTATAAGTTTCTCAAGTGTTCGCTTAGGGTTAATGTGCATCTAGACAAGATTAAAAAGAAAAAAAGGGTCGTTAATCAAGGTTGACTTTCGAGTTGACTTTGGTTTTCACCGTGTAATCTTCGTAGTTCGGGTCAACCGTCTAGACCGGGCTAAGGGGGTTACATGTTTTGAGTTTATGAAATGTGTTTGATGATGCCATATGGTTTAAGGATGCACTAGGTAAGTGATCCTTGTATGCATGTGATGATGCGTGAGATTTGAAGCATGTTTTAATGCTTGTGTTATGGCTTATCATGAATGCTTTGGAAAAACAGAGAGGTATGCATGAAATATGGATTATATTAACAAGTGATGTTGTGTAAAGTGTTTTGTAAATGAAATCGGATATAGTTAGCTGGCTACAGGATTGAGTGCACTATAAACAAGTCGCCTTGGATGTTGAGGGGTTGTAATTGTACCAAAAACTCCATCCAAGTACCCTAACGATTGAGGATTGTTTAAGGTTGCAACGGTTGAGGGAAGCTCACGGGGTGCGAACCTTGTGTGTGTGTCCCGTCTCTCATTAGTGGATTATACATCTACCGATGAGTGGTGTTGAGGGGTTGTAATTGTACCGAATACTCCACCACGGGTGTCACAGTGGTGGAGGGTTGCTCCCGTCTGTGAGCCTTGAGATGTCGGTAGAGTGTATGAAGGGTATGGGACAACCCTTGGTAATCCGTGTATCCGATATGTTTTTGAGAGTGTGGTTTATCACTTGTGAGCCAATATAATGGAATGGAATGTTATGGAAATGTTGATGATGCATATTATGAAAAATGCATGTTTTATCTTAAGCTTAGCATAATGGTGTTTATGCTTGGAAGGCTTGACGTTTGTGTAGCAATGAATTAATTGCTGGAAATTATGTGATTCATGTTGCATGGTGATTATCATGCTGATTTAAATGATGAAGTGCATGGATTTTCAAAGAGGGTGTGATGGTTTTCAAAAGAGTGAAAACGGTTTTGTTGCATTGATGGTGATTTTGGTTTTGAGCTTTCCTCACTAAGCATTTTGTGCTTACGCGCTATTTGTCCATCAATGCAGTAAATTCAAGCTTTAGAGGCTGCACTTGCAAGGGATCAATGAAAGACTTTGATTATAGGTATGTTTGGCTATGCACTAGAGTAATAAAGGCAATGGGGGTGTCCAATAATATGAATATTGGTTGCTTTAGTGTTTTCTGATTTGGTTCAAGTTTAATATGCATATATTAGTAAGTCGCCTTTGAGAGTTGGTTTATGCTTGGATTTGAGAATTTCCCTTTTGGTGCTTGAATTTCTTAGGAAGCATGCCTTTAGATGTCATTGATGTTGATAGTGGCGCTTGATGATGTCCTTGCCATGTATCCTTGAGCGTTGATGTGTAATTGTGTTGCAAGCATGCTTAAATGTATGTTGGTGTGGTTTGAGAAGGCTTTAGAGGTGCTAAATTTGCATTTCGGGCAGTTGCAGACTGAGGTGTATCGATACACTTCATAGTGTATCGATACGACCTTCATAAATGAGAGGGGCGTACCGATACACGGGAGCGTATCGATACCCTTTTTTGCCACTTTTCGGGAGCAATTCGATACGGTGCCCTAGCGTACCGATACGGTATTGAGGGCGTTTTGATACGGTGCCCTAGCGTACCGATACAGTCTTGAGGGTGTATCGATACAATGCCTCAGTGTACTGATACGGTCTTGTGATGCAGGGCTTGGGAAGCCTTATCGTCGGGGGTGTATCGATACCCTCCTTAAGGGTACCGATACGCTGTTCATCAAAATGGTTTAAACTCATCTTTGAATGTTCTGAATCTTTGCGTTTTGGCCCCTGTTTCTTATGGATGGAATTAAAAGAGTCCTATTAGGTTATTTAAGCTAAGTTTTGATAGATATGCCTGTAATGAACTTAATTAAAGGTTGGTAAAAGGAAAATGGTTTTAACCCATGTAATTTGTTAAGTTTACGAAATGGTCCCTAAAATTGAAATTGGTAATAATCGATGAGCGTTTGAGATGTTGTTTTATACGTTGCTTGTGCAAACACATAGGAACCTAACTTGTATCTAGACAAGATAAAAAGGAAAAATGGTCGACTATTGAGGTAAACCTTCCTGGTTTACTTTAATATTCCCCGTGTGACCCGTTCGGTTCGGTCTATCGGCTAGGTCGGGTCGAGGGGGTTACAGCCTTTGTAATCCTAATTCAACTCATATTAAGATTTCAATATATAGATTAATATGTATAATCCTAATTTAATTTTAATTCTAATTTCAATATATATATACTAATATATATAATCCCAATTCAATTTAATTAGGATTTCAATATATATATATATAATCTCAATTCAACTTTAATTAGGATTTTAATATATATATTAATTTAAATTGAATTATATTATTTATATATTAAAAGGTCATAATTACAAAATTTATTTTCTTTTAATATTTATCCAATGGATAAATTATATATATACATACATATATATATATATATATATATATATGTATATATATATATATACATATATATATATATATATATATATATATCAAATATATATTAATTTAACTAAATTTGTGTACAACAATTTGTACATATGTAATTTGTTCAATATATGCTCATTTCAACTATGGGTGTGACCATGTAGGTTCTTGCAACGTTAGTAGTAAACATTAGAACATTTCTAATATCTAATATTACAAACAATGAGTGACATCTAGCAATATGACATTGTCACCTAAGTTACAAGAAACCATGATTCAGCATAACATCTTCATGATTAACTCTTTTCATGTATTACATCCTTTTGTCCTTTATATCTAGATTGGACACAAGTCATAGAACAGTTACACTTGTATAGTCCATCTAATATATCTTGATATCTTGAGTATACAATTATAAACGAATAACTATGATATCTCATAGCAACTTATTCGAGCATGGTCATGCATTTCTAGTTTCACTCAATCAAGTGACCTACGATATTACTCCTATTATGTCTGAGGGACAAATCATATCTTTATCAACCCTATCCCACTACATAGATTGTGGCATATCCAATATCAGTCTTTATAGTGCAGTCAAATACGACACACGTTTGATTGTATCAAAATATGTAACTCACGTTGTTGAAATAATGACGATCTCAAGTCTGAGGATCATACATGTAGTTATCACTATGAGCAATGTTTTTGATTGTCACGTAATAATCCAAGAAACATGCTCATAACGGGTCAGTCCAGTATGTCATTCTCTAACACATTCTCATGTATTGATTGTGACATCTCCATGTCAATGACAATACTTTGTCATCAATCAACTACACATTAGTCTTAAATGCATCATTGTTGTCCATGCTCACAAAGATACTGGACTAAGGACATTTAAGAATAACTATGTTATTTTAGGGACTTTATTTTAATCCATCTTATTTATGAATGCATAATAGTAACTGAAATAATAATGGCAATGCCTAGGTATTAATAAACAAGATAAAACAAATGTCATTTACAATCATCGAACGATTGGTCTTTGGGAATACTCTAACAATATTCCACTAGCACTTAGAGCAATCACTTATGTATCTAATACCAACTAACTTAGTGAGACAATCATGCTTCTGCTGTGTTAAAGGCTTCGTCAGTGGATCAACAATGTTATCATTTATTGGTACTCTACATATTTCCACATCTCCTCGATCAATGATTTTTCGAATGAGATGGTAACGCCTAAGTATGTGTTTGGATTGTCAGTGAGATTTGGATTCAAACAGCCTCTATTGATATGCTAGGCACAACCCCTAGTTCAGATATGAACTTCTTGATCCAAACAACCTCTTTTACAGCATCACATGTTGCAATATAATTGGCTTCTATTGTAGAATCAGCTATTGTATCTTACTTTGAACTTTTCCAGCTCATAGTGCCTCTATTAAGGCAAAACAAAAAACCTGATTGTGGCCGTGAATCATCCTTATCGGTTTGAAAGCTGGCATCGGTATAACCTTTTATACTTAGCTCTTCCTCACCTTCATGTATAAGGAATATATCCTAAGTTCTTCTTAAGTACTTAAAGATGTTTTTTAACTGCGATCCAATGACCTTCATCGGGATCTACCTGGTACTGACTTGTCACACTTAAAGTGTATGATACATTTGGACAAGTACATAGCATGACATACATGATAGATCTAATTGTTGAAGCTTATGTAATCTTACTCACGTGTGCACTCTCTTTCTTGAGGTGTTGAAGGACACATTTCCTTCATGAGTGAAATACCATGTCTCATAGGCAAGAACCCCTTTTGGATTCTTCCATATTGAATATTTACAGTACTTTAACTATGTATGTATTTTGAATCAGTCCTAGGAGTCTTCTCGATCTATCTCTATCTTGACTCCTAATATGTATGTTGTCTCACCCAAGTCTTTCATGGAAAAATATTTTCCTATCCAAGTTTTTACAGATTGTAAGCTAGGTGTATCATTTCCTATTATCAGTATATCATCCACATATAGTAACAAGAATATGACAAATCTCCCACTAGTTTTCTTGAAAACACATGACTTGTCTTCATTTTTTATAAAACCAAACTCTTTGATTGCATCGTTAAAACGAAGATTCCAACTTCAAGAAGCTTGCTTCAATCCATAAATGGACCTTTGTAGCTTGCATATTTTTCTGGCATCTTTTGGATCGACAAAACCTTCATGTTGTGTCATGTACAAATCCTCATCTAGTTTTCCATTAAGGAAAGCGATTTTAACATCAATTATGATATCTATATAGGTCTTTCTCTAACACATACTTATGTATTAATTTTGACATCTCCATGTCAATGACAACACTTTGTCATACTCTAACACAAAGTTAAAACAAGGTAAAACAAATGTTATTTACAATTATCTTATGCTTGGTCTTTGGGCATACTCTAACACAAAGGTGGAAGAGAAATTCATGGATGACCTTGTAGATGATTGTACACTCCTTGGATCCCATCAAGAGATTGTAAGACCTTCAAATGATCCAAGCCCCGATACCAATTGCTGAGTCTAAGAATTGATCAAATATAACAAAGATGGGGTGAATTGGAATTTTTAAAGAATGGTGGGAATAATTGAAAAAAAAATAAAAAAGCAATGAGATTTAGAGTGGTTCCACTCCCTCAATGAAGCCTACATCCACTTTCTTAGTTACCACACTTAGGATTTTCCACAAATTCCCAAAGTCTATTGAATCATTTTCCAAATTTGAGTACAAAGAAGCAAACTTAGAAAACTCACACAAGGAATGTGATTACAAATTTTAAGCTCTCTCACACATCCAATAACACTAGAGAATGAATAACAATCAAATAGCAAGCTAGTGTTCACAAGAAAGATGGAAAAATAAGTACAATTTGAAATTTGATCTATTGAAAATTTGGATTGGCTTTCTTGATGCTTCATTACTGTTTGGAGGTTCCTTTTATATGTCCTTTAGCTTTTCTATACATTGTGAGGATTCGGAGGGAGTTTGGATTCATTGAAGCTATTAAAACCGAGCATTTATTGCTCACCTATACATAGGTTTCGAAACCATCAACTAAAATTTTATACAAAATATAGCCGTTGGAAGTGTGGTTTCGAAACCATAAGAGGAAGGTATTGAAACCACACCTAAGGTTTAGAACCATAGAAGAGGTTTCGAGACCATAAAGCTTATTGGAAAACTGAGTTCAAATTCATCAAAAAAGGTTTTGAAACCTTTAAAGAGGTTTCGAAACTTCATTGTGTAAAAACAAAACTTTGACTATATTTTGACTTTAAAAGATATTAGAAACATTTGGTTCAAGTTATATTTGAATGAAAATGGTTTTATAAGTTTAGAACATATTTTTGAAAAATTAAATTGATTTCATAATTTTACATTTTTTTTACAATTTGGTCCTTAAAAACAATTTTAGTTATATCAAAATCAACATAAGTCTAACAAAAAGGTATGGACTTAAAGGCTCAGCTTGGAGCAAGCCTCTCGATGGGGAGAAGCTGCCACTTGCTATGCTATTAACCACAATAGAATATGAGATCGTAGAGACACAATTCATAATACAAGAAATCCATGTACCTGAGAATCACATTTTCTACATGATCGATTCGATAAAACTCCATTCCACACGGTCGTACACTTTGCTCATGTCAAGCTTAAAGGCAAAAGAACCATTGCAGCCCACTCATTTCTTCTTAAATGAATGAAGAATCTCATAAGAGGCAATGATGTTATCCGTTATCAAATGACCTTGTACAAAGGCGCTCTGAGCCTCATCGATACAACCATCAAGGACCATTTTAAGTCTATTTGCAAGCATCTTCGACAATAAATCGATTTATTGTTAACCAAGTAACCATACCGAATAAATCGGTTAATGCTTAGACAATAACCAATTTAAATGGGATGATTATTGTTCATCAAAATGTTGAACTGATACTTCCATTAACCGTACCAACAAGCCATTTCGGTACGGATAATCTCTCGTTAACGCCCTTTATAATTCAATGATATAGTAATAAAGGTATTCTTAACCGTTCATAATACTTTTTAAAATTAATGTCTAAATTATTGAAACTCATATCTACCAACCAACAATCAACTTATCATATACTTAATTAACTCTTCATTTTAAAGTGTTTTCCTGATTAATATGTATCTTCTTGATTTCTATTAGGGTCTGTCTGCACATCTTTGTAATTTATGAAAATGTAATTACACAATAGAGTATCATGTAATTATAATAATTCTAATTTTTTAAACATGTTTTATCGGTGAAGTACAATTATATCTTAATTTTTTATGTTATGTTGTAGGTTAATGTGTGTATATTAGAAATATATCTTGTATTTAAGAATGTATCCTATGATTATAGAAAGTTACTGATTTTTAGAACTGTATATTATGTCTTATTATAAGATATCCAGTTGCCTTGTTTACAAAGGGAAGCTGTGTATATATACTCCTAGGGTATTTATCAATAAAGCATTGCAGAATTTCATCTCATTGTGCATGGTATTAGAGCAGGTCGATCCTCTATCCTTCCTAATTTTTCCCCTTCCGATCGATTCTTTTCATTCCTTCGCTACCATGGCTTACACCTCTTTCGAGGTTACTTCCCAAACCAGTCCCCTTTCATCTGATTTTCCATTATTAGATACATCTCTTTCTCCCATCACATCATATAAACTCAATGGCAATAATTATCTGCCTTGGTCTCAATCAGTACAACTATATATTACAGGAAGACAGAAAGCTTCCTACCTTTCAGACTCCATAAAAATTCCACAAGAGTCTGATCCAGCCTACTCCATTTGGTTGAGGGAAAACACCATGATTATGTCATGGTTAATCAATTCCATGATTCCTGAAATTGGTGAGAATTCCATGCTCTACAAGACTACGATAGAAATCTGGAATGCAGCAAGGGACACCTACTCTAGTGTTGACAACACATCAGAACTCTTTGGAGTGGAAAATTAGATCAAGGATCTCAGACAAGATGATCTGAATGTGGCACAATATTTTGGAGTCCTTACTAAATGTTGGTAACAAATTGATCTCTTTGAAAAAAATGAATATAAGTGTGCTGATGATATTAGCTTTTATAATAAGCTTAAGAATTAGAGAAGAATTTTTCAGTTTCTCTCGGGTCTAAATGGTGAGTTTGATGCTGCTCGAAGCAAAATTTTGGCCACTAAACCCCTTCCTCTTGTTCGAGAAGCCTTTTTGAGATTCGAAGGGAGGAAAGCAAGCGTACCCTGATGGTGCCACAAATTCATAAACAAGATGCATCTGCCTTCTTTACGCACTCTAACTCTGGCACCAAACAACGGAAGGGGAGGCCTTGGTGTGACCATTGCAAAAAGGTTGGGCATGTGGTCGATAAATGTTGGAAGTTGCATGGGAAACTAGTGGATTGGAAGCCACCTAAACCCAGATTTAAGAACGATGCTCATCCTGCTTCTACTGAGAATTCGTGCAGCAGCTTTAGTAAACAACAAATTGAGGAACTACAACAAATTTTTGGCCATCTCTCCTCTAAACCTGCCTCTATTACACTCACAGCCACTAAAGGTAGTGTATCTTGTTTGGCATCCACTAATTCCTTACTTTGGATAGTGGATTCTGGTGCTTCGGATCATATGACAAGAAATCCTCACCTTTTCTATTCCTATCAGACTCATAGTTCTCCTTCCTCGATAAAGACAGCAGATGGTTCTCTCTCCATAATGACAATGAGTGGTTCTATTAAATTAAGTGGCACAATAATGCTTAATGATGTCCTATATGTTCCTACACTTATATACAATCTGTTGTCTGTTAGTAAATTGGTAGAGGAGGTTTCCTGTGATGTTAATTTTGGGATTAATGGTTGCGTCTTTTAGGACCAAGGATCGAGGCGAGTGATTGGCAATGCTAGACTGAGTAATGGCTTATACATCTTGGATGAACGTCCTTCTCAATATTCATATCCTATTGTTTCAAGCTGTCTTACAACCTCTAGTTTACTTTCTTATAATGTAATGCTATGGAATTTTCGCTTAAGACATCCAAATTTTACTTATCTTGCAAAGTTGTTTCCAAAACTTTTTAGCAATAAAAGTCCTTCTTTCAACTGTGAAGTGTGTCAAATGGCCAAACATACAAGAAAACGATATGTTCCTTCAATGTCTAAACCTACTTCACCTTTTTGTAATTATCCATAGTGACATATGGGTCCCTTCTAAAGTCAAAAGCATCTCTGGGTGTCGGTGGTTTGTGTCTTTTATTGATGATTATTCTAGAACCACTTGGACATTCATAATGCATGAAAAATCAAAAGTTGAAACTGTCTTTAAAAACTTCTATCGGCTAGTTGAAACCCAACTTGCCACAAAAATAAAAATGGTGAGGAGTGATAATGGGAGTGAGTATTTTAGTCATTCTCTGGGGTCTTTTTTAAAGAAAATTGAATTTTCATCTTACTTCTTGTGTCAACACTCCTCAACCAAATGGAGTGGCCGAAAGAAAAACCGACACCTCTTGAAAGTCACAATATCTCTTTTATTTTCTGCTTGGGCACCTACATATCTTTGGGGGAAAGCTCTTTTTACAGCCACTTATCTCATAAATCGAATGTCGAGCAAACCTTTAGGATTCAAGGTTCCTTTTAAAACTCTCTTGCATTATTTCCCACACCTTAAACCATTGTTATCAGCCCTTCTTCTTCGAGTCTTTGGTTGCATAGCTTTTGTGTAACCCCCTTAACCCGGCCCAAACGGTTGACCCGAATTAAGAAAGTCACACGGGGAAAACCAAAGTCAACCCGAAAGTCAACTTTGATTAACGACCCTTTTTTTTCTTTTTAATATTGTCTAAATGCACGTTAACCTTAGATGTGATCTCACAACAACATACTCGAAGATCATAAACATCAGAGATCAAACAGGGACCCAATTGAACAATTAACAACTTTAGGGACCAAACTGTAAATTCTGAAAACTTTAAAGACTTAACCAGATTTTAAGTTACCAACTTAAAATTAATCAAGTTTCATGCTTCTCTGCCAAATTTCAGCTTAAACGGACATCCCAAACTCATACAATTGCACAAACAAGTTTCAGGACCAAAATGCAAACATTCCAAAACATTTAACTGCCACTGTCAGCCCCCAACGGTCACGTGTTCCGAAACAGGCAGAGCCCGTTTCGAAACGCGGGGCCGTTCCGCAACGCGTACCGAAACAGGTGGCTGGCAGAATGCTTCCCGTTTCGAAACGGTGTCTACCGTTTCGGACGCTTGGGCTGATTCAGGGCATCCGTTCCGAAACGGTAGTCCCTGTTCCGAAACGCCCTGCACATAATGCAGAAAAAGACATGCTAAAACACGCAATTGACCATCCGAACATACTCCAAAAGCCACCAAACTTTACCATCATGCAATTCAACATATAAGAGACATACTTGAATCAACAATTCAACATATTAACATCATATATGTAAAGCCCCAATTCTATAGGCATGCTTCCTACATAAGCAATCATTTAAACACAAATTTCCAAATCCATCTCATATAAGCCAAAACATGATCCAACAACATATAACCATCCTTGTCCGAACATATACGAACACATAAACATCAACCCAAGAGATTCTACCCCAATGCCTTTATTACTATAGCTATTCACCGAGACATACATCTCAAATGGAGTCCTCCTTGAATCCCTTGCTTCTCGCTGTCCAAACTTCAAGAATCTGCATTGATGGACAAGAAGGAGCGTAAGCACATAATGCTTAGTGAGGAATGCTCAAAACCAAAACACCATCAACGCAGCGAGTCATAAAACCTCTTTGAAAAGCAACTCGATTTGTTTACCAAGCAAAGTTTGAAAACCCCTTTTCAACAACATGCTTAAACCATGCATTGCTCAACATGAAAACCAACCCTTAGCTTAGCAAGCTAAGAAAACCTTTTCAAAGCATAATTTGCAAAATCATCCATTTAACCATTCCATGCATAAACACCATATGCAAAGTTAAATTCATACCTTGGAAAACACTTCCATTTCATAACATACCTTTCTTATACTTGAAAATCATTCCAAGCAAGAAACCCTTTAAAACCATTTACTCAATCAATCCAACACATGCATTAAACAAAGGCAACTTATGAACCACAACATCATCATCACATGCCTTTTAAAACAAGTCTTAACAAGACTCCAATGCATTAAAGAGATTTCATGCACACATGCATCATTTACCAAATGATAATCAACACTTGTTCAACTTAACAAGTAAACATGCATTCACAAGCATTAAACACTTTTCATGCAACCATGCATCTTTTCAAGCATCTCATGCTTAATCATAATCAAGAACATTATATTGGCTCCCAAGTGATCAACCACGTCCACTTTTCAACTCAACATCCAATCGGATACGCGGATCACAAGCGTTGTCCCCACGCTTCATACACACTACCAATCCAAGGTCCCCAAATGGACTTTTAAACACCATTTGACCTCAACATTCACAAGGTTCCCATGTATGGACTTTCAAACACCATACAACCTTAACTTTCCTAAGGTTCCCATGTATGGACTTTTAAACACCATACAACCTTAACTTTCCTAAGGTTCCCATGTATGGACTTTTAAACACCATACAACCTTAACTTACACAAGGTTCCCATATATGGACTTTTAAACACCATATAACCTTAACATGCACAAGGTTCCCATGTATGGACTTTTAAACACCATACAACCTTAGCATCACCGATTGGTAGTTGTATAACATCACTAACGAGATCCGGGACACCCAACACAAGATCCACACATGGACTTTACACCACCATTGTGATCTTAACAAGCACAAGGTTCTCATATATGGACTTTTAACCACCATATAACCTTTGCTTAACCAAGGTCCTCGAATGGGCATTCAACCTCCATTATGACCTTAACCATCTCGTTAGGATACTTGAAGGGAGTTTACCGGTTCACTCTTAACCACTCCACCTCCAAGGCGACTTTATTCACGGTGCACCCAATCCTATAGCCGGCTAACTATATCCGATCAAAGAAACCAAGAACCATTTACATCACTTGCCAATATAACCAACTTACCACATTAGTCCAATGATTCACATGCATAATCATAATGCAAAAACCATCATTTACCATCATCAATCCACTGTTTTAAAGCATTACACAAAGCCATTGAACCACATGCAACACCATGCATCAAAACCACAATTTCAATGTATAAAACTAAGGATCTCTTACCTTGAGCATCCTTCACATATGGCTTTCAAAACCAGCATTAAACCATGCTTAAAATATGCTTTCAAAACAGAATATAAACCATGCAAATCACATGCATTGCAACCACCAAACACAATTGCTTTTAAAGCCAATTCACAACACAAACCAAGAGCGAAAATCCATATACTTACTCTTGAGCTTAGCAAAGTTGTTTAGACTTAAACTAAGCTCCCAAAACCTCCAAACCTTGGTTTAAAAGCTGAAAACCCAACTTCACTCACCGTTACACAAAACAAGGCTAACCAACAAGCCTTCCAAGCATCCGAAACCTTCCACAACACCTCTAATGCTCACGGATCTTCCTCCCCTGTTTCAAGCACATAACAACAGAAGATTAATGCATCATCATGCATTAAAAACACCAGCAACACAACTAAACTCGCTGCTCATCACAAATCCAACAATTCGGCTACCAAACACAACCGAAATCACCACCAAACACTTCCGAAACTTAACCCAGCCAAGATCCATCACTTTTAACCATTTTTAAACATCAATTAACATCCAAAATGATCACAACACGTCCTTATACCTCCAGGTATAACAGATCACCAAGATCACTCCAAAAACAACCAAAAACTCAAGTAAAACTTAGGAAATTCAACCTATCCGGGATTGCATTAATTAAACCTCAACTTCTAATCAATTTAGCATTCATTTAACATCAATTTGACACTTCAAAACACTGCCCAAACAGATCACACGAAAATTTCACCAAAATCAAGCAAATCTTGCATTTTAAGCCAAAATCAAGATTTCAATTGAAAAGCCTTTAACAAATCACAAATCAAGGATTGAGAACTTAGGAATTTCAGTAAAGAACTGAGAGTTTAGAGGAGAAGGACGTTCTTACCTCCAAACTTGAGTTTCTCCCTTTTTGGAACCAAAATCTTGAAAATCCAAGTAGCAAATACAAAGGTTTTGATGAAGGATTGATTAGAGATCAAATGAGGATTGAAATATGATATTTAGGTGACAAAAATCAGAGGAAAAGATCTGGAGAGAATGTGTTTGGTTTGAGAGAAAAGATGAGAGAAAATGGGAAATGGAAAATTTGGAAAGTTAGTTAGAAATGACAAAAATATCTTTCCCTCCTTTTTACTTTTATTTTAAACCATTAATAAATCATTTAATATTCTAGAAAATCTGGAGAAACTCCCCTTTGGGTAAATAGCTCCTTAAAGATTCAAAGTTTCAATCCTTTATAAAACAGTCACGCAACTTTAAAAAATTACATTTTGGTCACTAGCCAAAATGTCACCCTTCCGAACCTCCTTTTCCAAAATTGATTTCACAGTTCACTTTTATATATTAAAAGATGATTTTAGAATATTTTTCCATATTTTTAATGCAACCCAAACTAGGCTTTCCTAATTTCACCTTTATATATTCGATCAGCACTTTGACCGAACCGGTCAACGCCCAAAACTTCTGAGCCCAAAACCGGGGCGTTACAACTCTCCCCCCCTTAGGAAATTTCGTCCTCGAAATTTCAACTGGCGAAAAGAGAACCACAACCTTCCCAAAGCAACACACACGGCAACACAAAAGCCCCAACCACCACTGAACACATCCCACACAAAAACTCCACCAACTCAACACCACCACATACTGTTCATAAAATCCAGAACACACAAAAATAGCCATAACTTAACCTTTCACATATCCAGACTGTACACAGCCCCAACATCAACCTGAAGAACTCCAACTTTTACAGCACACATCACCGTAACACACAACTCACAAGACTTGTTTACACAGCGACACTAACCAATCCAATTCAGCCACTTTGCAAACTTCTCTGCTTCTAAAACTCTTGCAAACCCCCAAACCTTTTCCAAGGATTTCCCAACAAGCAAAAATCCTTAAGCAACAACCGATTACCAAAACTCCTCAACGAATGCTGATAATCCTTCACATCTACCACTAACATTACCATAACGACTCACCAGGACTACTCACCCACCATCCAAAATTTACATCACAACCCCAACTCAACTCCGCCATCCATATCACACACCATCAGCTGACTACAAAAGAAATTCACATACCCACAACCAGCCAACCACTACTCACAAGAACCCAACCAACCAACAATGGCCTTTGACCTTTCATTGCCTATCCACCGCAAGCTTTGACCACAATACTTGCCTTACCTGAACATCGCTTATCCTAACATACATAACAACTCCTCAACTCCTCAAAAGGTTGCTAAGAACCAACACTTACGAACCAACCCTTCCACAACAACTTAAATGCTAAGCTACCTCAGCACTTGGGGACACAACCACTAAACTGCAACATCACTTAGCACCAAGGAACTACCCCTTCCACTTAGCTATTCAAACCACTTGACCGATTCTAACCTCAACCGGTACTCCTCACCACCAAACCACTAAACTCTTTAAGCATCAAACATTATCCTTCTACCAACAGGCTATACCACTCTCACTATTACTAGCAACTAGCTTAATATACTCCATTACTTCTAACTCTCACCCAACACCAAAACAACCTCTAAAGAACCCAGCATCCAACCTAACCCAACCACCATACTAACAGATTCGATTAGTTATTAGCGAGTGCGAACATCGTATGCATGATCACCAACATGCCTTATCAATGCCTGATGTACATGTATGCAAAACCTCTAATGTCATGCCACATGTATGCATGGACCAGCACCTATATAATATAGCATATAACAATGATTTTAACTGTGCATGAATGCCAGTTCACACCCTCCAATAACATCCTCAGAATCCGTCTAAGAACAATCTCCTTCCTCACTTCTAACTTATATAACTCCATCATACCATCATACCAACAACCATTAACCACAAAACTCACTAAAACCTTCTTCACACCAAAGATGTTTCCAAAACTACAACTATTACCTCAACATGCTGGCAACAAGACTAAACTTACCACGCAAGGAAAACCAACAGAAACCCAACTAAGGTAACTAGAGCAAAGATTACTTAACAAAATTACCTGAAAACACATCACCACCCTGAAGCTTCATCAGACGAGCTCTCTTCCTCGCGGAACCATCATCCTCCTGCCGCACCGCTGCAGCACCAGCTAACACTTTAAGGTCATCACCATCTCCCTGCGGTAAAGAACCCTGGCTATTCCGAGCCAACATCAAACAATCACGTCTCATATGTCCAGCAGACCCACATTTCCAGCACTTCTCATTTCCCAAACTCTTCACAACCTTCTGCTCTTTCTGCCACCTCTGAACCTTGCTTCGGCCGTGCCCACGACCTTTCAGAGATCCTTTGGCTATCACCAAAGCTGACTTCACCCCAAGAGGACAATCGCGCTTAACATGCACTTTAGAATCACAGTTCCAGCAAGCACCCGCGCCCCAACAACCTCCAACATGGCACCTTTCACAACGGTCACATACCGGTGGCTGAGCTTCCACTCCTTGCTCAAGCGACACTTGCTCCACAACAGCACTACCTTCACATAGCTTAACCCTTGGAAACTTCTCTCCAAGATACCTTTCATAAAAGGCAGATACAAAGAAATCCCAGTCAATATCATGGATATGTGACGCCACCGCCACAGATGTCCACCAGACACATGCATCCTCCAACATCAAAGAGACAACACTTCCCAGCTTACAAGCATAATCACAACCTTCCTGATCCAGAATCAGAATCACACTGGCCAACCAAGCCTCAAATGTCTCAGGTGAAGAACCATGATACTCCACAGCACCCAAATCCAACAAACGCTGCCTCGGCAAACCCACACATCCTACAGCCAGCACATCCACTGACTTTACCCTTGCTACAGCCTGAGATGTTCCCAACACCTCTTGAGCAACAGGTGATGAACTCTTCATCACAGAACCAGCTTCTTCCTCCTGCCTTACCACCTCAACTCCAGGCACAGAAGACTGAGACGAAACACCTCTACAGAAGGGTGAATTCCAAGCCTTAACAACCTGCCCTAAGGCAACAACCATCTCACCCAACTGCCATTCTATCAACGACTTCGCCATACTACTAACAACAACAAACAATCACAACAAAACAAACAAACCAGTTAGACCAGCTTTAAGCAAGGATTCAAACTCCAACTCCAAAATAACACAATAGCTATAATAATAAGGCATTGGGTATCCCGAATCCCCCCTCTATTACATGACATAACAGTCAACACGAACATGGATATCACAACATCAAGCATATCAAACAACATACTTCGATCATGCTTTCATCAAACATCATCCACTTGCAACAGCATACTATCCACATAACATACTCATTTCATTTTCATCATGCATTAAACCAACTCACAACATCAGCATATATCCACGTAAGCTCAACCAAGATTCTTAAACACAAAGCATGCTTGCAAATATCAACAACTTACTCAGAAACACGTGTTTCAACCAACATTCAACCAACTTTCATCCACACAACAAGGTAAACATCAACACATATCACAACAATTTACCGTTTTCCCCAAGCATTCGCAACTTAGCTCTGATACCACCAAATGTAACCCCCTTAACCCGGCCCAGACGGTTGACCCGAATTAAGAAAGTCACACGGGGAAAACCAAAGTCAACCCGAAAGTCAACTTTGATTAACGACCCTTTTTTTTCTTTTTAATCTTGTCTAAATGCACGTTAACCTTAGATGTGATCTCACAACAACATACTCGAAGATCATAAACATCAGAGATCAAACAGGGACCCAATTGAACAATTAACAACTTTAGGGACCAAACTGTAAATTCTGAAAACTTTAAGGACTTAACCAGATTTTAAGTTACCAACTTAAAATTAATCAAGTTTCATGCTTCTCTGCCAAATTTCAGCTTAAACGGACATCCCAAACTCATAAAATTGCATAAACAAGTTTCAGGACCAAAATGCAAACATTCCAAAACATTTAACTGCCACTGTCAGCCCCCAACGGTCACGTGTTCCGAAACAGGCAGAGCCCGTTTCGAAACACGGGGCCGTTCCGCAACGCGTATCGAAACAGGTGGCTGGCAGAATGCTTCCCGTTTCGAAACGGTGTCTACCGTTTCGGACGCCTGGGCTGATTCAGGGCATCCGTTCCGAAAGGGTAGTCCCTGTTCCGAAACGCCCTGCACATAATGCAGAAAAAGACATGCTAAAACACGCAATTGACCATCCGAACATACTCCAAAAGCCACCAAACTTTACCATCATGCAATTCAACATATAAGAGACATACTTGCATCAACAATTCAACATATTAACATCATATATGTAAAGCCCCAATTCTATAGGCATGCTTCCTATATAAGCAATCATTTAACACAAATTTCCAAATCCATCCCATATAAGCCAAAACATGATCCAACAACATTAACAACAACATATAACCATCCTTGTCCGAACATATACGAACACATAAACATCAACCCAAGAGATTCTACCCCAATGCCTTTATTAACTATAGCTATTCACCGAGACATACATCTCAAATGGAGTCCTCCTTGAATCCCTTGCTTCTCGCTGTCCAAACTTCAAGAATCTGCATTGATGGACAAGAAGGAGCGTAAGCACATAATGCTTAGTGAGGAATGCTCAAAACCAAAACACCATCAACGCAGCGAGTCATAAAACCTCTTTGAAAAGCAACTCGATTTGTTTACCAAGCAAAGTTTGAAAACCCCTTTTCAACAACATGCTTAAACCATGCATTGCTCAACATGAAAACCAACCCTTAGCTTAGCAAGCTAAGAAAACCTTTTCAAAGCATAATTTGCAAAATCATCCATTTAACCATTCCATGCATAAACACCATATGCAAAGTTAAATTCATACCTTGGAAAACACTTCCATTTCATAACATACCTTTCTTATACTTGAAAATCATTCCAAGCAAGAAACCCTTTAAAACCATTTACTCAATCAATCCAACACATGCATTAAACAAAGGCAACTTATGAACCACAACATCATCATCACATGCCTTTTAAAACAAGTCTTAACAAGACTCCAATGCATTAAAGAGATTTCATGCACACATGCATCATTTACCAAATGATAATCAACACTTGTTCAACTTAACAAGTAAACATGCATTCACAAGCATTAAACACTTTTCATGCAACCATGCATCTTTTCAAGCATCTCATGCTTAATCATAATCAAGAACATTATATTGGCTCCCAAGTGATCAACCACATCCACTTTTCAACTCAACATCCAATCGGATACGCGGATCACAAGCGTTGTCCCCACGCTTCATACACACTACCAATCCAAGGTCCCCAAATGGACTTTTAAACACCATTTGACCTCAACATTCACAAGGTTCCCATGTATGGACTTTCAAACACCATACAACCTTAACTTTCCTAAGGTTCCCATGTATGGACTTTTAAACACCATACAACCTTAACTTTCCTAAGGTTCCCATGTATGGACTTTTAAACACCATACAACCTTAACTTACACAAGGTTCCCATATATGGACTTTTAAACACCATATAACCTTAACATGCACAAGGTTCCCATGTATGGACTTTTAAACACCATACAACCTTAGCATCACCGATTGGTAGTTGTATAACATCACTAACGAGATCCGGGACACCCAACACAAGATCCACACATGGACTTTACACCACCATTGTGATCTTAACAAGCACAAGGTTCTCATATATGGACTTTTAACCACCATATAACCTTTGCTTAACCAAGGTCCTCGAATGGGCATTCAACCTCCATTATGACCTTAACCATCTCGTTAGGATACTTGAAGGGAGTTTACCGGTTCACTCTTAACCACTCCACCTCCAAGGCGACTTTATTCACGGTGCACCCAATCCTATAGCCGGCTAACTATATCCGATCAAAGAAACTAAGAACCATTTACATCACTTGCCAATATAACCAACTTACCACATTAGTCCAATGATTCACATGCATAATCATAATGCAAAAACCATCATTTACCATCATCAATCCACTGTTTTAAAGCATTACACAAAGCCATTGAACCACATGCAACACCATGCATCAAAACCACAATTTCAATGTATAAAACTAAGGATCTCTTACCTTGAGCATCCTTCACATATGGCTTTCAAAACCAGCATTAAACCATGCTTAAAATATGCTTTCAAAACAGAATATAAACCACGCAAATCACATGCATTGCAACCACCAAACACAATTGCTTTTAAAGCCAATTCACAACACAAACCAAGAGCGAAAATCCATATACTTACTCTTGAGCTTAGCAAAGTTGTTTAGACTTAAACTAAGCTCCCAAAACCTCCAAACCTTGGTTTAAAAGCTGAAAACCCAACTTCACTCACCGTTACACAAAACAAGGCTAACCAACAAGCCTTCCAAGCATCCGAAACCTTCCACAACACCTCTAATGCTCACGGATCTTCCTCCCCTGTTTCAAGCACATAACAACAGAAGATTAATGCATCATCATGCATTAAAAACACCAGCAACACAACTAAACTCGCTGCTCATCACAAATCCAACAATTCGGCTACCAAACACAACCGAAATCACCACCAAACACTTCCGAAACTTAACCCAGCCAAGATCCATCACTTCTAATCATTTTTAAACATCAATTAACATCCAAAATGATCACAACACGTCCTTATACCTCCAGGTATAACAGATCACCAAGATCACTCCAAAAACAACCAAAAACTCAAGCAAAACTTAGGAAATTCAACCTATCCGGGATTGCATTAATTAAACCTCAACTTCTAATCAATTTAGCATTCATTTAACATCAATTTGACACTTCAAAACACTGCCCAAACAGATCACACGAAAATTTCACCAAAATCAAGCAAATCTTGCATTTTAAGCCAAAATCAAGATTTCAATTGAAAAGCCTTTAACAAATCACAAATCAAGGATTGAGAACTTAGGAATTTCAGTAAAGAACTGAGAGTTTAGAGGAGAAGGACGTTCTTACCTCCAAACTTGAGTTTCTCCCTTTTTGGAACCAAAATCTTGAAAATCCAAGTAGCAAATACAAAGGTTTTGATGAAGGATTGATTAGAGATCAAATGAGGATTGAAATATGATATTTAGGTGACAAAAATCAGAGGAAAAGATCTGGAGAGAATGTGTTTGGTTTGAGAGAAAAGATGAGAGAAAATGGGAAATGGAAAATTTGGAAAGTTAGTTAGAAATGACAAAAATATCTTTCCCTCCTTTTTACTTTTATTTTAAACCATTAATAAATCATTTAATATTCTAGAAAATCTGGAGAAACTCCCCTTTGGGTAAATAGCTCCTTAAAGATTCAAAGTTTCAATCCTTTATAAAACAGTCACGCAACTTTCAAAAATTACATTTTGGTCACTAGCCAAAATGTCACCCTTCCGAACCTCCTTTTCCAAAATTGATTTCACAGTTCACTTTTATATATTAAAAGATGATTTTAGAATATTTTTCCATATTTTTAATGCAACCCGAACTAGGCTTTCCTAATTTCACCTTTATATATTCGATCAGCACTTTGACCGAACCGGTCAACGCCCAAAACTTCTGAGCCCAAAACCGGGGCGTTACATTTTGTTCATGTGCATAACACCACTAGAGGTAAACTTGATCCTCAGGATGTTCGTTATGTGTTTATAAGGTACTCCTCGAGTCATAAAGGTTACAAATGTTACTCCCAGACCACTAAAAGGACATGTGTTTCTTTTGATGTTACCTTCTTCGAAACCCAACCTTATTTCTTATGGACTGCAATTTAGGGGAGAGCTACAAGGACTTTCCGTCCTATGATCTACACCCCATCATTACTTTGCCTACTGTTGATGACACCAGAGTTACCTCACAACTTCCACCATCTAATCCATTGTAGCTCACATTAATTGAACCCTCTAACACCTCGGCCAACATACCTTCACCTCAAACCAAACCCTCTAGCCCGTATACAACTCCTCCTCCAACCCTTAAAACCATATCACATACATCTCCAGATTCTATAGCTCCACAACTTGCAGATAAACAATTTCGTGTCTATACACGAAAGAAAAGAACTTTACATGAATCAGTTACTCAGCCTAACACTTGCCAAGAACTAGCTCAGAGTCCTGCTACTGAAGATACAAGAGGTAATGTTATCCCACAAGACCCTACTACTGAAAATTTAGATGATTTTCTTATTGCTATTAGAAAGGGGGTAAGGAAATGTACTTCTCATCCTATCAACAGATTTGTTGCCTATGGAAAATTATTGTCTGGTTTTAAGGCTTTTACATTGAGCATTGACAATGTGAACATTCCCAAGACAGTGGAAGAAGCTTTTGGAAGTCCTGAGTGGAGAAAGGTTGTTGAAGAGGAAATCAAAGCACTGCAAAAGAACAACACTTGGAGTTTGACTAATCTTCCAATAGGAAAGAAGGTTGTCGAGTGCAAGTGGGTTTTCACAGTCAAATATCACTCAGATGGGAGTGTGGAAAGATACAAGGCGAGGCTAGTAGCTAAAGGATTTACTCAGTCATATGGAGTAGACTATCAAGAAACCTTTGCTCAATTGGACAAGTTAAATACCATCAGCGTGTTACTTTCAGTAGATGTCAACAATGATTAGAAGTTGTATCAATTGGACATCAAAAATGTGTTTCTCAATGGGAACCTCGAGGAGGAAGTGTACATGGAGGTACCACCAGGTTTGGAAGAAAATAAAACTAGGAGGACAATGTGCAAACTAAATAAGTCACTATATGGATTGAAGCAATCTCCTAGGGCGTGGTTTGACAGGTTCGCTAGAGCCATGGATCAGAATGGTTTCAAACAAAGCCAAGCTAACCACACCTTGTTTTGAAAGGTAGCATTTAATGGTAAGATGACTCTTTGAATCGTTTATGTTGATGATATGATAATAACTGGAGATAATATAGAAGAAATTGAAAGGCTGAAGACTGCCCTAGCCAAGGAGATCGAAACTAAGAACTTGGGGAGTCTTAGGTACTTCTTGGGAATGGAACTAGCAAGATCAAATGAAGGTCTAGTCATCAACCAATGGAAATACATTCTAGATATTCTTACAAAGGCAAGAATTCTCGGGTGCAGGCCAGCTGATACTTCTATAGATTCAAGTCTGAAATTTAACAAGGAAGATACGAGGAATCCTGTGAACAAGGAATCCTACCAAAGGCTATATTGAAAATTGATTTATATCTCACTTACTAGGCCTGACATTTCCTACTCAATGATTAGTAAGTCAACATATTAGTGATCCCCGAGAAGAACACATGGAAGCGGTTAATAAAATCTACAGGTACTTGAAATTTACATTAGGAGCAGGGCTGATATAACACCCCAAAAACCGGTCTAGTCGGAATTTGATTCCGATGTTCGGAGTAATGTTGTTAAAATATTGAATATTGAATCTTTATTGTTATAGGATCTTAGTTAAGCCAAGTCCATAGTCAAGATTTCTTTATGAAGGCTCAAATCAGTGTTTTAAGCTAGGCGTTTCAATACGATTAGACTCGTATCGAAACGGCATATGCAAGATGTTTCGAAACGTTTTTAGGCGTTCTGATACGATTCCAACAGTAATAACTAAATTTTGGACTTTTGCTTGACCATTACGATACGGTTCCTCCAGTTTCGAAACGGGTCCCCTGTTTCGAATAAGTTTAAAGGATAAATTGTAAAAGAAATGTTTAGGTGATGACTTACTAGCTTGCCTATCACCCTCTCTCACGTGAGTGATCAAAAATGATAATTTACGGTCATCTATTATTTAATTTGGGAAAGGATAAAGGAGAGTAAAAATATTGTATTTTAAGCTTTCCCTTGGTGGAAGGAAAACTTCCTATTGGCTATTTTGGGAGGTGGGTAATGATTATTGTGGTAAATCTCTTAAAATGAATTGAAAAAAAAAGAGAGCTTCTCATCTTTGATTAACTACATCGACCATCATTTCATCCTTTAGTTTTGAAAGAACAAGCACACACCTCCATTATCATCTTCTCCACCAAGCTCAAGCACACACCTCTCTATTGTGAGCCTTAAGCTTAGGCTTTCCTCGATTTAAGAACACCAAGTTATAGCTATCGATCGGGTAAGTGAAAGCCCTAAGTTAATCATCGATTCTCTTGATTATTAGATAATAAATTTCAAGCTTAAAGATAAGTTTTGTTTATAGCTAATGGCTATTCAAGCATCAATATTGTTATACTGATTCTAATGACTCCTTATTGCTTTTCCTAGCTCAAGAAGTGGAAAAGATTAATCCATCGCCTCCATCGAAAGCTAGGGATAAGGGTATCGTTATCCAAGAGCCTTAGGAGCTTCGGATTGTCAAGGTGAGTGTAGTCGGAGTCTCGAGAGTGGATAAGTGTCATCTCGAATAATTGTTTATTGATTTACTAATCATTGATTTTAAGGACTTTACATGAAGCATTATTGTAAGACATGTTGGTAAGTTTTGATAAGTATTGCATTGATTCATTATTCATGGTATTGCTATCATTGTCATAGAAATCATTGAAGCATTGACATGTAAGAATCATTTACATGAATTATTGTTATTATTTATTGACATGGAAATCATGATTGTTGAGTTATTGATATGATATTATTTCCATGGAATTATTGATATTGATATTAATATTGATGTGCAAATATTGCTAATGAATCATGGATATTGAACTATTGATTGTTGGACCTTGGTTTCGAAGTATTGGATACAATTGGCATGCCATAGAATTCATGAGTTCATTAGTACGCGTGGACTACGGTCCTAGGGCCACGGCCTATTTTTATTTGGCGAGGCAAAAGGATGAATTGTGTATTGGTCTTATTGGTGATGTCGTCAGGTTTGACAATTTATTGATTTGGTGAGGAGGTGGAATTCGTGTATCCATATACCATAAATCGATCCAAGGGAATTATTGATAATGTTTGCTATGAAATCATGATATTGTCATTGATGATATGATGCTATGTTTTTCATGAATAAGGAGCATGTTATGAGTATTGCATATTTAATACTATGATTATTATTGAAACATGATGTATGGCATCCATGTCATTCATTGTAATTGTAACTACCTCACTAGGCAAAGTATGCCTAATGCATTCCATTGCATTCATTTCAGGTTAGTCAAGTTTCGGATCGAGATCAGAGAAGTTGAAGCATTGTACAAGTCACAACCAAGCTCTAAGTAATGTATATTGACCCTTTGAACTCCTAGATGGTGGCAAGGTCTATGTATAAGTCTATTAAGTCTCTTTTGATGTGCCTATGTTGTGGTTAAGTGCTAAAAGTATGATATGCTTAAGATGAGTCTCCTATGTAGTATGAAATGGCCTTAACTGCATGTTTTGGAAAAAAAAGGTAAAATCCAGGTAAATGGATTCGTATCGCTCTAAAATTTGACATGCTAGTAGAAATTATGTTTATAATGATGTGTGTAAAGTTTCACTGCATTTGGACATTGCTTGATAAGGAAAAATGAATAAAAACCAGCAAGTATCTGTCATTACAGGTTAGGCCGTATCGAAACCGGTGATGGTGTTTTGATACGAGTAAGCATAATTGAACCCCTAGGTCAGGGCATATCAAAACAGTTTAGGATCGTTCCGAAACATTTTGTCTCTGGAATCCCTTGTTTCGATACGAGTTCATAGCGTATCGAAACAGGTCAAAGTCAAAGGCAGTCAACCCGTACCGATACAGGTCTTGCCGTATCGATACGGTTATAAAGGAAAAGTCAACAAGGTTGACCATCGTCCACCTGTATTGAAACAGCTCTAAGTGTTTCGATACAGGGTTAGTTAAAGTGGTTATTAGGCTTAATCTGAAAGATTGCATTGTTTACAGTTTAGTCCCTTAGATTAAAATGAATAAATTGGATGACTAAATGGCCACCGTTATGCATGAAATTTTGCAGGCTAATCATTGTTGCATTGAATTTCATTGTGGTAATGTTTGTTACTTCAAAGGACCTTTAATTTGTAAGATTTACAGAAAAGTTCTTAAAACTTGTAAAAGGTGTAAATTGGTCCTAAATGGTTAATTGTGGTCTTTTTAAGTTTGAATTGGACTAAGATGTCTATTGGTAATGTTTCGTATGTCTAATATTATCTCTTTTTAATATAGATATGTCTCAAACTAACGAAGCTTGTGATGATGAGTTTGCTTCAGACTCCTCGACTCATGGCGAGGAGGTACGAGGAGGAAATTCTCCATATCCATAGAACCCTCCTGTTCAGGGTGTGGAGCCTAAAGCACCTACGGCTCAGGCAGAATGTTATCGGAACATGACTGATATGTTCCAGCAATTCATGAATGTGATGAGGACTAATCAAGTTGTGCAACATACACCACCTGTTGCTTAACCTCCTCGATCTCTTATTAATAAGTTATATCAATGTCGAGCCTACACCTTCATCGGATAGGATGATGACAATCCTGAAATTGCTGAGTATTGGTTAGATAATACCTTCAGAATCTTGAATAAGCAACTACGGTGTTCGGATGAACACAACCTTGAATGCGCCCTTGCATTGCTTACTGATGAAGCTTTACTTTGGTGGGAGACAACCATTCTTTTCGTCTCTGAAGATACCGTGAATTGAGAATTCTTCCTTGAAGAGCTTCGTAAGAAGTACATAAGTGAATTCTATCTTGCCGAGAGGCGAAGCATCTTCCTTCATCTTAAACAAGGTGGACGGCCGATCGAACAGTAGATCCATGACTTTTGAAAGTACTGTAGATATGGCGCTGAATTTATCAAGAAGAAGGAAGAAAAGTGTCGAATGTTCATTGATGGGCTTAACGATGAATTACGTCCTATGTTCACAGCATTGTGCATCACTAATTTCCAAGATCTTGTAAACAGAGTTAAAGCTACGGAAGGCGCACAAAGAACTCAGAGAATTAGTGGATCCAACAAGTCTGAAAAGAGAAATTGAGATGAGTCACATTTCTCTGGATCTTCCAATAAAGGGAAGCATCATAGCTCGGAGCAAAATGCGTATTCACAACCTTCCCAGTTTGAGAATTGTAACACCCCAATTTTGGGCTTGGAAGTTTAGGGTCTGAAATAGACCGGTCTGATTTTCGATTCGAATATAAAAGGTGGTTTTAGGGAAAGCCTAGTTCGGGATGCTTTAAAAATATAGAAAAATATCTAAAAATCCTCTTTTAATATATATATAAGAGTGGTGAAATCAATTTTACAAAATAAGGTTTGGAAATATTACATTTCGGTGTAGTGACTAAAATGCGATTTTTGGAAAGTTTAGTGGTGACTGTTTTGTAAAGGATTGGAACTTTGAATCTTTAAGGAGCTAATTACCCAAAATGTTTTTCTCCAGATTTTTCCTTAATTTGGGTGATTTAATTAATGTTTTAATTAATTAAAATAAAGATGGAAACTACTCTTAGATTCTCATAACTACCTTTTCCAAATTTTCTCTCATTTCTTTTTTCTCTCAAAATCCCATCATCCAAACACATTTTCTCCAGCACAAATCACTTTGATCTTAACCTCTTTTGATGAGATTTCCATCACTCATTGTTGCATAATCAATCTAGCAACAAAACCTTTTGATTTCCACATTGAATTTTCAAGGAATTTAGCCCAAATCAAGGAGAAATCACCATTTAGAGGTAAGATTGTTCTTCTCCTCTAAATATTCAGTTCTTTACTGAAATTCCCAAGTTGTCAATCCTTAATTTAAGTTTTATAAATGGTTTTAATGTTAGAAACTTGATTTTAGCTTAAAACTCAAGATTTGGAAGAAATCTTGAAGAATTTCGTTGAGTTTGATTGGGCTCTGTTTTGAGGTGATTCTTTAATGTATTTTGGATGTCTAATGATGTTGAAATGATGTTTTATCAATGCAATCCCGAATAGGTTGAATTTCCTCAGTTTTTGCTTATGAAAATGGTGGTTTTTGAGGTGTTTTTGGTGTTCTGTTATATCTGGAGGTGTAAGGACGAGTTAAGGTGTATTTTGGATGTTAATTGATGTTTAGAAATGGTTAGAAGTGATGGATCTTGGCTGGGTTAAGTTTTGGAAGAGTTTGAAGGTGTTTTCGGTTGTGTTTGGTAGCCGAAATGTTGGTTTTAGGTAGAGCAGCGAGTTTATGTGTGTTGGCTGAAGATTTCAATGCATGATGATGCATTAATCCTCTGCTTTGATGTGTTTAAAACAGGGGAAGCATCTTCGGACACTTTTGGAGTTGATCCGAAGGCGTGCTTGGTGTTTCGGCAAGCGTGCGAAACGTAATTGGTGAGTGGAGTTGGATTTCCAGCTTTGAAACAGTTATTTGAAGGTTTTGGGAGCGTAGTTTAAGTCTAAACAACTTAGCTAAGCTCAAGAGTAAGTTTTTGGAAAAACTCCCTTGGATGTTCTATGAGGTGGCTTGATGCATTGGTTATAAACTGCATGTTTAAATTCTGTTTTGAAAGCATGTTTTAGCATGGTTAATGCTGGTTTTGAAAGCCATGTGTTGAAGGATGCTCAAGGTAAGAGATCCTTGTTTTGGCATGTTATTAAATTGGTAATGATGCATGGAGATGCATGGTGTTTAATGGCTTTGATTAATGCTTTAAAACATTGAATTGATGATGGTATTTGATGTATATTGGCAAGTGATGAATTGGTTTTAAAGTACTTGAATCGGATATAGTTAGCCGGCTATAGGATTGGGTGCACCGTAAGTAAAGTCGCCTTGGATGTGGAGGGGTTGTAATTATACCGTAATCTCCATCCAAGTATCCTAACGAGAGAGGTAAGATCACAACGGTGGTTAAAAGTCCCTGTGTGGATCTTGGTAGGATCACAACGGTGGTTAAAAGTCCGTGTGTGGATCTTGGTAGGATCACAACGGTGGTTAAAAGTCAGTGTGTGGATCTTGTGTTATGTGTCCCGTACTCTCGTTTGTGGGTTATGCAACTACCGATGAGTGATGTTGAGGGGTTGTGATTGTACCGTTAAACTCCATCACGGGTGTTAAGGGGTTGTGATTGTACCGATAAAATCCACCTTCTAAGCCGGTAGTGTGTATGAAACGTGTGGGACAACGCTTGTAATCTGCGTATCCAATTGTGTTTTGTGTTATAAATGGTTATGAATTATCACTTGAAAGCCAATATGATGCATTGAATGAAAGGAATCATGAGATGCTTGTAAGTATGCAAGGTTGCATGGAAAAAGTTGAGCATGTGTTTAAAAAGCTTTGTTGAAAGTGTTTCCAAAATGCATTATTGTGTTGTTTACTGTAGAGCATGCCTCACTAAGCAAATTTGCTTACGCTCTCTTTCTTGTACCAATAATGCAGATAATTGAAGTGTTTAAGGGCAGCAAGGAAGCTAAGAGTGTCCAAGGGAAGCCAAGCTCATGTATGGTGATGTTTTCAAACACTATTGGTTTTGGTATTTTGGCAATGGGAACCTAAGATGTGTTTTGGGAGATGTGTTGAACTCCCTAGGTTGTGGCATAATGCTTTCAATGATTTGAAATTGTAAATGGCCTTTAAATGCTTGTTTTGGAGTTTTGTTGATTGCTTGGTTTTGGATAATAGGATGCATGCCTATAGACATGTGAAATTTCATGTTTGATGCTATGAATGTGTTTAGGAGTTACAAACATGTTCCATTTATGTATGATGACTTGTGGATATGACTAGGAAGTCACCAGGTAGTGTTTGAATGGATTTTTGTATGAAAAACCAGCAAAATCTGCAGCTTCTGGGCAAACCGTATCGGAACACTTACTGGCGTTTCGAAACGGGGGCATGTAATTGCCTTCGCGTTTCGAAACGACTGGAGGCTGTTCTGAAACGTTTTGGCTACTATTATGCCCTGTTTCGAAACCAGCCTCGGAACTAACCCGTGTTTCGGAACGGTCAATGCCGTTTCGAAATAGGTGACCGTTGGGGACTAATTTGAATGGTGTTAAAGGTTGCAATTCTTACGTTTTAGTCCCGAAAGTCGAGTTTACAATTGTATGAGTTTGAGATGTCCAATTAAGGTGAAATTTGTCAGGGAAGCATGTAATACGATTAGTTTCATTATGGTAACCTTAAAATCATTTACGATCTTCTAATTTGCAGAATTTACATTTTGGTCCCTATTCTTGTAATAAGTGCGATTGTGTCCTTGTTTGATATTCGATCGATGTGCCTTTCTCATGTATGGTTCATGAGTGCTCACTTAGGGTTAACGTGCATCTAGACAAGATTAAAAAGAAAAAAAGGGTCGTTAATCAAGGTTGACTTTGGTTTTCCCCGTGTAATCTTCGTAGTTCGGGTCAACCGTCTAGGCCGGGCTAAGGGTTTACATTTGTTGGTATCAGAGCTTAGTTCTCGTATAAATGGGAATGGTTATGTGGGTGATGTAGGTGTATTTGCATGATATGCCTTTTTGGTGAAAGTATGTTGTCTGAATGGTTATGTGTGATTACAACTGTGATGTTATGTTATGTTGAAGCATGTTAGGGGAACCCATTGCCATATCAAAACTAATGAAAGGAGTTGTTTTTGGAAAATGAGCTTGAGTGCTTGGATTACTTACCTTGTTGAGACTAATTATGTTTATTGCATTTGTGTCAGTGCATTGTTTTCTTGTGAATGGGGCCTCGTAGAGAGATGAGAATAAATACGAGAGCTATGGCTCAGAATGAGAACGAGGAAAATGCTGAGAATGTTTTGGATTTACCTCCTCCCCCTGGTGGTGGACCACCCGGTGGTGGTGGTGCTGGAGGTGATAATGCTGGTGTTGGTGCTGGTGCTGGGGTCGCTGGAGCCTTTCAGGCAGCAGTAGCTGGAGCTCACGGAGCTGCGCATTAGGGTGATGCAAATGTGAGATTGCCTCTGGAACGTCTTCGCAGTCTAGGAGGGACTGAGTTCAGAGGTTTATCTCCTGAAGGATCTGAGTCCTGGTTGGAAGGCACAGAGAGGATTTTGGGGCAAATGAACTGCAACAATGTGCAGAAGTTGGGTTGTGTGGTGTCACTACTGCATGATGATGCTTATACGTGGTGGACGACCACTGTCTCTGGAATGGAGGAAAATGATGTGACTTGGACATTCTTCCTGAATGCGTTCAAGCGGAAGTATCTAGGTGTGCGATACCTAGATGAAAAGAAAAGAGAATTTATGTCTCTTGTGCAAGGAAGCATGACGGTGGCTGAGTATGAGATCCAGTTTGTCCGCCTTAGTTAGTACGCACCTGAGCTAATCCCTGATAAGCGGGAGAGGTGTGAACGTTTCCGTTATGGTTTGGTGACGGACGTGAAGACTTTTATGCTTGCAGCTGAGTATACAGATTTTGATGTGCTGGTGAGTAGAGAGAAGGACATCGAGCAGAACTTGGGTTTGACTCCCAGAGGCGTTAGTTCTAGCTCGGGAAAAAAAGATGCTGATCATGGATCTGGTGGTGGACGGAACAAGAGAGGACGAGATAAGAGGTATCAGTCTTCTGCTAGGCGAGGTAATGGAGGACATTGTACGCCTGTTCAGGGAGATAGGATGAGAGGTGACCGTTGGGCACTAATTTGAATGGTGTTAAAGGTTGCAATTCTTACGTTTTAGTCCCGAAAGTCGAGTTTACAATTGTATGAGTTTGAGATGTCCAATTAAGGTGAAATTTGACAGGGAAGCATGTAATACGATTAATTTCATTATGGTAACCTTAAAATCATTTACGACCTTCTAATTTACAGAATTTACATTTTGGTCCCTATTCTTGTAATAAGTGCGATTGTGTCCTTGTTTGATATTCGATCGCTGTGCCTTTCTCATGTATGGTTCATGAGTGCTCACTTAGGGTTAACGTGCATCTAGACAAGATTAAAAAGAAAAAAAAGGGTCATTAATCAAGGTTGACTTTCGAGTTAGACTTTGGTTTTCCCCGTGTAATCTTCGTAGTTTGGGTCAACCGTCTAGGTCGGGCTAAGGGGGTTACAAGTATTTTGCTAAATCTCAAGTTGTATCTCGTTCCCCTTCATGTGTCAACCTTATTGAGAGCGATGTTGGCTCTAGACAAGAGACAAGAATTTCCAAGTGTAATTTATGTCAACGTTGACACGAAGGGCAATGCCGCAAAATGTAACGCCCCGGTTTTGGGCTTAGAAGTTGTGGGCGTTGACCGGTTTGGTCAAAGTGTTGTTCGAATCTAAAGAGGTGAAATTAGGAAAACCTAGTTCGGGTTGCATTAAAAATATGGAAAAATGTTCTAAAATCATCTTTTAATATAATTAAGTGAACTGTGAAATCAATTTTGAAAAAATGGGTTTTGGAAGAGTGACATTTTGGCTAGTGACCAAAATGTAATTTTTGAAAGTTTTGTGACTGTTTTATAAAGAGTTGAAACTTTTAATCTTTAAGGAGCTATTATTCCAAAAGTAGTTTCTCCAGATTTTTCTAAGATATTTTGAGATTTATTCTGATTTTAAAACATGTCAAAAGTGGAGGGAAAGGCTATTTGGCTATTTTCTTAACTAACTTTTCTATTTTCTTTCTCTCATTTTCTCTCAATCCAAACACTTGTTTTCCAGAGAATTGTTTCTGATTTTCTCACCCAAAATCCTCCTTTCAACACTCTTTTGATTCCTAAACATCATATCTTCAAAACCTCATCATTTGCTAGTTGATTCAACAAGGTTTTTGATTCCAAAAAGTGGAGAAACACAAGTTTGGAGGTAAGAACGTCCTTCTCCTCTAAACTATCAGTTCTTTACTGAAATTCCCAAGTTCTCAACTCTTAATTGAAGTTTTATTAAAGGATTTTAAGTGGTGAAATGGATCTTGGCTTATAATGCAAGATTTGGTGATTTTTGATGATTTTCGTTAGATCTGATTAATCTGTGATTTGAGATGTGTTTTTGATGTTAAATGAACTCTAAATTGATAAGGAAATGAGTTTTGATTAATGCAATCCCGGATAGGTTGAGTTTCCTAAGTTTAGCTTGTGATTCTTGGATGTTTTTGTGGTGATCTTGTGGATCTGATGTTGCTGGAGGTATAAGGATGTTTATAGGTTGTTTTTAGATGTTAAATGGTGTTAATGGATGTTAGGTTTTGCTGGTTTATGGCTGGGCTTTGTTGAGAAGTGGTTTTGATGCAATTTCGGTTGTGTTTGGTGGCCGAAATTGGAGTGTGAATGAGAGCAGCGAGTTTGAGTGCTTTCATTGAAGCTTTTGATGCATGATGATGCATTAAATCTTTGCTTTAATGTGTTTAATCAGGGGAGGCATCTTTGGATCCAAGAGTTGTTGATCCGGAAGCTTGAATTGGTGCTTCGGCAAGAGGCGAAGTGGAATCGGTGAGTGAAATTGGGTTTCGGCTTTGAAACCATTGTCTTGGGAGCTTAGTTTAAGTCTAAACAACTTTGCTAAGCTCAAGTGTAAGTTTTCGGAAATACTCTCTAGTGGTGGCCATGATTTGATTGTTGTTGCAATGTGGTTTATTGCATGATTTTAACACTGTTTTGAAAGCATGATTTAGCATGGTTAATGTTGTTTTTGTAAGCCATATGTTGAAGGTAACTCAAGGTAGGAGTTCCTTGTTGTTGAACATTGATTAAATGTGATTTGATGCTTTTAAATGCATGATGAATATGGCTTGGTTTTATGCTTTAAAACAGTGGGTAAATTGATGATAATGATGTATATTGGCAAGTGATGATTTGAAAAGGGTTAAGGTCACTAAGGTGGTTAAAAGTCCTTGAGTGAGCCTTGTTTACTTAAGAACATCAAGGTGGTTAAAAGTCCTTGGATGGTTCTTGCTACGGACACAAAGGTGTTTAAAAGTCCTTGTGTGGTCCTTCCATGGTGGTTAAAAGTCCATGGGCCAAGGTGTTTAAAAGTCCTTGGGATCAAGGTGTTTAAAAGTCCTTGATTTGATACATTTCATGGTGTTTAAAAGTCCATGGCCAAGGTGTTTAAAAGTCCTTGGGATCAAGGTGTTTAAAAGTCCTTGATGTGATACATTTCATGGTGTTTAAAAGTCCATGGCCAAGGTGTTTAAAAGTCCTTGGGGTGAAAGTTGATGAACTTGTTTTTAAAGAAATGGAACTTATCACTTGAGGCCAATATGACATGTTGTGATGTGATGCATGAGATGCATGTTTAAGTATGCTTTTAAGCATGTACAATTGATGTTTTGAAGCATGATTTATAAATGTTTTGTTAATGCATTATTGAATGGTTTTACGAGCATTCCTCACTAAGCTTTTGCTTACGCTCTCTTCCGTTTTCTTAATTCAATAATGCAGAGCATTAGAGTACTTGAGGGCAGCAAGGAGGGCAAGCATCCAAGTGGAAACAAAGCTCTAAGTATGGAAGGTTTTCTAAGTACATTTTAGCTTTTGGTAATTTGGCAATGGGGGACCAATGTATATGTTTTGGGAGATGTTTAGTACTCCCTAAGTATGTTGTTTGATGTTGAGAATGTTGGTTTTGGTGTTGGATCTTTACATGCTTGTTTTGGAAGTTTATGCTTGAATGGTTAGCTTGTGTAGGAAGCATGCCTATTGATTTGGGGCTTTTCTCGTATGATGTTAATATGTTGAATTGATGATGCTTATATGTCCCTTCTATGTTTAATTGCATGTTGGCAAAGTTTGGTGACTTTTGGAGCATGATTGGTTGGTCAATTGCATGTTTAAGTATGCATTTTGGAGCAATCTGTGCAGGGCGTTTCGGAACAGCACCTACCGTTTCGGAACGGGTGCCTTAAATGAGCCCAGGCGTCCGAAACGGGAGGGACCGTTCCGAAACGGCAAGGCTACTGCCAGACCCCCGTTTCGGTACCCGTTGCGGAACGGCCCCGCGTTTCGAAACGGGTTGTCTCCCGTTTCGGAACGGTCGACCGTTGGGAGCTGACAGTGGCAGTTATGTGTTTTGAATTGTTTGCATTTTGGTCCTGAAACTTGTTTGTGCAATTGAATGAGTTTGGGAAGTCCTTTTGAGCTGAAATTTCACAGAGAAGCATGAAACCTGATTAATTTCAAGTTGGTAACTTTAATTTGGGCTAAGTCCTTATAATTATCAGAATTTACAATTTGGTCCCTAAAGTTGTAATTTGTTCAATTGAGTCCCTGTTTGATCTCTGATGTTTGTGATCTTTTGGTATGATGTTTGTGTGATCACAATTAGGTTTTAAGTGCATCTAGACAAGGTTAAAAAGAAAAAAAAGGGTCGTTAATCAAGGTTGACTTTGGTTTTCCCCGTGTGACTTTCTTAATTCGGGTCAACCGTCTAGGCCGGGTTAAGGGGGTTACATTTGGTGGTATCAGAGCTGAGTTCTCGAGTAATTGGGAATGTATGTATGCATGATTGAAGTATGTATGCCTAGTATGCTTGTTGAGTGAAAGCATGTTTAATGGCTTGTGTTTTTAGATGCAATTGAAGTATGTGCTGTGATGTAGCATGTAGTGGGTACCCATTGCCAAATCAAAGCTAAAGGAAAGATGTTGTTTTGAAATGAAATTGAGCTTGAATACTTGTATTGCTTACCTTGCTGGGCCTGACTTGTTTTATTTGCATTGTTGTTGCATGGTAAAAGTATGGCACCACCACGTAGAGAGTTAAGGAGTAACGTGAGAGCTACGGCTCCTAATGAGAACGAGAATGAGGAAAGTGCGGTTTTACCTCCTCCACCTGGTGGTGGTGGAGCTGAGGGAGATGGAGCTGATGCAGCAGCTGATGCTGGAGCTGCAGGACCTGAGGCTGGTCAGGGGCAAGCTATGCCTGACATGACGATGTTGGTACAAGCTATTGCGGGTGCTTTTCGAGCAGAAGTAGCTGGAGCTCAGGGAGCTGGACATCAGGGTGATGCTGGTGTTAGACTACCTTTGGAGCGTCTGCGCAGTCTGGGTGGGACTGAGTTCAGGGGTATGTCTGCTGAGAGTTCGGAAGCTTGGTTGGAGAGTACCAAGCGTATCTTGGGTCAGATGAGCTGCACGGATGTGCAAAAGCTGGGTTGTGTTGTGTCCTTGCTGCAGAAGGATGCGTATACGTGGTGGACGACCACCATAGCTGGGATGGCAGAAACTGATGTGACTTGGACATTCTTTCAGAGTATGTTCAAAAGGAGATATCTGGGTGTAAGATATCTAGATGAGAAGAAGCGTGAATTCATGTCTCTTACCCAAGGGAGCATGAATGTGGCTGAGTATGAGGTGCAGTTTGTGCGACTCAGTCAGTATGCACCTGAGCTGGTACCTGATGAGCGGGCAAGGTGCGAGAGGTTCCGTTATGGCTTAGAGACGGATGTGAAAATGTATTTGCTGGCCGCCGAGTATGATGATTTTGATGTGTTGGTGGGCCGAGCTAAGGACGTTGAGGTGAACCTGAGTTTGTCTGCTAAGGGTGCTGGCAAGCGAGCTGCTGAGTATAGTTCCGGAGGTGGACGGAACAAGAGGGGACGTGATCAGAAGTATCAGTCTTCAGCTAAGAGAGGTAGTGGTGCACCTGCTAGAGGAGGCAATGCTAGAGCTGATCCGAGTGCTTGTTGGATCTGTGGTTCCCGTGGTCACTTGAAGCGTGACTGTCCTCGTGCTGAGGGAGTGGTACAAGCTCCTGTTGCGGCTGCTGGTAACGGGTGCTGGAGTTGTGGTTCTGCAGACCACTTGAGGCAAGATTGTCCGAGGTTGGCTGGTGATCAGGTGCGTGCTCCTGTTGTTGCTGCACCGCAGAGAGGTCGTGGGCGCGGCCGTGGTAATTTCCAGAGGAGGGAGGAAGGTGGTCGTGGAGTGGCTCATGTTGTGGCTATTCAGCCTGAGGGTGGAGGCCAAGCGAGGGTGTATGCTCAGCGAGAGGGCAGGAATGATGCGGATGTGATTGCAGGTACCTTTACTTTGCAGTCCTTGTCATTGCTTTCTTTGATTGATTATGGATCTACGCATTCATACATATTGCGTGAGCATGCTGAACTGCTTGGTTTGCCTGTTGAGTCTTTGGATGTTGGTGTTCGAGTCACTAGTTCTTTTGGTGAGACTGTTGTGACTAGGAAGCTTTATAGAAGGTGTCCCTTGGTTGTTCAAGAGCATGTTTTCCATGTTGATCTTATGGAGTTGCCCTTCTATGGTTTCGATGTGATCCTTGGTATGGATTGGCTTGCTGAGCATCGTGCTGTTGTGGATTGTGAGAATAAGCGGGTTTCGCTTAAGCTTGCGGATGATTACGAAGTTGTTGTGGTAGGCGAGAATGTGAAGTTTCTTGCCAATGTGGTGTCTACCTTGGAGGCGAGTAGGATGCTGAGGCAAGGTTGCGAAGCTTATCTAGCTTTTGTGATGAATCCTAGCTCCAAGGAGTTGAGGGTGCAAGATATCAGGGTTGTGAATGAGTTTCCTGGTGTTTTTCCTGAGGAGTTGCCTGGTTTACCTCCTAACCGCGAGGTGGAGTTTGGAATTGAGCTGTTTGAGAATACAACTCCTGTGTCCATTACTCCCTATAGAATGGCACCTAAGGAGCTGAAGGAGCTGAAGACGCAATTGCAAGAGTTGCTTGATCGTGGTTTCATCCGGCCGAGTGTGTCACCTTGGGGAGCACCGGTCTTGTTCGTGAAGAAGAAGGATGGCACTATGAGAATGTGCATTGATTACCGTCAGCTGAACAAGTTGACTATCAAGAATCGATATCCTTTGCCAAGGATTGATGATCTCTTTGATCAATTTCGGGGAGCTGCTGTGTTTTCTAAGATTGACTTGAGGTCAGGGTATTACCAGTTGAAGGTGAAGGATGTAGATGTGCCTAAGACAGCCTTCAGGACAAGGTATGGGCATTATGAGTTCCTTGTGATGCCGTTTGGTTTGACAAATGCTCCTGCTGCTTTCATGGATATGATGAATCGTGTGTTTCATGAATACCTGGACAAGTTCGTGGTGGTGTTCATTGATGATATCCTCGTGTACTCGCGTACTGAGGAGGAGCACGAAGAGCATTTGAGGATTGTGCTGCAAGCTTTGTTGGAGAATCAGCTTTATGCTAAGCTGAGCAAGTGCGAGTTTTGGCTTAAGGAGGTGGTGTTTCTTGGACATGTGGTTTCAGCTGAGGGAATTCGTGTTGATCCTCAGAAGATTGAGGCGGTGATGAGCTGGAAGGTTCCTAAGTCTGTTCATGAGGTCCGTAGTTTCCTTGGTTTGGCGGGGTACTACCGAAGGTTTGTGGATGGGTTTTCCAAGATTGCTGCTCCTTTGACAAAGCTGTTGCAGAAGGATGTTAAGTATGAGTGGACAGAAGCGAGACAGCAGGCTTTTGAGAAGCTTAAGGCGGCTTTGACGCAAGCTCCTATCTTGGTTCAGCCTGAATCAGGGAAAGAGTTTGTGGTTTACAGTGATGCATCCTATGTTGGTTTGGGGTGTGTGCTGATGCAGGAGGGTAAGGTGGTGGCTTATGCATCGCGGCAGTTGAAATTGCATGAGCGCAATTACCCTACGCATGATATTGAGCTGGCTGCAGTGGTTTTTGCTCTGAAGATCTGGAGGCATTATCTGTATGGTGAGAAGTGTACTGTGTACACGGATCACAAGAGTTTGAGGTATCTGATGTCTCAGAAGGAGTTGAATCTTAGGCAGCGGCGTTGGTTGGAGTTGCTCAAGGATTATGATCTGACGATTGAGTACCATCCTGGGAAGGCTAATGTTGTAGCGGATGCCTTGAGTAGGAAGGTAGCTGTTGAGCTGAGGGCTATGTTTGCTAGCTTGAGCATATCGCAAGATGGTGGTCTTGTTGCTGAGTTGCAAGTGAAACCATCATTGGTTCAGTTGATCAAGGATAAGCAGTTGCTGGATGATTCCTTGGTACCGCGTGTTCAGGATATCGCGGAGGGTAGACCTTCGGATTTCTGTTTCAATGATGATGGTGTGCTGTGTTTTGGGAGTCGAATAGTAGTGCCCAATGATGCTGAGTTGAGGCGTGCTATTCTGACTGAAGGCCATAGTAGTCCTTTTGCTATGCACCCTGGTAGTACTAAGATGTATCGTGATCTTCATGATGAGTACTATTGGGTGGATTTGAAGAAGGATGTTGCGGAGTTTGTTAGCAAGTGTTTGGTGTGTCAGCGAGTTAAGGCTGAACATCAGGTTCCTTCAGGGTTGTTGCAACCGTTGAAAATCCCTGAGTGGAAGTGGGAAAGGATTACCATGGATTTTGTATCTGGTTTACCTTTGTCTCCATCGAAGAAGAATTCGGTCTGGGTGATTGTGGATCGCCTGACGAAGTGTGCGCATTTCTTGCATGTGCATACTACGTTTTCTTTGGATAAGCTGGCAGAGCTGTACATTGCTGAGATTGTGCGGCTGCATGGTGTACCTAAGTCGATTGTGTCAGATAGGGATCCGAGGTTCACATCGCGTTTCTGGCAGTGTTTGCATCAAGCTCTGGGTACAAGGTTGCATTTCAGTACATCCTATCATCCTCAGTCGGATGGTCAGTCTGAACGAGTTATCCAGATTTTGGAGGATATGCTGAGGTGCTGCGTGATTGAGTTCCAAGGTTCTTGGGAGAAGCATTTGCCTTTGGTTGAGTTTGCTTATAACAATAGTTATCAGGCAAGTATACAGATGGCACCTTATGAGGCTTTGTACGGGAGGAAGTGTAGAACTCCTCTTTGTTGGGCTGAAACTGGTCAAAAGTTGGTTTCGATGCCTGCTTTGCTGAAAGGGACCACTGAGAAGGTGAAGCTCATTTGTGAGCGGTTGAAGGCGGCCTCTGATCGGCAGAAGTCTTACGCGGATTTGAAGCGTAAGGAGATAGAGTATGCGGTGGGTGACCGTGTGTTCTTGAAGGTTTCGCCTTGGAAGAAGGTGATGCGGTTTGGTCGGAAGGGTAAGTTGAGCCCTAGATACATTGGACCATATGAGGTGGTTGAGCGTGTGGGTCCTGTTGCGTATCGGTTGAGGTTACCCCAAGAGTTGGAGAAGATCCATGATGTGTTTCATGTTTCTATGCTCCGGAAGTATAGATCTGATCCTTCGCATGTGATGCCTGTGGAGGAAGTGGAACTGAATCCGGATTTGACCTATGATGAGGAACCGGTGAAGGTTCTGGATTCGGATAGCAAGGTTCTTCGTGGCAAGACCATTGAGTTGGTGAAGGTGCTGTGGAAGCATCGCGGTGTTGAGGAAGCCACGTGGGAGCGGAAGGAAGACATGCTGAAGCAGTTTCCTTATCTCTTTCCTTCAGGTAAATTTCGAGGACGAAATTTCTTAAGGGGGGGAGAGTTGTAACGCCCCGGTTTTGGGCTTAGAAGTTGTGGGCGTTGACCGGTTTGGTCAAAGTGCTGTTCGAATCTAAAGAGGTGAAATTAGGAAAACCTAGTTCGGGTTGCATTAAAAATATGGAAAAATGTTCTAAAATCATCTTTTAATATAATTAAGTGAACTGTGAAATCAATTTTGAAAAATGGGTTTTGGAATAGTGACATTTTGGCTAGTGACCAAAATGTAATTTTTGAAAGTTTTGTGACTGTTTTATAAAGAGTTGAAACTTTGAATCTTTAAGGAGCTATTATTCCAAAAGTAGTTTCTCCAGATTTTTCTAAGATATTTTGAGATTTATTCTGATTTTAAAACATGTCAAAAGTGGAGGGAAAGGCCATTTGGCTATTTTCTTAACTAACTTTTCTATTTTCTTTCTCTCATTTTCTCTCAATCCAAACACTTGTTTTCCAGAGAATTGTTTCTGATTTTCTCACCCAAAATCCTCCTTTCAACACTCTTTTGATTCCTAAACATCATATCTTCAAAACCTCATCATTTGCTAGTTGATTCAACAAGGTTTTTGATTCCAAAAAGTGGAGAAACACAAGTTTGGAGGTAAGAACGTCCTTCTCCTCTAAACTATCAGTTCTTTACTGAAATTCCCAAGTTCTCAACTCTTAATTGAAGTTTTATTAAAGGATTTTAAGTGGTGAAATGGATCTTGGCTTATAATGCAAGATTTGGTGATTTTTGATGATTTTTGTTAGATCTGATTAATCTGTGATTTGAGATGTGTTTTTGATGTTAAATGAACTCTAAATTGATAAGGAAATGAGTTTTGATTAATGCAATCCCGGATAGGTTGAGTTTCCTAAGTTTAGCTTGTGATTCTTGGATGTTTTTGTGGTGATCTTGTGGATCTGATGTTGCTGGAGGTATAAGGATGTTTATAGGTTGTTTTTAGATGTTAAATGGTGTTAATGGATGTTAGGTTTTGCTGGTTTATGGCTGGGCTTTGTTGAGAAGTGGTTTTGATGCAATTTCGGTTGTGTTTGGTGGCCGAAATTGGAGTGTGAATGAGAGCAGCGAGTTTGAGTGCTTTCATTGAAGCTTTTGATGCATGATGATGCATTAAATCTTTGCTTTAATGTGTTTAATCAGGGGAGGCATCTTTGGATCCAAGAGTTGTTGATCCAGAAGCTTGAATTGGTGCTTCGGCAAGAGGCGAAGTGGAATCGGTGAGTGAAATTGGGTTTCGGCTTTGAAACCATTGTCTTGGGAGCTTAGTTTAAGTCTAAACAACTTTGCTAAGATCAAGTGTAAGTTTTCGGAAATACTCTCTAGTGGTGGCCATGATTTGATTGTTGTTGCAATGTGGTTTATTGCATGATTTTAACACTGTTTTGAAAGCATGATTTAGCATGGTTAATGCTGTTTTTGTAAGCCATATGTTGAAGGTAACTCAAGGTAGGAGTTCCTTGTTGTTGAACATTGATTAAATGTGATTTGATGCTTTTAAATGCATGATGAATATGGCTTGGTTTTATGCTTTAAAACAGTGGGTAAATTGATGATAATGATGTATATTGGCAAGTGATGATTTGAAAAGGGTTAAGGTCACTAAGGTGGTTAAAAGTCCTTGAGTGAGCCTTGTTTACTTAAGAACATCAAGGTGGTTAAAAGTCCTTGGATGGTTCTTGCTACGGACACAAAGGTGTTTAAAAGTCCTTGTGTGGTCCTTCCATGGTGGTTAAAAGTCCATGGGCCAAGGTGTTTAAAAGTCCTTGGGATCAAGGTGTTTAAAAGTCCTTGATTTGATACATTTCATGGTGTTTAAAAGTCCATGGCCAAGGTGTTTAAAAGTCCTTGGGATCAAGGTGTTTAAAAGTCCTTGATGTGATACATTTCATGGTGTTTAAAAGTCCATGGCCAAGGTGTTTAAAAGTCCTTGGGGTGAAAGTTGATGAACTTGTTTTTAAAGAAATGGAACTTATCACTTGAGGCCAATATGACATGTTGTGATGTGATGCATGAGATGCATGTTTAAGTATGCTTTTAAGCATGTACAATTGATGTTTTGAAGCATGATTTATAAATGTTTTGTTAATGCATTATTGAATGGTTTTACGAGCATTCCTCACTAAGCTTTTGCTTACGCTCTCTTCCGTTTTCTTAATTCAATAATGCAGAGCATTAGAGTACTTGAGGGCAGCAAGGAGGGCAAGCATCCAAGTGGAAACAAAGCTCTAAGTATGGAAGGTTTTCTAAGTACATTTTAGCTTTTGGTAATTTGGCAATGGGGGACCAATGTATATGTTTTGGGAGATGTTTAGTACTCCCTAAGTATGTTGTTTGATGTTGAGAATGTTGGTTTTGGTGTTGGATCTTTACATGCTTGTTTTGGAAGTTTATGCTTGAATGGTTAGCTTGTGTAGGAAGCATGCCTATTGATTTGGGGCTTTTCTCATATGATGTTAATATGTTGAATTGATGATGCTTATATGTCCCTTCTATGTTTAATTGCATGTTGGCAAAGTTTGGTGACTTTTGGAGCATGATTGGTTGGTCAATTGCATGTTTAAGTATGCATTTTGGAGCAATCTGTGCAGGGCGTTTCGGAACAGCACCTACCGTTTCGGAACGGGTGCCTTAAATGAGCCCAGGCGTCCGAAACGGGAGGGACCGTTCCGAAACGGCAAGGCTACTGCCAGACCCCCGTTTCGGTACCCGTTGCGGAACGGCCCCGCGTTTCGAAACGGGCTGTCTCCCGTTTCGGAACGGTCGACCGTTGGGGGCTGACAGTGGCAGTTATGTGTTTTGAATTGTTTGCATTTTGGTCCTGAAACTTGTTTGTGCAATTGAATGAGTTTGGGAAGTCCTTTTGAGATGAAATTTCACAGAGAAGCATGAAACCTGATTAATTTCAAGTTGGTAACTTTAATTTGGGCTAAGTCCTTATAATTATCAGAATTTACAATTTGGTCCCTAAAGTTGTAATTTGTTCAATTGAGTCCCTGTTTGATCTCTGATGTTTGTGATCTTTTGGTATGATGTTTGTGTGATCACAATTAGGTTTTAAGTGCATCTAGACAAGGTTAAAAAGAAAATAAAAAAGGGTCATTAATCAAGGTTGACTTTCGGGTTGACTTTGGTTTTCCCCGTGTGACTTTCTTAATTCGGGTCAACCGTCTAGGCCGGGTTAAGGGGGTTACACAAAAAGTCCGGTGCTTGTTTCTTTTGTGGAAAATTAGGTCACCTCATTCGAGAATGTCCGGAGAACCCTAACAAGCATGTTTCTGTATCGACTAATCCATCCCCTGCTCAATCCTTTCAAGGAAAAGGAGCAAGACAGAGATCCTTCAGAAAGTCTGGAGGTATATCTAAAGCATCGTACCGACCTAAATCTAAAGCTTCTGCATAGATGTAACACGTGAGAGGCAAAGAACAAGTGGATGATCACGACATATTTCCAGGAAAAAAATTGAAGACGAATTTTTCTTAAGGGGGAGAATTGTAACATCCTGAAAACTGGTCTAGTCGGAATTTGATTCTGATGTTCAGAGTAATGTTGTTAAAATATTGAATATTGAATCTTTCTTGTTATAGGATCTTAGTTAAGCCAAGTCCATAGTCAAGATTTCTTTATGAAAGCTCAAATCAATGTTTTAAGCTAGGTGTTTCGATACGATTAAACCCGTATCAAAATGGCCTATGCAAGATCTTTCAAAACATTTTTAGGCATTCCAATACGATTCTAACGGTAATAACTAACTTTTGGACTTTTGCTTGACCGTTTCGATACGGTTCCTCCAGTTTCGAAACGGGTCCCCTGTTTCGAATAAGTTTAAAGGATAAATTGTAAAAGAAATGTTTAGGTGATGACTCACCAGCTTGCCTATCACCCTCTCTCACGTGAGTGATTAAAAATAATGTTTTATGGTCATCTATTGTTTAGTTTGGGAAATGATAAAAGAGAGTAAAAATATTGTATTTTAAGCTTTCCCTTGGTGGAAGGAAAACTTCCTATTGGCTATTTTGGGAGGTGGGTAATGATTATTGTGATAAATCTCTTAAAATGAATTGAAGAAAAGAGAGCTTCTCATCTTTGTTTAACTTCACCAAGAATCATTTCATCCTTTAGTTTTGAAAGAATAAGAACACACCTCCATTATCATCTTCTCCACCAAGCTCAAGCACACACCTCTCTATTGTGAGCCTTAAGCTTATGCTTTCCTCGATTTAAGAACACCAAGTTATAGCTATCGATCGAGTAAGTGAAAGCCCTAAGTTAATCATCGATTCTCTTGATTATTAGATAATCAATTTCAAGCTTAAAGATAAGATTTGTCTATAGCTAATGGCTATTCAAGCATCGATAATGTTATATTGATTCTAATGACTCCTTATTTCTTTTCCTAGCTCAAGAAGTGGAAAAGATTAATCCATCGCCACCATCGAAAGCTGGGGATAAAGGTATCGTCATCCGAGAGCCTTAGAAGCTTCGGATTGTCAAGGTGAGTGTAGTCGGAGTCTCGAGAGTGGCTAAGTGCCATCTCGAATCATTGTTTATTGATTTACTAACCATTGATTTTAAGGACTTTACATGAAGCATTATTGTAAGACATGTTGGTAAGTTTTGGTGAGTATTGCATTGATTCATTTTTCATGGTATTGCTATCATTGTCATGGAAATCATTGAAGCATTGACAAGTAAGAATTATTGACATGAATTATTGTTATTGCTTATTGTCATGGAAATCATGATTGTTGAGTTATTTATATGATACTATTGGAATTGAATTATTGATATTGATATTGATATGGAAATATTGCTAATGAATCATGGATATTGAACTATTGATTGTTGGACCTTGGATTCGAAGTATTGGATACAATTGGCTTGCCATAAAATTCATGAGCTCATTGGTACGGGTGGACTATGGTCCTAAGGCTATGGCCTATATTGATTTTGCGAGGCGGGAGGATTTATTGTGTATTGGTCTTATTGGTGATGTCAGCGGGAATGACCATTTATTTATTTGGTGAGTAGGTGGAATTCGTGTATCCATATACCATGAATCGATCCAAGGGAACTATTGATTATTGATAATGTTTGCTATAAAATCATGATATTGTCATTGATGATATGATGCTATGTTTTTCATGAATAAGAAGCATGTTATGAGTATTGCATATTTAATACTGTGATTATTATTGAAGCATGATGTATGGCATCCAAGTCATTCATTGTAATTGTGACTACCTCACTAGGAAAAGTATGCCTAATGCATTCTATTGCATTCATTTCAGGTTAGTCAAGTTTCGGATCGAGATCGGAGAAGTTGAAGCGTTGCACAAGTCACAACCAAGCTCTAAGTAATGTATATTGACCCTTTGAACTCCTAGATGGTGAAAAGGTCTATGTAAAAGTCTATTAAGTCTCTTTTGATGTGCATATGTTGTGGTTAAGTGTTAAAAGTATGATATGCTTAAGATGAGTCTCCTATGTAGTATGAAATGGCCTTAAATGCATGTTTTGGCACAAAAAGGTAAAAATGGGTAAATGGATTCGTATCGCTATAAAATTTGACATGCTTGTAGAAATTATGTTTATAATGTTGTGTGTAAAGTTTCACTGCATTTGGACATTGCTTGATAAGGTAAAATGAATAAAAACCAGCAAGTATCTGTCATTGCAGGTCAGGCCGTATCGAAACAGGTGATGACGTTTCGATACAGGTATGCATAATTGAACCCAGGGGTTAGGGCGTATCGAAATAGTTTAGGATCGTTCCGAAACATTTTGTCTCTGGAATCCCTTGTTTCGATACGAGTTCATAGCGTATCGAAATAGGTCAAAGTCAAAGTTAAAAACAGTCGACCCGTATCGATACAAGTCTTGATGTATCGATACGGTTATAAAGAAAAAGTCAACAAGGTTGACCATCATCCACCCGTATCAAAACAACTCTAAGCGTTTCGATACAGGGTTAGTTAAAGTGGTTATCAGGCTTAATCTGAAAGATTGCATTTTTTACAGTTTAGTCTCTGAGATTAAAATGAATAAATTGTATGACTAAATGACCACTATTATGCATGAAATTTTGCAGCCTTATCATTGTTGCATTGAATTTCATTGTGGTAATGTTTGTTACTTCAAAGGACCTTTAATTTGTAACATTTACAAAAAGGTCCTTAAAACTTGTAAAAGTTGTAAATTGGTCCTAAATTGTTAATTGTGGTCTTTTTAAGTTTGAATTGGACTAAGATGTCTATTGGTAATGTTTTGTATGTCTAATATTGATTAAGTGTGGTTATTAAAGATGGAATTTCATAGTATCGTTCACCAGTAACACGCTCTGAACCGGTTCTCGATCAGGCCGTGAAGGGGGTGTTACAGCTAATTTTTAGAAAAAAAAACGAAGATAGAATAGTGAAGGTATACACAAACTCAAGCTGGGCAGGTGAATTAACGGATAGAAGGTCTGTTAGTGGCTATTGTACATTCCTTTGGGGAAACCTAGTCACTTGGAGAAGCAAAAAACAGATTGTAGTATCCAGAAGCAGTGCAGAAGCAGAGTTTAGAGTAATGACACTTGGAATATGTGAAGGGATGTGGATTAAAAAGCTTATCACTGAACTAGAGTTGGATGGAAAAATAGAAGTTAAAGTATACAGTGATAGCCAATCAGCAATGAGATTTGCTAAGAATCTAGTGCAGTATGACATGACCAAATATATCGAAATTGATGGGCATTTTATCTATGAGAAGGTTAATGATGGGGTAGTAAAGCTTCACTATATTCCTACCGAAATTCAGCTTGCTGACATCTTCACAAACACACTTCCTAGAGGGATTTTTGATGATCTTTCATCCAAACTTGGTGTATACAACATATACACACCAGTTTGAGGCGGAGTGTAAGTAAATGTGTGTAGAATAAAAATATATCTTGTATTTAAGAATGTATCCTGCAATTATAAAAAGTTACTGATTTTTAGGACTGTATATTCAGCCTTATTATAGGATATCTAGTTGCCTTGTTTACAAAGGCATGCTGTGTATATATATTCTCAGGGTATTTATCAATAAAGCATTGCAGAATTTCATCTCATTCTACATATGTTTGAAAATATAAAATGTAGTTACACAATTATACAAATTTTAATTTTTAAAAACTATTAACTATAAAATTGAAGATTAATTACACCTAAACTAAATTTAATTAATCATCCTTTAGTATTTTCATATTTTGAATAAAGTAAAAATAATTTTTTTGTAGTCAAATTTTATAATATTTAGGGTAAACTATTTGAATGACCACCCAATTATGGGGTCGTTCATATTTTTACCATCGAACTAACAAACTCGTCAACCAAACCACTGAATTATTAAAGTGCTAATATTTTGACCACCAGCCATTAAAATATAATAAAAGAGATGACGTGACAGTTAACAAAAATTTGTATAATTACACATTTAGTCCATGTTACTTACATATTATATCATTTTAGTCATGATTTTAATTTAATTCAAAAAAATTAATCATCCAATTATACGATGGCACATGTCACCGCCTTATTGGTGAAAACATAGGAAACAAATAAGAGAAAGGAAGGAATTGAACTGGGTGAGATTTAAACCCTTACCAACAGGTTGAAAAGCAAGCACTCAAACCACTAAGCTATTACTTCATTCATATAAAAGCTTTCTAACATTGTTTTTTTTTTTTGAAAACGGTACCGTCTGACTTTATTATAATGTAAAGTAATAAGTACAATAAATAAAGCTAGGAAAAACGAAACGACAAAAGAAAGAAAAGGAAACAAAGACAACAGCTCCGGAGAGCATTCCAGACGATCCAGAACCCACTTAGCATCGGAGAGAAAAAAATCGTTAGAAGCTCAGGCCAAGTCAGGCGAAAAAACGGGGATAAAGGTGGAGAGAAACCCCAATCTAAAAACATCCTTTCGGACGTCGTCCCAGCCGAAGAGAGACGTTCAAGGAGGCTCGAGAAACCTCTGGTCTGCAGCCACCACCGCGAGGACAGACGGCGGCGCGTCCTCAACCCAGAAACGGTCCTCTACTGCAGAACGACCGCTAATCGCCATTGCATGCGCCGCTTGGTTACCCTTCCGGCCGACAAAAACAAACTGACAATCCCTAAATTTTAGGGCAAGGTTTTTAGCATCTCCGATCAACGGACGGACAGCGGATAGGTCGTCCGACGAAGAACAGAGCTTTTGAATGATGGATCGGCAGTCGCCCTCAAGAACGACGTGCTGAAAGCCTAAGTCCACCGCAAACTGGAACCCCTGTACACATGCTAGCGCCTCCGCCTCAAAAACAGTTGTTACGCCGGGATTAACGAGGTAAGCCGTTCCAACAATAAATCCTTCGTGATCTCTAATAACAACTCCTGACCATGAAATCTTGTCCCTCGCACAGAAGTCAGCGTCAAAGTTAACCTTCACCTTACCGGAACTTGGAGGACACCAACGAACCGTTGAACGGGCCGGGGGATGAGCTAACTGGGAATCGAGGAACTTAAGTTCTGCACAATAGCTGCGGACAAAGGTAATAATCTCATTTACAGATTGTCGAACACCTTCATGTAGGAGCTTATTTCTAGAAAACCATAAACTCCATATTGCAATTACGATTTCCGTTTGTTGGACTGTACTGTGATTTTAAAAAACCCATTCGATCCAACTGAAGAAGTCTGTGAAATCCGAGACTGATGACCAATTGTAATTTAGGCCTATCCAAACACTCTGGGCAAACACACATTTACACGACACATGAAAGCCATCTTCAACATTCGTACTACACCTTAGACACCCACTAGTACTTGTTATACGTTTGATAAATAAATTGTGCAGTGTAGGTATATAGTTCATAGCAAACTTCCAGATTGTAATTTTAATTTTTGTCGGACACTGTAAATTCCATAATTGCTTGAAAAAAGTACCTGAATATTGATCCCCAGAAACAGAGCTTAAGAGTATACGATAGGCACTGCGGACGGTGAAAACACTCGTAGATTCACCTCCCCAAACACGAACATCATCTTGGCCTGAGGTCGAGAGTCGAATCGAGAGTATTTTACTAGCCTCATCACTGGAAAACATGGCCTGTATTAAATCTATCCTCCAGCATCTAGTATTAGGATCAATTAAATCTGCTACGACTTCCAAACCTGGCACCCTAGGGGACTGTATCAACCTGGAGGGCGTAGAGGGGAGCCAAAAGTCATTCCAGATGGAGACCGACGTGCCCGAATCCACCTTCCACAACAGGCCCATATCCAACGTACGTTTAGCCGCCCAAATGCTTCTCCATATGTAGGATGGGTTGTACCCAACATTAGAATGGAGAAAACCTGTGGTTGGGAAATACTTAGCCTTTAAGAGCCTTGCAACAAGGGAAGTAGGGTTAGAAAGAATTCTCCAGCCCTGCTTTGCTAACAGCGAGATGTTAAACTTTCCCATATCTCGGAAACCCATACCACCTTCATCTTTTGGGAGACATAAGTTGCTCCAACGACACCAATGAATGCCTCGTTTCTCAATATTCTTCTGCCACCAATACCTTGCATACTTTGCCTCCAGATCCTTACATAGAGTTAGAGGTAGAAGAAAGACAGACATTGCATAAAGAGGAAGGGCTTGAAGGACAGACTTAATGTAGACCTCCTTACCTCCCATAGAGAGCAACCTAGGGGACCAAGAGAGAAGGCACTTAGTGCATTTATCCAGCAAGAACATCAAGGATTGCTTCTTATTCTGCCCTATAATGGGCGGTAGCCCAAGATACTTTTCGGGGCAGGATTGGCTAGAGACCGCAAGAATTCTACACACATCACTTCGGTTTTCATCAATCACATTAGAGCTAAATAAAATACTGGACTTAGGAAAATTAATACGTTGTCCCGAGCACTCTGAGTAAAGCTCCAAAAGTTCTTTTAATTTCGAAGCCCCAGTCGCCGATGCATCTCCAAAGATGATACTGTCATCGGCAAAAAGGAGATGAGAGACTAAAGGAGCCCCTCTTTCTATTCGAGCACCTTGTAGAATACCGTTTGACATTGCGCTTCTCAACAAAGAGGATAGAACCTCACTACAAATCAAGAACAAGTAGGGGCTAAGGGGGTCTCCTTGCCGAAGCCCTCTTGTTGGAGAAAAGCTATCACTAGCAAACCCATTGACTGCAACTGAATAATTGACCGAGTTAATGCAATTGGAAATAATAGAAATCCACTCATTACAAAAACCCAACTTCCTCATCATAGCCAGAAGAAAAGGCCACTCAACCATGTCGTACGCTTTGGTCATATCAAGTTTAAGGGCAAAAGAACCCTTCTTACCTGACCGTTTGACCTTAAAACTATGGAGGATCTCATAGGCAGCGATGATATTGTCAAAAATGAGTCGTCCCGACAGAAAGGCACACTGGGCCTCATCAATGCAGTAAAGCAAAACATGTTGGATACGGTTTGCCAACATTTTCGCAATTATCTTGTAGATAACGTTACAGAGGCTAATGGGGCGATACTGCGACATACTTAGAGGATCGTCGACCTTAGGGACCAAGACAATATGAGTCGAGTTAATTTCTGAAATAGAGAGGTCTCCCTTCAAGACCGCGATATAGTAGGCAGAAACATCCAAACCCACAATGTGCCAAAAACGCTGGAAAAAAAAACCGTTCCAATACCATCCTCCCCAGACGCCTTAAGAGGACCCATCGAACGAACCGCAGCAAGTACATCCTCAGAATTAAAATTAGCCATTAACGAGCTATTCATCGCACCCGTAATGCAGTGCTCAACCCCATTGAGTATACTAGACGGGTCAGCAACACCCTGGGAAGTGTATACAGTTTTGAAAAAATCAACCGCAGTAAGCAAAATATCCTCGTCAGACTCGAAAATAACGTCATTGTTGCCTTTCAGTTTCCGAATACGGTTTCGCCTCTTACGTTGTGAAGCAAACCTATGGAAAAATCCGGTGTTGCGGTCTCCATTCCGAAGCCAATTAGCCCTGGCCCTTTGGTCCCAATAGATTTCTTCACGATCAGCCTCAAGGTTTATCGCAATCTTAGTGTCTAGAATTTCCCCAAGAATTGGATCAGTGGGCTGCAGTGTATTAAGCTCACATAAACGCTTCTTCAAAGATGTTGTAGACACCCTTTTAGCCTTTTTAAGTTCACCAAACCATGAACTGAGTCCCATCCCAACCTGTTTCAAACGTTCTGGAACTGAGCCAACAGATAGGTTCCACAACCGATCTACTTCTTGCTCGCAAGTCTCTTCAACTAACCAGGCAACTTCAAACCGGAAGTGGGAAATACGTTGACGTGGGATAGAGGAGAAATGAGTGTTGAGTAAAAGGGGACAATGGTCCGAAAAAGAGTGAGGGAGATGTTCTAAGTCAAAATTGGGAAACATATTCCACCATAAAGAGGTAGCTACACCACGATCCAACCTCTCCCTAATATTATTTGCTTCGAAACGCCCCCATTCCCAAGTGAACCAAGATCCTCTGTAGCCAATATCCTCAAGAGAGCAATCATCAAGTGCTGAACAAAAACCCTCCATTTGTTGAGTACTTCGTAACCGGCCCCCAGACTTTTCCGATGCAACCAGGAGTTCGTTGAAATCACCTATTACAAGCCACGGCACCTCAGGGAGATCATTTAGGTGTCTAAGCAGATTCCAGGATGCAGCCCTATTCTCAACTTCAGGGGCTCCATAGAAACTCGTCAGTCTCCACGAGCAACCATCACTATCTTCATCAAAAAGAATGTCGATATGACGAGCAGAATAAGAGAGAAGTGTAACCTTGCAAGAATTTTTCCAAGCTAAACACAAGCCACCGCTACGACCCGAAGAACACAAATCAATACCACACGGAAAGCCACAACTTTTCCTAACCTTTTCCATACGGGAGCCCTGTAATTTTGTTTCTATCAGAAAAATTACAGCCGGATTGACGTCTCGTAAAGCATTCCTGAGACGTCCAACTGTCCGAGACTGCCCCAGGCCTCGGACGTTCCAACTAAGGATCTTCATTGATCCCGGCGGGCCCTATCCATTGGGCCTGCCGATATAGCAGAAGGAGCACCATTCGAATCACCAACAGAAACTCATGATGCATGTTGTACAACTCGTTGACGTTTGGACACTTCAGTCAAAGTATCAATCATGTCCTCGTCAGCAACAGACATTTGAACGTCCCCAAAATTAGCTATCCCCTCGGAGTGAATCGAGGAGAGGATAGGATGTGAGGGACCCGATTGCTGATTTTTGAGGAGACAATTGTGCGTTATGGATAACTTCCAATCTGCCAGAATCAAGCATATCTTGAAACTTTCCTTTATTTGAAATATGGAAAGTGCTAGTAGATGGAGCCTGAGATTTTGCCACCTGATTGGTAGAATCACGCCCAAAGTAACTGTCTTCCTCCCGAAGCCAGCGACTAGACAGAGACGAGTTCAAACGCCGACCGGCGGCCTTCAAGCTGAGATCCCAACCAAAAACAATATTCTCATTGGAAATAGTTAATCGAACAGGACAGAAGCTCTCCCTGTGACGCATTTTACCGCAAACAAAACAAAACAAAGGTAACTTCTCATATTCGAACCGGATATAATGAGATCCACCAGATTTGAGCACAAACTTCTTTCGACGCTTCAAAGGCTTTCTTGTATCCACATTAACCCGAATACAGAGAATCCCTTGATAACCCAGACTTACCGCCTGACAGTCATAGTCGACAAAAGCACCCACAAAATTTCCTAATTGTTGCGCAACTTTCTCAGACACATAGCCATGAGGGATGTCATGTGCCAAAACCCAGAAATTACAAGAGAAGAGGGGAACCTTCTGCGGGTCTTCACCTTCCTTCAGGCGATGAAAAATCAGGAGATGAGAATTAAAGTTCCAAGGGCTACCCGTCTCTATACGATCAATATCAATAGGATGATAAAAACGAAATAGGAATCTATCATTACCCAGGTCGGTAATCGTGATACCCCCCAATGGTCGCCACAGATTTGCCAACGTAGTCCTCATAGAGTTGAAATGGACAACACTGGTCGTCAGAAATCTCCCAACCAGACAGAAGTCATAGGAAAGACTAGGATTCTGCTCTTCTGGTTCAAGAGGCACCTCCAAATCCTCATCATCATCGATAGTGAGGCCGGCCAGATCGTCTTCAACATGATCAGCCATGAAACAAGAAGGGGAAGAAAGCGAAAAGACAAGAAAACCGTGCCAAGAGGCAGACAAAACGTGCTAAGAAGCAGAGAGAAAACGTGCTAAGAAGCAGACTACCCATGTCTAACATTGTTTATTTAAAGACATACTCTTTGTGAAAATTAAAGAGAGTAAATATAGTGTGGGGGATTCCAATCTAGTTTTAATAAAAAAAATAAGAATGATGCTTAATAGTTGGACTAGAGTTAATATTTGAATAAAGATGATGAAATGTTATTTATTAATGAATATGTTATTAAATAGAATATTAATAATAACGTTACTACCTGATACTGGTAATAAAATTTAGCTTCATTCATAAATCGAATGCTTTGATAATATTTTTCATTTGTAATATTATAATAATTTAGTTAAGTACGTTGTTGTAGTATATTTTATATGATATTAATAAAAATTTAATAAAAATTAATTTAAATTTATTAAATATTGTTTCATCCAGATGTAATATTTCATCAATTTTAATCAAATATTAACTATGGTCCAACGATTAAGCATCATTTTTATTTTTATTTTTTGTTAAAAAATATTCGAATCCCATCACACTATATTTACGTTCTTCAATTTTCACAGAGAGTACGACTCTAAATAAACAATGTTACAAAACCTTTACAAGAATAAAGTAATAGCCTAGTTTTTTGGGTGCTTGCTTTAGAACTTGCTGACATGGGTTTAAATCTCACCCAACCCAATTTCTTACTTGCTTTTATTTGTTTTCTTTGTTTCTCACCAACCAGGTGGTGACACGTGTCACCATTTGATTAATGAGTAATAAACTTATTTAATTAAATTAAATTTAAATTCCTCTAATAAGGTGTGACATGTGTCATCATAGGATTGAATGATTAAATTCTTTGAATTAAATTAAAATCACGACCAAACTGATATAATATGTAAGTAATATGGACTAAATGTGTAGTTATACAAATTTTTGTTAACTGCCATGTCACCTCCTCTGTTAGATTTTAACAACCGATGATCAAAAAGGAACACTTTAAAAGTTTGGTGTTCTAACTGACAGGTTTATTAATTTGGTAATCAAAATAAGAATGACCTCATAGTTAGGTGGTCACCAGTGTAGTTTACCCTAATATTTAGGGAAAATTATATATTTAGTACTCTAGCTATGTCAGCGTTACTGTTTTGGTACTCCAACTATTATTTTTGGCAAAAATGGTACCTAGCTTTTAAACATTATTTTAATTTTTGGATTAAAATTGTAAAATCCTAAATTTTCTTCTTCTTCCAGTCGAACACTTTTTGGGTTTTTGTAACGCCCCAAATTTGGGCCTAGATGTTTAGAGTCTGAACCAGACCAGTCTGAATAACGGTTCGAATCTCAAAGGGAGTTTTAGGGAACACCTAGTTCGGGATGCTTTAAAAATATTGAAAAATATCCAAAAATCCTTATTTAATATAAGAAAGACAATGGTGGAATCAATTTTACAAAATAAGGTTTGGAAATACTACATTTCGGTGTAGTGACCAAATCGCAGTTTTTGCAAAGTTAAGTAGTGACTGTTTTGTAAAGGATTGAAACTTCGAATCTTTAAGGAGCTAATTTTACCAAAATTTTTTCATCATATTTTTCCTTAATTTGGGTGATTTAATTAATGATTTAGTTAAAGAAAATGAAGGTGATTAAATTAGAAAACCACCTTTGACTTTTCATAACTACTTTTCACAAATTTTCCCTCATTTTATTTTCTCTCAAATTCATTTCAACCAAACACTTTTTCTCCAGCAAATACACTTTGATTTCACTTCATTTAATGAGATTTCAATCACTCTTTGATTCTTAATCAATTCCTCATCAAATCCACTTGATTTCTATATTGAATTTTCAAGAAAACTTGCCCAAATCAAAGAGAAATCATCCATTAGAGGGGAGACATCTTCGGACATCTTTGGAGTTGATCCGAGAGCTTAGATAGCGCTTCGGCGAGCAAGCGAAACGTAATCGGTGAGTGCGTATGGTTTTAGAAGTCCTTGAGGGACAAAGAATCAAGGTTTGGGGATTTAGGAAAGGTTTGAAACACCTTCCTAAGTCCGGAAGTAAGTATTGGCTAGATTGCTCTCTTGAATGTGGTGATTGCCCCTAAAATGCTTTTACATGCTTATGGTTTGAGATTGGTAAATTCCTATTGTTTTTATGCATATTTTATAGCATGAGATGATGCTTGAAATGATTTCATGAAGTAACATGTCGCATAGTTGAGATTTGAGCTTTTTTGTTAAAGCATAGCAAATGTTATGGTTTTGAAATGAGATGAGAATGTTGAGAATTGTTGCATGAAAAACAGTAGGTGAGATGATGTTTTAACATAATGTATTAGCATAGATGTTGAGAAACTTACCGGATATAATTGATCGATTAATAGGATGAGAGTGCACTATAAACTAAAAATTCGTACGTGCTCTTTGGTTAAGCCAAAGGGAGAGAACCGATGATGGGCATTCCATCGGGTAGGACTTGGTGAAATACCCAAGCTTTGTGGTGATGAGAGATTTCGCCATGTGAGTACGGTGATGTGAGATTCCACCGGAAACTATGTTGCTAGACGAGTGAGTACGATGATGAGAGATGCCACCGGAAGTGTCTAGTGAGATGTCCGCATATCCGAGTAATAATGAGATGTGAAATGTCAATATAAAATATGTTATGGTTTTTGATTCACATGTACCTTGATGAAATGGTTTATACTATGAGAAATGCATATGTGATTTGTTTATGAGATGCTTTAGAGTACAAGCATGAGTATGGCTTTGCCATGAACTTTGCATTGGTTTAAATGCATGAGATAGAATGAAGGTACATGTGTTTTCAATGAGAAGTTGCTTTGAATGGTTTTCAAGCATGAGATAGAATGAGCATGTTGTTCAAAAGCTTTTGAGAAAGTGTTTTCAAGATATGCATTATTGTGTTGGTTTTCTTCAGAGCATGCCTCACTAAGCATTTGTGCTTACGCTCTCTCTTTTACCAATAATGCATATAATTGAGGTGTTATCGGGCGTCAAGGAAGTTAAGTTCATCCAAGGAAGTCCAAGCTCATGTATGGTGAAGTTTTCACACACTTTAGTTTTGATATAATGGCAATGGGAAACCAAGATTTGTATTTGGGAGATGTGTTGAACTCCCTAAGGTGGTGGCATGTTTGTTTTAGCTTGTTTGAGTTGTAAATGGCCTTAATTGTTTGGTTTGAGGTTGGATTGCTTATTTTGTTTTGCGATTAGGAAGCATGCCTCTAGACTAGTGAGAAATTGTGTTTGATGCTATGTTCGTGTTTGAATGTCCCAAATATGTTCCTTATATGTATGATGATTTGATGGTATGATTTGGGAGTCTTTGAAGTATGTTTGAGTGTGTTAATGGTTGAAAACCCAGCAAAAGCTGCTGTTTTCTGAGTAGGTCGTATCAGAACACCCTCTAGTGTTTCGAAACGGGGGCCTAAAATGGCCTTTGTGTTTCGAAACGATGGAGGTTGTTTCGGAGCAGTTTGGCTACTAGAATGCCATGTTTCGGAACTGATCTCGGAACATACTCGCGTACCGAAACGATCAACATCATTTCGATACAGTGTTCCGGTACGGTGAGTAGGTGTTCTGAAACGGGTGACCGTTGGACACAGATTTGAATTGTTTTGATGATTGCATGCTTTACATTTTAGTCCTAAATGTTGTGCTTGCAATTTCTTGAGCTTGAGAAATCCTTTTAAGCTGAAATTTGGTAGAGAAGCATGTAACATGATTAATTACACATTGGTAAGCCCTAAATCTATGAAGTCCCTCTAATTTACCAAAATTACAATTTGGTCCCTAATCTTGTATAAAGTGCAATTGAGTCCTTAAATGTTATCCCATCATTGTGCCTTTCTCATTCATGATTCGTGAGTACTCACTTAGGTTTAATATGTATTTAGACAAGATTAAATAAAAAAAGGGTCATTAATCAAGGTTGACTTTCGGGTTAACTTTGGTTTTCCCCGTGTAATCTTCGTAGTTCGGGTCAAGCGTCTATGTCGGGCTAAGGGGGTTACATTTGTTGGTATTAGAGCCAGGTTATCGAATAATTGGGGTTTGGTATGTGGTTGTTGTATGTGTTTATGCATGATGGTGACTCTTTGGTGAAAGTATGATGTATGAATAGTGATGTATGGTTCAATTGAGATGATTTTGTGATGCTATGCTATGTTTGGAGTGTGGTTGGGGATCCCATTGCCATATCAAAACTATTGAGAAGAATTGTTTTCGAAAATGAGCTTGAGTACTTGGATTACTTACCTTATTGTGCCTAATTGTGTTTATTGCATTTTTGTCAGTGCATTGTTTTCTTTATAATGGGGCCACGTAGAGAACTGAGAATCAATACTAGATCGATGGCTGATAATGAGAATGCCGAGAATGCTGAGGATTTACCTCCTCCTCCTCCTCCTGGTGGACCACCCGGTGGTGGTGGAGCTAGAGCTGGTAATGCTGGTGCTGGTGCTGGGGTTGCTGGACCCGAGGGTGTGCAGGGGCAAGCTACTCCTGACATGACCATGTTGATTCAGGCTATTTCTGGAGCTTTCTAGGCAGTAGTAGCTGGAGCTCGTGGAGCTGCGCATCAGAAAGATGCTAATGTGAGGTTGCCTTTGGAACGTCTTCGTAGTCTAGGAGGGACTGAGTTCAGAGGCTTATCTCCGGAAGGATCTGAATCTTGGTTGGAGAGCACCAAGAGGATTCTGGGTCAGATGAATTGCAACAATGTGCAGAAGTTGGGTTGTGTTGTGTCACTGCTACATGGTGATGCCTATACGTGGTGGACGACCACTATCTCTGGGATGGAGGATGATGAGGTGACTTGGACGTTCTTCTTGAATGCGTTCAAGCGGAAGTACCTGGGAGTACGTTACCTCGATGAAAAGAAAATAGAGTTTATGTCTCTCGTGCAAGGCAACATATTAGTGGTTGAATATGAAATTTAGTTTGTTCGCCTCAGTCAGTATGCGTCTGAGCTAATCCCTAGTGAGCGGGAGAGATGCGAACGATTCCGTTATGGGCTGGTAGCGGATGTCAAGACCTATATGCTTGCGGCTGACTACACGGATTTTGATGTCTTGGTCACTAAAGCCAAGGACATTGAATCAAATCTTGGTTTGGCAAGTCGAGCTGGTTGTTGTGTGTAAAAGTGTCTATCGCAATGTAGTGCAAGTGTACATGAAGCAAGTAGTAAAGTGATACGGAAGTATCGGATATCGTCTCGACAGGGACTGGGCTAATAGCTTCACCTTGAATTACTGCACGAGAGGAAAAGGAATAGTTTAATAAGTTTGTCACAAAATAATAAAGAGTGCTGGAAATTAAGAGTAAAGAAATCAAGATAGAGAGAATGGGCCGGTATTGAATTGCTCAGTAGTGTAGGTGTTGCAAAGTCTAGGAAACTCTGTTCTGTCGTCGCGCCTGCTGCGGCAGCACCTGTCGCGGCAGCGGTCTGTTGTTAGTCGCGGCAGCGATCACACAACGCTGTACTTCAAGCTTGGCAAGAATCCCTGATGTGCCTCTGCCTATCCCTAGGTCCAAGTCTGTCGATGAACACGTCTTTGATGATACCTCCCGGCGTGAATCGAAGGATGAACACCGATGTTGTTGAATTCTTCGTTAGCCACTTAACCTCGTCATATCCCTAGGTCCGAGATAGTTCAACCATAAACTGGAGAACCTGTACTTATTCCTTTCATATACTTAACTCTCCCGATATTAAGTAAATAGATAATCTCACAATGTTCTCCCGATACTCTTGAAAGATGTTGAAAACCAGAATAAGCAAACTTGAAGTAATTTTATTGAACAGAAAAATTCCTAAAACAAATGCAATCCTTGCAACTACTTTACAAAGCAACCCTTAGTCCTAGGGGAAGTTTAGAACATGTTGAGGAAGGGAAAACGGCTAGGGTTTTGGGAAGAAGCTAGAGAATAAGATGATGTACTCTCCTAGGTCGAATTGCATGCCTTTATATAGGCCTTGGGTTCAAGTTTTCTAATATGGAAAGAATACAAGTTTAAATTAAAGTACAACTCTATTAAAGACTAAATCTTCAGAGCATAAGTCTTTAATTCGTCCTTCCTTCTTGCTTGGAGTTTCTTCCTTGAACTTTGGGCTTGGCCTTCATTCTGATCTAGGGCTTGGAAAAATATAAGGGTGCTCTACGACGGATGGGCTTAATTTTCTCTTTCTGTCGAGGCCCACTTCACTTCTTCCCATCACTATCGCTGTCGTCCTTGGCTGCCACGGCAGCGGCCATGGCAGCATCGACCTCTTTGTTTGCACATCCAGTTCCAGCTCTGCTTCTTCACTGCCCAGTGTCTGCTTCTCTACTGCCCTCCATCTGCTACAGCAGCTACCTGCAAAAGCAACCAATTTCAGTAGAAACTATGCCAATTGATATATTTGTGATGTATAACTAAAATCTAACCTAAATGCAATGAATTATGCTTGAATGCAGCAGAAATATGGGTTAAATAGGGGGTAAAATATAGAACTTTTATACACTCAATACACCCCCAAACTCAAGTTTTTGCTTGCCCTCAAGCAATTCAGACATAACAAAGAAAAAAAAAAGTTTTTGTTTGGCTTAAAACAGTGAACCTTCCCTTTCCTACCATTTCATTCCCTATTGTAAGCAACACCTTTTCGGATAATTCAGGATTCATTCGGAACCATGCTATAATTCTCGTGTAGTGTGTGCATGCTTTGTGAACAATTATATGCCTAGACTCACTTAGCTTACTAGAATAGTTGAAACTTCTAACTTGAATTTTTATGTCAAATTTCATCTTTTTGGAGGCAATTTTTAGGCTCCTTTAGTTTTTATGTAGACTCGATTCTATTTCTCAAGCTTAAGTTTGATTAGAGCCGGTTTCGGGCACCTCTAGCTAACTTCCTAGAGCCGGTGTTAGGCACCTCTAGGTGTAAGAGTCTATTTTTCTTAACTTCTTTTCCTAGAGCCAGTGTTAGGCACCTCTAGGGGCTATTCAAATATTAAGCTTTTCCCTATTCTAGTTTACCAGTAAAGTTCTAGACAGTATAAAAGTCACAAATGGTGTTTAAGTTTCAGAACTATAGTAAGGCTCTAAACTGCTCCTAAAACTATCCTAAAGGCACTGCCACGACAGAGGTTGTCACGGCAGGTAAGTTCAGTTCAAAGATTTAAGCCAATTATTCATTATTTTTTAAGCAAAAATAAACTAAGTAAAAGACACAAATTTTAAACTTAAAAGACTCCATTAATGGAGGGATGCCACCCCTAAACTCGAGGGTTGCATTGCCCTCAATGCAAATGACAGTTAAAAGAAAATAAAAAGTACATCACAAAATATAAAAAGGCAGACATCAATATAAGATAAGAAACTTAAAATTTAGGCGCTGTCGTCGCCGCTGCTGCTGCTGCTCAGCTGGATCTGCCGACGGGCAGTGACTTTCTTTGCTGGTGCTGGCAGACGGATGGGAGAGGCAGAAGTATACTTTGTTTTGGCCTCCTTTGGTTGTTGGATACGGGTACGAGAGATATGAGGTGGTTTCTCCACTACCTGGACCTTGGAGCTACTGCTGCTCTCGCTACTGCTGCTGTCAGATTTTTCTTTGTCTGCGACTGTTTTCTGCCGCTTCTCTGATGTGAACTTCGTGGACAAGTTCCTCTTGATAGAGGGCTCGTTGTCGGATACCGCCCAGATTGAGGAAGAGGAGAAACCTGCTATATAGGCGTCGAGTTCAGCCGAAGGCATCTTTCTCTTGGTTCCCCTGGCAGAAGTGTCGACTGTGCGGCTGCCGCCTGCAGCTGTTGTGGAAGGGGTCGGTGTGGACGCAGCAGATGGCGTTTTTGGTGTGGCAGCAGGTGTAGGGGTATGGGCAGGGGTGGGGGCAGCAAAATATTGATTGGGGAAAGTAGGGAACAGAGCATCGGGGAAATTAAGAGAGGTGTGGATGAAATGTACCGTGGCAGTGGTGAAGTCTCGGATGAAACTCATGAGGCCGAGCTATCGTTCCTCCATTTTTTGTATGGTAGCAAGGATTTGGGAGGAGGTGTCGGCTGGAGGAGCTGCTACAGTAGGCTGCCTGGGTTCTGTAGCAGCAGGCTCGGTGTCGGTTGGCTCTGTCGGCTCAGCTGTCGTGGCAGTAGGATCAAAAGATGACAGGGGTGTGGCAGCTTTGAGTTCCATCAGGCTGAGTATATTCTTGTCATTCTAGCCTTTCCCACGAACTCTTAAATCTTCGACTGCCTCTGGTACATTGTGGTCGCGGCAGAGGGCAGTGGTGAGGTAGGGGTAGAAGAGTGGTCCGGACGGCCGGTGAGCGCAGTCAAGTATACCCTCCTGGACGTATCTGCCAACGTTAACCGGCCTCTCATTTAAGATGGAATGGATGAGGGCTAACCTTGGTTGGTCGAATGTTGTGTTGTGCGAGGAGGGCATGATTCTTTTCTTGATAAAAGCATTCCAAAGCTTCGCCTCCGGGGTGAGTTGGACTCTCTGTACCGTTCTCGGATTCTTCGGATCAGTGTTCCACTCAGTACCTTCATCCATGAGTTCTGCCATGACAGCATCAGAGTTGGTAGGTTCTAGACTGTCGAGAAATTGTTGGTGGCCATCTTCGTTTCTGCCCACATAGAACCCGTAGAGTGTGTTGATGTATTCGGGCTCGAAAGGTACCTCTTTCCCTTAGATTGTGACTGTTTTCGCGTTCCTGCTGCCGATGGCAGCATAAAATTCCCGGACGAGAGTCACGTTCATCTCCTCTGGTTGTTCTGCGAATATCTGCCACTGTAGGGCTCTGATTTTTTGGGCTATGAACGGTTGCAGCCCCAAGTTCCCCGTTTTGGATGTGTAAATGAACCCTCTCTCCTCCCACATATCACGGATCTAGAAGGAGCTTGGAGTGAATGCTGTCGGGGCAGATCCTGAGGCAGAGCTTCGGCGGGTGTTTCTAGAAGTCATGTTGCAAGGCTGGGGAAAGAAAATGAAAGCAAGTAAAAATTCTAGAGGAGATAAGTAAAAAGAGTAGAAGTGAGTGAAAAATGAATAGTAAAATGGGGTTTATATAGAAAAGGGGTTTGCTGCCCGTTGGAGCTGTAACGGCAGGCGCGAATTACGGGGCCAACTGTTATGCGGTTTCTAACGCGTCTGTCACACGTTTCCGTGTCTACTGCGCGTCTGTTACGCGTTTGCGTGTCTGCCGCGACAGCATGTTGAAAGGCTGGATTTTTTGCGTCTGTCGCGGCAGCTGTAACGGCAGGCTCCAAAAGTTGGGCTTTTTGGGCTGATGGAAAAAATGGTGGGCTGGATTCACTTCTTCTCTTCTCCTTGTCTCCTTTATTTCCTGAAAATAATAAAAATAAAAACTTTAATTCCTAAAAAAATAACTCTAATTACCTAATATATATATATATAAATAATAATAAAAATAAAATTAAAATTAGGTTAAATTAGGGATGCCAGGAGGGGCATCTCCTAAAGTAACCACTTCTTGCATTCTTGGGGCTTCAGTCCCCTGATAGTGCTTCAGTCTTTGTCCATTGACTTTAAATTGGTGCCCGTCTTTTAGAGATCTGATTGTTATGGCACCATGGGGAAAAACTTGCACCACTTGGAATGGGCCGGACCACCTAGACTTTAGCTTTCCTGGGAAGAGCTTGAACCTAGAGTTGAACAACAACACAAGCTTCCCTGGACAGAACTGTCGTGGCAGCAGCTTCTTATCATGCCACTTCTTTGTCTTGTCTTTGTAAATCCTTGCGTTGTCATAGGCCATTGCTCGAATTTATTCTATCTCGTTCAGGTCAAGCAGCCTTTTCTGTCCTGCTTTTTCCAAGTCCATATTCACTGCCTTGATGGCCCAGTATGCTCTGTGCTCAATCTCAACAGGTAGATGGCAGGTTTTCCCATAGATCAGCCGGTAGGGTGACATTCCCAATGGAGTTTTGAACGTTGTTCTGTAGGCCCATAATGCATCGTTGAGGTGTAGAGACCAGTCCTTCCGAGTTAGCTTAACCATCTTTTCAAGGATGTTCTTAACCTCCATGTTTGATATTTCAGCCTGTCCATTGGTCTGAGGGTGGTATGCTGTTGCGATCCGATGTTTGACACCATACATTTTCAAGGCAGCAGCTATAACCCTATTGTCGAAAAGCCTCCCTTCATCACTGATGATCGCCTTGTGGATGCCAAACCTGGAAAAAAAATGTTTTTATGTAAAAACCTTTGAACTGTCTTGGCATCGTTCTTCTGAGTAGCGATCGCTTCAACCCATTTGGACACATAATCTACTGCCAGGAGGATGTATAAGTTTCCACATGAAGTTGGGAATGGTCCCATAAAATCTATCCCCCAAACATCGAAGATCTCGACTTCAAGAATGTTTTGCAGTGGCATCTCATGTGTTCTCGAGATGTTTCCAGTCCGTTGACATTTGTCACAATTTTTGTAGAATGTTTGGGCATCCTTAAACAGTGACGGCCAGTAAAATCCAGACTGTAAAACTTTGGCAGCAGCTTTGTTACCACCTAAATGGCCTCCATATTGTGAAGCATGGCAGTGATGAAGTATAGCTTCCTGTTCATCATGTGGTATGCATCTCCTAATAACCTGATCTGCACAATATTTGAAAAGAAGAGGTTCGTCCCAATAATAATGCTTAACATCATTTTGGAAACTCTTCCTAGCTTGATAGTTAAGGTCAGGAGGAGTTATTCCGCTAACTAAATAATTAACGAAATCAGCATACCATGGGGAGTTCAGAAAACTTACCTGCCGCCATGGCTGTCGCGGCAGTGATTGTGGCAGCGAACAACTGCTCATCAGGGAAAGTCTCCAGTATGAGTGTCTCGTCTGCTGGGAGACTCTTTCCCTTCTCTAATCTTGACAAGTGATCTGCAACTTGATTCTCTGTCCCCTTTTTGTCCTTGATCTCAAGGTCGAACTCTTGTAGTAACAGAATCCAACGTATCAGTCTAGGCTTTGCATCCTTTTTAGCGAACAGATACTTCAATGCAGAGTGGTCTGTGTGGACTATGACCTTCATTCCAAGTATATATGAACGAAACTTGTCAATAGAGAACACCACAGCTAACAGTTCCTTCTCTGTTGTGGTGTAGCTTACTTGGGTGTCGTTCAGTGTTTTGCTGGCATAGTATATAACATGAAAGAGCTTGTCTTTCCTCTGCCCAAGTGCTGCCCCAACAGCATAGTCACTGGCGTCACACATAATCTCGAATGGCAGTTTCCAATCTGGTGGCTGTACTATCGGGGTTGTTACCAGCTTTTCTTTCAGAACCTTAAATGCCTCAGTACATTCAGCGTTGAAGTCGAAGGGACGGATTTGCTCCAGAAGATGGCATAAGGGTTTGGTGATTTTCGAAAAATTTGCGATGAATCTCCGATAAAAACCAGCATGCCCTAAGAAACTTCTGATTCCCTTGACTGTGGTGGGTGGTGGCAGCTTTTAGATTACCTCGATCTTGGCTCTGTCGACTTCTATGCCGCGGCAGCTCACTTTATGCCCTAGGACTATCCCTTCATCTACCATGAAGTGACATTTTTCCCAGTTTAATACCAGATTTGCTTTCTCACATCTTTCAAGCACTTTCTGTAGGTTGCCAAGGCAGCTTTCGAAATTGTCTCCAAAGACCGAGAAATCATCCATGAATATCTCTAGGAAATCCTCCACCATATCGGAGAATATTACCATCATGCACCTTTGAAAAGTTGCTGGTGCATTACAAAGTCCAAATGGCATCCTCCGAAAAGCATACGTACCATATGGGCATGTGAACATCGTTTTTTCTTGATCTTCCGGTGCGATGGCTATTTGATTATAACCTGAGTAACCATCAAGAACACAATAGTAAGGCTTTCCCGCTAATCTATCAAGCATTTGATCAATAAAAGGCAGGGGAAAGTGGTCCTTCCGGGTAGCTTTGTTAAGCTTCCGATAGTCCATACAAACCCTCCAACCGGTCACAGTCCTGGTTGGGATTAGCTCGTTTTCTTCGTTGGTTACCACGGTTATTCCTCCTTTCTTGGGAACGCACTGCACCGGGCTCACCCACTTGCTACCCGAGATGGCATACATTATTCCAGCATCTAGCCACTTTATGATCTCTTTACAAACCACCTCTCGCATAGCATCGTTCAGACGTCTCTGTGTATCAATGGTCGGCTTATGATCATCCTCAAGAAGGATTTTATGCATGCATAATGCCGGACCGATGCCTTGGATATCAGCTATCGTCCATCCAATAGCCCTTTTGTGCTGCTGCAGCATCCCTATCAGCTGTTGTTCCTGTTCCTGCATCAACTTGGAAGAGATGATTACGGGCAACGTATCATTTAAACCAAGGAAAACATATTTTAGCTGCCCTGGCAGGGGCTTAAGATCTAGAATAGGGGGCTCTACAGATGATGGCTTTTGGACTATATGTTCATTCGAGGTATAGTTTATGGGCTCGAATAACTTACCTGGACGATTGCCTATCCAGTTTACCTTCTCTTGATCTTCAGTATCAGATATATCAGATTCTGAGGAGTCACTGTCATCGTTGCCACCGTGACAGGTATCTAAATGGATGCTGGGGCAGTGGCCAAATTTGATGTCATGGCAGTCCGACCTGATGCAGGGTTGATCAAGGATAACTGCAGTGATGGCCTTGCATTCTTCCTCTACATCAGCCTGCTTAATTGCTTGGAGAACATTCAGCTTGATTTCTTGATCATTTACTCTCATAGTGAGTTCTCCTTTTTCTACATCAATCAGTGATCTTCCTGTGGCTAAGAAGGGTCGCCTCAGGATGATTGGTGCATTCTCATCTGCTTCACAATCTAAGACAAGAAAGTCAGCATGAAATATAAATTTATCCACTCTTACTAGAATATCTTCAATTTTTCCTTCTAGATGAACGTAAGAGCGGTCTGCCAGCTGCAGTACTACTTTAGTGGGCTGAGCTTTTCCAATACCTAATTTTTGAAAAACAGATTTGGGCATTAAATTTATACTAGCACCAAGATCACAAAGTGCCTTACCCACAAATTTGTCTCCGATTATGCACGGTATGATGAAGCTTCCAGGATCCTTCTGTTTTTGGGGTGGATGCTTGTGCAGAATACCCATGCATCCCTCAGTCATTTTAACCGTTTCAAATTCCCCCAAGTCTGAATTTCTTCGACATGGCATCCTTGAGAAATTTGGCATAACCAGGTATTTCCCTAACGACATCTAACAGTGGAATATTGATATGGACCTGCTTAAAAATATCGTAGATCTTCTTAAGCTGGGATTCCTGTTTCAATTTCTGTAACCACTGAGGAAAAGGAGGTGGAGGACAATAATCAGCAATGCGTCCTTCCCACTGCATTCGGATCTGAGGAGGTTTAGATTCTTCGTTTTTCTCCTCTGTTCCTTCTGCTATCGTGACAGGTTCATCGGCAGCAGGCTGCTTGTCATCTGTCGGGGCAGCGTTCTCGGCAGTCGACTCCAAGGCTGGTTTCTTAACTGTTTCATCTTCCTTCTCTGGCCCTGGTAATCTCTTCTCACTCCTAGTAGTGATGGCTTTACACTGCTCATGTGTAGGTTGTCTAGCGTTTTTAGTATCGCTAGGAAATCCTCCATTCTGCCTCGGTTTAATATGCTGGGAAACCTGACCCATCTGTGTCTCCAATGATTTCATAGCAGCTTCATGGTTGGTCTTCTGCATCTCTGTTTTATCCATGAATGTCTCAGTCTTCTTGACGAAGTGATTCATGTTCTCAATGTAAGTTCCTGTTTGAGACATAAACTTAGCCAAGGTCTGCTCCAGTATACTAGTCGTGTCAGGTGGTGGCTGTTGCTGCTGCGGTTGCTGCCGAGTCATTAATCTAGGTCCTCCCTGATTCTGAGTGTTCTGTGCTTGAGGATTCAGGGCATTATTAGGGTTGCTCCAGGAGAACTTGGGGTCCTTTCTCCAGTTGGGATTGTAGTTGTTGGAATTATAGTTCTGTTTATTGTAGTTCCCAACATACATCCCTTCCTCTAGCTGTATCGGACAATCTTCCGAACTGTGATTCCCATCGCAAGTTTCGCATACCTCTTCAGCAGAGTAGACAGGTTGTGAACCCTCTTTCAAGAGCTTTTTCATTGCCTTAGTAAGATATGCCACTTGTGTTTCTAGAGAACTGTCGGCCTCATAATCTTTCACATCTAGTACTCGTTTACCCCCTCTTTTTGCTGTAGGAAACTGTTCCTCGTTCTTTGCAATATTTTTCAATACTTCCATTGCATCTTCTGGATCTTTGTCCAACAGCAATCCATTAGCTGCTAAATCTATTCTCATACGAGTCTGTAAATTGGCAGCATTATAAAACTTAGTTACCTGGTTCCAAACGGGAAATCCATGCATCGGGCAGTTCCTCAGAAGAGTGATAAATCTGTCCCAGGCCTCGTGCATTGGCTCGTCGTCTTCCTGTTGAAAAGTAGCAATTTCGTTACGTAATTGCTCAGATAAGTGTGAAGGATTAAAACGAGATAAAAATTCACGAGTTAAATATGCCCAAGTTCGTATTGAACCCGGCGTTAGTTTATTCCACCAAGTTTTCGCTTTGTCCCTCAATGAATGAGGAAATAACTGAAGCCTCAGTATCTCCGGATTAACTCCTGGTAGTCTAAACGAACCACAGATTTCCTGGAACGTTTTCAGATGCTCCCTAGCATCCTCTGTAGCAGCACCGCTAAATTTACCAGCGTTGTTGATCATGCTGAACATAACAGGTTTCAGCTCAAAGTTGTCAACGTCTATATCTGGCAGGGTTGTTTCTAGTTCTACATGATCATTGAGCATGTAGTCTCGGCATGACCGGCGTGCGGCAGTGACAGGAGGATCGACAGGTTGGTCGTTCCTTCTTTCTTCGTGCCTTCCGTTCACCACTGCTTCTAACTGTCCTTCTAGGTATTCGTTTCTCTCTACAAGGAACCGAACTCTTTTTCTGAGATTGCACGTACGTTCGATTTTAGGATCTAACTGGTGCTCAGGTTCTTTTCCTCATTGAGATCTGCGCATAAGCAAACAAAATACCTTGTGAAAGGTATAGGTTGAACAATCCAAGTAAAAATAGAAAAATAAAATAAAAAGAATATGCAGTAAAAGGGTAGGGTAAAGATATGTTGCCAGTCTCCAGCAACGGCGCCAAAAACTTGTTGCGTGTAAAAGTGTCTATCGCAATGTAGTGCAAGTGTACACGACGCAAGTAGTAAAGTGATACTGAAGTATCGGATATCGTCTCCACAAGGACTGGGCTAATAGCTTCTCCTTGAATTACTGCACGAGAGGAAAAGGAATAGTTTAATAAGTTTGTCACGAAATAATAAAGAGTGCTGGAAATTAAGAGTAAAGAAATAAAGATAGAGAGAATGGGCCGGTATTGAATTTCTCAGTAGTGTAGGTGTTGCAAAGTCTAGGAAACTTTGTTCTGTCGCCGCGCCTGCTGCGGCAGCACCTGTTGCGGCAGCGGTCTATTGTTAGTCGCGGCAGCGATCACACAACTATGTACTTCAAGCTTGGCAAGAATCCCTGTTGTGCCTTGGCCTATCCCTAGGTCCAACTCTGTCGATGAACACGTCTTTGATGATACCTCCCGGCGTGAATCGAAGGATGAACACCGATGTTGTTGAATTCTTCCTTAGCCACTTAACCTCGTCCTATCCCTAGGTCCGAGATAGTTCAACCATAAACTGGAGAACCTGTACTTATTCCTTTCGTATACTTAACTCTCTCGATATTAAGTAAATAGATAATCTCACAATGTTCTCCCGATACTCTTGAAAGATGTTGAAAACCAGAATAAGCAAACTTGAAGTAATTTTATTGAACAGAAAAATTCCTAAAACAAATGCAATCCTTGCAACTACTTTACAAAGCAACCCTTAGCCCTAGGGGAAGTTTAGAACATGTTGAGGAAGGGAAAACGGCTAGGGTTTTGAGAAGAAGGCTAGAGAATAAGATGATGTCCTCTCCTAGGTCGAATTACATGCCTTTATATAGGCCTTGGGTTCAAGTTTTCTAATATGGCAAGAATACAAGTTTAAATTAAAGTACAACTCCATTAAAGACTAAATCTTCAGAGCATAAGTCTTTAATTCATCCTTCCTTCTTGCTTGGAGTTTTTTCCTTGAACTTTGGGCTTGGCCTTCATTTTAATCTAGGGCTTGGAAAAATATAAGTGTGCTCTACGACAGATGGGCTTGATTTTCTCTTTCTGTCGAGGCCCACTTCACTTCTTCCCATCACTATCACTGTCGTCCCTGGCTGCCACGGCAGCGGCCATGGCAGCATCGTCCTCTTTGTTTGCACATCCAGTTCCAGCTCTGCTTCTTCACTGCCCAGCGTCTGCTTCTCTACTGCCCTCCATCTGCTACAGAAGCTACCTGCAAAAGCAACCAATTTCAGTAGAAACTGTGCCAATTGATATATTTGTGATGTATAACTGAAATCTAACCTAAATGCAATGAATTATGCTTGAATGCAGCATAAATATGGGTTAAATAGGGGGTAAAATATAGAACTTTTATACACTCAACATTGATGGCTCTAGCTCAGGAAAACGAGCTGCGGAACGCGATTATGGTAGAGATCGCAACAAGAGGCATAAGGATAGGAAGCCGCATTATGACGCTAGGCGTGGGGGTGGTAACCCTGGTAGAGGTCAGCAAGGACCTAATGCTATTCTTAGGACTCCTGAATGTAACCGTTGTGGTAGAAGGCATGGTGGTGAGTGTTGGGGTAACCTTGGGACATGCTGGAATTGTGGAAACCGAGGGCATTTGAAGAAAGATTGTCCTCAGTCGCTGAGAGAGGGACAGTCTCTAGTGAGAGCAGCTGAGCCAGAGAGAGGTCGTGGACGCGGCCGTGGTAATTTTCAATGTAGGGATGATGGTGGTAGGAACGAAGCACATGTTGTGGCCGTTCAACCTGAGGGTGGCGGTCAAGCTCGAGTGTATGCCCATCGTTAGGGAAGGAATGATACGGATATGATCGCAGGTACCTTTACTTTGCAATCCTTGTCAATAATTTGTTTGATTGATTCTGGATCTACACACTCGTACATATTTCGTGAACATGCTCAAATGCTTGGTTTACCTATTGAGTCTTTGGATGTTGGTATGCGTGTGACTAGTTCCTTTGGTGAGACGGTTGTAACAAGGAAGTTGTATAGGAGATGTCCCTTGAAGGTGCAAAATCATGTTTTTCTTGTTGATCTCATGGAATTGCCATTCTATGGCTTTGATGTAATCCTTGGCATGGATTGGCTTGTTGAGGTCGTGGTGGATTTCGAAAGCAAGCGAGTTTCGTTGAAACTTGCGGATGATTATGAAGTGGTAGTAGTGGGCGAGAATGTGAAGTTTCTTGCCAATGTGGTGTCTACATTGGAAGCAAGTCGGATGTTGCGGCAAGGTTGCGAGGCTTACCTAGCCTTTGTTATGAATCCTAGTTCAAATGAGTTGCGCGTTCAGGACATAAGAACTGTACGTGAGTTCCCTAGAGTGTTTCCGGAGGAGTTACCTGGATTGCCGCCTAGTCGAGAGGTGTGGTTTGGGATTGAGTTGTATGAGAACACAACTCTAGTGTCCATTGCTCCCTATCGCATGGCACCCAAAGAGTTGAAGGAGTTGAAGACGCAGCTTCAGGAGTTGCCTGACCGTGGTTTCATTCGGCCTAGTGTGTCACCTTGGGGTGCACCGGTTTTGTTTGTGAAGAAGAAAGATGGCACGATGAGAATGTGCATCGATTGTCGTTAGCTAAACAAGTTGACCATCAAAAATAGGTATCCTTTGCCGAGGATTGATGATCTTTTTGATCAGTTACGGGGAGCGGCTGTGTTTTCAAAAATTGATTTGAGGTCAGGGTACTACCAGCTTAAGGTGAAAGATGTGGATGTGCCAAAAATAGCCTTTAGAACGAGGTATAGGCATTATGAGTTCCTTGTAATGCCGTTTGGTTTGACGAATGCTCCTACTGCTTTCTTGGACATGATGAATATGGTGTTCCATGAATACTTGGACAAGTTCGTTATGGTGTTCATCGACAATATCCTTGTGTACTCTCGTACTGAGGAGGAGCACGAAGGTCATTTGAGAGTTGTCTTGCAAGCGCTGTTGGAAAATCAGCTTTATGCTTAGCTGAGCAAGTGTGAGTTTTGGCTAAAGGAAGTTGTGTTCCTTGGTCATGTGGTTTCGGCTGAAGGGATTCGAGTTGATCCTCAGAAGGTTGAGGCGGTGATGAATTGGAAGCCTCCTAAGTCTGTTCACGAAGTTCATAGTTTCCTTGGATTGACAGGATACTACCGAAGTTTTGTGGATGGATTTTCAAATATTGCTACTCTTTTAACGAAGTTGTTGCAAAAAGATGTTAAGTATGAGTGGACGGAAGCGAGACAGCAAGCTTTTGAGAAGCTTAAGGCAGCTCTGGTGCAAGCTCCTATCTTGATTCAACCAGAATCAGGAAAAGAGTTTGTGGTGTACAGTGACGCATCCTACGTTGGTTTGGGGTGTGTACTAATGCAAGAGGGTAAGGTGGTGGCTTATGCATCGCGTCAGTTGAAGGTGCATGAGCGCAATTATCCTACGCATGATTTTGAGTTAACTGCGGTGGTTTTTGCTTTGAAGATCTGGAGACATTATCTTTATGGTGAGAAGTGTACTGTGTACACGGATCACAAGAGTTTGAAGTATTTGATGTCTTAGAAAGAGTTGAATCTTAGGCAACGGCGATGGGTGGAGTTGCTTAAGTATTACGATCTAATGATCGAGTATCACCCGAGAAAGGCCAATGTCGTGGCTGACGCCTTGAGCAGAAAGGTGGCGGTGGAGTTAAGGGTGATGTTTGCTAGCTTGAGCATATCGCGAGATGGAGGTCTTGTTGCTGAATTGCAAGTGAAACCATCTCTAGTTCAGTTGATAAAGGATAAGCAGTTGTTGGATGATTCTTTGGTGCCACATGTTCAGGATATTGCTGAGGATAGACCATCGGATTTTTGTTTTAATGATGATGGAGTTCTATGTTTTGGAAGTCAGATAGTAGTGCCGAATAATGTGGAGTTGAGGCGTACTATTCTAACCGAAGCTCATAGTAGTCCTTTTGCTATACACCCTGGTAGTACAAAAATGTATCGTGATCTGAAGGATGAGTACTATTGGGTGGGTTTAAAGAAAGATGTTGCGGAATATGTTAGCAAGTGCATGGTTTGTCAACGGGTTAAGGCTGAGCATCAGTTTCCTTCGGGGTTGTTGCAACCGTTGAGGATTCCTGAATGGAAATGGGAGAGGATATCCGTGGACTTTGTGTCTGGTTTTCCTTTGTCGCCATCGAAGAAGAATTTTGTGTGGGTGATTGTGGATCACCTTACGAAGTGTGCGCATTTCTTACCTGTGCATTATACGTATACCTTGGATAAGCTTGCAGAGCTGTACATTGCTGAGATTGTACGTCTGCATGGTGTACCAAAATCTATAGTGTCGGATAGAGATCCGAGGTTCACGGCAAGGTTTTGGGAGTGTTTACATCAGGCATTAGGTACGCGGCTGAATTTCAGTACTTCTTATCATCCGCAGACGGATGGACAGTCTGAGCGTGTTATCCAGGTGCTTGAGGATATGTTGAGGTGTTGTGTGATTGAGTTTCAAGGCTCTTGGGAGAAGCACTTGCCTTTGGTGGAGTTTGCTTATAATAATAGCTACCATGCAAGTATTCAAATGGCACCTTATGAAGCTTTGTATGGGAGGAAGTGCAGAACTCCTCTTTGTTGGGCTGAAACGGGACAAAAGTTGGTCTCGATGCCGGCTTTGTTGAAAGGAACCACCGAGAAGGTGAAGCTCATTTGTGAGCGGTTGAAGGCAGCCTCAGATCGACAGAAGTCTTACGCATATTTGAAGCGTAAGGAGATAGAGTTTGCGGTGGGTGACCGTGTGTTCTTAAAGGTTTCACCTTGGAAGAAGGTGATAAGATTTGGTCGGAAGGGTAAGTTGAGCCCTAGATACATTGGACCATACGAGGTGATAGAACGTGTGGGTCTTGTTGCATATAAGCTGAGGCTACCACATGAGCTAGAGAAGATACATAATGTGTTTCATGTATCCATGCTTCGGAGGTATAGATCATACCCTTCGCATGTTATGCCTGTGGAAGAAGTTGAGTTGAATCCATATTTGACTTATGATGAGGAGCCAGTCGAGATTTTGGATTCGGACAGTAAGGTTCTTTGGGGTAAGACCATTGAGCTGGTTAAGGTATTGTAGAGGCATCGTGGTGTTGAAGAAGCTACGTGGGAAAGAAAGGAAGACATGAAGAAGCAGTTTCCTTACCTTTTTCCTCCAGGTAAATTTCGAGGACGAAATTTCTTAAGAGGGAGAGAGTTGTAACGCCCCAAATTTGGGCCTAGATGTTTAAAGTCTGAACCGGACCGGTCTGAAAAACGGTTCGAATCTCAAAGGGAGTTTTAGGGAACACCTAGTTCGGGATGCTTTAAAAATATAGAAAGATATCTAAAAATCCTTATTTAATATAAGAAAGACAATTGTGGAATCAATTTTACAAAATAAGGTTTGGAAATACTACATTTCGGTGTAGTGACCAAATCGCAGTTTTTGCAAAGTTAAGTAGTGACTGTTTTGTAAAAGATTGAAACTTTGAATCTTTAAGGAGCTAATTTTACCAAAATGTTTTCATCATATTTTTCCTTAATTTGGGTGATTTAATTAATGTTTTAATTAAAGAAAATGAAGGTGATTAAATTAGAAAACCATCTTTGACTTTTCATAACTACTTTTTACAAATTTTCTCTCATTTTATTTTCTCTCAAATTCCTTTCAACCAAACACTTTTTCTCCAGCAAATACACTTTGATTTTCACTTCATTTGATGAGATTTCAATCACTCTTTGATTCTTAATCAATTCCTCATCAAATCCACTTGATTTCTACATTGAATTTTCAAGAAAACTTGCCCAAATCAAGGAGAAATCATCCATTAGAGGGGAGACATCTTTGGAGTTGATCCGGGAGCTTAGATAGCGCTTCGGCGAGCAAGCGAAATGTAATCGGTGAGTGCGTATGGTTTTAGAAGTCCTTGAGGGACAAAGAATCAAGGTTTGGGGATTTAGGAAAGGTTTGAAACACCTTCCTAAGTCCGGAAGTAAGTATTGGCTAGATTGCTCTCTTGAATGTGGTGATTGCCCCTAAAATGCTTTTACATGCTCATGGTTTGAGATTGATAAATTCCTACTGTTTTTATGCATATTTTATAGCATGAGATGATGCTTGAAATGATTTCATGAAGTAACATGTCGCATAGTTGAGATTTGAGCTTTTTTGTTAAAGCGTAGCAAATGTTATGGTTTTGAAATGAGATGAGAATGTTGAGAATTGTTGCATGAAAAACAGTAGGTGAGATGATGTTTTAACATAATGTATTGGCATAGATGTTGAGAAACTTACCGGATATAATTGATCGATCATAGGATGAGAGTGCACTATAAACTAAAAATTCGTACGTGCTCTTTGGTTAAGCCAAAGGGAGAGAACCGGTGATGGGCGTTCCATCGGGTAGGACTTGGTGAAATACCCAAGCTTTGTGGCAATGAGAGATTCCGCCATGTGAGTACGGTGATGTGAGATTCCACCGGAAACTATGTTGCTAGACGAGTGAGTACGGTGATGAGAGATGCCACTAGAAGTGTCTAGTGAGATGTTCGCATATCCGAGTAATAATGAGATGTGAAATGTCAATATAAAATATGTTATGGTTTTTGATTCACATGTACCTTGATGAAATGGTTTATGCTATGAGAAATGCATATGTGATTTGTTTATGAGATGCTTTAGAGTACAAGCATGAGTATGGCTTTGCCATGAACTTTGCATTGGTTTAAATGCATGAGATAGAATGAAGGTACATGTGTTTTCAATGAGAAGTTGCTTTGAATGGTTTTCAAGCATGAGATAGAATGAGCATGTTGTTCAAAAGCTTTTGAGAAAGTGTTTTCAAGATATGCATTATTGTGTTGGTTTTCTTCAGAGCATGCCTCACTAAGCATTTGTGCTTACGCTCTCTCTTTTACCAATAATACAGATAATTGAGGTGTTATCGGGCATCAAGGAAGTTAAGTTCATCCAAGGAAGTCCAAGCTCATGTATGGTGAAGTTTTCACACACTTTAGTTTTGATATAATGGCAATGGGAAACCAAGATTTGTATTTGGGATATGTGTTGAACTCCCTAAGGTTGTGGCATGTTTGTGTTAGCTTGTTTGAGTTGTAAATGGCCTTAATTGTTTGGTTTGAGGTTGGATTGCTTATTTTGTTTTGCGATTAGGAAGCATGCCTCTAGACTAGTGAGAAATTGTGTTTGATGCTATGTTCGTGTTTGAATGTCCTAAATATGTTCCTTATATGTATGATGATTTGCTGGTATGATTTGGGAGTCTTTGAAGTATGTTTGAGTGTGTTAGTGGTTGAAAAACCAGCAAAAGCTGCTGTTTCTGGGCAGGTCGTATCGAAACTTAGGTTTAATATGTAGTCCCTCTAATTTACCAAAATTACAATTTGGTCCCTAATCTTGTATAAAGTGCAATTGAGTCCTTAAATGTTATCCGATTGTTGTGCCTTTCTCATTCATGATTCGTGAGTACTCACTTAGGTTTAATATGTATTTAGACAAGATTAAATAAAAAAAAGGGTCGTTAATCAAGGTTGACTTTCGGGTTGACTTTGGTTTTCCCCGTGTAATCTTCGTAGTTCGGGTCAAGCGTCTATGTCGGGTTAAAGGAGTTACAGTTTTGAAGTTTAAAAAACACGTTAGGGGCAATCAAAACTTTAGGATTTGCGGATCAATGAGGGGCTACTTTGGGGTCCATTGGAGTACCCAAACTCCACGGTCGAGATACCGACGAGAATACGAGGGTGTGGGAAAGAGGTGTGTTGAGTTGATCGAACACTTGCAAATGTCCAAGAGGGGGGTGAATTGGCAATTAAAATTTTGGTGAAGAGAAAGATTGAAAATAAAAATGACACAAGGGGTTATAGTGGTTCAAGTTCTCCAAATGAACTCTACATCCACTACCTTAGCTCCCACTAAGGATTTTCAAACAATTCACTAATTGAATTCGTCCCCTTTTCTTGGATGAGGAGGAAACCTTACAATTTCGATTAAGCTTTCTACCCAAAGCTTAATCCACTCAAATACAAAGAAAGAATTTGGTAAACTCAAATGTTTCCTCTCAAAGGATAATTGTCTACCCAATTACAATTTCAACAACCCCAAACTCACAATACAATTTGACAAATTGAAATACAATAGAGTTGGGTACAAGAATATGACTTTGAATAGCTCAAGGGTTTGGAATTTTTGCTTTGATGATGCTTGAATGTTCAATAGTTGTTTCTTGGTCAATTGAAGCTTGTTTTTATACCCTTGCATTGATTTATAGCCGTTTGGGTAGTTGGGGTCATCAATAGAGCCGTTGTGGACATTTTTCCCGCATTAAATGCAGCTCTGCAGCCTACCGTATCGGTACTCGGGAAGGGCGTATCGATACCTGCATCAAAGAGGAAAGAGCCGTTGTGCCTGAAAACAGGGCGTATCGATACGCATAGAAGGCGTACCGGTACGGTTTTAAGGGGCGTATCGATACGAAAGGCCGTATCGATACAGCTTTTGCTCACTGGAATCCCAAGCCAAGTTTACATAAAAAGTGTATCGATACGCGTACTAAGCGTATCGGTACGGTATAACGACTCTTTGAAAATTGGGAAACCAACCAACTGACAAGTAATGGTCAAATAATTAAATGCTCAGATTTTCAAAGATATGCTTAGCGTATCGATACGGTTGCAAGGCGTATCGGTACGGTTTCAAGAAACCAGTTGCCCAGATGAATCTCGTATCGATACAGTTGCAAGGTGTATCGGTACGGTATCATGAAAATAGTTGCCAGATGAATATCGTATCGATACGGTTGCAAGGCGTATCGGTACGGTATGGTCATTAAAATTCCAGTGGCAAAATAGGGTATCGATACGCATAGGGGTATCGATACGCCTGGGCGTTTTTGCATACTTAGGCTTGAAAAACATAGGAAAAGACTTAGGAAATTTTGTATGTTTAAGAGCCAGTCTTCAAATATTATTTTGTTCAAAAATACTTGTCAATTTGTAAGACTTTAAAGAGTACTTAAAAATTTATCGTTTTGCAAATTGGTCCTTAGGTTTATGTGTTATATCAAAATCAATTTCGGTTTTACAATCTCCCCCTTTTTGATATAACAAAACCATAAATAAATTTTTAAGTTTTTGAAACTTTGAAAAGCTTTCTCCCCCTTACTTTAAGATAGATTTTCAAAAATAAAATATTTGACTCTATGATCCTTCTCCCCCTTTTTGTTAGATCTAAATAGAATACAAGGATAATAGCAATATAAAGCAACAATAATTCATTAAACTTAAAGCAAGCATAAGAGTTCAAATGCATAAACTTCAAAATAAACATAAAGGTTCAAATGCATAAATATCAAAGCAATCATCATAATCCAAACTTTTAAAATCCTAAAAACATAGAAAAAAGGCATAAACTTCAAATCCTAAAACCAAATTGCAATAATAATAATAAAAGACTCAAAGGCCTAAGATGAGATGCATGATCTACTCGTCCCCTTCGTCATCATTATCGTCCTCGTCATCTTCTTCTTCATCTTCTTGAGAGGGTTGATTCCTTCGGGTTTGATTGATCCAAGCACCATGGATGGCGGTAAGAGAAATATCCATGGAGTTTTGGCGAGCGGCCATGGTGTCTATCTTCTTTTCCATGCCTTGGACACGATCCTCTAAGGATGTGAAACGATTATCCATCGCGGTGAACTTCTCATTGAGGAAGGTCATGAGAGTATCCATGGAGGAGGAATCAAGAGGAGCACGGTGAGAGCTCGAAGAAGCACGAGAGGGATCGACCGGAGCAACGGGCGGAGGGTCTTGAGCATTGCAAACCCAATCATTATTAACATAAGTGAAACCGGAACGAGCTAGGGAACGTTCATCGATAGGTAGGCCAAGGGTTTCGGGAAAATCATGTGAACAATCAATGCCAAGGGAATGAAATAAAAAACTCAAAGTCGTGGAGTAGTAAAAGGATGAGACTTGTTTGGTATGATCGTGTTGAACTAAAAAGACAAGGTCGGCAAACAAGATTTGACACAAATTTGGACGTTTACCTTCTCTAAAACACTTAAGCCAAAAATCATCCGTTTGACGAATAGTTGAATATTTCCCACCCGATGGACGGATAAACCAAGAAATAAGAAGGTGAAGGATACGGTCATGAGCATTTAAAACTTTTGCGGGACCTAAAAAACCCGTACCCAAAGAATGTTCATCATCAATACCAACATCTTCAAAACCAAAGACATTACATAAAACCTTTTGATCAATTTGAAAAGTTTTTCCCATAATAGAAGATTCAATGGCAATGACATTCTCCCTAGGTTCATCATGTATGCATATGGCATTAGAGAAGAATACAATGACTAGGTTCCTATATAGGATAGGAGGAATGCTCAAAAAGGTTAAAAATTTCCATTGCTTAATCAAAGATAGGTATTGAAACTTGAAACAGGCAGAATTTAAAAAAGGGATAGACACAACTCGCTCTTCCCTAAGGTTCATTCCTTGAAAAAGCTTATATCGTTCCCTATCACCATCCTCGGGAAAACTTAATTGGATAATATAAGGAAGATTAGGTGTAGGATTACCCTCGACATCCTCAATAGGATTGGAAGTAGAACGATGACGCTTAGTTCCCTTTTTCGGTGCCATAATCTTGAAAATACATCAAAAAGGATTCGAATATGTATGCAATTAACATCCGATTTGATCCAATAAATTCTAATAATTCAAGGTAATTTGTTAAAAAGAATTTTATTTTAAAGAGATATTCACAAAACAAAAAAAAAACAGTTTTAAAAAAATATCGAATATAAAATATATTCGAATGAAAATTTTTAATTTTTTGAAAAAAATTTGTGAAAAAGGTGAAACCCATCACAATCAAGCAAGGTTTGTACAAAAAATCAGTTGAAACAACAATTAAAAACAAACGAAAATTAAAAAAAAAAAGGAAAAGAGAAATTTTATACCTTGAATCTTAGAATGGATAAAAGAGGGGATGTGAATGCACAAGATTTAATGCCAAAGCTTTGCCTTGATGTGTAGAGTAAAAGCCCTCAAGGAATTTTGAAGATTGATGGTAAAATTTAAAGGATTGAGGGGGTTTATATAGGGTTTCGCGGCTAGGGTTTTGAGTTTTTAAAGAGTTTTAACATATACAGCCCTAAATAGCCTCTCCGTCGAGGCCGTATCGATACGCTATACACGCGTATCGATACCCTTTAACCCTAAGTTTATATTCATCGTTACTACCGTATCGATACGCGGGGACGTATCGGTACGCTTGGCTTTGACTATTTCCCTTGACTTGTACCGTATCGATACGAGGGGTCGTATCGATACTTGTTCATCCTCAAGAATTCCCAGAAATCATACCGTATCGATACGCTTTAGCAGTATCGATACACCTTTACCAGATTGTGCAGATTTGGCAGATTTAAGTGCAAAATTATAATTTGAAACGTCCCTAAATGCATGTACATGTCATATGAACAAGTTTTAATGGCTAAACTTACTATATACTCCCCCTAGCAACATGCATAGAAGCAAAAAGAACAAAATTAACACAAGCATGAATCACAAACAATTTCAAGCAAATTTTGACATTTTGGGACCAAAAAAGTGTCAAGAAAGGCTAGTTAAACCTAACTCTCTCCTAAGGGTCCAAAAACGCTCTTTATCTAAGGGTTTTGTAAATATATCCGCTAATTGGTTCAAGGTGTCAACAAACTCTATAACAACATCATTTTTCAAAACATGATCTCTAATAAAATGATGTCTAATTTCTATGTGTTTAGTTCTAGAGTGTTGGATGGGATTCTTAGTGAGACAAATGGCACTAGTGTTGTCACACCTAAGGGGTATGGTTTCTATTTTAACACCATAATCTAAGAGTTGTTGCTTCATCCAAAGGACTTGAGCACAACAACTCCCTAAGGATATGTACTCCGCTTCGGTGGTAGATAAGGCTACGCTATTTTGTTTCTTAGAGAACCAAGATACGAGCATACTACCTAAGAATTGGCATGTCCCGGAAGTACTTTTCCTATCTATCTTACATCCCCCATAATCCGCATCCGAAAAAGCATGAAGGCTAAAGGAAGAATCCTTAGGATACCAAAGGCCTAAAGTAGGTGTGTCTCTAAGGTATCTAAAAATTCTCTTAATGGCAACTAAGTGTGATTCTCTAGGACTAGCTTGAAACCTAGCACACAAGCAAACACTAAACATAATATACGGTCTACTTGCGGTAAGGTAAAGCAAAAAGCCTATCATGGATCTATAAAGCTTAGAATCAACACACTTACCTCTTTCATCTTTGTCAAGCTTTATGGAAGAACTCATAGGAGTGGCTTGAGGTTTTGCATTCTCCAAGCCAAACTTCTTGAGCATATCATTCACGTACTTAGCATGATTTATGAAGGTGTCATCCTTCCTTTGTTTGATTTGGAGTCCCAAAAAGAATGAGAGCTCCCCCATCATGCTCATCTCGAACTCACCTTGCATTAGCTTAGAAAACTCCTTACAATAACAGTCATTAGTAGAACCAAAAATAATATCATCAACATAAATTTGAACTACTAAGATGTCATTGTTATATCTTTTTATGAAGAGTGTTGTATCCACCTTTCCTTTTTCAAAACCCTTTTCAATTAAGAAATTTGAAAGTCTCTCATACCAAGCTCTAGGAGCTTGTTTTAAACCATAGAGAGCCTTTGTAAGTTTAAACACATGATTTGGAAATTTTGAATCCTCAAAACCCGGTGGTTGTTCAACATACACCTCTTCATTTATAAAACCATTTAAAAAGGCACTTTTCACATCCATTTGAAAAAGCTTGAAATCATGATAACATGCAAATGCAAGTAACATCCTAATAGCTTCCATCCTAGCTACGGGTGCATAGGTCTCATCAAAATCAATTCCCTCTTCTTGTGTATAGCCTTGAGCAACAAGCCTAGCCTTGTTTCTCACTATATTACCACTTTCATCTAACTTATTCCTAAAAACCCATTTTGTTCCTATAGTAGATTGATCAATAGGCCTTTTAACTAATGTCCAAACTTTACTCCTCTCAAATTGATTTAATTCCTCTTGCATGGCCAAAATCCAAAAATCATCTTTTAAAGCTTCTTTAATGTTCTTAGGCTCAATGCATGAAAGAAATGCAACATGATTCATTAATTTGAGAGAGGATCTAGTAGTTACCCCCTTGGATGGATCACCCAAGATTTCACCACCTTTGACATAGTTTAACTCCCTTGGGTAAGACACCTCCCTTTCCTCAAGAGCCAAGTCCTTCAAGGCTTCAAGAGGTGGATCTTATGAATCCTCTTCTTTGGTTGGAATCTCATCCACCTTTGACGTTTGTCCTCCATCAATGGCATCAATGATTCCTACATCATCATCATCACAAGATTCCTTCCTCGGAAGGAGGTTATCATCGAAAACAACATGTATTGACTCTTCAACAACTAGAGTTCTTTTGTTAAATACACGATAGGCTTTAGAGTTTAAAGAATACCCTAAGAAAATAGCTTCATCACTTTTAGCATCAAATTTACCTAAGTTTTCTTTACCATTATTCAAAACAAAACACTTGCAACCAAAAGGATGAAAATAGCTAATGTTAGGCTTCTTAGATTTTAAAATCTCATAAGGTGTTTTCTTCAAAATTGGCCTAATCATTACTCGATTTATAATATAGCAAGCGGTATTTGTGGCTTCCGCCCAAAAATATTTAGGTAAATTATTTTCGCAAAGCATGGTTCTAGCCATTTCTTCTAAAGTTCGATTTTTCCTCTCAACTACCCCATTTTGTTGAGGAGTGCGAGGTGCGGAAAAATTGTGGCTAATCCCATTTTCATTTAAAAACTCATCGAAACCTATATTTTGAAATTCGGTTCCATGATCACTTCTAATGTGAGAAATCTTAAGTTCAAGATCATTTTGAGTTATTTTAGAAAATGTGATGAATTTTTCTAAAGCCTCATCCTTTGTACTTAAGAATAGAACCCAAGTATACCTAGAGTAGTCATCTACAAGCACAAAAGCATATGATTTCCCACCCAAGCTCATTGTTCTAATAAGCCCAAAAATATCCATATGAATCAATTGTAAACATCTACTAGTAGAGACATCATTTATGGATTTAAAAGAACTTCTATGTTGTTTACCCTTTGAACATGCATCACAAATTTTATCATTGGAAAATTTAAGTTTGGGTAAACCTCTAACTAGATTAAGGGAAATTAATTTCTCTAAGACACTCATGCTAGCATGTCCTAATTTTCTATGCCAAAGCCATGAGTCATGTTCATCATGTGCAACTAAGCATGTATGAGATGCATTGATGTCATCTAAATGCACCATGTAAATGTTGCCTATTCTATGTCCTATGAGCATTAGTTGATTTGTTTTAATGTTTACAATTTTGCAACCACTTTTATCAAATAGAACATTAAAACCCTTGTCACACAATTGACTAATACTCAACAAATTATGCTTAAGACCGTTGACGTATAAAACATTTTCAATGAAAATAGAAGAGTGATTACCAATGGAGCCTATTCCTTCAATATGGCCTTTGGAGTTGTCACCAAACGTTACCACTCCACCACTTTTAGGCTTTAGTTCCACAAATCGACTCTTGTCACCGGTCATGTGTCTTGAGCATCCACTATCAAGGCACCAAGAATTTTTGCTTGAAGCTTTACCCTTGTAGCAATGCTCTCCCTACAAACAAAGAAATTAGGCCTTGATTTTTGGTACCCAAATCATTTTGAGTCCATGAGTGTTAGCCTTCAACAATTTTGTTCCCTTAGGAATCCAAGAAGCAATAGCATTTAAATCATTAGAAATAATGAGTTCTTTAGGAACCCAAACACTCCTAACTCTATGACCTCTAGCTTGCTTATTAAAATTTCTTTGTTTAGGTGCAAAAGGTTTTCTTTTTACATATTGGGATTTAGAATGATTTCCTTTTTCAAAATTATTTTTCCCAATAGCAATAGATGTTTTAAGATTATCCACTTCCTTTGTGTGATAATCTTGAAAATCGGAAAGAAGTTTTTCAAGTTCAAGATTTTTAGTTTTAAGATCATTCGAAAGATTAACTAAAAACAAAACCTTCTTTTCCAATTCGGAGTTAGCTTTTGAAAATGTCTCATTTTGAATTTTTAAATCGGAAATTGTTTTCTTGTTTTTCAAAATGGACTCTTTGTATTTTCCTACTAACTCATCATACACTTCTTGCAATTCATCATAAGCATCTTGAAGTTCCTCAATAGAAAAATTGAAATTGGATGAATTAGAGTTTACCTTAGGTTCATCATCGATGGCCATGAGACATAGGTTGGCCACTTCCTCCTCTTCCTCGGAAGACTCATCGTCACTCCAAGTAGCAATTTGTGCTTTGAGCTTGTTCTTCTTCCCAAAGCTTTTCTTTTTCAATTGAGGACACTCGGAACGGATGTGACCCGGTTTCTTGCATTCATAACAAGTAATTTGGTCCTTCTCCTCTTCCTTGCTTTTACTCTTGAAGTCTCCCTTTCTAATGAATTTTCTTCCACGATTTGACTTCATGAACCGAGTAAAACGTTTGGCCAACATAGCCATCTCCTCATCTTCATCCTCACTAGAATCGCTTTCTTGTTGTGAAGCTTTTAGTGCGATTCCCACTTTCTTTTTCTCAACTTCCTTCTTCTCCACTATCTTCTTCTCTTGCTCTCTTCCCTTCCTCATAATCTCATGTGTGAGTAGAGATCCAACAAGAGCATCTAGCTTGAGAGTCTTCAAATCTCTAGCTTCAATAATGGTCGTTCTCTTGCCATCCCATGACTCCGGAAGAGAATACAACAACTTTCTCACTAGCTTGTCTTCGGGAATGATTTCACCGAAACCCTTCAAACCGTTGACAATGACCGAGAACCGATCAAACATCTTGGAGACACTTTCTTCGGGATCCATCTTGAAGTTCTCATAGCTTAGATTGAGTAGCCCAATCTTTGTCTCCTTGACATCACTAGTTCCCTCATATGTTGTCTCGAGGGTGTCCCAAACCTCCTTGGCACTTTCGATTGAAGACACCTTGGAGTAGATATCCGGACCAAGTGCACAAAATATCACATGTAGAGCTTTTTCATTCACTTGCATCCTTCTTCTCTCATCATCCGTCATTTCGGCTTTGATCTTTGGGACGAGCCTTTCTCCATCTCTCTTCATGGGAATGTATGGACCTTCTTCAACTACATCCCACACCATATAGTCGGTAGACTTGATGAAGAGCCTCATCCTATTCTTCCAATAAGGATAGTTATCCCCATTGAAGAATGGTGGCTTGGTGGTGGATTGGGACTCATAGTTGGAGGTGGATGCCATTGCTTGACTTGTTGTTGATCAAACTCTCCAAGAATCGACTCAAGAGGGTTGTAATCCTTCCAATGAGTGTAGCTCCGATACCAATTGTTGAGTTGATCGAACACTTGCAAATGGCCAAGAGGGGGGTGAATTGGCAATTAAAATTTTGGTGAAGAGAAAGATTGAAAATAAAAATGACACAAGGGGTTATAGTGGTTCAAGTTCTCCAAATGAACTCTACATCCACTACCTTAGCTCCCACTAAGGATTTTCAAATAATTCACTAATTGAATTCGTCCCCTTTTCTTGGATGAGGAGGAAACCTTACAATTTCGATTAAGCTTTCTACCCAAAGCTTAATCCACTCAAATACAAAGAAAGAATTTGGTAAACTCAAATGTTTCCTCTCAAAGGATAATTGTCTACCCAATTACAATTTCAACAACCCCAAACTCACAATACAATTTGACAAATTGAAAGACAATAGAGTTGGGTACAAGAATATGACTTTGAATAGCTCAAGGGTTTGGAATTTTTGCTTTGTTGATGCTTGAATGTTCAATAGTTGTTGCTTGGTCAATTGAAGCTTGTTTTTATACCCTTGCATTGATTTCTAGCCGTTTGGGTAGTTGGGATCATCAATAGAGTCGTTGTGGACATTTTTCCCGCATTAAATGCAGCTCTGCAGCCTACCGTATCGGTACTCGGGAAGGGCGTATCGATACCTGCATCAAAGAGGAAAGAGTCGTTGTGCCTGAAAACAGGGCGTATCGATACGCATAGAAGGCGTACCGGTACGGTTTTAAGGGGCGTATTGATACGGTTTTTGCTCACTGGAATCCCAAGCCAAGTTTACATAAAAAGTGTATCGATACGCGTACTAAGCGTATCAGTACGGTATAACGACTCTTTGAAAATTGGGAAACCAACCAACTGACAAGTAACGGTCAAATAATTAAATGCTCAGATTTTCAAAGATATGCTTAGCGTATCGATACGGTTGCAAGGTGTATCGGTACGGTTTCAAGAAACCAGTTGCCCAGATGAATCTCGTATCGATACGGTTGCAAGGCGTATCGGTACGGTATCATGAAAACAGTTGCCAGATGAATATCGTATCGATACGGTTGCAAGGCGTATCGGTACGGTATGGTCATTAAAATTCCAGTGGCAAAATAGGGTATCGATACGCATAGGGGTATCGATACGCCTGGGCGTTTTTGCATACTTAGGCTTGAAAAACATAGGAAAAGACTTAGGAAATTTTGTATGTTTAAGAGTCAGTCTTCAAATATTATTTTGTTCAAAAATACTTGTCAACTTGTGAGACTTTAAAGAGTACTTAAAAATTTATCGTTTTGCAAATTGGTCCTTAGGTTTATGTGTTATATCAAAATCAATTTCGGTTTTACAAGGTGAGACAAAATTCAATCAAAATTAAGATGATGTTTTAAATTGATGAATTTTGAACTGAAACTGTGATTATACCAAGCCACATTATCATCCCCATTAGTTTTTAACAACCGGGTACTAAAACATAACGTTAGGTATCATTTTGTAAAAAATAATAGTTCGTGTACTAAAACAATAACACGAACATAATTGAATTACTAAATATATAGTTTTAACTAATATTTATATGGGGCCATTGTTTCAGAGTTGGTCAGCACATGCAACCTCCACAAGCATGTAACCAAAAAATAGGATATATGAGATATGCTTATCTCTCTCTCTCTCGTAATCAATCACCACCAAAATTTATTAACCACAATCTTGGCTTTCTTTGTCTTTACTCCACAAACCCAGAATATCGAAAAGGAAATTCCGAAAATGAGTGAAGTTGCTGTTTCAGGTTTTGTTGCCTCATTTCAACACAATAATTTCGTTTCTAGAGCTGAGAATTTCAGATATGGAAGATGGCAAGTGAAGCTCAAACCCGAATTCCAATGCCATGCAAATACCAAGTCGAAAGCACACAAATATTTGGTCAGAAACGAGTTGGCTGCTACATATTCTGCAAGAATTTCCACTGATATTCCTCTATATGAGATTCCCGGGGTAACCCCATTAACTGATTTTTTTTTCTTTTAATGAAATGGGTATTAATTGATTGCTGTTGGTGAATGTGAGTTGTGGTTGATTTCTTGAACAGGCTTTGTTCGATGAGTATTTGGAGGATAAACCCAGAATTTTTAAGGCAATGTTTCCTGACTCTAATAGAAGTCATCAACTTAATCAGGTTCTGGGCTTTCTTCTTTCCTACTTCTTTCATTTCCATTTCTCTTTGGTACAGATTTCAAGCAATATTTTGTTGAAATGGTTGCTTATTTAGTTAAACTGTGATACAGCAAAGATGTCTGTTTCTTTTTCAAAATGGTTCATTTTATTTGTGCGTTTTTCACATTGAGGAATAAGCTATTTGACTGCAACTATTAATTTTTCTTGAACCTATATATATGAAAAAACTTTGAAAAAGTAGAAAATACTCATACCTCATCCGGCACTTATACCCGAGCGGGAATGAGGGTTCATTTACTTTTTCATGTTTCCTGGTCTTGTTTGCCATGGTGGCGGGAGGATGCAAGTTCATTTGTTTAGAATCCGTGTTTTATCGAAGGGTCAAGATCTATTACTATTTTCTAATTCAGGGAAGTGATGGGGAGAAGACTATAGAGGTATAGAACTCATAATGTTAATAGAAATGAAGAAAATCTATATAGATAACTTGAGTCAATGTTTTGGTAGTAACTGACATCTTATTCAAAGCCTTGATAACATTTTGCTTCAATGATCAACAAGAAGTAAAATTCACATGTTCTTGGAGCTAATATGTTTGTTTAAACTAGGCAAGTGCTTAATTTGAAAGTGACTTAGCTTTAGTTGACTGTGAAAAACACGGCTAAAGTGGCCATTAAAAATTGTCATATATCAGGGCTGCAAGAATGGAATGGAAAACGCATGATTTCTAAGAAATTTTGACCATAGATGCTAAACAGGGTTAGCATGTAGATGCTGCATTTACATTATTTCCCAGTTCAAGCTTGGGTTTTGGAGGTTCATTGCTTGCTTAAATACGGAATGGACGTCTTTGCAGATTCTGTCCCAAGAATAACCCAATATTCGACCAGGGCTTTTTCTCACATGTAGTTGTGATTGTTAAACTTGTGCAGGATGAATGGAGAATTCAGATGTTACCTCTGCAGTTATTGGTTCTAACCGTCTGGCCGGTAGTGGACTTGAGGTTGAGATGCAAATCAGGAGGTACGGATTACCCACCAGAAGTCCCTCGTGATATCACCAAAGTTCTCGAGCTTGACATTGTAAGCAGCAAAAGAAAAACAATAGAATTAACAAAGCTTTCCGCATTGCACCGATTTTTTTTTAAAAAGTAAATCATTCCTCTTATATGATCCAAAGCTCTCATCTTGCAGACAAGATGGGAACTCCAAGGGCTTAAAAATGTTGTTGATCCATCTCATTTCACACTCGACGTAAAAGGAACGTTATACCCTGATAGAAGAAGTAGAACCCGGCTCAGGGGTCATTTAGAGATGCACGTAGAATTTGTGCTTCCTCCTGCACTCGCATTGATTCCCGAAAATGTTCGGAACAGCCTTGGAAATGGGGTCAGAACATCAAAATTCCCTTGGTGTACCATATTGTTTCATAGATATCAGTATTCCTGGAATTCAATATATTGTGCATGATCTAACTAACTATTCCAGAAGTTGTTGTATTGAGTGCTGACAGGTGATGACAAGGTTGGTAGAGAGCATGAAGCAGAAAGTAGATGGTAGCTTGCTTGCGGATTATAGCAAATTCAAGAGGGAAAGATCCAATAAACGTGTATAGGCAGGCAGGGTTTGCGACATCTTCATGGAACTTGAACACTGTTGCATTGCCATTTTAAGATGACAAAGTAGGACTGGGAAAATGTTGTATCATCCGATTTAACGTTCTTTGGCTGCTCCAAAGTTCCAAATACAGTTTGGAAAAAGGGTATCATTTGTTTTCCTTTCTGAATTGTTTTTATTGATAGGGACAGAAAATGGAGATATGAGAGGAACGAACCCACATCCCCTGTTTTTCCTTCTTCCAAGATTAATATAATTCTTTGTCTAATTACTGTTAAATATTGGTATTTTATTTTAATCCAAATATTTGGCAAAATATATTCATGATCACCAGAAATCACAAGAACATGATCCCTCCTTAAAACAATGAAACCGCATCCACGGATCACAGATCTTTGAAACAATCCTAACGGCATATTCGTAGGGTCTTGAGGCTTTGTGCTTAAAAGTCCATGCCAAATTGGCCCCATCTGAAGCTGGATTCGGATTGCAATCTTTGAATCATATCATCTAACGTTATATAAATTTCCCAGGTTTTTATCACCTGCACTAAACTGATGAAGTTGGCCATCCACATGGACACAACTCGTTCCAGGCATTTTCCTAATTCCTTTAGTTTTAACAACTTTCCGAAGAGCATACCCTGCGGATACTTGCATATTTGAAAGCGAGGATCCATCCGAATCAGCAGAATTCCAAATCCATCCAAGGAAAACAGAAATTTTAAAACACTCACAGTCAGGAAAAATGAAAATGCAACGCCTTTTGAATTATTGGCACTCAAAATGGGCAAAATAAAAATACGTCTCACAGAAGAAACCCACAAACCAAGAGGAAGATACAATTAATTGACTATTTAACAAGTTTGAAGTACAGAACAAGGGCGATACCAATGACAAGGACCACAATAATGACGCCAATGATCCACTTGTTCCTGCTCATCCTCCTTGACATAGCTGTCAAAATTCTTTTGCTCTTGCCAATGTTATCATCTACTCCATGAAGCTGCAATTGAAAGGGAAACACAACTTCAAATAGATGGCCGAAAAGGTTTTAAATTTTGAAGTCGCACTACCATATAAGCCTTTGACATAGCATGTTCATGCAAATGGAAAGGTTTGCAATTAACCATTATATCTTAATATGCGAAAATTTGAAGTCCGACTATCGTATAAGCCTTTAGTAGAGCGAGCTTTAATCAAATTACAACCAAGATAAGAGAAAAAGTAAAGTAAAAAAAGAGCATAGGTACTGTGTTATTGGCATGTAAGAGAGCCTGTCGTTGTGAATGCAAATCCTGAAGAATTGAAACCCCAAGCTCTTCGGTTTCTATCATGGTTCTTCTGCTATCCTTAATTCTGCCACTGCTCTGATTCAAGCGCTCTGTGGTAGTCATTAATCTCGATCTTTGATCAGCTGAGGCCTATCATATAGTCACATATTATATAAATAATCAGAAGTTAATTGGAAGTAAAGTAGACCGGTGATAAAACTACAACGTTTTAAAAGGCAGGCAGAAGAACCAAAACATACTGTGAGCGCATCAGCCATTCCAGGCTCCAACAACTCATCTCGAGCAGCTGCATTCAAATTACCAGATGCAATTCTCTTAACTTCACTTTTCACATTGTTAAGATCTGATTTATATTCCCTTAACTTAGCAAGAAGTACAGCTTTAACATTTGGCTGCAAACTTCTAGCCTCAAGGTCCATCTTCCGAATCTGAAAAAAGAAGATAGCAACATCAATTTCAAAACCCAAAACAACAAAAAAAATTAAAAATGATTAATTAAAACAGGCAATGAACCAGGTACCAGAGCTTCTGCATCTTCCAATCCAGCTCTTATATCAGAAAGTTTTTGTTTCTTCTGCTCTGCACATCAGAAAAACAATTAAGAAATTTGAAGAACAATTGGCTCATTATAGAGGATGTTGCTTGAACAAATAGAAAACTTTCTTACCGAACACATCTAATTAATTAACAAATTCACAATTCAAAGAGAAGATGCAAAGTTGACAACAATCGTTTTTCCTTAAAATTGAGTAAAGAATTGGAACTCCTGTTCCCAAGTAGAGATGCATTTGATCGTTTTGTTTCCCTTGAATTGGGTACTCTAAACCTAAGTTGATTGGACTCAGACTTGAATGAGTGATATGGGTATGTATCCGACACGAGTATACTTGATTTAATCCAAAATTTTCCATATATTTGGAGGGTCATATCCTTGTACCTATGTCCAGATATGTGCTACTTAAAGAAAAATGAAGACTCGGATGAATATTGCACTAAGCCATTGTTAAATTGTTTACACTTTACAAACCTAACCTTTATCAATTAACAGAAATTCACAATTTTGGATCAGTTTCTTTGCGGATGAATATTTTTGTGAAAGAAAAATATCAATCCTAATTTGTCATCAGAGCATCAAAGAAGAGAATAACATAAGGATCCTAACGCAATATTAGAAATAAAAGAACCGATCAAACAAATTAACGATATATAAACAATGATTTGAATTGTAACCTCCAGCAAGAGCACCAGCAGCCGTACACTTTCTGGAAAGATTCGCTGATAGCTCACAATACTGCCGTTCATATCCTTCGAAAACTTCACTCATCTTTTAATTTCCTTTTTTACAAAAGAAAATCTAACTGAAAAATAGTAAAATTAAAATGAAAAAATAGCTAAATCATTGATCCAAAAAACGAAAAAAAAATAGGGAGAGTAAGGGAAAACCTGAGATGAAGATGATCGATGCTCAACAGTGGCCTTCGAAAATTCTCCTTTACCTTTTACGTCAAAGGCCTTCGAGACGACACCGCTTTGGGTCTTTTATGGTTATCGTTTGCTTTTCCGTATTTGGGGGGGGGGGTGTGATAAAGACACGCTGATAGTGGGACTACTTTTAAGAGTTTCGAAGTCTGTGGCTGACACGTGTATAAGCTTGTGGTCATTATGGAGCTCAGTTCTAGTTTTCTGAACAACTGCAGTACGATTAGTGTTTGCACTAACAAGAGAGAGGGCATTTTTATACAAATAATAATATTCTAGTAATTAATTAGAAAAATGACTATCTTTCTGCCCACGTAGGAACAACTCGCGTTCTACAAAAAAAATATTTTCTGAACTCGTTTTTTGTAAGAAAAATGAGTTCAGTTCTATCTGGACGAACTTTTTAGATAGGCCCATATAATATTCGAGAAAAACGTGAGTTCTGCGAGAAATTGAATCACCAAATCGAATTTATCATTGGATATAACTCTTATCCATATCGAACTCGCTTCCCACACATAGCTAGATGAATGAATTTCAAGAGATAACTACATGGGTTGATAGGCATGTTCGAGGGGATTTTTTGGGATGTTAATCGGATTTTTTAGTATTTTTTAAGATTCGAGGCGTAGTATTGGAACTTACCTTTCAATTGAGGTTGGTATTGGAAAATACAAGGAATTATAAACGGGGTAAAAACGCGTTGAAAATGATTCCAAACCTTGGTTTTGTGCATTAAGAACAGGCCAAAATGGGTTGATAGATATGTCTGAGGGAATTTTTCGGGATGTTAATCGCAAAATTATCGTATTTTTTTAAGCTTCGAGGCGTATTATTGAAACTTATCTTTCAGTTGAGGCTGATATTGACACATACAAGGCAGTATAAACGAGTAAAAATCGCGTTAAAAATGGTTCCAAACCTTTGTTTTGTTCACGAAGAACAAGCCAAAATGGGTTGATAGTCATGTTTGAGAGAATTTTTCAGGATGTTAATTACAAAATTATCTTATTTTTTAAGTTTCGAGGCGTAGTACTGAAACTTATCTTTCAGTTGAGGCTGATATTAGCACATACAAGTCATTATAAATGGGGTAAAAATCGCGTTGAAAATAGTTCCAAACCTTAGGAATTGAAGCATAACGAAGATATTTTGTTAATTACAAATATAGTAGTACACTGAAAAGTACAATTATTAGATGCGAGGGACTGATCGATGAGGACATTTGCTCTTGTTGTGTCTGAGATTCCTACATCTACTACATCGTTTCAGTTGTTTGGTTCTTTCTCGATGTTCAACCATATCCTCTGCGCAATAAACCCGCATTGAACGTGGACGACCTTTGGGCTCGCGTCGTAATGCAGGATCTGGCTGTATTTGGGGTTCATCGTCAACTACATCTTGATCATGTTCATTTCCAATGGGAGAAAACTCATATTGATAAACCTTGAATACAATTTCAAGTAAGTATACCGGATCAACGAATGTCATGTAATGAATCTGTATAAAAAACAAGCAATAATGGCATGCGCACATGGGTATTTGAATGTTTGGAAGACCCCGTAGTCACAAGTTATTCGTTGTAGATTAACCATGTATGTGTTGTGCTCTATTCCTTCTGATAACCTTGTAAAAAGTATACATTTCATGTCTTTTTTACTTAGGTTATTGTTTGGTTTCAAGCTCATTTCATTGCATTTAGTTCATATAATTGCATGTAGTGGTGTTTGCTTGGTTTATTTTATATATTTATGAAATTGGTGATGCAAGAGGAAGGTTTATTTTGGTGTGGTGATGTGCAGGGCAGTTAAGGAGCATTGCAGGGCAAAGGCATTATGGTGCAGCATTTTGGACGACATTCTGAGCGCACAAGAAGACAAAAGATGAAGATATTGTGCAACCCCACACGTGATTCCACCAGCTAGCTGTGCCACACATGTGAAAGGAATATTCCCTAGGGCACACAAAGAATTAAGGGCACAAAACCCTAGGAGTCCCCACTATATAAAGGACAAGACACCCATATTAAAGGGGGAGCTAGAAAAAAGGTGTTTTGTGAGCTAAGAGAGAGAGAGAGAGAGAGAGAAAGAAGAGAAAAGATGGTCGCTTTTCTTCTTCCTCAACTTGGTGTCCTCCATTGTTGAAGCCCCAAAGGGTTGATCTTGCTGGCCTTTGAGAGAAGCAGCAAGCTTAGGGTGGTTCACAGCAGTCCAAGGCGGCTCGGGAATTTCTTTTACTCTTAGTTGATCTTTGCTCTTGCATTTTTCTTTATCTTGAATGAGTTGTTTTAAATGAATGAATATGGATGTTTGCCCAGCCATGAACTAACTTTTAGTGGCTTGGGTTTGTTTTGGATGATTATGTTTTAGTTTTTAATGGATGTTTATGCATTTTCCAGTCTCTACATGCTTTGTTCATTGTTTTATTGCCTTAAGTTTGTAAGAGCTTTTGAGAGTTGGCATTTACTTTGGTGTTTGATAGCTTAATATTCGAGAGAGTTAAGCTTAGATCTACATGGACAATGGGGTTTGTAACCCCCTCGACCCGGCCTAGCCGATAGACCGAACCAAACAGGTCACACGGGAAATATTGAAGTAAACCGGGAAGATTTACTTCAATAACAACCCTATTTTTTTATTTTTATCTTATCTAGATGCAAATTAGGATCCTATGTATTTAACATTGTAGCGGAACATTTGTATCTCGAACAAACATCAATTGCTTTCAAATACGGCTTTAGGGACCAATTTGTAATTTTTGAGATTTATGGGGACTTTGTGTTACCATCCTTTAAATAGTCACATTACATGCATCTCAGTCACATTTTAGCTCAAAATAATCATTCATGCTCATTTAATTGCATCCACAACATTTAAGGACCAAAACGTATAGAAACAGAACATTAGAATATTCCATCAACTAACATAACATCCAGATGTTTCGGTACAAGTTGGCCCTGTATCGAAACAGGTGTATCGAAATAGTACTTCACGGTTCGGAACACGGGCTTGTATCGAAAAACCCTTGAGGTGTTTCGAAGCTGCGGTTTCCAATAGCAAAACGTACCGGAACAGACCTCCCATGTTTCGAAACCCTTAGGCCATTTCAAGCTCACTATTTCGGTACAAGCTCGAGCGTACCGAAGCACCTGGGCCTGTAATGACAGTTTTTGCTGGTATTTCACACTTAAATCCTTCCTAAATCAACCCAACATGCATACATTGTAACCAAACATCAATCCTCAAACATTTGTAGCATATTCATCATCAAATCATGGCAAAATGTATCAATGGTAAACTGTAGGCATGCAACCTAACAAATAAGCCACTCAAGAGTCAAAACTCAAACCAAAGCTGAAACCAACATATAAAGGCCTTTTACAAGCTAAAAACCAGCAAGAAAACATGCTCAAATAGTAAGTTTCAACACATCTCCCAAATAAACCATGGATCCCCCATTGCCCTTATTACTTTAGACTAAAATGAAACATGCATTCAATCGAAGTCTTTCACCGATCCCTTGCAAGTGCTGCCTCCAAAGCTTTAGTGGTCTGCATTGATGGACAAAAAGAGCGTAAGCACAATAGGCTTAGTGAGGAAAGCTCAAAACCAAAACAACATCAATGCCTTAAAACCAGTTTCCAAAACCTCATTGAAATCTCATTTCAATGAACATAAGCATCATTTAAAATCCATCATGCCATCCAAAACCCATGCACTTTTCTCATTCAAAATCAGCATAAAAACCTCACGCAACATGTGTTAACAAACCAACAACAAATCTCATTTGCTAAACTCAATTTAATCCACACATGCTAAGCTTAAAGAGTAAAACATGCATATTCAATATTATACAACATAACACATTTCAAATTACATCAATACTCATATTGGCTCACAAGTGATTAGCAACAAGATCATTTCTCAAAAACCACATCGGATACACGAATTACCAAGTGTTGTCCCAAACACTTCATACACTCTACCGGCATCTCAAGGCTCACACACAGGAGCTACCCTCCATCGTTGTGACACCCGTGGTGGAGTATTCAGTACAATCACAACCCCTCAACACCACTCATCGATAGATGTATAGCCCACTAACAAGAGACGGGACACTATTAAAGGTTCACACATGGGAGCTATCCTCCACCGTTGTGACACCTTAAACATTCCTCGATCGTTAGGGTACTTGGATGGAGTATTCGGTACAATCTCAACCCCTCAAAATCCAAGGCTACTTGTTTACAGTGCACTCAATCCTATAGCCGGCTAGCTATATTTGATAGCATTTTTAAAACTATTTTCATAACATCACTTGCCAATATGATCCACATTCCATCACATTTTCACTATTTTCAAAGCATCAATAATCAACCTCATTTACAAGCATCAAATCATGCTTAAAATCACAATTATAAACATATATTTACAAGATCACTTACCATATGCATCCTTCATCATTATATCATCAAAAACAACAATTCATTTACCTAAAATCATGCTTTAACAATGACAATATGCATTTTAAAACAAGTGCATCAACAAACTCATAAAAGCACAATCCGAGGGAGAAAATCACTTTACTTACTTCCAAACTTAGTAAAGCGTTTCAAGCTTACACTAAGTTCCCAAAACCACCTTTTAAGCGTTTCAAAGCTGGAAATATCATTTCCACTCACCGACACGCGAAACCTCAATCGCCGAAGCAAAAATCAAGCGTCCAAAGTCCTCGTAACTTTGCCAAATGCTTCCGAAGAATCCTCCCCTATTTATACCACACAAGAACAGAGGATTAATGCATCTCAATGCATTAAAACCACCAACAATCACTAAAAACCCACAGCTCTGCCCAAAGGCACTTAAAAGCCTATCTGAAACAACCAAAAGCTCAATTGATCTTACACAAAACTTAATCCAGCCATAAACCATCACTTCCATTCACTTTTAGCCATCAATCAACATCCAAAAACACCTCGATTACATCTAATAACTCCCAGCAACACCATATTCACATTTCCAAGTCAAAACCCCATAACTAACAACCTAAACTTTTTGAGATCCAACCTAATCCGGGATTATTATGATTAAGATTTTACTTTAACATCATTTAACATCCAAAACAACTTCAAAATCATTCTCAAATCAATCAAAATAGTGCCCAAACAAAAATCATGGAAAATCACCAAAATAAAAGCCATTTTTAGCCAATTTTCCATTAATCAACTATAAAACAAAGTTATTAAACATATTTAGGAGGGACAAGACTTTGGAATTTCGTTAAAGAACCTTGATTAGAGGATTTGAATGAAATCTTACCTCTAACCTTGCCTTTTCTCCTCAAATGAAAAGATTTTGATGAAATCTTCAAGTAAACTCAATGATAAATGATAGGAGAATCAAAGAACTCTTTTGCTATTCAAAAAGGATTAGAAAAGATGGAAATCTCTCTGATTTTTAGAAAAAGGAAAGAATGTTTGGCTGAGTGCAAAAATGAGAGAAGTTAGTTATGTAAATTCTTCTTTTGTTTAATTAAAATTCCCTTTTAATTTGAAACCCCTTTTAAAATCTTTTTTATAGAATAATTAAAATGGTAAATTTGAGGGAAAAAGTCCACAAAAAGATATAAGCTCCCTAAAGATTGTAAGTCTTGTCCTCTTTTTAATTTAGTCCTTAAAAACCAACTTTACATTCTTTACAAAATGGCCACTTTTCGAAATCTTGACTTTCGAAGACTCGTTTTCTAAAATTAATTTTACCAACCTTCAATATATATTTTTAAAAGATTTTAACAATTTTCTCATAATTTTATCCCATCTCAGACTACGTTTTCCCTGAACCGCTTCTAAAGGCTCGGATATCTAATTCTAGGTTCGACTAACCCAAATCGATGCTTAAAACATCTAGGCCCGAAACCGCGGTGTTACAGGGTTTAATGTTGAGAGGCAGAACCCTAACTCACCTTAGAGATACGAATAGAGTTTCAATGACTAAAAGGAGTAGAACTTTATCGATAAGTAGCTTGCTAGGGTTCACGCTGAGAGGTATTGTCGTAGCATTCTGGCTGTCATGTTCCTTGCTAGAGATAGTTTAGGAGCACCTTAGTAAACTCTATCGATCATAGTATAAGTTGGAAAGTATTAGACATTCATAAGATCTAAACAAAGGAATCCTTAATAAACCCATCCTGTCATCTCATTTGAGAGTTTCACACACGTGCGAGGATGTGCTAAGCCTTATTATTCAACCCTTGTTTTTATTACTGTTTTTGCTACAACATTTTCCTTCACCTGCTCATATCAACTCTCATTTACATTTTAGTCTTTGTTTTGTGTTCTTGAACTTGACTTAATTTACCTCGAATCCCTGTGGAGACGATCTTAATTATCACTGTTTTTTTGAGGGAGAAGCTTAAAGCTTAAATTCATTAACAGCCGAAAATGGCATCATCAATCAAAATGTTTACAATACAATTCGGTACCTCAAACGAGAAATTAAAAGGTTCCTTACAAGCAAAAATCCATTGAGCTAGTCCATGGGCAACTTTGTTAGCATCTCTACTCGAATATGCAATGGAAAAACCAGGATTACAAGCTAAAATCTGCTTAGCTTCTTCAAGGACTGTGGACACAATGGATCTGTCTGGTTTGTTGGAGAGCAGCCTGTTGATGACACTAAGGCAGTCACCTTCAATCATCACACTTTACCATCCATTTGCTACTGCCATCATTAGACCCTCATTAAGGGCCAATGCTTCCACCATCTCAGCTGTGAATGTGCCCGAGAGAACACGAGCATAGCCATCCAGCATCAGCCCATAATGATCCCTTGCCACAACGCCAATGGAAGCAGCACCTGAGCTAGGAACATATGCACCATCAACATTGATCTTGAAGGAAGCTCAAGGGGCATTTCCATAACTTAGACCTGTTGCAAACAAATTGGTCCATGGTGAAGTCATTTGCAGCTAAGAAATCAGATAAAAGCAATTGCACATAGTCAATAACCACTCTAATTGGAAGCATGAATGATTTATCGACAAAGGTATTTCTCCTATTCCATAAGTTCCAGAGTAACACTGCCAAGAAGGTAAATTGGTCATGGTCCAAATTTGCTAAACAAGCCTCAAGCCATTGTTTACAGTTCACAACAAGATCCATAAGGATACAGGATCTAAGGCCACACAAATCAAAGGCTTCCAGAACTTTTGGGCAATCTCTACATGCATGTAATAGGGACTCAGATGACAGAGAGCGCATAGGACACAAACCAATGCCTAAAACATCCATAATTAATTTTACCAACCTTGAATATATGTTTTTAAAAGATGTTAACAATTTTCTCATAATTTCATCCCATCCCAGACTATGTTTACCCTGAACCGCTTCTAAAGGCTCGAATCTCTAATTCTAGGTTCGACTAACCCAAAACGATGCCTAAAACATCTAGGCCGGAAACCGCGGTGTTACAGGGTTTAATGCTGAGAGGCAGAACCCTAACTCACCTTAGAAATATGGATAAAGTTTTAACGACTAAAAGGAGCAGAACTTTATCGAAAAGTAGCTAGCTAGGGTTCACGCTGAGAGGTATTACCGTAGCATTCTGGTTGTCAGGTTCCTTGCTAGAGATAATTTAGGAGCACCTTAGTAAACTTTGTCGAGCATAGTATAAGTTAGAAAGTGTTAGAAATTCATAAGATCTAAACATAGGAATCCTTAATAAACCCAACCTGTCATCCCATTTGAGAGTTTCACACATGTGCGAGGACGTGCAAAGCCTTATTATTCAACTCCCGTTTTTATTACTATTTTTGCTACAACATTTTCCTTCACTGCTCATATAAACTCTTTCATTTACATTTTAGTCTTTGTTTTGTGTTCTTGAACTTGACTTAATTTACCTTGAATCCCTGTGGAGACGATCTTACTTATCACTATTATTACTTGTTGGCTAAAGGGTCACTTTTGCCCTTGTAGTAGACCTGATTTATTAATTTTCCTCTTATGGTATTTTCGCATCAATTTGGCCCCTAAAGTAGACCCAATTTATCACCGTTTGTCCTTTGGCTGACAGAAGCCAACGTTGACCGTTAAGGTGGTGACGTGGCAGTTTACGATGACATGGCAGATGGTAAAATTGATTTTTAGTCTGCGAAAATCAGAAAATAGGTTTGGGGGTCGGTTACGTGTGGGGAAGGGTTAGCACCCCCACGACGCCTAAAATTGGTACCTAATTGGTTTTAAAATCGTTTTCAAAACTAGAATTTGCAAGTTCAAAAGGTTCGACTTTACTTGTCCATTTAATGAATATTAGGCTATTTTAATGGCCTTATCGCTCGGGAGATGAACTTTAATCACCGCCAACATTTCTGGCGCTAAACAGTCGTTCCCGTTTGATAATACACCGCATTGAATTATTTTCACTTTTCAAGCAACAGAGAAATTTAGTGCGTTGAGAATTTTATGTTTATTCTAAGTTCGATAATTTAAAAATCCTAAAATACGTCTAAGTCTTTTATTCCTAATTTAAAGTTTAAATATGCTTAAGTGTATTTTATTTCTTTGTGAAGAATATTTTTCAACAAACATGTCTCTATCTAAGCTTTAGAACCTAATCCTTAGTTTTAACCTATTTCTAAAACAAGCAAGCAACCTTTTATTCCTTTGAGTTTTTTTTTTTCTTTTTATTATTTCTTAAAAAAACCTTTTATTTCTTTTTATTTTTTTTTATTTTTAGAAGCCAAGACCCTTTTTACATATTTTACCTTTTTTTCATTTTTATGTTTCTTAAACCTTTTTTATATTTTTTTCTTTTCAAAAAAAATCCCTTTTAAAACTTCTATTTTTTATTTTTTTCATTTTTAAGCTTTTCTTTTAAAATATCTTTTTTAAAAATAAACTATATTTTTTTAGAAGATTTCCTTTTAAGCTTTTTTCTAAATTTTATTTTCTTCTAAAACCTTAAACTTTTTTTTTTAACTCTTTTTGTTTTCTTGAGGAAAAAAATAAACTTGTATTACTTATTTTTTCTATAAAAAAAACATCCTATTTATTTTTTCCTTTTTAAAATCACTTAACCCATTTATTATTAATACTAAATTCAAGAAAAACTTTTTTATATTTTTATTAAAATCAAGCCCCTTTATTATTGTCACCCATACATTATTGTTTTTCCTAATTAATCCCTAACTTTTAGTTTTTTTTAATTAAACCACATTTACTCATTTAATTCTTGCATTTTAATTTAAATATTTTCAAAAATTTGTTTCTACATTTCTAAAGATCAAAATAATCCTAACAACATTCTTTAAGCATGAAATTTTTTTAAAGATCAACCCAAAATTAAAACGAAAATTTAAAATGAAAACATTACCAGAATCGTGAAACGATTTTCCGACATCCAGAACACAACCTAAAATCCACAAAAACACAAGCACAAACACAAAAATTTAACCAAGAACAAGTATAAAAAAATCTAAATAAAAAATCGAAAGGAAAGATAGAAATTTTACCGAAACGACGAACGAAGAACTCGAATATAAACTTCTCGAAACGCTCCTAATTGCCTCCAGAAAATTGCCTCCAAACTCGAACCTCAACTCCAAAATTTCCAGCAAACTCTTGAAAAATATAGAGAATTTTTCAGATTTTTTCTAAGCCTTTTTTCTTTTTTTCTTTTTTCCAAGTGTATTTTTCTCTTCAATTTGGTGTGTTGAACAATGGAAAGGATGAGGTTTTTATACACAACTTGAGCTTGCAAATCAAGAAAATATATGCGTTTAGTCCCCAAATTGGCGCCAAAATCAGACCAAGAACTTGATTCTCGATAAAACCCCTCAATCCTTATCTGATTTGGTTCAATATCGAAGTTGAACTTTCCCCTTGATTCGAGCCTAGGGTTTGTCCTCTTGTCTCGATTTTTTGAAGATTCTGGCGAGCACAAGCGGCGGCGACGAGCGTTGTTGGTGGCGTTAGGTAGCCGACGGCGAGGCAGACCGGTCGGTACCAACGGCGACGACAGTCGTGGCTGGTAGACGCTGGCCGACCACCTTGAATCGTTCGATAGAGGGTTTGTTGGGGAACCAGCCCGCGCGCGTGCGGCTCACGCGCTGGCGCGTGACGCGCGCTGGTTCCTCCTCTTTCCTTTTTCATTATTTTCTTTCTTTTTTTGGCTATTTTTTTTGCTATTTTTTACGCATTTATTTTTTTTATTTCCTTTTTCCTACAACATTTATTTTCCACCTTCATTATTAAAATTGTTTTTCTTTCTTCTTTTTTTTTTCTTTTTAAAAGATGGGCTTGTATTTTTTTAAATGGGCTTTATTCTTTTTTTCTTTTGAAATGGGCTTCAAAATGAGTTTTTAAAAGTGAGTTTTTGTTGTATTTTTTATTTAGTTTAGAAAAGGTGGGCCTTTTATTATTTTAAAGGAAAAAAAGATTTTTATTTTTTATTTTTTCTAGATTATTTAAAATTAAGGTGAAAATTTAGTGACAACAAACATACATATAATATATAAGGATTTTAGAAATTATTTCCACATTTTAAGAACACTTGAGGGCAGTTTTCCCTGAACTCACCCCAAACTACCTGAACTCCAAAAACAGATTCGGTCAACTCTAATACCATCATCAAAACTCCTAAACTCAAAATCGTGGCGTTACAATATTTTTCATTGTTTTCAATTGAGTTCGAAAGATCGATTGTAAGCTATCTATTTGTTTGGCATTGAGAGAGTCAAACTCACGAAAGAAGTAAGCGCGATCTCATCAATACCATGTGTTGATCAATCCAGCCTAGACATAGGTTAGGGTTTAAGGCGGCTAAAAGAGGACGAACCAAAGGTTGTTGTTCATTGAAAGATTCACGCCGATGGGTATTTTCTGCAGCGGGCATCAATAGTATTCTAACTTAGACATAAGCTGAATCATTATCGAAGTGTTCTGCCGAGCCTTGAAGGTCTGTCGAGTTTATCGCCGAGCCAATCGTCCGTTCCACCTACCGAGGCAGCGAAAGCGTCGAAGCATCAATCTTCCATCTTCCGTCGAGGCAACAAAGTCTGGCAGCGCAATACAACTTAACCTATTCAATGCAGTTTCACACTACGGAGCAGCATAACCTGACTCATTCCATCAATCTGATCTTTTCTCTTAATTACTTGTGTTTATTTATTTTTCCTTTAACGAACTGAAACTTACTTGTGCATTTAAATATTCTTTTTGCATGAATTTATATTCGAGTTAGTTGTCCAATTTTCGTGGGAGACGATATCTTTTATATTACAACTTGACAAGAGTGTGCACTTGCGCTCATATTTAGAGAACACTTAATCGCTCTAAAAATATAAATTAATAATAGACACAGATTGAATTGTTTCAGATTTATTGTAGCCTTCTAGGTATTATTTATCACATTGCTTCGCAAGTTGTAATTTGGAGATTTCTAATTCACTAATTTGTTTTTATAGCTTGTGTGAATGGTATATTTTTCTCACATTTGTTATGGAGGATTGTACTAAATCCCCCACGATATTAGGGGTATGCAAATGTTTACATAAAATTGTCCACGTCATGAAGTTGTAACAAAGGACATTGTTTTCTGCTTTTTAAACCAATTTTAAATTATATATGTATTAATCACAGTGGCGGATCCACCATATAGTTAGGGTGAACAAATTATTTGTACTGTTATTTTTTTATTTACTAATGTTTGCATTGATAACTTATTTACAAAGTTATAAATAAGCATTGTTAACTTATTTACACTTAGTCGTTTATGTTCATGAACATATATAAATTAACATGTTTGGAAAAGCTAAAAAAACGAAGCCTAAACATATTAAATAATAAGTGAATTGAATCGAAGATGATGTTAATAAATATTGCACGCCTTAAAAAATATGTATGGATCCGTCACTGACAAGATAGAGATGATTATTCGTTCATTCATTTGGCTACTGCCAAAATTATTAAAAATATAAATCAACTTTGAAACACACAAAAGGGAAATTTTGACTCATTAGAGAACTTTAAATAATCGGTCAACTAACTATTACTATTATAATTAATTTTTTGTTCATTTTTCATTTATATTTTTAAAATTTCAAAACTTTTAAAATTTGAAATTTAATTTCATATAAAAATAATTGAGTCGATCCAATTGGTTTTCATCTACAGTAATGAAAATATTTCAATGATATAAAAAAACACACAAAAAGGGGAAATTTGTCTCATTAGAGAACTTTAAATAATCACAAATGTCTTTAATGTTTAAAGAGAATATGCTAATCTATCTCTAAGAATATTAGTATAATACTTAACAGAAAATGCTAATCTATCTCTAATAATATTATAATACATAACAGAAGATGCTAATATGTCTTAAACCATTACCATATAATATTTAATCATAATGTTAACAGAAAATGCTAATCTATCTCTAAGAATATTAGTATAATACTTAACAGAAAATGCTAATCTATCTCTAATAATATTATAATACATAACAGAAAATCCCTAGTCTTAACACCCTAGGTCCTAAACCTTTAACCCTAAACGTTAAATTATAACCATAAACATTAAATTCTACACCCTACAACTTAAACTCCTAATCATAGACCATAATCTAAATCTCTAAACCCTAAAATTAAAAAGCTTGTGCAAACTTAAATTTACACAAGCTTGTGTATCAAAGTATTTTCCATGCTTATATAAGATCTCAAACCGTTACTTGTAGGATTATTATCCTATACACTGACGGTGGAAAACAAAGTTTCTACAAATGTGATTATTTAGGGGTTTAGGGTTCTAGTTTATGGTTTAGAGATTAGGGGTTTAGGTTGTAGGGTTTAGAATTTAGGATTCATTCTTAGAATTTAGGGTTTAAAGTTTAGGGTTTAGGGTTAATTTTTTGGTTTTAAGGTTAGAAATTTAAATTTTAGATTTAGGCTTAAAATAGGGATGCTTGTGTAAACTTTTATTTGTACTAGCAATGTATCAAATATTAATCCTTAATCTTATACTATTTTTACACTAAATGATTTTATGGGGACTTGTTCAATTCAAAGGTTTTTTTTCTTTCCATAACTTTCTTGTAAATACACAAATTCATAGAAAAAGAAATAGAACTAGAGAAAGAGGAAGAGGAGAGGAAGAGGAAGAAAAAAAGAAAAGAGATTTAGAGAGGAAGAACAAGTGGGTTCATAAGTTTTTGCATAAAAGAAACAAGCATTACAGCCCTTGACTATATAGGACAATTTGTTATTCAAAAACAAATGTGAGCTCCACGTGTCATGGGCTCTCTTCTTTACCAGTTTTTTCATTCCTTGACTCGAATTCTTGAATTGAACTTCTAGCTGTCACTATCGGTTGCTCCTCCTTCCCTGTATTTGTCTTTCCATAATCATTGAAATCTCTATTCATAACATTACTCCCGCCTCCAAATAGAACCTTGTCTTCAAGGTTCCAAGCACGATTTACCCTTTGAAATTTCTCTTGATTTCCCATTGACAATGCAGCAAGACCCACCAAGACCTTTAAAAGAAATAACTTGTCAAATGCTTCAAAAATATCAATACTTGATTGATGGATCAGTTCTGGCAGTGCCCATTGTATTCCTAAATGTTCTCATAACAATTGCAGCAGCTCTTATCCATGAAAATGATAGAGGGGACTGGTAAACCAACTAGGGCATGTCTTAATGGACTCAATTCCCTTGAGAAACATCTTCCTGGTTTCAACATTAACTTCCTTAGATAATCGTAGCCAAGAATTCATACACAGTAACGTGAAGAGAATGATTGTCACTTTGTTCACCACTAAGACCCTTCAATAGCACCACTCTATCTTCAGTGACACCCTTAGCAATCAGACCTTGCACCAGAATAACCAAGAATTCCCAAGTCAATTGTCTTACTAACTTAGCCCTAATATCCTCAACAAAGCCCTCCAACTCGTCATTATCAGAGAGCCATTTTGCGCTCAGATTTGCCACTACTTTTTGAATTAAAATTGTTGTCACAATTCTCATAATTTCAACAAAAATAAACACTATATATGTTCATTAACAACAATCTAAACTTGTACGGATCATCCTTATCAACAAGTTTATTGGCTTGAGTAGCCATTGTTGAACAAATTCCTTCAAACATTCCACAAGCATCAACATCTCTTAATATGAAACACTTAAAAATGTTTTCAAGGTACCCAACCTTAGTAGAGCCGAACTCACATCCAACAACCACAACAGGTGACAGTACTAGACTAGTATCTTCTTTATCCATAAGTTCAAAAAAGTGTTTTGACATAGCTACCGAACCTGGCATTTTAAAGATGGTGATTGCTGCTTTTGAGTTCTCTTCAAATTCAGTTTGTTGTTTGACACCCACGTCCTCCACATCACCAAAAATACATTCACCATATATTACTTCATCCGATCGCACAAACATTTCATCGTCAAATATAGGGCATATGCCATCTTCACCGTCATTTTCTTTAAACGTTGACAATTCATCGAACACCTGGTGGGACTTTGTGATTGGTCGTCTTGCTTAGTCACAAGTTCTCTCCACCCTTCATTTTCGATGCATGTCTTGGGTGTTTGTCCCCATTGTGACGATATAACTGCCAGTTGGTGTGTTATATCCTGTAGTGTCTGTTGGATACTATTATTTACTCATTTTTGCTCGTCGAATTGCGTCTATAGAGAAATCAATTGCTGTTTGTGACGCGGTGAGGTTGGTGTTGGCAATTTATCGAACACAGGGGTGACTATTCTGCTTGGGTTGTCTCGAACAGTGTATTGAAATGTTGCCATCATTGATTTGGTAAAATTTTCCAATATAATAGATGATGATATCGTCTCATCTAGTTATACCATCGTCGAGCTATTCCTTCAAAATGCAACACCGCTAGGGTAATTAGGTGAGTGTCATCTATTTGGTGAAAATTGAAAAGTTCTTCAGCATGGACAATCCATAATTCCGTATTTGTGCCATCGAATTTGAATAACTCAACATAAATTGAATTTGGGGAATACAAAAACTAATCTTCCATTTTTTTCGACTCTCAATGTCAAGAACTTTCATATAAATACACGAATTCACAGCAAAAGAAATAAAACTAGAGAAAGAGAGAATAGATTTAGAGAGGAAGAACAAGTGGGTTCATAAGTTTTTGCATAAAAGAAACAAGCATTACAACCCTTGACTATATAGGACAGTTTGTTATTCAAAAATAAATGTGAGCTCCAAGTGTCATGTGCTCTCTAATTTTGCGCGGAAAAATTATATTATGGGTGATTCCCACCACGTCATCCATGGGACAACCAATGGAAACCATCCACTTCACCATGATTTTTTCATGTCATTTTTTTCAACCAATGAATCTTCACTAAAATTTTTCCATGTCATTTTAAAAACTGTTTTTTGGAAGTTATTCTATTATTAGATTAATGACATGGAAAATAATGATGAAGTGGGTGGTTTCTAGTGGTTGGTCCCATGGATGACGTGGTGGGAATCACCCATGATATAATTTCTCTTTTGCGCGACCCTTTACCAGTTTCTTCATTCCTTGACTCGAATGCTTGACTTAAACTTCTAGCTGTCACTGTTGTTGCTTCTCCTTCTTCCATAACCATTGAATTCTCTATTCATAACATATATTAACTATTTTTTGGAAAATATGTCATTTTGTTTTATTAAGGGAAAGTAATTACAAAGAGTAAAGATTGGTAAAAAAAAAGAAATGGAAAAGCAGACAAGGAAGATGATAACAATTAACAAAGATGAAAACCAAACGGCAGTCCACCCTAACTGTCAGAGATCAAAAACTAGAGGATCAAGCTAGGAAAGGAACATTGGGGAATCGCCTGCATCGTGGAATTAAAGAAAAAAAATCATAGAGGAGACTTGAATCGGACCCTATTTTCAAGAAAGCGACGATCATTCTCCACTAATGTCGTGGCAGTTTGCGGAGCTTCTTCTATCAAGAAAGCGACGATCATTCTCCACTAATGCCGTGGCAGTTTGCAGAGCTTCTTCTATCAAGAAAGCGACGATCATTCTCCACTAATGCCGTGGCAGTTTACGGAGCTTCTTCTATCATGGAAGGATCGCAGACCTTGTCTCGCCATTGCATGTGTCACTGTGTTATTGTTTCGAGGAGTGAAGCTGAAACGACTGGATAGGCAGCGGGCATCCCATATTATGCTTCTGATTTCTGAAGGTAACAATCTCTTCTGGGCTTTGTTTTGTATTTTCATAAAGGAGTTTATTACGTGCAAACCATAAACCTCAAATTGTTGTTACCATTTCTTCTCGCTTTGATCCGTCTACATGCTTGAACATCCATGAAATCCACATTATTAAGGGCAATAGGCCATATATAGCCTAACAGAAACCAAACCTGCAAAGCCAAGGAACAGTCTTGGCTAACATGAGATGCGTCTTCAGTCTGAGCAAATCGTAGAGGGCGGTTAACATTAGTTAGAACTCGCTTGATACTTAAATTATGAAGTGTAGGCAGATAGTTTCGTGCAAATTTTCATAGGAGTATGCGAACTTCAGGTGGACTTTGTAAATCCTAGATTTTCTTGTACATGTGAGACTCATGGTCAGTCAATTCGACAGTGTCCAAAAGGACTGAGTAAATGCTTGATAGTTCACCGGACCATACTAGCTTATCTCGTTGCATGTTCAACGACAGGGGAATGCTTACTATCTTATCTGCATCTTCCTCTTGGAACACCGAGAAAATTAGAGTATTGTCCCACTGGTTAGAATATGGTAGAATGAGATTGCTAACACGGTCAAGATAATCAACTCGATTGGTAGTAACCAAAGATTGGTACGGACTAGGCAACCAATAATCTTTCCATATTGAGACATCGATGCCCGATCTTATACGCCACCGTAGACCTTTCTTTAGGAGTCCTTTAATGCACCAGATGCTTCTCCAAACTAAGGACAGATTAGACCCAAGAGGGGTATCAAGGAAGTTTGATGTCTTGTAATATTTTTCTTTGGAAACTCAGGCGACAAGAGATGAATGATTCTCAAGTAGCCTCAAGCCTTGTTTTGAGAGCAAAGCAATATTGAACTTAGATAAATCTTTGAAACCCATACCACCCTCTCCTTTCAAGTTACACAGATTCTGCCAAGTACACCAGTGGATTCCTTTTTTATCTACCGATTTTTCCACCAAAACCGGGCCATCAATGCTTCAAGTTTCTTACAAAAAGTACTTGGAAGAAGGAAGCATGAAATAGCATAAGTAGGGATAGCTTGCAACACTAATTAGATGAGAACTTCTCGACCACCAATAGAAGGTGAACGATGGCTCCAATTGTTCATACGCTTCATTGTTTTTTCTTTAATTTATCTAACAACAACCTTCTTATTTCTTCCAACGATGGACGGGAGGCCCAAGTATTTCTCTACATTTGATGAGATTCGAACATTCAATATTCTGCAAATATCATCTTTATTGTCTTGTAAGACATTTGCACTAAAAAATGCTCTCGATTTGTCATAATTGATCTGTTGTCCTGAACATCTTGAATAAGTCTCCAGAATGTTTTTAAGCATCCCAGCACCGGACGTTGTTGCATCACCAAAAATTAAACAATCGTTTGCGAAAAGAAAGGTAGGTAATTAACGGAGCATATCAATTAATTCGAACCCCTTTTAGATCCCCATTAGATGATGTTGTACGAATAAGTGTTGAGAAACCTTCACCACATACTAAGAATAATAACGGGCTTAGCGGATCCCCTGTCGGAGACCCCTTTGTGGCACAAAATTATCACCAACCACACCATTTAGCACAATCGAGTAGGAGACGGTATTAATGCAAGAAATTAGGCGTTGTACCCATACTGCAGAAAAACCTAGCCGAAGCAGCATATCTTCAATGAAATGTCATTCTGCGCGATCATACGCCTTACTCGTGTCTAGATTTAGAGCGAAGAAACCCAATTTATCGGTGCGCTTGTTCTTTAAATAATGAAGGGTTTCATACGCCACTAGGACATTGTCCATGATCAAACGCCCTGGCATAAAAGCGCTCTGAGCTTCATCGATACATAAGTGGAGAACTGTTTGCAGTCTATTAGCCAGCATCATAGCAATTATTTTGTAAAGTACATTACAGAGAGAGATAGGTCAGAATTGATTCATATGATTAGGATTATTAACCTTCAAAATGAATACTATACGGGTATGGTTGATTTCAGCAATGTCATATAAATTCCCTTTGACTGGATCCTCCCTCCTCCTCTCATATAAATTTAGACCAACAAAACTAAATCATCTGTCAATTCCTACACCTGAAACAGAACACCACTCACTTGTCCAAACCAAAAATACTATGGTTATGAAAAGAAAGGCTTCTGAAATCCAACAAACAACAGGAGAAGCAAGGAGAAGAAGGAGAGGGTTTTTAGGTGTGATCAGGCAGATGAGTTGCTGAGATTAAAGATACCATACACAAGGTAAGGGTATGCTTAGGCACTTACGATACCGCCGAGGAAGCTGCTTGCTTGCTTCGTGGTCTCAATACAAAGATAAACTTCTCCCTATGTTCCAATCCAAATCCATCTCTTTCCTCAAACATCTTTAACCTTGTTCTCCAAAGATTTAAATCAAACACTTCATTTGCTCCTTTGCCCATTTTTGACTCTAAAGAAGAAACATCGGATTTCTTGGATTCTCTCAATGATCATTGTTCATCTTAAATGATGACGAAGAAGAAGGGCAAGAAATGAATTTGAAGTAGGTGGATCCTGCTACTACTTACCTTTTCAGATTGCACAAGTGATTGAAATGGCAATGGAGGAAGAGAGTTTCGGGGATGAGTAGTGCAATGAAGAGAAGGGCGTATGAACGTAAAATCTCAGCTTCTCTGTATGCTTTCAACGGGATAACAGAGTTATTAAGGCTAAAGTTTGGACAGAAAAGTGAGAGGATATCTGAAGAGTTGACACAACTTGGAAATACATGTAAGAAGAACATAGGAAAAGAAATGGTGGGGGAAAAGCGGAAGGATAGCCTACAATCTTCATTGGATGGAATTTGAACGAGGGTGAACCTCTTTGGAGCTCGCTTCATCTGCCAATATTAAACTTTTTTCCAGCATTAGTACAAACCATACAATATATCAAGATTTCTTGCCATTACCCAACAATTTGGTTATAGTAATTATTTTTCACTTTTCAGTAATTTGTGCCAAAAGTAGTGCATAAAAATGCCAAATTATATCAAGTGAACATTAATAGTAGGATGTAAAAAGCTTACTTAGAACTCCAAAATTAATTGAAACCGACTTGATTTAGAATTGCTTTTGACTCGAGGTGGTGGTGATCCGAAATCGATTCGAGTCTAAACTGGTGTTGACCTGAACTCGAGTTGGACCTAGAACTTTTGGATCTGAACCCGACCTGAGAACAACCTGAACTTGAATTCAACCTGATAATGTGATAAGCAAACCCGGCCTGCATCCGACATGATATGAACCTGAACCGAGATTAATCTGGTAAATAACTGATATTACCTAACATGTTATCAACCTGACTTGTTATGGATCTGATCTGTAATTGACTCAACCTATAAATGACCTGATTTGTTATTGAACTGACCTGATATTTACATGAATTGGTATTTATCTGACTTGTAATAACTAATAAGTTACAATTGATAAATTTGTGAGATTATGAATTCATTATATTATAGTGTGACAAATGCAGCTTCACAATTTAAGCTACATGATTAACTATGATCATTAAATTAATATGTTTACTTTTTATATTTATAAATTATAGTATATTAAAATATTTAAAAAATTTATTTAATATCTAAATGTTGTCAACATAATTCTTTAAGTTGTATGATTTATGGTTTAATATTAACAATTTATGGTTTAGTTTAGTGTTATTGGTTTATGAGAGTAATTTTGATTCTTTAAGATTTATAATTTAGTTTAGTGTTTAGTTTAGGGTTATTGGTTTATGTGATTAATTTGGATTCCTTAAAATTTAGGGATTAGTATCAACGGTTTATGATTTAGCTTATGGTTATTGGTTTGGGAGATTAATTTTGATTCCTTAAGGTTTATGGTTTTGAGTTTAGTATTAATGGCTTATGGTTTAGCAACTTTCATGTGTACAATTACATATTTACATCCAAATCAAAAATTTGTATATAATTATATTAAAGCAAAATTTATATGGTATAATAATAATGTTCGAATTGAATTAACTTATTAAACTTAGGATCTAATTGAGCTAAATTAAAACTTAGAAGCATAAATTACGGACATAATTAAAAGAATTCTAAAACTAAATGTGGAATTTCAATTAAATTAATTTAAATTAGGACTCAATTGAATTAAATTAAAGGGAAAACTACACCGGTGGTCCCCAGACTATTACCGTATTCCTTTTTTTGTCCCAAAACTATTTTTTTGGCAAAATCGTCCCTTCTGTTACATAGTTCCCCGTCGTTAAAAACTAAGGGAATTGCTGGAATTTTTTTTTCTTATTTTTTAAATATTTTTTCTCTTCTATATATATTATTTAATTTTTTTATTCAGACTAATGTGGTGGTGACACGTGTCACCACCATAACAAAGAAAATAAATTCAATGTGAGGGGGGAGCTAGGATTCAAACCCATGTCCCCTAGCTCTAAGATCATTGAGATAACCATTGAGCTAAACTCCAAGTGCTGATATGTTTTAGCACAAATTATCTTTAAAGCAATCAAATGAACCCCAAAAATCAAAAAAATAGTTGAAACAAATGACTTGCAATAAGAGAGAAAATAGATAGAAAAGACGGTCGACGCTAGCAAGCAATTTCATGATAAAATTGAACTCAACAATGCTAGATAAGACCAAGTAGCAGCAGGTAAACAAAAAGCATTGTGGGATATGTTTGAATTTCTCTAAATCCCCATCTATCGACTCGTGAACTATCGTAGCTATATCGGAACCCGGTAAAAAATGATGTTATCAAGGTAGAGAATCCCATCGGTGTTAAAAATGCCATGGCCAAGACATTCCAATTTGACTGGTAAACAATTCCAGGACAAGATGAAACAATAAGCATAGTATCATAAGCATGTCTACCCCATTTAAAGAAAGCAAACATTCCAAGTTTCATGTTTGCTTGTACTGTTTTGTCGGACCTTGCCCACATATCTAAAGCTTTCATGTTCATAGTATATTCATCAAACATATTTGCAGCAGCAATATGAGTTCTATCCAATTTGTACCTGTTAGTTTTTGAGAAATCACTCGAGTTCCTAACAATGTCATATGTGCGAAACTTCCTAGGGTCTGCGTATGGACAGCTTTGATGCTCATTCTTCTTGCTGTCTTCAATGCATGCACCGTAATCACCAGATTTACAAGAATTGCAAGAGAGCTATTTGGCATGTTGATAACTGTTCTTTTCCTTCAAGAAGCTATCAAGGTATTGAATGAGTGACTTGTCATAACAAACAAAGTGTGAGGTTTCTAATGACAAAACTCCTGTGGGTTCAATATTCCCAAAGGTGAAAATTCAAAGTTAGAGAAATACCAGTTTCCCTGGCTATATACCAATGGTTTGCTCGCAATCATTTTCTCATTCGAGCTTCTGTTCACTTCCCTCAGTACGCGACAAGCAAGATCATGGCGATATGGAACAGGTATTCTCAACACATTAACTAGGATTGTCACTAGGAATTCTTTACAAACTTAGCCCAATCTTATTTCTCATTGGCTCTTCTTTCAGGTAGTCTTCGAAGTCTTATTGCAGACTATGGGATCCCATTAATAGTATTGTGTTGGACAGCTCTTTTTTATACGATACCCGGTGAAGTTAGTTCCGGCGTTCCAAGGAGATTGTTCTGCCCACTTCTTTGGGAAGATGCATCATTATATCACTGGACAGTGATAAAGATAAGATTTGAATCTAATATTTTGTTGAGACCAAAAGATGAATTTGTTCTTATCATATCTCTTATTACAGGATATGGGAAAGGTTCCAGTAGCGTACGTTTTCGCTGTCATTATAACGGCATTGATGGTAGCAGGTCTATACTTCTTTGGGGGTTCATTTGATCGCTTTAAAGATAATTTGTGCTAAAACATATTAGCACTTGGAGTTTAGCCCAGTGTTTAGCTCAATGACTTTAGAGTTAGGGGACATGGGTTTGAATCCTAGCTCCTCCTCACATTGAATTTATTTTCTTTGTTATGGTGGTGACACTCGCATTGAATTTATTTTCTTTGTTACAGTGGTGACACTCGCATTGAATTTATTTTCTTTGTTATGGTGGTGACACTCACATTGAATTTATTTTCTTTGTTATGGTGGTGACACGTGTCACCACCACATTAGTCTGAATAAAAAATTAAATAATATATAAGAGAGAGAAAATATTTAAAAAATAAGAAAAAATTTCACGTCAGCAATTCCTTTAGTTTTTAACACGGAGGACCAAAACAGGTGAACTATGTAACAGAAGGGACGGTTTTGCCAGAAAAAATAGTTTTGGGACCAAAATAGAAAGACGATAATAGTTTGGGGACCACCGGTGTAGTTTTCCCTAAATTAAAACCTAAAAGTAAAAATTTTGGACTTAAATAAAAAAACATCTAGAATTGGAAGGGCTAAAAAATAATTTGTCCTAACCTAAAAATCCACGCGGGTGAGAAACTTTCCCTCCCACAGTTTCACTTTAATTAAAATCGTGAAAAAAATAATTGGTATGGGAGAAGGACAAAAATTTAGAGGGAATTAAGCCTCCTAATTTTTTGGTTCTTTCCCTTCAAAATTCAAATGAAATCTTTTTAAATTTGATTCAATAATTAAATTCTCATTTGGCATTTGCCACCTAATTTTTTTGCTTAGTAATTAATTAGCTTTTAAGTCCTTACTTGTTTAAAATTTTCATTTTAGTCCTAACATTCACTTTTAATTTTTAGTTTAATTTAATTAAGTCATAATATTATATATATATATATATTAAATTGTAAAATATTTCGACATCTTAAGGGATATTTTAGTTCATCCCTAAAATTTTATTTTTATCTAAAATGTACCCACAATTATCATACCGAAGTCTATTTGTACACGGTAAGAGCCAACTTGAACTTCAACCGAAATCGATATTCTCCGACCTGAATTTTATCCGTCAACAACATGACCCAACTTGAATGTGGCCCGACCTGAAGTCCATCCGAATCAGAATTAACCCATTAATTAACTTATTCAAACCCAAACCGTTTTGGCCTAAACTGAAACTTACTCGACCTGAAATTAACCCGACCCGAACCCGAACTCAATCTGATTTGAAATCAACCTAATAATGACTTGAACCTGAGTCAACTCGAACCCGACCTGATCTGAGTCGAACCATTAAATTGACATGACATAACCTGTATCTAATTTGATCTGACCTAACATAACCTAAAACCTGAACAGATTACTTGATTTCACATCCCTAATTAATAGCAAAGCGCGTACATAAAACCAAAAGTTAATTCATATAAAATACAAATCCCCTTTAGTTCCATATAACATTGTGGAAACCCTAATCATATTAAAGGCAAGCTGGTCAGCACCCATGTAAAATGGAGGGTTATAAAGTAAAAAGGTAAAGCTTTCCTTCAAACTACCAAAAAAGAAGGAAAGAAAGAGTTATATACATACTATTACTATATCATCATTCTTATTCTTATTCATTTGCATCATAGGGGATTCATCAGCCAGAGTGTTTGGAGATATAACCTTCTCACGCTACAAGACCCGGAGCTGCGCGAGGAATGCAGCACAGAGATCCAAGAAGAGAAACTGTGGGCCCTGGACCCTCTGAAGATCCAACAAATATTTCTCCTCTCGGGTTTTATAAAGCTGTCGACATCCATGATTAATTTAGCATAGCACTTTTATTCAGGGCATTCAATAATTACAACACCTGATTTCCGTATATAAATAAAAATTCTGATTGTGATCGGACATTACCTGCACTTCGAATTTGACAACATTTGGGGCCCTGGTAATACCATCATTTTCTATAATGGTTGATTCATCCCCAAAGTAGTTATTATTGTTAACAATGCCATCATTAAGACCCGGATTGCTAGCAAGCCACCTACACTTCATGTTGTAATGACCAATCTTCTTCCAACAGACATTGAGTTCTTGCAGGGCTTTGAGAACTTCTGTCATGATTTCACGAGGATGGGCACGAGACTACAAAAGTAAAAACAGAACAATATCAAAACTAGTCCTCATGATTTCACGAGGATGGGCACGAGACTACAAAAGTAAAAACAGAACAATATCAAAACTAGTCCTCATGATTTCACGAGGATGGGCACGAGACTACAAAAGTAAAAACAGAACAATATCAAAACTAGTCCTACTATTGGTACTCCACACATCCTACATACTAAATCTAGTGGTAAGACTGATCAGTTAATTGTCCGGCTTCTCAACTAGTGGTAAGTATCAATGTAAAAGAAAGGCCACTTATTTGGTAAAACTGCTTGAAAATCACAAACTCAACTTGAAGTCCAAGAGCCCATTTTCTCTCGAGGCCCCTTAATAAACCCATTGCTTGATAATCAGCATATCCTGCAAGGCGGTGTCCAACAGCTGGAACTGTAGGTTCATTTGGATGGATGCGATTGAAGCCAGATTCCTAAAAATTAATAAAATAAAATTCCAGCGCTATATGAAAGTAGGCAAAATAAAATTAAAATAATAATACTGTAAAGTAAGAGAAATAGGTCACTAATCAGTTAACCTATTAGATCATGATTGATGAGTCTTTTTTTTCACACCAATTCAATGAACGAGGACGCTTTAGATAAGCAATGTTAGCGCTAAATTGAAAAGGTACAAAATAAACACACCGTAGTTTCTTGAAACTCAGCTCCAAGATAGCCACTGGAGACCCGGAACAGATTGTCTAATAGTAGGTAGTAAGCCACAGTTCCCTGGAAGATACTCAAATGAAATAAGAAACTGCCCAGAAATCGTGAAAACAAGGAGTTGGAGAAGTTCAAACCTCATTTTGGATTCTATTGGAAAGAGATTCAATCAGATGGTTCCGATCAAATCCCATCCTAAGCACTTCCTGAAGGATCTCCTCGTCAATCTGCAATTATGTTTCAATCAGAAAGTAGACCATCAAATCATCAAAATACCTAATATAGCAGAATTCAAAATGTTGAGGCACCACTAAATGGTTAGCTAAACCTTATGATATGATCCAGAAAGCATTTAGGCAAGGCTTGTGTCAACAACAAAAAATTGGACATTCAGGGATAGGTAATAATAGTAAGGAAATAACTTGTTGGAGCAAACATATTTCCCATAGTCCAATAACAAGCAGGGAAACATGATAATTCAAAGTCTCCCGTTTAAACATTAATTGCACAAGTGCTCAGAAGGTTTCTCCCATGAAACCACGTTCAAAAGCTGAAAAGAGTTCAGAATATTACAAGGCCGTGCAGTCTAGGTATATTTATTCAACCATAACGGTCAATTTTCGCATCACACCAATCCTTTTCGGGGTTAAAATCACAGTAAAGAAGTATATTTACGATTAAGTTCAAGTCAGCAAAAAATATCAACAACCTTTTTCGCTTGCTGCATTGAATCTGGTGGGGGGACTGCTAAATATCTTGGAAGATGTGCTTGAAACCATGGGTGCTGGCGGATCTCAGGAATGGTCATTCTCTTCATTGGATCAACTACAAGCATCCTTGGGATTAAATCTCTAGCACCAGGAGATAAATGGCTTGGAAGAGTGTATATGCCACCCTGAAGGACAAATAATGCAAATTCCTAGCTATCAGCACTTTAAGGATTCAAGCAAGAAACAAGATTGGAAGCAAATTCTGCAGTTTAGGGAGAAAACAGCAGCAAAGGAAAGGCTGAAAAACGAGTACGATCAGTGTTTAAAAAGGTGCGCTTGAGGCACGCCTAGACGCTGAGGCGAAGCGCAAGCAAAGAGCCTCATTGTGTCTAGGCGAGGCAACTTCAATGAAGAGCATAGAGGCGCAAAAGGCTCTGAAAAGCAACGCCTAGTTTAAATTGTTTGTTTTTTTTTTTGTTTTTATTATAACTTGGGCCACATCTAGACCACACAAAATAACATTAATCAAATTAAATTTAAATTAACTTGGTCTACTTTTCAAGTTTGAATTAAAATTGATTGTTTGATACACTGCAAAGTTATCTCAAGTTTGAGTTATTTAAATTCAGAATAATCTTGGTTCAAGTTATTTTTATCATGACTTGTCCAACGATATTAAAACATAATGTATGATGTTTCCTTTTGATATATTATCATAATATCCTTTCAATGCATATGATGTTATAACACACACTGTTTCCATTTTATCAGGACTCGTCCAACGATATTAGAGCATAATGTGTTATTTCAAGATGATTACATATGATGTTATATTATCATATATCCTTTTTGACATTATCATATAGCTAGGTTTGTCTATTTATATTATTTATGCTTCCTATTACATGATAAAATATGATGTTACATGCTTTTTGATTGGAAAGTTAAAGGTAATTAATGAAATAGAGAGCTTTTGTTGAACTATTATATGACTCAATGGTCTATTTTAGTGTTATATATGTAGATTAGTAAGGCACGTGCCTGCGCCTTGCACCTAGGCTATAGGACCCCCTATCGCCTTAGTGCGCCTTGCGCCATTTTATACTATGAGTACGATAGAAGTTGGAAGTTCAGAAAAACATTGTATAAACTTATAGTTTCTGAAGTCTATTAATTCAAAGAAAAATAAAAAAAGTTAGCTGTAAAGCTGTTTTACAGCTTATTTATACTAGATTACAAATAAACTTTTACTCCTAAAGATAACTTAAAATCCTAGCCATCTCTCTATATGTCTAATAATTAATAAGACAACTACTAGATATACCTAAAGCTAAAGAGCTCCCATGTCAAATATGTATTAAATTAGATGACTATAATCTGAAAACCAGGACTTAGTGATCAGAGTGCCAACAGAGACATCTCAGAAAACAATCATGAAAAACGATGCCTCTTACCTTGATTTTCTTAAAGAGGTTGGGAATGTTTTCATCATCAAAAGGAAGGGTACCACAAAGAAGGGCATACAATATAACACCACAGCTCCATACATCCACTTCAGGTCCAGCATACAGTTTCCCAGAGATGACCTATAACAATGTAGATCCACTTAGTTTTGGATAATGTCATCATAACAATATAAAATTTTCTATCAAGTAAAAGAAGACAATGTTCCACCTTTCAAGACCATAAATGGAAATACATCACTAATTGTAATTCACAAACTCCTACCTCTGGGGCAGCATAGTTCGGGCTTCCACAACTTGTCTTCAAAAAATGACCATCTCTCATTATGTTGCTCAAGCCAAAATCAGCAATCTTCACATTACATTTGGAATCTAGAAGTAAATTTTCAGGCTTAAGGTCTCGATGGACCACCATATTTCTATGGCAGTACTCCACCCCAGAAACTATCTGCATCCAAAAAAAGATTTCATACTAATAATTTCCAAGAAAAACAATGTACATAAATACTAATACATCCAACCGGACCTGCTGAAAAAAGTTGCGAGCCTCATCCTCCTGCAACCTTCCTTTCTCTACAATATAATCAAAGAGTTCTCCAGACTTTACATACTCCATAACCACAAAAATGTCAGTTGCTGTCTCTATGACCTCATAGAGTCGTATGATGTGAGGATGCATAAACAATCTCAAAATTTTAATCTCTCTTCTAACTGCACCGAAAGATAAGCCTCTATCAATCAATCAGTAAGAAAAGCTGAGAAGAGAACATTTTTGTATATTTTGATGAGTATAGTATATATTTATTTACATAATTAATAATTAAAAAAATCTGAGATTTAGGCCAAAACTGGCCTAAATCTATTAACTGTTACAAGGAATAGATCAATGTACTAAATCCCTGCATTCAACAGATCTAATTTCAACACAATCACAAGAGAGAATTTGACTACCATGTGCAAGAATTCATGAAAAAGTTGAGTAGAGAAAGCTGCTAAAGGTTCCCTCTTAATTTTTTCAATGAATTGTTTTCAATCGAACAGGAATAAATAATAATGAAATCCAATCTTTCAAAATAGCAATCCCTTTTTCTTCTGAAAACAAAGTTGCAAGTAGCAAAAACAACCTAACTGAACCTAAGAAATTCGATTTTTCAATATGACAAACATTAAAAAATATCCAGAACAAAAAGGAAACAATGTGACCAATTAAATTAATAAACCGTAAACTAAAAAACGACTTTTCATCCTAATTAACAATATTCCTAATTCTTAATTTTTTTTCAACTTCAAAAATTAAACAAAACCTAAAAACTCAATCATTAAAAACAAAAAAAAGAGAGAATTCAATCAATTTTTTATTAAAAAATTACCTTTCTCCTCCATCTCCATATTCTTGATCTTCCTTCGGTTAAGAATCTTAATAGCAACTTTATGGCCAGTCAAAATATGATCAGCAATTTTAACCTTTCCAAACGAACCAATTCCAAGCGTTTTCCCAACCTTGTAATTAGGTAATACACTATCCGCTCCACTTCCTCTCCCTCCGGATCCATCCATTTTCCCCACTTAAATCAGAAAAAATGAAAATGAAAATCAATTAAATCAGAGCCGTTAAAACATCGTGAAGAGTAACAGTAAAAACTACCTGATTTGATCGGAAATGCCTCGGTTTAGGTTTCTTCTATCGTAGAATCCGACGAAGATGAGTGAAAGAGAGCGAACAAGCGAAGGATTTTAATTTATTTATTTTCTTACTGGTTAAAAATATGTTTTGGTTGAAAATAAAGAAGAGCAGACAAAGAAAAATTATTATATTTTTAAGGCTTAAATGTCAGATAGGTGCTCAAACTATACCATTTTTTTAGTTAGGTGCTTAACGTTTGTTTCGGGCCACGTAGGTGTCTAACGTTTCATTTCGTAATCCTTTTAAGGTTTTAACCTTGACGTTAAAATTTTTTGTTATCCAATCATGAAGCGACACATGGCACATTTTTTTTTATTTATCTGATATTAACCAAAATAAAAAAAACAAAATAAATTAATTAAAAATAAAAATAACCTGGGTTAAATTACCTTAAACCCATCTTCTTCTCCATCAAACCGTCTCAACTGTTTTCCCAAGATCAGCACACTGTCCCTCTCTCAGGTCGATTCCAACGGCGCCGTTCCACAGTTTCGACTGTTTTTTAGCTCAAAAATACCAAACCCAGTCGATCACCAAGCTATTCGTTGTTGTTATAACAAATTGTTGAATTTCCTCATGGCTTTATCGGTACTCTCCTTTGCTTCGCTTTCTTTTCATGGAATTCACAAGGTATTTTCTTATTTTCTGATCCCTTTCTTTTTCTATTTTAGATACTGTTTGGTTACTAAGAAATGGATGGAAATATGTTTCCCACAGAGAAAATCTAATCTTAGGGGGCATCAACAAGGGAAAAATTGATACTTTCATCAAAGCAAAGGTACCCTTTTTCTTTGCTATCTCATTACCAATTAAAGATCAAATCTTCATGTTTATTATGCTTATGTAATAAATAATTAAGTAGTTTGAGTTTTTTTTTTACTGTTTGCAATCTTTTGGTCGAATATCTATGGTTGTGGCATCCAATGTGTCTCGTTTTGAGGGTATAACAATGGCTCCACCTGATCTAATTCTTGGGGTATCTGAAGCTTTCAAAGCAGATAACCATGAGATGAAATTCAACCTTGGAGTCGAAGCCTATCGAACCGAAGAGCTACAACCATATGTGTTTAATGTGGTTAAAAAGGTAAAGATTCTTTCATCAGTAATGGCCTGCTCTAGATTCTCCATTGACATAGCTTTATAATTTGCTTTATTTGTTGCTGTAAAGATTGAGTATTTGTTTCTTTTTTGATTAGTCTAGTTAGCCTGCTCTAGGTTCTCCGTTGGCATAGCTTGTAATTCGATTTGTTTCTTTGACGATTATGTTGAGTTAAAAATAATTTAGTTTGGTATCTCTAAATTTTCTAGGCAGATAAGCTTCTACTGGAGAAAGGGGAAAACCGAGAAGTAAGTCGAATTACTAATTTGCATACTTAACCTGAGATCACTTCTTTAAACTGAAAGGGGGTGGGGGGAGGGAGGGTTTGATGGGAAAAAAGATGGGTTTAAGGTAATTTAACCCAAGTTACTTTTATTTTTAATTAATTTATTTTGTTTTTCTTATTTTGGTTAATATCAGAAAAATAAAAAAATGTACTGCATGTCGCTTTATGATTGGATAACGGAAAATTTTAACGTCCGTCACGGCTAAAACCTTAAATGGGTTACGGAATGAAACGTTAGGTACCTAAGTGGCCCAAAACAAACGTTAGGCACCTAACTGAAAAAAAAGGGTATAGTTTGGGCACGTATATGACGTTTAAGCCTATTTTTAATGTAGGTTGTATACAATATTTTATTTTACAAATTTTATATTTATAGGTGTAATGGGAAAACCCTAATTTTAATGGTATTAAATCATACTAATAAAGTACCTAAAGTCGCATTTAACACATTAATATACACCCTAAACAAATATTCATAACACCCCTTCAATATCTATAAAGATAATGTATAATAAAGTCGCTTTTAATACATGAATATACACTATAAATAAATATTCATAACACTCCGTCTTGAATATCTAAAAGATAATGGTCATATTTGATAATTAGCGGATAGTTGAAAATTGATAGTTGATTGCATTAGCTGATTTAACTAGTGGACTGTATAAAAATGCTTGGTAAAATTAAGTGATAGTAGTTGATAGTTGTTTGATTATTTAAACAAGCAAAATGACATATAAGAACGTGATTATATTTAATACTTGTTTGAATAGTTTATTAGTTATCAATATTTTGTATCTATTAATATTATTAGATTATGAAAAATATTTTTTTGGCATAAAGCCAAAAAATGCCCCTAACGTTTCGATACTTGTTTGAATAGTTTATTAGTTATCAATATTTTGTATCTATTAATATTATTAGATTGTGAGAAATAATTTTTTTTTGCCATAAAGCCAAAAAATGCCCCTAATGTTTGACTGAATAGTCATCTTGGTCCATTTTTTATCCAATTTAATCTCTAACGTTTCATTTTGGGTCAAAATATCCCCCACTACGGATAAAAGTTATTAGTCAACTAACGATAAAAACTTGAAATGACTTGACAGAATGAGGCATCAGAAGAAAAACATATTTTATATTTTATACAATTTTATAAAAATAATTTTGACTGGTGTGTCATTATGTAAAGTCAACAAATTTGTGTATATGGCATTACTATCGCTCGTGCACTACTGTGTAGGTTTGTCACGTCATTTCAAGTTGTTTATCGTCAGTTGACTAACAGTTTTTATCCGCAGAGGGACCATTTTGACCCAAAATGAAATGTTGGGGTTAAATTGGTTCAAAAAAAAGAATAAGGGCCAAAATGACTATCCAGTCAAACGTTAAGGGCATTTTTTGGCATTATGCCTATTTTTTTAATATCACATTACTAAGCATATTTGAATTATCTATATATTAATTTATTATTTATATAATTATTTTAATACAATTTAATTAATTATTAAATTTAAATACACATTTATAAATATAAATGTGTGAGAATAAAAAAGTATTAGTTTACAAATGTCACAATATAAATACACGAGGGTGAAGAATTAAAATAGAAAAAGTTAAATTTAGGTTATTTGAAGATTTTTTGTAATTGATAAAGGTAAAAGGATATTTATAACTCTAATGTCAAAACCTCTAATGTAATACCTCAAATTTTGGTTAGTGACCAAAATGAATAAAATGAAAAGTTAGAGGCAAAAGTGTAAAACTGGAAAATTTTAGGGACTAAATTGTAATTTTTAAAAATTATGTATTTTAGTCCCGTAAATGAATAGTTTACCCCCAAGAATGACATTTTTGAGTTACTCGAATTTTTGGTATGAAATTCGTATTAAAAGCTATAGGGAGTTAAATTTGAGGAAAAATCTGGATAATCGAATTGAATCGAATAATTTGAGATATTTTGTCAAAATTATCAAGAAAGAGTAAAAATGTCTTTTCCATGCTTATTTCTAGAAGAACTAACATGGACCATTGGATTTATGTTGATTTTTCCATGTTAAATATGAACCGTTGGATGAAAATGGCAAGATTGTAATTTTAGAAGATTACAAGGGTAAAATGGGTAACTACTAACTAGTTGGTTTATTTTTTACCCTTGGATGAATAAAGTGAAATGTGAAAAACTTTGGAGCATTGGATATCAATGGTAAAATAGTCGTTTAACTATTAAAAAGATTTTTATTTATTATATTAGATATTTATGCCATTTTGGGGTCAACAAAAACATCCGCAAAACTGAGATAATGATAATTCATTATGTAACCCCCTTAATCCGGCCTAGGCGCTAGACCGAACCGAGCGAGCTACATTAAGTTTGTCGAAGCAAACCTGAACTGAATATCTCAAATTAGGTTCATTTTTTTATCTTATCTAGATGCATCGTTAGAACCTAGATTTTTTAAATTGGCAGCGGTTAAATTTATGTTTGAAAAGGAAAACTAACCGACATCCAATTACACGAATTTGCAATTTAAGGACTAAATTGTAAATCTGAAATATTACAAGGCCTTAGTTAGGTTTAAGGTTACCAATCCTTAATTAGTCAGGTTTCATGCTCACAAGTGTTATTTCGGATAAAATGGATCAATAGAATACATACAATTTGCATACATACGATTCAGGGACAAAAACACAAAAATCTCAATCTACAGTAGCCATATAACTGACATAACTGCCTTCGATATCAGTACACGAGACATAATACCGATACCGAGCCTTATAACAAGGTTTGTACCGGTACAGGTATACGCGTACCAATACGCAGGTCTGAATACTTAAGGCCCGTACTGATACACCCTTTAGTTGTATCGGTACCCAAGCTTATTTTGCTAAAATATGAAATTCAGTGGCCAAAACTCGTACTAGTACACTTGTTTGTGTATCGGTACGCATGTCATATTCCCACTTTCCATACTTGTTTCAGGTCCCGAGTATCGATATAAGAAACCCCGTACCGGTACCTAGAGGCTTGTAATGCCCAATTTATCTGAGTTTTGACCTTCAAATCAATACAAACTTGCCCCAAACAACCTAGCATGTATACTAAAAATTTTTAACAAGAAAAAGTAATATTTATAGCATTTCAAAACATTAAATATGCATTTTTGAACATAAAAGCATAAACTATATGCATGCTTCCTAAACAATTCATTCAACATACTCGACATAGGAATAAAGCATGAAACCATCAATTCACAACCCAAATCTAAACAACAATCCATCAAACAACATGTTACAATCCTTGGAAGTGAAATCAATCAAAGTAGAAATCTCCAAACTTGGACAACACATTGCCTTATTACCAAAAACTTTAAGCTAACAATATACTCAAAGTCAAATGATGTCTTAGGATCTCCTCACTCCAATGCCCCTCACAATCCTCAATTCTTTGCAAATAAGAATGAGAGCGTAAGCAAACTTATGCTTAGTGGTGCCACTCTACATATTCATCAATGCATTAAAATGTGAGTATAAAGCTGATAACTGCATAAATATCCTTGATTTCATACCTTTTTGCTATAGCATTTGCCTGTTCTTGAGTTTATACCATAGCATTTAGACTGTATTTCCTTCTTCTGGGTGCATCTTTATCTTTCCTGGTTATTGGTCCATATCGAGGGATACTGCTCCGAGGGTTGGTTTTTGGGTTATGATGTGCAAGGAATGAGTCAAGAGAGAAAGCCTGTGCCGAGAATTGCTATATCATGATGGAAGTGGATATTGGCCAGCATGTGAGATACACGTGAGCTGCAGAAGCACGTGAACATGCAGAAAAGGACGATCTGACATGTGCAGCAGTCGGTACCCACCTCCAGACTGTCCTTCTTGTCCCCTCGTGGCAGACCTTTTCGGTGGATATTCCTTGGGATTATCAAGGCATCTTTAGGGCACCAAACCCTAGAAGCCTTCACTATATAAAGGGGAGAGAAGCTTGGAGAAAAGTGTGGAGTAATATAGCGAAAGAGAGGCGGAAGAGAGAGAAAGTTACACGGAGAGAGAAGTTTCCACCTTCACCTTCTCCAGCTTGGCATCCTCCATCGTTGAAGCTCTAAGGAGTGGCCTCACCGGCCTCGAGAGAGGCGGTGAGCCTAAGACAGTCGGGCAGTCCATGGCGGAGAGGGAGTTCGCCTTTCTTTTTGTCGCTATAGCAATTTCTTTTCACATCTTTACATTTGGTGATGTTATCACAATGATACGTTGGATGATATTGCCCAGCCACGAACTGTTTTAGGTGGCTTGGGTTTGATGGATGATTTTAATTTGAGTACTTTTTAATGCATGCTATGGCTTTTTTAGTGTTTATCATGATTCTATGCTTTGCTTATGCATTTCTCATTTCCTTAAAGTTGTAAGAGCTTAGGGTTGTAAGTGCTTTGAGAGATAGGCCTTAACCTAAGCGCCTTCGAGAGTTGGCCGTTCTTTAAGTGTATGTTGGGGTTAGTAATCGAGAGAGCTAGCCTTAGAACCCTCATAAGCAATGGAGTGACTGTTGAGAGGCAGACTCTAACCTACCTTAAAGATAAGTGATAGGTTTCAAGGGCTAAAAAGGATAGTTCGTGAAGGGTAGGGGAGTGTTAAGAGTTTACGCCGAGAGGTATTGCTGTAGCATTTCTGACTCCCAGTTTCCTGGCTAGAGATAGTTTAGGAGCACTCTTAGTAAATCCCGCCTAGCATAGAAGATAGCTGAAGAGCCTTAGTATCGTTAAGAAGCTTGAGTTAGGTTGTCCATTATTCCCAGCCAGTCATTCCGTAGTGAATTTCGCATACAAAAGGGGACCTATTTATCATATTGTTATCTCATCTTTCTTTGCATTGTTTTGCTTCAGCATTATTTTACACCATCTCTTGTTCTTTAGCATTGTCATCTGCAAAAAGTTCAATCTTTATTGTTACAGCAACCGTGAATACCTCCAATCCCTGTGGAGACGATACTCACTCATCACTTTATTACTCGTTCGACGTGTATACTTGCACCATTTGCGTATCATTTATAATATTGCAAGATCACGCAACAAAAGCCAACACCCTTGAAATCCCTTTTCAAAACACGATATGCATAAGAACCATATGCAAATATATTGGCATATATTGGCAAGTAATGTGACCATTAGATAAATCATTGTTTCATTAAAACCACATCGGATACACGGATTTCCCACTAGACTCACCACTACCAAACCATACTTTGCCTAGTTAAACATCAAGATACCACCATCAACTTGGTTTGCCTAGTTAAACCGCATACCAAGTTATACTCCAACAGTCCGAGTAGCCTAGTTAAACCTCTTTCCTCAAGGAGCGTGGTGCGACGGACTTTACATATTATAGTGCACTTTAAACCCTACGACATGCCGACTATATTTGATACATTATTTCTATTTGTCACATAGCAAATATACACTTTTAAACACATGTACTTACTGATTTCCATATGCATTTAACAAAAAAAATTCATATGCAAATATCACATTGCCCAAGGCAACAACCGCATTCAATTTAGGAACCATTTCTCAATGCTCTGAGCATCCATATACTTGTTAAATCATTTCATATCATTTAAAAGATGCATACAACAGTAAGCAAACTGATCCATGCTTTTAAACCAAAACATGTAATTCAAGTCGCATATCAAACCAATATTTAAGGCAAAATTAGGGAAAACTTACTTCCGACTTTAGCTAAGCTTGCTAGGCTTAATCTAACCTCCCAACTCCTTATTCAAATATTTAAGAGTGTTTGAAACGCATTTACACTCACCGATACACAACGCCTTGCTTGTCGTTGCGTTTCAAGCTTCCGAAACGAGCCGACTTCCACAAAATGAGCTAAGCTTGACTCTCCTCTATTTTGGCAACACAAACCCAGAGGCCAAATGCATTATAACACCAACATAAAAATATCCCCTGCAATCTCTATGAAATTGCATCCAAAAACCATCCAAAAACACTAAAAACAACTCCAATCAACCACCAAACAATCTCCAGCCACAACCTAACGATTCTAGCAACTTAACCACATCAAAGAACATCCAAAAGCATATTCCAACCATCCTTATTCCTCCAACAACCAAGAATCTACCAAAACTGCCCAAAAACCACACTTAAACTACATTAAAAATTAGCCAATTAAATAGTTTTGGGATTAATTATGAAAATCTCATTTCACATTATATTTATACCATCAAAATGTGAATTAACCCAATAGATATCTCTAGCAATCATGTAAAACTAATGAATTGATTTTGATATAACAAAGGATTTAAGGACTAAATTGAAAAAGAGAAAATGAATTTTTAAGTCCTCAAAACTTCCCTATGTCTTTAAGATAAATGTCCAAGTCAAAACCTAAGAGTATTCAAATTTTTCTAAGTGTTTACCAAGTCAAAACAATGATTTTTGAGTCACCGTTTCGGAACAACCCTTAGGCGTTTCGGAATGTTTTTAAACTGTTAAATTCTGTTTCAGAACTAGCTTCCCCGTTTCGATACAGGTGTATCGAAACATGTGTTTGTGTTTCGAAACGGATGAAGAACAACGGAACGGGTTGAACCGTTTCGATACGGCAGTATCGAAACGACCTCAAATTTTTCGAAACGATTTTCAAACTTGGTTTCAAAATATGACCATTGCAATTTAAATAACTAAATTTTGAGAGACGATTAGAGCGTATCGAAACGATCGTGTCCGTTTCGGCACGACCTATTAATTACACCCCAACATATATTTCTATTTTGGTCTGTTTCGAAATAGGGTCGAGCGTTTCGGAACAAGTAGTTGCAGACTGCATTTATGGTGGGAAGATAACATCCCAACAGCTATAATTATGAAGGCAACAACCACAACGGCTAGAATTCAATAAATAGGTATAAAAGGGAGTTCTAAAAGCACCAGCAAAAACTATTGATCCTAAGAGAAACATCCAAACATCAAATTCAAGCTCTTGTGCTAAATTCCCATATTTTCTTGTAAACCCCAATTGTGATACTTTGTATTTCCAATCTTATTTGTTTCAATTGGGTTGAGTGCTTGTAAAAGGGCTACATTTGTATTGAGAGATACTAGCTATTAGCCTTAAACTTCTTTGTAAACCTTGTGTGAGGATTGGGTCAATTTTTGGGTAGAAAAATTAGCCATTGTGTATAGGTTTCCTCCTAAGCCTAGAAAAAGGGAAGATCAACTAGTGGAGTTGTTGGAAAATCCTTAGTGAAGCTAAGGTAGTGGATGTAGAGTTCAATTGGAACTTGAACCACTCTAAATCTCTTGTCTTGCAAATTTTTATTTTCCACTTCACCACCAAAATTTCTAAAAATCCAATTCACCCCTCTTGGCTTAAATCGATTCTACGATCCACTCAACAAATCATCTTGTAAAACAAGAATTTAGGCAAACATTAAACCATCAATTAATCTCACTTTCTTGAATTAAATTGCAAAACCATGTTATAATCAACAAAACACAAGCCAATTACTAGGGAATATCAATAAAGAACATTAGTTTTAAGAGAGAAGAAGAAATTTACCTTTGAAGAACCTTCCACTAAAATTGACGTAAGTTTTCTCTTGAAAATAACTTGGAAAATATATGAGATCTTTATGAAATCTCAACAAGGTTTGTTAGGAAATGGATGAGGAATCAAATGATGTAATATCCATTAAAAATAGCAAAGAAATCCTAAAATCTTGTTTGGGTAAAAGTGATGGAAAATGAGAAGAGAAACTCTAAGAAATTTGATAGAATAGTAAAAATTGTTTGGAAAAACAATTAACTGTCAAAAACCTTTCTCAATTAAGGTAGAAAAATTTTAATTAAAACATTTGGAAAAATATCTCTCCAAGGGTTCTTATTATTGGCCCAATTACACTTTAGTCATTAAAAATTATTTTGCATTTGTTATATTTTAGTCACTAAATCCAAAATGTCACTTCAATTAATTAAATCGGTTTCCAATTTCCAACCCATAATGCTTAATATACTAATTAAACATATTTAAAAACTTTACCCAAGTTTTATCCCTTTGAAATTTATATTTCAAAAATATTTATTTTCTCAAAACGTATTTTAATCGCTAACACGGTTCCCCGGTCTGAACCCAATCCATCACAACTCCTTAGCCCATTTTCGAGGTGTTACAACTCTCCCACTCTTAAGAAATTTCGTCCCCGAAATTTACCTGATGGAAAAAGATGTGGGAACTATTTCTTCATGTCCTCCTTTGTCTCCCATGTGACTTCCTCGACTCCTCGATGACACCACAATACCTTGACCAATTTAATGGTCTCTCCGCGAAGAACCTTCGTACTAGAATCCAATACCTTAACAGGTTCCTCATCATAAGACAAATTCGGACACAACTCAATTTCCTCAATTGGCACAACATGCGACAGAGTCGACCTATACCTCCGAAGCATAGACACATAGAAAACATCATGTATCTTCTTTAACTCAGCTGGCAACTTCAACTTATAAGCAACGAGACCAACACACTCAATCACTTCATATGGTCCAATAAACCTGGGACTTAACTTATCAACAAACTCTACCAAAGAAAGTTGCTTTTCCCAAGTCCCTTGAAACTCAATGATATAACATCGTAACATGTCCTCCAAAATTTGAATAACACACCCGGACTGACCATTCGTCTGAGGATGATAGGAGGTGCTAAAATTAAGCCTGGTTCCCAAAGACATTTGTAGACTCTCCCAAAACCTTAATGTAAAGCGATAACCTCTATCCGAAATAATAGACATTGCAACCCCATGCAACTTCACAATCTTAGTGATATACATCTCTTCCAACTTATCCAACGTATACATCGTATGCATAGCCAGGAAATGCGCACCCTTCGTAAAACGATAAACAATCACCTATATAGAATTCTTCTTGGACGGCGTCAAAGGCAACCCCGTCACAAAATCCATAGTTATCCTTTCCCATTTCCACTCTGGAATCCGTATAGATTGTAGTAACCCAACATGAAACTCATGTTCAACCTTAACTTGCTGACACACCAAACAACGAGCAACATACTCCGCTACATCCTTTTTCAAACCAACCCAGTAATACCCTTCCTTTAAATCACGATACATCATGGTACTACCAGGGTGCAAAACAAAAGGACTAGAATGTGCTTCAATCAGAATAGTGCATCTGAACTACGTATCTTTCGGCACAACTATTCAACTCTTAAAACACAAAACACTGTCATCATTAAAATGGAAATATGTCGGATTACCATCCAAAATGTCCTTTATATGCGGAACCAACACATCATCATACAATTGCCTTGCTTTAATCATTTGAGACAGTGTAGGCTTAACTTGCGACTCTACCAACAACCCATAATCTTGTGTCACACTTAACCTAGAAAGCATTGCTCTAACCTCAACAAATGCCTTACAACTCAAAGCATATGCTACAACGTTAGCCTTTCCAGGATGATACTCAATGGTTAGATCATAATCCTTAATCAACTCAACCCATCTCTGTTGCCTAAGATTTAAATCCTTTTGAGACATTAAATATTTCAAACACTTATGATCAGTGTAAACGATACACTTCTCACCATAAAGATAGTGTCTCCAAATATTTAGCGTGAATACCACCACAGCAAGCTCTAAGTCATGCGTAGGATAATTGCGCTCATGAACCTTTAGTTGCCATGATGCATAGGCCACAACGTTCTCGTTCTGCATCAGCACACAACCCAAACTAACATACAATGCATCGTGATACACAACAAACTCCTTACCCACTTTTGGTTGAATCAACACATGACGTGTGTCAAAACTTCTTTTAAATTTTCAAAACTAAGCTATCGATCCTCTGTCTAAACAAAAGAAACATTCTTTTGTAACAACCCCTTCAACAGAGCAACAATACTGGAAAAACCATCCACAAAACGCCGATAATAACCATCCAAACCATGGAAACTGTAGACTTTAGACACCATTTTAGGTTGCTTCCAATTAAGGATAGCCTCGATCTTCTACGGATCTCTGTAAATACCTTCCGTCGATACCACATGACCAAGGAACATCACCTCCTTAAGCCAAAATTCACACTTACTCAACTTGGCAAACAAATGATTATCTTTCAAGGCTTGCAACACTATCCGAAGATGTTGATCATGCTCCTCCTCGGTACGAGAGTACACAAGGATATCATCAATAAACACAGCCACAAACTGATCAAATACTCATATAATACTCTATTCATCATATCCATGAAAACAAATGGGGCATTGGTTAAACCAAATGGCATCACCAACAACTCATAATGCCAACACCATGTGCGAAACGTAGTTTTCAGCATATCTGCCTCTTTAAACTTGAACTGATAGTACCCGGACCTTAGGTCAATTTTTGAGAACAAAATTACACCTCGAAAATGGTCAAACAAATCGTCAATCCGTGGTAACGAGTGTTGACACTAGATTTTCACCACTTATTATTATTATTATTATTAAGTTAAAGCCCAAAAATAAGAGTCCATTTGAATTAAATAAGGTGTCCAATAATAATAAGCCCACTTAATTTAAATATATGATACAATAAAAATCCACCCCCAAAATATAATAAGAGGGCCCATTTTGTTTTAGGCCCAAACTAACCCATTTATTTTGTTTTTTCAGGTTTAATTAAGACCGTTGGATCTAGGGCTGAGGATATGGACGAATTGGATTGAATGAAAGGAAAAAGGGGAAAAGGGGGAGAGCCCATGCCACCACGCGCGCGAGATCATCTCCCCCAAATCGAATAGCACACGCTTTTCAGTCGACTTTCGTCCACGGCTGCGCCGTCCTTGGGTCACGACGACTGGCGAGGCTGGTACCGTTCGACTCGCCTTGACCGGCTGAGTCCGATGCCGCCGACCCCTCTTCTTGCCGACGCTTGTAACTCGTTAATTTTGGGGAGGAAGGTTTCAAACCCTAATTAAATTGGGGGGGCAAAATCCTCCAAATTGGATCCAAATCTGTTGAAATTCGGATAGAATTGCAATGTAATAATGTTGGCTGATCAAGAAGATGGTTTTTAGGGGGATGAATTTGGGGATTTTATCCCCAATTGCATTAAAACCCCCACCCCCAAAACCCTATAAAACCCCCCAAATGCTCCATTGTTGAACACAAAAAATACAAGAAAAAACACTTGAAAATTCATCTGAAAATTATCAAAAATTTCTTTAGATTTTTTTGGAGGTTGCTGAAAATTGTTTGAGTTTTGGAGCAGCTTTGGATCGAATTTTTGAAGGAAAAGCTTGCAATTTCTTCACTATTGGTATAATTTCTCTTCCTTTTTTTATTTCGAATTTAGTTTATTTTGTTAAAAAACTTTGCTCATGTTTTAAGATACATTTGATCTTAGAAGCTTGAATCTTGTGCTTTGTGTATGTTGATCTTTTAACTTAAAAAATGATAAAAAGTTTCAACTAAAATTTCATTTGTTTTTACAATAAAACTTTGTTTGATTCATGTTCATTCTAAAAAAAAACTAAAAAATGTGTTATTAAAAATATAAATTTAAGGGAAAAGAAAATTTTAGATCCACTCTTATTCTTAAAAAATTTAAAAGATCTTGTTGTTGAAAATAAAAATTTCGATCCATTTTCATCCTTAAAAACTAAAAATTGAGTTGTTGAAAATAAAGTTTTTTTAAAGAAAATTTTGAATTCAATTTCAAAAATTAAAAATTAAAAATAGGCAATAAAAGTTCTCTTTAGGAAAAGTAGAAAAAGATAAAAATAAAAAATAAACTCCAAAAAAATAATAAAAAGTTTTTTGAAACTTAGAAAAAATTCTGAAAGAAAATGGTTTGAAAAGAATTTTAAAAGGTTTTTTAAGCTGAAATTAAAAAAAACATTTTCTTAAAAATAAAAAGGTTTTTAAAAAAAATTTAAAAATAAAAAATCTAAAAATAATAAAGGACTTTAAAACATAAAGATTTTGGAAGGAAAATGTTTTAAAATAGAATAAAAAGGGCTTTAAAAAACTTTTTCAAATAGAAAAATAATTAAAATCTTAAAAACTAAAATAACACTTCAAATAAAAGAATAAAAAATATCTTTAAAGCACAAAAACAAAGAATAATTTTTTTAGTGATAGAAATTTTAATACTTTCAAAATAAAGTTGATCCAAGCCTGTTAGAAAACTTAAAGTTATGAATTACCTTGTCTTGTTTGCCTTTAATGATGATTAAACTTTATGATTAAGATCTAATAGCTTAGATTAGAGACTTGTTTGTATAAAAATTCATTCACAAAAATTAAAATACGCTTAATAAAATTCAAACCCTCAATTAGGAACAAAAGACTTAGACTCTCTTTAGAATAAATAAATTTCAAATTTAGAATAAATATAAAATGTTTAACACATAATTTTTTAATGTTTGAAAAGTGAAATTAAATTAATGCGATGTCTTATCAAACGAGAATGACGGGTTAGCGCCAGAAGTGTTGGCGGTGATTAAAGTTCATTTCCTGGGCGATAAGGCCATTACAATATGTTTATATTCATTAAATGGATAAATGAAATCGAACATTCTTGAACTTGCAAATTCTAATTTTTGAAAACATTTTTGAAATCATATAGGTATCAATTTTTGGGCACTGTGGGGGTGCTAACCCTTCCCCACGCGTAACCAACCCCGAACCTATTTTTCTGGTTTTCTCAAACCAAATCGTTGTTTTAATAAAATAAAACGTTTTATTAAAATAACCCCGCTTTAAAGTGATCCAATCAAACTTTTTCAAAAAGATTGGTGGCAACTCTATGTTTTTAAAGTTTTCCAAAATGTCGAAGCTCGAAAGGGTTGCGACAGATTGGCGACTCCGCTAGGGAATTTTTGCGTTTTTTTAAAAAGAGGGTCAGACCACAAATTGGTTTCAAAAAAGGGTTTCTTAAAAAAACAAATGTAATTGGCAAGTTCACAATAGGTTTAATTTATTTGCCCGTTTAATGAATGTAAATCTATTTTACGCATTCTAATTTTTTTTAAAGAAAGCTATTTACCCGAGCTTTGTCCCGTTCATTTAAGTGGGAGGGGGGGGGACACGTTTTGCTCATATAAGAATACTGATTCTTAATATGAGCCTAGCAAGTACATTCGGGACTCATTCCTTTTGTCTTTGTAAGGATATTGATTCTTCGAGAAGGCATAGGTGGTGAGTCCTCAGTTGAACTCGATTCATATGAAGCTTGTAATGTGTGAGAATCGAGGGCCTTGCTACCCTTAGTAAGGGACAACAAGGATAACTCGGGTACCCTTTTAGAACTAAACCAAGTTTGAGAATCTAGAGCCCACCCTAATCGAGCCATGTGGAAAACCTTAGGCTTTTAGTCTGGTCAAAATTATTTCGTAAGGATAATCCGTGGAGACATTACCTGGAGTATTGGAATGTGATGCTCAGAATTATTCATACAATAAAATTATTTTAGACCTTTAGGGTTTTATTTCTATTTTTTTATTAAAAAGCGTACTAACCTTTTTGCGTGTTCTTTTTTTTGTTTTTTTGGGCATATTTATTTGTTGCATACATCTCATATTTAGAGGGGATCGATTCTAAAGCATGTTGCTCAATTAGAAAAACCTTCTGCCATGGATGGAAGGTACCTAAAAGAGGAAGACAATGCAGATGTACGCTACCAGATTGAGGTCCACCAGAAAATAATGAGAATTTGTCGAGTTTTCACGTGGAAGAAACATTGAAGTAGGCTCACATCAGCGCCAAGAAAAATATCATAATTCGCAAATGTTATGGGTCCACTTCGACGGTCCAACCAAGAAGAATTTGAAGATGATCATTGGTCCACTCGGCTTAGGGGCAATGTCAAAGGAGCAAGAAGAGCCCGACAAAAGTATCATGTGATGATGTTAGTCAGAGAAGTTGCATTTCTTCGCCTCCACGTCAAACCAATAAGGGAGGTACCAAGGCTCTAAAGATTGATCAAAGAAATGGGTGCCTAGACCGAGACATATTTGTAGGACCTTTGGAATTCAATGGAAGCTACTTCTAGAGCAATATTTTAATGGAATTAATGGTCCCTCACATGCATCCATATATTTGCATTCACGCATTTGCATTTTTTCTTGTCCTTTTTATTGTTGCTTGCATTTATGTTGTGCATACATTCACATAATCACATGATAGAATCTCCAAAAATAGCAAAAATATCTCACAAGTACGGTACACGTGCCCAGACTCGAGCCATGAACACTGAGGAAAGGTTGACAACCTTGGAAGCAAATCAAAAAAGCACACAGGATAAACTTGACAAAATAGAAATTGATCTGAAGTAGGAAATTGAGCTAGCTCACAGGAAAACAGTCAATCAAATCATAACCATGATTAGGTTCAAGGTTCCAGATGCACTAGAAGCTGATGGAGAAACTAATTTGCTGCCGAAGTTTCAGGGGATGACCTTTGCCCATCAAAAGGAAACTGCCTCATCTAAAGTGAAGATTTCGCCTTATTCTGCTGGATCCTCTGCCTGAAATGAAGTGAAGGCAAGTTTTGAGGAAGTTCACGAGGTACATGACCTCGATGAAATAACTGACAAGGCAAAGGTCGAGAGGAAATGGGAAGAACGCTACAAGAACCTGGAGGAAATGATTAAATCTTCTCAAGAAAGAAGCATTTATGGTGGCATAGATGCTAGAGATTTGAGTCAAGTATCTGACCTGGTGGCTCCTCCAAAGTTCAAGGCCCCTGACTTTGAGAAATATGAAGGGAGAACTTTCCCTTTTGTCACATTTGACCATGTACTTTCGAAGAATGTCACCACACTTTGAAGATGAGAAATTACTGATTCACTGCTTCCAGGATAGTCTATTTGGGTCTACTATCCAATGGTATACCCAATCATGTCGGGTCAACATACAAACTTGGAGAGATCTGTCGAAAGCTTTCCTCAAACAATACGAGTATGTGATAGATATGGCCCCAAGTAGGATCGTACTTCAAGATATGAAACAAAAGCCCAACGAGAGCTTTCGCCCGTATGCCTAGAGATGGCGAGCTGTGGCATCCCATGTTCAACCTCCACTGTTGGAAAATGTGGTTACTCCAATGTTTGTGGAGACTCTAAATGGTCCATTCTATGACTATATGTTAAATCACGCCACCGAAGGTTTCACAGACATGGTCATCAATGGAGAGTTGATATTGGCAGCCATCAAAAATGGAAGACTCGAGAGAGAATAATATGATGAAAGCATTTAGAAATTCGTCATGAAGAAAATGGAGGGAAGATTAGTTGGAATTCATCCTTGCCTCTCTAAAATAATGCATAATCTTCCTAGACAGTTGGGATCATACTTAGAATCAAACCTTTTGCTTTTGCCCGCGAGTATTAAGGATCTTTTGTAAGGGCTTCTATGCCAATTTATTTGTTTAAAGATGCATTCTCTTTCTTCTCTCAAGTGGCAAACATTTCTCATTTTTTCATGCTTCATCCTTTTTACATTTTTATTTCTTTTCATTTATTTCTCTTCCAAGATACACCCTTTTGTCAAAGCCCTTATTATTGATTGTATGAATGATTCTTGAATCTAATCCCGAGATAGAGGGGCAATAAAGTGTGTTCAGGTTTAATATAAAGATTTTGAGTGAATTTTCCTCTCAGACATTGTAACACCCGTGTTTTGGGGTTGGGAGTTAGTCGGGTTAGTTGGCCCGAGTCGGTAAAATCAATTTTAAATCAAATTGACCTTGGTTTGAGCCAATCGAGTTTTAAATAAAAAGGAGGGATCATTTTGGCAATTTACCCAAAACAATTAAAAAGGTAGTCAACCTTTTGAAATTTAAAAGAACAAAAAAAAGAAATGTGTTGTCTTCCTCCCTTTTTGCATTTCACGTTAGAAACACCCAAAACCCCTCTCAAGCCCCAACTACTATTCCATCAAATTTCTTCCCCATCTCAAGGTCTTTTTCAAAGGTAATTACATATCTACATTCTCCTCTTCATCCTCTACATTTACCTAGTTTTAAAATTGAAAACTATCAACATTTGGAAATTTAGGGTTTAAAGAAAGTTTGAGTTTTTATTGGGTTTTTCAAATGGTTTTGATTTATTAAGTTGGGTTTTGGTTTAACCTCATGAAAATACACATAATATGTTAAAATGAGTAATTTTGGGTGAAAACCCGAAATGGGTTTTTATGGCTATTTTTGAAGTGTCTAAAACTGGGATTTTGGTGAGTTTTAGAGTTAAATTGAAGGGCTGATGGTTTAGGGATGTTAGGAAAATGTTTTGGGATCATTTAGATGCCATTTAGGTGTTTGAAAACATGATTTTCTGGTGGGCAAAATAGGAGTACGAAAATGGGAATTTTGGTGATTGTTTGTGTTGGAAATTGAGGGTTGATGTTAGGGTAATAGTTGGGGGTTGTTTTGGAAGCATTTGAATGTGTTAAATGTGTTGAAATCATGAGTTTTGGTTGAGATTTATGGGCTGCTCGGGTTTGGTAATTTTGGGGATTGTTCATGGCTTGAATTGTTGTGTTTGGTGTTTGATTAGTATTTCGGGTTAGCTACTTTGATGTTTGAGTTGATTTGAAGTTGTTTTGCTTGTGTTGAGGTGTTTAGAAGCGAGATTTGGTGTTGGTGAAGCCTTGGGAACAAATCCGGAAATTTGAAGACCATGGTTTTTGGTAGTTGAGCTTGGAGGTGGAGGTGAGTGGTTAAAATATTTTAAATGGTTTTGAGCAATTGGTTCGAGCATGTGGACTAGGTTGGGATTGGTAGACCCACCTAGAGTTAGGATTAGGGTGGTAGCCTAATCCTAAGCTTTAGTTAGAGACATTGGATGAACTCTTTAATTGATGTTATGCCTTATGATGATTTGTGTTATGATGATTATCTATAAGGTGATATACATGTATGTTGGGGCATGGCCTAATGCATTGTTATATGCATGTTGTTGAGACTTGATATGATGCGTTGATATATGCATGTGGTTTGGTTTATGAATCGTGCATGATAGTGATCATGGTGAGTACGTGCTAAGCATGGAAGTTATGTTGAATTGATATTGCGAAAGGTTGTGAAATTTGATTAATATTGGCACTAGTATGCTTGGGTACAATGATAGATCATTAGGATGAGTGTGCACACAAATTGAGTCAAAACGTACGTGGCCTTGGTGGCGTTAAGGCACCAAGGAGGAGTACGGTGATGTAATATTCCACCGGAAATTTATATATATTCTATGTGATGATGAGTGGAATCCCATCCGTAGGGCATGTGGTGATGAGTGGAATCCCGCCCATGCAAGTACCGGTGATGAGTGTAATCCCACCGAGGTAATGTTGTTGTTGGAAATGTGTTCCAACATGTTATTCGCGTATTCGAGTCATAGCTAGGTGCCAATATGAGATTGTATGTATATACCAATATGAGTTTATACGTGCCTTTATGATTTGAGATGTGATGCCAATATGATATGAAGTATGATTCCCATATGCCTTGAGACATGTCGTTAATAATGCATTGATATATGTATCATTGTAAGTTGGGCTTATGAGTTGTTGAGCATGGCATAATGTTGGTTATATGTTCATCTATCATGTTTAATTTGGCCCTTGAGGATCGGAGGTAAGATCATGCATTCCATCATGGTAGTTGCTCATGTTTGGACCCTGCATTGTCGAAGGTTTGTTTTATGAGCTTACCCTCACTAAGCTTTTATGCTTATGCTCCTTTTTGTGTCGACAATGCAGATCAGTAGCTTGTGGGTGGCAAAGGCGAGGAAAGGCCTCCAAGTGTTGCTTTTGGTTAGCTCAATGTATGATCTTTAATTTGTAGATTGTAATAGTCAAGCAATGGGATAGGTGTCGTTGATTTGAGCTTTGACGTATGTTGATTTGGTTTGGCCTTTGGATGCTTGTTTGAATTGTAAACCTTGTTTATATTGCTTGTGATGCACGTCTTGAATGCTTGTATGTTTTGGTTGCTAAGACATGAACCTTAGAGTGCTTTGTATGTCTCCTTTTGGTAAAGGCATGAATATTGTGGATGAATGATGCTTGTTAGTGTTGGTTGCGTCGTATGCTTAGATTATGGCTGTTAAATGTTGTATGTATGTTGTTTGTGGCTAGAGGAGTCGTAAATCGCATCTAGAGTCGAGTCCTAAGTTGTTTTGCTGAAAATTGGAGACTTGCAGTGCAGGGCGTATCGATACGGTCTTGCCTGTAGGACACAATTTTGGCTGGGTGTATCGATACATGGGGGTGTATCGATACGGTTTTTGCTCTCTGGAATTTTGATATTTTTGCGAGTTTTTGGTGTATCAATACGATGTTGTGGCGTATCGGTACGTGTTCATCTCATTGACCACGAGATGTTGACTAGGAAGGGCGTATCGATACGCTCATGGGCTGTATCGATACGGTCTTCCTATGTTGACTGCTGAGGGTTGACTTTGGTCAAGGCGTATCGATACCCTTGACAGGTGTATCGATACGGCCTGCTTAAAAAGGTAAAATGGGTTGTGTTAATGTGTTGCCTTAGTTGGTCGTTGATATGTTGTCTGTGTTTCCGCTGTCGTGTTTCACATAGGACTTAATAATGCCTATAGACAAGATAAAGTTAAAAGAAATTTTCTAGGGTTGCTAACCGAGGTGGGACCTTAACGGGTTTCACTTCGGTTTTCCCCGTGTGGCCCACTTGGACCAGTCATCCGGTCAGACCGGGACCAAGGGGTTACATTTGTTGGTATCAGAGCCTAAGGTTACCGAGACCTTGGGCAGGTAAGTGAGGTAAGTTGTGTTTTATGATTGATATGCATGGTGTTTGCTTGCCTTGTAAGCATGTTTGCTTGTTTGTCAAGTATGTTGTGAATGTATGTTGTTTGATCGTACGCGTATGTTGTTTGGAGTATGTTGAGTAGATCACATTGCTTCTATTACATCGGAAAAAGATATTTTAAGTGAGGGAAATCATACTTGAGCCACTTGGACATTTTCCTTTGCTAACCCAGTTGTAAGTTAATTTTCTGTTGTTGTTGATTTATCGCATTTTAGTAGTTTGAGGCCAAGGAGTGGGCTGTGAATCGGTAAGTGAAAGTTGTAGTTTCTGAAAATATGGATGATGTTGAGGGAGTTCATCGCTATAGTCAGAGAAGTACGGTTGTACCGGAGTTGAGGTACAATCGGTTTGTTTAAGTCAGTGTGTTCGTGGGTTGATTCCTGTTGATGAGGAATGACGTGATCGTTTCTGGTATTAGTTAGTAAAAAGAAGTGAAGACATGTGAGGGAGGTTCAGAGTAGTATCGATGGTATAATAGATAGGCATTGGTACAGTTTTGGGTTTGTTTCCTCCGGTTGATTCTGAATCTGTACTTCTGTATGTTGTTAGCAAGTATGCAAGTTTGGATATGCTCGGTGAAGTGTTAGAGGTAGGTCTGAGTACCTTAGTTCCTTTGGCGAGATCAGGGTAAGGGTCTCGTGTGAGTAATCTGAACCTTAGAAATGATAGTTGGTGATCGATGGAGTTCGGCCTATGGTTTTAATACCAGACAGTCGGTCAGTATCCGTGAGTGAGAGCCAATTTGTGTGTTTGGGCCAGTGTACGTCTGAGTTGCCTTCCAGCAAAAATGAGAGATGAATGTCACTTTCGATGTAGTTGAGCCGAGAAGGAAGTCTTGACCTGTGGCTTCAGATTGTTGGTAGTGGAATGTTTCGAGTTGTCAGGGACCGATGTTATAGAACAAATTCAAACATGATTGTTTGTGCGTAATTAGAATTGAATTTTGAGGTTTTGAGATGCTCTAAGAACGGTTTAGAAGAGTTAGATTTGTTGAAGAACCAGCCTGAAAACAAGAAGGCCGAAGACTAACAGCTGTGTACATGAGAAGTTGCAAATTCTGCGGATTCGTCCTTTTGTGTGAGCATGCAAGGAATTTGATATACCTGTTGAGATTTTAGATGTAGGGACACATGTGACTAGACCTTCTGGTGAGATATTGGTGATCAGAAAGATATACGGAAGATGTTTGTTGAGGGCTCAAGGTTGCGCGATTATAGTAAATGTGAAGTGATTGTCTTCTACGGTTTCGATGTAACTTTTGGCATGGTTTGACTTGTAGAACACAAAGCTAGGGTATACTTCGAGATAAGAGAGAGTTGCCTTGAAGTCGCAGGTTACTGTGAGACTGTAGGGGTAGGTGAGGATGTGAACTTCTTATCGAATGTTGACCTAGCTTTAGAGTCAGAGATTGATTAAGATTAGTTGACAGGCTTGCCTAGCAGTTGTGACGAATTTGATTTTTGAATGAAGATTAGACCGTAGAATGTTAGGATAGTTTGTGTTTCCCTATAAGTGTTTAGAAGAATTGCTCGGTTTGTCTCTTGACAGAGAAGAAGAGTTTGTTATTGAGATCGTCTCCGAGTTTGCTTCTGTTTTGATTGCTCTATATCTTATGATTCCCGACAGAATTGAGAGTGTTGAAGAATCAACTACGAGATTTGTTAGACCTTAGATTCATTAGGCCTAGTACACCGTCTTAGAGTATGACAGTGCAATTTGTGAAGAAGAGAGAAGTCAATACGAGAATGTGTTTAGATTTCAGACAGTTGAAACAATTGACAGTGAGTAGTTAGTATCTGTTTCCGCACGTTAGTGATTTGTTGTTCAGTTAGGGTGTGCTCCAGTCTTTTCGAAGATTAATTAGAGATCCGTTTACTACCAGTTGAAAGTGAGAGAGGCGGATGTACCGGAGACAGCTTTCGAGGCAAGATGTGGTCACTTTGAGTTCTAAGTTATGCCGTTTTGTTTGACTAGTGTGTTGGTTACTTTTATAGAGCTGTTGAGCGAAATACTCCCTGAGTTCCTTGATCAGTTTGTAGTAGTTCTCATAGATGATATATGTGTATGTTCAAGTACCAAAGAAGACCATGACAAGCTTTAGAGTCAGTGTCGTAAATCCTATTAGAGAATCAGTGGTATGCCAAGTCGAGCAAACGTGAACTCCGAGTCAAGGAAGATGTTCTCCTAGGACATGTAGATTGGTCGAGTATATTAGAGTAAATCCTAAGTAGGCAGAAGAAGATGTGAGTTGGAAGAAATTGAAGATTGTGACAGGTATCTATAGTTCCTAGGTCTAGCATGGTTACTATCGGAGGTTGGTAAATGACCTTTTGAAGATAGCTACTCCATTGACAGATTGCTATAGAAGAATGTTCAGTTTGTATGGTTAGATGCGAGACAATGAGCCCTTGAGAAACCGAAAGAAACCTTGAAGAGAACATCAACCTTGATTCAGCCTATATCAGAGAAAGAGTTTGTGAACCATAGTGATGCATTACATGTAGGGTTAGGTTGTGTGCTTATGCAAGACAGAAGATTGTGACTTGTTCATCGAGATAGTTGAAAGACCGAGAGAAAAGTTATCCGACACCAGGCATAGAGTTAATTACAGTTGTATTTGCTTCGAAGACTTAGGGACAAAGCTTGTATAGTAAAGAATGCACAGCATATACTTATCATCAGAACTTGAAACATTAGATGACTTAGGAAGGGTTGAAACTTGAATAGAATGAGTTGTTAGAACTGCTTGAAGACTGTAATCTCAAGATTGAGTATCATATGAAGGGAGTCTATGTAGTAACCGATGTTCCGAGTTGTATTTGTTTTTAGATTAGTAGTTGAGTTGCGAGTTGTATTTGCCAGATTCAGTTCACCGAATGATAGTAGTTTGTGGCCGAGTTTCATATTAAATCTACTTTGAGTCGGGATACCTAAAGAGAAACAGTTGTAAGACAGTTTCTTGGCACCTCACGTGCAAGACATAGTGGAAGGAAGACCTTCAGAATACAGTTTTAGAGATGATAGAGTTTTGCATTTTAGAGACAGAATAGTTGTATCGATTGACATAATGTTTTGAGACGTATTGTTTTGGCCGAAGCACACGGCAGTTTATTTGTATAGCATCAGAGAAGAATGAAGACGTATTGTGGGTTGAAGATGAGTACTTCTGGATTGAGTTGATGAATGATGTGGTTCAGTATGAGAGTAAGAGTGTAATTCGCCAGCGCGTCAAGACCGAGCATCAGTTTTCTTCTAGTTTGTTACATCCGTGGGAGGTTCTTAATGAAAGTGGGTAATAGAGATTCGAGATTTCGACTAGATTTTTGGAAGACATTTGCATAGTGTTTGGTTACCTGTTGAAGTCAGATGATCAGTCAGAGAAAGTTATGGGTCAAGTATTCAACCGTGCTGTATGAGTTTGTGAATTGGGCTAGTTCTGTTGTTTATTTGTTGCGGTTACTACCAGAGTCAGAAGAGGGTTTGTAAGGTGTTCCGTGTATCTATGATTCGGGAATGTGAAGCTGATCTGTCTCGTGCTATGTTTTTTGAAGAGGTTGAGTCGAGTTTGAAATTGACAAGAAATAGAGAACCAGTTGAGATCTTGGCATCAGATAGCTGATGTTGTGTGGTAAGTCTTTCGAGTTGGTTAAAATGTTGTGGTGAGAAGGAAAGGGGAGTGTGGAGGGGCAGTTTCCGTGGCTCTTCCTGTCTGATAAATTTCGGGGACGAAATTTCCTTAAGTGGGGGAGAGTTGTAACACCCGTGTTTTGGGGTTGGGAGTTAGTCGGGTTAGTTGGCCCGAGTCGGTAAAATCAATTTTAAATCAAATTGACCTTGGTTTGAGCCAATCGAGTTTTAAATAAAAAGGAGGGATCATTTTGGCAATTTACCCAAAACAATTAAAAAGGTAGACAACCTTTTGAAATTTAAAAGAACAAAAAAAAAAGAAATGTGTTGTCTTCCTCCCTTTTTGCATTTCACGTTAGAAACACCCAAAACCCCTCTCAAGCCCCAACTACTATTCCATCAAATTTCTTCCTCATCTCAAGGTCTTTTTCAAAGGTAATTACATATCTACACTCTCCTCTTCATCCTCTACATTTTCCTAGTTTTAAAATTGAAAACTATCAACTTTTGGAAATTTAGTGTTTAAAGAAAGTTTGAGTTTTTATTGGGTTTTTCAAATGGTTTTGATTTATTAAGTTGGGTTTTGGTTTAACCTCATGAAAATATACATAATATGTTAAAATGAGTAATTTTGGGTGAAAACCCGAAATGAGTTTTTATGGCTATTTTTGAAGTGTCTAAAACTGGGATTTTGGTGAGTTTTAGAGTTAAATTGAAGGGCTGATAGTTTAGGGATGTTAGGAAAGTGTTTTGGGACCATTTAGATGCCATTTGGGTGTTTGAAAACATGATTTTCTGCTGGGTAAAATAGGAGTACGAAAATGGGAATTTTGGTGATTGTTTGTGTTGGAAATTGAGGGTTGATGTTAGGGTAATAGTTGGGGGTTGTTTTGGAAGCATTTGAATGTGTTAAATGTGTTGAAATCATGAGTTTTGGTTGAGGTTTATGGGCTGCTCGGGTTTGGTAATTTTGGGGATTGTTCATGTCTTGAATTGTTGTGTTTGGTGTTTGATTAGTATTACGGGTTAGCTACTTTGATGTTTGAGTTGATTTAAAGTTGTTTTGCTTGTGTTGAGGTGTTTAGAAGCGAGATTTGGTGTTGGTGAAGCCTTGGGAACAAATCCAGAAATTTGAAGACCATGGTTGTTTGGTAGTTGAGCTTGGAGGTGGAGGTGAGTGGTTAAAATATTTTAAATGGTTTTGAGCAATTGGTTCGAGCATGTGGACTAGGTTGGGATTGGTAGACCCACCTAGAGTTAGGATTAGGGTGGTAGCCTAATCCTAAGCTTTAGTTAGAGACATTGGATGAACTCTTTAATTGATGTTATGCCTCATGATGATTTGTGTTATGATGATTATGTATAAGGTGATATACATGTATGTTGGGGCATGGCCTAATGCATTGTTATATGCATGTTGTTGAGACTTGATATGATGCGTTGATATATGCATGTGGTTTGGTTTATGAATCGTGCATGATAGTGATCATGGTGAGTACGTGCTAAGCATGGAAGTTATGTTGAATTGATATTGCGAAAGGTTGTGGAATTTGATTAATATTGGCACTAGTATGCTTGGGTACAATGATAGATCATTAGGATGAGTGTGCACACAAATTGAGTCAAAACGTATGTGGCCTTGGTGGCGTTAAGGCACCAAGGAGGAGTACGGTGATGTAATATTCCACCGGAAATTTATATATATTCTACGTGATGATGAGTGGAATCCCATCCGTAGGGCATGTGGTGATGAGTGGAATCCCGCCCATGCAAGGACCGGTGATGAGTGTAATCCCACCGAGGTAATGTTGTTGTTGGAAATGCGTTCCAATATGTTATACGCGTATTCGAGTCATAGCTAGGTGCCAATATGAGATTGTATGTGCATACCAATATGAGTTTATACGTGCCTTTATGATTTGAGATGTGATGCCAATATGATATGAAGTATGATTCCCATATGCCTTGAGACATGTCGTTAATAATGCATTGATATATGTATCCTTCTAAGTTGGGCTTATGAGTTGTTGAGCATGGCATAATGTTGGTTATATGTTCATCTATCATGTTTAATTTGGCCCTTGAGGATCGGAGGTAAGATCATGCATTCCATCGTGGTAGTTGCTCATGTTTGGACCCTGCATTGTCGAAGATTTGTTTTATGAGCTTACCCTCACTAAGCTTTTATGCTTACACTCCTTTTTGTTCGACAATGCAGATCAGTAGCTTGTGGGTGGCAAAGGCAAGGAAAGGCCTCCAAGTGTTGCTTTTGGTTAGCTCAATGTATGATCTTTAATTTGTAGATTGTAATAGTCAAGCAATGGGATAGGTGTCGTTGATTTGAGCTTTGACGTTTGTTGATTTGGTTTGGCCTTTGGATGCTTGTTTGAATTGTAAACCTTGTTTATATTGCTTGTGATGCACGTCTTGAATGCTTGTATGTTTTGGTTGCTATGACATGAACCTTAGAGTGCTTTGTATGTCTCCTTTTGGTAAAGGCATGAATATTGTGGATGAATGATGCTTGTTAGTGTTGGTTGCCTCGTATGCTTAGATTATGGCTGTTAAATGTTGTATGTATGTTGTTTGTGGCTAGAGGAGTCGTAAATCGCATCTAGAGTCGAGTCCTAAGTTGTTTTGTTGAAAATTGGAGACTTGCAGTGTAGGGCGTATCGATACGCCTAAGGGCCGTATCGATACGGTGTTGCCTGTAGGATACAATTTTGGCTGGGCGTATCGATACACGGGGGTGTATCGATACGGTTTTTACTCTCTGGAATTTTGATATTTTGGCGAGTTTTTGTTTTATCGATACGGTGTTGTGGCGTATCGGTACGTGTTCATCTCGTTGACCACGAGATGTTGACTAGGAAGGGCGTATCGATACGCTCATGGGCTGTATCGATACGGTCTTCCTATGTTGACTGCTGAGGGTTGAATTTGGTCAAGGCGTATCGATACCCTTGACAGGTGTATCGATACGACCTGCTTAAAAAGGTAAAATGGGCTGTGTTAATGTGTTGCCTTGGTTGGTCGTTGATATGTTGTCTGTGTTTCCGCTATCGTGTTTCACATAGGACTTAATAATGCCTATAGACAAGATAAAGTTAAAAGAAATTTTCTAGGGTTGCTAACCGAGGTGGGACCTTAACGGGTTTCGCTTCGGTTTTCCCCGTGTGGCCCACTTGGACCGGTCATCCGGTCAGACCGGGACGAGTGGGTTACAAACATTATTGTTAGGGTCCTTGAATAAAGTGATAACTCTAAAACTTCTACCAACTGAAGATTGCTTTTCTTCGACGATGTTTGTGTGTGAAATGACATTTGACATTCCTTCATTTACCTTCACGAAAAGAAAACAAAAATCCATTGTTGTCCCTCTTTGAGCCTAATATTTTTCTTGTGATTTAACCCTAACCAAGGATCACTCCCCACATTGGGGGGCAAAGAGGATGAAAATTGCAAGCAAAGGAACACGACAAGTAAATGTCCTAAACTGAAAATGAAAGGGACACGAAAAAGAAAAGGAAAAGGAGAAGAGAAAAGAAGAAAACAAAGAAGAAAAAGAAAGAAAGAAAAACAAAAGAAAAAGAAGAAAAGAAAGAAAAAAGAAAAAGAAAGAAAGAAAAGAAAAGAAAAGAAAAAGAAGGAAAAATAAATGAAAGTTGAAGTGTGAAGGAAAATTTGAAACAAATCCTTCAAATGAAACATGTGCCAAAAAAGGAAATGAACTTTAGGGTGAAAACCCAAAATGGGCTGTCTAGAGTGATCCGAACAAAAAAAATGAAGATTTCATCAAGAAAAGTTGATCATTGGTTTAATTACCCTTAATATGTATTTGAGCCTATATATCATTTTCTTGACAGCTCGAGCCTAGCCTACATTACAAGCCTTAAAAGACCATTTGGATCACACATGAATATTTGAGAAAATGAGTTTGTCTTCAGAATACATTCTGCCTAATTGAGTTAACCTTTCTTCAGGGAACTCAAAACTTCTAATGTCTAATTGAGATTAGAAAAGTGGGAAATTTTAAATTTGGGGAGTGTGTGAGTAAAAGAGAGCCACCAAAAAGTGGGGCACTATCCGGTTGATGGATTCATAAATCATTCATACTATAAATTTTAGGGCATCTGACTTTGCCCTATTTCTGTGTTTTCTATGACTTTTTCCCTCTCTTAATTCTCATTTCTAGCCTTTTCTCGCATCTTACCGTAGGGAACCATGAATGGATGTTTTCATCACTTCAGGAAACAATTGAACCTCAGTTTGAACGGGGGCATCGCCTTGCATGAGAAGGTAAAAAAACAAAAAGAAGAAGAAGCACATTCGTTGAAGAGTTTTAAGTGGGTCGTGTTGTCAAGAAAGATCAACATATAAGATGTAAAAGCTCAGAAGCATGAAAAAGAGATAGAATTGCACTTGATAAGCAAACCATGCCATCAGATTGGGGCAATTTACGTTGGCCAATGATTTAAGGCCTTTAGTGTTAATAGGAACGAGAGGAAGAGATTAAAGCGCCAACATCATTCGAAGATATTCAAGGTAGAGATAAGCTTTGTTGCAAGGATTTATATGCAAGCACTTCAAGGTGCCCTGTAGGGGTAAGAATCTGAAAACTCACAAGAAGCGCTGAAGGTGCTTAATGCTTAATAAGGGGCATATGAAGACTTGAAGCTTTCAAGACCACACAAGAAAGCCTTTCACTCAATATTGATGTATCAACTACAATGATAGTAGATCTTGAGACATTTACCTACGAAGATCATATGTTTTCGTTAAAGCAAAAAGGCACAAAGAATGAGAATGATGAAGTAGACACAGTTGAAGAAGTCCGTCCTTCCAACCAGGAGTATAAGATTACTAGATTAAGTGAGAAAATTTACAAAGATCAGATGTTTTCAACGAGTCTAAGAAATACAGTGAAAAAGCACAACTGCTTATATGGACTTTCAGATTCCAGATTTTTCTATCAATGGCTTCCCTTAGGCCCAATATCTATGCCTCGTATTCTGCCATATTCTTGGTGCAAAAGAATTTCAAACGGCAAGTGAAAGGATAATGATCTCCTTCTGGTGAAGCCAAAACTACTCCAATACCTCATCCTAAAGCATTTACAGCACCATCAAAATGCACGACCCTGGATTCTGTTGGTGACTCTTCATCTTCCATAATACACATCAAATCCTTATCGGGGAAACTGAAATCTAATGCCTTGTAATCATCTTGTGCACGACTTGCAAGAAAATCCGCTACGGCGCTTCCTTTTACTGCCTTCTGATTCCCATACTGAATATCATATTCTAAGAGCAACATCTGCCATTGCGCTATTCTTACTAATAAGGCTGGAGCTTCCATCATAAATTTTAATGGATCTAACCATGAGATCAACCACATGGTATGGTACAACATATACTACCTAAGCCTTTTGGTGGCCTATACCAAAGCGCAACATACCTTTTCAATCAGAGTATATCTTGCTTCACAATCAGTAAACTTCTTGCTTACGTAATATATTGCCATAATACGCAGCCCATTGAATTTTCAAACACCGTTAGATAGAGTATTAACGGTTTCCCTGAAACATGTGGCATTAACACTGGAGGATCAGTTAGCTGCTCCTTGATCTTTTCCAAAGCTGCTTTGCATTCTTCATTCCATGTCCCCGGGTTGTTCCTTCTAAGCAACCTAAATATTGGATCACATTTATTCGTAAGTTGGGAGATGAAACGGGCTATGTAATTCAACCTTCCCAAGAAACCCCGAACTTGCTTCTATGTCTGAGGTGCTGGAAGCTCTTGTATGGCTTTTTATCTTGTCTGGATCAATTTCAATTCCTCTTCTGCTTACTAAAAAGCCTAACAACTTCCCAGAAGTAACCCCAAATGTGCACTTGGCGGGGTTAAGGTTAACTGAAACTTTCTCAATCTTTGAAAAATTTTACTCAAGTTCGCTAGATGCTCTTCTTTAGTTTTGGACTTAGCAATCATATCATCCACATAAACTTCTATTTCCTTATGCATCATATCATAGAAAAGAGTGACCATATCTCTCTGATAAGTTGTCCCTGCGTTCTTCAATCCAAAAGGCATTACCTTATAACAACAGGTTCCCAAAAACGTAACAAAAGTGGTCTTTTCCATGTCTTCTAGGCACATCTTTATTTGATTGTATCCAGAAAATCCATCCATGAATGAGAAAAGGGAGTGGTCGACTGTATTGTCTACCATGGTGTCAATATGTGGGGGTGAAAATTTTTCCTCGAGGCTTGCTCTATTAAGATCCCTGTAGTCGACACACATTCTTACTTTTCCATCCTTCTTAGGCACTGAGACGATGTTTGCCACCTATTCTGGATACTTAGCTACCTCGAGGAATCCTGCATTGTACTGCTTCTTAACCTCGTCTCTGATTTTCAAAAGTGTATCAGCCTTCATTCTTCTGAGCTTTTGCTTTACTAGCTCCCATCCCTCTCTTATAGGAAGCCTATGCATAGAAATATCTGTATCGAGACCAGGCATATCCTGATATGACCAAGCAAAGATGTCTTTATATTCTTGCAGAAGCTAAATCAAACGTTGTCGTGTCTTAACTGAGATGGTAGTACCAATCTTTACTTCACGATTCTCTTCTCCGGTTCCAAGATTCAAAACCTCTAACTCTTCTTTGTGGGGCAGAATTTGCTTTTCCTCTCCCTCCACCATTCTAAGAAGATCATCAGACAAGTCATACTCTTCTTCATCATTAATACTTTCAACTTCCTCTAAATATAGTGGTAACTCAAAATTGACTTCGGGATCTGATTCGGAGTCATTTGGACCATTGATATTTAAAAACCTACAAATAAAAGAAACAAAAATATTTACCAAGAAAGAAAGAATGGATGAAATGACATGATTTGTTATGTTTTTAAGGGTTTGTTTTTCTGCATTTGGGTTTTTATGATCTTTTGCTTTTTGGTTTTGCGTCGCGAAAGAAAGTTTGCCACACAATATTATTGGGAAAATATGCATCATTTATTGAAATCAGAATCATGGTTTTGACATAGACCTTTTTTTACATAAGATCTCCAATTACCTTAGAGCCTAAGGGTAAAGGAGTTGGTTTTGAGAATTACTCTGAGGCACTCTTAAAAACTTCAGGGACTACTTCAGCAGTCTAGTTCTTCAGCTCAGCTCAGGGGCAAATTTTGGACAGATATTTGTTTTCCCCTTCCTCCTCGTCTGTGATGGCATTAATGCTCAAATTCTCAAGAACCTCGCACAATTCATCCTTTCCTTTCTCTTCGTTGTCAAAGCGGGCATTAGGGTCTAAGAGCCCTCCAACCCTGAAAGTGTCACTTAGGGGTGGATACTTCATTGACTCCCCCTCAACTTCTTCTTCCTTCTGCTTCATCTTCATGCTTTCCTGCTGCTTCTTAGTCTCAGCTTTCTTTTACCATTTATTAGGCCCGAAGCCCAAACCGAATCGGTCCCTCTTCACTGGAATCACCATATGATAAGTTTTTCCATGTCTTTCTTCTTTAACTTCTTCTCCTTGCTTCCCAAAGGAAATTCCCTCCGTCGCACATACATTCGATTCGTGCTCAACATCTCCTTTCTCGAAAAACATAAGTTCATTGCTATCCATCTTGGCTTGAACCATCCGTTTAAACTCTAAGCAACACCAAATTTCACGTCCTTCAGCTTCATGGTACTCGCAGTATGGTTTTTCAACAACCTTCATCTTCGGGTTCACTTCCTTTAATATCCTCGCCGCTACTAATTGAGCCCATACCCAAATCATGGGTGCCTTAATTTCTTCAACATACTCCTTGATCACTCTCTTCTCTTCCTCGAGCACGACATTTACCTCTGTCTTCTAGTGGTTTGGCAAAGGGTTTCCTTTTTCCTCGGATGTTTCAAATGATAACATGCTCGATTTTCTTAAATCATCCACCACCATTTTGAATGCGGTACTGTTCTCAATGGTATGTCCCCTTACTCATGTATGGTATTCGCAATGGGCCTTCTAGTCGTACCACGATGGATAAGGCGGTGAGAACGAAGGGGCGTGTCTTGGTAGCACCATCTGCTATTTGACCAGCTCGGCAAACAACTCCGCATACGTCATTGGGATGGGTGGAAAGTAGGGTCTCGAATTTCCTTGATATCTTCGCTCTCCTTTGGGGGCATTTGCATCCGTCGAAGCTAAGGTGTTAGATTTGTTGAAGGTGTTGGGCTTGTTGAACACCACACCTGTTGAAAAACTGGGGTTGTAGACATTCGTGGTATTAACTTCATTGTTATCTCTCTTCTTATATGTCTTCTTCGTTTCCCCACTGTCTAACTTTCCGCTCTTCATGGCTGCTAGGATCAATTCACCATTCATTAGCATGTCCCGCGAAGTTCTTCGTAGCATGATTGAGCATGCGATTATAAAAAGGACCCTTTAGAGTTTCCACAAACATTAGGATGATCTCGTTTTCTAGCAACGATGGCTGCACTTGTGCCGCTACATCCCTCCACCTTTGCGCATACTGTCGGAAGCTCTCATGATGCTTTTGTTCCATCCCTCGCAAGACCAGACAAGTTGGAACCATGTCTAAAATGTGCTTGTATTGCTCACTGAAGGCTCTGGATAGATCCTTCCATGATTTGATGTTCACCCGACTTAATTGCGAATATCAACGTGCAGCGAAACCTACTAAGCTATCTTGGAAGCATTGAATGAGCAACTTCTCATTGTCGAGGTACATTGACATCTTTCTACAATACATAGTTAGATGTGCTGATGGGCATGTGGTCTCGTTATATTTCTCAAAGTCTGGGATCTTGAATTTTGGTGGTGCGACTAAGTCAGTTACCAAGCTCAGATCCTTGGCATCCGTTCCACCATGAGCAGCTCCATCTTGGAAGGATTTGATCATTCCTTCTAACTTCTCGTACTTATCCTCTCACTTTTTCTCAAATCTAACCTTATCGGCAATTTCATCGAGGTCAGGTACCTCATAATTATTAGCCTCCCCATTAGCAATATGGATGGGTGTTTTGGCTTTAGCAGCAGTCTCCTTCCTAAAGGTCGTTCCTGGGAATCGTGGAATGGCAGTAGTGTTTCCGCCCTCTTCAACCGTATCTAGATCCTTGAACCCTAGCATGATAGCTATTGAACTTACTGTCTTTTGATGAACTGCCTCAATTTGTTGTTTCAAGTCGATCTCCATTTTTCCAACTTATCTTGAGTGCTCTTTTGGTTTGCCTCCAAAGCTGTTAACCTTTCCTCGTAGTTCATGGGTCGGGTTTGGGCTCGTGTACCATACTTATGAGTTGTCTTAGCAATTTTGGATATTCTGTTGTTTTTATTAAGTTAGTTTTTGTCATGAATGAATCTATGTACAAATAAATTCACATAAGCAAACAAAACAATACAAATGCATGAATGCAGTCGAAGGGCCACTAATTCCATTGAAATTCTGCTCATGGAAGGAAACTTTTTATTGAACATGAAAGCTTTTATTACATCTTTTTTGAATTACAAATATTTTTCAGCTTGAGCACCCAATTCCTTGATTTCTTCAACTAGCCACATGAGCCTTGGTCCAACTTCTCCAACGGGCTTGATGTACTGACGAAGAGCTGCAGCTTCAGTTGCCAACATTATCTCGTGCTTGGTTCTCCTCAACCTTTAAGGACTTTTCATCCATATTTGAACAATTTTCTAGAACCAACCCCTTCTTAAATATGGAATGATGCACATACAAAACAAACAAGACAGTGAACAGAGATTAATAAAGCAAACAAAAGGGAAATGAAATATTTCAAAGCAAATTAAATGCACGATAATTCTGGGCCGGCATTCCAACATTTCAGGACATGTCTCCAAGGATTATTCCTGTGACTCAATACCCTAAGCTTTTCCGCATGGCTCTATTAGGGGTAGCCTCTAGATTCTCAAACTTGGCTTGGTTCTAAAAGGGTACCCGAGCTGTCCTTGCTGACCCCTACTAAGGGTAGCAAGGCCCTCGATTCTCACCCATTACAGGCTCCAAACGAATCGAGTTCAACTCAGGAGGACTCACCACCGACGCCTTCTCGAAGAATCAATATCCTTACGAAGACAAGGGAATGAGTCTCGAAGGTACTTGCTAGGCTCATATGAAGAATCAATATTCTTATATGAGCAAAGCGTATTTCCCCCCACTTAAATGAACGGGACAAAGCTAGGGAATAGAGCTTGGAATTAAGTCTTAGATGCGTAATATAGAGTTATATTCATTTAAACGGACAAATAAATTAAACCTATTATGAACTTGCAAATTCCATATTTTTTTAAAAAAAATAAAAAAATTTTGAAAACCATTTAAAACCAATTTGTGGCATGACCCTCTTTTGTTTTTATTTTAAAAACAAAAACACGTCACTAGCGGAGTCGCCAAGCTGTCGCAACCCCTTTTTATGAGGGCTTCGCCTTTTTGGAAAAATTAAAAAAAAACACGGAGTCGCCACCAATATTTTTGAAAAGTGTGATTGGATCACTTTAAATCAAGGTTATTTTAATAAAACGTTTTGTTTTAATAAAACAACGATTTCAGTCTGCAAAAATCAGAAGAAAAAAATAGGTTCGGGGTCAGTTACGCGTGGGGAAGAGTTAGCACCCCCACGACGCCCAAAATTGGTACCTAATTGGTTTTAAAATCGTTTTCAAAACTGGAATTTGCAAGTTTTCAAAGGTTCGACTTTATTTGTCCATTTAATGAATATTAGTCTATTTTAACGGCCTTATCGACCGGGAGATGAACTTTAATCATCGCCAACATTTCTGACGCTAACCCGTAATTCTCGTTTGATAAGACACCACATTAAATTATTTTAACTTTTCAAGCAACAAAGAAATTTAGTACGTTGAGCATTTTATTTTTAATTTTAGGTTCAATTATTTAAAAAAAAACCTTAAAAGATGTCTATGTCTTTTATTCATAATTAAAGGTTTAAGTTTGCTTAAGTGTGTCTTATTATTTTTGTGAAGTAATTTTTTCAACAAACACATCTCTATCTAGGCTTTAGAACCTGATCCTAAGTTTTAACCTATTTCTAAAAACAAGCAAGCAACTCGAAATTTCTTTTGTGTTTTTTCCCTTTTTATTAATTCTTTTGAAAAACTTTTATTTCTTCTTCTTTTTTTTTACTTTTTATATTTTTTAAAAGCCAAGACCCCTTTTACATTGTTTAGTCCTTTTATTTTTTTTATGTTTTTACCCTTTTTATTTTTTATTTCAAAAAAAGAATTTCTCTTTTAAAACTTCTTTTTTCCATTTTTTTTCATTTTTAAAATTTTTCTTTGTAACACCCGGGTTTAGGGGTCGGGTGTTAGAAGTGTGTAAATCGGGTTCAGGTCGTTGGGCTTGTTTTAAATAAAGTGGGATTGGTAATTAAAAGAGCCATGAGATTTCATTAAGGGCAAAATAGTAATTTTTTAAATAAGGGAAATTATAACATGTAAAAGTGCCTTTTGAAAGTCACCATCTTCTTCTTCCTCAAGACAAAATCACGACACAAAACCTCCCCAAACCCCAAAACACTATTCCATCCATTTCCTTCACGATTTCAAGAGCTTTCATCAAGGTAAATGTGTTTTTGACTTCTCCTCATCTTTCTAAACGTTTCTATGGTTTTAGTTTTTAGTAAACACCATTTTTGTGACATTTCAAGTATTCAAATTTTAGGAAAAAGGTGGACGCTTTAATGGATTTTTGTTTGGTTTTTTATTTGTAAAGATAATATATGTTATATTCTTTCCCTTAAGTGTATTATATCTTAAAATGGGGGAGTTTTGTTGAAATCCCGAAATGGGTATTTGTGGGTGTGTTTAAGGGTAGAAAACTTGAGTTTTTGGGTAGTTTTGTGAAGAAATGTTGGGCTGATGGTTTGGTTATGCTTTGGGGTTCTTTTGAACGTGTTTAGTGATGGTTTGGGTGTTGGAATCATTGGGTAATTGCTGGGTTGTGTGTGAGTCCGAAAATGAAGATTTTGGTTAGTTCTTGGTTTGGGAAATGTGGTGAAATGGTCTTGAGATTGTAATATAATTTGTGGCAGTGGTTTTGTGGATGATTTATTGAGTAATATGTTTCTTTTGGTTGATTAGAAACAAGGGAAACCGTTGGAGAAGCTTCGGGCTCGATTCCAGGAAATTTGGAGGCTTGATCGGCTTTCTTGGCTTGCTTTAAGGGTGTTCGGTGAGTGGACTGTTTTCAATGATTTTAAATTGGTTCAAAGTGTGTGGTTGAGGTATTAGATTTTGCTTGGTAGGCAAATCTAATGTGGGGATTAAGTTGGTAGCTTAACCTCTTGTTTGACTTTATGAGTTCTTGCTAAATGTGCATATGTGATCTAGTGTGATGAATGTCCGTTTATGTATGTTATGAAGTATATATATGTTGTATGATGGTGATTGGTGTGTTGTGTTGCATGATTGTAAAATCATGGTGAGACTTGTTTAGTATGTTGGCACTAGCTATAATTACCGGGTATAAATGATCGATCATTAGGATGAGTGTGCACACGGTAAGAGTCAAATTCGCGCGTGGCCTTGGTGATGTGTAGTCACCAAAGAGGAGTACGGTGAGGTAACATTCTATCGGGAAGTGTTTGTGTGTGATGATGAGTGAAATTCCATCCGGAAAGAAAACGATGATGTGTGAAATCCCACCGGAAGGTAATGTTGTTGTTGAGTACGTTGGGGCGAAAATCCCAATGGAAGTTATCTGCATATCCGAGTAAGCTATTGTAATCACTAATTTTGTCCGGGGTGTTAAACCCGATTTCTTTTCTTTTTAATGGGCTTCATTACTTTCTTATATATATGTGTTGGGGAAAATTAAAAAACAAGAAGAAAAAAAACAGTATGTATATATATATATGTATTATTTATTAGAGTTGTTGGCATATATATATATTGTCATATTATATAATTATCATATTATTATCTTATTATGTTACCGCATTCTACTATATTTATTATTATCATTTACTATTACTTATTTTATATTATCTTCTATCATTATTATATTTGGCATTATATCATTACTGTTATTACCTTATTACATATATTGTTATTAATACTATCTACCATATTATTAGTATCATATTAGTATTATTTATTTATTTATTATTATTATTATTATTAATCAAATCTGAAAAAACAAAAAAAAACATTAAATAAAAGCCCAACATATATGTATAAAATAAAAGCCCATAGTTTATATTAAAGTCCATTGCCCAAAAAATATTATACGTATTACATGGCCTGCTTGGGCCCAAATAATTAAAAACCCTAATATGCTAGATGAACCCTAATACCCTTATGTTTTGTGCAGCCGCCACCTTCCCCTCACCGTCAGATCTGATCTAGATCTGACGGTCCAGATCGCTCCAGGAGGATGGAAACCCTACCTGAGGCCTCAACAACCCTAGCGCCGTAACACACCCACCGTTGGATCGGGAGTGCATCGGACGACCGAGATCAACGCGGAGAACCTTCTGGAGCCTCCACGCGCTCGCGCGTCCGCGTCCCTTCAGCTCCCACTCGCGCGCGTGTGCCTTTTCGAATGCCCTCAGGCCGTCCAGATCCATCTTCGAAGACATAGATTGCTCCACGACGTCGGCCACGTCCCGTGCCTCTCTGGTCCCCTCTCCTCATGGGTCACATGCAACAAACAAAAAACGAAGGACGTCAGAAGATGCATGGAGCCAAAAACACAACGAAAATGCAGAAATCAGAGGCAATCAACAAACCGAATTGTACAAATCAACCAGCAATTTCCAGCAATATCATGTATTTAGAAAAAGGAAAAAAGTGTAATATTGCGGCTATAAAAGCCGAAGCAACATGCAATGTAAAGGGGGGATTTTCTCAGAGAGAGAAAGTTGTGTAATCGGGAATTCCAGTGAAATACAAACAAGTTTCAGAAGGTATCATCCTCATTTTTTTCCGTTTCGAACCAAAAAACAATAAAATAAAATAAAAATAGAGAGGGTTAGGGTTTTTACCTTTGCGTCTTTTTATCTTCCCCTCGGCGATAAGCCCTCCGGTCCGTTTTAGGGCCATGTATGGTGAGCCGACGACGATGGTGACATAAAAAAAGGAAATCGGTAAGAGTTCCTCTGATTTTGGGGTTTTAAACAAAAAACAAAAACGTTTTTGGTTTCAAAAAAAAGGGTTTTTCGGTTTTGGTTTCGTGAAACAAAGTTTTTGTTTTGGGTTTTCGGGGAAGTCGAAAAAAACCTCTTTTAGGGTTCCGGCGACCGAAACCCTTGCGGCGCCGGAGTTTTTAGAGAAAGGGGAAGGGTCTCTAGGATTAGGGTTAATAAAAATGAAAGAAAGGGGCTAAAATATGTTTAAGTCGGGTTTATATAGAGTTTTCACTTTTTAAAATTGGTCTAATCCCCTTTTTAACCCCTCCGTGCCGTTTTAATCGCGCGAGAGGGGCTTCCGCATTTCAAAACCACGCTCGGGGTCCTCCATTTTTTTCAAATGTTTTCGATTTCGTCCCCGTTTTCATCCTAATAGATTTCCGAATGGTTTAATAACTCTTTGGGTCCTTTATGTTTTTCGCTCCCTTTCAATTTGGTCACATTCCATGTTTTAATCAGTTTTAAATGGGTTTATTTACAGTTTTGGTCCATGTCAGTTTGTATTTTATTTACTTACTTTGCTTTTCATTTGTCATGTTATATGTTGTCATCCATGCATTTTACTTATTGTATTGAATATATGTTTGCATCGAATGCTTTTTTGCCATATTGTTTATGTTAGTATGTGCATGCTTTGTCTTCTTTTGTTCGAATATATATTTGTGACATGCATTCTAATATGTCATTCATGTGATTTTTAATGTCTTGATTTGCATGATAATTAATTTTAATTATAAAACGGAGATACTTATTAATTCGCGTATTCGGGTCGACTAGCCTAGCTTATTGGATGTCCCGTGAATATTCGGATTAATTCGAATCGTCTAAAGGTAAATTCGAGATTAAAACGAACAAGACCATAGCATCATCCTTTAATTGCTTGCATCATGCATAAAGGTGACGTACGGGATCCGAACCCTAAACTAACACGGCAGTCAGTCTTATATGATGTCGGTTTAGTCTTTGGTCCGGTGTACCGTCATCCTTTTTAATTAAATGTCTAACTAATTTGAAACCGCCAATTTGGATAAAGCTCGTATAATTAAAGTCCGGTTTTCAATTAAGAACCCCGAACTAAATTCGTTTTAAAATTCAGATAATTTCCGTCAAATTAAAAGCAACAATTGTTTTGGTACCGATTTTCGGGCGTGATAGGGGTGCTAACCCTTCCCCACACGTAACCAACTCCCGAACCCTTTCAAAAGAATCTCTGGTTTTATTTTTTACGGTGTCTGGCCTACCATAGTGGCCGGTGGCGACTCCAACCGAGAAAAAGATTTTTTTAAAAAGGTTGTTTTCTCGAAACCCGAATCAATTTTTAAAACTCCCCCTTTTTAAATTAAATTGAATATTTTTCAAAGTAGCGGGGAACTTGATTAGCGAAAAAAAACCCTGTTACAGCTATATAGTTGTCAATATACTTGTTTATGTGTGGATGATGTGGTATGACATTCTATTGTATTTGTTCTTAGCATAACATGAGGTAAGATGCCATGTTCATGCATTCCTGTATAGTCGGCTATGTTGATATGTTGGTGTTAATGTATGCCTTGTTGATGTTTTAAGGATATCATGCTTTGGACCATGCATTGTCGTTATTTTGTTTTTGAGCTCCCTCTAAGCTTTCAAGCTTACGCTCTCATTTCCGACAATGCAGATCATTAGTGTGGAAGTTAGCAAGGATACCATGCTTTTGGACCCAAGAGCATGCGTTGCTGCTCAAGTATGATTTTTCTTAAATAATGTAATAGATAGCAATGGGGATGCTATGTGTTGTAGGAGCGTTTGTAGATTCCTATGTTGGCTTTAATGTTGTTAAATGCCTATGCTTTTATGTTGAAGAGTGTAAACCATGTTTTATGAGATGCTTATGTTTTTGTGTGAAAGGCTTTGATACCTTGTTTATGTAATGCTTTTGTGGATGTATGTTTCCTAGGAATGAAATAGACTTGTTATGCATGCTTATATGTTTGATCATGCTTGTGGTAGGATATGATGCCTCTAGATTGTATGTATGAGTTTTGCTTGTGATTCTTGTTGTTTGGGGCAAGTTAGGGATGTTTGAAGATGCAAAAAACTTTTTTTGTGGTCACTCTTCGTGCAGGCGTTTCGAAACGCTCGTGGTTGTTTCGGAACGGTAGTAGCTCCAGGGATATTCGTATCGGAATGGGTGAGCTCCCATTTCGATACGATTTGACACCGTGAGCTCCCATTTCGGTACGCGTTTCGATACGGTTTGCCACTGTGAGTGCATGTTTCGGAACCAGTTCCGAAACGTTTCGCCACTGTAGACCCCCGTACCGAAATGAAGTGGACCATATCGGTATGACCTGGTCTGGCTTTTAAACTGGAGCCCGCGTTTCGGAATGGGCAAGCATGTTTCGAAACGCATGCCTGTAAATTGGCTTTTAGGCATCTTCAAGGGTCCTCGGCTGTTGTGTTTTAGTCTCGTTTGTTTGTAAGCTTCCTTGTTAGGTTCATGTGTATCTTTTATGTATGGTTTGGTTTCGTAAGCATGCAATTAGACTAACATGTCACTCGGTAAATTTAAAGTTGACTCATGTTCCGCTTGGGTTGTTTCGCTATCGTTTTCTGTTGTCGCTCTTCACATAGGACTAAATGATACATTTAGACAAGATAATTAAATAAAAATTTTCTAGGGTTGCTAATCGGAGTGGAACCTTAACGGGTTTCACTTCGGTTTTCCCCGTGTAACCCGTTCGGACCGGCCTGTCTTGAAAAAACTTTATTGCTTATTTCTTTTTTTTCCTAAAAAAACATCTTTATTATTTTTCTCTTTTAAAATCACTTAACCTATTTATTATTAAAACTAAAATTCAAGGAAAAAAATCCTTTTTAATATTTTTTATAAATCAAGCCCCTTTATTATTTCCACCTATTATTATTATTTTTCCTAATTAAATCCCTAACTTTAAGTTTTTTTAATTAAACCACATTAACTCATTTTATTCTTGCATTTTAATATAAACACTTTTAAAAAATCATTTCTTCATTTCTAAAGATCAAAACACTCATAACAACATTTTTTAAAGCATGCAATTTTTTTAAAGATAAAACCAAAATTAAAAGGAAATTTAAAACGAAAACATTACAAGAATTGCGAAACAATTTTCTGACTTCAAGAACACAACCTAAAATCCACAAAAACACAAACACAAAAATTCAACCAAGAACAAGCATGAAAAATTCTAAATAAAAATTAAAAGGAAAGATAGAAATTTTACCGAAACGATGAACGAAGAACTCGAATACGGAATTCTCGAAATGCTCCTAATTGCCTCCAGAAAATTTCCTCCAAACTCGAACTTCAACTCCAAAATTTCCAGCAACTCTAGAGAATTTTTGAGAATTTTTGTAAGCGTATTTGCTTTTTTTCAAGTGTATTTTCTTGAAATTGGTGTGTGTTGAACAAGTGAAAAGGGGGTATTTATACTTGAATTTCAGCTTCAAATTCAAGCCAAATGCGGATTTTAATCCCCCGATTGAAGCCAAAATCAGACAAGAAACTTGATTCTCGGAACAACCCCTCAAACCCTATCTGATTTGGTTCAGATTTGAAGATGAATTTTCCCCTTGATTCGAGCCTAGGGTTTGACCATTTGTCTCGGTTTTTTGCAGATTTCAGCGACCACAGGCGGCGACGACGAGCGGCGTTGGTGACCACTTGACGGCGACGGCGAGGTGGTTCGGCCGGTACCAGCAACATCACTGGCCGTGACCGGAAGACGTCGTCCGGTCGCCAACAGTGCGCCGGAAAGAGGTTTTCGGGGCTGGGATTTGGGGTTGGATCGAGCGTGTGGTCCCTTTTTATTACTTTTCTTTTTTTCCTTTTTTTCTGTTTTTGCTGCTTTTTTTACTATTTTTTATTACATTTATTTTTTGGTCTTCATTTTATTTCTTTTTTTTTTCCAACAATTATTTCCACCTTTATTATTATAATTATTAGCATGTTTTCTCTTTTTTCTCCTTTTTTAAAAGATGGACTTGTATTTCAAAATGGGCTTTGTTTTTTTTTCTTTTGAAATGGACTTCAAAAATGGGTTTTTAAAGATGGGTTTGTGTTGTATTTTTTTATTTAATTTAGAAAAAGGTGGGCCTTTTATTATTTTTTATTTTAAGGGAAAATTATTTTTATTTATTTTTTTGTATTATTTAAAATTGGGGTGAAAATCTAGTGACAATAGAGTGTAATCATATATTATCGTAACATGCGCCATCAACGCCGAAAAAATGACTTTAGGGCTTGCCTGGACAATTGTTTGGATGCTCTTGGCAATGATTTATGAGTCGAAGTTTAGATGATCTTGCATGTAACCAATGGCACAACAAGTATGAGGGCTGTTGTAGGTTGTGATCTCTCAGTCGTTGTATTTTTTCTTCTTCTTTTGGACCCTGACCTTCAAGTTACATCATTGTGCTTCTTTCTATCTACGTTCACATACACATTTCTCTAATGTCGAGTACATCACCTTGTAATGCACACCATTACGTATGTTATAGTTTTTAACAGTTGCTTTCGCTTCGTCGCTTGTTCTAAACTGCATCACGCACCACAAGTCATCTTTTTTATGACAAAGTAAGAACCGTAGAAATTCATGTCAGGCACATCATGGAACTCTAGCACGTCCATTGCTGCCAAGTCGATGTCGTGCATGTACGACGAAGGCTCGTACGGTGTGAGGACACTACTACTTGCAACATTTCTCAATTGATTTTCATTGAAGTTTTCAAGGGTATCATCATCATCATCATCATCATCATCATCATGTCACTATTAGTTTTAGAGGCGAAACTAACATGAACATATTTAGGCTCCACGAATAACCCAACATGAGCACCATCGGGGCCGCGCTCTTGAATCGATTCTTCTGGGAATGAGTAACCTTTATCAACATTCGTGAATGCATGGGCAAGTGTAGAAGTCGTAGATGTAGGCCCGGGAAAAAATTAGAAGGAGAATAGGTTGGCTCATTTAGATCGAAGGATGCTGCGCAAGAGTGTTGCCCCCCTGAAAAACTTGATCCACCAATTCTCGGTTGATGCCCATCAACTTATGGGTTAAAGGTGGAAAGTTGAGTTGATGGTTGTTCGACGTTTAGGTCGAAGAAGTTTGCGGACGAGTGTCGTGCTGTTGAACATTCAAGTTCATCATTAAACGCAAGGGTATAAGCAGGAACGCCAAGATTATAATCCCCTATTAAAGATAAACAAGTTCGGGGAGTAATTTTATAATAAGTTGTCAATTTTCTTTAGTTTTTTAGATATATCTTAGTGTTCTAAATTCATCTTAGTTCGTTACGTGAAAAAATAAACAAACATAACAAATTTTTTCAACTACACTCAAATCATTATTAAATCATGAATTGATTCATTGGGTCTAAAATTTATTAAAAGACAAATATCTAAAATTAAGAAACAAAACTATTGGGTACAAAACATAACAAATTTTTTCAACTAAACTCAAATCATTATTAAATCATGAACTCATTCATTAAGTCCGAAATTTATTAAAAGATAAATATATAAAATTAAGAAACAAAATTATTGGGTACGAAATATAACAAATTTTGCAACTCAACTCAAATCAATAATTAAACCCCTATGTACTCTACACAGCTTGGTCCCAAGTCGGGGACCCATTTGACGATGGCTACGAGCCGACATCAAAAGCTTCAACGTCAATATTTGGTTGTAATTCAGGCTCGGGTTCAGGTTCGGGTTCCGTTTCTCTTCTTAACCGTCTACCTCTAACTCGACCTCCCGATCTACCTCTCCTCCCCTGAATTTGCCTCCAAATGACTCCACACCCGATCAAAAGCTTCTCGTTGGAGTTCGGTCATCAACTTTGGTTTTTTGTTTGCCACAAACCATGGGTGGTACTCAGAATTCGAGAAATCAAAATCATTCGGTCCAATGGGATCACAATCCGGTGACCTGTTTGACATGTCATGTGTAGAACTAATGTTTTGATATAATAATTAAAAAATGTTTTGGACTAATTTGAAAAGAATTTAAAACTTGTTTTTAAGTCCAAACAACTTGAAATTATGTTTGAGGTATTTTAAGAGGTTTTTGGCAAAGATTTTTCATGTTTTTAATAGCCAAACTTGTATTTTCAAAGTACCCGTACCGATACGGTCTTACCCGTATCGATACCATTTTGCCCCAGTTTGGCCACTGTCAAAACCCGTATCGGTACAGGCCTTTGCCGTACCGATACGGATCGGGATCGTTTCGATACGCCTAGTCAGCGTACCGATCCCCTTTCAACCAACCTCAATGGCTATTTCCCAACGGCCATTCAAAAGTGAACCCGTACCGATACGCCCTCAAGCGTATCGATACGCCTAAGCTGGCAAGAGCCCAACGGCTAGTTTCTGATGAAGGTCGTACCGATACGGTTCCACGCGTATCGATACGGATAGCTGCATAACAGCATTTATGAAGGGAAATAAAGTCCTCAACGGCTCCAATATGATCCCAACGGCTAGTAACGGCTACAAACTCATTTGGGAGTATTAAAGGGACCTCCAAGCATCAAGAGAAGACTAATGCTCATATTGTCAAACATCAAATGATCAAGAAATTATCTTAGTGCTTAATTTGTCATTTCTTGTATAGACAAACACTAGTGAGCCAAAATTGTCAAATTTTCTCAAGTGTTTTAGGTTTTGGGTGAGTGCTTAATTGTGCAAACAAACACCTATTAGAGGGTTTTAAGTTTGCGTATTGTTTCTCTTTGTAAAAGAGGGTTTCAACAAGGCTTTGGGTAGAAAGCTTGATTGTGTATAAGGGTTACCTCCTAAGCCTAGAAAAAGGGACGAATCAATAGTGGATTGATTGAGAAATCCTTAGTGGGGAGCTAAGGTAGTGGATGTAGACCTTGGTTAGAAGGTTGAACCACTATAATTCATTGTGTCAATTCTCTTTTTAGCTTCCTAAACCCTATCACCCAAATATCCACATCTCCACCACTTGGTGAGCAACATCGGCTGATCGAATCTAGCGCCACACAACTTAGCAATTGGTATCAGAGCTTGGCTCAATCAAAGGGGATTCACATCCTATTGAGAAGATCCGGCAAGCTCGATCACTATTTCATCAATCGGCTCAAATGACACAATCAATCGACAAACCGCCTTTCTTTGACGGAACCCACTATGCCCATTGGAAGACAAAGATGAAGTTCTTCATCAAATCTAGAGATTACAAGCTATGGGATATAGTTGAATATGGTCCGTTCGTGCCTCAAAGAAGCAAAGCGGAGTGGAGTGCTGACGATCGCAAGAAGATGGAGCTAAATTGTAAAGCCTTGCACATCTTGTTTTGTGCTTTTGGCCCAACCATCTATGAGAAGATGTCTTCTTGTGAGAGTGCCAAAGAGGTATGGGACAATCTTGAAGTCACATACGAGGGAACCGATGAAGTCAAGGAGACCAAAATTGGGCTCCTAACCTTAGAGTATGAGAACTTCAAGATGGATCCGGAAGAGAACATCAAGAAGATGTTTGATAGGTTCTCCACCATCACAAATGGTCTTAAAGGTTATGGAGAAGCCATCCCGGAAGAAAAGCTTGTCCGAAAGCTCATCTACTCACTTCCCGAGTCTTGGGACTCAAAGAGAACCGCCATCATCGAAGCCAAAAATTTGAAGACTTTGAAGCTTGATGAACACATGGGGTCACTCCTTACTCATCAAATCATGAAGAAGAACAAAGAGGATGAGAAGAAGAGGGAAGAAATTAGAGCTATGGGAGAGAAGAAAATCAAAAGGCTTGACATCAATGCAAGTGCCATGGCTCTCAAGTCCTCCACTTGCCATCATGTCTACTCAAGTGAAGAGGAGGATGAAGATGAAGAGATAGTTCATCTCTTCAAGAAGTGTGCCCCGTTCATGAAGAAAGCCTTGAGAGAGCTTGAACGAGAACCTAAAAGAAAGGAGAGGGCAAGCACTTCAAGCCATAAGAAGAAGGCACATGTGGTTACTTGGAGTGATGAGGACTCCACCGACGATGAACAAGCCAACCTTTGCCTTATGGCCATCGAAGAAGATTCAAGGGTAACTTCTAATTCATCTACTTCATGTTCCTATTCCTTTGATGAATTACAAGATGCCTATGATGATTTGGTTTTAGATTTTAAAAGCCACATTTTGAAAAACAACAAATTGATTTCAAAGTTAAAAATTCAAAATGATTTGCTTTCTAAAACCAAACTTGAACTTGAAGCAAAACTTGAAGAGTTTGAATTAAAATGTTTTGATTTACAAAAATTGCTTCAAAAAGTTCAAGAAGAAAAGGATTTGATTTCCAAAGAGCTAGAAAAGAAAAACAATTTTGGAAAATCAAATTTCTATGTTAGACAATCTAGTGCCCCTAGATTTATTAAAGGAAAATGTTTTAGAAGTGTTTGGGTCCCAAAAGGACTAACCACTTCAATTAAAAAGGATGACATTGAAAAATGGATTCCTAAGGGGACTAAAATTTGTGCTACTAATGTTCATGGATCCAAAGCAATTTGGATACCAAAAATTACTTGATTGTCTATTGCTAGGTGTGATGGAGATGTTCAACAAGTCAAACATTGAGGGGGAGCTCCATGCACACAAGGAAGAACACTTGAAGAAGGAAGGCTTCACATCCTCTCTTGGGTTCAAGTGTTGGTAAAATTCTAGTTGTTTTTGCATTTACTTGTTTTATTTTTTAGTTTATTCAACTAGATGATCATAAATGTTGGACTAACATTTTTAATGATGCTTTGAGTAAGGGGGAGCCATTTTTAAACCAAATTCTTATTTGTGTCAAAGTTTTTACCTCTATTGTTATTTTGAACTTAATGTTTTAAATTCTTTTTGATATAACAAAAAGGGGAAGAAGTGGTTTGAAAAATTGCATTCTCAAATGAATAAGGGGGAGTTTTATTTGATTTCATATTATTTAATCTCTTATTCACATTTTTAAAGATAAAGGAGGAGAATCCCAAATAATTTTTCAAGTTAGTTTTATTATATCAAAAAGGGGGAGATTGTAGAACTAATGTTTTGATATAATAATTGAAAAATGTTTTGGACTAATTTGAAAAGAATTTAAAACTTGTTTTTAAGTCCAAACAACTTGAAATTATGTTTGAGGTATTTTAAGAGGTTTTTGGCAAAGATTTTTCATGTTTTTAATAGCCAAACTTGTATTTTCAAAGTACCCGTACCGATACGGTCTTACCCGTATCGATACCTTTTTGCCCCAGTTTGGCCACTGTCAAAACCCGTATCGATATAGGCCATTGTCGTACCGATACGTATCGGGATCGTTTCGATACGCCTAGTCAGCGTATCGATCCCCTTTCAACCAACCTCAACGGCTATTTCCCAACGGCCATTCAAAAGTGAACCCGTACCGATACGCCTTCAAGCGTATCGATACGCCTAGGCTGGCAAGAGCCCAACAGCTAGTTTCTGATGAAGGTCGTACCGATACGGTTCCACGCGTATCGATACGGATAGCTGCAGAACAGCATTTATGAAGGGAAATAAAGTCCTCAACGGCTCCAATATGATCCCAACTGCTAGTAATGGCTACAAACTCATTTGGGACTATTAAAGGGACCTCCAAGCATCAAGAGAAGACTAATGCTCATATTGTCAAACATCAAATGATCAAGAAATTGTCTTAGTGCTTAATTTGTCATTTCTTGTATAGACAAACACTAGTGAGCCAAAATTGTCAAATTTGCTCAAGTGTTTTAGGTTTTGGGTGAGTGCTTAATTGTGCAAACTAACACCTATTAGAGGGTTTTAAGTTTGCTTATTTTTTCTCTTTGTAAAAGAGGGTTTCAATCAAGGCTTTGGGTAGAAAGCTTGATTGTGTATAAGGGTTACCTCCTAAGCCTAGAAAAGGGGACGAATCAATAGTGGATTGATTGAGAAATCCTTAGTGGGGAGCTAAGGTAGTGGATGTAGACCTTGGTTAGAAGGTTGAACCACTATAATTCATTGTGTCAATTCTCTTTTTAGCTTCCTAAACCCTAACACCCAAATATCCACCTCTCCACCACTTGGTGAGCAACATCGGTTTATCGAATCGAGCGCCACACAACTCAACATCATGCCACCATGCTATGTATGACAAATATTTAATTGGTCTATTCTCTTCGCTCTTACCTCGTAAGTCCACCTATTTCAAGTCATCCATATTGGTCGGGTCCCCGAAACGGGCTGATGGTATCCGAACTGCCTAAGAACTCGATTGCTTAAAATATGTCGACAGTCGCAAAATTAACAACGGCATTACCGAACATCAATTTTCGTCATTTTTGTAGGCATCGTTCGGAATCACCTCGCAAATATCATTATCCTCATATGACATCCATCAAAATTTTAATAATACGTACATAACCAAAAAGTTGGATCAAAATAAATTCAAATTTACAAATTTCATTCAAAAGTAAATTTGCATTATTCTCTCCACAATAGATATCAATTTGCACTCTAACATCATGATTAAATTGGTGCATTTTTTTTTGCCTATTTGCATTATACAAATACATAGATGCATCATGCTTCCCATTAATAATATCTAAAATTATTATGTGACTAAACATTATTACCTTGAAGAGAGTGAAAATTCAGTTGGAGGATCACAAATAGGTGCTAGGAATAAAAGCCTGTACCAGTCCCATGATTGTAGCAGCACCAGACACCCACCAATATCGGCGTGCACAAATTTTTCATTGACGACTTTTGGGTCATTGCCTTGAACAACTTACAGTAGAGGAAACCTAATATTGTAGATCCCCAACTAAATTTTCTTTCTCTTCGTGACGTCTGTAGGAACGAGAGGTACTGCGTGTGCACGTGAGAACTCGATTTGTCCAACATTAGCATACCACCAAGAAGGACCAATATATAGGCTCGAGCAACGCAATCAATTTTTGCCGATGTGAAATTTTCATCCACTTGAAAATTACTCTTCAGCCATGTCAGCTTCACGCATTTACCATCAACAGCATGCGCCGGAAGACACCCCAAATACTGAAAACAATAATCAATAACAAAATACATGTTCTGAGTAATGATTGGACTGCCCGAAAATGGGACACCGGTATGCATAGCAACATCTTCGAGGGTGATTGTGCACTCCCAGCACAACATGTGAAAGGTATGTATCTCTGTTGGGGATATCTTGCGTAGCAGCTTTTGTGATACTATGAAGATCGGTAGGTCTTGCAACACGGGCAATATCTTCTATAACAACAGTTTATCTCTTTGTTGGTGAAAACAAAACCACAACTGACTTCTCTGAAGCTTTACAAGGATGTGTGAAGTTGGGGTTGAGCCAAGCTCTAGCTAAAGGCTTGGCCATTGGTAGCACTGCCATTATTTGTGCTATTTGGGCTACATTATCTTATACTATGGGATCACTGATATCAATATTTTTTCTCACGGATCATGATGAAATTAAAGAGAAGACATAGTTTTATGCTTTAAGTTTCATCGGGTTGGTTCGACCAAGATGACAACTCAAGTGGTGCTAGACTAGAAAAGGATGCTACTGTGGTATGTTCTTCTTTCAATTTTCTTGCCTTTGTATGAACCTTCAAACATCCTGCATAACTAAAACAAATATATTTTCTTGGATGTTTTCAGGTGAGATATTTGGTCAGTGATGTAATGTCTCTTATTGTGAGAACCATCTCCGGTGTAACTCTAGCTTGTGACATGAGCTTATTCATTACGTGGAGACTCGCCCTTGTCACGATAGCGTTCCAACCCCTCATCGTCATCAACATGTACACTCAAAAGGTCCTACTTAAAAGTATGTACAAGAAAGCCATCAAGGCACAACAAGAGAGCACCAGGTTGCGGCTAAGGCGGTTTCCCGTCACCGAACCATTACTTCCTTCTGTTCTCAGGATCGAATTCTGAAAATGTTGCAAAAGCCCCATGAAGGTCTGAGAAAAGAGGATTTTAGACAAGCTTGGTTTGCAGGTATTGGACTCGGATCAGCTTTTCTGTTTGGCGCATGAATTAAGGCCCTTGACTTTCGGCTTGGTGGGAAACTCATATCGCATGGATGTATCACTGAGACATTCCTTATTTTGGTTCACACCAGCTTTCTCATTGCTCAAGCTTCAAGCTTGACCCGGACTTGGCCCAGATCACCAAGGTTGTTGGATCTTTGTTTGATATAATTGATCTCTCCATAGGAATCAACCCTCATGACTCTAGTGGTTACCTGGTTGAAGAAACTACAGGACATGTAGAAACCTGTGACATCGATTTTGCATATCCAGCCAGGCCTAATGTGATGATTATCTTTGAAGACTTCTCAATCACCATTGAAGCCGGGTAAATCAACTGCATTAGTGGGATAAAGCGGGTGTGGAAAATCAACAATCATTAGTTTAATTGAGAGATTTTATGATCCTTGCAAAGGAGTAGTGAAGATCAATGGTCGAGATATAAGGTCATACAACCTAAGATCATCGAGGAAACACATAGAACTTGTAAGCAAAGAACACTATTTTCAGGCACAATAAGGGAAAACATTCTATATGGAGCATAAGATAAAATCGATGAATCCAAAATCATTGAAGCAGCCAAAGCAGCAAATGAACATGACTTCATTGCAGGCCTAGCAGACGGTTACAATATCTGGTGTGGACACAAAGGTGTGCAACTATCTGGGGGCCAGAAGCAACGGATCGCCATAGCCTGAGCCATATTGAAGAATCATAGAACGAGTGATGGCGGGGAGAACTAGAGTGATTGTAGCACATAGGCTAAGTACCATTCAGAACTGTGATGTTATAGTCGTGTTAGACAAAGGGAAGTTGGTTGAGAAAGGTAATCACTCATCTCTGTTAAAGAAGGGGCCAAGAGGAGCTTACTACTCTTTGATTAAGCATCAAAGTGGAACCCATGATTCTACTATATCATTCAGAAAACTGTCTTTATTCTTAGATGAACAATAATCACCTTTTATAGGAACAAGAATATGATCCTTTAAAGGGCACTTAAATTGTGTTGAAAATTTAAAAATATGATTAAACCTACTTGTGTTGGGCACATGCATACATCCGAGGCTCACAGATACTTGATAATGGTTAATAGTGAAAACGTAATATGTTCCCACAACTTTACAAGAAATGGTGCAATAAACTCATAAAACCTCACCCATCTTACCCGTAACAACCGGATCGAACTCACTTATTTAACCAAAAAGCAAAAGTTCAACTGATCGACTTTCAGTCTAGATTTTTGAAATTAGGTACAGCAATGTGCTTTCTTTTGCTTACTTCCATTTATAAAAAATCAAAACCCTAACTTTTTCTACAAGTTAGGGAATAACATACCTTGGCAGTGATGTACAAGGAACTCATACTCGAACCTCGGAAAAATAAGTTGATGAGACAGCCAACCCCTCGGCGTCGTAAGTTCGAATCAGTCTCCGTCTCTTACCGGGCGCCTCTAACCAACAGAACTCCAAATGGAATGACTTGGATTCAGCAACACTCTTTGCGATATCAGAAGGGTATCCCATATACATACCCCCAGGTAATAATGTTAGCTGGTATGCCCCTTCAAATTCAACCAAGTTATTTGTGATCGTACCCGTCCAATGCACGTTAGTCCTTACATCTCGTCCACCACCCTTGGAAGTAACATCCTGATCGTGTATATCGAAACACAAAGGGAGAAAGAGATGAAAACTGACAATACTGAGTGTTCAGCCCAGACAAAACCAGTTGACTATACGCTAATCAACTACCACCTGCATAATTTAAGCTTGAAGTGGCATTTAGAATACCAAGCCCCAAACAGAAATAAGAAAATTGAAGACAGAATTTTCCGCATTTTAGAAGTCATAAAAGACATTAGCAGAACCAAAAGGCAGCCATTTCCTCTTTATATACAACATAATTCTACGGTTTTCAGACTCGAGAGTAAGTGTCAGATACTGGTCTGTGTCGAAAGTGTATTATCAAAATTTTCAGATTTTACAGATAATTAGAGATTCATACTCCCATATCCATACCTGAATATGTATTAAATATGAGTGCTGGACAAGAGTATTTTAGAAAAACAATAAAGTGCCACAGCAACATAGAAAAAATGAACAAGATCTTATCACTAACTTCATGGAACGTATCCCTTGTGTCATCAAAAATGTAGTCTAAGAGATATACATCAATTCCACTTCAAGCTCGCATGACTCTTACCTTTTTAAGAGACTGAATATTGTTCTCGAAACATTTAGAGAAACAAACATACCTGGATGAGCTTATTCTTATCCATTTCAAGTAAAGCAACTGTATCAGCTTCTGCCATTGTTGATCCATAAACACCACTGCGCTTTGTTATAGAATGACCTTCCCACTTGCCCAAAAATGGTAAAATCCGATCCTGTTCATCCTACAATCCATAAAACAATACATTATATGCATAAATCTTATAAAAGTAAGTTAGAACTGTAAGTTTAAACAAAGTGGTTGAAGATCAATTACCACCATATTGCCAAGTGATGGGTGAATAAGCGGCCCATCACCTCTATCCTCCAAGAAGATGATAAGCATATCCATGAAGCCTCTCGGGTCCATGATATGAAAAGCTCGTGCTCGCCTATCCTTCTCTTGAGAATATATGCAATTTTCACAAACAAGGGAAGGCCGACGAGAAGGGAGCTTAAGGTTTCTGTAAAATAGAACAAATAGTTAGCTCTTTTAATTGAATGCAGCCGCCTGTGCATGTGCAGGTCAGACAATAGAGGAAAAAGCTGTTAAAAAGTAAATATATATATATATATATATATATATATTGATATTTTTTCTCTGAAAAGCATATTCATCATTTTAGAAACTGGGTGATTGTGACATAAATCACTGATTGAAATAGCTACTCAGCATTGTCTAGTGATCACTTATACATGCAAATTCAATATTCAAAGAGGACCAGTTTTAAATATTCTTCTAAACAACCAAACAGAACGGAGATTCCAGTTTTTGCTACTATCGAAACAATTCATAAGAGGAAAACTAATCCTCCTCCTCCTCTCTCCACCACTATGTCCCAGCAAACCAACCCCCGTCCCACCCCTTCCTCCTGAAAATACTAACAGTAAAACAAGTCAACTTGCAACTATAGTAGAAAAGGTTTTTTTTCCTTTTTTATATATGGGGTTGTCCAGGGATCAAACCCGGGATGGGTGTTAATTGAAGAGTTGAACACAAGTCCTTTGCCACCCTACTGTGGTCCAGTCGACCATTGCAGAAAAGCTTGAAACTGTAAAATAGGGGCACTGAGATGGTTGTAGGGAGACATTAAGGAAATATGGCAGGTGGACTACCCAATTATCTAACCAATCAAAAATATCAAAATCAACTTCTGATAATGTGACAAATTTATACGATGCCTTCTCAAGTGGTTACAAGAAAACTTCTTTAAAATAGGGGTTATTCATGCCATACATCATGCCATTATATTTTAAAGTTAGGTTTGAGCATGCCATCAGAAAAGATTCATACATTACAACAACAAGAAGATGAAGAAAAAAAAGGAGCACAAAACCACAATTGGGTTTGAATTTGTATACAACTAAGCTAGTATCAATGCTATTCAGACTCCTTTTCCAGGTATATATTATTCAATTGATAAGCTGAATGCCTTCTAAGAGCAAAAGAGCTTACTTCGGTGATTCCTCCCCAGTGTCATCTTCTCCTAATACCCCTTGCCTTAACACAGTCTCCAACATGCCAGCAGTCTGGTACCTTAATGAAAAAGCTCTCTCTTTGGGGAAAAATCCGATCTGCAGACTAAAACATAACCGATAATTGTAAGAGAAAATAATGGACTTTAAAAGCTAAGATACAATGAAAAGAATGTACATCGAAAATCAAACAATTTCAGATCCTGATGGGGGAAAACTCTACCTCCTGATATTTGTCAACAGTGAACATATTTGTTTCTTTTATTTTATATTCTGCCCATTCAACTTCCTCCTGAAGTCCAGAAATTGAAGTGCTTGATTGAGGCTGCTCAATGTACAACCTAAAAACAACATTGTCAACCAACTTCCATAGGAGAAATATAAAAACCATAAGTATCTACTAGCTATAATGACTAATTCACTTAAATATATGATTTTTCTTGTTTAACACCTCTCATAAATAAGAAATAGAAATAATAATACTCCAAGAATTTGATCATATATACTTCAAAAAGATAAATGAATTTATAATTCACCCAAAAAACTAAAATTGAAAAGCTTACGTTTGAATGAGACTGATAAGCTCATCTTCTCCGTACGAACTAGCCGAAAGCCTCGTATTTATTTTTTGCAACAAGTTTCCATTCCCATCAAATTGCTACAAATTCAAAAAGAATAAACATTTAAAAGCAAAATTATTAATGGAACGAAGAAAATTAAAAGTGATTAAGAAATAGATAATTACGTGGAAAGAACCGGTCCATTTGCCGGAATTGAGATGGAAAAACTGTCGGAGATTATCGATGCTCATGTAATGATCTTCTTGGACAGGAGCAGAGTTGGAAGCTCGGATTTTGGAGCTCCGAAAGAAGGAAGGGAAGGGGTTCGGGTTGGGAAGTCGTGAGAGGAAAGGAAAGGGTCTGTTGTTTGAATAGAGGGAAGTGGAAATAGTAGAGTAACAGGTTGAAGCCATTGCCGTTGCCATTGAGATTGTTGTTTGGATTGAGTGGGAAAGGTTGCTGTTTTTTTATGTCTTATCCGTTCTGGATTGATTTTTTCCCTCAGAATTCAACTTCTAAACCAATAATTCTTTAGACTCGATTAAGTTTTTTTAGTTAATAAAATAGCTTAATTACGCCCATCAAGGTTTGCGTATATTATTATCATATACACACTATAGTTCTATCGTATGGTATTAAAGATTTTTTTAAAAAAATATGTTTCATTATTTTTATACATTTTTTTAGAATTTTTAAATTTTTATACCGACAACTATACATACCCTAAGTTTTCACTCATTTTCTAAAGCATCGTATTGCATTTTTCTTTCTCTCTTTATTTGGTCGACAGCGGCACCAATTTTGATGTTGGTCATTGATCACCGATATTCTTTTCCCTTACTTCTTTATACTATGCTTTTACTTTGTTTTTTCATTGGATTTTCTCTAGTTTTTTATATTACAATCTCTTTGTTTCGGGTTCCTACTTCTCACACATATTATTGAACTAGTTTTTCTCTATCTTTGAGGCACGCTTATTCTCTGCCTTATGGCACGTTATTTGTGTAATCACTAATTTTGTCCCGAAACTTAAACTCTTTTTGTTCGCATTTTGGGCTATTATTGGGCTAAAATAATAATAATTAAATAAAAAAGAAAAAAAGAAAATATATATATAGATATATATATATCTTGTTATTATATAATCATTACTATTATTATCACTATATTATTTGCTATTATTTACTATCTATTATTACTATCACATTGTATTATTTGTTAGTGTTATTACTTATTATTATTACTATTATTTATTATTGCTATTATTATTAGTATGTTATTATTGTTGTTATTATTTATTATTATTATCATTGCTATTATTATTATTATGCCAAATGAGATAAATAAACCCAATATATCAATATAAATAAAAGCCCATATGTATTAAATAAAAAGTCCACTATTACATTTGTTAAACCCAAACATAGCCCAAATACAAAACCCTAATAAAAACCCTAACATCAACCCTTTTCTTTTATGCAGCCGCCACGATCCGAACCGTTAGATCTGGCTCGCGATCTAACGGTCCAGATCCCATCAACACAAAAACCCTAGCAAGGGTTACAATCAAGCCAGGCGCCGCACGGTCTCAGCCATGGGATCGGGGACGATCTAACGGTGCAGATCGCACCCACAAGCAAAACCCTAGATGCCCCCTTCATTCCATCTGGCGCCGCTTTCTCCCGTCCGTTGGATCTAGGCGATCAATGGTCCAGATCTCTCACGCGCGCCCCTTGGAGTCCCCACACGCGCATGCCCGTGACCCCTCCTCTGCCACCTCTGTTTTCGCTGCCAACACCACACCGGCACGCCTCTCCCGATCGGGCAAGTCCAGCAACGTCAGAACGCAAAAAAAGAAAAGTCAGAACCCAAAACAGCGAAAAACAACGCAGAGGCAATTAAAACATCAACCAAACAAGATCAGAGAAGGATTCAGCTTTAATGTTCCTTTTTGAAATGTATCTCGGTTATATAGGAAACCGAAAAACAAAGAGAGAGGGGGGGGGGAGCAAAAAGAAAAGGCAGAGAGAATTAATTTCGTTTTATTTCGAATGTAAAAAAGCTTCGGTTATATAGGAAACCGAAGCCAAACAGAGGGGGAATTCGGATGGAAAAAAAAAGAAGCAGCCCCAACATCATTGTAATCAGTTCAAAATTAATACAAGAGAAAAATTTGTAGATCGAGATTGGTTTTTTTCTTTCATTTCTTTTATTTTTATTTCGAACATAAAAGTAGAGTTTTTTTACCTTCGATTTGACGGTTACCGGCGACGGGAGGCTCCGGCGGCGAATCCCAACGGTGAGAAGCATCGCCTTGACGAGGAGAACGACATATCCGAAGATCACGTCGATCTAACGTCGGACGGCCAAGATTCGGTGAAAAAGAGCCGAATCGTTTCAACCTTTTTTCTTGGCATCAAAGCACTTCCGGTGAGACCTATTCGGATCAAAAGAAAGAGCCGAGATCTTTCTTATAGTGGCCTTGCATGGCCGAAAAGCTCGTCGGAGCGGCGCCGGCGGCGACGTGAAGGCTCGACGGCGTGAGCTCGGTTGAGAGAAAAAAGTGAAGTAAAAAATCCCTAAACTAAATTTGACTCTCCCCTTCCTTTTTTACGCGTTTTTTTAATTAATGCCCCTTTAATTACGAATTTTAAGCTTTTAATACCATGTTTCTTTCTTTTTAGCTGATTACCGCATCTAAAACCCACCATTTCACACATTTGTGAGTACTACATATGGCAAATAATATGTAAATAATATGTTTAGTTTCTGTTAAATGGTTTATGCGTATAATAGGGTAGGAATTAATATATTCGTTGCCTTTTCTTTATTTATTTAATGCCCCCTTAATGTAATATAGTCTTGCATATAATCACATGTTATATAGTTTTAGGTTCTATAGTTCCCTTATATTTATATACGCATATTATATGGGTTTGCATGTAACCATATATAATAATACATGATTTTCGTACACTTATATATTGCCTTATATGTTATAATATGATATGTCGTATATATTAATTAATATATATCTATATATTTATTGATTGAACTTTCTATATAATATGTATATATATATATATCATATATTTTTATGTAGGTATATATGTATGTGTGTATATTTTCTTTACCTTGTATATACTTGTTCAAGCATTTAAATACCATGTTTAGGTATTCACTTTTTATGTTTTACTTATTCAATGCATCTTTGTTGACTTATTCGTAATGGTTTACGCCTTATTTATTTATTCTTGATGTGATTTCGGATGTCTACATATTCGTGCATTTAGGTTTTAAAAATTAATTTTGTTTTTTAAATCGTTTTCAAAGTGCGATGTCCTTTTATTCGGAAACGAACGAGGCCAGTACCAGTCGTAGTGGTGGTGGTTCGGACGTTCGCTCTCGAATATTAGGATTTTCGAAATTTACTCACGTATGTAACCAAGTCTTGGTTAAATTGTCACTTCGATTCGCAAAATTTGATTTTAATTAAGCGGTAAAGTTTAGGTACCAATTTTGGGCACGTCGAGGGTGCTAACCCTTCCTTGCGTGTAACCGACTCCCGAACCCTTTCGAATCTCTGGTTTCTATTTTCGGTGTCCGGTCTACCATTTCAAAGTGGCCGGTGGCGACTCCTTCTATTTTTTTAAAATCTTTTTCAAATCCCTCTATTTTAAAAACTTTCTAAAACTCCTAATATTTTTCTCAATAATCTTCTAAAATCCATTTTTACCCCTCAATTTCCAAAAAATTCTTTTTTAACCCCTAAATTTTAATTTTTAAAATATCTCATCCACCAAATACCTACCTATACCTATATATATACATAGTGTGTTTTTCAAAAAAGACGTCGCTACAGATGGCGACTCCACTGGGGACAAATTTTTGTTTTTCTAAAAACAAAAAAGAGAGTCAGGCCAAGAAAACTTTACCGCTTAATTAATATCAAAGGTTGCGAACTAAAGTGACAAAATTTAACCGATATTTGTTTATAAATGCGAGTCTATTTCGGACGCATTCATTTTTTGCATATACACTTGTTTGTCTTAGTGAGGGGAAAATGCTAGTGCTTTCGTGGGGATATCGTTCCTCCGTGTAGGCCTAGTAAGTACCTTCGGGGCTCGACTACCCTATATCTTCGTGGGAATATCGTTTCCCCGTGCAGATATAGCTAAAGGGTCCCCTCGAATTGAACTCGGTTGAGAGGAGTCTATAATGGGTGATGACCGGGGGCCTTGCTACCCTTAGTAGGGGACAGCGAGGACAATTCGAGTACCTCCTAGAACCAAAATTGCATGTAGAGAACTAGAAAGCTTACCCCTTTAGAGCCATGCGGATAACCTAGGTGAACTAGACGGGATAAATAGGGCTGCTTGTTTATGTTTGTCTTCTATTAATAATGATTATTCACTAACTCATTTCTTTTTTCTTTTTGCATTTATTTTGCATACATACCATGACATAACGGTGTTGAGTCAAGGTGATTTTACCCAATTCAGTGCTTTCATTACGGACGGAAGGTTGCTAAAAGGATGTCAACTCTCAAATCCGACAAATTCTAGACGATCTAGCCTCGACATTTTTTTTCAAAACCTTCATTTCTTCGAACGAAATTCGGAGACACAAGGGGCATCTGTTAGAATCTGCTATGACTACCTTGTAACAAGGAACCTCTTTTATGTCTAAATGAAAGTTGACCTAAGGGGAATCACCTATACGACCAACACCGTTATTTGCATACATATTTGTATATATATTTTTACATTATCTGTTCATACATCATTTCATAGCATAATCATTCACAACATTAAATTTCTAGTTATACATTCATTACATCATACCTATTGCTAATTGGACAATAAATTTTAGTTTAAATCCTTGATGCATTCAAATCCACAATGCATACATAACATCATACTCATTGCTAAAACTCTTTGATCAAATTCATTCATCACATCATTGCTAATCGGGAGAGACCCTCGCCCAAGTGAAAGAGAACAAATGACCGAGCGGCTAGCTTGAACAACTTCAACGACACTCGGTTCAGAATCAAAGGGGGTCAACATGTAAAACTCCAATTCTCAAGATTGGTGAAAACTGATTATACCCAGGGGAATGGTACAGCTAGCCCGGGGCAAACGGCTACCGGTAAAGGCAAGTCAAATCCGTTAATCCCTGTGTATTTGGGAAAAATGCAATTCTCAATTCATGGATAATACAAATGTCCATCGAAAAATCCATTTTCACGAATGGTCAAAGGGAAATAAATCTTTTGGAAAAATCCAACGTCATAATTGGTAAAAACTGATTGTACCCAGGGAAATGGTACGACTAGCCTGGAGCAAACGGCTACCGGTAAAGGCAATTCAAATCCGTTAATCCCTGTGCATTTGGGAAAAATGCAAAAGAAACAAGTTAAGTTGTTGGTCTTTGGCTATTTTTGATAAAAATTCCATTTTGAAAAACATTTGTTGCATTCTTTGATTCTTTAAACATTTCATTCATAAACTCACTATTGTTTTCTAAACATACATGTATATACTATTTTGTAAAAATACATTTTAATTCAATTCAAAAACAATTTTTTCCAAAAAAAAAAAACCCCGAATGTTGAGGGCGTTACAAATAGAAACACTATTTGTTCTACTCGAGCCAAGGGAGGAGTGACAATGAGTGATCAGAAGTAATGGGCCACTCACATTGAATGAATTCGCCTCTCAAGCATTGTTGTCTAAGATCCTTGAATGAAGCGATAACCCGAAAATATCTATCACCTGAAGACTATTTTGATATCCAAGTATGGAAGGACATTTGGATCCAAGCCAAGGATCACTTCCGCGCTAGGGGGCAAGAGGATGAATGTACGTGGACAAATGAGCGACTTTCAATTCAAATCAAGCTATGGAGAGAAAAAGTGCAATAAAGGAGACACTTGGTCTAATCTTTACAAAAAAAAATCAAACAAACAAAAAAACAAAAAAATCGTGCTCAATGAAGCCAACCTAGACCAAGATCGAAGTCATCAACGCGTGAGCCCGAATCAACAAGAGGGCTAAAAAAAAAACTCTTCATAAATCTATAAGGAAAGTTGTGCTCAAAAGGCCAATTCAAACCAAGCTGCAAGTTGTCAAGTTGAAACCAAAAGTGAAAGCGCGAGCTATGGGAATTCTTCATCCAATCGCACCTCTACTAAGATTAATCAGAAGCACGCACCAACACAATGCAAAGGTGCAAGTTGATCTGAAGCTACACCTAATGAAAGGCGAACACCCAAACAATATATCCACATCAGACATCACATGATGATCCTCAATCCGGGGCATATGTCCCCCTTCTGTCACAACCACGGGCCGTAGCCTACACATCAAGATCTACAAGACCACTCCGACCATACACGGATGGATGAATGTGTCTTCAGAATACATCCCGCCTATCGGAGTTAACCTTTCTTCAAGGATTGCCACACTTCTAATGCTTGATCGAGATCAAAAATGAGAGAAGGATGGGGCACGGTGAGTTAGTGAGTCAATGAGGGCCACCATCAAATCGGGTAGAAACTAGATATGAGAGTCTCTCCTCTCGGAAGCTTGATAGCCCAGAAAGGTTTTCACATGTATACCCTTTACAACATTCGTGACTTCCCAAATAAAATGTCATTTTAGTAAATACTTTTTCAAAAATACGCAACTAAATTTTCATAAATATCATTTCTCATGATTTTTCAAAATGTATATGTGTACATAATACAATTATTTTTCCAACAAACATCTCACATACAAAAGATTTCTCTACATTTCTTCACAAACGATTTCAAAAGCACATGGACCAACAGCGAGCTTGTCAGCCGATTGCAAAAAAATAAAAAAAAAACAAACAACAAAACAACAAAACAATTTTGACTAAATAAAACATACAAGAGTTGACTTCCCCCTAAAGAGGTGACATTTCAGAAGATGATAGCCGGACCCACAAAAGGTTGGGGCATCATTAAAACTATTTGATCAAGACCACAAGACCGAGCCGGTAAAACGACAAGATCAGGGGGCATCCCTTTGAATGTCAACATCAGGATCAGTTTCATTACATTCGCATCATCATCAGTACATTCATCATGCACTCACGTCAAGCATCTACATCATGCATCAAGTTACATGCATCCATACTAAGCACACATACCTCATTCATAAATAAAAAAAACAACAAACAAATAAACAGGTCAAAAGACAAGGATGGCAGATTCTCAACCAGGGGAAAGCCACGCCGACAAAAAAGGACAAGTCAATAAAGAAGTTGAACCTCACCAAGAGGAACAACCACAAAACCAACTCTTTTTCTACATCGATCCTGTTATTCCGATGGTGGTGTAACGGATCTCTTACAACATCGATCTTGTTATCCCGTTGGTGGTGTAGCGGATCTCTTACAACATCGATCTTGTTATGCCGTTGGTGGTATAGCGGATCTCTTTCATCATCGATCTTGTTATGCCGTTGGTGGTATAGCGGATCTCTTTCATCATCGATCTTGTTATGCCGTTGGTGGTGTAGCAGATCTCTTACAACATCGATCTCGTCCTGCCTTTGATGGTAGCGGATCTCTTACAACATCGATCTTGTTATGTCGTTGGTGGTATAGCGGATCTCTTTCATCATCGATCTTGTTATGTCGTTGGTGGTGTAGCAGATCTCTTACAACATCGGTCTCGTCCTGCCTTTGATGGTAGCGGATCTCTTACAACATCGATCTTGTTATGCCGTTGGTGGTATAGCGGATCTCTTTCATCATCGATCTTGTTATGCCGTTGGTGGTGTAGCAGATCTCTTACAACATCGATCTCGTCCTGCCTTTGATGGTAGCGGATCTCTTACAACATCGATCTTGTTATGTCGTTGGTGGTATAGCGGATCTCTTTCATCATCGATCTTGTTATGCCGTTGGTGGTGTAGCAGATCTCTTACAACATCGGTCTCGTCCTGCCTTTGATGGTAGCGGATCTCTTACAACATCGATCTTGTTATGCCGTTGGTGGTATAGCGGATCTCTTTCATCATCGATCTTGTTATGCCGTTGGTGGTGTAGCAGATCTCTTACAACATCGGTCTCGTCCTGCCTTTGATGGTAGCGGATCTCTTACAACATCGATCTTGTTATGCCGTTGGTGGTATAGCGGATCTCTTTCATCATCGATCTTGTTATGCCGTTGGTGGTGTAGCAGATCTCTTACAACATCGATCTCGTCCTGCCTTTGATGGTAGCAGATCTCTTACAACATCGATCTTGTTATGCCATTGGTGGTATAGCGGATCTCTTTCATCATCGATCTTGTTATGCCGTTGGTGGTGTAGCAGATCTTTTACAACATCGGTCTCGTCCTGCCTTTGATGGTAGCGGATCTCTTTCAGCATCGGTCTTGTTATGTCGTTGGTGGTGTAACGGATCTCTTTCAACATCGATCTTGTTATGCCGTTGGTGGTGTAACGGATCTCTTTCAACATCGATCTCGTTATGCCGTTGGTGGTGTAGCAGATCTTTTTCAACATCGATCTTGTTATGCCGTTAATGGTGTATCAGATCTCCTCCTCACCGGGTCATGCCTCTTCGTCGGAGTCGCAGCTTGATCCACTTCAATCTCCTGATCTCGTCTCGTCGTCGATGGCGTAACGGATCGCCCACATCCAACAGGGAAGTGGGACAAAATTAGTGCTTATGGTCTTTGCTTTATCCTTGTTGCACAAGTATAAGCAAAGAGGGGCAACTGTAATCACTAATTTTGTCCCCTAACTTAAACTCTTTTTGTTCGCATTTTGGGCTATTATTGGGCTAAAATAATAATAATTAAATAAAAAAAGAAAAAATATAGATATATATATATATATCTTGTTATTATATAATCATTACTATTATTATCACTATATTATTTGCTATTATTTACTATCTATTATCACTATCACATTTTATTATTTGTTAGTATTATTTGTTAGTGTTATTACTTATTATTATTACTATTATTTATTATTGCTATTATTATTAGTATGTTATTATTGTTGTTATTATTTATTATTATTATCATTGCTATTATTATTATTATGCCAAATGAGATAAATAAACCCAATATATCAATATAAATAAAAGCCCATATGTATTAAATAAAAAGTCCACTATTACATTTGTTAAACCCAAACATAGCCCAAATACAAAACCCTAATAAAAACCCTAACATCAACCCTTTTCTTTTATGCAGCCGCCACGATCCGAACCGTTAGATCTGGCTCGCGATCTAACGGTCCAGATCCCATCAACACAAAAACCCTAGCAAGGGTTACAATCAAGCCAGGCGCCGCACGGTCTCAGCCATGGGATCGGGGACGATCTAACGGTGCAGATCGCACCCACAAGCAAAACCCTAGATGCCCCCTTCATTCCATCTGGCGCCGCTTTCTCCCGTCCGTTGGATCTAGGCGATCAATGGTCCAGATCTCTCACGCGCGCCCCTTGGAGTCCCCACACGCGCATGCCCGTGACCCCTCCTCTGCCACCTCTGTTTTCGCTGCCAACACCACACCGGCACGCCTCTCCCGATCGGGCAAGTCCAGCAACGTCAGAACGCAAAAAAAGAAAAGTCAGAACCCAAAACAGCGAAAAACAACGCAGAGGCAATTAAAACATCAACCAAACAAGATCAGAGAAGGATTCAGCTTTAATGTTCCTTTTTGAAATGTATCTCGGTTATATAGGAAACCGAAAAACAAAGAGAGAGGGGGGGGGGGAGCAAAAAGAAAAGGCAGAGAGAATTAATTTCGTTTTATTTCGAATGTAAAAAAGCTTCGGTTATATAGGAAACCGAAGCCAAACAGAGGGGGAATTCGGATGGAAAAAAAAAGAAGCAGCCCCAACATCATTGTAATCAGTTCAAAATTAATACAAGAGAAAAATTTGTAGATCGAGATTGGTTTTTTTCTTTCATTTCTTTTATTTTTATTTCGAACATAAAAGTAGAGTTTTTTTACCTTCGATTTGACGGTTACCGGCGACGGGAGGCTCCGGCGGCGAATCCCAACGGTGAGAAGCATCGCCTTGACGAGGAGAACGACATATCCGAAGATCACGTCGATCTAACGTCGGACGGCCAAGATTCGGTGAAAAAGAGCCGAATCGTTTCAACCTTTTTTCTTGGCATCAAAGCACTTCCGGTGAGACCTATTCGGATCAAAAGAAAGAGCCGAGATCTTTCTTATAGTGGCCTTGCATGGCCGAAAAGCTCGTCGGAGCGGCGCCGGCGGCGACGTGAAGGCTCGACGGCGTGAGCTCGGTTGAGAGAAAAAAGTGAAGTAAAAAATCCCTAAACTAAATTTGACTCTCCCCTTCCTTTTTTACGCGTTTTTTTAATTAATGCCCCTTTAATTACGAATTTTAAGCTTTTAATACCATGTTTCTTTCTTTTTAGCTGATTACCGCATCTAAAACCCACCATTTCACACATTTGTGAGTACTACATATGGCAAATAATATGTAAATAATATGTTTAGTTTCTGTTAAATGGTTTATGCGTATAATAGGGTAGGAATTAATATATTCGTTGCCTTTTCTTTATTTATTTAATGCCCCCTTAATGTAATATAGTCTTGCATATAATCACATGTTATATAGTTTTAGGTTCTATAGTTCCCTTATATTTATATACGCATATTATATGGGTTTGCATGTAACCATATATAATAATACATGATTTTCGTACACTTATATATTGCCTTATATGTTATAATATGATATGTCGTATATATTAATTAATATATATCTATATATTTATTGATTGAACTTTCTATATAATATGTATATATATATATATCATATATTTTTATGTAGGTATATATGTATGTGTGTATATTTTCTTTACCTTGTATATACTTGTTCAAGCATTTAAATACCATGTTTAGGTATTCACTTTTTATGTTTTACTTATTCAATGCATCTTTGTTGACTTATTCGTAATGGTTTAATCCTTATTTATTTATTCTTGATGTGATTTTGGATGTCTACATATTCGTGCATTTAGGTTTTAAAAATTAATTTTGTTTTTTAAATCGTTTTCAAAGTGCGATATCCTTTTATTCGGAAACGAACGAGGCCAGTACCAGTCGTAGTGGTGATGGTTCGGACGTTCGCTCTCGAATATTAGGATTTTCGAAATTTACTCGCGTATGTAACATGTCTTGGTTAAATTGTCACTTCGATTCGCAAAATTTGATTTTAATTAAGGGGTAAAGTTTAGGTACCAATTTTGGGCACGTCGAGGGTGCTAACCCTTCCTTGCGTGTAACCGACTCCCGAACCCTTTCGAATCTCTGGTTTCTATTTTCGGTGTCCGGTCTACCATTTCAAAGTGGCCGGTGGCGACTCCTTCTATTTTTTTAAAATCTTTTTCAAATCCCTCTATTTTAAAAACTTTCTAAAACTCCTAATATTTTTCCCAATAATCTTCTAAAATCCATTTTTACCCCTCAATTTCCAAAAAATTCTTTTTTAACCCCTAAATTTTAATTTTTAAAATATCTCATCCACCAAATACCTACCTATACCTATATATATACATAGTGTGTTTTTCAAAAAAGACGTCGCTACAATTTGCCTACCTTTTTGCAGTAGAATTGTGTTTGTGTAGAGTTTCTCACGTTGCTCGTTTCTGATGTGCGATTATCAGTGGTCGTTCAATAGTTTGATTATTTTTGTGATTGTTTGCCGATGCATTCAGATCTATTTAACGAAGTAGTCTGCAAGACTATTGGTTTCGCTAACCACCCCTTCATCACTTATCAAGGGTCTAGATGGATTGAGACAAGGATTATGGTTTACAATTATTGCATTCATGTTGATGATGTTTCTTAGGAGATTTATTTTATCTCTTGTGTGTTGATAACTCTTCTGACTTTTTCTCGTTCAATTGAGCCCCGGTTACCATCTGAGCAACTATGAGAGCATCATTTATTGACGTGACTGAGTTTTCTCTCATTTAGGAAGGAGAGTCTTTCCATTGCTTTCTCTTTCCCGTTTTCTTTATTTATTTGTTGTTCATTTTATAGATATTTTCTTGTTTGAAACTCTTTGTTTAGCTTTCTTTCTAAGTAATAAAAGTTACTTGGTATTATCTTCAAAGTAAAAGAAATTTTAGGAATTTTGTAAATATTTTATTTTGAAAATGTCAACATTGTAAAACAATGTGTTGTACCAAGTGATCCAAAAAAACATGTTAAATTTAAGGTTGTAAACGAGACGAGACATGTCGCGAGCTACTCGAGTTCGTGTAGAACTAAGGTTTTGATATAATATTTGAAAAATGTTTTGGACTAAATTGAAAAGAATTTAAAATATGTTTTTAGTCAAAAACAACTTGAAAATATGTTTAAGGGTTTTTAAAGCTCTGGAATGGACTTAAAATACGTTTAAAGCGGTCAAAACCATGCATTCCAAGTGACCGTATCGATACTTTATCTGAGTGTATCGATACGCCTTGAGGTTTTCAGGCAAATAGAGTTCCAGTAGCTAAAACCCGTATCGATACGTCAAGCGTATCGATACGGTGTCTAAAACCCGTACCGATACGCTTACACGTATCGATACGGTATGTTTTTAAATAGCCCAACGGCTAGTCGCGTACCGATACGGTGGTATCGCGTACCGATACGCCAACGGTCAATTCCCAACGGTCTTTTGAATTTGCAGGACCGTACCGATACGCCAGGCATGCGTATCGATACGCATCAGCAGAAAGCTCAACGGCTATATCAGACTTTCAAGACCGTATCGATACAGGGGATAGTGTATCGATACACTAGGCTGATGAAATGCATTTTGTGGGAAATAAACGGCTATTTTGTATCCCCAACGGCTATGAAACATCCCCAACGGCCATAAACGGCTAGGAACTCAATTTGGAGTATAAATAAGGCCTCCAAGCATCAAGATTAAGTAGAGCTTCAATTGTTACAACATTATGAGTGAAAAACGTGTCTAGAGCTTAAATCGTTCATTTCTTGCTTAGACAACACTAGTGAGCTTACATTGTTAAATTTGCTCAAGTGTTTTAGGTTTTGGGTGAGTGCTTCATTGTGCAAACAAAACGCCTATTAGAGGGTTCAAGTTTGCTTCTTTGTTTCTCTTTGTAAAGAGGGTTTTTCCTTCAAGCTTTGGGTAGAAAGCTTCGAGGGTTGTAAAGGGTTTCCTCCTAATCCTAGAAAAGGGGACGAATCAATTAGTGGATTGATTGCGAAATCCTTAGTAGGAAGCTAAGGTAGTGGATGTAGACCTTGGTTAGAAGGTTGAACCACTATAAATCATCGTGTATTTATTCTTTCAGCTTCCTAAACCCTTCCACCCAAAAATCCACCTCTCCACCACTTGGCGAGCATAATCGGTTGATCGAATCGAGCCCCGAAAAACCCAACAATTGGTATCAGAGCTTGGCTCAATTGAAGGGGATTAACATCCTATTGAGAAGATCCGGCAAGCTCGATCAACATTTCACCAACCAGCTCAAAATGTCGCAATCCATCAACATACCGCCCTTTTTCGACGGAGATCACTATGCCCATTGGAAGACAAAGATGAAATTCTTCTTGAAATCAAGAGATTACAAGCTATGGGACATAGTTGAAGATGGTCCGTTCATGCTTCAAGGAAGCAAAGCGGAATGGAGTGCCGACGATCGCAAGAAGATGGAGCTAAATTGTAGAGCCTTGCACATGCTTTTTTGTGCATTTGGCCCAACCATCTACGAGAAGATGTCTTCTTGTGAAAGTGCCAAGGAGGTATGGGACAAGCTTGAAGTCACATACGAGGGGACTAATGAAGTCAAGGAGACCAAGATTGGGCTCCTCACCTTAGAGTATGAAAACTTCAAGATGGATCCGGAAGAGAACATCGAAAAGATGTTTGATAGATTCTCCACCATCACCAATGGTCTTAAAGGTTATGGAGAAGCCCTCCCGGAAGAAAAACTTGTCCGAAAGCTCATCTACTCACTTCCCGAGTCTTGGGACTCAAAGAGGACCGCCATCATCGAAGCCAAAAATTTAAAAAATTTAAAGCTTGATGAACTCATGGGGTCACTTCTTACTCATCAAATCATGAAGAAGAATAAAGAGGATGAGAAAAGAAGGGAAGAAATTAGAGCTATGGGAGAGAAGAAAATCAAGAGGCTTGGCTTCAATGCCATGGCTCTCAAATCCTCCACAAATCATCACGTAGATTCAAGTGAGGAGGATAGTGAAGATGAAGAGATGAACTATCTCTTCAACAAGCTCGCACGATTCATGAAGAGCAAAATGGAAAAATCCAAGCATGAATCGATGAAGAAGATGAAGGATTCCCACAAATCCAAAAAGAAGGAATCATCTTCAAAACAAGCATATGTGGCCGCTTGGAGTGATGAAGACTCCACCGATAATGAAGTAGCCCACCTATGCATGATGGCCCTCAATGAGGGGGAGGTAACTTCTAACTCATCTATTTCAAATTCTTATACATTTGATGAGTTACAAGAAGCCTATGATGAATTGGTTTTTGAATTCAAGGCTTCATTTTCGAAAAATAAAAAATTGATTTCAAAGTTGAAAACCGAAAATGATTTGCTTTCTAAAACCAATTTAGAGTTTGAAGCAAAAATCAAAGATTTTGAACTTAAAGTTTTAGATTTACAAAACTTGCTTCAAACGATGGAAAGAGATCATCAAAAAGAAGTCGATGATCTCAAAAAGGAAAAAGATTTGATTTCCAATGAACTTCAAAAGAAAAACAATTTTGGAAAATCAAATTTTTATGTAAGACAATCTAGTGCCCCTAGATTTTTTAATGGAAAATGTTTTAGAAGTGTTTGGGTCCCAAAAGGACTAACCACTTCAACTAAAAGGGATGAAATTGAAAAATGGATTCCTAAGGGGACTAAATTTTGTGCTACTAACGTTTATGGATCCAAAGCAATTTGGATACCAAAAATCACTTGATTGTCTTTTGCTAGGTGTGATGGAGAGTGTTCAACGAGTCAAACATTAAGGGGGAGCTCCATGCACACAAGGAAGAACACTTGAAGAGGAAGGTTTCACATCCTCCCTTGGATTCAAGTGTTGGTAAAAATTTCTAGTTGTTTTTAATTTTATTTGATTTATTTTTTAATTCAACTAGATATTCATAAATGTTGGACTAACATTCTGATGATGCTATGAGTAAGGGGGAGCCAATTTTAAACCAAAATTTTAAAGTGTCAAAATTTTTTTTGCCTCCTATGTTATCGTAAACTTAAATGTCTTTTTAAATTCTTTTTGATATAACAAAAAGGGGGAGAAATGGTTGTTTGAAAAATTGAATTTTCAAAAGAATAAGGGGGAGCTTTATTTTGGTTTCATATTTTAAATCTCTTATTCACATTTTTAAATTCAAAGGGGGAGAATCCCAAACAATTTATCAAGTTGGTTTTATTATATCAAAAAGGGGGAGATTGTAGAACTAAGGTTTTGATATAATATTTGAAAAATGTTTTGGACTAAATTGAAAAGAATTTAAAATATGTTTTTAGTCAAAAACAACTTGAAAATATGTTTAAGGGTTTTTAAAGCTCTGGAATGGACTTAAAATACGTTTAAAGCGGTCAAAACCATGCATTCCAAGTGACCGTATCGATACTTTATCTGAGTGTATCGATACGCCTTGAGGTTTTCAGGCAAATAGAGTTCCAGTAGCTAAAACCCGTATCGATACGTCAAGCGTATCGATACGGTGTCTAAAACCCGTACCGATACGCTTACACGTATCGATACGGTATGTTTTTAAATAGCCCAACGGCTAGTCGCGTACCGATACGGTGGTATCGCGTACCGATACGCCAACGGTCAATTCCCAACGGTCTTTTGAATTTGCAGGACCGTACCGATACGCCAGGCATGCGTATCGATACGCATCAGCAGAAAGCTCAACGGCTATATCAGACTTTCAAGACCGTATCGATACAGGGGATAGTGTATCGATACACTAGGCTGATGAAATGCATTTTGTGGGAAATAAACGGCTATTTTGTATCCCCAACGGCTATGAAACATCCCCAACGGCCATAAACGGCTAGGAACTCAATTTGGAGTATAAATAAGGCCTCCAAGCATCAAGATTAAGTAGAGCTTCAATTGTTACAACATTATGAGTGAAAAACGTGTCTAGAGCTTAAATCGTTCATTTCTTGCTTAGACAACACTAGTGAGCTTACATTGTTAAATTTGCTCAAGTGTTTTAGGTTTTGGGTGAGTGCTTCATTGTGCAAACAAAACGCCTATTAGAGGGTTCAAGTTTGCTTCTTTGTTTCTCTTTGTAAAGAGGGTTTTTCCTTCAAGCTTTGGGTAGAAAGCTTCGAGGGTTGTAAAGGGTTTCCTCCTAATCCTAGAAAAGGGGACGAATCAATTAGTGGATTGATTGCGAAATCCTTAGTAGGAAGCTAAGGTAGTGGATGTAGACCTTGGTTAGAAGGTTGAACCACTATAAATCATCGTGTATTTATTCTTTCAGCTTCCTAAACCCTTCCACCCAAAAATCCACCTCTCCACCACTTGGCGAGCATAATCGGTTGATCGAATCGAGCCCCGAAAAACCCAACAGTTCGACTCAGTCAAAGTTCGGTCAACACTTGAATCAATTGAACTCGAGCTCGAACTTGGCTTGAGTTCTTAACGAGCCGAGTCGAGCTACTCGTTACCCAACTAGAAAAGCTCGCGAGCTACTCGAAAATATAATATACTAAAATTTTTAATTTTTTAACTTTAAAATCTAAATTCCTAAACCTAAAACCCTAAAACATAAACCCTAAACATAAGTCTTAAATCCTAAAATCTAATTCCTAAATTCTAAACCCAACAACCTAAACCTCTAAACCCTAAACTAACACTCAAAACCCTAAAATTAACAAGCTTGTGTAAACTTTAGTTTACATAGATTGTGTATCAAAGTTTTTTTTCCTAATAGGGATTTAAATGAGACGAGACAAATCGCGAGCTACTCGAGTCTGACTCGGTCAAAGCTCGGTCAACACTCGACTCGATTGAACTCGACTCAAGCTCAAACTCGAATCGAGTTCTTAACGAGCTTTGTCGATCTCAGATTATTCAGGCTCGTTAAAAACTACTCAAGCTCAAAATCGACTCAAATTCTTAACGAGCTGAGTCGAGCTCAGCGCTGCTCGAGCTCGACTCGGCTCGCTTACACCCCTAGTTAGATTTGTAACGACCCAAATTCTAGGTTAATAATTTGGGTCTTGGATCCAGGTTTGGATCTTTTAAGTTGGTGAATTAATTAAGAAAAAATTAATGGTTGAAGCTCAATTTAAAGAAATTAATGACTTAAATGGATAAAAAGTTGAAGGTTGAGGGCCTTAGGTGTAATTCACCCAATTTTACCCTAAAGGTAATTATTTGAAAAGGAGGGGTGTGGGAGAAGAGGGAAAACAAGATTTCCCATTTTTCTTTCTCCTTTCTTTTTCTCTCACCATTCATCTATCGCCATAAGATAGTCTACGTTCGACACCTCCTACATCAGAATGTCTTTAAAGTAGCAAACCTTTGTTTTTCAAGCCACCGTACCGATACGGTATACACAATATCGATACGTTTTAGGGTTTTAGCTACAGGAAAATTCTTGTAACCAAAACCTGTACCGATACGTCTTGTTCGTATCGGTGTGGAGTAAGGTCGTATCGATGTGCTATGAAGCGTACTGATACCCTCTGTTTTAATTACAACGACTATTTCCAACTACCCCAACGATTATCTCCCAACGGATTTTTAAAGTGTAGTTCGTACTGATACGCTCAAAAGCGTATCGATACGCATCGGCTGAGGGATGCACAACGGCTCTTTCCCAAAGGAACTGTATCGATACGGGTACCCCACATATCTATACACCTTGTACTAGATTGGGAAATTTTGCATGAAAATCAGCCTCAACGGCTCCAAATCATCCCCAACGGTCACCAACGGCCACAAGCTCAATCCTAATTGTATTATGAAGGCTGGAACACTTGAAGATGGTTAGAGAACATATCCAAGAAAGATGATCAAGAGAATTTGAGTCTAAATCACATTTCTTCATTTCTCTTGTACATAGTTTAAGAGAGTGTTTAAATTGTTAATCTTTCACTCTTTCTTGTGAGCTTAAATTATGTAAACACTCACCTTGTGAGGTATTTAGTTTACCAAAAAAATCCCTTGTAAAAGGAGAGATTCTAGTTTAGCCTTAGTGAAAAACAAGAGTGGTTTTATCTTAGCCATTAAAAGATATGGTTGTAAGGGTTACCTCATTAGCCTAGAAAAGGGGAAGAGTTCATAGTGAATTGGAAAATCTTTAGTGGTGTTCTAAGGTAGTGGATGTAGACTCGGTTGGGTAGTCGAACCACTCTAAAATCATCGTGCAAATTATCCATCTTTATATCGGTTTTAGCCAATTCAACCAAGCACCAAAAACAACCCTCTTGACGAGATTTTAGTGATCGATTCGAGCGTGCTACAAGCCTAACAATTGGTGTCATAGCCTTGTCTCTATCAAAGGACTAACATCCGAGAGTAAAGATAATTTGCTCGAAGTCCATCGTTCAAGAAAATGGCAATATTTGAAGAAGGCCGCTTTATCTCGTGTCCTTCATTCTTCAAAGGAGAAGCATACTTCCAATGGAGCAATGGTATGGAGTATTTCATCAAATCTTTTGATTTTGAAATTTGGGGTATCATCGAAGATGGTTACTTGGAAGCTCTTAAGAAGAAGAAGCAAATGAGTGCAAATGACACGAAGGCCAAGCTAAACGCAAATGCGATGCACACTCTTCTTTGTGGCCTCAATGAAGATGTTTCCAAGAAAGTCTCTAATTGCAAAAGTGCAAAATAAATTTGGGAGAAGCTTGAGAAGCTCTATGGAAACAACAAGGGAGAAAAGAAAGATGATGCTTCATCTTGTGCAAACCTCCTCTCAACACCTAAGGTTTATGGTGTTTTGGCTCTCAATGAGCCCGAGGTATCTTCTAACTCAATTGAATTAAATTCATATACATTTGGCGAGTTACAAGATGCTTTTGATGAATTATTTTTGGAATTTGAGACCATGAATTCCAAATTTAAGAAAATGATTTCAAAACTTGAATTTGAAAATTATTTTCTTTTGAAAACAAAATTGGATTTTGAAAACCAAAATGAAATTTTGAGAAATGATTTAGAGTTTACAAAAACAAGCAATGAGGTTTTAGAAAAAGAAAATCTTGATTTGAAAGTTAAGCTTGAAAGCTTAACAAAGAAAAAGAAATCATTTTTAATAATTCATCTTGTCACATAATGACAAAATGCTCACATTGTCATTATCATGGTCATTTCTTGCATACTTATCCTATAAAGAAGAAGAAATCTTATAGGATTAGACAAGTATGGGTTCCTAAGGGAAACTAAGACATTGTGACTAATGTGAATGGATCCAAAGCAATTTGGATAACAAAAATCAAGTAAATGTCTTTTGTAGGTGTGTTGGAGCAATGAGAAGAGATAAAAAGACATGGAAATACTCTAGTCACACAACTAAAGAAATTGGGTAACCTCTATGCTTAAAGAGTTTATTTTTTATCTTTGGTTATATAATTTTCGTTTTAAAGTCTTGGGTAATTTTGAGCCTCAAATTGATGATTGAGTAAGGGGAGCCATTTTAAAACCATTTTTTTGTTTTATCAAAATTTTACTTACCTCCTTTTGTTATTTTGAACTTAATGTTACAAAATTTCTTTTTTTTTTGAAAGAAAGGGGCCACTACCACATGCCTCATTAAAAAACCTCCTTAAGCCTAATGGAGGAAAAAGAGTGCACATGGTAGGGCAAAGACATCAAAAAAGAAATCGAATAAAACGATATCACACATAGAAGTAACATGAACGACTAAAACTAAATCATGCGGACCAAGATCCGCAACAAACAACACTGCCCCTTTTACAGAAACACAGCAGAAACAACAGCCCCTTGCACACCAACCACACAACTACAAAACGAGCCATCCAACCAGCACAGCAAACGATTAGCCGACTCCCTACACAGCAGAAACAGCAGCCTCGGCAGCCAACTTAAGCAACATTCCCGCACAGCAATAACAGCCCAGGAACAGCAAAATCAGCTGCTGCGCTTAAAACAAACCCTGCACAGTAGAAACCATGACGATGTCCCTTTTTAGAGCTTCTCGAATCGCCAAGGGGGGCTCGAGAAAACGATAATGGTCCAACAGAAGCTCCTTCACCAATTTTGCAAGCACATCCGCAACCATATTTACATCGCGCCTTACCCAGGAAAATTTGATCTCCCAAGATCGCATCAGCATATCCCTTACATGAACACAAATATTCGATGGAAGATGCAGCGGATCCCCCATTGCCAAGCCCTCATATACACACTTATTGTCTGTTTCAACTATGATTCGTCGAAAACCCAGCACCCAGGCCGTTGAAAGGCCCTCGTAAACTGCCCATAACTCCGCTTCAAAGGTAGAAAAAATACCTATTTTCTTTGCGAAACCAAAACACCAAGCACCAGCCTCATCACGTCCTAAGCCACCACAAGAAGCAAAGCCCGTAGCCGTGTTCCTCGCGCCATCAACGTTCAACTTAATCCAACTTGCAGGTGGTTTCGACCATCACATACCTTGACCCGCTGGTCGTCTAACAGCCGAGACATGATCAGCTCTAGCAGCAGCCCGCGCGACCTCATCGGACAACCTCCTCGCGCCTTGCAACAGCGTCTCCTGGCCACCAAAAGGGGATCCAAACACTGCTGCGTTTCGTTGTCTCCATGCTAACCATAATAGCGATCCGAACACCAAGTCCCAATCCCGAAAATCAACCGGATATCGCTCCACATTAGTAAGGTTATCATAGATCCACTCCTTTATAGGTTTGCCAAAAAATTCATTGAGCATATTGGCCTTTAGAATCCGAACCCACGTTGCTTTGATCGCCATACATTCACGAAGAATATGCGAAATGTCTTCAGTAACAGCTCCACACAGGACACAACTTGCATCGTCCGCGAGGTGGCGACGTACACGTTCCGCGTTTGTCAGCACCCGAACATGACACACCTGCCAAAGAAACATTCTTATCCGAGGCAAACCACGATATTTTGCTAACACAGCCCATACGGGGTCCTCACGTGCATCATTTGACTTCATACTTAGTGAATACGCTGATTTCACCGTAAACCACCGAGAATCCTCTAACGCCCATCCCGAACAGTCAGGTACATTCCTACTTGTCGGAGGTTTAATAGCCGCTATACCATGCAGAACAACATTCGGCAGAACACCATTAAATTCATCCCACTTCCATTGTCCACTAGAATCCACCATTTCCTGAACAGAGCAATCAGATATCCCCGGTCCATGTTCAGCAGAAATATATTGTCGAAGAGAACCAAAATTACTCACCCAAGCATCATTTCAAAAATCAATCTGACACCCATCACCAACATTCCAAACGATATTGTGCCGAAGATCAGACCAAAGCATACGAATACCCCTCCAAAGGCGTGACCCAGTTCTATTTGGCAAAGCATGCGGTGCCAAATCCTGTATGCCATACTTAGCGCGCATAACTCGTACCCATAGCTTACCCGGTTCCGAAAGCATACGAAATCCCAATTTCAGAAGAAAAGCTGTATTCTGCGACTCAATCTGTTTAATACCCAAATCCCCACTAGAAATCGGAGAGCACACAGTCTCCCAATTCACAGCATGAAATCCCCTATCACCACTGCAATGGCCCCAGATAAAATTCCTGATCAATCTCTCCACCTCATCGCAAACAAATTTAGGCAATCGAACTGATTGCATGGTATACATAAGGATGGAAGCAAGGACAGAATTATCCAGAACAATCCGCCCCGCAAAAGAAAGTAGACGAACCTTCCACCCTGCCAATCTGTCAGCAACCTTCTGAATTAAATAGCGATACGTAACTTTAGTGACCCTCCCATGAATAAGGGGAACACCCAAGTATTGTCCCAGATCAGATACACATTTAAAACCAAAAGCATCACTAATATCCTCCTGAAGAACGGCGTGAATATTATGCGAGAAAAAAATATTAGTCTTTGATATACTAACCTTATGCCCCGAACACTCGCAAAATTCCCTGAGAACCTGACTAATAACATCAAACTAGTCAAGAGATGCTTCCGCGAGCAAAACCAAATCATCTGCAAAGAACAGATGAGATATCAGCGGACCATTCTTCGTAACCTGGAACGCCCTCCAGTTTCCACAATCCACCTCCCGTTGAATAGCCTGCGCTAGTCTCTCCATACATAAGACAAAGAGATACAGAGATAGCGGATCACCCTGACGAATTCCTCTAGAGGGCTGAAAGCTAGCAGTAGGACTACCATTCCATAGAATCTGTGTCGACACGGAAGAAACGCAACTCATAATAAGAGTCCGCAGATGAATAGGGACACCGATGTCACAGAGAGTATCATCGATAAACGACCACTCAAGTCGATCATCAGCTTTCTCGAGATCCACTTTGATTGCAAACCAGCCCTTTTTTCCTTTCTTTATGCGCATGAAGTGGATGATCTCCTGGGCTATAACAATGTTATCCGTAATGGACCGACCAGGAACAAAACTAGTCTGGTTCTCTGATATCCAGTTCGGCAAGTAAGGCTTTAATCTATTCACAATAACCTTACTAAGAATCTTGTACACAACCGTACATAAACCAATAGGCCAAAATTGAGCAATCGACTCTGGAGCCTCAATTTTTGGAATCAGCACAAGGAGAGTTCTATTCAGCTCAGGATCAACTAGCCCAGTACTGAACATGCACTGAATCGTGCTACACACGCCATCCCCCACAACGTCCCAATGGCACTGATAGAAAGAAGCATGAAAACCATCCACACCCGGTGCTTTCGATGGTGCCATATGAAATAAAGCCGTGTAAATCTCATCTCTTGATACAGGCGTATCCAAAGCTATCATGTCCCTTCTATCAATCCCACGGAACAAACCACGACAGTTAAAAGAATAACCGTTCGCCCCCTCGGTAGAAAATAAGGTTGTGAAAAACTCCACTGCTAAACGATGCAGCGTCTCCGGGTCAGCTACCCACACGCCCTGGCTATCTTTGAGTCGGAGGATAGTATTACGTTTTCTCCTTCCATTAGCTATCGCATGATAGTACTGCGTATTACGATCACCATCACTAATCCAATTACACCTAGCCTTCTGCCGCCAGATACATTCCTCCATAGTAAGAATATCATCCAACTCTTGTTTAAGAGCTCTCTCAAGTTCGCTAAGAGATCTAGAATGCCTGAAACTCAACGCACGATCAATACCCTTGAGCCGGGCAAGAATTCTCTTTTTCTGCTTCCCTAACGAGCCAAAACATTGAGAGCTCCATTTTGATATAATAATAGAAAAAATTTAAAAACTCTTATTCAAAATTTTAAATACTAAGGGGATAATAACAAACAAATTTTCAAGTTGATTTTATTATATAAAAAATGGGAGATTGTTGAGATGTTTGTTTTGATATAATAATAGAAAAATTGTTTTGGACTAAATTTGTAAAGGTTTCAAAATGTTAATAAGTCCAAACAACTTGAAAATATGTTTGATGGATTTTACAAGGCTTTGGGATGATTTAAAATGTCTTTAAAGTAGTCAAACTTTTGTTTTTCAAGCCACCGTACCGATACGGTATACACTGTATTGATACGCTTTAGGGTTTCAGTTACAGGAAAATTCCAGTAGCCAAAACTCGTACCGATACGTCTTGTCCGTATCGATATGGAGTAGGGTCGTATCGATACGCTATGAAGCGTACTGATACCCTTTGTTTTAATTACAACGGATATTTCCAACTACCCCAACGACTATCTCCCAACAGATTTTTAAAGTGCAGGCCGTACTGATACACTCAGAAGTGTATCAATACACATCAGCTGAGGGATGCACAACAGCTCTTTCCCAAAGGAACCGCATCGATACGGGTACCCTGCATATCGATACCCCTTGTACCAGATGTAATCACTAATTTTGTCTAGGACAACTTTTATTATTATTTTGTTTTATTATAATGGGCTTATATAAGCTGTTGTTTAATTGTTAATTGTACAAATGTGTGTAAGTGGTTGTTATTAAAATCCAAAAGCAAAAACAAAAAATAGGTTACTGTTATATTGTTATTATCTATTTGAAAAACCCCTAAACATTACTAATATATTATGTTATAATATTTTCCTATCTTTTTCATCATCTTATTATTATTATTATTATTATATTAATATTAAGCTGAAAAAAGAAAGAGAAAAATTATATATATATATATACTAATTAATCTAGAATAAAGCCCAAATTTATTAATAAAATAGTCCATTACTACAAATATTAAAACCCAAAAATAATTTTATTACATAGGCTCAAATAATTAAAACTCTAGCCCTAATCTGATAAAACAAGAAAAACCTAATTTTCTATCTCTTTTGCACAGTCCATCCTCCACTGTCAGATCTAATCTAGATCTGACGGTCCAGATCGAGCCTCGGATGAAGCCCTAGCTGTCCATTTGCTCCTCTGGCGCCGCATCAAGTGTAGCCCTTGGATCGGGAGCGCATCAAACGGCTGAGATCACATCCAACGCGCGTGCAGTCCACGCCCGGCTCTCCAGCTTCGACACGCGCAAATCTTCGGCTGCCCTACGTGCGAGTGGAGCTCACACATGGCGTTCCAGATTCATTTTGACCGTCCAAATCCTTTAGTTCCGCATCGATTACGACCGTCAGATCCGAGAGCGCACCAACGATCCAGATCAACGTGGAGAAGCTTCTAAAGCTCCCACTCGACTGCACGTTCGTTGTTTCGGCTCTCCACGCGCACCTGTGCGACACGCCTGAGCCTTGCCAGCTCTTCTCGAATGTCTTCTGGTCCCCCTCTCTCCCCGATGGCCAGGTCACACATGCAAACAAGAAATAAGAATGTCAGATTTGTTACCAACAAAATCAGATGAGAGCATAGGAATCCGGCCAGAAAATGCATTAGCCAATAGGGATTTTAGATGGTTTTCCTATTTTTCTAAATCCATGTAATTCGAAAGGGTACATATAGCCAAGCCCTAAAAACTTTGTAAGCATTCTGAAATTTGAACAATATAGAGCAGAGAAAAAACGAAAGCTTTGAGGTATATCGTCCTCTTCAATTTCATTTTCAGTGCACACATTTAGAAAATAGGGTTTTTTTTTTGTTTTTTACCTCCGGTTTTGGTTCACTTCCTCTGTGACCGTTGCTCTACCTCACCTGTGATATGCCTCTTGCCCCCCCGGGGGGGCCAAACTTGGTGAACCGGTGGGGAAGCAAATGTTGGAAAAGGTTTTTTAAAATGGATTTTGAGTCTCGGCTTTTGAAGGTTTAAGAAAAAACGGGGGGTTTGATTTGAAGTCTTGCTCCAGATCTTGTTTTAGATTGGAAAAAGGGTTTGTTTTCGGTGCCTTGAGTTTGCCGGCTGCTGACTAGCGGCAACCGGTGCGGCGGTGTTAAATGTCGAGGGAATAGGAATGAGTCTGAGGTTCTTAGGATTTGCAAAAAGGGTCCAAATTGATTAAAATATGTTTTTATAAGGCTTTAATGTTTTAAAAATGACTTAATCATGTTTTTAATCCTTCCACGTCTAAGTAATCACCCCACGGCCCTTCCGCATTTCAAAACCCATTCCGCAGTCCCTCCAATTTTTTAGAAACTTTTAATTTTGTCCTTGTTTTGATTTTAGCCGAATTTCGAATGGTTTAATCATTGTTTTGGTCATGGGATTCTGGTTTTTGTTCATTTTGGTCCTAATTCCTGTGTTGTTTAATCCCCTTTTTATCATGCATTTTAATTTCTGCCCTTGTAATTTGGTTCATTTAATTTTCAGTCTCGTTTATTCTTAATGCTTGTTATTCTTGCTTTTCCATGTTGTGGATATGTATATTTGTGTATTTTGTGGCTTGATATGTATAATATATAGTTTATATGTATGAAATATAATATAGTGTTTTACATATTATATACATATAATATATGGTTTTATAATATATATAGCTTTTTCCATAATATATAGTTTTATATAAAGTATGGCTTTAGTATAATGTACAGTTTTATGTATAAAGTGTTGTTTATATAATATAATATATATAATATATGGTTTCTTTATATAATAAGTAACATATAGTTTATATATAAAATATAATATAGTTTTCATATAATATGTAGTTATATATATATATATATATATATATATAATACGGTTCTAATATAATGTACAGTATATATATAATATAGCTTATATATATATATATAATATAGTTTCAATAAATGTATTATAATATATGTCTTTTATTTTACATAGTGTGATTTTCTTTTGATGTTTTAATGTTATGTTTATATGTGGCATGCATTTTTAATTGTCATCCATAAGACCCCTAATATTTTGGTTGCATGGTAATTAATTTTAAATTTAAAAAGGACGTATTTATTAATTCTGATATTTGCGTCGTAACAGTCCTGCTTTAGTGGATGTTGGCCGAATATTTAGATTAATTCTCACAGTTCGAAGGTAAATATTAATTTAAAATCAACAATATCATGACATCATTCCTAAATGCTTGGATCATGCACAAAGGTGACGTACGAGAGTCGAACCGTAAATTAACACGACAGTCAGACTTATATGATGTCGGTTTAATCTATGGTCTGATGTATCGTCGTCCTTATTAATTAAATGCCTAATTAATTCTAAACCACCAATTTGATAAAGCCCGTACAATTAGAGTCAATTTTCAATTAAGAACACTTAATTAAATTCACTTTAAATTTCAAATAATTTCCATCGATTAATAGCAACAAATATTTTGGTACCGTTTTCTGGGTGTGATAGGGGTGCTAATCCTTCCCCATGCATAACCAACTCATGAACCCTTTTCAAAACGAATCTCTGATTTTTATGGTGTCCGGTCTACCTAAGTGGCCGGTGGTGACTCCAAAGTTTTACTGTTTTTTGAAATTTGAATTTTCCAAAAGAAACTCCCCTTTTAACAAACCTTTATCAAAAAGTGGGACACTTAAAAGTTTTTTTTTTAAAAAAGGTCTTTACAGCATGGCGACTCCGCTGGGGATAATTTTTGTTTTGCAAAACTAAAGAGAGTTAAGTCAAGAAAATACTTGTTGCTTTTAACCGATGGAAATTATTTAAAAGTTTAAAGTAAATTGAATGAGTTTGTCCTTCCTTGAAAATGTGACTTAAGTCGTACATGCTTTGAAAATTGGTGGCATTCGAATTAATTCTTCATTTAATTTCTAAGGAGTCACTGACATGTGTCGCATCATGATCATCAAGCTCTATACCCGAGCTTTATCCCTTAAGTGGGAGTGAAACTCCCATACCCACGTGAGTATCCCTCCATGGGTCGGTAATTCACTTCTGGAATCCACACCTTTGACACGTGAGCAACCCTCCACGTCATTAGGTCTTGCTTTCCCTCGAACCGAAACCAATTTGCAATCTTGTAATGGGCAGAAATAGGGTTCTTGTTGCCTTAGTAGATGATGAGAATCTAAGAAGCCCACCCCATTAGAACCATGCGAAAAACCGTAGAACTGGAATTCATGTTGTAGGTTTTTCCTTTATATGTCTTGTTTTGGTTAATTGCTTTTCTCCTTACAATTGATTTTGCTCACTTAATAACTTACCTTTTTACTAACACATTTGTTCTCAGTGTTCTTTTACTTCTCTGTTTATTTGTTATGCATATTCATGACATTTTCATATGAAGTGTTGATTCGAGAACAATCCAAAATTAAAGACTTTTGTGATAGGGGAAACACCAAAAGGCCAAATACAAGTTCAAAACATCATAGGCATCATGCCAAACTTAGGGGGTCCAAAACATCTCCCAAAAACACAACCTAGGTTCCCATTGCCAAATACCAAAAGCTAATAATGTTGTAAAAATAGTCACCATACATGAGCTTAGCCTTCCCTTGGATTCTTAGCCTCCTTGCTGCCCTTAAAGCACTTCAATTCTCTGCATTATTGGTTCAAGAAAGAGAGCGTAAACACAATTGCTTAGTGAGGCATGCTCTAAAGAAACAACACAATAATGCATTTTATAAAACATCTTTCAAAAGGCCTTTTCAATCACAAATATCACTTCTCATGCAACAATGCATACACAACAAGCATCTCATGCTTCATTAACATCAACATGTCATATTGGCTTCCAAGTGATAATCCATAACCATTTTCAAAATAAAACACAATCGGATACGCGGATTACAAGCGTTGTCCCATACGCTTCATACACACTACCAAACACACAAGGTGGAGTTTACCGGTACAATCACAACCCCTCAACACCCGTGATGGAGTTTAACGGTACAATCACAACCCCTCCACATCACTCATTGGTAGTGGTATAACATCACTAACGAGAACACGGGACACACAACACAAGATCCACACATGGACTTTTAACCACCATTGTGATCTTAAACATCTCGTTAGTGTACTTGGATGGAGTTTACGGTACAATTACAACCCCTCAACATCCAAGGCGACTTTATTCACGGTGCACCCAATCCTATAGCCGGCTAACTATATCCGATTCAAGTACATTAAAACCAACACATCACTTGCCAATATACATCAATTATCATCAACAATCCACTGTTTTAAAGCATTAATCAAAGCCATTAAACAATCATGCATCACTATGCATCAAATCCACATTTATCAATATCAAACCAATGATCTCTTACCTTGAGCATCCTTCAACACATGGCTTTCAAAACCAGCATTAATCATGCTAAAACATGCTTTCAAAACAGAATTTAAACATGCAAATTAAACACATTGCATCCAACCATCTCATGGTTCATCAAAGAGAGAGTTTCACCGAAAACTTACTCTTGAGCTTAGTTAAGTTGCTTACACATAAACTAAGCTCCCAAAACCTTCAAACATTGGTTTCAAAGCTGAAAACCAAACTTCACTCACCGATTCCGTTTCACAAGCTTGCCGAAACGTCGTTCAAGCCTCCAGATCAACACCACAAGGATCCGAATGTGACTCCCCTGTTTTAAACACATCGAAGCAGAGGATTAATGCATCATCATGCATTAAAATCTTCAGCCAATACACCTAAACTTGCTGCTCTCACCAAATCTAACATTTCGGCTACCAAACACAACCGAAACCACATCCAAACTCATCCACAACATAACCCAGCCAAGATCCATCACTTCTAAACATTCTTAAACATCAATTAACATCCAAAAAGATCCTAAACTCGTCCTTATACCTCCAGCAATAACAGAACACCAAGATCACCCCAAAAACCACCATTTTCAAATGTAAAAACTTAGGAAAATCAACCTATTCGGGATTGCATTCATTAAACCTCAATTACACATCATTTAACATCCAAAATACTTTAAAAAGACATCTCAAAACAGAGCCCAAACATTCATTACGAATTTCTTCAAGATTAAATCCAAATCTTGAGTTTTAAGCCAAAATCAAGATCACAACATCAAAACCTTTTATAAAACTTAATTTAAGGATTGAGAACTTGGGAATTTCACTAAAGAACTGAGTATTTAGAGGAGAAGGACATCCTTACCTCTAAATGTAGATTTCTCCTTGATTTGAGCCAAAATCCTTGAAAATTAAATAAGCAAATGAAGAGGATTTGATGTAGAAAGGATTAGGAATCTTTTGATGATTGAAACCTCATCATTTAGTGTGAAAATCAAAAGAAAAGCTGCCGTGGAAATGTGTTTGGCTGAGGGAATTTTGAGAGAAAATGAGATGAGAAAGTTTTTAAGAAAGTTATGAAAAACTAAAAATGGTTTTCCCTCACTTCTTTTAATTAATTAAACATTAACAAAATCATTAAAATTAAGAAAAATCTGGAGAAATCCTTCCTTGAGTAAATTAGCTCCTTAAAGTTTCAATCCTTACAAAATAGTCACCACTGAACTTTTCAAAAATTACATTTTAGTCACTATTTCGAAATGTCACACTTCCAAACCTTATTTTTGTAAAATTGTTTTCACCACTCTCTTATATATATTAAAAGAGGATTTTTAGATATTTTCCATATTTTTAATGCATCCCAAACTAGGCTTTCCCTAAAACCACCTTTTATATTCGAACCAAAAATCAGACCGGTCCGGTTCAGACCCTAAACTTCCAAGCCCAAAATTGGGGTGTTACAGTCTAGATGCGTTAATACATCCTATGTGAAACAATGACAACGAAAGCAACAAGCGAGGCGAACAACCCAACATCAATTCAAAAACAGCCCATTTTAGCTTATTCTGCAGACCGTATCGATACGCTCAAAGAGGGTATCGATACGCCTTGACTAGGTTAACTGGCCAAAGTCAACTTGAGGAGACCGTATCGATACGCTGGTGGACCGTACTAATACGCCCTCAATGGTCAACTTCTCGTGGTCAATGCTACGAAGACCGTTTTGATACACCTAAGCACGTTTCAATACCCTCAATTTCTCGTCAAAATCTCAGATTTCCAGTAGCAAAATGGTATCGAAACGCCTTCCCGCGTATCGAAACGCTTGGCCTGAAACAAGTAGGCCGTATCGATACCCCTGCTTCGAACAGACATGTTTTAGCGGGTTAAGGCACAAGGGCTGCCTCAAAGACACCAACTAAGACCTCCAAACATATGCATTAACTCTAGAGGCAAAACACCCTACAACAAGCATGCTTAAACACATAACATACATGAAAGGCCACACATATAAAGGAATCATCATTCACCATAAAAGAGGCATACAAAGCATATTAAGGTTTCATGCTTTAGACAAAACATTCACATAAGCATTCATGAAAGGGGCACAAGGCCAACATACAAGGCATAAGCAAGCCCTAAACAAAACATCAACATATCAAAGGAGTCTAAACAAGCTCCTAACACAAAATAACAACACAAATCCCATTGCTTATCTATTACATCTCATAACTTAAAAATTCATACTTGATGATAGCAAAAGCACAACTAGCACACTTGGAGGCCCTCTCCTTGCACAAGCAACCCACGAACTACGGATCTGTATTGTCGAACAAAAGAGAGCGTAAGCGTAAAGCTTAGTGAGGGTAAGCTCATAAAATAAACCTCGACAATGCAGGGTCCAAGCACGAGCATCAAACCAATGAAGAATGCATGTTTTCTTACCTTCGAAGCCACATGAATCAAATATAAATGATGCATGAACATAATATCAAATATCATGCCATGCTCAATATGTCCGTAAACATAATCATATGGAAACACATTTAACATTACGTATTGGCACCTATCTATGACCCGAATACACGGATAACAACCGTTGGAACACACATCCAACAACTCAACCATTACCTTATGGTGGGATTACACTCATCACCGTTTCACGCGGAGGAGATTCCACTCATCCTCACGCCCCGTCGATGGGATTCCACTCATCACCGACTAACATATAAAAGAAGATTTACGGGCGTACCCGTACTCCATCTTAATGACTACCATCACCAAGACCACGCGCGCATTTTGACACTCGTGTGCACACTAAACATCCTAATGATCAATCATTTGTACCCAAGCATACTAGTGCCAATACTAACTCATTTCACAATTCATAACACAAATTTCTTACCATTTCCCGTGCCTAGCACGCAACCACCAAGACTTACAATCATGTACTCACATTACATCAACCACATGCATATCACCATGCATAAACAAATCATCATGCCTCAATAACACACATAGCCACAATGTGCATAACAACAATAACCACAATTAACATGTGGGGCATAAACACAACATTCAAAGTTCATCCAAAGGTCTCTAACTAAAGCTTGAGATTAGACTACCAATCTAATCCCAACTCTAGGTGGGTTTACCAAGCCCGACCTAGGTCCACATGCTCGAACCAACATTTGAAAACCAATTTAAAAACGTAGAACCATTCACCGACTACTCCAAGCTCAACAAACTCTAGCCGATCAAACTCCCACACTTCCTGGATTCGAATGTGAAGCTTCACCAACACAAAACCTTGATGCTATCAATCAAACACAAGCAAAACAACCACATTTCAGTCCACAATTCAACTAAGCAAACTCGGAACACAATTCAAGCTAATACTCGACCCAAAACACTCTCAAAACACCATTTTCGAGCAGCCCTTAAACTCAGCAAAGAATCAATGTTTCCAACACTTTTAACACGCCTAATAGCTTCCAAAACAACCCCTAAACATCATACAACCATCAACTATCAATTTCCAACACAAAACAGCCCCAAAACTCATCTTTAAACCCTTCTAAAACCCCCAATAAACCCATATCCGAAATTCTTAATAAAACCAAGTAAAAATCCTATATGTTGGACCATTTGGGTTGCTAATAACATTAATAATGATAAGGAATCAAAAGCTTTAATAATGGACAATAAAATTTGGATTTTTAACTTAGAACTTGAAAAACTCAAAACTCAAAACAATGGGTTTTAATGAAAACTAAAGGTATAGACATGAAGAGGAAGGTGAGGACAAGTCAAAAACACAATTACCTTTCGAAAACCTTCAAAGATGAGTGAGGATGGTGATGGAATAGTAACTCCAATGGAGGGGAGGGGTTTCACGTTGGAAAAGCTTTTGGAGGTAGCAGATGATAGTAAATTGGGTCTTTTGAAATAAAAGGGGTTTTTATTTTACAAGACTAAGTATTTACAAACCTGCCATTAATGAAAAATGGCCTTCATCCAATATTCTAAAATCTATGGAATTTGGGCTTTAAATCAAAACTGGATCCAACATATTAAATGAATTTTAAAATGAAAAGGGAAAACCCGAAACATTATTTTAATATTTTATTTTCACCCGACCCCAAAACCCGGGTGTTACAACTCTCCCCCACTTAAGGAATTTCGTCCCTGGAATTACCTGACAGAAACAGATATGGAAACTGCTCAAGCATATCAGCTTTCCTCTCCCACGTGGTCTCTTCCACACCTCTATGTCTCCACAACACCTTGACCAACTCTATGGTCTTGCCATGCAACACCTTGCTATCCGAAGCAAGTATCTCCACCGGTTCTTCATTGTAAGACAAATCCAGATACAATTCTATCTCCTCAACGGGCATAACATGAGACGGATTTGATCTATATCTCCTAAGCATCGACACATGAAACACATTGTGGATCTTCTCTAACTCTGAAGGCAATCTCAAACGGTAAGCTACTGGCCCAATCCGCTCAACTATCTCATACAGACCAATAAACCTCGGACTCAACTTACCTTTCCGACCAAATCGTATTACCTTCTTCCACAGAAATACTTTCATAAACACCTTCTCACCCACTGAAAACTCATTCTCTTTTCTCTTCAAATATGCGTAAGATTTGTGACGATCAGAAGCTGCCTTCAAACGGTCACAAATCAACTCCACTTTATCAGTAGTCCCCTTAAGCAAATCTGGCATAGGTAACAATTTCTGACCCGTTTCGGCCCAACAGATCGGAGTCCTACATCGTCTACCATACAATGCCTCATAAGAAGCCATCTGGATACTAGCCTAGTAACTGTTGTTGTAAGCAAACTCGACTAAGGGCAAATGCTTCTCCCAAGAACCCTTGAAGTCAATCACACAACAACGGAGCATATCCTCTAATACCTGTATCACTCGCTCTGACTGACCATCTGACTGCGGATGATATGAGGTACTAAAATACAAACGACTACCTAGGGCACTATGCAAACAACTCCAGAACCTCGATGTGAATCTCAGATCTCTGTCTGATACAATAGACTTTGGAATCCCATGAAGTCTCACAATCTCGCGGATATACAAATCTGCCAACCTGTCTAAAGAATCTGTAGTGTTCACTGCTAAGAAATGGGCACACTTAGTGAATCTATCAACTATCACCCAATCAGAATTCTTCTTTGAAGGAGACAACGACAACCCTGACACAAAGTCCATAGTGATTCTCTCCCATTTGCATTCAAGAATCTTCAAAGGCTGTAACAAACCTGAAGGAACCTGATGTTCTGCCTTTACTCTCTGACAAACCATGCAACGGCTCACATACTCGGCTACATCCTTCTTTAAACCAACCCTGAAATAATCATTCTTCAGATCTCGGTACATCTTACTACTGCCCAGATGCATAGAAAAAGGACTCGAATGTGCTTCGCTCAGAATCACACGTCTCAACTCAACATCTTCAGGTACTACAACTCTGTCTCTAAAACACAACACATTCTCATCACTGAAACTGTACTTTGTCGGTCTACCTTCTACAATGTCCTGAACATGCGAAGCTAAAGATACGTCTTGCAACTGTTTCTCTCTGATCATCTGAATCAACGAAGGCTTCACTTGCAACTCTGTATTCAAACCACCATCCCCTGATACACTCAGCCTAGCAAACATAGCTCACAACTCAACTGCAACCTTTCTGCTCAACGCATCGGCCACTATATTTGCATTACCCGGATGGTACTCGATAGTCAAATCATAGTCTTTCAACAATTCAAGCCATCTTCTATGTCTCAAGTTCAACTCTCTCTGAGTTATCAGATACTTCAAACTCTTATGATTAGTGTAAACCGTGCACTTCTCACGATACAAGTAGTGACGCCAAATCTTCAATGCAAACACAACTGCTGCTAACTCAATGCCGTGCGTAGGGTAGTTCTTCTTGTGCACCTTCAACTGTCAAGAAGCATAAGCGAAAACTCTCTTTTCTTGCATCAGAACACAACCTAAACCTACGTAGGAAGCATCGCTATAGATCACAAACTCTTTCCCTGAAACTGGCTGTACTAACACTGGAGCATTCGTCAAAGCTTCTTTTACCTAATTTCAGAAACACAAATTTTGGCATTAAATTTATACTAGCACCTAGATCACAAAGTGCCTTACCCACGAATTTGTCACCAATTATGCACGATATGATGAAGCTCCCAGGATCCTTCTTTTTCTGGGGTGGATGCATGTGCAGAATAGTCATGCATCCCTCTTTCATTTTTACCGTTTCGAATTCCTCAAGTCTGGATCTTTTTGACATAGCATCCTTGAGAAATTTCGAATAACCGGGCATCTGCTTGATGGCCTCTAACAGCGGTATATTGATGTGAACCCGCTTAAAAATATCATAGATCTTTTTGAGCTGGTACTTCTGTTTCTGCTTTTGTAACCGCTGTGGGAAAGGAGGTGGAGGACGGTAATCTTCCAAATGTCCTTCACATGGTATCCGGATCTGAGGAGGCTTAGGTTCTTCAGCATTCTTGTCTTTCTGCTCTGTCCTTTCTGCTGCCGTGACAGGTATGGCGGCAACAGGTTTCCCCTCTTCTACCAGGGTAGTGTTCGCGGCAGGTGTATCTAAGGTCGGTTCCTCAATCAGTATGGTTTTCATCACCGGCCCTTGCAGTTGTTTCCCACTCCTAGTTGTAATAGCTTTGCACTGCTCATGTGTGGGTTGTCTAGCGACCTCAGTGTCACTAGGGAATCCTCCATTCTGCCTCGGCTTAATATGCTGGGAAACCTAGCCCATCTGCGTCTCTAGTGATTTCAGTGTAGCCTCATGGTTAGTCATTCGCATCTCTGTTTTGTCCATGAATGACCCAGTCTTCTTGACGAAGTGATCCATGTTTGCCATGTAAGCTCCTGTCTGTGAAATAAATGTGGCCAACGTCTGCTCCAGTATACTAGGTGCGGCTGCCGGTTGCTGTTGCAGCTGCTGTTGCGGTTGCTGCCGTGTCAGGATTCTGGGTGCCCCCTGGTTTTGAGTGTTCTGCATTTGAGGACTAAGTGCGTTGTTTGGGTTGCTCCAGGAGAACCTGAGATCTTTTCTCCAGTTGGGATTGTAATTGTTGGAGTCGTAATTTCTCGGCTTGTTGTAATTTCCAACATACATCCCTTCCTCTAGCTGTAACGGGCAGTTTTCCGAACTGTGATTCCCACTGTAGAGTAGACAGGTTTTGAGTTGTTTTTTAGCAAATTTTCTACTACCTTTGTAAGGTACGCGACCTGTGTCTTTAGGGAATTGTCGGCTTCATAGTCTTTCACAGCTAGCACTCGTTTAGCTCTCATCGCTGTGTGAAATTGCTCTTCATTCTTTGCTAGATTTTTCAATACTACCATGGCTTCGTCTGGATCTTTGTCCAACAACAGTCCATTTGCTACTGAATCTATTCTCATCTGGGTGTGTGTGTTGGTAGCATTGTAGAATTTGATGACTTGATTCCATACGGGGAATCCGTACATCGGGCAATTCCTTAGAAGAGTGGTAAACCTGTCCCATGCCTCGTGCATTGGCTCGTCCTCTTCATGTGGAAAAGTAGAAATTTCATTACGTAATCGCTCAGATAAATGAGAAAAATTAAAACGAGATAAAAATTCACGAGTGAGATCCGCCCAAGTCCGTATTGAACCCGGCGTTAGTTTATTCCACCAAGTTTTCGCTCTGTCCCTCAGTGAATGAGGAAATAACCGAAGCCTCAGTATCTCCGGATTTACTCTTGGTAATCTGAACGATCCGCAAATTTCTTGGAACTTTTTCAGATGTTCTCGTGCATCCTCTGTAGCAGCACCACTAAATTGGCCAGCGGAATTGATCATGCTGAACATCACATGTTTCAGCTCGAAATTTTCAGCTTCCACGTCTTGCAGGGTGGTCTCTAGTTCCACATGATCATTGATCATGTAATCACGGTAGGACCGTCGTGCGGCCTCGGCAGCAGGCCGTCCATTCCCTTCATCTATTGGAGGATCTTTAGGATTCATCGGGTTATTTACCCCGTTATGCATTGCTTCTAACCGTTCCTCAAGATAATCGTTTCTGGCTATCAAAAGGCGGACTCGGTTCCTGAGGTTGCACAAACGTTCGATTTCAGGATCTAGTTTGTACTCAGGTTTTTTGCCTCGTCTTGATCTGCGCATAAGCAAACGAAAAACCTTGTGAAAAGCACAAGGTAAATAGTCCCAATAAAAACAGAAAAATTAAAAAGAAAGTGCAGTAAAGGTAAGGGTAAAGATATGTTGCCAGTCCCCAGCAGCGGCGCCAAAAACTTGTTGCGTGTCAAAAGTCCTATCGCAATGTAGTGCAAGTGTACACGACGCAAGTAGTAAAGTGATACTCAAAGTATCGGATGTCGAATCTACAGGGACTGGAAATAGCTTTATCCTTGGATTGCCGCACAAGAGAAAAAGAAAAGAGTTTTATTTATTGAGATATAATATTGAAGAATACTGAATATAAGATAACGAAGTTTTCAGGGTTAAGAAATAGGCTGGTATTGATTTGCTTGGTAGTGCAAGTGTTGCACTGTATAAGAACTCATGTTATGTTATCATCCCTGTCGCGGCAGTAGTCTGTTGTTGTCGTGGCAGCGATCACACAACTCTATACTTCAAGCTTGGCAAGAATCCCTGTTGTGACTTGTCCTATCCCAAGGTCCAAGTACTGTTGATGACACTTCTCGGATGATACCTCCCGGCGTTAATCAAAGGGTGAACACCAATGTTGTTGAATTCTTCCTTAGCCACTTAACCTCGTCCTATCCCTAGGTCAAAGATAGTTCAACCATAAACTGGAGAACCCGCACTTATTCCTTTCGTATACTTAACTCTCCTGATATCAAGTAAATAGATAATCTCACAATGCTCTCCCGATACTCTTGCAAGATGTTGAAAACCAGAATAAGCAAACTTGAAGTTTTATTTCAATGAACAGAAAATTCCTAAAAACAGTACAATCCTTGCAACTACTTTACATAATCAACCCTTAGCCCTAGGGGAAGTTTAGAACATAATGAGAGGGGGAAAACGACAGGGGTTTTGGGGAAGACGGCTAGAGAATGAGATATCCTTCCCTAGGTCGAATTATATGCCTTTATATAGGCCTTGGGTTCAAGTTTTCTAATAAGGTAAGAATACCAGTTCAAACTAAAGTACAACTCTAATTAAGATTAATTCTCCTGAGTAGATGCCTTTAATTCATCCTCTTTTCTTGCTTTGGATTTCTTCCTTGAACTTTGGGCTTGACCTTCATTCTGATCTAGGGCTCAGAAAAATATAGGAGTGGTCCACGACAGACCGGCTTAAATTCCTCTCTCTGTCGAGCTCCACTTCACTTTTCCTTCTCACTAACGATGTCGTCATGGCTGCCACGGCAGTGGCCACGGCAGCGCCCTCTTTCTCGACTCCAGTCCTATGTTCCAGCTCTGCTCCTTCACTTTCCTAAGTCTGCCACAGCAGCTACCTGTAATAGTAGTGAAAATCAGTAAAAACTGTGCCATTTTATTTAATTGTGATGTTTATAGGAAACTTTTCCTAAATGCAATGAATTATGCTTGAATGCATCAGAAATATGAGTTAAATAAGGGGTAAAAAGTAGAACTTTTGCACACTCAACACTGACCCCAAGCACCGGTGGACGGTGAAAAGAACTCAACTAACTCCCGAGGCAAAATTATGGAACCACTTCGTAAAGAAGAGAATCATGCCATCCTCCCATAATAGTACGATTGACCGACCCAGGTTAGCACTTGTCCATTCAATTTTGAATGAAAGACCTATAAATGTCGGCCGATACATAAGGGAGGGGATTTTGGAATGTGCTCTCCGACGTCGGGACCTTTTGTCTTCCCATACCTTATCACCGAAATCTGCCGAGGCCACAACGTTCCAGAAATTACCGAAGACTTCAAAGTCCGAGGGAAAGGGTGGACGGAGCGTAACATCTTTAGCCTCATGGAGCTGAAAGCAACAACACTGCTCTCCTACTTCAACCCTTCTGCCACAGCAGAGGAGCCGGCAGGCCCCAGTCAGCCAAAACCTGCCGCAGCAGAGCAGCGGCAGCCAACAGCAGCAGCCCCTCCAGCAGATGCCTCCACTCATATTCTGGCCACACTAAAAAAGATGGAGGAAAGGCAGCTTGGTCTGATGAGTTTCGTAAGGGACTTTACGGCAGCCACGATACATTTTATTCATAATAATTTAAATTTTGCAAATGTACCATTCCCTGCCTTCCTAGAACAATATTTTGCTGCACCTACACCTACTCCTACTCCTGCTGCCACACCAAAAACCCCATCTGCTGCATCTACCCCTACTCTGGCCGCGACAGCTAAAGGCGACAGCCATACTGCCACTGCCACTGCCAGAGGCGAGAAGAGAAAGGAGCCACTGCCAGAACTCAACGGCGATTACTTCGAAGGGTTCTCCTCTTCATCCGTCTGGCAGACTCTAATGGGGAGCCCTCTGTTGCTCGAAACCTTTCGAAGGAGTTTACTCCAATGAAGAGGCAGAAGCCCAACAAAGCTGGTGAAGGACCATCCGGCCAGGGAAAGTCTGCCAGCAGCAGCAACAACAGCTCCGAAGATGAGGTACAAGTGCTGGAAAAGCTACCCCAGATCTCACCCACCCGTATCCAGCCGCCAAGGGAAGCCAAAAAGAAAACTGCCTCTGCCTCCCCTAGCACTCTGCCGGTACCCACAATGAAGGTCATTGCCCGCCGGCAGCTACAGATTAGCAGCAGCAGCATCGATGACAGCTTCTCAAATTAAGTTTATATCTTATTTTTGATGTCTTGTTGTTTTATTTATATTGTGATGTATTTTATTTTTATTTCTTTTTCTTTTTCATCCCTGTCATCATGCATTGAGGGCAATGCAACCCTCGAGTTTGGGGGTGGCATCCCTCTAGTAATGAAGTGTCTTTTGTGTTTTAAAATTATGTCTAAGTGTTAGCTACTATTTAGTTTATTTTTGCTTAAAAATAAAAAAAAAACATTTGGCTTAAGTCTTTGAACTGAACTTACCTGCCGCGACAAACTCTGTCGTGGCAGTGCCTTTAGGATATTTTTAGGAACAGTTTAGAGCCTTACTATAGTTCTGATCTTTAAACACCCTTTGTGACTCTTATTCTGTCTAGACTTCTACTGATAAACTAGAATAGGAAAAGCTTAAACACTTGAGTTGCCCCTAGAGGTGCCTATCACTGGCTCTAGGAAAAGAAGATAAGAAAATTTAGACTCAATACACCTAGATGTGCCTAAAACCGGCTCTAGGAAGTTAGCTAGAGGTGCCCAAAAACAAGCTCTAGTCAACTTAAAATAAGAAAAGAAAACCAAGTCTAAAGAAAAACTAAAGGAGCCTAAGAATTGTCTCCAAGAAAATGAAAGTTGGAATAAAAATTCAAGTGAGTAGCTTAGCTATTCTAGTAAATTAAAGGAGTCTAGGCACATATTTGTTCACAAAACTTGCACACCCTACACGAGAACTATAGCATGGTTCCAAATAAATCTAGAAATATCCAAAAAGGCATTGTTCGTGATAGGGAATGTGTGGTAGGTAATGAAAGATTCACTAAATTAAGCCAAACATTTTTTTTTAATTTTTAGTTAAGTCATATTTGCTTGAGGGCAAGCAAAAACTTGCGTTTGGGGGTGTGTTGAGTGTGTAAAAGTTCTATATTTTACCCTTATTTAACCCATATTTCTGCTGCATTCAAGCATAATTCATTGCATTTAGGTAAAGTTTCATATAAACATCACAATTAGATAAAATGACACAGTTTCTACTGATTTTCGCTACTGTTGCATGTAGCTGCTGTGGCAGACTCAGGATAGCGAAGGAGCAGAGCTGGAACACATGACTGGAGTCAAGAAGGAGGACGCTACCGTGGCCACTGCCGTGGCAGCCATGACGATAGCAATGGTGAAGGAAAAAGTGAAGTGGATCTCGACAGATAGAGGAATTCAAGCCGGTCTATCGTGGGCCACTCCTATATTTTTCCGAGCCCTAGAGCAAAAATGAAGGCCAAGCCCAAAGTTCAAGGAAGAAACCTAAAGCAAGAAAAGATGATGAATTAAAGGCATCTACTTAGAAGATTTAATCTTAATTAGAGTTGTACTTTAGTTTGAACTTGTATTCTTACCTTATTTGAAAACTTGAACCCAAGGCCTATATAAAGGTATGTAATTCGACCAAGGGAGGATATCTCATTCTCTAGCCGTCTTCCCCAAAACCCTTGTCGTTTCCCCCTTCTCATCATGTTCTAAACTTCCCCTAGGGCAAAGGGTTGATTCTGTAAAGTAGTTGCAAGGATTGTACTGTTTTAGGAATTTTTTGATCAATAAAATACAACTTCAAGTTTGCTTATTCTGGTTTCAACATCTTGCAAGAGTATCAGGAGAGCATTGTGAGATTATCTATTTACTTAATATCGGGAGAGTTAAGTATACGAAAGGAATAAGTGCGGGTTCTCCAGTTTATGGTTGAACTATCTCGGACCTAGGGATAGGGCGAGGTTAAGTGGCTAAGGAAGAATTCAACAACATTGGTGTTCACCCTTTGATTAACGCCGGGAGGTATCATCCGAGAAGTGTCATCAACAGTACTTGGACCTAGGGATAGGACAAGTCACAACAGGGATTCTTGCCAAGCTTGAAGTACAGAGTTGTGTGATCGTTGTCGCGACAACAACAGACTGCTGCTGCGACAGGTGCTGCCACGACAGGGACAGTAACAGAACAAGAGTTCTTATACAGTGCAACACCTGCACTACCAAGCAGATCAATACCGGCCTATTTCTTAACCCTAAAACCTTCGTTATCTTATATTCAGTATTCTTCAATATTATTTCTCAATAAATTAAACTATTTTCTTTTTCTCTTGTGTAGCAATCCAAGGATAAAGCTATTTCCAGTCCCTTTGGATTCGACATCCGATACTTTGAGTATCACTTTACTACTTGCGTCATGTACACTTGAACTACATTGCGATAGGACTTTTGACACACAACAATGTTTAATATCATTAAACTAAATTTAGGTTCAATCCCTAAGTTAGATTTGAAACAGATTTGAAACACTAATTAGATTTTAGTTGAATTGATTAGATTCAAGAACTTCATTAATTAGTAATTTGATTCTTTTTAAGTAGTGTCATTGATTTAATGGGATACAAATTAAATTAATCAACTTGATTATTGAGATCCAAGATAATCCCATAAAACGTTAGATTCTTATATTCCTAGGTTTTTAAATAATTTAAGGTTAATGTTAGATAATTTTAGATAATTGATCACTAATTACACTTCTCATAATTTGGGCCTTCTAGGATAGGATTCTGATGAGTCTTTTGTGTTTCTTTTAAGCTTTTCCACGTCATGTATGTATTTATCATCCATGTGACCTCCAATTTTTCAATGGTCATTTTGGTAATTATTTAACTCTAATTATAAAAGAAGGTATTTATTAGTTCGAGTATTTGTGTCGTAATATTTTGACTTAATGGATATTGACCAAATATTTGAATTAATTTACATTGTCCAAAGGTAAACTTTAACATGAATAAAATTTGACAAGTCATAACATCATACTTAATTGTTCACATCATGCATAAAGGTGATGTACTCGATTCGAACCATGAATTAACTCGGCAGTCGGCCTTATTCGATGTCGATTTAATCTATGGTCCGAGTGTATAGTCACCCTTATTAATTAAATGACTAGTTAATTCAAACTAATTAAATTTTAAAGCCCACTTAATTAGAGCTTATATTCAATTGTGAACACTTAATTAAATTCAACCTAAATTTTAATGGTTTCCATCGATAAAGGAAACATATGATTTGGTACCAATTTCGGGCGTCGTGGGTGTGCTAACGCTTCCCCACGCGTAACCAACTCCCGAACCCTTTTCAAAATAAATCTCTGATTTTATTTTTTCGGTGTCCGGCCTACCTTACCTAAGTGTCCGGTGGTGACTCCAAGTCTTTATTTTTTTGAAATCCAATTTTTAAAGCCACGGGAAACTAGTATTTTTTTTCAAAAACGTCGCTACAATAATCGAGGGGGATTTTGAGTATAAAGTGTGCGTTCTAGATTCTGTGTGTCTCTTAGCCTCACTCCGAGTATATGTTCCCGATGCTTTGTGTCCTCGGGCCTCACTCAAGGTTGGTGTATAGTTATATTGCTTGATGATCCCAATGGCATCTCGTATGTTTGTCTTGATAGTATGTTGAGACATCGAGTATGTTTGGGTCTTGTGTGCCATATAGATAAAATTCTATGATTTTGAGCATATGTTTAGGCGACTAGTGGTAGCACCACGTGTTTATAATTCTTAACTTATTGCTCGTACTAGTTTACATGCTTATATTTATGATTAGCATGGAGTATAACATAGTAGATGTGTACCATTGAGCTTATTAAGCTCAGCACTCGGAATCATTGTTTCCGTGTGTAGGTTGGAAGTTCGAATGAGAGTGTAATGCCTCAGGTTTGGGCCTTGAGGTTTTTGGGATGGTTTTAGGGTCCGCTGGATCGAGATTAGTGTTTTAGGTAAATTTCGGGATGAGTTCAGCGAAAACCCATTTTGTAAGGTGATAAAAATATGAAAAAATTATCTAAAATCCTTTTAAAATATATAAAAGGTTTTGGTGAAATCAATTTTGGGAAACGAGTTTTGGAAATCTGAAATTATGGAAAATGACCAAAATGTAAAGTTTGAGAACTATTTTTAGTGACTGTTTTGTAAAAGGCTCAAAACTTTGAATCTTTAAGGAGCTAATATACCTAAGTGTTTTATTATATTTTTCTCTCAATTGGGTTCGTTTTAAATGTTTTAATTAAAGAATTAAAATGAATTAATTAAAGGAAGGTAGTTATTTTCACAAAAACTAATTTGACGTGATTTTCTATTCTCCAAACTTTTCTCTCAAAGTCTTTTCAGCCAAACATCTATTTTATAGCAAAAATTTGAGGTAATAATTTTTTTCTTAAACTAATGATTCATATTAGATTTCCTAACTTGTTTCTATAAAATCTCATTGTTTTCCTTTGCTTTTCAAGAAGGAAAATCATCCAATTGAGAGGGATTTCAATCATTGAATGTGAGGTTTATTCTTCTCCTTTAATGAATGGTTATTTACTGAAATTCCCAAGTTCTTGATCCTTTATATATGTTTTCTAATGGGTTTTGATGATTTAATTATGGAAATTCTATTTAATTGAGGATTAATTGGTGAAATTGATTGAGATTCATTTTGGATCTGTTTTGCTGGGTTCTTATTCATATTAGAACACAATTTTGATGATTTATGATGTTAATAAGTTGGTTTTAACATTGGAATCCCGAAACTATAAGAATCTCTAATTGTTTAGGTTGTTAGTTATGTATTTTTTGGGAGTTATGGTTGTGTAACGGTTTCTGGAATTATAAAAATGTTATGAGAAGGGTTTTAGATTTCTTTTGATGATAATTGATGGTTAAAAGTAATAGGTTTTGGCTGGGTCAAGTTTGGAGGTCAATTGATGTTGTTTTCGGTTGTTTCGGATGGGCGATTGATAGGTTTTAGCAAGGCAATGTTGTATAATTGTTTGCTGGGGTTTTGAATGCATTGAGATGCATTAATATTCTGTTATTATGTGGATAAAACAGGGGAGAATGATTCGTTAGCAACCGATGAAGCTTTGGAGGCTTCAGACACTTAGTTTCGCGTCGGCAAATCGAGGTTTCGCGTGTCTATGAGTGAGAACGTGGATTTCAGCCTTGAAATGTTTTAAAGGTGGTTTGGGAGCTTAGATTTGAGCTTGAAATGCTTGTCTAGGTTCGGAAGTAAGTAAAGTGGTTTCTCTCTCGTTCGTGCTATTGTGAAATGGTTTTTATGCACTTGGTTTTGATTACATGTTACCTACTGTTAAAGATATTTAAAGTATGTGATATACTGTTTTAATGATGAAATGATGAAGGATGCACATGGTAAGTGATCCTTGTAAGTATATATTTTATACTTGTATTTAAAGTATGGTTTGTTGCTTTGGAAATGGTTTAATGTTGATGCTTTTAAAATAATGAGGTACATGGTTAAATGTGAATTATATTGGCAAGTGATGTGGTTTTAAAAATGCTATCGGGTATAGTTAACCGGCTATAGAATTGAGTGCACTATAAATAAGTCACCTTGGATGTTGAGGGGTTTATATAGTGTACCGAATACTCCATCCAAGTACCCATAACGATCGAGGAAGCGTAGTGTCTCGTCTTTCGTTAGTGGGGTTATATATCTATCGATGAGTGCTGGTGAGGGTTTATACGGTGTACCAAATACTCCATCACGGGTGTCACAACGGAGGGGTTTATATTGTGTACCGAATACTCTCGTGTGTGAACCTTGAGATGCCGGTGAGAATGCATGAAGTGTTGGAAAACACTTGTGAACCCGTGTATCCGATGATGTTGTGATTTGGAAAAGAGAACTTGGTTAATGCTCACTTGTAAGCTAATATAATTGTTGAAGTGTTGTATAATGGGATTTATACATGTTTACTCTTTGAAGTGTTGTATAATTGTTGAAGGCTTAAATTGAGGCTAGCAATGTGAGTTGTTGTGATTTTATAATACATGTTGCATATGGTTTAATAGTTTGGTTTTAGAATGGTTAAAGTGCATGGTTTTAAAGGCTTGATGTTTAAAATGATGTTTTGAAGTAATTCAAATGAGATTTCAATGTGGTTTTGGAAAATGGTTTTAAAATGCATTGATAGTGTTTTGTTTTTGAGCCCTCTTCACTAGGCCTTCTGTGCTTACGCTCTCTTTGTCCATCAATGCAGAGAATTAGAGCTTGGAAGGCAGCATGAAGCAAAGGATCAAGAAAGACTTCGTTACCTCAACGTATGTTTTCGTATTAGACTTCGTTACTCTCTGTGCTTACGCTCTCTTTGTCCACATTCTCGATGTTTTCTATGCACGGTGGTTCCTTATGTTATGTATTTATCGTTGATTGTTTGTGTGATATGCACGGTGTTTGCGAAATATACGTTGACTGCTCTACGCCATGTTGGGGGGAAAGTTGGGATGCTCATTGCCTTATTACTATAGTCTGAAATATTTTTATTTTAAATAGAAGTCTTGGATCCTTGCTTGAAGCTGACTTGATTGTTTTTGTTGTTGAAATTATTATGCCTTAGATATTTTAGCACGATGGGACCGAGGAGAGAGTTACGATCTGGTACGATTCTTGTTGCCGGAGGGAAAGGAAATCATGAGAATGAAAAATACCTCCTAGATGTTTACCACCCCTCTCTTAGTCCACTCGGGAATGGGGAGCAAGTACCCCCTGAGCCAGCTGTGCCAGTGTTGGGTGATTTGACGCCTTTGGTTCAGGTGATGGCTAGAGCTTTTCAGGCTGCTATTGCTGGAGTGCATGTGCAAGCACCAGCTGCTGGACAAATATGGTTGTCGTTAGAGCGTTTGCGTATTTTGGGCGGTGTTGAACATTGTTGTTTGTCGCCCGAGGCATCCGAGGCTTGGATGGCTAGTACGATTCGAATTTTGGAATAGATGAGGTGTAACGATGCTCGTAAGCTGGGATGTGATGTTTCCCTGTTGCAAGGTGATGCTTACAGCTGGTGGATGACAGTAACTGCGGGTATGTAGCCTAATGATGTGGATTGTGAGTTTTTCCAAGTTGCCTTTAAGAAGAAGTATTTGGGGGTTAGATACTTGGATGATAAGAAATGTGAGTTCATGTCTTTGGTTCAGGGTAGCATGATTTTGGCCGAGTATGAAGTTCGGTTCGTATGTTTGAGCCAATATGCTCTTGAGTTAGTGCCAAGTGATAGGCATCATTATGACCGTTTCTGTTATGGTCTGGTGCAAGAGGTGAAGCCGTACATGTTGGCCTCTGATTATACGGATTTTGACGTGTTGGTGACACGAGCGAACGATATTGAACAAAATTTGGGCTTGTCTTCTCGTGTGGGTGTTTTTAGCTCGGGTAAGAGAGCTGCAGATTTCGTCTCTGGTGGTGGACATTTTAAGAGACACCGTGATCGTAGTTATCGTCCTGAGCATAGACAAGGTGTTGTTGGGCGTGGTGCTCCAGTTCAGGGAAATCGGGTGAGGTTCAAGTATAATGCCTGTTGGGTATGTGGATCGTGTGATCATATGAGGCGAGATTGTCCACGTTAGGCCTGGGAGGGACATGTTCCTTCTATTGCGGGTGCTAATGTTTGTTGGAGTTGTGGATCGAGTGATCACCTTAGATGTGATTGTCTGTTGCTGGTTGGTGGTGGTCAGGCTAGGGCACCTGTAGCTGCACCACAGAGGGGCCTTGGGCACGGTAATGTTAACTTCCAGCTTAGGGAGGATGGCCAAAGGACTGTGGCTCATATAGTGGCAGTTCAACCAGAGTGTGGTGGTCCTGCGAGGGTGTACGCACATCGTGAGGGACGCAATGACACCAATGTGATTGCAGGTACATTCACTTTACAATCATTGTCATTGTTGTCTTTGATTGATTCTGGTTCTACGCATTCATTTATTTTGTGTGAGCATGCACATTTACTTGATATGCCGGTTGAGTTGTTAAATGTGGGAATGCAAGTAACTAGTTCTTTTTGTAACACCCTCAATTTTACCCTAGAAGACACTGCTCAATTGGTCAAATAATTAATTTAAATGAACCGAGTAATCCCTAATTAATTGTAATAAGGACCTAATTGAAAGAACAAATAAATTGATAAAAACTCAGCCATTACTAAATAAAAATATATGATAAAATGGGGACTTGCATGTTGAAAACTTGACTTCCCCAATCTGCCCTTGAGTTGAAATAAGTGATAGTTTAATAAAAAGGGCAGATCGGTCAACTCTCAATCCATTAACTTCAGAGAGTTGTCTTTTCCTTTACACTTTTTTTCTCTTTAGCCGAAAAAGAGTGAGAACTTGGAGGGAGAGTTTACTGAAGAAAAACTCAAGAAGAGCTTGAAAAATTGCTTGCATGTTGATCATCTTGCTATAGAAATCAAATTAGAAAGCTAGGTAAGTGTTTCTACTCAACTAGTTCATCAAAGTAACATGTTAAGTTGTTTGTATGTTCTGAAATGTTACGATTGCCTGTGGTAAATGATGATTTTAATTCTGGAAATTAGTTGTAAGATGATAAGAAATATGTATTTAGTTGAGTTATTTGATAAGAATAAAAAATCAGTGACATGCAAAGACAAGATAGTTAAGGGACTGTTTTGGAGAACTTGTAAAGGCAAAGCCTAAAATAATCCGTAATAAATCTAGAAATTTAGGTGTGAAAGGTTAGATATTGTTATGAGGAAATGTAGAACTAGCTGGTAAAATAAGATTGGATAGTGAAGCCATGAAATGAACTGTAAAGAGCCTAAGTTAGAAATTAGTGTAATATGCCAAGCACTGCCTTGTTTTGGACAGTGACCTTCAAAAATTCACCAAAAATAAAATACATGGAATTTAGACCTGAAATTTTTATAAAAAATACTTGGGGATATCTTGTTTAACTAGAAACAAACGACGCTAAAATTCCATCTCTAAAGAAAAATATGGAATTGAAATCGTGTAGGTGCTGCAAACTATCCAAAACTACAAAATGACCTATGTTTAAATAATAAACTGTATTGATTGAGAAATGAGAAAAATATGTGCCATGAATGGTTGTAAATATGTGTGAATAAGCTTTCTAGAATGGTAAAGTAATTGAAATTTGTATATGTATGTAAAACGATATGCCCAGATTAGTAACAAGTACTCAATCTGCCAATAAGAAAAACGATTTTGAATATTAATGTTTGCATTTGTGTAAATGAGCTTATATGTTTGAATTAACTTCTAATATGTTTGTATATGAATGTTAAGATCAGTAATTTGAGGAAACCTTGGAGGAGTCAAGAGCTGGTCCAACTTGTAAGAAGAATAAGGGAATAATCATCAAGGATCAAGGCTAGCTAAGCTTGGAGTATTGTGAGTGTAGTTAATCCTTAGGGTTAGGACTAGTGTCCGAACCAATGTTTTCATTTTAATATATGATGACTTGAAAGCATAAAATGAACCTAATTAATATTCGGTAAATGTTCTAAGGGAAGAAGGTTAAATGGAAAGACAATTGCTTATGTTTGCTACTAGTTTGGTGCTATTGTGTGATACATGGTATATACTCTTGATTGATGGATTATATGAGTAATATGTGATTGTTATGATACTGCCCTTGAATGTTACATGTTGTATGAATGATTATATGTGACTTATACATGCTAGAAACAATGAGACTTTGACCAAAGATAGACCTTATATGCTTGCAACGTTGCTAAGTGATACATGATTGATATGTTGGCTTGTTAATGACTCGCCTTGTGATTGTTTGAATTAAAAGACACTATAAGCCTTTGGTTGACTAGTTGGTCTTAGGTGGAATGGCATGCCTTAGAGTCTAGAGCTCTTCTGAAATTAGTACCTTGTGTACTCTCTGTTGGTGTTGTTAACACCTTGTGTATTTAATGCTTTGGGCATCCTATGTTGATCATTTGATTACCTTGTGATGGTGTGGAAGACACCTTGGTGCATTGAGCATCCTCTAATTTGATGCCTTGTGCATCCTCTGAATTGGTATCTTGTACCTAAAGAGACTCGATTACCTAGTCCTACTAATCTACCAAGGCAAAACATTATAAGTATTTGAATAAAACATGTGACAAGTGATATATGTGACTTGATATGTTATATGATTGTGGTTATATGAAACATGAGTTCAAGACATTAAACGCGTAAATACCAATCTGATTTTTCTTGAAACATACATGATCTACATTCCTAAGATGTCTATTTGAATGGTGACTATGTGATATGCTTATGTATTACTTGATTGATTACGTGTTTGTCTATGTACATGATATGCTATGAGTTCACTGTTTGTATTGTTAAATGATGGTTTGTTTACATTGTTCTTTGATGGAAATGTGCCTACATGCCTACTTGTTGATTCCATGCTTCTAAAACTAGCTAAGTGATTCTTGATCGTGTTTAAACTAGCTAGGTGATGCTTATGTAATATGAATCCTAGCTAGGTAACCTTGGCTAATTGTAATAAGACACTTAAAAGACTAAACTAATAGATTTAAGTACTACCTCGCTAAGTACATCTTTTGTACTTATCACTCTTTATTTCCTCTTTCCCAAACCAACAGGTTGTGTTGATTGAAAGCTGCCCAATCGATTTCTAGAGCACCAAGTTACAAGCAAGAATCATGTATAATGTGACCTTTTGTTTAGACTTCTAAAGAGTGGGATAGACTTGTGTATTAGAGTGGTGTCACATGCATTTTGGTTGATATATATATTAAATGTGAACACATGACTTGTTATGTATATAAAGTTTAAGCTAATGGTTTGTAATGACTAAGTTATGTTTTGTATTAGGTCTTGAATGACACTTTTGACAAGTTGCATATATATATATATATATGATGTTCTGTTAAATTAAGACTATGATATGATCATAGGTGTTTGGATATATTCAATGGACTTTCGAATGGCAAGATATATGATAGTATAGTCTTGTTGCCTTTGATTGAACCAAATTGGACCCAATGTTCTTATGTATGAATTCATATGCTCAAGGTTAGAATTCAAGCATATTCATATGTTGCAATTGGTATGGTTTGAATTCTAGGACATGCATATAATTCGAATGCTTCCATATTGATCCATGCTTGTTCGAAATGCACCATCTTGAGCTATGTATGATTCGAATTTACCATGAATGATCCGTGTTGGTTCGAATGCATTATAATAAGACTAATCTAGTTTGTTGGATTACATGGTTCTTGAATGTATAGATGAGTTTGTTTGATTGCAAATGTTTACATGTTAGACACGTTAAGGTTGTAATAAGAACTTGTTATGTTAAAAGTTTTAATTAGCCCACCTAAATGAGTAGTTACATGTATGAGTAACCTATGTTAAGTGTATTTAAGTGTGTGTTGGCTATGTTACTTAAAATGGATTGCTTGAATATCATATTTTAAGTTTGTTCAGTTTGAGCTTACATGTCATATGTTTATAAGTTTGCTGCACGTCGTAACACTCCTCACTCCTAACCCGGGCGATGGGTGTTACATAAAGTGATATCAGAGCTTTAGGTTATATGTCCTAAATTTCATACAAGTCTACATGCATCATATAGGTTTGAACTATGCCACCTAGAAGTCTCAAGTTATAGAATCCTTTAATGAGGATGGCAGTGTGAGGATGAAAACTAATCCTCCGAGACCAACTGATCTTCCGGGACAAGTTGATCCCCCGAGAAGAACGGAACCTCGAGATCCGATTCCACCTTCTGAACATAATGAACAAACTTCGAATAACTTGACTCTTCAAAGTGCACAAAGAGAATGTCTCCTTAGTATGAAGGAGATGTTTGATCAACTTCTGAAGAACATGAGACGTGAACAACCGGCTCCTATTGTTGCTGCCGTGAGTCAAGCCTCGATCGACAAACTCGCGCAACAGCAAGCTTATACATTCACTGGCAAAAACGAGGAGAAGCCGGAGGAAGCTGAACATTGGCTTGAAAGAAAAACTCAAATCCTGACTAAGCAACTCCATTGCTCGGATGAGCATAAACTCGAATGTGCAGTCACACTTCTAGCCTACAAAGCGCTCAGCTGGTGGGAAACTACAATTCTAACTGCTCCGGTCGAATCTGTGACGTGGGAATTCATTGTCACTGAATTCAAGAAGAAGTATATAAGTGAACAATACTTGGCTGATCGCAAGAAGAAATTTTTGTACTTGAAGCAGGCTAATTGGCCAATCGAAAAATATGTAGACGATTTTTGCAAATATTGTAAGTATGGCTTGGAGTACATCAAAACCGAGAAAGACAAGTGCCGAATGTTCATCAACGGGTTGAATGATGAACTAGGTCTGATATTCGTGGCTCTAAACATCACAGACTTTCAAACTCTAGTAAATCGGGTCGTTGCCACTTAATCCAAAATGAAAGTCGCAGAAAAGAGAAAGAGCGGTTATCGGGTGAAATGAAGCGGAAAAGCGACGACAAGTCTGAGTGGCAGTGGAAGAAAACTAAGAATGTGAAAGAAGGGTCTTCAACCTATGCTCCTACTTCTCGAAGCAATTATCTAACGAGACCTCATCAGTGAACAAGCTTGTTGTCCCTGTTATTTCCGTTAACAGCACGGGAAACACCGAGAACGTTCCAACTTGCGAGCATTGCCAGAAACAACATTTTGGCCAATGCCAACTCCAGTCTAATCTATGTTTTGCGCGTGGTGGCAACGACCATTACATCAAGGATTGTCTGAGGAAGTCTGACAAGGCACCGACTCGGAATTCTGCAAATCTAAGCCCTGCACCATCCAATAGAAACAAGAACCTGAGGCAAGCTCAGTCCGGGAACCAAGAGGGAGAAGAAGCTCCCATTCGAAAGCTTTGACCCTATCAAGAATCCCGAGCCCCAACTCGTATCTATCATATCCGAGGCAAGGAGGAAGAAGGATCTCCCGATGTAATCGTGGGTACGGTTGAACTAAACTTTCATCCTGTCTATGCTTTGATAGATTCGGGATCAACCCATTCTTTTATATGTTCATCCATGTTAGACAAATTTAGTTTGAAACCCGAAATAGTGAAAACGAGCCTTGTAGTATCCAACCTGATAGGGGGAAACTTGCCTATTAATTTGATCTATAGGGATTGCCATGTGACTATTCGAAACATACCCTTCCTTTGTGATCTCTTTGTGTTACTTGAATGTGAGTTTGATCTAGTGTTAGGCTTAGATTGGTTGGGTAGACATCAAGCCTAGACTGATTACCAAAACTGACGATTATATCTTCGGGGTTTAGGAAAAGAATCCATTCTACTAATTGATCAAAAACCGATTTCAATCTTTCTTGCTATGGTGTTACAAGATGAGTATGATTTCGGCTTACCCTTTATTCCTGTTGTTTCTGAATTCATCGACGTCTTTCCTGAGGATCTCCATGATCTTCCTTCGACTCGTGAAGTAGAATTCGGGATCGACATTCAACCTGGAACCAACCTGGTATCTTTCACACCTTATCGGATGGCTCCAATTGAACTGATGGAGTTAAAGAAGTAATTACAAGAATTGAAAGACAAGGGCTTCATACGACCGAGTACGTCTCCCTGGGGTGCTCCAGTATTATTTGTGAAGAAAAAGGATGGCTCGATGCGGCTCTACATCACCTATCGTCAATTGAATCGAGTAACCATCAAAAACAAGTATCCCTTGCCAAGAATCGATGATCTTTTAGATCAACTCTAGGAAGCGTCGGTTTTCTCCAAGATCGATCTCTGATCGGGTTACTATCAATTGAAAGTGAAAGACAAATATGTTCCTAAGACTACTTTCCGGACGAGATACGGTCACTTTAAATTTCTCGTCATGCCTTTCGGATTGACGAACGCTCCTGCCACATTCATTGACTTGATGAACCGAGTGTTTAAACCCTATCTCGACAAGTTCATGGTTGTTTTCATTGATGATATTCTTGTCTATTCCCAGAATAAGGAGGAACATGTTGAACACCTCCGAATCATACTGCAAACTCTTCGAGAACGTCAATTGTTCGCCAAATTCTCTAAATGCGAGTTTTGGTTATCAGAAGTTGCTTTCCTTGGTCACGTAATATCCACCGAAGGAATCAAAGTCGATCCTAAGAAGATACAAGAAATTCTTGAATGGCGACCTCCGAAGAATGTTAGTGAAGTTCGTAGTTTTCTCAGTTTAGTTGGTTACTACAGGAGATTCGTTAAAGGCTTCTCTATGATCTCCTTACCGCTAACTAAACTTCTCCGCAAGGATCAACCATTTGATTGGTCCAAAAATCAGAAAGGAGCTTTGACCAATTGAAGCAAGCATTGACTCATGCCCTGGTTTTAATCCAACCCGAGTCGGGCAAAGAATTCATGGTCTATAGTGACGCCTCTCATTCGGGATTAGGTTGTGTCTTGATGCAAGGTGAAAATGTCGTGGCATACGCATCTCGACAATTGAAGCCACATGAACTCAATTACCCGACACACGATCTTGAATTAGCTGCCATCGTCTTCGCTCTTAAAATCTAGAGACAATATCTCTACGGTGAAAAGTTTCATTTATTTACCGACCACAACAGTCTAAAGTATCTCCTTACTCAGAAGGATCTTAATCTAAGTCAACGAAGATGGATGGAATTGTTGAAAGATTACGATCTGATCATCGACTATAATCCCGGGAAAGCCAATGTGATTGCGGATGCTCTCAGTCGAAAATCAACCCTCAGTAAGATATCCTAGCCTTAAACCGTTCGGATTATTCATCTTGTTTCTAAATTGAAGCCATACGAATTGTATCTTGCTCATTAAGCATTAGTTCGAAAATTTTCTTGCTAAAGAAGTAACCATTCGAATTTGCCTTGTCATCTAAGTAACTTACTTAAATTGTTGTTTCGTAGCTTCCGTGACAATCAACACTCATTTCCGACTCTCTAAAGCTCGAAAATATCTATCTGAATTGCAATTTCAATCTAGTATCATCTCCATGATTAAAGAACTCCAGAAAGTTAACCCGAAAGATCGCTTCTAAGCTTGAGTCTAATTTTGACTTCTCGATTAAGACGAATGATCTCCTCTATTTTAAAGATAGAGTTTGTGTTCTTGACAATAAGGAATTACAAGAAGAGATATTAAGGGAAGCACATCAAAGTTCTTTCTCGATCTACCCTGGATCAGTAAAGATGTACAAGGATCTCAAGCCCTTGTATTGGTGGCTTGGAATGAAGACAACTATTAATGATTTTGTATCGAGGTGTCTGAACTGTCAACAAGTAAAAGCTTAGCACCGAGTCCCTACCGGATTGCTCCAACCTCTTAAATTTCCACAATGGAAATGGGAATGAATCACAATGGATTTGGTAATCGGTCTTTCTTGCACGCCAAGAAAGTGCGACGCTATTTGGGTGATTGTTGATCGCTTCACCAAATCCGCACATTTCATCCTGGTGCGTATGAATTACAGTTTGGAAATCTTGACTGAATTATACATTCAGGAAGTTATTTGTTTGCACGGAGTCCCGACTTCAATTGTCTCCGATCGAGATTCTCGATTCACAGCTTAATTCTAGAGAACATTACAAAAAGCCCTCGGAACTATGCTAAACCTGAGTACAGACTTTCATCCGCAAAGTGACGGACAATCTGAACGAGTAATTCAAGTTCTCGAAGACATGCTCAGAGCTTATGCCATCGATTTCGGGAAGAATTGTGTGACACCTCCCTCCCGGCTTAGCAGTAAACCGGTCGGGAGGCATCGCAAAAACGCGAAAAATTTAAAACTATTTTTCGCAACTCATTCCTAACAAAACTTAACTTCATATTAGAGAAGATATTAACTTAACTTCCAAGTTAGATTAAAGTTCATTCTTACAAAACTTAACCATCATATTAAGAATTTACTAATGTTTCCTTTTTCAACCTATATATCAAATTTTAGTCATATACAAAGGTGACTTAAGTGTTTGAATCCTATAAGAAAACAATGTATCCTAACCTTTATCATCCTATTCGAAACATCCACCCATACAATATAAATTTCCATTTTATTTACTTCAAGCAAGCATTTATTCGAATAATATACTAAGAACAACTGGTCAAACATAATCCTTTAATATTTCCATCAACTACATATTTAATTCAAGATTTCAAAATAATTCATGCTTTCATTTGTCAAACCAAAAAGATATTTTTACAACAAAGTCCCCAAAACATTACATGTCAAGTTCATATTTACAAGTCAAGATCAAACTAGCATATACATCAATAATCGTCTCATCTAGACACCATATGCACGACATAGCTAACACAAAATCTAACTCTATGCCACCATCCAGAAGTCGAACAAGAAGGGATTAAGTCATACATGATTACTATGCTTGTAGTCTTTGCTCTCGATCAAGGAAGTAGGCTATCGAACCAGGTTCAATCTGCTAGGTTGGGAAGAAGGAAACAAGAGATGATAAGTACAAAGTTGTACTTAGTGAGGTAGCAATTATAATTCAATTTTAAAATAAGATAGATCTTATTTGCGGTATTTAATAAGAAGACCTAGCTAGTCTCATGGCATATTCAATCACATTCATTAATTGAATTAGTCATATAATAATAATCAATGCTTGCAAAACAAGTCACAATAATAATTATCATAAGAACAATCCATGTAAGACAAGTCATTTTATGTTTAATCTTGTATTTAAGTTGCCTTAGTTATTAGATTGGTCTAGGTAAGCGAGTCACAAGGTGGTACATTTGTACCTAATCAAGAAGATACTAGACAATATCGCAAGTAGGTGCTAAGGCACCAAGTCCACTAGTACATATAATACTGTAGGGCGTGTAGGTGTTCCCTTTTTGTGAGAGCGCAAGTGCACACTCCTACCAAGTTATAGTATATAAGATGTCGAATCCCACGAGAATTGGAATAGTTCCTTCAATTTTGTATCTGCACAAGAAATTTAAATGCACAATTGATTTCATGTTTGGTTAAAGGAATAAAACTAAAAACACAATTAATTAAAGAAGAGGATATCAAAGTGATAGAATGGGCCAGGTTATTGTTGCTCAGTAGTGTATTGACTGCGTTGTGAAGAAGTAAAGTTATTTATGCGCTACCTTGATTGCGGCCACGGCGGGTATGGTTGGCGGCAGCTATGACCTTGTCACTCGGCCGCAGCGGGTCACTAACACTGCAGCAGTGTACTGTCTCGGCAGGTGGAATGAAAAGACGTCCTAGTGGCAAGTCTGGCAGATACTCCAAGTTCGATAGGATAGTCGATAGTGATCCCTTCTATTTCTAGGTTAGGATGCTCGAGAGCTAACGTGAGGTAGGCAATACCTAGCAATCTTACAGTAAACCTAACACATGCTAGTCAACTCGGTTTGTAATCCCTCTTAGCCGCTGAAACTTGTGGACTGGTGTAGAACCAAGTTAGTCACGCCTCAGCAAGTTTTGACCGTACTTAACCCTTTCGTGAGCCTTGCACTTTCGTGCCCGACAAATGGATTCTCTCAACTGACTGGTGTAGAATAATTGAAAGAATGAAGTGTACAGATTAAGCAAACTTGAAATATTTTATTGCAAAAATAAACTCACAGACTTTACAACTGTTTCTCACAAGTACATTACAAGCAAAAACCTAAACCCTAGGAAGTTTAGAACATAGCCGACTCCCTCTCTCTATCTCTCTCTCTATCGATCTCAATGCCCCTATACCTTCACATACATGGGGATATATAGGGCTTGGCCTAAGGTTAAGTATTCCTTGGAGTAGAAGTCTTCCTTTATGATAAAATAAATTTAACATTTAATGCTTCATTCAATTCTGACTTAAATATGGACTCCTTTGGATGTTTACTTCTTCAGCAAGTAAGTATAAGCCACCTTGCTTATCGATCTTCAATCAGCTCTATACGTCGTTCCAGGCCTCAGAAAATTGCAAGATTGGGCTCAATGGACACAAAAAATGTCATCTATCAAACGAGACCCATCTTGACTATGTCGGTGTATTTTCGTCTGGGCGGCATTCTACAGCGGCAACGTCTTTGGTGGCAACTGAAACTACTTCAGTACAACTCCTTCTACTCCATGCTTTCCTGTCCTCTCTTCCTCTAATCAGCAGCCAGCACCTGAAATAGAAAACTAACTAAAACAGTACATTTTCTCTATCAAATATAATATATTCAATAAAAGCGTGGTAAAAGAAGAAATACTGTTATAATGCATGATATGCAGCTAATTATGCCTAACTAAGCTTAAGAATAGCAATAATGAGTGTAGGAATGTGCATAAAATATAAAACTTCTGGACACTCTACATACCCCAAACTCGAACTATTGCTTGTCCTCAAGCAATGCAACCTAACTAGTAAACCTGCCATTGTACATAAATCAAAAAGAAAACCTAGTTTTTAACTTGGTTTCATACCTCAAGGCCGTGGTACCTATATTAGTTTAGTGAGAGGGAATAACATGAATTAACTTAGAATTTTAATTCTAGTGCCAGTGTAGTGTGTGCAGGCCTGTGTACATGTTGAATATGCTAAGTATACTAAAGTAAACAAAGAATGTTGTAAAAGTTAAAGAAAAAGGATATAGAGTTGCTGCTTTGGCAGCACAGTTAAGCACTTCTTTTCTTCATTTTTTTGATCATGGCTTTTAAGGGCTTCAACTCATCACAACTACTCTCTAGGTCTGAAGCTAAGATAGGAGCATACTATGAAACTACGAACCCTTTGAGTAGAGTCATCATGTGAAGGCTTTCGTTCACTCATGCTAATTTGTTCGTCACTTCAAAGAATTTCAGATACAGGGACTTTGATAGCAGCGGAGTGTCCTTGCTTATGAACCTTCCTAGAGCCAGTTTCGGGCACCTCTAGGGCATTCACCCTTTTCTTTATTTTACGGCCGTGGTGGCATTGCTTTTTATTTTACTTTGCTGCCATGTGCTGCCGTGGCGGCCTACATGCATCCAATATAAGAATTTTCATTAAGTTTAAGCAAGCAATGTACACTTAGAACTCAAATAATGTTCAGCACTTAACAGAAGTGTAATAAGTTTGGCAACCCAAAAAAAAATTCTAAGGTGTTTTTCATGCTTCTTCCCAAAGTTCAATTTGAAATGTGGTGCGAAAATAGAATTGACTAACTATCATAAGCACAAGTTATTTAACCCAGATTTCCAATTTTCATTAAGTACTAGGCATGATTTACAATGCAACTACATGCTTAACAAAATAACATGGGGACTAACCCCCCCCCCCCCCAAACTCAAGGCGGGCATTGCCCTCAATGCCTTAGACAAAATAAAATCTAAATAGAAAATCAGAAAATAAAGTAGAAAAAAATAAAGAAAAAAATGGTGCTAGAAGCTGCCCAAGTTGTCTTTTAACTCGGTGGATTTGGAGGAAGATGAGAGGATTGGGCGGTGGGTGGCGGGTGATTTGGCGGCGAGGCTCTGCTTCTGGCCTCGAGCTGGCCTTAGACAAAATAAAATCTAAATAGAAAATCAGAAAATAAAGTAGAAAAAAATAAAGAAAAAAATGGTGCTAGAAGCTGCCCAAGTTGTCTTTTAACTCGGTGGATTTGGAGGAAGATGAGAGGATTGGGCGGTGGGTGGCGGGTGATTTGGCGGCGAGGCTCTGCTTCTGGCCTCGAGCTGGCTGGACTTTGATGGGGGTGGATCTCTTTTATTGTTGCTCTAGCTCGGTCTCTGGCCTTTCATCCTCTGGTTCGGCCGCTATCACGTGCCTCTTTTCTTCTCTTTGTTACCTCGTCTAGCTCTGCATCATCAGAGGAATCAGACAACTCCTCGTCAAGGGAATCAGTGGCCTGGGCTGTCTCTTTTGCTATCGTCTCTGCCGCTTGGGCGGCTGTTGTAACACCCCAAATTTGGGCCTAGATGTTTCGAGTCTGAACCGGATCGGTTTGGAAAACGGTTCGAATTTAAAAGGGAGTTTTAGGGAACACCTAGTTCGGGATACTTTAAAAATTAAGAAAAATATCTAAAAATCCTCATTTAATATATAAAATAGAATGGTGAAATCAATTTTACAAAATAAGGTTTGGAAATACTACATTTCGGTGTAGTGACCAAATCGCAGTTTTTGCAAAGTTAAATAGTGACAGTTTTGTAAAGGATTGAAACTTTGAATCTTTAAGGAGCTAATTTACCAAAAATGTTTTCATCAGATTTTTCCTTAATTTGGGTGATTTAATTAATGATTTAATTAAATAAAATAAAGGAGATAAACTACCTTTGTCTTTCATAACCACTTTTCTCTAATTTTCTCTCATTTCATTTTCTCTCAAAATCCTATCAACCAAACACTTTTTCTCCAGCAAATCTTACTTTGATTTCCACTTCATTTGATGAGAATTTCATCACTCATTGATTCCTAATCAATCTTTCATCAAATCTATTTGTTTTCTACATTGAATTTTCATGGAAACTTGCCCAAATCAAGGAGAAATCATCTTTTAGAGGTAAGCTTGTTCTTCTCCTCTAAATACTCAGTTCTTTACTGAAATTCCCAAGTTGTCAATCCTTTATTAAAGTTTTATGAATGTTTTTAATGTTGGAAATAAGAATTTGGCTTAAAACTCAAGATTTTGGAAGAGATCTTGATGATTTTCGTCGTAATTGATTGGGATCTGTTTTGAGATGGTTTTCTAATGTATTTTGGATATTAAATGATGTTGGAAATGAGGTTTTTTCAATCCAATCCCGAATAGGTTGTTTTTCCTAAGTTTTTGCTTGTGAAAATGGTGGTTTTTGGGGTGATTTTGGTGTTCTGTTATAGCTGGAGGTACAAGGACGAGTTTAGAGTTGTTTTTGATGTTAGTTGATGTTTAGAAATGTTAAGAATTGATAGATCTTGGCTGGGCTTTGTTTTGGGAGAGTTTGGAGGTGATTTCGGTTGTTTTTGGTAGCCGAAATGAGGTTCTTGAGTAGAGCAGCGAGTTGGGTTGTGTGGCTGGTGATTTTAATGCATGATGGTGCATTAATCCTCTGCTCATATGTGTTAAAAAAACAGGGGAGAGTGATCCAGAAGCGATTGAGGTAGCGTTGGAGGTTTCGGACGCTTGGGAGGCTTGTCGGCTAGCATAGTGTTGTGTATCGGTGATTGAGATCGTGTTTTCTAGCTTTGGAATGATTTTGAAAAGAGGTTTGGGAACTTAAATTTCGGCTTGAAATGCCAGTTTAAGTTCGGAAGTATGTAAAGTGGAATTCTCTTTCAATTGTGCTATTATTGTTTTGAAAACTATCAAATGGGTTTTGATGTGATTGATATGATAATGTGGTTTAATTTGTTGGTTGAGCATGGTTTTAAAGTATGTTAGTTAGTTGTCAAACTTGGTTTGAAGAAGGATGCATGAAATTAATATTCCTTGAGAGTATGTGTTGTTAGTTTGCATTTCAAGGCAATGTTCGGCATTTTGGCCTTGAAGGTGTTGCATGCTTTAAAAACAGTGAGTGTATTGATGATTTTAACATGATATATTGGCATAAATGATGTAAAGATTACCATATATATTGATCGATCAATAGGATGTAGAGTGCACTATAAACTAAAATTCATACGTGCTCTTGGGATTCATCCCAAAGAGAGAGACCAATGATGGGCATTCCATTGGAGTAGGACTTGGTGAAATATCCAAGCTTTTTGGCAACAAGAGTTATTTCCATGAGACCGATGATGGGCATTCCATCGGAGTATGACTTGGTGAAACATCCAAGCTTTTTGGAAACAAGAGTTATTGCCATGAGACCGATGATGGGCATTCCATCGGAGTAGGACTTGGTGAAACATCCAAGCTTTTTGGCAACAAGAGTTATTGCCATGAGACCGATGAGGGGCATACCATCGGGGTAGGACTTGATGAAATACTCAAGCTTTTGTCGAAAGTAGAATCGCAATGAGAGTACGGTGTGGTGGAAGCCACCAGAAGATTATGTTCTAGATGGGTGAGTACGGTGATGGTTGATGCCACCGGAAGTGTCTAGTGAATTGACCGCATATCCATGTACAATAGAGTATGTAAATGCCAATATATGAGAATGTGTGTCACATGCACCAATGCTTGAAATGTTTTATGCTATGAGGTTTGCATATGAGATAATTAAATTATGAAATGCTTTTGTGTAAACAAGCATGGGTGGCTTTACCATGAGTTTTGCATAGGTTGTATGCATGAGATAGCTAGATGGTACATGTGGTTTTCAAATGGAGATTTGCTTCTGCAAAAGAGTATTGAGTTTATGAAATGCTTTTGAGTAACAAGCGTGTGTGGCTTTGCCATGGGCTTTGTATCGGTAGAATGCTTAAGATAAATAATTTATACATGAGATTTCAAATGGTGTTTGCTTTGAAATGGTTTTCATGTATGAGAAAGGAAGGGTGTGGAATGGAAATGGTTTCCAAGGAAATTGGTTTAAACTTTGCACGAAGCACTATTGCATGAAATGGTTTAAGTGAAAGTTATTGCAAGAATGTTGTTTGGGGTTGAGTTGCTTAATGCATTTGAGTTTAATGTTGATCTTATGTTAAGTAATGCTTAATTATAAGGTGTTGATGTTTTATATGAGGTTTTCAAACAATACTTGGTTTATAAAGGTGTGATTGCTTTTGAAAAGGGTTTTATGGTTTGCTACATTGATGGTGTTTTGGTTTCGAGCATTCCTCACTAAGCATTATGTGCTTATGCTCCTTTTTGTCCATCAATGCAGATAAATGAATTTGGAACTGCAAGAAGCAAGGGATTCAAGAAGAGCTCCACTTGAGAAGTATGTTTTGGTTTATAGCTATAGATAATAAAGGCAATGGGGGGAGAGTATTTTACGTTGATGTGTAATGAGATTGTTTATCTTGAGCAAGTTCGGTTTTTGGTTTGATACTTGTTGATGATCGTTTTGCGATATTTGGATCTTCTTCTCCATATTTTTATATAGCTATGTTCTTTGTTTAAAGGTAAGATCATGTGTTGAATGTGATAAATGAGTAGGTGTGCTTAATGCTTGTAATGTATGTAGCCTTTGATGCAATATGATGGTTTTAATGCTTAGCATGTTCCTGATATGTTGTGGAATGATTTGAAGTATGTTTGATGGTGTTTTGAAGTGAAAAACCAGAAGTTTCTGCTGTTTCTGAGCAGGGTGTATCGAAACACCCTTAGCTGTTTCGGAACGGGTGCCTGAAATGGCCTGGGCGTTTCGGAACGGCTAGAAGTGTTTCGAAACACTTTGGCCACTAGAAGTGTCTATTTCGGAACTGGTTTCGGAACATACCCGCGTATCGAAACGGGTGATCGTTGGACACAGATTTGAATTGCTTTGAAGTCTGTATGCTTTACATTTTAGTCCTGAAAGTTGTAATTGCAATTGCTTGAGCTTGAGAAGTCTTTTTAAGATGAAACTTTGCAGAGAGGCTTGTAATATGATTAATTAAGGTTAGGTAAAACTAATATCTACAAAGTCCTTATGTCTTCCAAAATTTACATTTTGGTCCCTAAATGTGTATTTCTTGCAATTGAGTCCTTAAACGTTATCCGATCGTTGTGTTTTTCTCTTCCAAGGTTCTTGAGCACTCAATAGGCTTTTCTCTTCCAAAATTTAAGATGAAATTTGGCAGAGACTTTGGTTTTCCCCGTGTGATCTTTGTAGTTCGGGTCTAACGCCTAGGCCGGGCTAAGGGGGTTACATTTGTTGGTATCAGAGCTAAGTTGCGAACTTTTTGGGCAACGGTAAGTTTGTGGTAAGTTGTTATGGTAAGTGTTGGATGTTTAATCTAATGTGTGGTTGAAAGTTGGTTGAAAAATATGACTTTGAGTGAATTGTTAATGTTTTTATCATACTTTTTGGTTATGAATCTTCTGTGAGCTAGTGTGAGCATGTATTGGTGGTATGCTGATGTTGTAAGTTGATTTTGAATAATGAAAATGTGATGGCCATGATGTGTTGATATTACTTTGTTGAGGGTGAATGTTGTTTGATGAGAGCATGATTGAAGTTTTGCTGATTGATATGCCGATATTTGTGATATCAATGTTTTTATGGATTGTTATGTTGTTTAAAAGGGGAAAACTCGGGATACCCATTGCCTTATTATTATAGCTATGTGTTAGTTTGGAGTTGGAGTCTTGAATCCTTGCTCGAAGCTGGTCTGATCGTTTTGTTTGTTTTGTTATTGTTGCTTTGTTAATAATAGCACACTGGAATCGTTGAGAGAGTGGCAACTGGGTACGATGGTTGCTTCTTTAGAGCATGTTGTTAAAGGGGTGGAATTCACCTTTTGGTGGAGGTGTTTCGTTTCAGTCAACTGTGCTTGGAGTTGAGGTGGTAACGCAGAATGAGAGAGTTGGTTCTGTGATGAAGGATTCGTCATCTGTGGGACATGAGAGTTTGTCAAAGCAGCGTTTGCATGATTTGGGAGCTGTGGAGTATCATGGTTCGATGCCTGAGGCGTTCGAGGCTTGGTTAGCCAGTATAATTCCGATTCTGGATCGGGAAGGGTGTGACAACGCCTGTAAGCTGGGAAGTGTTGTCTCGCTAATGCTGGAGGATGCTTGTGCTTGGTGGACATCGGTGTCGGTGGCAACGAATATTTGTGATATAGATTGGGAGTTCTTTGTGTCTGCCTTTAATAGAAGATACCTTGGAGATAGGTTTCCATGGGTTAAGCAACGTGGGAGTGTGGGTTCAGTTTGTGATGGTGGGAAAAATACAAGCAAAAGAGCTGTGATTACTGACCTTGAGAGTGGTCAGCGTAAGAGGTTACGCGACGGAGGGGTTCGCCTGAACCAAGGTTTTGGTGGTGGTGCTGAAGTGGGTCTAGTGCAATATGACCAAGGAGTGATAGTTCGCTTGCCAAAGTGTGATCGTTGTAGAAGGCATCATGTTGGAGTTTGTTGGGGTGTTGGAGTTTGTTGGAACTGTGGTTTTAAGGAGCATGTGAAGCGGGATTGTCCTCAAGTAGTGAGATCAGCTTCAATGCGTGAAAAAGGGTCTCAGAAGGGTCGTGAGCACGGTCGAGACAGAGTACAGAGGTGGCAAGAAGGGTAGGGAGGTGTGAGGTGTTTAGAGGATGGATCTTGTTGGAATTGTGGGTCCGTTGGACATGTGAGACGAAATTGTCTGAAGTTAGCTCAGGGTGGACAGGGTTCTTTGCAGCAGGGAGTTGGTGATGACCTTAAGGTGTTGGTTGATGCTGCGGCGGTACGGCCAGAGAATAGTGGTTCTGCGGGGAAGGGAGTTTGTCTGTTGGAACTCCAGGGCGATGAGGTGATTACAGGTAATTTTTCTAAGTAATCTTTTCCCTAGTAATCTTTGTTTGGTTCCGGTTTGGATTTCTTTGTGTAGTGAGTAAAGTCTTATAACTAGCAAGTTTGGGTTGTAGCCGGTGTTGTTTTTGAAAACAACTTTAGAGTGAAGAGGGTATTAGTGGAGTATTTTGTAGTTAGCAACTTGTTAGAGTGGTGGGGCTGGAAAATTTGGAAATGAGGTAAGAGGTTGTTCTTAGGCGGATTCTGAGGATGTTATTGGTAAGTGTGAACCGACATACATGCACAGTTAAAACCATTTGATTATATATTATATATATGTTGGTACATGCATACATGTGACATGACATTAGAGGTTTTGCATACATATGCACAGGCATTGATAGGGCATGTTGGAGACCATGCATACGAACGTTCACACTTGCTAATAGCTAATTGGGTCCGATAGTGTTGTGGTAGGATTAGGTTGGTTGGTGGGTTTAAAGTATTGTTTTGGTACCAGGTGAATGCTAGAAGTAGTAGAAGATAGTAAACATGTTGTCAGTAGTAGTGGATGTGTTTCCAGAGTGTGGAGGTATCTTGCGTTGATAGTTGCAATAGGAGGGTTTTGCTATGTAGGTGATGGTTCGTAGTAACCTTAGGTAAGTTGGAAGGAGGTTATGTTGAGAGCTTTAAGTGAGGTTTGGCTTTGGATGAGTAGAGGTTGCATGGTCTCAATATGTTTGCATGTGGATGGAGTGAGTGGCATCCCGGTAAGATTAGTGTCATAGTTTAAGCTTGGTGTGGAAAGGCAATGTAAGTTCAAGGGCCATTGTTGGTTGGCCGGGGTTTGTGAGAAGGTGGTTGGTTAGTCGTGTACAAGTAAATCTTCCTAAGACAGTTGGGGTAAGTGAAACAACTGATGAGTTAAGGATAGAGTCTCGTGATGTGGATTTTGGGTGTTGTGTGGATAGTGTTTGATGGGCTGTTAAGTCAGGTGATGGTAACAGATGTGGAAGAATGTTGTCAATACATTGGGAAATGTGAGCTAGCAGTGGTTGCTTAAGAAATTTTTGCTTGTTATGGTAATCTTTGAAAGGAGTTGAGCGGTTTTGCAAGGGGTTTTAGAAGCAGTGAAGGTTGTGGGTCACATGGTGGCTGAAAAATGGATGGGCTGGTGTTATCGTGTGTGTGAGTTTGTTGAAGGAGTTAAGAGACTAGGCGAAGTATGTTGTGAAGGCTTAAGAAGTTCTTCGGGTTGTTGAGGGTCTTGCACAGTTTGAAAGTGTGAAAAGCTAAGCTGAGATTAGTAGCCGTGTGTGTTAGAAGTCTTGCACCGTGAGTAGTGGAGTTGGAATTGGGTATAGAGTAAGTTTGATTTGAGGATGTGTTGGTTTCGTTGTGTTTTGGGTTGATGATGTTTCCGTGGTGGTTAAGTCTCTTGTGTTACATTGCGTATTGCTTTGGGACGTTTGGTACCGTGCCCTCTTCGCAAGTTGAAATTTCGAGGACAAAATTTCCTAAGAGGGGGAGAGTTGTAATACCCCAAATTTGGGCCTAGATGTTTCGAGTCTGAACCGGATAAGTTTGGGAAACGGTTCGAATTTAAAAGGGAGTTTTAGGGAACACCTAGTTCGGGATAATTAAAAAAATATAGAAAAATATCTAAAAATCCTCATTTAATATATAAAAGAGAATGGTGAAATCAATTGTACAAAATAAGGTTTGGAAATACTACATTTCGATATAGTGACCAAATCGTAGTTTTTGCAAAGTTAAATAGTGACTGTTTTGTAAAGGATTGAAACTTTGAATCTTTAAGGAGCTAATTTACCAAAAATGTTTTCATCAGATTTTTCCTTAATTTGGGTGATTTAATTAATGATTTAATTAAATAAAATAAAGGAGATAAACTACCTTTGTCTTTCATAACCACTTTTCTCTAATTTTCTCTCATTTCATTTTCTCTCAAAATCCTATCAACCAAACACTTTTTCTCCAGCAAATCTCACTTTGATTTCCACTTCATTTGATGAGAATTTCATCACTCATTGATTCCTAATCAATCTTTCATCAAATCTATTTGTTTTCTACATTGAATTTTCATGGAAACTTGCCCAAATCAAGGAGAAATCATCTTTTAGAGGTAAGCTTGTTCTTCTCCTCTAAATACTCAGTTCTTTACTGAAATTCCCAAGTTGTCAATCCTTTATTAAAGTTTTATGAATGTTTTTAATGTTGGAAATAAGAATTTGGCTTAAAACTCAAGATTTTGGAAGAGATCTTGATGATTTTCGTGGTAATTGATTGGGCTCTGTTTTGATATGGTTTTCTAATGTATTTTGGATGTTAAATAATGTTGGAAATGAGGTTTTTTCAATCCAATCCCGAATAGGTTGTTTTTCCTAAGTTTTTGCTTGTGAAAATGGTGGTTTTTGGGGTGATTTTGGTGTTCTGTTATAGTTGGAGGTATAAGGACGAGTTTAGGGTTGTTTTTTATGTTAATTGATGTTTAGAAATGTTTAGAATTGATAGATCTTGGCTGGGCTTTGTTTTGGGAGAGTTTGGAGGTGATTTCGGTTGTTTTTGGTAGCCGAAATGAGGTTCTTGAGTAGAGCAGCGAGTTGGGTTGTGTGGCTGGTGATTTTAATACATGATAGTGCATTAATCCTTTGCTCTTATATGTTAAAAAAACAGGGGAGAGTGATCCGGAAGCGATTGAGGTAGCGTTGGAGGTTTCGGACACTTGGGAGGCTTGTCGGCTAGCATAGTGTTGTGTACCGGTGAGTGAGATCGTGTTTTCTAGCTATGGAATGATTTTGAAAAGAGGTTTGGGAACTTAAATTTAGGCTTGAAACGCCGATTTAAGTTCGGAAGTAAGTAAAGTGGAATTCTCTTTCAATTATGCTATTATTGTTTTGAAAACTATCAAAATGGGTTTTGATGTGATTGATTTGATAATGTGGTTTAATTTGTTGGTTGAGCATGGTTTTAAAGTATGTGAGTTAGTTGTCAAACTTGGTTTGAAGAAGGATGCATGAAATTAATATTCCTTGAGAGTATGTGTTGTTAGTTTGCATTTTAAGGAAATGTTCAGCATTTTGGCCTTGAAGGTGTTGCATGCTTTAAAAACAGTGGGTGTGTTGATGATTTTAACATGATATATTGGCATAGATGATGTAAAGATTACCAGATATATTGATCGATCAATAGGATGTAGAGTGCACTATAAACTAAATTTCGTACGTGCTCTTGGGATTCATCCCAAAGAGAGAGACCAATGATGGGCATTCCATTAGAGTAGGACTTGGTGAAATATCCAAGCTTTTTGGCAACAAGAGTTATTGCGATGAGACCGATGATGGGCATTCCATCGGAGTAGGACTTGGTGAAACATCCAAGCTTTTTGGCAACAAGAGTTATTGCCATGAGACCGATGATGGGCATTCCATCGGAGTAGGACTTGGTGAAACATCCAAGCTTTTTGGCAACAAAAGTTATTGCCATGAGACCGATGAGGGGCATACCATCGGGGTAGGACTTGATGAAATACTCAAGCTTTTGGCGAAAGTAGAATCGCCATGAGAGTACGGTGTGGTGGAAGCCACCAGAAGATTATGTTCTAGATGGGTGAGTACGGTGATGGTTGATGCCACCGGAAGTGTCTAGTGAATTGTCCGCATATCTGTGTACAATAGAGTATGTAAATGCCAATATATGAGAATGTGTGTCACATGTACCAATGCTTGAAATGTTTTATGCTACGAGGTTTGCATATGAGATAATGAAATTATGAAATGCTTTTGTGTAAACAAGCATGGGTGGCTTTGCCATGAGTTTTTCATAGGTTGTATGCCTGAGATAGCTAGATGGTACATGTGGTTTTCAAATGGAGATTTGCTTATGCAAAAGAGTATTGAGTTTATGAAATGCTTTTGAGTAACAAGCGAGTGTGGCTTTGCCATGGGCTTTGTATCGGTAGAATGCTTAAGATAAATAATTTATACATGAGATTTCAAATGGTGTTTGCTTTGAAATGGTTTTCATGTATGAGAAAGGAAGGGTGTGGAATGGAAATGGTTTCCAAGGAAATTGGTTTAAACTTTGCACGAAGCACTATTGCATGAAATGGTTTAAGTGAAAGTTATTGCAAGAATGTTGTTTGGGGTTGAGTTGCTTAATGCATTTGAGTTTAATGTTGATCTTATGTTAAGTAATGCTTAATTATAAGGTGTTGATGTTTTATATGAGGTTTTCAAACAATACTAGGTTTATAAAGGTGTGATTGCTTTTGAAAAGGGTTTTATGGTTTGCTACATTGATGGTGTTTTGGTTTCGAGCATTCCTCACTAAGCATTATGTGCTTACGCTCCTTTTTGTCCATCAATGCAGATAAATAAATTTGGAACAGCAAGAAGCAAGGGATTCAAGAAGAGCTCCACTTGACAAGTATGTTTTGGTTTATTGCTATAGATAATAAAGGCAATGGGGGGAGAGTCTTTTACGTTGATGTGTAATGAGATTGTTTATCTTGAGCAAGTTCGGTTTTTGGTTTGATACTTGTTGATGATCATTTTGCGATATTTGGATCTTATTCTCCATATTTTTATATAGCTATGTTCTTTGTTTAAAGGTAAGACCATGTGTTGAATGTGACAAATGAGTAGGTGTGCTTAATGCTTGTAATGTATCTAGACTTTGATGCAATATGATGGTTTTAATGCTTAGCATGTTGCTGATATGTTGTGGAATGATTTGAAGTATGTTTGATGGTGTTTTGAAGTGAAAAAATCGAAGTTTCTGCTATTTCTGGGCAGGGTGTATCGAAACACTCTTAGCTATTTCGAAACGGGTGCCTGAAATGGCCTGGGCGTTTCGGAACGGCTAGAAGTGTTTCGAAACACTTTGGCCACTGGAAGTGTCTATTTCGGAACTGGTTTCAGAACATACCCGCGTATCGAAACGGTCAACACCGTTTCGATACGGGCGTTCGACACGGGTGTTTCGATACGGTTGTCAGTGTTTCGAAACGGGTGACCGTTGGACACAGATTTGAATTGCTTTGAAGTCTGCATGCTTTACATTTTAGTCCTAAAAGTTGTAATTGCAATTGCTTGAGCTTGAGATGTCTTTTTAAGATGAAATTTGGCAGAGAGGCTTGTAATATGATTAATTAAGGTTCGGTAAAACTAAAATCTACAAAGTTCTTATGTCTTCCAAAATTTACATTTTGGTCCCTAAATGTGTATTTCTTGCAATTGAGTCCTTAAACGTTATCCGATCGCTGTGCTTTTCTCTTCCAAGGTTCTTGAGCATTCACATAGGCTTAATGCGTATCTAGAAAAGATAAAACAAAAAAGGGTCGTTAATCAAGGTTGACTTTCGGGTTGACTTTGGTTTTCCCCGTGTGATCTTCGTAGTTCGGGTCTAACGCCTACGCCGGGCTAAGGGGGTTATAACTGTACATTGTCTGCCCCTCATATTTCTTGGCTGCTTGCCTTTTATAGTGGGGTCTGAATCTAGATAAGTAGTTGTGAGACGGGCTAAATAAAAATAATATAACTGAAAATAAAATCTGGTCCTTAGCTTATTAAGATCTGTTCCTAAAGAAAACGGTAAAGATGTGGAAAAACTAAAATTGTGTTACAACGGGTTCGTTTCAGATACCTCTTATAGTCCACCCGCACCCTCCATCGAGTGACTATTCTCACGGGGGATTCTTTCTTCCTTGTTCCCTTGTAATCAATGTGAATCCTCCATCTTGTTTCTTTTCCTGAAGGCATGAACATGTGATTAGTAAATATAATACCACTATCAAAGCATGTACTTACCTTATCTTTGTCCTGATTTGTTATGGTGGAGGATGGCTTTTGCTGCCAAGGCAGTTGTTCAGGTGGCCAACTGTTAGGGCAATAGTCTGTCATAATGTGGTTAAGGTCAAGGAAAAACTCGGCATATTAAAGGGCTTCATCATCCATAACACTATGTTCTTCAGGTCCCTCGAACATCTCCATCAGTAGACATTGTGATGACTTTAGATCTGCCAACATGGGCTCCTCTTGATATACATATTCCATAGTTGCCGAGATTTCTGCCGAGGCGGGCAATGCTGGTGAGGCCTCTGTCGTGGCACGCATAGGTACCAAGACTACTGTTGAGGTGTGCAAGGTTGCTAAGCCTTCGGATGTGACATCATCAATTTCTATGTCGGCCTCACTAGTTGTTTCCGTCGCCTGGCTCTGTTCAAGTTCCGCAATTCTTGCTTGGTCAATTTCTTGCATGGGTTCATCATGTGTGGGGTAGTCCCTTGCATCTTCTTCCCTTGTGATATCAGTATCCCTAGGTCTCAATTTCCGGTGATCCATGGGTTCTGCGGCAGGGGTTTATGTGTATCCACAACATTTATTGGGGCAGAGTTGCTCAAAAGTGCATCCGTCCTGGCGAGTTTTGCCTCTATAGAGGTTGACACGGCTTTAGTGAGCGTGAGGAAAGTTTGAAACGTGTCTTCTAAAGAATTTGATTGCTCTTGAGGAGGACTGGATTGCCAGGGCTTGTGTACTATTGCATCGGCAAAATTATCATAGTAAAAAAAATTTAGGTTGTTGATCGTACCATGAGAAATTCTGTTGTGGCAGCAGATTCTGTAATCCTTTTTGTTGCGGGTGCGGCATCTGCTCTTGGTCCCATTTTGGTTCGTCCATGTCTTCTCCGAAAAGTAAGGGGCAATTTTCGAACACATGATTTCCCTCACATAGATTGCAAGAATTTTCCCACATCAGCTCTCGAGTGGTTTCTCTTGATTGCTCTTGAAGCTGACCACCTTTCCCTAGCATGTTTGTTTCTGCAGCAAAATTGTCATGGTAAATTTTTTTTTGACAATTTTGATCATACCATGAAAAATTTTGTTATTGTAGCATCGACGTTTGCTGTCTCGTATGCTACCACGGCGGCAACTACTACTGCAACATCTGCTATTCATATTCAAACATTAGCTCCCGTATAGTTTTCCTCGACATTGTGATGCCCTAGGATTTGTAGCGTACCTAAAATTTTATATATATATACAAAAGAAGAAAAAGTTAAAAACCTAAAATTTAAATGCAATTAAATAAAGAGTGCAGAAAACAAAACGAAGTCGTTATTGCCAATCCCCGGCAACGGCGCCAAAAACTTGTAGGGCGTGTAGGTGTTCCCTTTTCGTGAGAGCGCAATTGCACACTCCTGCCAAGTTATAGTATATAAGATGTCGAATCCCACGAGGATTGGAATAGTTCCTTCGATTGTGTATCTGCACAAGAAATTTAAATGCACAATTGATTTCAGGTTTGGTTAAAGGAATAAAACTAAAAATATAATTAATTAAAGAAGAGGAGATCAAAGTGATAGAATGGGCAAGGTTATTGCTGCTCAGTAGTGTGTTGACTGCATTGTGAAGAAGTAAAGTTATTTCTGCGCTGCCTCGATTGCGGCCTCGGCGGGTATGGTGGGCGGCAGCTACGACCTTATCACGCTGCCACAGTGGGTCACTACCACTGCAGGAGTGTACTGTCTCAGCAGGTGGAATGAAAAGACGTCATGGCGGCAAGTTTGGCATATACTCCAAGTTCGGCATGATAGTCGATAGTGATCCCTCCTATTTCTAGGTTAGGATGCTCGAGAGCTAACGTAACGTAGGCAATACCTAGCAATTTCAATGTAAACCTAACACATGCTAGTCAACTCGGTTTGTAATCCCTCTTAGCCGTTGAAACTTGTGGACTGGTGTAGAAACAAGTTAGTCACGCCTCAGCAAGTTGTGACCGTACTTAACCCTTTCGTGAGCCTTGCACTTTCGTGCCCGACAAATGGATTCTATCAACTGACTGGTGTAGAATAATTGAAAGAATGAAGTGCACAGATTAAGCAAACTTGGAATATTTTATTGCAAAAATAAACTCACGGACTTTACAACTATTTCTGACAACTACTTTACAAGCAAAAACCTAAACCCTAGGAAGTTTAGAACATAGTCGACTCCCTCTCCCTATATCTCTCTCTATCGATCTCAATGCCCATATACCTTCACGTACATGGGTATATATAGGGCTTGTCCTAAGATTAAGTCCTCCTTGGAGTAGAAGTCTTCCTTGATGATAAAATAGATTTAATATTTAATGTTTCATTCAATTCTGACTTAAATATGGACTCCTTTGGATGTTTACTTCTTCAGCAAGTAAGTAGAAGCCACCTTGCTTATCGATCTTCAATCAGCTCTATACATCGCTCCAGGCCTCCGAAAAATGCAAGATTGGGCTCAATGGACTCCGAAAAATATCCTCTATCAAACGAGACCCATCTTAACTATGTCGGCGTATTTCTGTCTGGGCGACATTCTACAGCGGCGGTATTCTACAGTGGCGGCGTCTTTGGCGGTAACTTAAACTACTTCAGTACAGCTCCTTTTGATCCCTACTTTCCTGTCCTCTCTTCCTCTGATTAGCAACCAGCACCTGAAATAGAAAACTAACTAAAACAGTACCTATTCTCTACCAATTATAAGATATTCAATAAAAGCGTGGTAAAAGAAGAAATAATGTTATAATGCATGATATGCAGCTAATTATGCCTAACTAAGCTTAAGAACAACAATAATGAGGGCATGAATGTGCATAAAATATAGAACTCTAGACCCTAAGACATGACCTTCTACCTAATCCATCTAGTAAACCAAGGACTTGTAGCTTTTTAAATTAGCATATTTCATGTAATAGAAGATAAATCATGATACAACAAGAGGTTATTCAATCAAGCCATGGCATGAAAATTTTCAGCAAGCTTTCACATGGATTTTCATATCATTCAATCATCTAAATCAAGAGCAACCATAATCAGTTTATACATATAACAATTAGCCATGGTAACCAGACATATATCGATCTTTAAGTGCATGGTAAAAAAACAAGTATCGATCTTTAAGTACATGGTAAACAAACAAGTATCAATCTTTAAGTGCATTCAAAATTCAGCAGCAACAAGAAATTTCATGCCTCTTCAATCATTCACAACATCGCACAAAGCATTCCAATAATACACAATACCAAGCAATCCATTCGAGCATACATTCATGTTTAATTATTTAGCCTCCTTTTCTTACTAAATTACCATCTTTAATTTAAGTCATTTTCATGCTTGTAACATAAGTAAAATTAAATTAAAAATGGTGGTTAGGACACTAGTCCCAACCCTAAGGTAAGTACACTCACAAACTTCCAAGCTAATCTTGTTCCTTGATAAATCCCTTTGTTCCTTCTTTGGGATGATCCAATCTTGGCTTCCTCCTCCAAGTTGTCAATCCATTGGTCTTGTTGATCATACACATACATATAAAATATATATTATTATCTAAATCATGCATTAGACCACCAATATACAAATGTAATTTTCATTTTCTCAAGGCTCTCCTAATCTGGCAGAATTGAGCATCAGCCACTACATTTGTCATAACATTTTCTATACAATTCCAAAAATCAATTATCGTACATGCTTAGAAAGGTAATTCAATATCCTATTTAAAAAAAAATTGGACTCACATTTTTATCACTTCTAGATTAATACAATTTATTACTTCTTTATAGGTATTCCGGATTCTAAACAGTTTGGGTGTGCCTAACTTAATCCACTTCTAGAGTTTAGCACATAGCTTCAAATTGAATTCTGTTTTCTCTCAACTAAAATAGATATATGAAAGTTTAATCTATCAAAATATCAGCTTCAAATTTCTTATATACGATTTATAGTGAATTTTCAAATTTGAGGTTCCGGAACCGGGCTATTTTTGAACAGCTTTAACTAATTTGCTTAAACTATCAATTTGAGCCATTTTAAGTTCAGTTTCAAGTTACTAAAATTTTTCTAACATAATCCCATGATTTTTAAACAAATCTCTAGAATCATAATTTAATCAATTTTTAATTCTAGCATTTTCTAAGTATTACAAAATAGTCCTTAATTTCAGTTTTCATAATTTACTGAACCAATTTGATAATTCCCTCAATCTAGCTTCATTTTAATCTCATTTTAGCCAATCCTAAGCCTAAATCTTGTAATTAAGACTATAGTCTTCAATTCATTCCTAATGGAAATTTTCCAATTCAACCCTAATCCTTTCAATTTTTCAGATTAGTCCAAAGCCTTAAACATTATCTTCAAATCTGTCCTTAGGTTAATTGGTTCTCTAATTCAAGCTAAAATCAGTTTTCAAGTACTATCCTTCACCAAATTTAAATTGTAAGATCATGACAACACATGCATGTATGATACTATTATTTTCATCCATGAATTCAAAATAAAACTCATGCAAATGCACTACACAATCGGTTAGCAAAATGATGACAATGAGGCTACTTAGAATGCAAATTTCTTATTCCTCTTGATTCTAATTTTAATTTGAGCTTCAACACCCTTCCATGGCCAGCAAAACCAGCAACATAACTTCTCCAATTTTACTCTAAACTCACGGCAAGAAGAAAGGAAGAAAGAGAAGAGAGTTTTGTTTGATAGTGGAAAGTCTAATCTCCCTTCTCTCTCACACTCAAGTGGCTGGCCATGTGATGATTAGGGGCTGAGGAAGTCTCAATTTTATCCTTCAACTCTCTTCTAGAGTTAACTAATTACAAGGGGTAGGCTTAGTCTATTTAAAACTTTAGCATGCAAAGTTTTTATTTAAGCTTAATTCAAATTAAGCCATCTTAATTTAGCTCTTATCTTTTCAATTTCATTCAATTAGGTACTAAATCATCTAATTACAATTAATTTGTGATCAATTAATTTAATTAAATAAATCAACTTAATTTATTTTCTTCTAGGGTACATCAAGGGTATTACAAATTGGGAGAAATCTCTACCACTCGTAGAATTTTCATACAACAACAGCTATCAATCTTCTATTCAAATGGCTCCTTTTGAAGCTTTATATGGAAGAAAATGTCGAACTCCTCTATGTTTGTCTGAACTCGGCGATAACAAGGTGTTAGGACCACAATTTCTTCGGGAAACCGAAGAACAAGTTCGAGTTATTCATTCTCGGTTAAAACAAGCCTTCGATCGTCAAATGTCCTACGCTGATCTGAAACGTAGAGACATTCAACATGAGATTGGAAACAAGGTTTTCCTCAAAGTCTCCCCGTGGAAGAAAGTGTTTCGATTTGAAAAAAGAGGAAAGCTCAGCCCTCGTTTTATTGGACCGTTCGAAGTGATTGAAAAAAATAGGTTTGGTGGCTTATCGACTCACACTTCCTTCCGATTTCGATAAAATACACAATGTCTTTCACGTTTCGATGTTAAGATGATACCGGTCTGATCCATCCCATATACTTGAGCCTGAAGATGTTGAATTGAATCCCGACCTTTCCTATGAAGAAGATCATGTTCAAATCCTTTATTGGGAAGTAAAGAGACTCTGATACAAGAATGTACCACTTGTAAAAGTCCTTTGGAGAAATTATAAGGTCGAAGAAGCAACGTGGGAACCCGAGGATACAATGCGGAAGCAATATCCTCATCTATTCAGTTCAGGTAAGAATTCGAGGACGAATTCTTTCTTTTAAGGAGGAGAGAGTTGTAACACCCTCAATTTTACCCTAGAAGACTTTGCTCAATTGGTCAAATAATTAATTTAAATGAACCGAGTAATCCCTAATTAATTGCAATAAGGACCTAATTGAAAGAACAAATAAATTGATAAAAACTCAGCCATGACTAAGTTAAAATATATGATAAAATGGGGACTTGCATGTTGAAAACTTGAATTCCCCAATCTTCCATTGAGTTGAAATAAGTGATAGTTTAATAAAAAAAGCAGATCGGTTAACTTTCAATCCATTAACTTAAGAGAGTTGTCTTTTTCTTTCCACTTTTCTTCTCTTCAGCCAAAAAAGAGAGAGAACTTGGAGGGAGAGTTTGCTGAAGAAAAACTCAAGAAGAGCTTGAAAAATTTCTTGCATGTTGATCATCTTGCTATAGAAATCAAATTAGAAAGCTAGGTAAGTGTTTCTACTCAACTAGTTCATCAAAGTAACATGTTAAGTTGTTTGTATGTTCTCAAATATTACGATTGCTGGTGGTAAATGATGATTTTAATTCTGGAAATTAGTTGTCAGATGATAAGAAATATGTATTTAGTTGAGTTATTTGATAAGAATAAAAAATCGGTCACATGCAAAGATAATATAGTTAAGGGACTGTTTTGAAGAAGTTGAAAAGGCAAAGCCTAAAATAATCTGTAATAAATCTGAAAATTTATGTTTGAAAGTTTTAGATATTGTTATAAGGAAATGTAGAACTAGCTGGTAAAATAAGATTAGATGGTGAAGTCATGGATATGAATTGTAAAGAGCCTAAGTTAGAAATTAGTGTAATCTGTCCAGCACTGCCCTGTTTTGGACAGTGACCTTCAAAAATTCACCAAAACTAAAATACATGGAATTTAGACCTGAAATTTTGATAGAAAATACTTCGGGATGTCTAGTTTAAGTAGAAACAAACGGCACTAAAATTTGATCTCTATAGAAAAATTTGCAATCGAAATCGTGTAGGTGCTGCAAACTGTCCATAACTGCAAAATGACCTATGTTTAAATAATAAATTGTAGGGTAAAGTACACAGACGATCACTGAACTTTGGTAAAAAAAACAAAATGGTAACCAAACTTTCAAAAATCACAAAATGGCAATTAAACTTTATGTTTTGTAACAAAATGGTAACTAGACGTTAACTGCCATTAAGTGGCTGTTATAAATTTTGGTATAATAACACATTTAGTCCTTCATATTTATACATTCAATCAATTTAACCCTAATTCGAACCAATTCACTAAATTTAGCCCTCGTTATTTACGCATTCTTTCGATTTGGTCCTTAAAACAAAATTCCAAAGTATGGTAACATGATAAATAATTACAATTAAATTTTTAAAGGAACTCGAAAACTCGACTCGATTCGAATCGAAAAAATTTCAAATAAAGTTTGAGTTGTAAAATATGACGCGTCAACTCGAATAACTCGGAATTTTTTGACTCGGCTCGATCAAACGCTCATCTATATCTTAAGATATGACGCGTCAACACGAATAACTAGAAATATTCGAATATTTTAAATCATTTTTTTCTTTTTAAATCGAATATTTTTTGAAATAGAATATTTAATATTTTCATATTTAAATCACATCGAATATTTCATAACTACTTTAAATATTCAATTTAATTTAAAAATATTCGATTTAAAAGAAAAAATGATTTAAAATATTCGAATATTTAATAACTACTTTAAATATGCAATTTAATTTAAAAATATTCGATTTAAAAGAAAAAAATGATTTAAAATATTCGAATATTTAATAACTACTTTAAATATTTTTTCTTTTAAATATTCGAATATTTAATAATTACTTTAAATATTTATTAAATATTCGAATATTTTAAATCAATATTTTTCTTGTAAATCGAATATTTTTAAATTAAATCGAACATTTAAAGTAGTTATTAAATATATGATGTGATTTAAAAGAAAAAATGATTTACAATATTCGAATATTTCGAGTTATTCGAGTTGATGCGTCATATCTTAAGATAGATGCGAGCGTTCGATCGAGTCGAGTAAAAAAATTTCGAGTTGACGCGTCATATTTTACAACTCAAACTTTATTTGAATTTTTTTTATTAGAGTCGAGTCGAGTCGAGTTTTTGAGTTCCTATAAAAATTTAATTAAATATTCAAATATTTTAAATCAATTTTTTTCTTTTAAATTGAAAATATTTTTAAATTAAATCGAATATTTAAAGTAGTTATTAAATATTCGATGTGGTTTAAATATGGAAATTTTAAATATTCTATTTTAAAAATATTTGATTTAAAAGAATAAATGATTTAAAATATTCAAATATTTTGAGTTATTCGAGTTGACGCGTCATATCTTAAGATAGAGGTGAGCGTTCGATCGAGTCGAGTAAAAAAATTTTGAGTTATTCGAGTTTACGCGTCATATTTTACAACTCAAACTTTATTTGAAATTTTTTCAATTCGAGTCGAGTTTTCGAGTTCCTATAAAAATTTAATTAAATATTCGAATATTTTAAATCATTTTTTTCTCTTTTAAATCGAATATTTAAAGTTGTTATTAAATAATAGATGTGATTTAAATATGAAAATATTAAATATTCTATTTTAAAAAATATTCGATTTAAAAGAAAAAATGATTTAAAATATTCGAATATTTTGATTTGATGTGTCATATCTTAAGATAGAGATGAGCGTTCGATCAAGTCAAGTCAAAAAATTTCGAGTTATTCGAGTTGACGCGTCATATTTTACAACTCAAACTTTATTTGAAATTTTTTCGATTCGACTCGAGTCGAGTTTTTGAGTTACTATAAAAATTTAATTGTAATTATTTATCATGTTACCATACTTTGAAACTTTGTTTTAAGGACCAAATTGAAAGAATGCATAAATTATGAGGGCTAAATTTAGTGAATTGGTTCGAATTAGGGTTAAATTGATTGAATGTATAAATATGAAGGACTAAATGTGTTATTATACCAAATTTTATAATAGTCATTTAACGGCAGTTAACGTCTAGTTACCATTTTGTTACAAAACATAAAGTTTAATTGTCATTTTGTGATTTTTGAAAGTTTGGTTACCATTTTGTTTTTTTTTACTAAAATTCAGTGACCGTCTGTGTACTTTACCCTAAATTGTATTGAATGAGAAATGAGAAAATATTTTCCATACATGGTTGTAAATATGTGTGAATACTCTTTCTAGAATGGTAAAGTAATTGAAATTTGGATATGTGTGTAAAAAGATATGCCCAGATTAGTAACAAGTACTCAATCTGCCAATAAGAAAAACGGTTTTGAATGTGAATGTTTGCATTTGTGAAAATGAGCTTATATGTTTGAATTGACTTCTAATATGTTTAGTATATGTTTGTATATGAATACTAAGATCAAGAATTTGAGGAAACCTTTGAGGAGTCAAGAGCTTGTCCAACTTGTAAGAAGAATAAGGGGATAATCATCAAGGATCAAGGCTAGCTAAGCTTGCAGTATTGTGAGTGTAGTTAATCCTTAGGGTTAGGACTAGTGTCCTAACCAATGTTTTCATTTTAATATATGATGAGTTGAAAGCATAAAATGAACCTAATTAATATTTGGTAAATGTTCTAAGGGAAGAAGGTTAAATGGAAAGACAATTGCTTATGTTTGCTACTAGTTTGGTGTTATTGTGTGATACATGGTATATGCTCTTGATTGATGGATTATATGAGTACTATGTGATTGTTATGCTACTGCCCTTGAATGTTACATGTTGTATGAATGGATATATGTGGCTTATACATGCTAGAAACAATGAGGCTTTGACCAAAGATAGACCTTATATGCTTGCAACATGCTATGTGATACATGATTGATATGTTGGCTTGTTAATGACTTGCCCTGTGATTGTTTGAATTAAAAGACACTATAAGCCTTTGGTTGACTAGTTGGTCTTAGGTAGAACGACATGCCTTAGAGTCTAGAGCTCCTCTGAAATTAGTACCTTGTGTACTCTCTGTTGGTGTTGTTAACACCTTGTGTATTTGATGCTTTGAGCATCCTCTGTTGATCATTTGGTTACCTTGTGATAGGGATGAAGACACCTTGGTGCGTTGAGCATCCTTCAATTTGATGCCTTGTGCATCCTCTGAATTGGTATCATGTACCTAAAGAGACTTGATTACCTAGTCATACTAATCTACCAAGGCAAGACATTATAAGTATTTGAATAAAACAGGTGACAAGTGATATATGTGACTTGATCTGTTATATGATTGTCGTTATATGAAACATGAGTTCAAGACATTAAAGGCGTAAACACCGATCTGATTTTTGCTTGAAACATACATGATCTACATGCCTAATATGTCTATTCGAATGGTGACTACGTGATATGCTTATGTATTACTTGATTGATTACATGTTTGTCTATGTACATGATATGCTATGAGTTCATTGTTTGTATCGTTAAATGGTGGTTTGTTTATATTGTTCTTTGATGCAAATGTGCCTACATGCCTACTTGTTGATTCCATGCTTCTAAAACTAGCTAAGTGGTTCTTGATCGTGTTTAAACTAGCTAGGTGATGCTTATGTAATATGAATCCTAGCTAGGTAACCTTGGCTAATTGTAATAAGATACTTAAAATACTAAACTAATAGATTTAAGTACTACCTCGCTAAGTACATCTTTTGTACTTATCACTCTTTATTTCCTCCTTCCCAAACCAACATGTTGTGTTGATTGAAAGCTGCCCAATCGGTTTTTGGAGCACCAAGTTACAAGAAAGAATCATGTATGATGTGGTCTTTTGTCTAGACTTCTAAAGAGTGGCATAGACTTGTGTATTAGAGTGGTGTCACATGCATTTTGGTTGATATAAATATATAAATATATATATATTAAATTTGAACACATGACTTGTTATGTATATAAAGTTTAAGCTAACGGTTTGTAATGACTAAGTTATGTTTGTATTAAGTCTTGAATGAGACTTTTGACAAGTTATATATATATATATGATGTTCGGTTAAATTAAGATTATGATATGATCATAGGTGTTTGGATATATTCAATGGACCTTTGAATGGCAAGATATATGATAGTATAGTCTTGTTACCTTTGATTGAACCAAATTGGACCCAATGTTCTTATGAATGAATTCATATGCTCAAGGTTAGAATTCAAGCATGTTCATATGTTACAATTGGTATGGTTTGAATTCTAGGACATGTATATAATTCAAATGCTTCCATCTTGATACATGCTTGTTCGAAATGCACCATCTTGAGCTATGTATGATTCAAATTTACCTTGAATAATCCATGTTGGTTCGAATGCATTATAATAGGACTAATCTAGTTTGTTGGATTACATGGTTCTTGAATGTATAGATGTGTTTGTTTGATTGCAAATGTTTACACGTTAGACACGTTAAGGTTGTAATAAGAACTTGTGATGCTAAAAGTTTTAATTAGCCCACCTAAATGACTAGTTACATGTATGATTAACCTATGTTAAGTGTATTTAAGTGTGTATTGGCTATGTTACTTAAAATGGATTGCTTGAATATCATATGTTAAGTCTGCTCGGTTTGAGCTTATATGGCATATGTTTATAAGTCTGGTGTGCGTCGTAACGCTCCTCGATCCTAACCCGGGCGAGGGGTGTTACACTTTTGGTGAAATAATTTTTACAATAAGGTTTTATAGGAGTTGTCCTTTGACTTTTCAAGGTCATGTGTTTGTGGTTGATTTAATTGGTTATCATTTCATCGGATACACGGATTCAACAAGTGTTCACACAACACTTCAAGCCATCTTAACTAGAATATACATTCACAACCCACAAGGACAACAACTCCAATCATCGGTTAGATGCTTAACCCACTAACGAGAGATGGGGCACCAACCTCCTCGATCATTAGGGTACTTGGATGGAGATGGGACATCAATCTCCCCGACATCCAAGGCGACTTATTTATAGTGCACTCAATCCTATGGTCGGTCAACTATATCCGATAACATTTTAAAACCACGCCATTTGCCAATATAATTCATTATAACCACATAGTAACTGTTTTCATATGCATCAACATTAAACCATTTCCCAAGCATCAAAACATGCTTTAAACACAAGTATAAAACATATACTTACATGGATCACTTACCACGTGCATCCATCATCATTTCATGATTAAAAACAATATATCACATACTTAAAACATGCATAAACAGTAGGTAAATCTATGTAATAAAAAACAAGTGCATAAACCATTTCGTAAAAGAACGACCGAGAGAGGAAATTCACTTATACTTACTTCCGAACTTAGACAAGCGTTTCAAGCTCAAATCTAAGTTCCCAAACCACCTTCAAACCTTTTAAAAGTTGTAGGTTTCGTTCTCACTCACCGACACACGAAACTTAAATTCGCCGACGCGAATTCAAGCGTCTGAAGCCTCACCTATCTCTTTCGAATCAACCTCCCATGTTTTAACCATATAACAACAAAGGATTAATGCATTTAAATGCATTCTAAATCCCAACGAAATAGTACCTCAACATCTCCTTGCTAATGAATGTCCATTGCCAACCGAATTCATCCGAAATCATCACCAAAACACTTCTAAACTTATCCCAGCCACAAACTAACGTTTCAAACCACCAATCATCATTGATTAACATACAAAATCATCATATTATCATCCTTATAACTCCAGCATTCATAAAACAATGACAACTCCACAAAAACCCAAATTTATCACCCTAAACAATTAGAGATTCACATAGTTTCAAGATTACAATGTTAAAATATTTATCTTAAGATTATTAAACTTCAAAATCATGATTAAAACCAATCATAAACTAAGAAAAACAGATCCAAAATGAATTCCAACCCATTTCACCAATTAAATCTCAATTAAACCAAATTTCCACAATTAAAACATCAAACTCCATTAGAAAATCATCATATTATCATCCTTATAACTCCAGCATTCATAAAACAACCACAACTCCACAAAAACCCAAATTTAGCACCCTAAACAATTAGAGATTCACATAGTTTCAGGATTACAATGTTAAAATATTTATCTTAAGATTATTAAACTTCAAAATCATGATTAAAATCAATCATAAACTAAGAAAAACATATCCAAAACGAATTCCAACCCATTTCACCAATTAAATCTCAATTAAACCAAATTTCCACAATTAAAACATCAAACTCCATTAGAAAACATATATAAAGGATCAAAAACTTAGGAATTTCTGTAGAAATATATGTTTTGATATAATAATTGAAAAATAGTTTTGGACTAAGTTGAAAAGATATCAAAATGTTTTTAAGTCCAAACAACTTGAAATTATGTTTGAGGATGTTTAAAAAGGTTTTGGAAATGTTTGAAACGTTTTTAAGTAGCCAAACCAGTGTCTTTAAGGTAACTGTTTCGATACAGGGCCAATATGTATCGATACGATTTGAATCTGTCAAAACGCGTACCGAAACAGGGCTTGCTCGTTTCGATACGGTGTAGTTCTGTTTCGAAACACCCTTTTGTGTTTCGATACGGCTAACGGTCAAAAACCTCCCCAACGGTCATATTTTCCCAACGATCTTTTAAATGCAGCTAAATGGTCACTCGTACTGAATACGTTTGTAATCGTTTCGATACAGCTCAATACTGTTTCGATACGGCGAGAGGTGTTTCGATACGACTTGCTGCATTAGGTTTCAATGGCTAGTTCTGAAGAAGGTCATTCCGATACGGGCTCATGTGTTCTGACACGAACAACTCCAGAACAACATTTATTGTGGGAAATAAAGGCTCCAACGGCTCGAAAACATCCCTAACGGCTATAAACGGCCACAAGCTCAATTAGGACTATAAATTGAAGGTTGGAACACTTGAACAAGTTTTTAAAGACAACATCCAAGCAACATGTTCAAGACAAATTGAGTCAAATTCTTATCTCTTCATTTCTCTTGTAAATAGTCTTTAGAGAGTGGGCTTTATTGTAAATCATTGTACTCTTGTGAGCTTAAATTTGTGTAAACACCCACCTTGTGAGGTATTAAGTTTACCAAACAAATCCCTTGAAAAATGAGAGGTTATAGTTTAGCCTTGAGAGAAAAACTAAAGTTGGTTCTATCTTAGCGAAGTCCAAAAGACAGGGTTGTAACGGTTTCCTCTGAAACCGGGAAAAGGGGACAAATTCTTAGTGAATTGGGAAATCCTTAGTGGTGTGCTAAGGTAGTGGATGTAAGCTTAGTTAGAAGTCGAACCACTCTAAAATCATACTTCCAATGGAGCAATGTCATGAAGTATTTCATCAAATCTCTTGATTTTGAGATTTGGGATATCATCGAAGATGGTTACTTGGAAGCTCCTAAGAAGAAGAAGAAGCAAAGAAGTGCAAATGACATGAAGGCCAAGCTAAACGTAAAGGAGAAGCACACTCTTCTTTGTGGCCTCAATGAAGATGTTTCCAAGAAAGTCTTCACACGCAAACGTGCCAAAGATATATGGGAGAAACTTGAGAAGCACTATGGCAACAAGAAGGGAGAAAAGAAAGATGATGCCCAATCATGTGTAAACCTTCTCTCCAATCCAAAGGTGGATGGTGTTTTGGCTCTCGATGAGCCTAAGATATCTTCTAACTCAAGTGAGCTTAATTCTTACTCTTTCAATGAGTTGCAAGATGCTTTCGATGAATTATTTTTGGAATTTGAGACCATGAATTCCAAATTTAAGAAAATGATTTCAAAACATGAATTTGAAAATGATTTTCTTTTGGAAACAAAAATGGATTTAGAAAAACAAAATGAAATTTTGAAAAATGATTTAGAGTTTTCAAAAACAAGTAAAGATGTTTTAGAAAAAGAAAATATTGATTTGAAAGTTAAGCTTGAAAGCTTAACAAAAGAAACATAAATTGTTTTCAATAATTCATCCTGTCATATAATGGAAAAATGCTCACATTGCCATTATCATGGTCATTCCTCACATACTTGTCCTATAAAGAAGAGAAAATCTTATAGGATTAGACAAGTATGAGTTCCTAATGGATCTAAAGTAATTTGGGTACCAAAATCCAAGTAAATGTCCTTTGTAGGTGTGTTGGAGCAATGGCAAGCAAAGTAAAATCACACATGAGAAGAAGATTTGGTAATCTCTAAGCTTAATGCATTCATTTTATACATTTGGTTATCTAACTTTTGTTTAAAGTCTTGGATTATTTGTTAAGCCTAACAATGATGAAATGAGTAAGGGGGAGCCATTTTTAAAACCAAAAATTTAATTGTGTCAAAAAAATTTTCCTAAGTTATTTTGAGCCTAAAAGTCATTAAAATTCTTTTTGATATAACAAAAAGGGGGGAGAAATGGTTTGAAAAATTAATTTTCCAAGAGAATAAGGGGGAGCTTTAATCTCATTTAATTTTTTTAAAATCTCTTATTCAAATTTTTAAATACTAAGGGGGAGAATCCCAAACAATTATTTTTCAAGTTGGCTTTATTATATCAAAAGGGGAGATTGTAGAAATATATGTTTTGATATAATAATTGAAAAATAGTTTTGGACTAAATTGAAAAGATATCAAAATGTTTTTAAGTCCAAACAACTTGAAATTATGTTTGAGGATGTTTAAAAAGGTTTTGGCAATCTTTGAAATGTTTTTAAGTAGCCAAACCAATGTCTTTAAGGTACCCATTTCGATACAGGGGCAATATGTATCGATACGATTTGAAACTGCCAAAACGCGTACCGAAACAGGGCTTGTCCATTTCGATACGATGTAGTTCTGTTTCAAAACACTCTTTTGTGTTTAGATACGGCTAACAGTTAAAACCTCCCCAACGGTCATATTTTCCCAACAGTATTTTAAATGCAGCTCAACGGTCACTCGTACCGAAATGATTAGTAACCGTTTCGATACAGCTCACTACCGTTTCGATACGGCCAGAGGCGTTTTGATACAGTTTGCTGCATCAGGCTTCAACGGCTAGTTTTGAAGAAGGTCGTTTCGATATTGGCTCGTGTTTTCCGATACGGGCAGCTCTAGAACAGTATTTATTGCGGAAAATAAAGGCCCCAATGGCTCTAAAACATCCTTAACGGCTAGCAACGACCACAAGCTCAATTGGGACAATAAATTGAAGGCTAAAACACTTGAAGAAGTTTTTAGAGACAACATCCAAGTAACATGTTCAAGAGAAATTGAGTCAAATTCTCATCTCTTCATTTCTCTTGTAAATGGTCTTTAGAGAATGAGCTTTATTATAAATCCTTGTACTCTTGTGAGCTTAAATTTGTGTAAACACCCACCTTGTGAGGTATTAAGTTTACCAAACAAATCCCTTGAAAAATGAGAGGTTCTAGTTTAGCCTTGAGAGAAAAACTAGAGTTGGTTTTATCTTAGTCAAGTCCAAAAGATAGGTTGTAACGGTTTCCTCCTAAACCGGGAAAAGATGATGAATTCTTAGTGAATTGGGAAATCCTTAGTGGTGTGCTAAGGTAGTGGATGTAAGCTTAGTTAGAAGTCAAACCACTCTAAAATCTTTGTGTCACTTGTCTACTTTTATTTGGATTTTAGCCAATTCAACCACTAAACTAATACAACCCTCCTTGACGGTTTCAGTGATCAATTCGAGGGTGCAACAAGCCTAACAATTTCAGTAAATAACCTTACATTAGTGGAGAAGAACGAACATTACCTCCAATGTATGAGTTTCCCCTTAATTGGATGTTTTCCTCTTGAAAATAAAAAAGATTCAATAAGATTTTTGGAAAACAAATTGAAGAATTATTTAGGAAATCAAAGAGTTAAGAAATCAAGATCATTACCTTAAATTTTCTGATGAAAAGAATGTGTTTGGCTAAAGAGAAGTTGAGAGAAAATCTTGAGAAGAGAAAGTTACGTCAAATTGTGATTTTAGAAAATAACCATCTTCCTTAATTAAATCCTTTTAATTGCTTTACTTAAAGCACATTTAAAATAATCCTAATTTAGGAAAACTCACATTAGACCAAATGGTATAATAGCTCCTTAAAGATTCAAAGTTTTGACCCTTTTACAAAACAATCACTAAAACAAAATTTTCACTTTTACATTTTGGTCACTACTCCCAAAATGTCACAATTCCAAAACTCGTTTTCCAAAATTGATTTCACCAAAACCTTATATATATATATATATATATATATATATAAAGGATTTTAGATAAATTTTCCATATTTTTATCACCTTCTAAAGCATGTTTTCCCTGAACTCATCTCGAAACTTACCCGGATCTCTAATCTCGGTCCAACGAACACTAAAACCATCCCAAAAACCTCTAGGCCCAAAACTGGGGCGTTACAAAATCTGTATTATCTTCGAGAGCTATTGCGAAATATCTGACTGGATTGTGACATGTTAGCCACCGATACCGCAAATCATGAATCTGAGCTCCAATTTTCTCAAATATCTTCTCCTTATTTACTCGAAGCGTGATTTCTCTTTCAAATATCATCTTCGCAGGGCTTTCAGATTCAAATACAATACCGACATCAATTTTCACCATTTGTCCATTGTAATGGACAATCGCCACAAATATGTTGTTGCTCATTTTCTCAGCATGTTCGGGAAAAAATATTTTTAATAATAATACACAAATCAAAATGAAAAACTAAAAATGTCACTAAACCAAATTTTAAACTATAAATAACAATAATTTTAGAACATACTACTTATTAACAAAATTATTTTGAATATATATATTCTAATACACTTTAAAAAACTATAATAATTCTAAAAAAATACTAATTACGATTTTTTCTCAATACTATAATCATAAACAAAAATAAAACATTCATCGTTCTAACACAAAAAATAAATTTCAAACCGACTTACAATATTTTTTCCCACAACTTTCTTCTTCTGCTTCTTCTTCTCCTTCTTTACTCAAATTTTACTCAGTTTTTCTTTAACAAATTACCTCCAACAATACCTATCTAAAAATATATATAATTTTTCCCTTAAGTACCCCTACACAAAATTTATCTTCACTAACAAGTTTCAAATCAAAAAAATTGCACCACCCCTATATAATTTAAAATTATTATAACAATTACAAAATAAAAAATAAAAAACTCACCTTTCTTACCTGCCCGAGGCATGCCACCCTAAATCATGTTGAATCACTCTGATTCATTGCCACCCTGCACTGCCCTCTGTCGATATTGTTTGAAGTCGAATAGAGGGCAGTCCAACTTTCAATAGTGAATGGCTCTCTACGATGCTGTCACGTGGCAGAAGTTGGAGGCCATTGTCCCTATTTGAAGTCGGACAGAGGACTCTCCGACTTTGGCCCTAATATTTTATTATTTTTTTTCAAAATTCACTGTTCAATGTCGGGTAGAAGTCAATCCGACTTCTAACGTAAACGGTAAACCACCATAAATTTGGAATTAAATAAAGAAAAAAGATATTTTGAGGGAAAAAAATTGAATCACAATATTGTGGTAATTGTGTCGTGATGGCTATTGAATTTTGAGATCACTTTTAATATGGTTATTGAAATTGAAAAACTTAATTAAATTCAATATAGTTAAGAAAATCTTTCATCTCAATTGCTAGACATGAAATACACTTAAAATAACTAAATCACCAACAGACTTCTAGAAAATACAAAAAAAAAAAAAACTTTTACAGAGATGAACATGAGACTCTAGGGGAGGATATGCAACCCAACCGCCAGGCTAAGTTGGAATTTTAATATTATTTGATAAAAATAGTATTTAAATTAAATTTTGGCATATAATCATGTTTCATCTATCTTATATAATTATATTAATCATAACATATATATTTATAAGATACTATATATATATATTTAAATTCTAAAATATTATAAGAATATATTATAAAAGTAAATTATACCAATTTGAAATCTCAGTATGTATTAATATTTGATTTTATATAATATAAGATATATTAACAAAATTTGTATTAAATTATGAAATTACTTTTATTTATTTTATGAAAGTATAAATTATAATTTTTTATAATAATATGTTTATAAAATAAACTATATTAATATTTGAGAAAAATAAAATATAAATAAAAAATATTTAGATTAGATTGTGAAGAATAAATTAATTATATTAAATTGCAATTAATGTTTATAAAATTAATATATTTTAATTAATTTTATAATTTATTTTAAAAATATATTTTATATTATTTTATAAATCTATGCTATGAATAATATAAATTCTGTAAGATAAATGGAATTAATTCATCTATAAATATTTAACGTAGGGTAATTATTCTATGCACTGATGGTGGAAACGAAAAGTTTTCACAAATGTCTTAGATTTAGGGTTTAGGGATTTGATTTATGGTTTATGATTTAAGGGTATATGTTTAGGGGTTTATAATTTAAGGGCTACAGTTAGAATTTAGGGTTTATAAGTTAAAACTTAACTCCCTAACAAATTACCCTAAACCATAAATTCTAACCACGACCCTTAAATTCCAAAGCCCTAAACCTAAACGCATAGATCCTAAACCCTAAAATTAAGGCACTCGTGAAAAATCTTTTTATAGATTAGGTGTTGCACAGTCTCTCTTTAAGATTTTAGGTTCAATCCTGTTAAATCCTTTTATATTTTTTTACTTATTTTTTAAATATAACAAAATATCATCCTTAAGGTCTCAAGTTTAATTGTATAATTTATTAAGCTTAAAATGGAATTTAAGGGTTTAATTGAGAAATTTTAGGATTAAATTGTAATTTTTTGAAGTTCGGGATTTTTTTTGAAAAACTTGGAGTGTGAAGTGTAATGGTTAAATTGTGAATTCTGATAAAATTAGAACCAAATTTTAATGTATCGATATTGACGTTAGTTGTTTAATGGCCTAGTGACTAATGAAAAAAATTTCGATTTCGGTAAGAATATTGATAATGCCCTAAAAATTCAATGACCACCGATGTAATCCTATATTATTTTGAGTAAAATAAACAAATTATTTATTCATTTGTACACAGATGTGTTCAAGGACCTGATTAACCTAAACTTAAATTCATTCGAAATTTATAGGGGTTAAGGTAAAAATACTAGGTCCAAAAAATAATTTTGGACAACAAATTAAACCCTCGAAAATATGAGTCAAGCTCAAACATATGAAGCTTGAGCTCTATCCCAATTACCGGGAGTAATGGTCTGAGTTTGCGTGTTTTTTTAGTAACGTGTATGTCCGTTTTACGGTCCATGCTTATAATTTATGTTTTTTGACTTTACAAAAACACAAATATATCTAAATTTCATATAAGTACATAATATTTTAAACACAATTATAATACATGATAGCCGTGATAAACCAACAGTCACCCGAAACTATAAGCATATATTTTTCTCCACATACACATTTCATTATAAACTGCTAATGGAAAACTCTGAATCAATTTATTCAAATCAGTCCAACCTTCTTAACAGGTACTCAACTTGGACTTCTTTTGTCAATGGCATGATCCAGTCACCATATAAGTCTGCAACCAAGCTCGGGTTTATTTTGTAAACCGGATCAACACCATCTTCATCTATATTAGCCGGAAATACTTGCCCATATGTTCTGGCTTTCATTTCTACTCTTTTCTTGATCGACTCTTCGACCAAGGGATATGTCAGCAACTCCATCAACCATTTCCGGTCCTGCGAAATCCGAGACCGAATAATGAATTATGAAACACAGCGTTCGACAGATGCTTCAACAAAATACACTCTGGATGGAACTAATAAAATGATATACCTGTTTCTGAATGGCAACTGTATAGGCATCTGGTGATGCCCGGAATTTACACTCTGCCACAAATTTCCCATAATGAATTCTCTTTGAAAGTGTCTGCAGTAACACATGTATGTTTAAGCATCCAAAAGTTCCCGAAATGTGAAGTTGTTGAGAGTACAACTATTAGTTAGATGATCCGAAGTCCGAACAACAGATGTTTGAGAAAAAACCTTACACAACCAACGCTCACTCTCCTAGATTTAGACTGAGATCAATGAAGGTCACCAAATTGTAACATACATGGTTCACATTGCATATGCAGAATACAAAGTATGGACATACATTAGAAAAACAATGCAGTTACTTGTTACACTAGCAAAACCCAGTTACTTGCATATGTGGATCAAATGAAACGAACTGTCACTAACTTATCATTGATTTCCCTAAATTTGATTCAAACTTCAGAAAATACAGATGGTGTAACTTCCCACAGTAAGGGACCTGAACTTACTAAAAGATCATGATACCACTTACCATGATATCCAACTCTCATGAATCAGTGCCTTATATAGCCTGTAATGAACCAATAGGACTATTTCGGCAAGTGAATCGGCAAACTGAGTAACTCAAATTCAAGCAAACCGAAGAAAGAAAGAAATAACATTACGAAGTACCTGGTCACCACAAGTTAACAGCATTTAGAAAGGCTTAACCCCATTCAAATACCAAAGAATGAACTACCTCTTCCAAAATTTAGTCAAGTTCTAATTTAGATTTTGCTAGCTAAAGTTTTGGAAAACAACATCAATAGCTATCTTGCACGTACTAAATCTAAACTAAAAGTACATAAAAGGGATAAACACAGAAGAATTCAAGACATTTACTACAAGCAGTAAATCACCATATGCTTTGACTAGTTCCTAACCTACAGACTAGTAAAAGTATTTACCTGCAAACACATGGTGTCACAAACGGCAGTAGATCCACAATTGCCATCATCTCCTTTCTTTACTAGTCTCGGAATAAGATTTCTGAAGTACATTTCCCACACTTGATTATTTATGTTTATTGAATCGGCAATGGGATGTAATACCTGTTTGATTGACAGAAAAAGGCTCCAATATGAAGTTAAAAACTTAGCACTCACAGTAAGAAAAAAAATCTGAATGTCCACAAATTTACAAATATTATGGAGAGTGGCAGATAAAGATCATGTGCAGAGGATTAAATTCTTGGAATAGACTGCCACTCAGGATAGTAAAATATCAAAAGAAAGCAATCCTCTCCATAACAATTTAAATGTTATATTCTCATGATGATAAAGAAACAGAATCAAACTGAATTATCACTCACAAATGAGTTATGTTTATATGTTGCATTGGCAAGAAGAGTAGCACCAGCACCAGAAAATAGTATGCAAATGCACATCTATGTACTCTTCAAATTGTTCAAGAGACTACAAAATAGTGATTTACTAGCAGAGGACTATGTTTTCCCGGACTATAGTTTTACCCCATTAGATTTGAACTAAGAGCTACCTCAATTAACCCCATCCCTTTACTACTAGAATAATGGAACTGGCAAATGCATAGAATTCCAGTAAACAAGTAATTAACAGAATGCTTCATGTTGGCAAAGAATCACATATCCAAGGCCACTGTACCACAGCAACAACGGTAATTTATCTTCCATCCTACTACTTTACCTTTGGGTATTGCAAAGGTGGCAGCAAGGGGTCTGGCAATTCGTCTGGGAAGAAAGGATGCTCATCTGGGCTCTTGTATCTGCCAACCTATATGCAATAAAAAAAACTGACGAGAAAACAGGCACCAAGTTTTCCATACGAGACTATCGAGTAAAACATACCTGGGCATGAAGCTTTTCAGTTTCTTTGAGCATATACTCCACCAAGGAGCCATGGAACCCATCCATTGAAAAGGCATCGGGATCATATGTTTCCGCATTATAACAATATTGAGCTCTCTCCAGAAGGCTAAATATTATACTGTCCTCTTGTCGGATTAATGAACGCCTCACAGCCTCCAGGGTCAAATTCTCGCTCTCATCCACCCTTTGCTTTACCCCCGTTAGTCTATTGAGATGTAACCAAAATTAAATAAACAGAAACCTTCATCAATGTTGAGAAGATATCCTAGGTGGCATATGCAGATAATAAACATGCAATATGGTACCATATTGACAGCCAGAGTCACTTGCTGCTTATACATGGAAGCAAATATAAATATGAGGTATAATTGTATATATTAAGTATTGCTTCATTTATAAGGCTTTCAAATGTGTTCAAGAATTCAAATTGCTAGAAAATGCAAATTGAAGAGAAGCATTCAATTTTCTATATCAATGAATCATTTTGAAGAGAATGTTGCTGTAACTGCAATCAGATTGGTTTTATCCTGAAGGGGAAAAAAGGCATTTAATGCTAACTAATAACTACTACCACTAGAATTCTGCAGTAAGTTATCAAGGGGAAAAATCATTAAAAATTAAAAGTAAATAAAATATGAGAAAACAGAGATTTAGATATGATATTCATCTTTCTGCATTAGAAATAGGAAGCTTCACATGCAAATTTTCAACAAACAGGAAAACTAATACAAGCACCAGAAAACTATTAAAAGCCTAGATTCCAAGAAATCTAGCAATGGAATTTATGTAACTGTTGCATAGAAAGAAACCCAATTTCATAACATTGCAGGAAGATCTAAAATGAGCCAGATTCAAAGAAAATAGATGCAGCAAATTCAGCTAAAACCAAAGCTTTATTATTATTATTATTATTATTATTATTATTATTATTTAAAAAGAAACAATGAAATAAACATTTTTTTTTGTTAGCTCAACAATAAAAAAGCTGAATTGAAGTAAACAGTAAACACAGGCAAAGGGTTGATTGTTTTATACCCAATAGAGTAGGTGGAATCATGAAGAGAATGAACGGCTTTCTTTGACAACTTTGCAGAGCAATCAAACTTAAAGATGGGGAATTCCCGGGTTTGCAGAGGCATAAGGTTAGTGGGTCTTGAAATTTTGGCAGTGCCATTTAGAGAAGGTAAAGGTGGAGAAGAAGAGATTAAGAGCTTAACCTCCATTGATGACAAAGAGAAAGAAGAGAGAAAAAAAGTGGAAAGGAAGCTAAAGCTTGAAGCTTTTGAAACACAGGGAGCCAATGAGGAATGACAAAGAGAAATGTGGTAGGTGAGATGGGTGTTGTTGGCAAAGGGAATAATTGGTGGAGTTGGAGTTGGACTTGAATTCCCACTGATTCGGGAATGAATCGCGTTTTGATTAAATGCCAACACAACATTTTGTTAATTCATTAAGGAAAATATTTGAAAGGTTTAAGATTTAGGGGGTTTAGGTTGTAGTTTATAGAATTTAAGGTTTAAAGTTATAATTTAAAATTTAGAGGTTAGGTTTGAGGGTGTTAGGTGTAGAGAATTAGGTTTTAAATTTTATAGCTTAAACATAAAGATTTATGTAAAAAAAATTTACACAACTTATGTATCAAAATATAACGAATTCAATAAAAAAACATTTTGTTAATCAAAATATTTACAAATTTATTAATAATGAGATTTTAGTGATATAATTTATGGTAAAGTATCAAAATCGTAAGTAAATTTTGTTTTTAAAAATAAAACTGTATCCACACTTTTAAAAGCTATAAAATGATAATTAAACTTTATGTTTTGTTACAAAACAGTAACTCGAAGGTTAAAGGTCGTTAAGTACTTAATGTGGATGTTATGAAACTTTATACAATGACACATTTAATCCTCCATTTTTATATATTCAATCAATTTAGTCCTAATTCGAAAAACAAAAATTGCTATATGGATCCTCCATATCTACATATTCAAGAAATATGCGAGCCATGGTTGGGTAAAGTACCAAAATGCATCAAAAGATGTGAAAGATGCAACAATAAAGTTGGGAAATCAAGTTCAAGATTGACAGTAAAAGATTTAAAGCTATAAAATGCACCAGAAGCTGTTACCCGCGAAAAACATAAGTTTGTAAACTCATAATCATGAGATAAAGTTTCCTACTTCCATTTTTTCAACCACGAATTTGTTCAAAACATCTTTTAGTTTAAAAAGAATATGTTTATCTTTAAGAATGCATCTAGTGTAGAGCATAGAAAGAAGATCATGTACAACACATACAAATAAGACAAAACTTAATTAGTTACCTTTAGCCTCCCAAGCATCATAGTAATGAAACTATATAAAACATGGAAAACAAGGAAGAATATGAGGATGTATAACTCGTGCAATCCTTCGATGGTCTAACCATAAGAGCCTTCGACGGTGTTCTTCTTCATTGTCTTTAGGGGGCTCCTTAATATCAACTTTACAAGGTGTTGAGTGGATCGTTGAATCGATTTAAGTCAAGAGGGGATGAAATGGATTTTTAAAGTGATTGGAAGTGAAATGGTAAGATAAAAATAGAAGACAATGCATTTGAAGTGGTTCAAGTTCCAATTGAACTCTACATCCACTACCTTAGCTCCCACTAAGGATTTTCCAACAACTCCACTAGTTGATCTTCCTCTTTTCTAGGCTTAGGAGGAAACCTTTACACAAGAGGTCAATTTTCTACCCAAAATTGACCAAACCCTCTCACAAGGTTACAAAGAAGATTAAGGGAAATAAAAAGTATCTCTCAATACAAATGTTGCCCAATTACAAGCACTCAACCCAATTGAATAAAAAAGATAGGATTTACAAAGAATCAAAATTGGGGTTTTTACAAAGATATGGAAATTTTGCAGTAGAGCTTGGATTTGATGTTGGAATGTTTCTCTTAGGATCAATAGTTGTTGCTAGTTGTTTTGAGACTCCCTTTTATACCTTCTCATTCAATTATAGCCGTTGGGGTTGTTGTCGTCATAAATATAGCCGTTGGGATGCAATCTTCCCACCATAAATGCACTTCTGCAACTACCTGGTTCGAAACACCTGTACATGTTTCGAAACAGACCAAAATAGAAATAGTCGTTAGGGTGTAATTAAGAGACCGTATCGAAACGAATTCGATCGTTTCGATACACCAAGAGCCCGTTCCGAAACGTTCTTGTTGCCGTTTCGAAACATTTTGCCACTGTCAAAACCCGCATCGAAACGTGCTTAACTCGTTTCGATACACCTTAACCGTTTTCTGAAAATCAGTTATAAAATTGCAACGGTCATATTTTTGAATCCAAGTTTGAAAATTGTTTCGAAACGTTTGAGGTTGTTTCGATATTGCCGTATCGAAATGGTTCAACTTGTTTCGTTGCTCTTCATCCGTTTCGAAACATAAGGTCTTGTTTCGATACACCCGTATCGAAACGAATGGGCTAGTTCCGAAACACATGTTAACAGTTTCAAAACGTTCCGAAACGTCTAAGGGCTGTTTTGAAATGGTGACTCAAAAATCACTGTTTTGACTAGGAAAACACTTAGAAACATTTGTATAACCTTTGGTTTTGACTTAACCATTTTACTTAAAAGCTTTGGGAAGTTGTTGAGGACTTAAAAAATTATTTTCTCCTTTTCAATTTAGTCATTAATTTATTTGTTATATCAAAATCAATTCTTTGGTTTCACAATCTCCCCCCTTTTTGATATAACAAAACCAAGTATAAATTTATAAGTGTTTTTTAATCTTTGAAAAACTTTTAACTCCCCCTCAATTTAAGATAGGTTTTAAAGTTTTGAAAAGATGAGATTTAAAGCATTTGAAACTTAAAACCAACTTAAAAACACTTAGGCTCTTAGGAATTACTTCTCCCCCTTTTTGTTAGATCAAAAATATAATCAAGGCTAACATGAGAATAAAATAGGTATAAAGCATAAACCAAACAACATAATATCATTAAAAGCATTAAGTTCATGAAACAACATCAAACATAAACATCGAGCTCAATCCTAAAAAGCATAAAATCAAAGCATAAGTCTTAAACAAAAACATAGATAGGTGCAAACTTAATCCTAATATGACATAATAATATGATATGCAATAAGCCTAGGGTGCCTCATCACCATCATCGTCTCCAATTTCATCTAAGAAATCATCTTTATCCTTCGCTTGATCATTGCGAAAACGCCTCAAATCACCATAGAAGTTGGAGAAAGAGAGATCCATGGATGATTGTTGGTTTTCGAGAGCGGTAAGACGATTCTCGTTTCCAAGAACATGATCCTCCAAGGATTGCAAACGAGTGTTGATAGCACCAAATCCCGAAGCCATGTTTGTATCCATCGTGTTGAAACTTTCGGTAAGGAAGGCCATAAGAGCATTATTGTTGGGGGCCACAACAATAGCTGGAGCTTAAGGTTGAGGCTCAACTTAAAGTGCTTGAGCTCTTCTATCAAGACGAACCCATTCACCAAGGGTGTAACGAAATCCGGACCACACAAGAGAAGATCCACCAAGCTTTTGCTTTTGTGGTTCCAGAAAATCATATGAGCAATCAAGACCGATACGAACAAAAATGTAGCTCAACACTGTCCCATAGGTGAAGGAAGAGATGGAGTCGGATAGACGATTTCTCACTTGATGGACTATCTCGGCAAACATGATCTTCACCAAGTTAGGTTGTTGGGCTTGGCAGAAACACCCGAACCAAAAATTATCAACTTGGTGGATATGGGCAAATTTACCTCCAGATGGGCGAATGAACCATGAGATAATCAAGTGCAAGAAACAGTCATGGGCATCCAAGATAAGAACCTATCCGGTATGAGCTCCAAAGTGATTTTCATCCAAAATACCCTTATCTTTTAGCCCAAGGATGTTCACTAAGGTGGATGGATCAATCCAAAAATCATTGTTTTGACTTGGAAAACACTTAGAAACATTTTTAAAACCTTTGGTTTTGACTTAACCATTTTAATTAAAACCTTTGGGAAGTTTTTGAGGACTTAAAAATTTATTTTCTCTTTTTCAATTTAGTCCTTAAATTCTTTGTTATATCAAAATCAATTCTTTGGTTTTACACAAGGCAACATGGTATTCACAACATCTTTAGGGATGCAAATTCTCGCAATATAGACATGGCTAAATGGATGGATCCTAATTCAAAAATTATTAATCTTTAGTTGTGAACTCCTATAGTATCGAAAGTAAAATCAGATTAATAATTTTCTAAAAATATGTAAGCCATGGTAAACACAAGAATTATAAAGTGTTTTGAAGGATGAAAAAGATAACAGGTAGAAGGGAAAGTTGTAACACCCTCAATCAAGATATCACATGTAACACCCTGGTTTTGGGCCTAGATGTTTTAGACATCAGACCGGACCGGTCGAGAACGGTTCGAATTGCGTAAGGTGATTTAGGGAAATAAAGGATCGGGATAGGATAAAAATGGATAAAATCCTCTAAAAATATGTTTAAGAGGTTGGTCAAATCAATTTTACAAAAAAAAGTTTCAGAAATTGGACATTTCGAGTAGTGACCAAATTGTAAAGTTTCAAAATTGTCGAAAATGTGAATTTTAAAGAAGAAGCCAAATTCTTAGAATCTATAGGGGGCTTTATGGAAATTTAGAATTTCCTTAATATGACATGTGTTTAAAATGGTTTTAATTAAATAGCTTTAATTGGTTTTATTTTATTTAATTAATTATGTAGTTAATTTGCGAGATTCCATCACGTAACTACCATTCTCTCTTCATTTTCAGCCAAACACAATTTTCATTCATTTCTCTCCAGAATTCTTTTCTCCCAAACACTCTTTCAATATCTCTTAAACAATTTTCAAGAAATCCTTTCAAGTTCTTCGAGATTTTGCTAAGGAAAACTTGTCATTCATTGGGGAAAGCAAGGATTGGAGGTAAATCCAGTTCTCAACCTCTAATCTAAGTTCTTAATTGAAATTCCCAAGATCTTTGGCTTCTAATTACTGTTCTTGGTTGAATTTTCATTGTAGTTTTGATTTGAGATCAAAATCTTGTAAAAATATGGTTGAAATCTTGATTTTCGGATTTGTTTTGCTAAGCTCTGTTTTGAATTGATTTTAATTGAGTTCTAAGTTGATTATTATGTTGAAATGAAGTTTTGATAACATAGATCCTGAAATCCTTGAGATCCTTGAGTTTCTTGATAGGTTTAAGTGAGTTTTTGAGGTGAAATGGTGGAATCATGCTTGCTGGAGGTATAAGGATGGGTTAGGTTGTTCATTAGATGTGTTTTGATGTTTATAAATAGTTGGAAGTGATGTATGTTGGCTGGGTTTGGTTTAGGAAGCAATCGATTGGGTTTTCGGTTGTTTTGGATGCGTAAATTGGTGTAGTTTGGATGAGCAACGAGTTTGTGATTTATTGCTGGTGTTGAAATGCATTTTAATGCATTTAGATCTCTGTTTTAATGATGTGAAAACAGGGGATCTTGATTCGGGAGTGAACGAGGCATTGTTGGAGGCTCCGGAAGAGTAATTTTCGTGTCGGCGAGCAAGGCTTCGCGTATCAGTGAGTGGAAATGGATTTTCCAGCTTTATAACGCTTTTAGCGTGGTCTTGGGAGTTTAGTGTAAGTTTGAAACACTTAGCTAAGCTCAAGAGTAAGTGATTCGAAAGTCTCTCTCGGAAATGTGTTATATTTTGATGAAAATGCACTTGAGTTAATTATGGTTTTGATTACTATTTTAAAGCATGTTAGAAGCATGAGTAATGCTGGATTTTAATGCCATTGTGTTAAGGATGCACTAGGTAAGTGATCCTTGGTTTTATGTGATTAATGCATATGATTTTAAGCATGTTTATGCTTGTGGTAATGGCAATGTATTTATGCTTGTAAAACAGTGGATTAATGATGTTAAATAATTATATTGGCAAGTGATGAAAGTGGTTTTTGGTTCTTGTAATCGGATATAGTTAGCTGGCTATAGGATTGGGTGCACCGTGAATAAAGTTGCCTTGGATGTCGAGGGGTTGTGATTGTGCCGTAATCTCCATCCAAGTACCCTAACGATTGAGGCTAAGATCACAACGATGGATGGTTTAATCTCGTGTGTGAATCTTGTGGTTGTGTCCCTTACTCTCGTTAGTGGAATTATACAACTACCGACGAGTGATGTGAGGGGTTGTGATTGTGCCATTAATCTCCATCACGGGTGTTGAGGGGTTGTGATTGTGCCATGTAACTCCACCTTGTGTAGTCCGATAGTGTGTATGAAGCGTGTGGGACAACGCTTGTAATCCGCGTATCTGATTGTGTCTTTGAGTTGGTTTTGATATGGTTAAGAAATGATCACTTGTAAGCCAATATAATGTTGATGACTAATGGTTTAAACATGAGATGCTTGAGATTTATGCTAGAATGCATGTGATGCTTGGTAAAGCATGAGCAAAGGTTTGTTTGCTGTTTTAAAGTGATACATACGAGCATGTGTTTAGAAAGCGCATTGATGTCTTGAAAGGGCAAGTTTTATTTAAAGGCAGGTATTGATAAATGGTGTTTTGTCGGTTGTGTGAAATGCATTGATGAATGTTGTTTTAGCGATCCTCACCAAGCTTAATGCTTACACTCATTTGTTTCATCAATGTAGAGAATTAGGCTTTTGAGGCAGCACATAAGCAAGGGGAATCCAAGCACTTTGGTCTAGCAAAGTATGTGGTTTTACTTTGATGTAATAAGAGGCAATGGGTGGGATTTCTACTGTTGGATGTTTGAAGATGTTGTTAATTACCTCGAGCATGTTTGGTTGCTTAACTTTGGTTTGTAAATGGCCTATGAGGATAGAATTATGTTTGAACGTTGATTTTAGCTTTGTATGGTTTTTGGAAGACTAGGGAGCATGCCTATAGTTTCCAATGCTTGCATGATTGATGACATGTTTTAGCTTACGCTTCGTATAGTTGATCTTTGATACTTTATATGTTGTATGTATGTTGTGGCATGTTTTAGAATGTTTTCGGGGGTGTTTATGAGTGAAAAACCAACAATTTGTGTAGTTGTAGGGTAAGGCGTATCGGAACGCCCTTACCTGTTTCGGAACAGTGGCCTGAAATGGTCATGGGGTTTCGGAACGAGTAGGAATGTTCCGGAACGATTTGCTACTTGAAAGTGGTGTTTCAATACGAGTTTCAGAACGCACTCGAGTATCGAAACGGTTAACCTGGTTTCGAAACGACCGTTCCGATACAGGGTCCTATATTTCGAAACACCCGACCGTTAGAGTTGAATTTGAGTTGTTTCAGGTTTCTGTTTCTTACGTTTTAGTCCCTGAGTTTTTAGTGCTTAATTAAATGAGTTTGGATGATTCATTTAAGGTGAAATTTGACATGCTGGTTTATTATATGTTTAATTTTGGATTGGTAACTCTAAAACTTGTTTAGTCTTCAAACTTCTAGAAATTTATATATTAGTCCCTAAAAGACATTTGTATACAATCGAACCCCTAAATGTGCTTCGTTCGTTGTGTCGCTTCCGTTGAATGTTTTGTTATTCACATAGGTTAATAATGTGCAATTGATATGTATTGACGTATGTTGTTTGAAAAGCATGGATTTGGTTTAATTTTGGAGCTGATGCTATGCTTAATTGATGTAAATCGTATGTGAAATGAATATGATTGTATGATGATGCTATACTATGTTGAGGGAAATCGGGGTGCCCATTGCCTTATTACACTAATTAAATGTTTTCGTAAACTTGGATCCTTGCTTGAAGCTGGCCTAAATGGTTTGATTTGTTTTTGTCGTTATGCTTTGTTTAAAATAGCACTATGGGTCCGAGGAGAGAGTTGAGTTCGAATACAATAGTGCCTCAGGGTGAGCAAGGGGCTGATGTCCCTCCTGGTGGGAATCTACCTCCTCCACCACCACCTGGAGGTGGGGAGCAGGGGAAGCAAGGACCTGCTGGTTCGGGTTTGGGTGATCTAACGCCGTTGGTTCAGGCGATCACCGGGGCTTTTCAGGTTGCTGTTGCCGGAGCGCATGTACAGGCCCCTGCAGCTGGGCAGGCAGGCTTACCATTGGAGAGGTTGAGGAGCCTAGGAGCGGTGGAGTTCTTTGGAATGTCTCCTGAGGCGTCTAAAGCCTGGTTAGCAAGTAAGATCCGTATCATGGATCAAATGGGATGCAATGCCGTGCGCAAGTTGGGATGCACAGTTTCTTTGTTGCAAGGCGATGCTTATAGCTGGTGGACGACTACCACTGTCGGTTTGGAATCCAATGAGGTAGATTGGGAGTTTTTCAGAGGTTCCTTCAAGAGGAAGTATGTGGGGGGTGAGATACTTGGACGAGAAGAAACGTGAGTTTATGTCGCTAGTTCAGGGCAATCTTTCTGTGGCTGAGTACGAGGTCCAGTTCGTACGCCTGAGCCAGTATGCCCTTGAGCTGATACCTAGTGATAGGCACCGATATGATCTCTTCCTGTACGGGCTAGTACCAGAAGTCAAGACGTATATCTTGGCTGCAGATTATACCGACTTCGATGTGCTTGTATGTCAAGCCAAAGACATTGAACAGAACTTGGGTTTGTCATCTTGAGGTGTTGGTTCTAGCTCTAGGAAGAGAGCAGCTGAGTATAGTTTCGGGGGCGGACGGAACAAAAGAGGTTGAGATAGGAGACATCGACCTGAGGTGAGGCGGGTGCTCCGGGTCGAGGTGGTCATGTCCAGCGAGGCCGAGTGAGGTATGAGCAGCACACGTGCTGGATATGTGGGTCGAGGGACCATCTGAGGTGAGATTGTCCTCGCACAGCTAGAGAGGTTCAGGCTCCTGTTGTGGTGATAGGGAATTCATGTTGGAATTGTGGCTCGGCAGATCACATGAGACGGGAGTGTCCTCTGTTGGCTGGTGGAGGCCAAGGACGGGCACCTGCTGTGGCTGCACCCCATAGGGGCCGTGGGCGCGGCCGAGGGAACATCTAGAGGAGAGACGAGGGTCAGAGAGGCGTTGCTCATGTGGTTGCAGTTCGGCATGAGGGAGGCGGTCCTACCAGGGTTTATGCTCAGCACGAGGAGCGCAATGATACCGATGTTATTGCAGGTACCTTTGCTCTCCAGTCTTTATCATTGCTGGCTTTGATTGATTCTGGATCTACGCATTCTTATATCTTGAGTGAGCATACACTTTTGCTTGATATACCTGTTGAGTTGCTTGAAGTAGGAATGCAAGTGACTAGTTCTTTTGGTGAGACTGTAGTCACTAGGAAGTTTTATAGGAGAAGCCCTTTATCTGTGCAAGGTCATGTTTTTTTGTGGATTTGATGAAGTTACCCTTCTACGGTTTCGATGTAATCCTTGGTATGGATTGGTTGTCTAAGCATAGAGTGGTGGTTGACTTTGATGTCAAGCGAGTCACTTTAAAGCTTGTCGATGATTATGAAGTAGTGGTAGTAGACGGGAATGTGAGATTCTTGTCGAACGTCATTTCGGTTTTGGAAGCAAACCGTATGATAAAATTGGGCTGTAAGGCTTATCTTTCCTATGTGATGAATCCTGACACCAAAGATATGCGTGTGCAAGATATTCGAACCGTTCACGATTTTCCAGGTGTCTTTCTGGAGGAATTGCCTGGATTGCCACCAAACAGGGAAGTTGAGTTTGGTATCGAGTTGTACAAGAATACAACTCCGGTGTCCATTGCTCCTTATTGCATGACACCTAAGGAGCTAAGAGAGTTGAAGACGCAACTACAGGAGTTGTTGGATCGAGGTTTCATCCGACCGAGCGTGTCACCTTGGGGTGCACCGGTCTTGTTTGTAAAGAAGAAAGATGGGACAATGCGGATGTGCATAGATTATCGGCAACTGAACAAGTTGACGATCAAGAACAAGTATCCCTTGCCTAGAATTGATGATCTCTTTGATCAGTTTCGGGGAGCCTCGGTGTTTTCTAAGATAGACTTGAGGTCAGGATATTACCAGTTGAAAGTGAAGGATGTGGATGTACCTAAGACAGCTTTTCGGACAAGGTACGAGCATTACGAGTTCTTAGTGATGCCGTTTGGTTTGACCAACGCACCTTCAGCTTTCATGGACATGATGAATCGTGTCTTCCATGAATTCTTGGATCAGTTTGTGGTGGTGTTCATCGACGATATCCTTGTGTATTCGCGTACCGAGGAGGATCATGATAGACACTTGAGAATCATTTTGCAAGTGTTGTTGGAAAATTAATTGTATGTGAAGCTAAGTAAGTGTTAGTTTTGGCTTAGGGAGGTGGTTTTCCTTGGACATGTTGTGTCAGCTGAGGGTATTCGCGTTGATCCGCACAAAGTAGAGGCTGTGATGAGTTGGAAAGTGCCTAAGTCGGTAACGGAGGTACGGAGTTTCCTTGGTCTAGTTGGGTATTACCGTAGGTTTGTCGAGGGTTTCTCGAAGATAGCTGCACCTTTGACCAAGTTGTTGCAAAAGAATATTCGTTTTGAGTGGACATATGCGAGGCAGCAAGCTTTTGAGAAGCTGAAGGAAGCTTTGATACAAGCTCCTGTTCTGATTCAGCCTGAGTCCGGTAAGGAGTTTGTGGTCTATAGTGATGTGTCCATTGTTGGTTTGGGCTGTGTGTTGATTCAGGAAGGTAAGGTAGTAGCTTATGCATCTAGACAGTTGAAGGTGCATGAGCGTAACTACCTTACTCATGATCTTGAGCTTGCGATTGTTGTGTTTGCTTTGAAAATCTAGAGGCATTACATGTATGGTGAGAAGTGTGTTTTGTTCACGGATCATAAGAGTTTGAAGTATCTCATGTCTTAGAAGGAGTTGAACCTTAGGCAACGTCATTGGGTGGAGTTGCTTAACGATTATGATCTGACGATCGAATACCACCCGAGCAAGGCTAATGTGGTAGCCGATGCTTTGAGCAGGAAAGTGGCTATGGAGTTGAGGGTGATGTTTGCTCGCTTGAGCATATCGCGTGATGGTGGTCTTATTGCAAAATTACAAGTGAAACCATCCCTAATTCAGTCAATCAAAGATAAGTAGTTCCCTTATGATTCCCTTGTTTCGCATGTTCAGGACATTGCGGAGGGTAAACCTTCGGATTTTAGCTTTAATGATGACGATGTTTTGTGTTTTGGAAGTCGAATAGTGGTGCCAGATGATGTTGAGTTAAGGCGCACTATTCTGACTGAAGCTCATAGTAGTCCTCTTTCTATGCATCCCGATAGTACAAAGATGTATCGTGATTTGAAAGAGGAGTACTACTGGGTGGGGTTGAAAAAGGATGCGGATGAGTTCGTTAGTAAGTGCATGGTGTGTCATCGAGTGAAGGCTGAACATCAGGTCCCTTCTGGGTTGTTGCAACCTTTGAGAATTCTAGAATGGAAGTGGGAAAGAATTACCATGGATTTTGTGTCTGGGTTTCCGTTGTCACCATCAAAGAAGAATTCGGTTTGGGTGATTGTTGATCGCCTTACGAAGTGTGCACATTTTCTGCCTGTGCATACTACGTATACCTTGGATAAGCTGGCTGAGCTGTACATTGCTGAGATATTGCGGTTGCATGGTGTGCCAAAGTCTATTGTGTCGGATAGAGATCCGCGGTTTATAGCGCGATTTTGGGAATGTTTGCATCAAGCCATGGGAACACGGTTGAATTTTAGTACTTCATATCATCCTCAGATAGATGGACAGTCGGAACGTGTGATACAAGTGCTTGAGGACATGTTGAGATGTTGCATGATAGATTTTTAGGGTTCTTGGGAGAAGCACTTGTCGTTGGTTGAGTTTGTGTACAATAATAGTTACCAGGCAAGTATTCAAATGGCTTCATATGAGGCATTGTATGGGAGAAGATGTAGAACCCCTCTCTGTTGAGCAAAATCTGGGCAAAAGTTGATTTCGATGCCAGCTATGTTAAAGGGAACCACCGAGAAGGTGAAGCTCGTTTGTGAGAGTTTGAAGGCATCATCGGATAGGTAAAAGTCCTACGCGGACATGAAGTGTAAAGAGATTGAGTTCGTGGTTGGCGAACGTGTGTTTTTGAAAGTATCGCCTTAGAAGAAGGTGATGAGATTTGGGCGTAAGGGTAAGCTTAGCCCAAGGTTCATTGGACCTTACGAGGTTGTGGAGCGTATCGTTCCTGTGGCATATCAATTGAGATTGCCTTCGGAGCTGGAAAAGATACATGATGTGTTCTATGTCTCTATGTTGCGAAAGTATAGATCAGATCCTTCGCATGTGATGCCTGTTGAGGAGATAGAGTTGAATTCGGATCTGTCATATGATGAGGAACCAGTGAGGGTTCTGGATGTGAGCAGTAAAGTTCTTCGTGGCAAGACGATAGAGCTTGTGAAGGTGTTGTGGCGACACCAAGGAGTTAAGGAAGCCATGTGGGAAAGCAAGGCGGACATGCTGAAGCAGTTTCCGCACCTTTTTCCTTCAGGTAAAATTTCAAGGACAAAATTTCCTAAGTGGGGGAGAGTTGTAACGCCCTGGTTTTGGGCCTAGATGTTTTAGAGATTAGACCGGACAGGTCGAGAACAGTTCGAATTACATAAGTTGATTTAGGGAAATCAAGGATCACGATAGGATAAAAATGCGGTAAAAATTGCTCAAATCTTTTAACAATATGTTTAAGAGGTTGGTCAAATCAATTTTACAAAAAGAGTTTCGGAAATGGGACATTTTGAGTAGTGACCAAATTGTAAAGTTTCAAAATTGTGGAAAATGTGATTTTTAAAGAAGAAGCCAAATTCTTAGAATCTATAGGGGGCTTTATGGCAATTTACCCTTTCCTTAATATGACATGTGTTTAAAATGGTTTTAATTAAATAGTTTTAATTGGTTTTATTTTATTTAATTAATTAGGTAGTTAATTTGTGAGATTCCATCACATAACTACCATTCTGTCTTCATTTTCAGCCAAACACAATTTTCATTCATTTCTCTCAAACACTCTTTTAATATCTCTTAAACAATTTTCAAGAAATCCTTTCAAGTTCTTCAAGACTTTGCTAAGGAAAACTTGTCATTCATTGAAGAAAGCAAGGATTGGAGGTAAATCCCATTCTCAACCTCAAATCAAAGTTCTTTATTGAAATTCCCAAGATCTTTGGCTTTTAATTACTGTTCTTGGTTGAGTTTTCATTATAGTTTTGATTTGAGATCAAAATCTTGTAAAAATATGGTTGAAATCTTGATTTTCGGATTTGTTTTGCTAAGCTCTATTTTGGATTGATTTTAATTGAGTTCTAAGTTGATTATTATGTTGAAATGAAGTTTTGATAACATAGATCCCGAAATCCTTGAGATCCTTGAGTTTCTTGATAGGTTTAAGTGAGTTTTTGAGGTGAAATGGTGGAATCATGCTTGCTGGAGGTATAAGGATGGGTTAGGTTGTTCATTAGATGTGTTTTGATGTTTATAATGGTTGGAAGTGATGTATGTTGGCTGGGTTTGGTTTAGGAAGCATTTGATTAGGTTTTCGGTTGTTTTGGATGGGTAAATTGGTCTAGTTTGGATGAGCAACGAGTTTGTGATTTGTTGCTAGTGTTGAAATGCATTTTAATGCATTTAGATCTCTATTTTGATGATGTGAAAACAAGGGATCTTGATCCGGGAGCGAACGAGGCATTGTTGGAGGCTCCGGAAGAGTAATTTTCATGTCGGCGAGCAAGGCTTCTCTTATCGATGAGTGGAAATGGATTTTTTTAGCATTATAACGCTATGAGCGTGGTCTTGGGAGCTTAGTGTAAGTTTGAAACACTTAGCTAAGCTCAAGAGTAAGTGATTCGAAAGTCTCTCTAGGAAATGTGCTATGTTTTGATGAAAATGCACTTGAGTTAATTATAGTTTTCATTATTGTTTTAAAACATGTTAGAAGCATGAGTAATGCTGGATTTTAATGCCATTTTGTTAAGGATGCACTAGGTAAGTGATCCTTGGTTTTATGTGATTAATGCATATGATGTTAAGCATGTTTATGCTTGTGGTAATGGCATTGTATTTATTCTTGTAAAATAGTGGATTAATGATGTTAAATGATTATATTGGCAAGTGATGAAAGTGGTTTTTGGTTCTTGTAATCGGATATAGTTAGCCGGCTATAGGATTGGGTGCACCGCGAATAAAGTCGCCTTGGATGTCGAGGGGTTGTGATTGTGCCGTAATCTCCATCCAAGTACCCTAACAATTGAGGCTAAGATCACAACGGTGAATGGTTTAATCCCGTGTTTGAATCTTGTGGTTGTGTCCCTTACTCTCATTAGTGGAATTATACAACAACCGATGAGTGATGTGAGGGGTTGTGATTGTGCCATTAATCTCCATCACGGGTGTTGAGGGGTTGTGATTGTGCCATGTAACTCCACCTTGTGTAGTCCGATAGTATGTATGAAGCGTGTGGGACAACATTTGTAATCCACGTATCCGATTGTGTCTTTGAGATGGTTTTGATATGGTTGATAAATGATCACTTGTAAGCCAATATAATGTTGATGACAAATGGTTTAAGCATGAGATGCTTGTGATTTATGCTAGAATGCATGTGAAGCTTGGTAAAGCATGAGCAAAGGTTTGTTTGTTGTTTTAAAGTGATGCATACGAGCATGTGTTTAGAAAGTGCATTGATGACTTGAAAGAGTATGTTTTAAGTAAATGCATGCATTGATAAATGGTGTTTTGCCGGCTGTGTGAAATGCATTGATGAATGTTGTTTTAGAGATCCTCACAAAGCTTAATTCTTACGCTCATTTGTTTCATCAATGCAGAGAATTAGGCTTTTGAGGCAGCACATAAGCAAGGGGAATCCAATCATTTTGGTCTAGCAAAGTATGTGGTTTTACTTTGGTGTAATAAGAGGCAATGGGTGGGATTTCTACTTTTAGATGTTTGAAGATGTTGTTAATCACCTCGAGCAAGTTTGGTTGCTTAACTTTGGTATATAAATGGCCTATGAGGATGGAATTATGTTTGAATATTGATTTTAGCTTTGTATGGTTTTTGGAAGACTAGGGAGCATGCCTATAGTTTCCAATGCTTGCATGATTGATGCCATGTTTTAGCTTACGCTTCGTATAGTTGATCTTTGATACTTATATATGTTGTATGTATGTTGTGGCATGTTTTGGAATGTTTTCGGGGGTGTTTATGAGTGAAAAACCAGCAATTTGTGTAGTTGCAGGGCAAGGCATATCGGAATGCCCTTACCTGTTTCGGAACAGTGGCCTGAAATGGCCATGGGGTTTCGGAACGAGTAGGAATGTTCCGGAACGATTTGCTACTGGAAAGGGGTGTTTCGATACGGGTTTCGGAACGCACCCGAGTATCGAAACGGTGAACCTGGTTTTGAAACGATCGTTCCGATACAAGGTCCTATGTTTCGAAACACCCGACCGTTAGAGTTGAATTTGAGTTGTTTCAGGTTTTTGTTTCTTACGTTTTAGTCACTGAGTCTTGAGTGCTTAATTAAATGAGTTTGGATGATTCATTTAAGGTGAAATTTGACATGCTGGTTTATTATATGTTTAATTTTGGATTCTTAACTCTAAAACTTGTTTATTCTTCAATCTTCTGGAAATTTACATATTAGTCCCTAAAAGACATTTGTATGCAATAGAACCCCTAAATGTGCTCTATTCGCTGTGTCACTTCCGTTGAAATGTTTTTCTATTCACATAGGTTAATAACGTGCATCTAGAAAAGTTAAAAAGAAAAAAAAGGGTCGTTAATCAAGGTTGACTTTCACGAGTTGACTTTGGTTTTCCCCGTGTAATCTTCTTAGTTCGGGTCGGATGTCTAGGCCGGGCTGAGGGGGTTACATCACATTTGGGCCTGAAGCCCAACCCATTACCATAAATTTTTCAACCTAGTTTAGCCCGAACATATTCATTTCCATGAAAACCATCAAATTCAAATACTTCAACATAAATAAGTATTTGAATATGTTACACGAAAGCTCCATTTAAAATACATAATTAAAAGCATGCGACTCACGATTTAAAATCCAAAATAGAGTTACAATACAAACATAAGGTCATACGAATAAAAAATCCAACATAATATTAGTCTTGTACTCGGAACAAGTCGATGCTGAAGTCCTACTCCGATGGTGCTCCAACAATACACACCAACCTACTAACCTGCGAACGGAAATAACAATTCTGAACGCTGAGATAACGAAGCTCAGTGGATACACTTCCACTCAACCATGCTTCATGCAAATCATAAATATGAGCATGCAGCTAAAGATGATATCATGACAATACAATAACATTTGGCGCTACCTCTAGCCGCCTAAACACATAGCAAAACAACAAAGGATGCATTAATCTCACACATCACATATGCATCAATCCAAACAAACCTGAAGTGAGGCCCGGTTTCACACAACCTTATAAACATACACTCGGAGTGAGGCCCGATGTCACACAGCCTCGGGAACGTACACTCATACTCGGAATCTCTCATCGAGTATCATCAGATGAGGCCCAATGTCACACAGCCTCGGGAGCGTACATCCAACATCTCATCTCATGGTGTTGCAACACGTTCCCTAGGTTTCCAGATCCAAACAACAAAGGTGACTCAACCATGCAAGTGCCCTTACTTGGCATGTAATATCACACCATCCGCCAAAAATCCCTACGGTTGCTATTGCAAACAAGTCACCTAACATTTACCAAGTTATTACTCATTATGCTCATATATGAGGGTTAAATCTCGATTTCTCATTTTTACCATTTATTATACCGCATTACAAGCCTCTTGGGCCATATTCCTCGAATTATAAGTCCCTCAAACCCAAAATGTATTTCTCGGGCAGAATGTCCAGTGGATACTGGTACAGGCCCTCGCATACTGGTACAATACCCATTGGGTACCGGTACTCACATGCGTACCGATACGAATTTAGATCACTAGAATTTCCCAAAGGCTATGGGTACCGATACTGGGTCGACCATACCGGTACTCAGGCCTTGGGTATCAGTACTCACCCGCGTACCGATACCAAATCAGCTTACTAGAATTTCATCCAGCCTTCGCGTATTGATACGGGTCGACCTGTACCGTTACTTCCTTGAATGATGTACAAGTATAGGTTTAACAACGTACCGGTACCCTTCTATCAGTTCATCCAATGAGACAATGTTCTTAAAGCCCGGAACACTGGGGTATCGATACTGCCTCCTCGCGTACCAATATCGAATCTCATTAATGGCTTCCTAGGCTCGAGAAATCACTTCCCAAGCCCCCAGAACACAACCCTTAACCCCTTAGAGCAATCCTACATCTTATGAAAGTTATTTGGGTGGTTTACTACCAATTTTTATGAGTTATTAACTCTAAACTCGTATAATTCCATTAAAGAGGGTCTCAAGCATTCAACACCCAAAAAAACCATACATATCAAATTTAAGCACACAAAGATAATGACTGTGTAAATAACCTATTTTGCATACCCTTTTTACTTAGATTTTGCATGTGTTTAGGCTCATATAGTTGCATTTAGGAGTAGTTTGCATGTAGTTTGCAAAATGTTAGGAAGTTACACTGCCTGTGATTAATTGTTATATATTTTGGTACATTTAAGGGGGGAGGTAGTGTATTTTTGTGGCGCTTGTGCATGAACTATTGAAGCTGGAGAAACGTTAGAGCAAGAGGATAACATCTCTCTCGTGTTGAGCTGACAAAGCAATAGAGTTGGAGATAAATTAGACTGGGCACACGTGGATTCTCATTTTATACGAAACTCATTAAATGAAGTAGGAAAGTAATATCCTCTTAAATAGGCTTCATGCACTTTAGGGTTTCTATACCCTAGTTTTTCCGCCTATATGAGGAAGACTTGGGCCACAAACAAAGGGAGCTCGATCTTAAACGACTGCCTTAAGTCTTCAGCTATTGAAGAACGATCGGAGTCGAAATTCTAGAGAAGCCTCCACACAAAGAAAGCCATCGAGAGAGGCTAGAGGAGTGCGAGATCTACATTACAGTTAGAGAGCTTGGAGGAGAACGTCGAGGACACTTGTTTCTTTTTTTCCTTTGCTTGATAAACTGCCATGTTTTTAATTGTTTTATTATGGGTGTTTTAGGATCAGACATGAGCTTAATTGTAACGCCCTGGTTTTGGGCCTCGATGTTTTGGACATCGGATATGATAAAAATGTGGTAAAAATTGCTAAAATCCTCTAAATATGTTTAAGAGATTGGTCAAATCAATTTTACAAAAAGACTTTCGGAAGTGGTACATTTTAGGTAGTGACCAAATTGTAAAGTTTCAAAACTGTGGAAAATGTGATTTTAAAGGAGAAGCCAAAATCTTAGAATCTTTAGGGAGCTTTATGGCAATTTAGCCTTTCCTTAATTTGACATGTGTTTAAAATGGTTTTAATTGGCTTTTATTTTATTTAATTAATTAGGTGGTTAATTAGTGAGATTTCATCACGTAACTACCTTTCTCTTCTAATTTTCAGCCAAACACCATCTTTAACTCATTTTCTCTAGGCTTCTTTTCTCTCAAACACTCTATTCTTGATTTCTTACTCATTTCAAAGAATTCTTCCTAAATTCTTCAAGTTTTGTGAAGCAAAAACTTGTTATTCATTGAGGAAAGCAAGGATTGGAGGTAAATCCCGTTCTCAATCTCTAGTCAATGTTCTTTATTGAAATTCCCAAGATCTTTGGCTTCTAATTAATGTTTTTGGTTGAGTTTTCATTATAGTTTTGATTTGAGATCAAAATCTTGTAAAAATATGATTAAAATCTTGATTTTCGGATTTGTTTTGTTAAGCTTTGTTTTGGATTGATTTTAATTGAGTTTCAAGTTGGTTATTATGTTGAGATGAGGTTTTGATAATATAGTTCCCGAAATCCTTGAGATCCTCGTGTTTCTTGATAGTTTTAAGTGAGTTTTTGAGGTGAAATGGTAGATTTATGCTTGCTAGAGGTATAAGGATGTGTTTAGGTTGTTTTTAGATGTGTTTTGATGTTTATAAATGGTTGAAAGTGAAGTATGTTGGCTGGGCTTTGTTTAGGAAGCAATCGATTGAGTTTTCGGTTGGGTAAATTGGTGTAGTTTGGGTGAGCAACGAGTTTGTGTTTAGTTGCTGGTGTTGAAATGCATTTTAATGTATTTAGATATCTATTTTGATGATGTGAAAACATGGGATCTTGATCCGAGAGTAAACGAGACGTTTTTCGAGTCTCCAGAAGAGTGATTTTCGTGTCGGCGAGGAAGGATTCGTGTTGTCGGTGAGTGGAAATGTTGTTAAAGCTTGGATACGATGTATTGGGAGGTTAGTGTAAGCTTGAAAGGCTTAGCTAATCACAGAAGTAAGTATGGTTTCTTGTTCTCTCGGTTTTCGGTTTTGAAATGGACTCCATGGTATATCATGCTCATACTTTGATGATAATTGTTACTCACTATTATGCATGGTTTCAAGCATGGTTTTTCTTGTGTTTATCCCATGAAAATGTTTGGTTTGAATACAAGATGGTACAATCTTGTATGGAATGGTTTTTACTATTTAAAGGCATGCTTAATTTGGAGTATGTGAGGATTTTTGGTGATGCATTAAAAACAGTGAGTTAATGTGGTTTTTAAGGTTATATTGGAGAAGGTTTGATCTATTTTAACATTCGGATACGTTGGTCGACCAATAGGATGTGAGTGCACTATAATCTATAAATCGTATGTGTGTCTAGCTACGTGACGTAATATGGGGTGAGCCTATTACGGGTGATAGAGGTGAGCCTATCACTATAGGTTAGGGGTGAGCCTAATTCCATTCGTAGCCATTAAGATGGGGTAAGCCATCATTGAGTTTAGGGGTGAGCCTATGTGAGTCCGTGTATCCGATATTGTGTATGAAAGTGATAGAGGTGAGTCTATCATGACGGATAGGGGTGAGCCTATGTCGTATGCTATATGCCAATATATGTACTATTGATGTTGCCCATGTATCATGTTTTTATTGAATGCGTAATGGTTTTATTGTGCATGCGATGCATGATGTTGAGATGTTGCATAGGATGATTATATCCTTGTGAATTGAGCAAGTGAGGCTTAATGTTGATTTGCATTGGGAGCAATGCATGTGGATAGTGATACATGTGGAACATGGTTAAAGAATGGTTTTGAAAGCATGAATGGAGATTGAGCATGATATGGTTTAAACTTGTGTTTTAAAAAACTGCTTGTTGGTGTGTTCTGGAGCTTACCCTCACTAAACAATTGTGCTTGCACTCCCCTTTTTCCAACAATGCAGATAACTAAGCTTGAGGGCCGAGGAGTAGCAAGTGAAGGCACCTAAGTTGTCACTCAAACTCAAGTATGAACTTTGGAGAATTTTAATAAGTAGATTTTGGCAATTGGGGATTAGAACCTTGGTTTGGATGATTAATCTTGGTATTTCTTAGCTGAGATATATTTGGTTTGCTTATTTTGGTTTGTAAATTGCCATTGAAGTTTGAATTGTGCTTGAATATGGCTTTTAGCTTTTGTATGGTTTTGGAGACAAGGAAGCATGTCTATAGGTCTAATGCTTGCATGATTGATGCTATGTTTTAGTTTGTGCTTCGTAATGTTGGTCATTGATGTTTATACATATTGTATGTATGATGTGGCATGTGTTGGAATGATTTTAGAGGTGTTAAATTGAGTAAAACCAGCATTTTGAGAAGTTGCAGGACAAGGCGTTTCAGAACGCCCTTATCTATTTCGGAACGGTGGCCTGGAATGGTCATAGTGTTTCGGAATGGGTCGGCACGTTCCGGAAACATTTTGCTACTGGGAAGCATGGTATTGAAACGGGTTTCGAAATGCAACCGCGTATCGAAACGGTCAACCTAGTTTCGAAACGACCATTCCGTTATAGGGTCTTGTGTTTCGAAACACCTGACCGTTGGATTTGAATTTGAATTGTTTCAGGTTTCTGTTTTCATACGTTTTGGTCCCTGAGTCTTGAATGCTTAATTAAATGAGTTTGGATGATTCGTTTGCGATGAAACTAGGCTTGCTGGCATGTTATATGATTAATTTTTGGTTGGTAACTTTAAAACTTTATTAGTCCTTATAATTATGGAAATTTACAATTTAGTCCCTAAAAGACATTTGTATGCAATTGAGCCCCTAATTGAGTTCTGTTAGCTGTGTCGCTTTCGCTAAATCAATTTGATAATCATATAGGGTAATAAGTTGCATCTAGATAAGATAAAAAGAAAAAAAGGTCGCTAATCGAGGTTGACTTTAACGAGTTGACTTTGGTTTTCCCCGTGTAATCTTCTCAGTTCGGGTCGGGCGTCTAGGCTGGGCTAAGGGGGTTACATTTGTTGGTATCAGAGCCAGGTTGCGAAAGAATTTGGGATGTTGGTATGTGAAATTGGTATGTATTGATGTGTGTCGATTGAAAAACATGATATTGGTTGAATATTGGAGCTTTTGCCATGCCTGATTGATGTGATATTGATAATTGCTGATTGTTGAGTGATGTAAAGCATGTTGACCATGATATGCTATAATATGCTATGTTGTGTTTGAGGGATGACTGGGGTACCCATTGCCAAAGCTAGTGATAAAGAAATTTTGTTTTGAGCAAATGAGTTGAGTGACTTAGGTCCCTTCTACTAAAGGCCTGATTGATTTTATTGTTGTGTTTGCATTTTAGTACATCTTTTTCACCATGGGTCCAAGACGAGAGGCGAGGGGCAATGCCCGAAATGTGGTCGAAAATGGGCCGGATGAGCAAGCTGAGAATATACCACCTCCTCCCCCGGGTGGACCACCTGTAGGTGGTGGGGCAAGAGCTAAGGTTGGAGCTGGTTCGGAGGGTGTGGCACCTGAGGGAGCACCGGGACATGGTGTTCCAGATATGACAGTTTTGATACAAGCTATTGCAGGAGCCTTTCAGGTGGCGATAGCTTGTTTTCATGTAGTCGCACCACAGCAGGGTGCCAACCCTGGGTTGCCTTTGGAGCGCTTAGGCAGTCTGGGCGGTGCTGAGTTTAGAGGATTGACTCCTGAGGGGTCTGAGGCTCGGTTCGAAAGTACCAAGTGAATCTTGGAACAGATGAACTGTAACAATGTTCAGAAGCCGGGCTGTGTAGTGTCGTTGTTGCATGGCGATTCTTATACGTGGTGGACGACTATCACAGCTGGGATGGAACATGATGAAATTGACTGCACCTTTTTCGTGAGCGCTTTCAAGAAGAAGTTCTTGCGGTCCATTATCTGGACGAAGAGAACGAGAATTCATGGCCTTGGTGCAGGGTGGTATGTCGGTTGCCGAATATGAGGTGCAACTTGTGAGGCTGAGTCAATATGCACCTGAGTTAGTACCGGATGAGCGGACGAGGTGTAAACGTTTCCGCTATGGATTGGTAAGAGAAGTTAAGACGTATGTGCTAGCGGCTGAGTACAGAGATTTTGATGTGTTGGTCTCGCGAGCGAAGGATATAGAGCTGAATCTGGGGATGACGACTAGGTCTGGAGGCTCTAGTTCGGAGAAGAGAGGTGCTGACCATGATGATGGGCGTGATCATGGCAAAAGGCTTCGGGATATAGGATACCAGAGAGATCATCGTCGAGGTGGTGGTGGTGGTGGAATAGGCCGAGGACAACCTGGTCAGAACGTTGGTGCTTGTGCACCTGTTTGCAATCGGTGTAGGAGACATCACATCGAGGAGTGCTGGGGTGTCTCAAGGACATGCTGGCACTGTAGAGTGCAGGGTCAGGTGAAGCGTGACTTCCCGCAGTTGGTGAGGCAAGCACCAGTGTGAGCTGTGGAACCTTAGAGAGGCCGTGGGCGCGAACGGGGTAATTTCCAGAGGAGAGATGAGGGACATCGTGGCATCGCTCATGTTGTGGCAGTTCGACCTGAAGGAGGTGGTCCTGCGAGGGTTTATGCTCAGCGCGACGAGCGCAATGATGCGGATGTCATTGCAGGTACCTTTGTTCTACAGTCTTTATCATTGCTGGCTTTGATTGATTCTTGATCTACATATTCTTATGTCTTGAGTGAGCATGCACATTTGCTTGATATACATGTTGAGTTGCTCGAAGTAGGAATGCAAGTGACTAGTTCTTTTGGTGAGACTATAGTCACTAGGAAGTTATATAGGAGATGCCCTTTATCTGTGCAAGGTCATGTTTTTCCTATGGATTTAATGGAGTTACCCTTCTACGGTTTCGATGTGATCCTTGGTATGGATTGGTTGACTGAGCATAGATTGGCGGTTGACTTTGATGTCAAACGGGTCACCTTAAAGCTGGCCGATGATTATGAAGGGGTGGTGGTAGGCGAGAATGTAAAATTCTTGTCTAATGTGATTTCAGCTTTGGAAGCAAGCTGTATGATGAGGTTGGGTTGTGAGGCTTACCTTGCCTATGTGATGAATCCTGGCACAAAGGACGTGCGTGTGCAGGACATCTGAACCGTTCGCGATTTACCGGGTGTCTTTCCGGAAGAATTGCCTAGGTTGCCACCAAATAAAGAAGTTGAGCTTGGTATCGAGTTGTATGAGAATACTACTCCGGTGTCTATTGCTCCTTATCGCATGGCACCTAAAGAACTTAAAGAGTTGAAAATGCAACTCCAGGAGTTGCTGGATCGAGGGTTTATCTGGCCGATTGTATCACCTTGGGGTGCACCGGTGTTGTTCGTAAAGAAGAAAGATGGCACAATGTGGATGTGCATAGATTATCGGCAACTGAATATGTTGACGAACAAGTATCCCTTGCCTAGGATTGATTATCTCTTTGATCAGTTTCGAGGAGCATCTGTGTTTTCTATGATAGATCTGAGGTCATGATATTACCTGTTGAAGGTGAAGGACGTAGATGTACCTAAGATAGCTTTTCGAACAAGGTACAAGCATTACGAGTTCTTAGTGATGCCGTATGGTTCGACCAACGCACTTGCTGCTTTCATGGACATGATGAATCGTGTGTTCCATGAGTTCTTGGATCAGTTTATGGCGGTATTCATCGATGATATCCTTGTGTACTCAGTACCGAGGAGAATCATGATAGACACTTGAGAATCGTTTTGCAAGCGTTGTTGGAGAACCAGTTGAATTCCAATCTAAGTAAGTGTGAGTTTTGGCTTAAGAAGGTGGTCTTCCTAGGGCATGTTGTATCAGCTGAGGGTATTCATGTTGTATCAGCTGAGGGTATTCATGTTGATCCGTACAAAGTAGAGGCTGTGATGAGTTGGAAGGTGCCTAAGTTAGTGACAAAGGTACGAAGTTTCCTTGGTTTAGCTGGGTATTACCATAGGTTTGTCGAGGGTTTCTCAAAGATTTCTGCACCTTTGACCAAGTTGTTGCAGAAGAATGTTTGCTTTGAGTGGACAGATGCGAGGCAACAAGCTTTTGAGAAGCTGAAGGAGTCTTTAACGCAAGCTCCTATCCTGATTCAACCTGAGTTTGGGAAGGAGTTTGTGGTCTATAGTGATGCTTCTATTGTTGGTTTGGGGTGTGTTTTGATGCAGGAAGGTAAGGTAGCCTATGCATCTAGGCATTTGAAGGTTCATGAGCGTAACTACCCCACTCATGATCTTGAGCTTGTGGCTGTTGTGTTTGCTTTGAAGATCTGGAGGCATTACCTGCACGACGAGAAAGGTGTTGTGTTCACGGATCATAAGAGCTTGAAGTATCTCATGTCTCAGAAGGAGTTGGATCTTAGGCAACATCGTTGGGTGGAGTTGCTTAAGGATTATGATCTGACGACCGAGTATCACCCAGGAAAGGGCAATGTTGTGGCTGATGCTTAGAGCAGGAAAGTGGCCATGGAGTTCAGGGTGATGTTTGCTCGTTTGAGCATATCACGTGATGGTGGTCTTATCGCTGAACTGCAAGTGAAACCATCTCTGATTCAGTTGATCAAGGATAAGTAGTTGCTTGGCGATTCCCTTGTTCCTGATGTTCAGGACATTGCGGAGGGTAAGCCTTCGGATTTCTGTTTTAGTGATGACGGTGTTTTATTCTTTGGAAGTCGAATAGTGGTGCCAGATGATGTTGAGTTGAGGTGCACAATTCTGACTGAAGCTCATAGTAGTCCTTTTTCTATGCATCATGGTAGTACAAAGATGTATCGTGATTTGAAGGATGAGTACTACTGGGTGGGGTTGAATGAGGATGTTGCTGAGTTCGTTAGTAAGTGCATGGTGTGTCAGCGAGTGAAAGCTGAACATCAAGTTCCTCTGGGGTTGTTGAAGCATTTGAGAATCCCTGAATGGAAGTGGGAGAGAATTACCATGGATTTTGTGTCTGGGTTGCCGTTGTCACTGTCAAAGAAGAATTTGGTTTGGGTGATTGTTGATTGGCTCTCGAAGTGTGCACATTTCTTGCCGGTGCATACTACGTATACCCTGGATAAGTTGGCTGAGCTGTACATTGCTGAGGTTGTGCGGTTGCACAATGTGCCAAAGTCCATTGTGTCAGATAGGGATCCGAGGTTTACATCACGGTTTTGGGAATGTCTGCATCAAGCCTTGGGTAGACGGTTGAATTTCAGTACTTCTTATCATCCTTAGACGGATGAAAAGTCGGAACGTGTGATCCAGGTGCTTGAGGACATGTTAAGATGTTGTGTGATAGATATTAAGGGTTCTTGGGAGAAGCACTTGCCGTTGGTTGAGTTTGCGTATAATAATAGTTATCAGGCAAGTATTCAAATGGCTCCATACGAGGCTTTGTACGGGAGAAGATGTAGAACCCCACTTTGTTGGGCATAAACTTGGCAAAAGTTGATTTCGATGCCAGCTATGTTAAAGGGAACCACCGAGAAGGTGAAGCTCATTTATGAGCGTTTGAAGGCATCATCGGATCGAAAAAAGTCTTACGCGGATCTGAAGCGTAAGGAGATTGAGTTCGCGGTTGGCGAACGTGTGTTCTTGAAGGTATCACCTTGGAAAAAGGTGATGAGATTTGGGCGTAAGGGTAAGCTTAGCCCAAGGTTCATTGGACCTTACGAGATCGTGGAGCGTATTGGTCTTGTGGCATATCAGTTGAGATTGCCTTCGGAGCTGGAAAAGATACATGATGTGTTTCATGTCTCGATGATGCAGAGGTACATATCGGATCCTTCGCATGTGATGCCTGTTGTGGAGATAGAGTTGAATTTGGATCAGTCATATGATGAGGAACCAGTGAGGGTTCTGGATGTGAGCAACAAGGTTCTTCGTGGCAAGACGATAGAGCTTGTGAAGGTGTTGTGGCGACACCGAAAAGTTGAGGAGGCCACGTGGGAAAGTAAGGCGGACATGTTGAAGCAATTTCCACACCTTTTTCCTTCAGGTAAAATTTCGAGGACGAAATTTCCAAAGTGGGGGAGAATTGTAACGCCCTGGTTTTGGGCCTAGATGTTTTGGACATCGGACCGGACCGGTCGGAAACGGTTCAAATCGCGTAAGGTGATTTAAGGAAATCAAGGATCGGGATAGGATATAACTATGGTAAAAATTGCTAAAAATATGTTTAAGAGATTGGTCAAATCAATTTTGCAAAAAGTGTTTCGGAAGTGATACATTTTGGGTAGTGATCAAATTGTAAAGTTTCAAAACTGTGGAAAAATGTGATTTTAAAGGAGAAGCCAAAATCTTAGAATCATTAGGGAGCTTTATGGCAATTTAGCCTTTCCTTAATATGACATGTGTTTAAAATGGTTTTAATTAAATAGTTTTTAATTTGCTTTTATTTTATTTAATTAATTAAGTGGTTAATTAGTGAGATTTCATCACATAACTACCTTTCTCTTCTCATTTTCAGCCAAACACCATTTTTAACTCATTTTCTCTCAAACACTCTCTTCTTGATTTCTTACTTATTTCAAAGAATTCTTCCTAAATTCTTCAAGTTTTGTGAAGCAAAAACTTGACATTCATTGAGGAAACCAAGGATTGGAGGTAAATCCCGTTCTCAACCTCTAATCTAGGTTCTTTATTGAAATTCCCAAAATCTTTGGCTTCTAATTAATGTTTTTGTTGAGTTTTCATTATAGTTTTGACTTGAGATCAAAATCTTGTAAAAATATGATTAAAATCTCGATTTTCGGATTTGTTTTGTTAAGCTCTATTTTGGATTGATTTTAATTGAGTTTCATGTTTGTTATTATGTTGAAATGAGGTTTTGATAATATAGATCCCGAAATCCTTGTGATCTTTGAGTTTCTTGAAAGTTTTAAGTGAGTTTTTTAGGTGAAATGGTGGATTTATGCTTCCTGGAGGTATAAGGATGGGTTTAGGTTGTTTTTAGATGTGTTTTGATGTTTATAAATGGTTGAAAGTGAAGTATGTTGGGTGGGCTTTGTTTAGGAAGCAATCGATTGAGTTTTCGTTTCTTTCATATGGGTAAATTGGTGTAGTTTGGGTGAGCAACGAGTTTGTGATTACTTGCTGGTGTTGAAATGCATTTTAATGCATTTAGATCTCTGTTTTGATGATGTGAAAACAGGGGATCTTGATCCGAGAGCAACCGAGACGTTTTTGGAGGCTCCGAAAGAGTGATTTTCGTGTCGGCGAGCAAGGTTTCGCATTGTCGGTGAGTGGACATGTTGTTAAAGCTTTGTAAGCTTGGATACGATGTATTGTGAGGTTAGTGTAAGCTCGAAAGGCTTAGCTAATCTCGGAAGTATGTATGGTTTCTTGTACTCTCGGTTTTCGGTTTTGAAATGGACTCCATGGTATATCATGCTCATGCTTTGATGATAATTGTTACTCACTGTTATGCATGGTTTCAAGCATAGTTTTGCTTGTGTTTATCCCATGAAAAGGTTTGGTTTGAATACAAGATGGTTCGTTCTTGTATGGAATGGTTTTTACTATTTAAAGGCATGTTTAATTTGGGGCATGTGAGGATTTTTGGTGATGCATTAAAAACAGTGAGTTAATGTGGTTTTTACGGTTATATTGGAAAAGGTTTGATCTATTTTAATATTCAGATACATTGGTCGACCAATAGGATGTGAGTGCACTATAATCTATAAATCGTATGTGTGTCTAGCTACGTGACGTAATATGGGGTGAGCCTATTACGGGTGATAGAGGTGAGCCTATCACTATGGGTTAGGGGTGAGTCTAATTCCATTCGTAGCCATTAAGAAAGGGTGAGCCATTATTGAGTTTAGGGATGAGCCTATGTGAGTCCGTGTATCCGATATTGTATATGAAAGTGATAGAGGTGAGTCTATCGTGACGGATAGGGGTGAGCCTATGTCAGATGCTTTATGCCAATATATGTACTATTGATGTTGCCCATGTATCATATTTTTTATTGAATGTGTAATGGTTTATTGTGCATGAGATGCATGATGTTTAGATGTTGCATAGGATGATTCTATGCATGTGAATTGCGCAAGTGAGGCTCAATGTAGATTTTCTTTGGGAGTAATGCATGTGGATAGTGATACATGTGGAACATGGTTAAAGAATGGTTTGCTTTGGTTTTGAAAGCATGAATGGAGATTAAGCATGATATGGTTTAAACTTGTGTTTTAAAAAACTGCTTGTTGGTGTGTTCTTGAGCTTACCCTCACTAAGCAATTGTGCTTACGCTCCCCTTTTTCCAACAATGCAAATAACTAAGCTTGAGGGCCGAGGAGTAGTAAGTGAAGGCACCTAAGTTGTCACTCGAACTCAAGTATGAACTTTGGAGAATTTTAATAAGTATATTTTTGCAATGGGAGATTAGAACCTTGGTTTGGATGATTAATCTTGGTATTTCTTAGCTGAGATATATTTGGTTTGCTTATTTTGGTTTGTAAATGGCCATTGAGGTTTGAATTGTGCTTGAATGTGGCTTTTAGCTTTTGTATGGTTTTGGAGACTAAGAAGCATGTCTATAGGTCTAATGCTTGTATGATTGATGCTATGTTTTAGTTTGTGCTTCGTAATGTTGGTCATTGATGCTTATACATATTGTATGTATGATGTGGCATGTGTTTGAATGATTTCGGAGGTGTTAAATTGAGCAAAACCAGCATTTTGAGAAGTTACAGGGCAAGGCGTTTCGGAACACCCTTATCTGTTTCGAAAATGTGGCCTGAAATGGTCATAGTGTTTCGGAAAGGGTAGGCACGTTACGGAACATTTTGCTACTGGGAAGCATGGTTTCGAAACGGGTTTCAGAACGAACCCACGTATCAAAATGGTCAACCTGGTTTCGAAACGACCATTCCGATACAGAGTCTTGTGTTTCGAAACACCTGACCGTTGGATTTGAATTTGAATTGTTTCATGTTTCTGTTTTCTTACGTTTTGGTCCCTGAGTCTTGAATGCTTAATTAAATGAGTTTGGATGATTCTTTTGCGATGGAACTTGGTATGCTCCCATGTTATATGATTAATTTTGGTTTGGTAACTTTAAAACTTGATTAGTCCTTATAATTCTAGAAATTTACAATTTAGTCCCTAAAAGACGTTTGTATACAATTGAGCCCCTAATTGAGTCCGTTCGCTGTGTCGCTTCAGCTAATTCAATTTGCTAATCATATAGGGTAATAAGATGCATCTAGATAAGATAAAAGGAAAAAGAAGGGTCGCTAATCGAGGTTGACTTTAACGAGTTGACTTTGGTTTTCCCCGTGTAATCTTCTCAGTTCGGGTCGGGCGTCTAGGCCTGGCTAAGGGGGTTACATTAATACTCTTTCTTTGGTTTATTGCTTTTGGGATATTATGTTTTGATTAATTTTTTAATGGTATAGTCTTTTCCTTTATCTATTTTGTTCATTGTTCTTCATGCGTAGTTATTGTAAGAGATATCGAGAGAGGCCTTTGTAGGCTGTCGAGTAGTCCTGCTTTAAGTGAAAGTGTACACTAATACCTAGTTGTAATATAAAAAATATCGTCTCCACAGGGACTGGGAAACCCTTCAGAATTTATCTTCCTGCACAAGTAAAAATAAAAACACAAGTAAATTGAGGTTTTGTTTGAATTGATTAAATTAAAAGCAATTAAAATAAAGAGTCGAGAAATCATATTAAGAAACAGGCCGGTATTGGTATGTGTTGTAGTGTGGATTTTGTATGTTCCGTCTCGACAAAGTATCGCAGAATCGTCTTAACAGTCTGGATAGTTTCAACAGAAAACTGCCTTGGCAGATGCCCACCTCAGCAGAGACTACGTAGTTGCCCGAGCGTCTAAGCGACAATTCAAAGTTTGACAAGGCTTCCATTAGTGACTCCTTCTTATCCCTAATTCGAAGTGCTATTGGCAAACACGTCTTGATAATACCTCATTACGTGAATCAAATGATGAACACCAACAAATGCTAAGCCTCCTTTAGCCGCTGAACTTCCAACTTATTCCTAAGCCAAAGTAGTTTTACCCTAGATTGGATAAAACCATGTTTACTCGTTCTTGAGTTCAACTCTCCCGACATTGAACAAATAGATAAATTGCAACTTCCTCTCCCGATTTGATTGCAAACAACTGGAATCCAAGAGTAAACAAACTTTGAATTTTATTACAATAACATTAACCTAAATGAATACAAGCAATCTCTCACAACTACTCAACAAAACTAACCCTTAGCCCTAGGAGAAGTTTAGAACATGATGGAAAAATGGAAGTTCCAGGGTTTCTAAAAAATCACTCAATCTCCCTCTCTTAGTCGGCTAGGGTATGTATTTATAGGGCTTGGCCTAGGTCAAAGTCGGTTTAGGGTAGGAGTACTAGTTAGAATCGAATTACAACTCATTAAAAGAACAAATATCTATCATTAATTCTTCCTAGATTCCCGTTTGACTTTTTCCACCACAACTTTGATCGTGGCTTTTCTTGAGCTTTTGGGCTCCGATCCTCATGCAAGTGGTCTCTAAAAATCAGGCTTGATGTGTTCTTTCAATCGCATACCACTTTGCATTTTTCTAGTTTCCTTGGGCTACTTCCTCGGTAGAGGTCTGTGTTGGTGTGAGTAACTCAGCATGGCTCCTTACTCTGTGCTTATCCTCTATGGCATAGTCTGACCAGCTCTTCATCAGGTTCATCAGCATCTTCCATTGATTGTTCAGCTCTTTCATTCTACCCTCCTTGCTGCCCCGACATTGTCTGTTTGGGCGGGTACCTTCGCACAGTAAAACACATACATGAGCAGTATTCTTTATAGGGAAAATAGTGAAATTCAACAAATAGGCAGATTATCTAATCTATGCAATTTTGTGTATGGTTACCTAATAAATGCAACTAAAACATGCTTAAGTGCAACAATAATTGAGCTAAACCAAGGTTAAAATGTAGGACTTTTAAACACTTAGCAACCTTAACTATTGATATGTGTCTTAATATCGAGACAGTTAGGTTAAACAAATGTGAACAGAGGGGCTAAGCTGTTAACTTGGTCCTAATCTGGCTTAGACATAAGTTTAGGATTTCAACGACTAATAAGGGGAACTTTAATAGAAAATAGAGTTGTTAGGGTTCATGCAGACCTGTATTGTGTAATTCCCTAAACCCGACGTCACATTTGGGCTCCAAGCTCAAACCTTACGTAAAAGTTTTCAACTAGATCTAGCCCAAATCACAAGCATTTCCATAAATCCATCAATGTTTTAAAAAACACAAAATAGTTAAATTGTTTACATGAGAGCTCCAAATTAAAATAAGTAAATAAATCATTCAACATCATAAAATGAATCCAAAATAAGAGTTACAACCATAAATCAAGAGTCCTATGAATACATTTCCTGACAAGTCTAAAGTATTATACTCTTGATCACATCAATATGCTAGAGTCCTACTCCGATGGGCTCCTTCAATGCAACACAACATTGGGAACGCATGGTTTATACTTAGAATCCCCTATCGAGCATCATCGAATGAAACCCGAGGCCACACAACATCGGGAACGTACATTCAGGAACATATCTTACCATGGTGTTGCAACACTCTCACTAGGTATTCGAATCCTACCAAACAAGTGCCCACATGGCACACAACAACATCACATAATCATACCATCAAATGGTTGCTATCAACATATAAGCCACACAAGGCATTTACCGAGTTCTTAATTTTCATGCTTGAGTATAAGGCGATTTTTCAATTTCTCAGCTTTACAACTCATTTTTTGCCATTAAGGGTCTATTGGACCGAACGATATAATTTTTCAGCGTTCTAGGCAAAATCCAACATTTTTGGGTAGATTACCTAGAGGGTACTGATACCCTACCTCGTGTACCAGTAGGTATTGATACCTACCCTATGTGTATCGATACTCAGTTTCTCAAGGAAGGAGGTAGACCATCAACCCCGTACCGATACACGGGAACTGTGTACCGATAGCCCTTCATTACCGATACGTTCCCAAGCGTACATGTACCATTTTTTGCTATTGGAATTGATGGAACATGGGTGGTACTGATACGCTCAAGCATGTACCGATACCCCTTTAAATTTTACTTGTGTTGATCGATCAGAACGTAGGGTACCAGTACAAGCTCCCCGTGTACCGATCCCAAGGCCTAGAAATGGCTTTCAAGGCTCGGGAAATCACTTCCCAAGCCCCCAAATCATACACCACAACCCCTTTAACTTACTCCTACATCTTATAGAAGTTATTTAAGGTGGTTTACTACCATTTTAGGAGTTATTAACAAAAAATCTGAGTTTCACCATTAACACACATATCCAAGTAATTTAGCTTGTGAAGGTGTTGTGGCGACACCGAGGAGTTGAGGAGGCCACGTGGGAAAGCAAGGCGGACATGCTGAAGCAGTTTCCGCACCTTTTTCCTTCAGGTAAAATTTCAAGGTAGAAATTTCCTAAGTGGGGGAGAGTTGTAATGCCCTGGTTTTGGGCCTAGATGTTTTTGACATCGGATCGGACCGGTCGAGAACAGTTCGTATCATGTAAGGTGATTTAAGGAAATCAAGGATCGGGATATGATAAAAATGTGGTAAAAATTGCTAAAATCCTCTAAAAACATGTTTAAGAGGTTGGTCAAATAAATTTTACAAAAAAGAGTTTCGGAAGTGGTACATTTTGTGTAGTGACCAAATTGTAAAGTTTCAAAACCGTTGAATATGTGATTTTTAAAGGAGAATCCAAATTCTTAGAATCTTTAGGGGGCTTTATGGAAATTTAGCCTTTCCTTAATATGACATGTGTTTAAAATGGTTTTAATTAAATAACTTTAATTGATTTTATTTTATTTAATTAATTAGGTGGTTAATTTGAGATTCCATCACGTAACTACCATCTTCTCCTCATTTTCAGCCAAGCACAATTTTCATTCATTTCTCTTAAGAATTCTTTTTTCCCAAACACTCTCTTAATATCTCTTAAAATATTTTCAAGAAATCCTTTCAAATTCTTCAAGATTTTGCTAAGGAAAACTTGCCATTCATTGAGGAAAGCAAGGATTGGAGGTAAATCCTGTTCTCAACCTCTAATCAAAGTTCTTTATTGAAATTCCGAAGATCTTTGGCTTCTAATTAATGTTTTGGTTGAATTTTCATTAAAGTTTTGATTTGAGATCAAAATCTTGTAAAAATATGGTTGAAATCTTGATTTTCAGATTTGTTTTGCTAAGCTCTGTTTTGGATTGATTTCAATTGAGTTCTAAGTTGGTTATTATGTAAAAATGAGGTTTTGATAACATAGATCCCGAAATCCTTGATATTCTTGATAGCTTTAAATGAGTTTTTGATGTGAAATGGTGGAATCATGCTTGCTGGAGGTATAAGGATGGGTTAAGATGTTTATTAGATGTGTTTTAGTGTTTATAATTATTGGAAGTGATGTATGTTGGCCGGGCTTGGTTTAGGAAGCAATCGATTGAGTTTTCAGTTGTTTCGGTTGGGTAAATTGATGTAGTTTCGGTGAGCAACGAGTTTGTGATTTGTTTCTGGTGTTGAAATGCATTTTAATGCATTTAGATCTCTGTTTTGATGATGTGAAAACAGGGGATCTTGATCCGGGAGCGAACGAGGCATTGTTGGAGGCTTCAGAAGAATAATTTTCTTGCCAGAGAGCAAGGCTTCGCGTATCGGTGAGTGGAAATGGATTTTCCAGCTTTATAATGCTTTGAGTGTGGTCTTGGGAGCTTAGTGTAAGTTTGAAACACTTAGCTAAGCTCAAGAGTAAGTGATTCGAAAGTCTCTCTCGGAAATGTGCTATGTTTTGATGAAAATGCACTTGAGTTAATTATGGTTTTGATTATTGTTTTAAAGCATGTGTAAAACCTATGTTTGATTTTGATATAACTAGATCTTTAAGGATCAAATTGAAGAACTTAAAATTGTTTGTACAAATCCCTTAACAAGTTTTTGAAACCCCAAAGACTTTAAACTGATTTATTAGAACTCAAACTCAAATATTTTCTAAGTGTTCCAAGGCAAAAATAGTGAAAAACGTCAACCAGTATCGATACCCATCAAGGAGTATCGATACCTTTTTAGCAAAAGTTTGCCTCTGTCGGAACAAGTATCGAAACGGCAAACCCTAGTATCGATACGCTATGAAATCAGTATCGATACGGATGAACCAGTATCGATACCATTTTATAATTATTAATTTCAAAGTCAGTTTAAAAATATAACCGTTGAGATTTTTAAACGGTCACTAAACCGGTATCGATACCCCTAACCCTAGTATCGATACCCAATTTGACAGTGAGCTATGTCGAGAAAAAGGTATCGATACAGCCTGTGCTGTTTCGATACCCAGTACCGATACGCCAAGAACGCGTATCGATACCCCTTTATTATTTGTACACAACGGCTATTTTCTTATGAGACAGGTATCGATACCCCACTATAGAGTACCGATACTCATAGCTGGAAAAGTGCAAGAAAGTGGAGAAAAAGCATCCCAACGGCTATAATCTTAAAATCAACACTCACAACGGTTGGAAATCATCAAGAGGCTATAAAAAGACCCCAAGAAGCTCCAGCAACATATTATTGAACCTCAAGAAGATATCAAAACATCAAATCCAAGCATTTGTGCAAAAATCCTACTTTGTCTAGAAATCCCAATTGTATCCTTCATTTCTATTTTGTTCGATTGGGTTGAGTGCTTGATATTGGGCTATCATTTGTATTGAGAGATACCTTATTAGCCACCAAATTTCTTTGTTCTATTGTGTGAGGATTGGGTTAATTTTTGGGTAGAAAAATTAACCGAAATTGTAAAGGTTGCCTCCTTGTCCTGGGAAAAGGGGACGAACAATTTAGTGGAAATTGTTGGAAATCCTTGGTGAGACTAAGGTAGTGGATGTAGAGTTCGGTTGGTGAACTTGAACCACTCTAAATTCCCGTGTCAATATTTTTAAGTTGCAATTTCCGTTACAACATCGTTAAAATTCCAATTCACCCCCCCTCTTGGTTATTATCATTCGTGTGATCCACTCAACAATTGGCATCAGAGCTTAACTCTTTGAGGATTAACAACCGCAAGAGGAGATCCTTGGAAGAAGTGTGATCATCATCAAAATATCAAGAGATGGCATCAACCTCCGCTCCCGGCATGTACGACTCACAATCCACCACAAAGCCTCCTTTCTTCAATGGTGAGAACTACTCATTTTGGAAAAATAAAATGCGTCTATTTATTAAATCAAGTGACTACCTTGTGTGGGATGTCATTGAGGATGGACCATATATTCCATTGAAGCAAGATGTTGATGGCAAGATGGTGCTTAAAAGAAGAACGGAAATGAGTGAAGAGGAAAGGAAAAAGATCCAAGTAAATGATAAAGCTCTTCACATGCTATTTTGTGCTTTCGGTCCGGACATCTACTCAAAGGTCTCATCAATTGAAAGTGCCAAAGAAGTGTGGGACACTCTTGAAACCACCTATGAAGGCACCAACGATGTCAAAGAAACTAAGATTGGAATTCTCAATCTTAGTTATGAAAATTTCAAGATGGAATTTGATGAGACGGTGTCAAAGATGTTTGATCGATTCTCCACAATTGTGAATGGTCTAAAGGGCTATGGAGAAATTATACCGGAAGACAAGCTTGTCCGAAAGCTACTCTATTCACTTCCCGAATCTTGGGATGGGAAGAGAACCGCTATCATCGAAGCAAAGAATTTAAAAACTCTAAAGCTTGATGAACTTGTAGGTTCTCTCCTTACTCACGAAATCATGAAGCAAGGAAGGGAAGATGAGAAAAAGAAAGAAGAAAAAAGAATGGAGAAGCTTGAAGGGGAGAAAAAGAAGAAAATAGGAATAGCTCTCAAAGCTAAAACTTCCCAACTTGATGAAAGTTCATCTAGTGATGAGGATGAGCTTGAAGAATTGGCTATGATAGCCAAACGATTCTCACGCCTTATGAGGTCCAACCGAGGAAGAAGAATCCAAAGGAAAATGGACTTTAAAGGCAAGAACAAAGAAGAAGGAAGGGATCCAATCACTTGCTTCGAGTGCGGACAACCCGGCCACATACGTTCGGAGTGCCCTCAACTCAAGAAGAAGGGCTTTGAGAAGAAGAAAAAGCTCAAAGCTAAGCTTGCTACTTGGAGTGATGAGGAGTCATCGGAGGATGACGAACAAGAAGTGGCGAACCTCTGCCTCATGGCACTTGAGGAAGATTCCTCCTTGGTAACCTCTAACTCATCTACTTTAGATTTTTCATATGAAGAATTAAATGATGCTTATGATGAGTTACAAGAGGTATATGATGAATTAGTTGAGAAGTATAGGGAGTCGGTTATTAGGAATAGAAAAACTATTATAGAATTAAAAGAGAAAAATGACTCACTTACTCAAACTAATTCTAAAATAGAGAAAAAGATATTAGGATTAGAAGATGAACTTAAATTCTTTCAAAAAGAAAATATTGATCTTAATAATCTTTTATCTCAAAATAATTGTGAACACCAAAAGGTGTTAAGTGAGCTAAATGAGCTCAAAAAGTCTTTAAAAATTAATGGTAGTGTTAAACATGACATAGGAAAATCCTCTAGAACACACCAATATAAGAAAAAGACTAACTACTACAAACAAGATAACTATCCTAGACATAGTAAAGTTAAGAGAATTAGAAATGTATGGGTTCCTAAGGAACTTGTTAAATCTAATGATATTATTGCTATGTCACCTTGGATTCCTAAGGGAACCAAAGTTTTAGGAACTAACACACATGGACCCAAAATGATTTGGGTACCAAAAACAAAAGTTTAAATATCTTTGTTTGTAGGGAGAGCATTGCTACAAGGCCAAAGCACAAAGTCAAAACTCATGGTACCTTGATAGTGGATGCTCGAGACACATGACCGGAGACAAGAGTCGACTCATGGATCTAAAACCAAAAAGTGGAGGAGTAGTAACATTTGGTGACAACTCCAAAGGCCACATTGAAGGTATTGGCTCCATTGGTAATCACTCTACTACTCTCATTGAAAATGTTTTATATGTCAATGGTCTTAAACATAATTTATTGAGCATAAGTCAACTATGTGATAAAGGTTTTAATGTTATGTTTGATAAAACCGGTTGTAAAATTGTAGACATTAAAACTAATAATATTATGCTCATTGGTCATCGCATAGGGAATATATACATGGTGCATCTAGATGACATTCATACATCTCATGCATGCTTAGTTGCTCAAAACGAAAATGATGCATGGTTGTGGCATAGGAAGCTAGGACATGCTAGCACAAGTGTTTTAGAAAAACTAGTCTCTCTAAACCTAGTTAAAGGTTTACCCAAGATAAAATTTTCAAACGATAAAATTTGTGATGCATGCTCAAAGGGTAAACAACATAGATCTTCCTTTAAATCCATTAATGACATTTCTACTAGTAGATGTTTACAACTAATCCATATGGATTTATTTGGGCCAATTAGGACTATGAGCTTGGGTGGCAAATCATATGCTTTTGTATTAGTTGATGATTTTTCTAGATTCACTTGGGTTCTCTTTTTAAGTACTAAGGATGAGGCTTTGGAAAAATTCATCACATTTTCAAAATTAATTCAAAATGATCTTGAACTTAAAATTTCACATATTAGAAGTGATCATGGAACCGAATTTCAAAATTTAGGATTTGAAGATTTTTTAAATGAAAATGGTATTAGCCATAATTTTTCAGCCCCTCGAACTCCTCAACAAAATGGGGTAGTTGAGAGGAAAAATAGAACTTTACAAGAAATGGCTAGAACTATGCTTTGCGAAAATAATTTACCAAAATATTTTTGGGCGGAAGCAACAAACACAGCTTGTTATATTATAAATCGTGTAACCATTAGGCCGATTTTAAAGAAAACACCTTATGAGATTTTAAAATCTAAAAAGCCTAATATTAGCTACTTCCACCCTTTTGGATGTAAATGTTTTGTTTTAAATAATGGAAAAGATAATTTAGGTAAATTTGATGCAAAAAGTGATGAAGCTATTTTTATAGGTTACTCTTTAACCTCTAAAGCCTATCGAGTATTTAACAAAAGAACTTTAGTTGTAGAAGAATCTATTCATGTTGTATTCGATGATAATCCCCTTCCTAGGAAGGATTCTTGTGATAATGATAATGTAGGAATCACAAATACCTTTGATGGAGGTCAAACTTCAAAGAAGGATGAGATTCAACCAAAAGAAGAAGACACACAAGATCCACCTCTTGAAGCCTTGAGGGACTTGGCTATTGAGGAAAAGGAAGTTAGCTATCCAAGGGAGTTGAACTATGTCAAAGATGGTGAAATCTTGGGTGATCCATCCAAGGGGGTAACCACTCGTTCTTCTCTTAAATTAATGAATCATATTGCATTTATCTCATGCATAGAGCCTAAAAATATCAAAGAAGCATTGAAAGATGATTTTTGGATTATGGCTATGCAAGAAGAGTTAAATCAATTTGAGAGAAGTAATGTTTGGACATTAGTTGATAGGCCTAGTAATCAATCTACAATAGGAACTAAATGGGTATTTAGGAACAAACTAGATGAGAGTGGTAACATTGTAAGAAATAAAGCTAGACTTGTAGCACAAGGTTACACTCAAGAGGAGGGAATAGATTTTGATGAAACCTATGCACCCGTAGCTAGAATGGAAGCCATTAGGATGTTGCTTGCATATGCATGTTATCATAATTTCAAGCTTTTTCAAATGGACGTTAAAAGCGCATTTTTAAATGGTTTTATAAATGAAGAAGTGTACGTAGAACAACCACCGGGTTTTGAAGACTCAAAATTTCCAAATCATGTTTTCAAACTTACAAAAGCACTTTATGGTTTAAAACAAGCTCCTAGAGCTTGGTATGAAAGGCTCTCAAATTTTTTGATTGAAAAAGGATTTGAAAAAGGTAAGGTGGACACTACACTCTTTATAAAAATGTATAAAAATGACATTTTAGTAGTTCAAATTTATGTTGATGATATTATATTTGGATCTACTAATGAATGTCATTGTCAAGAATTTGCTAAGTTAATGCAAGGTGAATTTGAGATGAGCATGATGGGGGAGCTCTCATTCTTTTTGGGACTCCAAATCAAACAAATGAAGGATGGCACCTTCATAAATCAAGCAAAATACATAAAGGATATGCTCAACAAGTTTGGCTTGGAGAACACAAAGCCTCAAGCCACTCCTATGAGCTCATCTACAAAGCTTGACAAAGATGAAGGAGGTAAGTGTGTTGACTCTAAGCTTTATCGCTCTATGATTGGATCTTTGCTTTACCTTACTGCAAGTAGACCGGATATACTGTTTAGTGTTTGCTTGTGTGCTAGGTTTCAAGCTAGTCCTAGAGAGTCTCACCTTATAGCCGTTAAGAGAATTTTTAGATACCTTAGAGACACTCCATGTTTAGGCCTTTGGTATCCTAGAGTCTCTACCTTCAACCTTCATGCTTACTCGGATGCGGATTATGGGGGTTGCAAAATCGATAGGAAAAGTACTTCGGGAACTTGTCAATTCTTAGGTAGTATGCTCATATCTTGGTTCTCTAAGAAACAAAATAGTGTAGCTTTATCTACCACCGAAGCCGAGTACATATCCTTAGGAAGTTGTTGTGCTCAAGTCCTTTGGATGAAACAACAACTCTTAGATTATGGTGTAAAAATAGAAACCATACCCCTTAAATGTGATAATACAAGTGCAATATGTTTAACAAAAAATCCCATCCAACACTCTAGAACCAAACATATAGAAATAAGGCATCATTTCATTAGAGATCATGTCCTTAAGAAAGATGTGGCTATAGAGTATGTAGACACCTTAAATCAATTAGCGGACATTTTCACAAAACCATTAGATAAAGAGCGTTTTTGGTCCCTTAGGAGAGAGTTGGGTCTAACTAGCCTATCTTGACCTTTAGGACCTCTTTTTAGAACTAAATGTGCTTGATTTTGTGAAATAATCATGTTTATGTGTTTAGTCTCCCAATTTCTTCCATGCATATAGTTAGGGGGAGTATGTTTATGTTAAAATATGCTTAGATCTGTTCATTCATCATTTACATACTTTTAAGAGATGTTAAGTTCATGTCTTTGGTTATTTTTAACCAAATAGGCAAAATTCTGGGCATAAGGTATCGATACTGCCCAATGGGTATCGATACTCGTTCTTCATTTCAATTTCCCAGAATTTCTCATCGTTTCAAGCGTATCGATACCGCCTCTTGCGTATCGATACCCTCTTCCAACGGTCAAAATTGAGAAAAGACAGGTCTATCCCTGTATCGATACCGTCTAATGAGTATCGATACCGCTTTCAACGGTTATATTTGTGGAAAGACAATTCTATCCCTGTATCGATACTGTCTAATGAGTATCGATACCTCCTTAAACGGTCAAATCTGAGGAAAGACAATTCTATCCCCGTATCGATACCCCCTGAGGAGTATCGATACCCTTTCGCGCTGATGGTATTAAATAGGCTTTTAATGAGATCTAATTTTACCAAAATTAAAACTCTTTAATATCCTATTAACCCTAAACGTTTTTGGCTATATAAAGGCCTCTTCTCCTTCATATTCTTCACCAAAAATCAAAAGAAACCCTTGAATCAAAGCTTTTGCTCTCTCTCAAAATTCTCTCTTCAAAGTTTCTATTATCTATGGCACCAAAAGAGCATTCAAGGAAACGACAAAGAGTTCTTCTTGCCGGAGACTCTTCAACTCCCGGATCGGTTGCTCGTCCCGATTATGCTACTATCTACAACCAATCTTTTGAAGATTCCGATGGTCTTCCATATTTCCGCCAATTTGAAAACTACAAAATTCGTGCGGAGAGGATCGTATCCATCCCCTTTCTCGACTCCGAGCGCTTCAAGTTTGAATATCTTCCGCTTCTTCGTCTTTGGAACTTCATGCATTTTCTCACTATTCCGGGTATTTATTATCGACTTTTGGTTTTGATTTTCTTCTCTAATGCTAAATGCATTTATCGCAATGGAGAAGTCGTTGCCATTCGATCGTATCTTATGGGGAAACAAATAGTTCTTGATGTCAAGTCTATTTGTGAAGTTTTTAAATTGGAGGATGAAGGTGAAGATAATGAGAATGCCTTAGGACATGTTCTTAGCGGTTCCGTAACCGTCCTCAATGCTCATGATCGAATCCTACATTTGATGGTATCATGGTGGCTTCGTCCCTCCGGAGGCAAATATTCCACCATCCGTCTATTGGATGATTTTTGGATTCGAAGTTTCCGACAACGAAAACGCCCAAATCTTGCTCGCATCATGTTCAATGAGATTGCTTATCATGTTCAACAACGTGAAACTCCTCTCATTACATCCTTTATCTACGGTACGGCCTTAAGCTATTACTTTGTTCAAAAGGATATTGATTGTTCGTTTGATCTTGCTTCTACTCTTACCGATCCTATCGACGAACATTCTCTTGCTCGAAGCAAATTTCATTATTTTAATGGAAATTGGCTACGTCTTACCGAGCTTCCACCCGAGGCCGCCGCCGCCTTAGAACAACAAGCTCCTCAAGCTCCTCAAGCTCCTCAAGTCCCACAACCCAATATGGATAATCTCATGACTTATCTAAATGAACAATTCACCGGGTTGAATACTCGTCTTACCTCTATGGAAACTACATTTGATACGAGGATGACGGGTATGGAGAATCGCCTTACATCTCTCGAAAGCAAGCAAAATTCCTCGAATATTTCCATTGCCGCTTTCCACGATGAATGGCGTAATAGCATGAGGAACAATGACCCCTTGGGAGATGAAGATGACGATGATGAAGACGATGAAGATAATGCCTAGTCTTCTATCCTTGCATATCATATCATATCATTTAGGATTCTTTTTATGCACCTATGTTTTATGTTCTTTGAATTAAGTTTATTATTAGGATTAATACCTATGCTTTGATCTTTTAGGATTTAGGTTTGCTTATGTTTTGGATTTCTCGTTTATGATATAATAAGATTATGTTGCTTATCTTTATACTCTTGATATTTGATGCACATTATGCTCTCACAATTTCTTTTTGATCTAACAAAAAGGGGGAGAAGATATAGCTCACAAACAAACTTTCAAATTTTTTTTTGGTTTTATCAAACTTACATCAAGGGGGAGTTAAGAATTTTGATTTTGAGAAATTTCTTTAGTCTTAACTAAATTGAAATATCAAGCTTATATTAAGGGGGAGTTAATTTTCAAAAGTTGTCAAAAATTTTAAGTTTTGGTTTTGTTATATCAAAAAGGGGGAGATTGTAAAACCTATGTTTGATTTTGATATAACTAGATCTTTAAGGATCAAATTGAAGAACTTAAAATTGTTTGTACAAATCCCTTAACAAGTTTTTGAAACCCCAAAGACTTTAAACTGATTTATTAGAACTCAAACTCAAATATTTTCTAAGTGTTCCAAGGCAAAAATAGTGAAAAACGTCAACCAGTATCGATACCCATCAAGGAGTATCGATACCTTTTTAGCAAAAGTTTGCCTCTGTCGGAACAAGTATCGAAACGGCAAACCCTAGTATCGATACGCTATGAAATCAGTATCGATACGGATGAACCAGTATCGATACCATTTTATAATTATTAATTTCAAAGTCAGTTTAAAAATATAACCGTTGAGATTTTTAAACGGTCACTAAACCGGTATCGATACCCCTAACCCTAGTATCGATACCCAATTTGACAGTGAGCTATGTCGAGAAAAAGGTATCGATACAGCCTGTGCTGTTTCGATACCCAGTACCGATACGCCAAGAACGCGTATCGATACCCCTTTATTATTTGTACACAACGGCTATTTTCTTATGAGACAGGTATCGATACCCCACTATAGAGTACCGATACTCATAGCTGGAAAAGTGCAAGAAAGTGGAGAAAAAGCATCCCAACGGCTATAATCTTAAAATCAACACTCACAACGGTTGGAAATCATCAAGAGGCTATAAAAAGACCCCAAGAAGCTCCAGCAACATATTATTGAACCTCAAGAAGATATCAAAACATCAAATCCAAGCATTTGTGCAAAAATCCTACTTTGTCTAGAAATCCCAATTGTATCCTTCATTTCTATTTTGTTCGATTGGGTTGAGTGCTTGATATTGGGCTATCATTTGTATTGAGAGATACCTTATTAGCCACCAAATTTCTTTGTTCTATTGTGTGAGGATTGGGTTAATTTTTGGGTAGAAAAATTAACCGAAATTGTAAAGGTTGCCTCCTTGTCCTGGGAAAAGGGGACGAACAATTTAGTGGAAATTGTTGGAAATCCTTGGTGAGACTAAGGTAGTGGATGTAGAGTTCGGTTGGTGAACTTGAACCACTCTAAATTCCCGTGTCAATATTTTTAAGTTGCAATTTCCGTTACAACATCGTTAAAATTCCAATTCACCCCCCCTCTTGGTTATTATCATTCGTGTGATCCACTCAACAGCATGTTAGAGGCATGAGTAATGCTGGATTTTAATGCCATTGTGTTAAGGATGCACTAGGTAAGTGATCCTTGGTTTTATGTGATAAATGCATATGATGTTAAGCATGGTTATGCTTTTGGTAATGACATTTTTTATGCTTGTAAAACAATGGATTATTGATGTTAAATGATTATATTGGCAAGTGATGAAAGTGGTTTTTGGTGCTTGTAATCGGATATAGTTAGCCAGCTATAGGATTGGGTGCACCGTGAATAAAGTCGCCTTGGATGTCGAGGGGTTGTGATTGTGCCGTAATCTCCATCCAAGTACCCTAACGATTGAGGCTAAGATCACAACGGTGAATGATTTAATCCTGTGTGTGAGTCCTATGGTATGTGTCCCATACTCTCGTTAGTGGAATTATACAACTACCGATGAGTGATGTTGATGGGTTGTGATTGTGCCATTAATCTCCATCACGGGTGTTGAGGGGTTGTGATTATGCCATTGATCTTCACCTTGTGTAGTCCGGTAGTATGTATGAAGCATGTGGGACAACGCTTGTAATCCGCGTATCCGATTGTGTCATTCGAGTTGGTTTTGGTATGTTTTGAGAATTGACCACTTGTAAGCCAATATAATGTTTTTGACTAATGGTTTAATCATGAGATGCTTGTGATTTATGCTAGAATGCATGTGATGCTTGGTAAAGCATGAGCAAAGGTTTATTTGTTGTTTTAAAATGATGCACATGAGCATGTGTTTTAAAAAGTGCATTGATGCCATGAGAGGGCATGATTTGAGTAAAGACATGTGTTGATAAATGATGTTTTGCCGGTTATATGAAATGCATTGATGAATGTTGTTTTAGCGAACCTCACTAAGCTTTGTGCTTATGCTCATTTGTTTCATCAATGCAAAGAATTAGGCATTTGAGGTAGCGAGTAAGCAAGGGGAATCCAAGCACTTTGGTCTAGCAAAGTATGTGGTTTTACTTTGGTGTAATAAGAGACAATGGGTGGTATTTCTACTCTTGGATGTTTGAAGATGTTATTAATTACCTTGAGCATGTTTGGTTGCTTAACTTTGGTTTGTAAATGGCCTTTGGGGATTGATTTTTGTTTGAATGTTGATTTTAGCCTTGTGTGGCTTTGGAAGACTAGGGAGCATGCCTATAGTTCCAATGCCTGCATGAATGATGCCATGTTTTAGCTTATGCTTCATTATGATGAACTTTGATGTTTATACATGTTGTATGTATGTTGTGGCATGAATTGGATCGTCTTCAGAGGTGTTTTGAGTGAAAAACCAGCAATTTGTGTAGTTGCAGGGCAAGGCGTATCGGAATGCCCTTACCTGTTTCGGAACAGTGGCTTGAAATGGCCATGGGGTTTCGGAACTAGTAGGAACTTTCCGTAACGATTTGCTACTGGAATGTTGTGTTTCGATACGGGTTTCAAAACGCACCCGAGTATCGAAATGGTCAACCTGGTTTCAAAATGAACATTCCGATACAGGGCCTTGTGTTTCGAAACACCTGACCGTTGGAGTTGAATTTGAATTGTTTCAGGTTTCTGTTTCCTACGTTTTAGTCCCTAAGTCTTGAATGCTTAGTTAAATGAGTTTGGATGATCCGTTTAAGATGAATTTTGACATGCTGGCTTATTGTATGTTTAATTTCGGATTGGTAACTTTTAAACTTGTTTGTCCTCAAATTTCTAGAAATTTACATATTAGTCCCTAAAAGATGTTTGTATGCAATCAAACCCCTAAATGTGCTCCGTTCGCGGTGTCACTTCCGCTAAAATGTTTTGTTATTCACATAGGTTAATAATGTGCATCTAGAGAAGTTAAAAAGAAAAAAAGGGTCGTTAATCAAGGTTGACTTTCACGAGTTGACTTTGGTTTTCCCCGTGTAATCTTCTTATTTCGGGTCAGATGTCTAGGCCGGGTTAAGGGGGTTACACCCAAAACATTGAATCAAGCATACAAGGCATTATCCTTAAGATGTGCATGAAACAAAAGTAGTTGGAAGTGTACTAACCTTACTCCTACAATTGGGAATGAAGCTCCTAGCCCAAGCTTCAAGCTTTCTTCTTCCCTTGCTCCTTGGAATAATTTCCCACCTCTTTCACTACAAGAAAATGTTGTAAAACAAGTTACAACATTGCTGGAAACTTAAGATAAGCTAAAGGAAGAATTCTAAAACAAGAAATGGAGTTAGAAACCCCATTCCCATTCCCATTCTAGTTCCTCTTCCTCAACCCCAACAAAACTCATATTTCTTCACTTTCCACCATTTCCTTCCATTCATACCTTGCTACATAGATCACTTGATGTTGGTAACACTTCCCTTCACTTGTACTTTGAAAATTCAACTCAAAACGAAAAAGATTTGGTCTTTGTTTTGGCTCTTGGGAGGAAGATGAAGATGAAAGGGGATTGGGAAACAATAGACAAGGTGATATCACCATCTCTTACTTTTGCAGCACCATTAAGAGGGAATTAACCTTCTCCTCTTTAAAAAGAAGGAATTTACCTCTTTTCCCCTCTTTCATCTCATCATTCACAACCCAACCCAAAGACTCTCGCCCAATAACATATAGGAAGCCCACAAAGGCTCTTTTAAGCACCAAATGGGCCCCGAAACTCGGCCCAACACGTATCATCCACCACTCAGGTGAATCGACCCATGGATTCCGAAATCCGAGCCGTTACAACTCTCTCCTCTTTAAAGAAAATTTCATCATTGAAATTTACTTGATGGAAACAGATGTGGATAAAACAATCTCATGTCCTTCTCGACATCCCACATGGTTCCTCTATAGCATCTTCACCAAAGGTATGCACTTGCTACAAAGTTTTTTAATTCCAAATCAAGGACCATTATCAGCTCTTCCTCACAGGTCAAGTCGGTGTTGATCTCAATCTCTTCTAGCGGGATAACATGTGATGGATCTGAATGGTAACACCTCAAGATGGAAACATAGAAGATGATATGAATGCTTGCCATATTCGGGAGCGAACCTAAATGGTACGCCACAAGTCCAACCCTCTCTAACACCTCATAAGGTCCAATAAACCTCGGCCTCAACTTTCCCTTCCGCTCAAAGTGGTTAACACTTTTCCACAATGACACCTTGAGGAACACTTTGTCACCAACCTCATACTCAATGTCTCTACACCTCTGATCCACATAGGCTTTCTGACGGTCAAAAGCAGCTTGCAATCTTTCCTTGATGATATGAACCTTTTCCTTGTTTTCATGATTAAATTGGATCCCACTATCCTCCTCTCATTGATCTTCGTCCAACACGTCGATGTTCTACACTTGCGCCCATACAAAGCCTCGAAGGGAGCCATCTTGATACGTGATTGAAAACTATTATTGTAACACCCCAATTTTCCCCTAATTCGAAAAAATCCCTAATTCGAAACCCTAATAATTTGAGAATTTTAATTCAAAAAACCCTAATTTTAGTTTAAGTATTATTTGGGCATAAACCATATTTTAGTGGCCGTATTGAAAAAAAAAATCAAAACTTTGGGGTTAATATGTAAATCGGATAAGTTGGGACCCTTTTCTTGTGATTTGCCCAAGCTTTATGTTGTAAACCCTATTGTTTGTGTTTTTCGACCCTGAAGCTCATTTTTTTTAGCAGTCGCATGTATATCTCAGTCTCTCTCTCCGAAATAACCATCTCCCCATCTCCCTTGCTTGTCTGGTGAGCCTTCGACGACCCTCCATTCACCGTTTGTGGCTTGCACGGCCAGTACCACCATAGCCGCCACCATTCCGCGAACAAGCCCACCCACCGGACCACCCTTGTCGCCACTATTTGAGAGAGAGCAAATAGAAACCCTTCGGGTTCTCCTTGTGCTACCGTGCTCTATCACCATCCGCCGCCTGTTTTGCGTTTCACCACCACCATCGTGGTCACCCCCGTCTCACGAGTCAACCCCAGCCTTCGGCTCACCCGTCTTCAGCCACCATTTCTGAGTTTGCAAAATAAACCTTTTGATTCTTATTCTATCGTCGTCCTCTCAGTTGATATCTCCTCTATTGTTGTGTTTGGGTAAGTCACGATTAGTCTCTCCTTTTCCAAATGTTCATTGGTGAGTTATTTTGTGGTTCTCATATCATTGTCTTTTGGTGGTTGTTATCGTGCTGTTGTGCATGGTTGGACCTGACACTGTTGAGTTTGTTACTGCCGTTGAAACACCCTTAGCCTTCGCCGTTTGGTTGTACCGTCATTCTTACCAATTTGTTGCGTCACCGTGCTTGGTTAGATTTGCTACCGTTGGTGAGGGTCTTCAACATTATTTGCAGATTGCAAGATGAGAAGGGTTTGTGATAGTGTGTTAATTGGTTCAAGCCCAATCAAAGTTGTCATTGGTTGTGGGTGTTGGGCTTCTATGTGAGTTAATGTGGCTTGGGTGAGCCCAATTGTGAGGTTTGATCAAAAGTTCAACAAATGGGTTGTGTGTGTAAGTGGAGTCAGTTTTGGATGAGAGCCTAAATGGTGAACCGAATCTGTAATCTAAACCAGCCTTGACCCAATTTGAATCGAACTGTGACTCGAACTGGATCCAGAGTTGACCGGACCAATTTTGTGAACCAGACTGCACCAGACCAATTTATCAGATTGAATCGGATTTGACCTTGGTCAATTGACCCTTCGGCTGTTAACCATGTTGACCGTTTGACTTTGGACCTGACCCGTTTGACCAAGCCGTGAACAGTTTACCCAACTTGTTGACCTTTGACCGTTAGACTCTGGTAAGGGAAACCTCCACTCTGGCGAGGGAAACCTCCACTCTGGTGAGGGCAACCTCCACTCTGTATGATATCGGATAGTCGGGTATTGAGTCATGCATCAGGCATCATATCATTATGATTTGGATTTACCGGATTTACTGTGTTTAAAAAAAATACTTTACCAGAAAAATAAACTCGGTTTTGTTTGTGTTTGTTTGCACTTTAGAGACACACTAAGCTCTTTAGCTTACACACCTATAGTTTCCCTTTCAGATACTCAGACTTTTAGGCGACTCGGTACTTGGAGTAACTCATATTTATTCAGATATCTTATTATATAGTATGAACTCTTTTGCTTATTTCGGATTACTATTTTAACATTATTTGGGATATTTATGTAATATAAACTTTGAGACTGTTTATAATTTGGGTTTTATTAGATGCATGTATTTATTTAGTTATTTTTGGATATTTAATCAAATTGTCTGAACAATGTTATCCGACTACGTTTTATAATACATAATATGTTATTGAATTTATTTACTTTTGATAATAATTTTGTATTTTAAAGTATTTAAATTTAAGACTTATAACTTGAGGGAACTTTCTAGATTCAACCCATTTCTTTTGGGCTGGGTTTAGGGGTTACAATTTTTGTACACAAACTCAACTAGTGGAAGATGCTCCTCCCAATTACCCTCAAAATCAATGATACAACTATGGAGCATATCTTCCAAAATTTGTATGACTCTCTCGAATTGACCGTGAGTTTGAGGATAAAAAGCGATGCTGAAATGCAACTTGGTATCTAACGCTTCATGTATCTTTTTCCAAAGCCTTGCCGTGAACCGTAGATCTGTATCCGAAATGATCGATGTGTGTACTCCATTTAACCTCACTATCTCTTGAATGTACAACCATGCAAGCCTTTCAAGCTTAAATTCCATGCGCACCAGTAAGAAATGAGCCGTCTTGGTCAAACGATCCACAATCACCTATATGACATCATGACTCATTTTGGTTAACGACAAGCCCATCACAAAATTCATGGTTCCCCGCTCCTATTTCCACTATGGAATCTGAATGGGTTGAAGCAAACCTGAAGGAACCTGATGTTTCGCCCTAACTTGCTGACAAGCTAGGCACCTTGTCACGAACTCTGACACATCTCTTTTCATACTAGGTGTTAAGTGTGAAAAAGTACTATATTTTATGTATTTTTTACTTAGATTATTGTTTAGACTTAGGCTCATTTAGTTGCATTTGTAGCAATTCAAGCAAAAATTCGCAGTAATACTGTTTATTGGGCTTGGCCTTGCATTTAACTATTTTTGTTGAGAAATCGCTGCTATTTTGTTCTTTTTCTGTGTAGGACGAGTTACCGAGCAACTTGCCGAAGGTTTCCATGGCAAGTCGCGATAGTCATTATCTCTAGGATTTATTTAATCACTTTGGATAATTACCCAAATTCAAATTAAGAGCTATTGAAGATGAAAATGAGAGAATCTTTTGAATTAATCCAAAATTATCTCCTCTTAAATGGGTGATACGCAAATAAGATTAGGAAATAAATCTTAAATTATTTCCTAATCTTTAGATAAGGAAATAAATCCCGAATTATCTCCATATCCTAAATTATCTCCTCAAGATAAGTGGATAAACCTTATCTTTTGAAATTCAAATTGAGCTCTCCCCTTCTATAAAAGCTAATCGCAGAAACAACGAATGGTGAAGAGAGAGAGAGAGAGATTGGAGCTAGAGGGAGATCGTGAAGAAGGAGGATAAGATCTTGGAGGAGCTCGCCTCCTCCAGATTTAATTTCTTTTCTTTTATCTTTATGATTTACCTGATGTTTGGGTTTTATTCATTGTTGTTTTCTTTCAACCCATCCATGAACTAAATTAAATTTGCTTGGGTTGTTGGGTTTTTGGTGTTTGTGACCGGATGATTTAGTTTTCGGTTTTAATTTAATAAATCGTTGTTTATCCATTCTTGGTCTGTTATTTGATTCCATCTTTGAGGAAAGACGACCAATGTTTTTGAAAAACTATTTTTTGATTTTTAGGGTTTTAGTTTTCTTAAGTTTTGGGAAAATCAAGGTTTATTTTTGAAAATATGAAGTGTGGTTTAAGTTTCGGAGAAGGAAACATTTGTTTTGGGTGTATTTTTGGGTCCACCAGTGCCGGCGAGTGGCGGCTCAGGCAAATGTTCACCGCCGGAATTTGGAAATAAGAGCGCGTTCATGAAGAACTCATGAAGGTCTTTTGAATAGATGAGAGAATTTAGGGGGAGGAGTTTGATCTTATTTTCAAATGAAAGGAATTGAAAAATCTGTTTAAAATTTGTTATTTATACTTGTTTTCAAAATGGGGATAATTACCTCATTAAGGTATCTCCGCCCTAGTTTTGTTTTTTCCGCAATCCCTTACGTTTTAAAACCTTTCAACTTAGTCACTTCTATCCCCGTTTTAACATTTCAATTTTGCTTATGTTTAGTTTGGGCCAAAGACTAATGGTATATTCACCCTCGGGTAAGTTCTACCGTTAGGTAGCTTAAAATTAGGTAGAGGGGGTATTATTGGTATTTAGTTTTAACATAAATTCTTACACGCGGTAACATAAATGCTTACAATAACTGTAAGAAAAATGGTAGTTACACAAATGATTGTTAGGGTAAGAAATTTTGTGATAACATAGACGGTTACCCAATGACATTAATTCTTACAAAACACATAACAAATAGAGTACCTACACAATGTTTTACCATAACTACATAAATGTGTATGGAATTTATAAGGCAAAAAGTAACTATACAAATTATTACATCATATCTTCTAATCTTAAACCAACCAAACTTATGGTAGGAAAATGTGTAACTACCTAAAATCTTAAAATGATTATTCTATATGTTACAAAACGCATGAGATATTCGATACCTACACAATGTTTAACAATACCTACCTAAATCTTTACATACGTTATTAGAATAAACGTAACTACAAATAATATTACTCATTTCTCCTAATCTTAAACCAACCAAACTTATGGTAGAAAATTGTGTTATTACACAAAATTTTAAAGGATAACTCTATATGTTATAAAACACATAACAAATGTGGTATCTACACAATGTTTTACAAAGCCTACATAAATGTTTATGAAATTTCTACCGAAAAAGGTAACTACACAAAATATTACCCCATATCTGCTAATCTTAAACCAACCGAACTTATGGTAGGAAATTGTGTAACTACCTAAAATCTTAAAGGATAATTTTATATGTTACAAAATGCATGAGATATTCGATACCTACACAATATTTCACAATACCTACCTAAACCGTTACATAAGATATAAGAATAAATGTAACTACAAAAAATATTACCTCATATATCCTAATCTTAAACCAACCAAACTTGTGGTAGGAAATTGTGTAACTACCTAAAATCTTAAAGGATTATTCTATATGTTACAAAACACTTGCGATATTTGATTCCTGTACAATGTTTCACAATACCTACCTAAATCTTTACATAAGTTATAAAAATAAATTAAAAACACTGTAACTCCCTGATTTTGGGCCTAGACGTTTACCTGAAAAGATTAGACCATTCAAGAGAATCGGGTTAGTGATTCGAGTTAGTCTTGGGATTTAAATTGGAATAAATATTTTTGGGAAGGATAAAAATATGGAAATTTTTTCTAAAATCCGTATTTAATATGTTAATGATTTTTGTGAAATCAATTTTGGAAAATGTGTTTTGGAAATTTGACATTTTGGGACTAGTGACAAAACACTTATTTTCCAGCAAAGATTTGAGGTAATGATCTTGTTTTCTTAAACTAATGATTCCTAATAGATTTCTTAACTTGTTTCTACAAAATCTCATTGATTTCCTTTGCTTTTCATGAAGTAAATCATCCAATTGAGAGGGATTTCAATCATTGAAGGTGAGGTTCGTTCTTCTCCTTTAATGAATATTTTTTACTGAAATTCTCAAGTTCTTGATCCTTTATATATATATTTTTCACATGGGTTTTGATGATTTTATTGTGGAAATTTGGGTTAATTGAGTTTTAATTGGTGAAATTGATTGAGATTGGTTTTGGATCTATTTTGTTGGGTTCTTGATTAGATTAGAACATGATTATGATGTTTTATAATGTTAATAAGTTGGTTTTCATATTGGAATCCCGAAACTACGTGAATCTCTAATTATCTAGATTTCTAGTGATGCTTTTTTGAGAAGTTGTGGTGGTTTATGTATGCTGGAGGTATAAGGTTGTTATTAGATGAATTTTGGATGTCATTTGATGCAGATTAGATGTTAGATTCGAGAGTTTGTGGCTGGGATTTGATTATGTAAAACCTAATTTTATTTTGATATAACAAATTGTTTAAGGACCTATTTGTAAAAGTAAATAAAATTGTAAGTATTCTAAAGTCTCATAAATTGACAAGCATTTTGATCCAAAACAGCTTCAAAGTCAAAATGTTTTAACCTACAATTTTTAAGTGTTTATAAGCCAAACTATACATTTACACCTATGCGTATCGATATGCCTTAGTCGTATCGATACGATTTTTAAGTACTAGAATTTTTATCGACAAAAGTGTACTGATACGATTATACCTGTATCGATACGGCATTCATTTCAGGCTTGCTTTTATACTTTAGTGTACCGATACGATTGTCCCCGTATAGATATGGTTTGGTTTGATTCAACAAATCTTTGCATTTAATAAAAATAGTCGTTGCTTGTCAGTTATGGGAATCAACAATTTTCAAACGGTCATTGGACCATATCGATACGCTTCTATAGCGTATCAATACACTTTTTGCTTAATTCTCACTCAAGATGCGTAATGATACGGTCATTGCGTATCGATACGCCCCTTATTTTACACTGCAACAGTACCGTTATGCCTTCTCGCATATCGATACGCCCCTCTTAAATGTGCACAACGACTCTTTCTTATTTGAGACAGGTATCGATACTGACCTTCGTGTACCGATACAATGGGCAGCTGAAGAGCATTTATTGCGTCAAAAATGCAGCCCAACAGTTAGATTAATGATCTCAACCACCCAAACGTCTAGAAATCAATGCAAGGGTATAAAAGCAACCCTCCAAAGCCACAACAACAACTATTGGACCTATTTGCAACATCCAAGCATATGTCCAAATCCTTGAGCTTAAAAAGACAAATTCTTGTACCCCACTTGTTGTAATTTTCATTGTATACATTTCTTTCAAGTCTATGGAGAGTTTGTTTGTAATTTGGGCAACATATCAATCTTGTGAGAGAAAATCTTAATATTGTCATTTCTTCTTTGTAAAGAGAGTGTCTTGGATAAGCTTTAGGTAGAAAGATTAACCAGTTTGTAAAGGTTACCTCCTAAGCCTAGGAAAAGGGAAGAATATCTAGTGGACATTGTTTAAAATCCTTAGTGGGAGCTAAGGTAGTGGATGTAGAGCTTGTTCAAAGCTTGAACCACTATAAATTGCCTTGTCTTCAATTTTTACATATTCAATTTGCTCCCTTCCACTTTAAAAATCCAATTCGCCCCCTCTTGGCCAATTTCGATTTGATTGATCCACTCAACAGATTAGCTTGAGTTTGAGGTTGATTTCGATTATTGTGGAAGGGTTTCGACTTGTGTTTGTTGAGGTTTGCTAAGGATTGTTATTGTTGTGTTTATGAATGCATTGTGATGCATTACACCCTCTGTATTTGCGTGGTTAAAATAGGGGAGGTTGATTCTGTAGCTATCAGTAAAGTTTTAGAGGCTCAGACGCTTGAATTCGCATCTGCAGATGGTGCATTGCGTTGTCGATGAGTGATAACGAAACCTAAAGCTCTAAAAAGGTTTGAAGATGGTTTTGGGAACTTATATTGAGCTTGAAACTCTAGTCTAAGTTCAGAAGAAAGTATAAGTGGATTTTCTCTCCCGGTCATGCTTTTACGAAGTAAATTACGCACTTGGTTTTGATTCTGTGATACCTACTATTTAAGCATGATTTAAATTATGAAATATACTGATTTTAATTAAGAAATGTCGATGGATGCATGTAGTAAGTGATCCATTTATGTATGTGTTTTGAGTTAATTCTTTCTGGTTTGCTTCGGCAAACCTAATGTACCTTACTCGATTCGGTCGAGTGTCTAAGCCGAGTCGAGGGGGTTACACACACAAAATATTACCTCATATCTCCTAATCTTAAACCAACCAAACTTATGGTAGAAAATTGTGTATCTACCTAAAATCTTAAAGGATTACTCTATATGTTACAAAACGCATGAGATATTTAATACCTACACAATGTTTCACACTACCTACTTAAATCTTTGCATAAGTTATAAGCATAAACGTAAATACACAAAATATTACCTCATATCTCCTAGTCTTAAACCAACAAAACTTATGGTAGGAAATTGTGTAACTATATAAAATCTTAAAGGATTACTCTATATGTTACAAAACGTATGAGATATTCGATACCTACACAATGTTTCACAATACCTACCTATATCTTTACATAAGTTATACGAATAAACGTAACTACACAAAATATTACCTCATATATCCTAATCTTAAACCAACCAAACTTATGGTAGGAAATTGTTTAACTACCTAAAATCTTAAAGGATTACTCTATATGTTATAAACCACATGAGATATTCGATGCCTACACAATGTTTCACAATACCTACCTATATCTTTAGGTAAGTTATAAGAATAAACGTAACTACACAAAATATTACATAATATCTCATAATCTTAAAACCATCTAAACTTATAGTTGGAAATTATGTTATTACACAAAATTTTAAAGGACAACTCTATATGTTATCAAACACATAACAAATAGGGTACCTACACAATGTTTTACAAAACCTATAGAAATATTTATGAAATTTCTACGGAAAAAAGTAACTACACAAATGCCTAACGATTGACCTTTTTAACCTTATACCAGTTTTTCTTTTTAAAATCCAACGACCAAGATTTATTTTTATCCGATCTAACAGTTATATCGATATAGTATCGATACTACCTAATTTTAACCTAATTTTAAGCGCCTAATTTTAGACTCTCCCCTCATATTCCTAGTTCCTTCCCCCTTTTATTTATTCAGTTGTCTTTAATTTATATGTTTTTTAATTTTTGCTTTTTATATCTTATATTATATGGTTTTTACATAGTATTTTTATAATATATGAATACAATGTATAACAATATATTCTATATACCTAAATAGCCTTTTATAATAATATGTTATAATGTATAGTTCATATTATATATGTGTATATTTTTATAACATATTTAGTATATATATAATGTAATAAATATATTATACAATATACGGTTGCATTATCTACATAGCAGTTTATATCTCATGTAATTGTTTCGTAGTGTTTTTGTTATTTATTTATGTATCTTGTTGATTTCTATTATGGATTGTATTTATGTTATATTCTTTCTTTTAATTATTTGTTATTATATTTAATTGTTCATGCATTTTATAATTTTTACATTAGTTTTATGTATCAAAGTTTCGGTATTTTATTGGGAGTGTCGTCCCGGGTCCATGGGCGTCATTTTCATTGGTACCGTAAATTGTGAAATTTTATATTCTAATAATTTGGTCATGTATTCATGCATTTTAGGGATTACATATTAAATTAAAATGAATTTTAATTTTTCTTAGTAAATACGATACAAACCTTCAGGTACCGATTTTCGGGCGTGGTGGGTGTGCGAATCCTTCCCCACTCGTAACCTGCTCCTGAACCCAATTATCTTTGGTTTCCTTTTGGTGTTTGGTCTACATAAACCAAGTGACCGGTGACGACTCCATCATTTTATTTCAAAAAGAAAACAAAAGAAATACATTTAAATTTCAAATTAGTCGCTACAGCATGGGGACTCCGCCGGGGAACATTTTTTTTCAAAAAAAAAAGAGATTAAAGCCTTACTTCGGGTTCCTATCATATTTATTAAGAAAAATTTAATTTCAATTTAATATAATTTTTAATCCCTAATCTTGTTTGTTTACTGCTTCATTATCCGGTGTTTGATATAATTGTCATTCATGCATGAGCTATCCGACTTCCGTATGGGATTTGTGATTCGCTTCCAAGATATGATCCATATATTTTTTAGTGTCCATGCCTCTGTATGGTATAAGGACTCATATCCTCTCGAATCGATGTCCTATTATCTTAGTAGGTAATAGCGATAGTTTGAGTACCCTTAGTACTTTAGAACCTAACCGCATATAGTGAACCGTAGTAGACACTCATTTGAGCCATGCCAGAATGTTGTCCGTTTAGCGGTGACCCTTTTAGGCCTTGTTTGATTTATGTATGTCTTTGTTTGATATTTGTATGCTTTGTATGTATTTTAAATTACTTCAATTTATTGCAATATTTAATTTTTATCATTTAATTTATTTAATCTATTTATTATCACCGGATTAACCGCGTTTTTGTGGTGTTTCTTTTTTTCCTTTATTTTCTTTTTGCATTTATTATTTATGCATACCATGATATATCATAGGTGTTGATTCAAGAACTGTTCCATATTAGGAGTCTATCATAATGAGAGAGACATTCTGTAGTACAGAGAATGATAATGCTACGGTTTATAGATGGCCCAGGCGGAAATCAATGGAAAGAGGAGATAGTTTGAAAAAAGGGGCATGCGTCAGAGGCAACCTGACATACTCATATTGTTTCCAAACCGAATGATTTGCACGAGTCAGTTGAGAGACAGAATTGGGGCACCGAGTACGCACATTGCTTCATGAAGGCAAGATGCTAGGAAGGATGGCTAGTTGATGCCTGTAGAATCTTTGGTCAATCTTTTGTAATCAAACATCTTCTCTAAATGAAAGGTTTTCTAAATGACTATTTGTGAATCAGTGCCTTATTTGCATTCATTACATTTTAGATTCATTTATTAATTGCTTTTAATTCTTTACTTATTTTGTGCATATTATACATTGCATTCAGTAATAAAGAAATTAGATTAACTATGAAAAATATCATGACAACAAGTTTAAGTTGCAATCGTTCCGCACTCATATGGTACACGTTCTCAAACAAGAATTATGGAAGACAAATTGGCTAATGTTGAGAAATTGCAAAAGGATATCGAGGAACACTTGAGTAATATCGAGCAAAGGATTGAGCGGTCTCAGGATGAAATTATAGCCCGCACTACCGCAATGTTCGGGACCAGGGTACCGAAAAAGCATAAGTTGTGGACATAAGTTCCAATATGGAGGACCTAGGTGGAAATTTATCTCACACGAAGGTTCAATCGGAAGGGTTAATTCAGAAGAATGTCCAAATGGCCGGGGCATATGCTAATAATCCAATCGACTTAGGACATAATTTTGAAAATGATGCTGATGTGGAAGTTCCAGATTTGAACCTTATCGATGAAATATAAACACGATTGAGGAAAGAGTTTGAAAAAAGTGTTCGATGATTTTATTATCCCACACAAGTTAATCTAATAGGAAAGAGTCAACATGTTGCAAGCAACCGACGACTATGGGTTTGATGCTATAGAGTTTGAGCCTGGTAGATGATTTTATTATCCCACACAAGTTCAAAGTGCATGACTTTGAAAAATATGATGGGTGTACTTGTCCTTCAGCTCATTTGACCATGTATTTCTGTAAGATGGCAACACACTTGAAGAATGAAAAATTGCTTATTCATTGCTTCCAAGATAGTTTGACATGGGCAGTCGCCCGTTGGCACGCACAGCTCAACCGGACCAATGTGAAGTCATGGAAAGATCTATCAAGAATCTTTAATGAACAGTACAAGCATGTAAAAGACATGGTCCCTAATAGGGAGATGCTACAAGGATTGAGTTAGGGTCATAATGAGAATGTCAGACAATATGCCCAAAGATGGAGAGATGTGACGACACAAGTTCAGCCACCCATTATGAAGATTGAAATTACCTGTATATTTGTGGATACACTGCAAGGTCCACTCTAAGAGAGAATGATCAGCAACATATCCCTAAGTTTTGCTGAGTTTGTAAATACGACAGAGTTAATCGAGCCCGCATTCAAAAGTGGCAAACTTAAAACTGGAAAAAGTTCATAGAAGTTTCAAAAAAGAAAAAGATAATGAAGTATGAAACATGAGTACTCACAGCCCTAGTAACGTTGTGATCACGTTAAAGTCGGTAGCGGTAAATTCATAGGGATCCAATAGAAGAGATACAAAAGGAAAGAAGGAAGAGACCTTTACTACCATAGTGTTAACCTATGGTGAATTGTACCCCAAGCTTCTTGAGGCTGATTTGGTTTGCCCTTATCATCTCACTCCAATACACCCCCGCACCCTCCTCGGTATGACTCTGTATCCCCCTCGACTCGGCTTAGATGCCAAACCGAGGTACATCGGGCTTGCCGAAACAAACCAGAAACAATTAACTCAAATTAGGTCCATTTTTTTCTTTTATCTTGTCTAGAAGCAACATTATAACATAAGGTGTGCGTATTGGCAGCAAATAAATTCTCAATTGAATCGAGCGTCGAATAGACATCTAATTATTTGTAATTGCTATTTACGGACCAACTTGTAGATCTGGAAAACTGAGAGGAATCATTTAAATTCAAAGTTACCAATCCTCAATTAGTCAAATTACATGCATACTTGTCGAATTTGAGATTAAACCCTTCAACCAAACTCATTCAAATGCATACATCTGAAACAAGGACCAAAATGAAAGAATCTAAAACTATAACACCACTTTAGTTGAAAATAAATCTATGGGTATCGATACTCGGTCTATGGTATCGATACCTGGCCTAATTTTGTAAGGGCATATCGATACCCTCTCCCGAGTATTAATAAGCCATAATACCAAAACCCAGATTCAAATAGCTAAAAGTTGTATCGATACTCCTCCCCAAGTATCGATACCCCGTCAAATTTCACATAATAGTATCGACACTGCTATTCGAGTATCGATAGCCAGGTAAATTTTACACTTACCTGTATCGATACCGAGGCCTGGGTATCTTTACCACTGGACCTATAATATCCAACTTAGCTAGTTTTTTACCCAATTGGTACCCTAAGCATGCCTTAATCAAACATACACATATGCACCATCAAACCAAGGATTAAAACAAATCAAAAGCCTTAGAAAATAGAAAGAACTAGAGGTAAATTGCATTGTATCACAATACTAGAGTCATGCTTCCTAAATTAATCCCGCTCAACATTCAAAAAGAGATTCAAGGCACAATTCACTATTGGCATCAAATCGATTGTCTATTAGTATCATTTTAAACATGCTTGAACCACAAAAGCATAAGCATTACCATCCTGTATGCTTAACTAAGAAAATCTCGTAGCATCAAACACATATATGCAAGTCATCATCAATCATGCTTCAAAACATCATCATACTAGTCCATCAAACCACATCATATAAACCTCAACAACACAATAAAATCCAAGTTACAAAACCCCCAAAAACATGGGAACACATTGCCTTATTAACCGAATTAAAACTAGGTTTCCATACTCAAAAGATTGTCTTGTTCTTGGATCTTCATTACCGAGAGAATGCTGCCCCTCAACTCTATTGCTCTGCATCAATGAGAAAGAAGAGTGTAAGCACACAATACTTAGTGAGGTTGCTCTTAAGTAAAACATTGATGCATTCCAAAACTCTTTTGAAAACCACATAGCAATTGATATGAAAACATGCTTAACCAAACCAAAGCATCTTCCTATTTGTATCCAAAACAATCATGCATAACAACCATATGCATCTTCTCATATATTGGAAAGTATCGTGTCCTTTGATAGACTTACCTCTATTTTTTTTATTCAAAAACAGATTTTTACTTTAAACATGATCAGATACACGAATTTCCCCGGTGGAGTTACCTCCACCTAATCTCACTTTAGCCTAGAATAGGCTTACCCCTACCCATCGTGATAGACTTACCTCTACCAAACAAAAATAGGCTTACCCCCATTGTAAGAAACCGAAGAATACCATCAGCCTGAGTAGCCATACCGTTATACCTCAACAACCATGAAGCGATTGACGTTATATTATAGTGCACTTTAAATCCTATGGCATGCCAACTATATATGTTACTTTCTCATTTACGTCACATAGCCAATATATCATTTTTAAATACATTTCTCAAAACCGTTTCATATGCAAAACCACATTGCCAAGTGCCATAACACATTTCCTTTTAGGAACAAATATCAACACTTATAGGTATCCATATACTTTGATAAACATTGCATATTAATCCAAAACGATGCATTTACAGTAAGTAAATCAAACCATGTTTAAAAACAAAAACATGAAATCCACAAGCTTATATATCATCAATACTTAAACGAAACAAGGGAAACTTACGCTCAAGCTTAGTTAAGCTTTTTAGGCTAAACTTACGCTCAAGTAAATCAAACGATGCATTTAAAGTGCTTTAATGCGTTTATACACTACTGATACACTTCGCTTTGCTCCCAACGCGAATGGAGCCACCGAAAAGCGATGTACGCAACTAGGCAACCTTGCCTTGATTGTCCCCAGTTTTAACAACATAAAACCAAAGGTAAAATGCATCATTATGAATTCTATTCACCGCCAAAGAACAATCCCCTGCAACTCATTCGCCCAACACTTACTATCAAACTTACGATTCTAACATTCAATCCTCATCAAAACACAACCACATACACTTTCTAAACACCCTTATACCTCCAGCAACTCAAGAACACCTATAACACCTCCAAAACCACTAAAAGCTCACCTAAAAATATAACGAATTCAATAAAAACATTTTGTTAATCAATTGTAAAAGAATATTTACTAAAAGCTCACCCTTATAAGTGAATTTTGTTTTTAAAAATAAAACTACATCCACACTTTTAAAAGGTTTAAAATGGTAATTAAACTTTATGTTTTGTTACAAAACAATAACTCAGAGGTTAAAGGTCGTTAAGTACTTAATGTGGATGTTATGAAACTTTTTATAATGACACATTTAATCCTCCATATTTACATATTCAATCAATTTAGTCCTAATTCGTAAAACAAAAATTGCTATATTGATCCTCCATATCTACATATTCGAGAAATATGTGAGCCATGGTTGGGTAAAGTACCAAAATGCACCAAAAGATGTGAAAGATGCAACACTAAATTTGGGAAATCAAGTTCAAGATTGATAGTAAAAGATTTAAAGCTATAAAATGCACCAGAAGCTGTTACCCGCGAAAAATATACGTTTGTAAACTCATAATCATGAGATAAAGTTTCGTAATTCCATTTTATCAACCACAAATCTATTCAAAGCACCTTTTAGTTTAAAAGAATATACTTATCTTTAAGAATGCATCTAGTGTAGAGCATAGAAAGAAGATCATGTACAACACACACAAATAAGACAAAACTTAATTAGTTACCTTTAGCCTCCCAAGCATCATAGTAACGAAACTATATAAAACATGGAAAACAAGGAAAAATATGAGGATGTGTAACTCCTGCAATCCTTCGATGGTCGAACCATAAGAGCCTTCGATGGTGTTCTTCTTCGTCGTCTTTAGGGGACTCCTTAATATCAACTTTACAAGGTAACATGGTATTCGCAACATCTTTAGGGATGCAGATTCTCGCAATATAGACCTGGCTAAATGGATGGATCCTAATTCGAAAATTATTAATCTTTAGTTGTGAACTCCTATAGTATCAAAATTAAAATCTGATTAATAATTTTCTAAGAAAAGAAAGACATGGTAAATACAAGAATTTTAAAGTGTTTTGAAGGATATAAAAGATAACAAGTAGAGGGGAAATTTGTAACACCCTTAATCAAGATGTCACATTTAGGCCTCAAGCCCAACCTATTACCGTAAAATTTTCAACCTAGTTTAGCACGAACATATTCATATCCATGAAAACCATCAAATTCAAATATTTCAACATAAATAAGTATTTGAAAACGTTACATGGAAGCTCCATTTAAAATACATAATTAAAAGCATTCGACTCATGATTTAAAATCCAAAATAGAGTTACAATACAAACATAGGGTCCTACGAATAAATAATCCAACATAATCTAAGTCTTGTACTCAGAACAAGTCGATGCTGAAGACTTACTTCGATGATGCTCCAACAATACACGCCAACCTACTAACCTGCGAACGGAAACAACAATTCTGAATGCTGAGCTAACGAAGCTCAGTGAATACACTTCCACTCAATCATGGTTCATGCAAATCATAAATATGAGCATGTAGCTAAAGATGATATCATGACAATACAATAATATTTGGCGCTACCTCTAGCCACCGAAACACATAGCAAAACAACAAAGGATGCATTAATCTCACACATCACATATGCATCAATTCAAACAAACCTGAAGTGAATCCCGGTTTCACACAGCCTTAGAAATATACACTCGAAGTGAGGCCCGATGCCAGACAACCTCGGGAACATACACTCGTACATGGAATCTCTCACCGAATATCATCGGATGAGGTCCGATGTCATATAGACTCGAGAGCGTACATTCGGCATCTCATCTCAAGGTGTTGCAACACGCTCCCTATGTATTCGGATCCCAACAACAAAGGTGACTCAACCACACAAGTGCCCTTACTTGGCATGTAACATCACACCATTTACCAAGTTATTACTCATTATGCTCATATATGAGGGTTGAATCTCGGTTTCTCAGTTTTACCATTTATTATACCACATTACAAGCCTCTTGGGCTATATTCCTCGAATTATAAGTCCCTCAAACCCAAAACATATTTCTCGGGTAGAATGTCTACTGGGTACTGGTACAGGCCCTCACGTACCGGTACAGTACCCATCGGGTACCGGTACTCACATGCATACTGTAGAGCGTTTAGGTGTTCTCTATTTATGAGCGCAAGTGCACACTCTTGTCAAGTTATAGTATATAAGATATCATCTCCCATTGGGATTGGACAACTTAATTCGAATTGATGTTCCTGTAAAAGAAAAGTAAAAACACAAGTAAATTGAATGTTTGAAAAGAAAAGTAAAATAAAAACACAAGTAATTAAGAAGGAAGTGATCAGTTTGATAGAGCGGGTAGGGTTATGCTGCTACTTAGTGTGAAACTGCGTTGAATAGGTCAAGTTGTTTTGCACTGCCAGACTCTGTTGCCTCGGCGGTGGATGGCATGTAGATTGCTGAGACCCTCTCACTGCCTCGGCAGGGGAATGTAATTGTGCCTCGGCAGCAAACTCGGCAGAACTACAAGGCTCGGTGGAACGCATCGAAAGTGACTTCGCTTATGTCTAAGTCAGAGTTTGTTTGATGCCCACTGCAGATAATACCAGTCGTGGCGTGAATCATGCAAAGACATCAATGTTTATTCGTCCTCTTTTAGCCGCCTTAAACCCTTAACCTTTGTCTAGGCCAGATTGATCAGACCGTCTATAGATGAAATTGTACTTACTCCTTTCGTGAGTTCGACTCTCTTGATACCGAACAAATGGATAGAATTCAACTAATCTTTCGCCTTAATTGAAAACTAAGAAGAACATGGAATAAGTAAACCTTGTAATTTTATTTGCAAAAAAAAAAAACTTGAAATCCTAAACAACCATTCTCACAACTAATTACAACATAACCCAAACCCAAAGAGAAATTTAGAACATGTCGGTGGCAAGAAAACCTAAACTACGCCTAAGGAAAACCTAAGCTTTTTGAATTATAATTAAAATGGGTATATATAGGCATTAGCTAGGTGTAGTCCTTCTTGAGGTAGAAGTCTTCAAAGTAGCTTTCCACATTAAATGTGACTTTAAACTCTGTCTTCTTTGAGTTTAATGTGGACTTTATCGTGTTGCTTTGATCCACAAGTAATCTCGAGATTTAACTTCGGAGGCTCTGTCCGTTGCAACAGACGTCGAAAAATTAAGTGGACAACATCAATAGAAACAAGATTTTCTTCTATACAAATTGCACTCCGGTTCTCCAACTCCATAGTCTGTTGTTTTGGGCGACACGGTGCGCGTCGGTAGCTACTTGGCAGCTGCTGTCTTTGTCTAGAACTGCGTTAGTGCAACTCCTTGGTTCGTTGCCTCAACATCACATCCTCAGCTCCTCTTTCCCTCTGTCAGCCTCTAGTACCTAAAACAAAAATAACACTAAAACAATACATTTTCTTTACCAAACCAAGGATAATCTAGAAAAAAATGACAAAGTAAAGAAATACTGTAAAATGCAATGCATGGTCCTAATTATGCCTAAAATGTACTTGAAAACAACAATAATATGAGATGGAATGTGCATGAAATATAGAACTTGTAGACACTTTACACATACCGATACGAATTTAGCTCACTAGAATTTCCCAAAGGCTATGGATACCGATACTGGGTCGACCATACCGGTACTCCGGCATTGGGTATCGGTACTCACCCGCATACCGATACCAAATCATGTTACTAGAATTTCATCCAACATTCGTGTATTAGTACGGGTCGACCTGTACCGATACTTCCTTGAATGATGTACCAGTACATGTTGAACAACGTATCAGTACCCTTCTATCAGTTCATCCAATGAAACAGTATTCTTAAAGCCCAGAACACTGGGGTATCGATACTGCCTCCCTGTGTACCAATATCGAATCTCATAAATGGCATCTTAGGCTTGGGAAATCACTTCCCAAGCCCCCAAAACACAACCCTTAACCCCTTAGAGCGATCCTACATCTTATGAACGTCATTTGGGTGATTTACTACCAATTTTTACGAGTTATTAACACTAAATTCATATAATTCCATTAAAGAGGGTCTCAAGCATTCAACACCCAAAAAACCATACATATCAAATTTAAGCACACAAAGCTAATGACTGTGTAAATAAACTATTTTGCATATCCTTTTTACTTAGCTTTTGCATGTGTTTAGGCTTATATAGTTGCATTTAGGAGTAGTTTGCAAAATGTCAGGGAGTTACACTGCCTATGCTTAATTGTTATATATTTTGGTACGTTTAAGGTTGAAGGTAGTGTGTTTTTGTGGCCCTTGTACAGGAACTGTTAAAGCTGGAGAAACGCTAGAGCAGAAGGATAACATCTCTCTCGTGTTGAGCTGACAAAGCAATGGAGTTGAAGATAAATTAGAGTGGGTACACGTGGATTCTCACTTTATACGAAACTCATTAAATGAAGCGGGAAAGCAAGATCCTTTTAAATAGGCTTCATGCACTTTAGGGTTTCTATACCCAACTTTTCCCGCCAATATGAGGATGACTTTGGCCACAAACAAAGGGAGCTCAATATTAAACGATTGCCCTAAATCTTCAGCTATTGGAGAACCACTGTAGTCAAAGTTTGTAGGGCGTGTAGGTGTCCCCTTTTTGTGAGAGCGCAAGTGCACACTCTTGCCAAGTTATAGTATAAAAGATGTCGAATTCCATGAGGATTTGACAACTTGTCTCACTTCATAGTTCCTGCACAATGGTAAAATAAAAGCACAAGTGAATGATTGGTCGAGATAAAAAAGTAAATAAAAACACAAGTAGTAAATAAGGTGATCAGGTTGAAAGAGAAGGCAAGGTTATGCTGCCACTTAGTACGAAAAATGCGTTGTAAAAGATATGATTTATTTTGTGCTGCCCCGATATGCTTCCTCGGCAGGTATGGCGGGCGGCAAGCTACGACCCTGTCACGCGGTCACAACGGGTCACTGCCACTGTAGGGGTGTACTGCCTCGGCAGGTGGAATGGAAGGAAGTAATGGTGGCAAGTCTGGCAGATACTCCACGTTCGGCAGGATAGTTGACAGTGATCCCTCCTATTTCTAGGTTAGGATGCTCGAGAGCTAACGTGACGTAGGCAATACCTAGCAATCTCAGCGTTAACCTAACACATGCTAGTCATCTCGGTTGGTAATCCTTTTTAGCCGCTGAAACTTGTGGACTGGTGTGGAACGAAGTTAGTCACATCTCAGCACGTTGTGACCGTACTTCACCCTTTCGTGAGTCTTGCACTTTCGTGCCTGACAAATGGATTCTCTCAACTGACTGGTGTAGAATAATTGAAAGAATGAAGCGCAATAGATTAAGTAAACTCGGAATATTTTATTGAAAAATAACTCAAAACCCTAAACAACCGTTTCACATTAGTTTACAACATAACCCTAACCCAAATAGAGTTTAGAACATGGCGGCGGCAAAGAACACAAGAAAAGTCTATAGAAAAACCTCCGATGTTTTGAACTAGGAGTTACAATGGGTATTTATAGACTAAAGACTAGGTTAAGTCTTCATTAAAGTAGAAGTCCTTGAAAGTAGCTTTCCATCTTTAATATGACTTTAAATGCCGACTTCTTTACGTGGAATATGGACTCTATCTCGTTTGCCTTAGCTCGCAAGTAACCTTGAGAATTTTGCTTCGACAGCTCTGGCTGCTACTACAGACGTTAGAAAATCACATGAATGCCGGCGATAGATTCAGAGTTTTAGATCTACAAATCGCGCTCCGGTTCTCCCAACTTCTATAGTCAGCTGCCGTGGGCAGCAAGGTCGGCAGCAACTCTACTCGGCAAGTATTCAGCAGCAACTTGTCTTCAGCTGGAATTGCTTCAGTACAGCTCCTAGGTTTGCTCCTCAACACTGTGTCCTCTGCTCCTCGGTTCACTCTTTCAGCTGTTAGTACCTACATACAAGAATACACTAAAACAATATATCTTGTTCACCAAATAAATGATAATCTATAAAAGCGAGGTAAAACAAAGAAATACTGTAAAAATGCCGTGCATGCACCTACTTATGCCTAAAATGTGCTTAAAACAATAATAATAAGAGTTGGAATGTGCATGAAATATAGGACTTATGGACACTTTACAAAGTTCTAGAGGAGCCTCCACACAAAGAAAGCCATCGAGAGAAGCTAGAGGAGTGCAAGATCTACAACACAGTTAGAGAGCTTGGAGGAGAACGTCGAGGATGCTTGTTTCTTTCTTTTTCCTTGCTTGATAAACTTTCATGTTGTTAATTGTTTTATTATGGGTGTTTTAGTATTAGACATGAGCTTAATACTCTTTCTTTGGTTTATTGCTTTTGGGATATTATGTTTTGATTAAATTGTTTAATGGTATAGTCTTTTCCTTTATCTATTTTGTTCATTGTTCTTCATGCGTAGTTATTGTAAGAGATATCGAGAGAGGCCTTAACTATTGATATGTGTCTTAATATCGAGACAATTAGGTTAAACAAATGTGAACAATGGGGCTAAGCTGTTAACTTGGTCCTAATCCGTCTTAGACATAAGTTTAGGATTTCAACGACTAATAAGGGGAACTTTAATAGAAAATAGAGTTGTTAGGGTTCACACAAACATGTATTGTGTAGCACCCTAAACGCGGCGTCAGATTTGGGCTCCAAGCTCAAACCATACGTAAAAGTTTTAAACTAGATGTAGCCCAAATCACATGAATTTCCATAAATTCATCAATGTTTTAAAACAGACAACACAAAATAGTTAGATTGTTTACATGAGAGCTCCAATTTAAAACAAGTAAATAAATCATTCAACATGATCAAATGAATCCAAAATAAGATTTACAAACATAAATCAAGTCCTATGAATACATTTCCGAACAAGTCTAAAGTATTATACTCTTGATCACATCAATGAGCTAGAGTCCTACTCCGATGGGCTCCTTCAATGCAACGTTGCAACCTAAAAACCTGTGAACAGAAAAAAATGATTCCAAACGATGAGCTTATAAAGCTTAGTGGATACGCCTCTACTCTACCATGCTAAATACAAATCAAAAGTACAAGCATGTAGCAAGAAAAGATGACATGGCATTGTAAAAAAATATTATTTTACCATAATTCATACATATTTAAAATATCATAAAACATCTCATAACAAACATATCACAAATCTCGAGTGAGACTTGGGGCCACACAACATTGGGAACACATGCTTTATACTTGGAATCCCCCATCGAGCATCTTCGAATGAGACTCGAGGCCGCACAACGTCAGGAACGTACATTCAGGAATATATCTTACCATGGTGTTGCAACACTCTCACTAGGTATTTAGATCCTACCAAACAAGTGCCCACATGGCACACAACAACATCACATAACCATACAATCATATGGTTGCTATCAACATATAAACCACACAAGGCATTTATCGAGTACTTAATTTTCATGCTTGAGTATAAGGCGATTTCTCAATTTCTCAGGTTTACAACTCATTTTTTCCATTAAGGGTCTATTGGATGAAACGATATAATTTTTTAACGTTCCAGGCAAAAGCCAACATTTCTCGGCAGATTACCTAGAGGGTACTGATACCCTACCTCGTGTACTGGTACGCCTCTCTAGGTATTGATACCTACCCTATGTGTACCGATACTATGTTTCTCAAGGAAGGAGGTAGACCATCAACGCCGTACCAATACACGGGAACCATGTACCGATACCCCTTCAGTACCGATACGTTCCCAAGCGTACATGTACCATTTTTTGCTACTGGAATTGATGGAACAGGGGCGGTAATGATACGACTCGAGCATGTACCGATACCCCTTTAAATTTTGCTTGTGTTCATCCATCAGAACGTAGGGTACCGGTACAAGCTCACCATGTACCGATATCGAAGCCCAAAAATGGCTTCCAAGGCTTGGGAAATCACATCCCAAGCCCCTGAATCATACACCACAACCCCTTAACTTAATCCTACATCTTATGGAAGTTATTTAGGGTGGTTTACTACCATTTTGGAGTTATTAACACAAAATTCGAGTTTCACCATTAACACACATATCCAAGCATTTAACACCCAAAACATTGAATCAAGCATACAAGGCAATATCCTTAAGATGTGCATGAAACAAAAAGAGTTGGAAGTGTACTAACCTTACTCCTACAATTGAGAATGTGGAGCTCCTAGCCCAAGCTTCAAGATTTCTTCTTCCCTTGCTCCTTGGAATAATCTCCAACATCTTTCACTACAAGAAAATGTTGTAAAACAAGTTACAATATTGTTGGAAACTTAAGATAAGCCAAAGGAAGAATTTTAAAACAAGAAATGGAGTTAAAAACCCCATTCCCATTCTCGTTCCTCTTCCTCAACCCCAACAAAACTCATTTCTTCACTCTTCACCATTTCCTTCCATTCATACCTTGCTAGATAGATCACTTGATGTTGGTAACACTTCCCTTCATTTGTACTCTGAAAATTCAACTCAAAACGAAAAAGATTTGGTCTTTGTCTTTGGCTCTTGGGAGGAAGAAGAAGATGAAAGGGGATTGGGAAACAATAGACAAGGTGATATCACCATATCTTACTTTTGCAACACCATTAAGAGGGATTTAACATTCTCCTCTTTAAAATGAAGGAATTTACCTCTTTGCCCATCTTTCATCTCATCATTCACAACTCAACCCAATGACTCTAGCCCAATAACATATAGGAAGCCCACAAAGGCTCTTTTAAGCACCAAATGGTCCCCAAAACTCGGCCCAACATGTATCATCCACCACTCAGGTGAATCGACCCACGAATTCTGAAATTCAGGCTGTTACAACTCTCTCCTCTTTAAAGAAAATTTCGTCCACAAAATTTAGTTGATGGAAACAAACGTGGACAAAACAATCTCATGTTCTCCTCAACTTCCCACGTGGTTCCTTTATAGCATCTTCACCAAAGGTATGCACTTGCTGCAAAGCTTTTTAACTTCAAATCAAGGACCATTATTGGCTCTTCCTCACAGGTCAAGTCAGTGTTGATCTCAATATCTTCTAGCGGGATAATATGTGATGGATTTGAATGGTAACAACTCAAGATGGAAACATAGAAGATGTTATGAATGCTTGCCATCTTTGGGGGCAAAGCCAAATGGTACACCACTGGTCCAACCCTCTCTAACACCTCATAAGGTCCAGTAAACATCGAGCTCAACTTTCCCTTCCGCTCAAAGCAGATAACACTTTTCCATAGTGACTTCTTGAGGAACACTTTATCACCAACCTCATACTCAATGTGTCTACACCTCTGATCCACGTAGGCTTTCTAACGATTTAAAGCATCTTGCAATCTTTCCTTGATGATCTGAATCTTTTCCTTGATTTTCTTGATTAAATTGGATCACACGATCCTCCTTTCATTGATCTTCGTCCAACACATCTATGTTCTACACTTGCTGTAAAGCGTTTAGGTGTTCTCTAAAAATGAGCGCATGTGCACACTCGAATTGTGATTCCTGCACAAGGGAATTTAAATACACAAATAAGTTCAGTTTGTAAAAGAATTAAAAATAAATAAACACAAGTAAATGATAGAGAAGAGATCAGATTGATAGGCTGGGTCGGATTATGCTGCTCCCTAGTGTGAAACTACGTTGAATAGGATAAGTTGTTTTGCGCTGCAAGACTTTGCTGCCTCAGCGAGAGATGACAGATTGGCTGTTATGATGCTTTCGCTCCCTCAGTAGTGGAACGGTCGATTGTCTCAGCGACAAACTTGACAGTACTTCAAGGCTCGACAAAACGCTTTGAAAGTGATCCTGCTTATGTCTAAGTTAGAATGTTGTTGATGCCCATTGCAGATAATACCAGTCGCGGCGTGAATCATGCAAAGACAACAATGTTTGGTGCATTCTCTTTTAGCCGCCTTAAACCCTAACCTATGTCTAGGCTGGATTGATCAACACTTGATTAAGGTGAGGACCGTACTTACTCCTTTCATGAGTTCGACTCTCTCGATACCGAACAAATGGATAGTAAAAAATTAATCTTTCGCCTTAATTGAAAACTATGAAGAACATGGAATAAGCAAAACTTGAAAGCTTTATTGCAAAAACAAACTTAATTCCTAAACAACCGTTCTAACACTAGTTTACAACACAACCCAACCCCAAAGAAAAATTTAGAACATAATTGACGGCAAGAAAACCTAAACTTTGCCTAAGGGAAAACCTAAGTTGTTTTGAAGTAATAATACATTGAATATATATAGGCATTAGCTAGGTCAAGTCGTCCTTGGAGTAGAAGTCTTCAAAGTAGCTCTTTCAATAAATGCAACTTTTAATTCTGACTTCTTTGAGTTGAATGTGGACTTCTTCACGTTGCTTTGCTCCTCAAGTTATCTCAAACTCCTCATTCGGCGGCTCTGTTTTCTACTACATGCATCAAAAAATTGAGTGGATGGCATCGTCGGAATCAGAATTTTCTGCTCTACAGATCGCACTCCAGTTTTCCAATTCCTTAACTTACTACCCTGGGTGGCAGGTATGGCGGCGACATCTACTCAGAAGCAACAGTCTCTGTCTGGAACTGCATCAGTACAACTCCTTGATCTGCTGCCTCAGCATCATGTCCTCAGCTCTTCTCTTGTTCTTCCTGCTTCTAGTAGAACAATACCTTTTCCTTACCAAATAACAAATACTCAATAAAAGCATGGCAAAGTAAAGAATACTGTAAATAAAATGCATGATCCTAATTATGCCTAAAATGTACTTGAAAACAACAATAATATGAGATGGAATGTGCACAAAATATAGACCTTATGGACACTTTACACTTACGCCCATACAAAGCATGGAAGGGAGCCATCTTGATACTTGATTGAAAACAATTGTTGTAACACCCCAATTTTCCCTTAATTTCAAAAAAATCCCTAATATGAAAATTCCTAATTTAAAACCCTAATAATTTTTAGAATTTTAATTCAAAAACCCTAATTTTAGTTTAAGCGTTATTTAGGCATAAACCGTATTTCAGTGACCTTATTGAAAAAAATTGAGAACTTTAGGGTTAATTTGTAAATCGGATAAGTTGGGACATTTTTCTTGTAATTTTCCCAAGCTTTAAGTTGTAAACCCTATTGTTTGTGTTTTTCGACCTTGAAGCTCATTTGTTTTCACAACCACATGTCTATATCAGTCTTTCTCTCCAAAATAACCATCTCCCTATTTCCCTTGCTTGTCTCGTGAACCTCCGACGACCCTCCGTTAACCGTCCATGGCTTGCACGACCAGTACCACCGTGGTCGCCATTATTTCGCAAACAACCCCACCCACCAGACCACCCTTGTCGCCACCATTTGTGAGAGAACAAATAGAAACCCTTCGGGGTTTCCTTATGCCACCGTGCTCCATCACCATCTGTTGCCCGTTTCGCGTTTCACCACCAATATCATGGTCACCCCAGTCTCGCTAGTCAACCCCAGCCTTCGGCTTACCCCTCTTCGGCCACCATTTCTGAGTTTTCAAAATAAACCCTTCGGTTCTTATTCTATCGTCGTCCTCTCAGTTTTCGTCTCCTCTATCGTTGTGTTTGGGAAAGTCACAGTCAGTCTCTCCTTTTTCAAATGTTCTTCGGTGAGTTATGTTATGGTTCTGATATCATTGTGTTCTGGTGGTTGTTATCATGATGTTGTGCATGGCTAGACCTGACACCGTTGAGTTTGTTACCGCTGTTGAAACACCCTTAGCCTTTGCCGTTTGGTTGTGCCGTCATTCTTAATGATATGTTGTGTCTTCGTGCTTGGTTAGATTTACTGTCGTCTGTGTGGGTCTTCAACCTTATTAGCAGATTGCAAGATGAGAAGGGTTTGGGCTAGTATGTTAATTGGTTCAAGCACAATCAAAGTTTTCATTGGTTGTGGGTGTTGGCTTCTGTGTGTGTTAATGTGGCTTGGGTGAGCCCAATTGTGAGATTTGATCAAAAGTTCAACAAATGGGTTATGTGTGTAAGTGGAGCCAGTTTCGAATGGGAGCCCAAATGGTGAATGTAACACCCTGAAATCTGGTCTAGTCAGAATTAAGTCTCGATGATCGGAAATTCTACATTTATGAAGTTTAAATAAAGTATCAGCTAGTTAATTATTGATATTGAACCCAAATTGAGCCAAAATATCGTCATTGGACCCTATTGAATGATATTGAACCTATATAGTAACTAAATTGAAGATAATTCAAGTTAAAGAATAAAATCATAGAATGGTGTGAGTTGAGGGGCTAATCGCAAATAAATGATGCCTACGTGGATTATCAAGAGAGCTCTCCTTCAATTGAAGGAAAGCCAAATAGCTAAGTTATAATCATAAAACAAAAAGGAATAGAAGAATAGGAACTTACCCGAGAGTTATAAACAAACACCTTCATCTTCTTCATCTTCTTTCTTAAAGCAAGCACCCCCATTGAAGGAAGTTTTGAACTTCACCTTTTCTTCATTTTATCGTTATCGAATCGTTGCTATTGATCGGGTAAGCTATAGTCCTCAATCAGTTATTGGATACCATGGATATATTTAGTTTAATCTCAGGTTAGGGTTTTGACCATCCATGGATATTTCATCATTAGTGTTTATATTGAAGTCGGATATCAATTTTGATATCGTTGTATTGATTTTGATATCGAAATATTGATCATAATAGTTTTCTATTGACTTTATAGCTCAAGAAGTGGAGAAAGAGGTTTCACCGTCTCCATCTCAAGCTGGGAACAAGAGGATTGTTATCTGAGAGCCTTGAAAGCTTCAGATTGTTAAGGTGAGTGTAGTCGGAGTCTTAGGATTGGACGAAAGGCCTTCCCAGATCATTATTTGATAATTTAGATTACATCGGTAACATTTTTGTTGAAGAAAATTGTATGGAATGATTAATCGGACACTTTGGTAAGTGTCAGTAAGTTATTATTGAACATTGGACATAGTCATTGTTATCGTCATTGTGCATTGTCATTGATATAGTCATTGTCATCAAATTATTGTATAGAGACCATTGGGCATTGATATTGACATTGAATTATGAAAATATTGATGATGAGATACGTATATTTGTCATTGGTAACATAGAAATCATCGGACATTGAAATACTATTGATTATTGAAATGGATATGAACATTGCAACCTTGGATTGGAATAGACATTGGATACAATTGGCATGCCATAGAATTCATGAGCTCAATGTACGGGTGGACTACGGTCCTAAGGCTACGACCTATATTGATTTTACGAGGCGGAGGGATGTGTATTAATATTGGTCATATTGGCAAGGCGGAGGGATTAGACCATTCATTGATTTTGCGAGGCGTAGGAATTCGCGTATCCATTATCTCGATTCAATCTAAGGATTTATGATGAGTTGAAAATGATAAACATAATATATTGATGCATAACATGTCATTGATAAGCATGATGTTTATGTACATGAATATTTGATATATGTTATTCATGTTGTTTATGACTACCTCACTAGGCAAAGTATGCCTAACGTGTCTCATCTCATGCATTTTCAGGTTAAAAGGGATCGTGTGTCGGAAGATCGAATTGGTAAGCAAGACAAGTCACTACAAGCCTCAAGTAATGTGTTTTTGACTTATAAACTCCCTGGAAGGTGGCAAAGTAGTTGAACTAGTCATTTGTGCCTATTTTGACGTGTTGGTGTAATGCTTAAGTTGTAATATGGTATATGGCCCTAAATGGCCTTTTTGGTTAACTTGAAATGGTTGAAATTTGCATACTTAGCTCAAAAAGGTAAAAACATTGTAAACGTATATCATTGAAGTTTTGTGTGTAAAGTTTCGTTGCATTTGGACATCGTTTGTAACCCCCTTAGCCCGGCCTAGACGGTTGACCCGAACTACGATGATTACACGGGGAAAACCAAAGTCAACCTGAAAGTAAACCTTGATTAACGACCCTTTTTTTCTTTTTAAACTTGTCTAGATGCATATTAACCCTAAGCGTAGCCTCGAGGAAAACATACATGAAAGTACGGCGATCGGAAAGCAATAAGGGACTCAATTGCACAACTTACAAAATTTAGGGACCAAGATGTAAATTCTGTAAATTAAGAGGATTAAATTGATTATTAAATTACCATTATGAAATTAGTCATATTACATGCTTCTCTGTCAAATTTCACCTCAAACGGACATCTCAAACACAAGCAATTGCATATACAAAATTCAGGACTAAAACGTAAAGCTGGAAAACCTTAAACCATTCAAATCAGTGCCCAACGGTAAAGTGTTTCGGAACAGGGGTCGACCGTTCCGAAACGAGGGTTCATTTCGAGACCTGTTTCGAAACAGGGCTTGACAGTGGCAAATCCGTTCCGAAACGCCCTCTACCCGTTTCGATACACGAAGGCCATTACAGGCCCCCGTTTCGAAACGGTAGCACCCGTTCCGATACGGATTCCCCAGAAAATGTAGATTTTTCTGGTTTAACATACAATTAACCACTCATATGCATCCCTATGACCTCCTAATCATGCTAACAAATCATCATGCATACAAGGAACATATTTGCAACATCAAAACACATTCATGGCAACAATTAGGAAGAACCACAATCTATAGGCATGCATCCTATTATTGAAAACCATCCAAGCATCAAACCATCATAGCAAACACCAAAATGGTCAATTACAAGTCCAAAACACCATAGGCATCATGCCAAACTCAGGGAGTCCAAAACATCTCCCAACAAACACAACCTAGGTTCCTATTGCCAAATATCAAAAGCTAATAATGTTGTAAAAATAGTCACCATACATGAGCTTTGACTTCCCTTGGATTCTTAGCCTCCTTGCTGCCCTTTAAGCACCTCAATACTCTGCATTACTGGTTCAAGAAAGAGAGCGTAAGCACAAATGCTTAGTGAGGCATGCTCTAAAGAAACAACACAATAATGTACTTTTACAAAACACCTTTCACAAGGCCTTTTTATACTTAAAATCATTTTCATGCAACAATGCATTAACAACAAGCATCTCATGCTTTATAATCATCAACATGCCTTAAACAACAAGCATCTCATGCTTCATAAACATTAACATGTCATATTGGCTTCCAAGTGATACCATAACCATTTTCAACATAAAACACAACCGGATACGCGGATTACAAGCGTTGTCCCATACGCTTCATACACACTACCAAACACACAAGGTGGAGTTTACCGGTACAATCACAACCCCTCAACACCCGTGATGGAGTTTATCGGTACAATCACAACCCCTCCACATCACTCGTTGGTAGTGGTATAACAGCACTAACGAGAACACGGGACACACAACACAAGATTCACACATGGACTTTTAACCACCATTGTGATCTTAGACATCTCGTTAATGTACTTGGATGGAGTTTACGGTACCATTACAACCCCTCAACATCCAAGGCGACTTTATTCACGGTGCACCCAATCCTATAGCCGGCTAACTATATCCGATTCAAGTACTTTAAAACCAACACATCACTTACCAATATACATCAATCATCAACATCAATCCACTGTTTTAAAGCATTAATCAAAGCCATTAATCCATCATGCATCACTATGCATCAAAACCACATTTATCAATGTCAAACCAAGGATCCCTTACCTTGAGCATCCTTCAACACATGGCTTTCATAACCAGCATTAATCATGCTAAAACATGCTTTCAAAACAGAATTTAAACATGCAAACAAACACATTGCATTCAACCATCTCATGGTTCATCAAAGAGAGAGTTTCTCTGAAAACTTACTCTTGAGCTTAGTTAAGTTGCTTAGACTTAAACTAAGCTCTCAAAACCTTCAAACACTGGTTTCAAGCTGAAAACCAAACTTCACTCACCGATTCCGTTTCACAAGTTTGCCGAAACGCCGTTCAAGCCTCCGGATCAACACCACAAGGATCCGAATGTGCCTCCCCTGTTTTAAGCACATCAAAGCAGAGGATTAATGTATCATCATGCATTAAAATCTTCAGCCACAACACCTAAACTCGCTGCTCTCAACAAATCTAACATTTCGGCTACCAAACACAACCGAAATCACTACCAAACTCATCCACAACATTACCCAGCCATGATCCATCACTTCTAAACATTCTTAAACATCAATTAACATCCAAAAAGGATCTAAACTCGTCCTTATACCTCCAGCAACGACAGAACACCAAGATCACCCCAAAAACCACCATTTTCACAAGTAAAACTTAGGAAAATCAACCTATTCGAGATTACATTGATTAAACCTCAATTACACATCATTAAACATCCAAAATACATTTAAAAGGCATCTCAAAACAGAGCCCAAACAACCTCCACGAAATTCTTCAAGATTTAATCAAAATCTCAAGTTTTAAGCAAAAATCAAGATCACAACATTAATTCATTTAATAAAACTTAATTTAAGGATTGAAAACTTGAGAATTTCAGTAAAGAACTGAGTATTTAGAGGAGAAGAACGTTCATACCTCTAAATGTGGATTTCTCCTTGTTTAGAGCCAAAATCCTTGCAAATTCAATATGCAAATGAAGAGGATTTGGTGTAGAAATGATTAGGAATCATTTGAGGATTGAAATATCATCATTTGATGTGAAAATCAAAAGAAAAGCTGCTGTGGAAATGTGTTTGGCTGAGAGAATTTTGAGAGAAAATGAAATGGGAAAATTTTAGAGAAAGTTAGTTATGAAAACTAAAAATGGTTTTCCCTCACTTCTTTTAATTAATTAAACATTAACAAAATCATTAAAATTAAGAAAAATCTGGAGAAATCCTTCCTTGGGTAAATTAGCTCCTTAAAGATTCAAAGTTTCAATCCTTACAAAACAATCACCACTAAAACTTTTCAAAAATTACATTTTAGTCACTATTTCAAAACGTCACACTTCCAATCCTTATTTTGTAAAATTGATTCCACCACTCTCTTATATATATTAAAAGAGGATTTTTAAATATTTTTCCATATTTTTAATGCATCCCGAACTAGGCTTTCCCTAAAATCACCTTTTATATTCGAACCAAAAATCAAACCGGTCCGGTCCAGACCCTAAACTTCCAAGCCCAAAATTGGGGTGTTACATCATTCGGTAGGTTAAATCGAATAAAAACCAGCAACAATCTGTCATTACATGTCAGGCTGTATTGAAACGGGTGATGGCTTTTCGATACGGGTAAGCACAATTAAGCCTGGAGAATAAGGTGTATCGGAACGGTTCATGGCCGTTTCGAAACAATTTGCCACTGGAATCCCTCGTTTCAATACGGGTTCATAGCATATCGAAGCGGGTCAAAGTCAAGTCAATGGAGGTTAACCCGTTTCGATACTGGTCATAATCGTATCGATACAGTCTAAAGGGTAAAGTCAACACAACTTGACCATCGATTACCCGTTTTGAAACAGCTTAGGGTGTTTCGATACGGGGTTAGTTAAGTTAGTTAAGGGCCTATTAAATAGTTTGTCTGTTTCACAGTTTAGTTACTGAATATTGTAAGGTTAAATTGATTGAGTTAATGATCTCTAAATTAATGAAATTTTATAGACAAATCATTAAGATAGTGAATTTCAAAGTAGTAAAATCAATTACATTGAAGGACCCTAATTTGTTAGAATTACAAATTGGTCCCTAAAACTTGTAATGTTTGTGATCTAGCACTTAAATGTTCAATCATTGCTTATTTGTGTAAATTGGACTGAGACATTTGATAGTAATGATTTGATGTATGTTGTGGTTGAAAATGCTATTGATAAAACGAAATTTTATTGCACTAGTTTTTGTATTGGTCATCGATTTCACCTTCTGACCCGGTTCTCGACCAGACCGGGAATGGGGTGTTACAATTGTGGCATTAGAGCTAGAGTTTAGTCTATTCTAGGACTAAACTGAAGTTTATTTCATTTCTATTGTGTTACTGTAAAGTGTCCACAAGTTTTATATTTCATGCACATTCCATCTCATAATATTGTTTGTTTTTTTAGTACATCTTAGACATAATTAGGACCATGCATTGCATTTTACAATATTTCTTTACTTTGCCATGTTTTTATAGACTATCTTTTATTTGGTGAAGAAAAAATACTGTTATAGTGTACTTTTGGTTTTAGGTACTAAAGGCTGACAGAAGGAAAAAGGAGCTGAGGATGCGATGCTGAGGCAACGAACATGGAGCTGTACTGTTGCAGTTCCAGACAGAAACAACAGTTGCCGAGTGCTGTCACCGCCCACCTTGCTGCCCACGACAACACACTAAGGAGTTGGAGAACCAAAGTGCGATTTGTAGAGCAGAAAACCCTTATTCTATCGATGGTGTCCACTCGATTTTCTGACGTCTGTAGCAGCGGGCAAAGCTGTTGAAGCAAAATCTCGAGATTGCTTGCGGGAAAAGGCAACATGATGAAGTCCATATTCAACTCAAAGAAGTAAGAGTTTAAAGTCACATTTAATGTGGAAAGCTACTTTGTAAACATCTACTTCAAGAAGGACTAGACCTAGCTAATGTCTATAAATACACAATGTAATTCTAATTCAAAACATCTTAGGTTTTTTTAGGCATAGCTTAGGTTTTCTTGCCGGCGACATGTTCTAATTCTCTCTTGGGTTTGGGGTTATGTTGTAATTAGTTGTGAGAATGGTTGTTTAGGTGTTTAAGTTTGTTTTTGCAATAAAATACTCTAAAGTTTGCTTAATTCATGTAATTCACTTCTTTAATTAGTTCCAAATGTCCAGTTGAAGAAATCCATTTGTCGGGCACAAGAGTGTCAAACTCACGAAAGAATTAAGCACGGTCTCATCATGACAAGGTGTTGACTAATTCGACTTAGACATAAGTTAGAATTTCAGCGGCTAAAAGGAGCAACCAAACGTCGACTGCCTGTGTTAGGTTTATGCTGAGATTGCTAGGTATTGCCTACATCACACAGTGACAGAATCCTAGCCTAGACATAGGTAGGATCACTTCAGAATTTCTTCGCCGAACATGGAGTATCTGCCAGACTTGCCGCCGGGACTTCTCTCCATCTCACCTTTCGGGACAGCGAAAGTTGCACGAGCAGATTTCTGTCGTGGCAGCGAAACTTTCCACCACCTCAATCTGCCATTACCTGCCAAGGTAGCAGATCGTGGCAGCGCAAAACAACTTAGCCTATTCAACGCAGTTTCACACTACGCAGCAGCATAACCCTGCCCTCTCTATCAATCTGATCACATCCTTATTATTACTTGTCTTTTTACTTTTCTTCTCAACAACCATCTTACTTGTGCATTTACTTTACTTGTGCAGGAGCAACAATTCGAAACAAGTTGTCCAATCCCTATGGGAGACGATATCTTATATACTCTAACTTGACAAGAGTGTGCACTTGCGCTCAAAAACAGAGTACACCCAAACGCTCTACAAGTTTTTGGCGCCGTTGTCGGGGATTGGTAACAACGAATTTCATCTTTAATTTCTGCACTTTTTATTTGATTTTTAATCGAAAAAAGACAAAAAGAGAATTTCCTTTGCTGGTTTATGACCATGGAAAATCCATAAGGAGAAATCCTCTTCTACGACGATATCGAGCGTAGAGCAAGAGAGCTCAAGAAGGAGATTAGAGTAACCCTAGGAAAAATACAAAGAAGAAAAGGAAAAGGTAAAGGTAAACATGGACCCACCCAACAATGCTGCGTACGACAGGGATGGGTAGCAAAATATGCTGCCTAGAGAACAACAAGATCCACCAAGGCAGGAACCCCCTCTTCCGCCCAGGCAGCCCAAGAATGTTGGAACCACTAGAGATTATCTGGAACATGACTTCAGAGGGTTCGATCTGACAGTGACAAAACCTGAGATCGAGGCGGATCACTTTGAGCTGAAGCTCGTTATGTTTAACATGATCAACACGTTAGGGCAATTCGGAGGGACTGCCACAGAAGATGCTCGGCAGAACTTGAGAGGATTCCTGGACATCTGCAGAGCATTTAAAATACACGGGGTCCATAGAGGCGTACTAAGGATGAGGTTATTTCCCTATTCACTGAGGGATAGGGCAAAATAGTGGTTAAACAATTAGCCAGCAGGGTTATTCAACACATGGACAGAGCTGTGTAATAATTTTTTGGACCGTTTTAGCCCGACCAATGTTACAGACAGACTACGAAACGAGATAACAACCTTCCGACAAGGGGATGATGAGCCGATATATGAAGCATGTGAGCAGTACCAACAAATGCTGAACAACTGCCTGCTACATGGTCTTCTGGCTTGGACACATGTATCAATATTCTACAACGGGGTGAACTACCCAACACGTATGATGATTGATGCCTCGGCCAATGGAATCATCCTTGACAGACCCCCAGAGGAGGCACTACGGATTCTGAACCAAGCCGCCAAGAACGACTATAAGTATCCAACAACCAGTCAAGGCGGCGTTAGGCGGCCATCCACTTTGAACGAGGTAGAAGCCTCAGAATCTGTCAATGCCCGTCTTGACAAGCTGACAGAGCTGGTCATGAGCATTGTGAAACCTACTGGGAAAGTCTATGAGGTAAAGGTTATGGAGCCGTTCTATGAAGAGTGTGGGGGGCATCATGATTCCTCTGACTGTGCCACATCTGCCAACTTCATGGGAGGATATGAGAGGAATAGAAGACCTGCCTAGAACACCTACAACCCTAGATGGAAGAACCATCCAAACTTCTCCTGGGGCAACCCAAAGTCTATTGCAAACCCACAACAACAACAGGGAGGCTACCAACAAAACCTGTGCAGACAGCAGGCTCAGCAGCCGCAAAACAAAAATCACTAGAAGAAACTCTTCATACCTTTATGCCTAAAACTAGTTATTTTATTTTCTGTACTAGTAAATTCATTGATAAAAACTGAGTCTTTCATGGACATGATGGAGATGAAGATGAACAACTAGGAGGCTGCTATAAAAGACATGGAGACCCAATTTGGGCAGTTCATAGAGATCTTCAGCAGTAGAACAATGGGAGCAACATCCAGCAGCAGCCAAACCCACTTATGAACAACGCAAAGCCATATCTAACAGAAGTGGGAAGCCGTTGGATGAACCCAAGATGGAGAAACAAACAGAAAGACAGCCATACCAGAAAGATTAGCCTGCCGCAGCAGCATCAACACCAGCCACCCCGACAATAGTCCTGACACAGATGATCCTCCACAGATAAAGCTCCCATGCAAGGAGCGCATAGAGGACATCTGCCTGCCATCACCTTTCCCCTAGAGGCTAAAGCAACATAAGCAAGAGCACTAGTTTAGAAGATTCCTGGATATTCTAAAGCAGGTGCACATAAACATCCTTCTAATAGAAGCCATTCAAAATATGCCCAACTATGCCAAACATCTCAGGGACATGGTTTCTAAAAGGAAGAGGAATGGGGAGTTTGAAACCGTTGCTGTAACAGAAGAATGCTGTAACAGAACTATGCCAAACTATACGAAACAGGTAAGAGACCTTGGCTTAGAGCCTGCCCTGTTCGAGACCATCCACAGCAAGGCATGGGAGATGTTCGCACGACAGCTAGAGATAGCCAACATCACCATGGTCAAGGAGTTCTATGCCCACCATCCCCGCCCAGAGATGCCGTTCATGCATGTCCGAGGGGATCCTGTCAAGTTGAACGTAACCATTATCAACAACATTTATGGTCTGGATATGCACGACAACCCTCACGAGGTGTGGAGGCAATCACTGACGGCTGGCGATTATGAGAAAATCAAGGCCAAACTCTGCAAGCCCAACACGTCATTGTTAGCTGACAAGCGTGTAGGATCTGTCCAACGCCGCCACCTACTGCCCAAGGCACATGCTGCCCACGTCCCACAACTCTATCGTCGATCGTCCGCGCCTTGCCCTAATGACGGACCCATCCTGCCTTCATATCTTGCAGAACTTGCAGCAGCAACCCTAGCACAAAGAACTCCACTCGTCGCTAATGCACGTTATGCCGCTACCCACCGCAAGGTGCCCTCTCTGATGCACTACCATCTTACTCAGCCACCACCGAATCCAACACAGTGGTACACTCCCCCGAGAGGCATCAACAACACCATTCACCGGCCTGTACAACAGCGATAGTGGCGAACACCTCCTCACTAGAGGAGATCGAGCAACAGCCGCCAGAACCAGCAACAACAGTTGTAGTAGTAGCAGCAGCCATCCCAATGGTGATTGACCCTTTGGAAGCACCCGCGGGGGAAGACACTAGGAAGAGGAAGCGACACATCATAGCCGCTGAGCCTTTAGACGACGAGACATAGTTAGATGAGAGCGAAGCACCTCCAGCCGCTCCCCTGCCGAACCTCAAGAAGAGCCTCACCCCACAAGAGTCTAGCCGCTGCGATGAACAAAAATCTCACATGCTAATATTGCCGCCAAGTCATCTATTGGCTGCCGCTTCATCATCCAAACCGCTTCCTCCTCCTCAGCAGAAAAGACTCAAGCCTCCTCTTAACACTCAACCAATTTTTAGTTATTTTTCTTTCTCTTTTCTTCATTATATTTTTCTATTTTCTTTATCTCTTGTATTTATTTTTATGTTTTATGTTTTATTTTGTGCATTGAGGGTAATGACCATCTCAAGTTTGGGGGGATAGTTCTTACATCTTTTGTCTAGGCATACTTAGTAGCATATAGGTTGTATTGTACTTGCCTCAGTAATAATCAGAAAAGGACAATTTTGTTATATAACTTATGCCTATGATAGTTAGCCGATTACTTATTTCGCACCAATAATAAATTGAATGTAAATGGGAAAAAACATGAAAAATAACTTAGAATTTTTTATGGCCAAAACTATCAAACACTATTGTTACTTGCTGGATTTGTTAGAATATCTAATGAACACTGTCTGCTTGTTTTTATAATTCTTTGCAAAGTTCTAACAATGGTTGCAGGTAGCCGCCAAGGCAGGCAAGTGAAATAGAAAAATACAGCACTGCCACGGTAGCAGAAGTAAAAACAAAGAACATTGTTGTTTACCCTAGAGGTGCCCGCAAGAGGCTCTAGGAAGAATCATGTGCGAGGACACTCCACTGCTATCAAAGTCCATGAATCTGAAAGTTTTGAAGTGACAGAAAAATTAGTATGAGTGAATGAAAGTCTTAACAAGATGACTCTACTCCATGGGTTCAAGGGTTTGTAGTTTCCTCTAATCTTAATTTCAGACCTAGAAGAGTAGTTGTGATAAGCTGAAGCCCTCATTGCCATGATTAAAATATTGTGCTTACCTTTTCCACCTCAGCAGCAACCTTATATATTGTTACAACATCTTTATTTATTTAGTTATTCTGCATATTCAGCATGTACATAGTCCTCCACACACTACATTGTCATTAGAAATTAATTTTGAGTTATTTTCTTGCTAAATTCCCTTCACTAATTTAATATAGGTGCCACAACCTTGAGGTATGAAATCAAGTTGAAAACAAGGTTTTCTTTCTGGTTATTATAAGGGCAAGTATGTTAAGTTGCATTACTTGAGGACAAGCAATAGTTCGAGTTTGGGGGAGTGTAAAGTGTCCACAAGTTCAATATTTCATGCACATTCCATCTCATAATATTGCTGTTTTTGAGTACATATTAGGCATAATTAGGACCATGCATTGCATTTTACAGTATTTCTTTACTTTGCCATGTGTTTATATACTATCTTTTATTTGGTGAAGAAAAGGCATGTTATAGTGTACTTTTGGTTTTAGGTACTAAAGGCTGACAGAGGGAAAGAGGAGTTGAGGATGCGATGCTGAGGCAGCGAACCAGGGAGTTGTACTGATGCAGTTCCAGACAGAAATAGTAGCTGCCGAGTACTGCCGCCGCTCACCTTGCTGCCCACGAAAGCAGACTATGGAGGTGGAGAACTGGAGTGCGATTTATAGAGTAGAAAACCCTGATTCAATTGATGATGTCCACTAGATTTTCCGACGTCTGTAGCAGCGGGAAATTCCGTCGAAGCAAAATCTCGAGATTGCTTGCGGGACAAGGCAACATGATGAAGTCCACTTTCAACTCAAAGAAGTGAGAGTTTAAAGTCACGTTTAATGTGGAAAGCTACTTTGAAGACTTCTACTTCAAGAAGGACTAGACCTAGCTAATGTGTATAAATACTCACTATAATTCTAATTCTAATTCAAAACATCTTAGGTTTTCTTTAGGCATAGATTAGGTTTTCTTGCCGTCGACATGTTCTAATTCTCTCTTGGGTTTGGGTTATGTTGTAATTAGTTGTGAGAACGGTTGTTTAGGTGTTTATGTTTGTTTTTGCAATAAAATACTCTCAAGTTTGCTTAATTCATGTACTTCACTTCTTCAATTAGTTCCAACAGTCCTATTGGAGAAATCCATTTTGTCAGGCACGAGAGTGTCAAACTCACGAAAGAATTAAGCACGGTCTCAACCTGACGAGGTTTTGACTAATTTGGCTTAGACATAAGTTAGAATTTTAGTAGCTAAAAGGAGCAACCAAACGTCGACTGGCTGTGTTAGGTTTACGATGAGATTGCTAGGTATTGCCAACATCACGCAGTGACAGAATCCTAGCCTAGAAATAGGTAGGATCACTTCAGAATTGCTTCGCCGAACATGGAGTATCTGCCAGACTTGCCGTCGGGACTTCTCTGCATCTCACCTGTCGGGACAACGAAAGTTGCAAGAGCATATTTCCGCCGTGGTAGTGAAAGTTGCTGCCACCTCAATCCGCTATTACCTGCCAAGGTAGCATATCATGGCAATATAAAACAACTTAGCCTATTCAACGTAGTTTCACACTAAGCAGCAGCATAACCCTGCCCTCTCTATCAATCTGATCACTTCCTTAATATGACTTGTGTTTTTACTTTTCTTTTCAACAACCATCTTACTTGTGCATTTACTTTACTTGTGCAGGAACAACAATTCGAGCCAAGCTGTCCAATCCCTATGGGAGACGATATCTTATATACTATAACATGACAAGAGTGTGCACCTACACTCATAAATAGAGTATACCCAAACGCTCTACAGTTACTTTGCCACCTAGGAGTTATTTATTGCATATATTGTGACTTGTCGACTAATCCAATCTTTCACTTAGATATGTCTGAGACAAACGAAGCTCGTATAGACGAGCTCGCTACTCGCTCCTCAACACATGGTGAGGAGATTAGAGGAGGAAATCCTCAGAACCCACCGCAACCACAGGACCCTCTTGTTCAGGGTACAAAGCCTACAACACCTATCGCTCAGGCTGAATGTTACCAGACTATGCCTAATATGTTCAAATAGTTTATGGTTGTGATGCAAGCAACACCATCTGTTCAGCCAACCCCCTGTTGTCAAGTATGTTCGTGCCCCTATGGACAAGTTGGCTTCGCTCTAAGCCTATTCCTTTACCGGATAGGACGATGATAATCCTGAAGTTGCTGAATACTGGCTGAATAACACGCTGCGTATCTTGAACAAGCAGCTACAATGTTTATATGATCACAAGTTAATGTGTGTTATTGCATTATTAACCGTCGAAGCTCCCATGTGGTGGGAAACCACTATTCTCACAGCTCCTGAGGAATCGATTACTTGGGAGTTCTTTCTTCGAGAGTTCCAAAATAAATACATTAGTGAGTATTACCTTGTGGAAAGGCGAAACACCTTTCTCCATCTATGGCAGGGTGGGTGACCTATCGAGCAATATATCCATGATTTCTGTAAATATTGTCGATACAGAGCAGAATTTATAAAGAAAGAGAAAGACGAGTGCATGATGTTTGTAGCTGGCATTAGCAATGAGCTACGACCCATGTTTACGACCCTTGGTATCACCAACTTCCAGGATCTGGTGAACCGAGTCAAGGCCACTGAAGCTGCCCAGAGAGCTCAACAAGCTGGGGAGTCTAAAAAATATTAGAAGAGTTTCAAGGATGATTCTCGACCTCCGAGATGGAACAAGAAGGGGAGAAATCAAGGCCCCAAACAAAATATCTATTCACAACCCTCTCGATCTGGGAACATTGAGTGACCTCAGTCTGTGACGCAGTCTTTTGCTAAAGCCACATCCGTTGACATCACTGAAGGCTCAAATCGAGGTAATTAGTACCCTATCTACAATTATTGTCAGAATAGGCACCCATTCAGACAATGTCATAAGCAGACTGGAGCCTGTTACTATTGTGGTGAGCAGGGCCACTTCATTCGTGACTGGCCTATGAATACAACCAAATCTGTGGTCACACCGACCACTGCTACTTCTTCTACTCAATCCTTTCGGGGTAAAGGATCGAAGCAAGGATCAACAGGAACTTATGGGCGATCGAGTGGACCGGGGAAACCCTTTAATAAACAAGATTCAAAAGCTCCTACCCAAATGTATCATGTAAGGAGCAGGGAAGAAGAGGATGAACTTGATGTTATTGCAGGTGCCATTGAGTTATATTCGCATCCTCTATATGCATTGATTGACCCTGGTTCTACTCATTCTTTTATAAGTACCATTGTAGTTGAGAACTATAACATGTCTTCTGAACCAATAGCATCGAGAATTTCTGTAACCAATCCCCTAGAAGATTGTGTTACAATAAGGGTAGTGTGCAAGAACTGCCAATTAATGATTCAAGGGATTCCTTTTCCGTCCCATTTGTTGGCTTTAGCGATCCATGAATTCAACTTCATCCTAGGCTTAGATTGGCTTAGTGAGCATCAGGTCTGGGTAGATTGTTGTAGAAGAAATTGTATCTTCGAGGGTAAGGTAAAGAAAGTGCCGTATTGATGAATATGAGGAACCCATCATTTTATGCCCTAACATTGGAAACCAAAGGTGAACCTCAACTACGAGACATTGATACCGCATGTGAATTTTATGATGTCTTTCCTAATGAACTTTTGGGATTGCCCCTAACCTGTGAAGTGGAATTTGGCATTGGGGTGCAACCTAGGACTGCTCCAGTTTCCATTGCACCATATTGGATGGCAGTTGTGGAGTTGAAAGAATTAAAGGCTCAGATTTAAGATCTATTGAGCAAGGGTTTCATTCAACCGAGCTCTTCACCTTGGGGAGCTCTGGTTCTCTTTGTTAAGAAGAAGGATGGTTCAATGCGATTGTGCATCGACTACAGACAATTGAATAAAGTAACCATCAAGAATAAATATTCATTGCCTAGAATAGACGATTTGTTCGATCAATTAAAAGATACCTATGTGTTTTCCAAGATCGACTTAAGGCCAGGCTACTATCAAATGAGAGTTAAGGAGTGTCATGTGCCAAAGAATGCCTTTCGTACGAGGTATGGACACTACGAATTCTTGGTAATGCCCTTTGGGTTAACCAATGCACCGGAGACCTTTATGGATTTGATGAATCGAGTATTTAGACCCTACCTTGATAATTTCATAGTGGTGTTTATAGATGACATATTGATCTATTCTAAGAATGAAGCAGAGCATCGAGACCATCTTCATATTGTACTTCAGACTCTAAGAGAGAAACAGTTATATGCGAAGTTCTCTAAGTGTGAGTTTTGGCTCACCGAAGTTGCTTTCATGGCCATATCGTGTCGGCTTCGGGTATTCAAGTGGACCCGAAGAAAATCCAAGCCATTGTAGATTGGCATCCACCGAAGAACATTGGTGAAGTCAGAAGCTTCCTTGGGCTTGCTGGCTATTATCGCAGATTCGTAAAAGTATTTTCTATGATAGCCGCTCCTTTAACCAAATTATTGAGGAAGGAAGCTCCTTTTGTTTGGACCGAGGTTCAACAATGAAGTTTTGATCATTTAAAACGAGTGTTGACTCATGCACCCGTCCTAACCTAACCTGAGTCTGGAAAGGACTATACAATTTATAGTGATGCATCGCATCTCGGGTTAGGATGTGTATTGATGCAAGAAGGCAAGGTTATTGCTTATGCTTCGAGACAACTTAAGCCACACGAGATGAATTATCCCACCCACGACATTGAATTGGCTGCAATTGTCTTCACATTGAAAATCTGGAGGCATTATCTCTACAGAGAGAAATGCTATCTTTTCACCGACCATAAAAGCCTCAAATATTTGTTGACCCTAAAGAAGTTGAACCTTCGGCAACAGAAGTGGATGTAACTTCTTAAAGATTACGACTTGGTCATTGATTACCATCCGAGAAAGGCCAATGTTGTAGCTGATGCACTCAGCCGCAAACCTTCGCTTGGTAAGCATAAACAATAAACTTGAAGTTTTATACATTGTGACGTACATTAACTCATCGTAATATTGCTATATTGTAACCCTTCGAGCAATTAACGCTCACTTCCGACTTCAGAAGCATCATTGTCTTGTAGCTGAACTTCAAGTTCAGTTTACCATCATTTCACGAATCAAGGAATTGCAATAGCAAGATCATGAGTTTCAAACGATTGTCTCTAAACTATCGGACAACCCTGAATTCATAATTAATTCTGAAGAACTCTTATGTTCCCATGACCGAGTTTGTGTACCTAATTATGAATCTCTTCACACCGATATCCTTGCGGAAGCTCATTCGAGTTCTTTTTCTGTTCACCCTAGGTCAGTGAAGATGTATAAAGACCTACACGAACTCTACCGGTGGCCGGGCATGAAGCAGGTCATAGTTGATTTCATTTCCAAATGCCTCACGTGCCAACGTGTTAAGGCAAAACAGTGTGCTCCTACTGGACTATTATAGCCTATCGATCCACCGAAATAGAAATGGGAAAAGATAACTATGAATTTTATTAGTGGTCTACTGTTAAACCCTACGAAGCATGATTATATATGGTTCATTGTTGACCATTTCACGAAGTTAGCTCATTTTATACTGGTTAGAATGTAATACGGTCTTCCTAAATTAGCTGACTTGCACATCAAGGAAGTAATCCGACTCCACGGAGTACCTAAGTCTATCATCTCCGATCGAGATCCTCGATTTGTATCTTGGTTTTGGAGGACCATACAAGGAGCTCTAGGCACCAGAGTTAATCTTAGCACAACCTTTCACCCTCAATCTAACGGTCAGTCAGAAAGGGTAATCCAGGTAAATCATCAAACAATCTGTCCATTGAAATTCTAGAAACTTGCATTGTCACTGAACCTCTCTATACAGATCTTGGAAGACATGCTTCGGGCTTGCATTATTGACTTTGGTGGAACTTGGGAGAAATCTCTACCTCTTGTCGAATTTGCCTACAATAATAGTTATCAAACATCAATCCAAATGGCCCCGTATGAGGAATTGTATGGTAGGCGATGTAGAACTCCATTGTGTTGGTCAAAGCATGGCGAGGGTAAGATGTTAAGCTCTGACTTGCTTCGTGAGACTAAAGAACGGGTCACCAATATCCATGATCGTTTAAAGGCTGCCTTTGATCGACAAAAGGCTAATGTTGATCTTAAAAGAAGAGACATCGAGTATGAATTTGGTGAGAAAGCCTTTCTCAAAGTGTCACCGTGGAAGAAAGTCTTAAGATTTGGCAAAAAGGGAAAATTGAGTCCCCAATTCATCGGACCCTTTGAAGTCATTGAAAGAGTTGGCCCAGTGGCATATCGGTTATTGCTACCCTCATAATTGAGTAAAATCCATGATGTCTTCCATGTAACAATGCTCCGGAAGTATCGTTCGGACCCCTCACACATTGTGGAACCTGAATCTATAGAACTCCAACCAAATCTAACCTACGAGGAAGAACCAGTTCACATTCTTGCAAGGGAAGTCAAAAGACTTCGCAACAAAACTGTATCATTGGTTAAAGTGCTCTAGAGGAGCCACACTATTGAGGAAGCCACTTGGGAACCTGAAGAGACCATGCAATATCCACATCTTTTCAGTTCAGGTAAAAAAATTGAGACAAATTTTTCTTAAGGGGGGAGAGTTGTAAAACCCCGAAATCCGGTCTAGTCAGAATTAAGTCACGATGATCAGAAATCCTACATTGAAGAAGTTTGAATAAAGTATCAGCTAGTTAATTATTGATATTGAACCCAAATTGAGCCAAAATATCGTCATCGGACCCTATTGAATGATATTGAACCTATATAGTGACTAAATTGGAGATAATGCAAGTTAAGGAATAAAATCATAGAATGGTGTGAGTTGAGGGACTAATCTTGCGATTAGCCCCTCCTCAAATAAATGATGCCTACATGGGTTATCAGGAGAGCTCTCTGTCAATTGAATGAAAGCTAAATAGATAAGTTATAATCATAAAACAAAAACGGATAGAGGAATATGAACTTACCCGAGAGTTATAAACAAGCACCTTCATCTTCTTCATCTTCTTCCTTGAAGCAAGCACCTCTATTGGAGTAAGTTTTGAACTTCACCTTTTCTTTGTTTTATCATTATCGAATCGTTTCTATTGATCGTTTTATAGCTAAATAGCTATAGTCATCAATTGGTTATTGGATTCTATGGATATATTGTGTTTAATCCTAAGTTAAGGTTTTAACCATCCATGGATATTACATCGTTAGTGTTTATATTGAAGTCGGATATCAATTTTGATATCGTTGTATTGATTTTGATATCGAAATATTGATCATAATAGTTTTCTATTGACTTTATAGCTCAAGAAGTGGAGAAAGAGGTTTCACCGTCTCCATCTCAAGCTAGGAATAAGGGATTGTTATCTGAGAGCCCTGAAAGCTTCAGATTGCTAAGGTGAGTGTAGTAGGAGTCTCGGGATTGGGTGAAAGGCCTTCCCAAATTATTATTTGATAATTTAGATTACATCGCTAACATTGTTGTTGAAGAAAATTGCATTGGATAATTAATCAGACACTTTGGTAAGTCTCGGTAAGTTGTTATTAAACATTGGACATAGTCATTGTTATCGTCATTGTGCATTGTCATTGATATAGTCATTGTCATCGAATTATTGTATAGAGAGCATTGGACATTGATATTGACATCGAATTATGAAATATTGATGATGAGATACATATATTTGTCATTGGTAACATTGAAATCATCGGACATTGAAATACTATTGATTATTGAAATGGATATGAACATTGCAACCTTGGATTGGAATCGACATTGGATAGAATTGGCATGCCATAGAATTCATGAGCTCAATGTACGAGTAGACTACGGTACTAAGGCTACGACCTATATTGATTTTGGGGGGCAGAGGGATGTGTATTGATATTGGTCATATTGGTGAGGCGGAGAGATTAGACCATTCATTGATTTGGCGAGGCGTATGAATTCGCATATCCATTATCTCGATTCAATCCAAGGATTTATGATGACTTGAAAATGATAAACATAGTATATTAATGCATAACATGTCATTGGTAAGCATGAGGTTTATGTACATGAATATTTGATATATGTTATTCATGTTGTTTATGACTACCTCACTAGGCTAAGTATGCCTAACGTGTCTCACCTCATGCATTTTCAGGTTAGAAGGGATCGTGTGTCGGAAGATCGGATTGGTAAGCAAGACAAGTCACTACAAGCCTCAAGTAATGTGTTTTTGACTTATAAACTCCTATTAAGGTGGCAAAGTAGTTGAACTAGTCATTTGTGCCTATTTTGACGTGTTGGTGTAATGCTTAAGTTGTAATAGGGTATATGGCCCTAAATGGCCTTTTTGGTTAACTTGAAATGGTTGAAATTTGCATACTTAGCTCAAAAAGGTAAAAACATGGTAAATGTATTCATATGATCATGAAATTTGGCATGCTAGTAGTTTATATCATTGAAGTGTTGTGTGTAAAGTTTCGTTGCATTTGGACATCATTCGGTACGTTAAATCGAATAAAAACTAGCAAAAATCTGTCATTACAGGTCAGGCCGTATCGAAACGGGTGATGGCATTTCGATACGGGTAAGCACAATTTAGCCTGGAGAATAAGGTGTATCGGAACGATTCATGTCCGTTTCGAAATAATTTGCCACTGGAATCCCTCTTTTCGATACGAGTTCATAGCGTATCGAAGCAGGTCAAAGTCAAGTCAAGGGAGGTCAACCCGTTTCGATACTGGTCATACCCATATCGATACGGTGTAAAGTGTAAAGTTTAACACAACTTAACCATCGTTTACCCGTTTAAAAACAGCTTAGGGTGTTTTCATATGAGGTTAGTTAAGTTAGTGAAGGGCCTATTAAATAGTTTGTCAGTTTCACAATTTAGTCAATGAATATTGTATGGTTAAATTGATTGAATTAATGATCTCCAAATTGAATGAAGTTTTATAGACAAGTCATTAAGATAGTTAATTTCAAAGTAGTCAAATCAATTACATTGAAGGACCCCTAATTTTTCCGAATTACAAATTGGTCCCAAAAACTTGTAGGTTTGTGATCTAGTCCTTAAATGATTAATCATTGCTTATTTGTGTAAATTGGACTGAGACATTTGATAGTAATGATTCGATGTATTTTGTGGTTGAAAAAGCTATTGATAAAACGACATTTTATTGCATTGGTTTCTGTATTGGTCATCGATTTCACCTTCCGACCCAGTTCTCGACCAGACCGGGAAGGGGGTGTTATAGTGAACCAGATCTGTAATCTAAACCAGCCTTGACCTAATTTGAATCGAACCATGACTCGATCTGGATCCAGGGTTGACCGAACCAACTTTGTAAACCGTACCGCACCATACCAGTTTATCAGATTGAAAAGGATTTGGCCTTGGTCAATTGACCCTTTGACCGTTAACCATGTTGACACTTTGACTTTGGACCTTACTCGTTTTACCTAGCCGTGAACAGTTGACCCAACTTCTTGACCTTTGACCGTTAGACTCTAGTAAGGGAAACCTCCACTCTGACGAGGGAAACCTCCACTCTAGTGAGGGCAACCTCTACTCAGTATGATATCGGATAGTCGGGTATTGAGTCATGCATCAGACATCATATCATTATGATTTGGATTTATCAGATTTACTATGTTTTAAAAAAATACTTTACCAGAAAAATAAACTCGGTTTTGTTTGTGTTTATTTGCACTTTAGAGACACACTAAGCTCTTTAGCTTACACACCTATAGTTTCCCTTTCAGATACTCAGACTCTTTAGGCGACTCGGTACTTGGAGCATCTCATATTTATTCTGATATCTTATTATTCAGTATTAACTCTTTTGCTTATTTCATATTACTATTTTAACATTATTTGGGATATTTATGCAATATAAACTTTGAGACTTTTTAAAATTTGGGTTTTATTAGATGCATATATTTATTTAGTTATTTTTGGATATTTAATCAAAATGTCTGAACAATGTTATCCGACTACGTTTTATAATACATACTATGTTATTGAGTTTATTTACTTTTGATAATAATTTTGTATTTTAAAGTATTTAAATTTAAGACTTATAACTTGAGGGAACTTTCTAGATTCAACCCGTTTCTTCTGGGCCGGGTTTAGGGGGTTATAATTTTTGTACGCAAATTGAACTAGTGGAAGATGCTCCTCCCAATTACCCACAAAATCAATGATACAATAATGGAGCATATCTTCCAAAATCTGTATGATTCTCTCGGATTGATCGTGAGTTCGAGGATGAAAAGAGATGCTGGAATGCAACTTGGTATCTAACACTTTATGTATCTTTTTCTAAAGCCTTGTCGTGAACCACATATCTCTATCCGAAATGATCGATGTGAGTACTGCATGGAACCTCACTATCTCTTGAATGTACAACCGTGCAAGCCTCTAGCTTAAATTCCATGCACACCGGTAAGAAATGAGCTGTCTTGATCAAACGATCCACAATCAACCATATGGCATCATGCCTCCTTTTGGTTAACGACAACCCCATCACAAAATCCATGGTTCCTTGCTCCTATTTCCACTATGGAATCTGAATGGGTTGAAGCAAACCCGAAGGAACCTAATGTTCCACAGGCACCTTGTCACAAACTCTGACACATCTCTTTGCATACTAGGTGTTAAGTGTGAAAGAGTACTATATTTTATAGCCTGTTGTAGGGCGTGTAGGTGTTCCCTTTTTGTGAGAGCGCTAGTGCACACTCCTACAAAGTTATAGTATAAAAGATGTCGAATCCCACAAGGATTGGACAGCTTGGTTCGTTTTGAAGTTCCTGCATAAGGTAAAATAAAAAAACAAGTGAATTGATTGTTGCGATGAAAAGTAAATGAAAACACAAGTAATAAGGGAGGTGATTCAGGTTAATAAAGTAGGCGGGGTTGTGATGCCACTTAGTGTGAAACTGCGTTGTAAAAGGTTAAGTTGTTTCATGCTGCCACGATATGTTGTCTCGGCGGGTGTGGCAGGTGGCAGGCTACGACCCTATCACGCGGCCGCAGCGGGTCACTGCCCTCGCAACTTTCGATGTCTCGGCAGGTGAAATGGAGATAAGTCTTGGCGGCAGATCTGACAGATACTCCGAGTTTAGTGAGATAGTTGACAGTGATCCTCCCTACTTCTAGGCAAGGATGCTCGAAAAGCTAGCGTGACATAGGAAATACCTAGCAATCTAAGCGTAAACCTAACATAGGCTAGTAAACTCGGTTGGTGATCCCTTTTAGCCGCTGAAACTTGTGATCTTTTTAGGAACCAAGTTAGTCACGCCTTAGCATGTTGTGATCGTGCTTAACCCTTTCGTGAGCCTTACACTTTTGTGCCCGACAAATGGATTCTCTCAACTGACTGGTTAGGACAAATTGAAAGAATGAAGTACATAGATTAAGCAAACTTGAAATATTTTTATTGAAAAACAACTCAAAACCTAAAACAACCGTTCACAACTAATTTACAACACAACCCTAACCCAAATGGAGTTTAGAACATGGCGGCGGTGGAGAACAATAGCTAAGTCTATAGAAAACCTAAGATCTATCTATCTTGATTTCCTAAATACATGAGGTTTATATGGGCAAAGGTCTAGTCTAAGTCATTCTTGGAGTAGAAGTCCTCAAAAGGCTTTTACATTAAATGTAACTTTAAAATCTGACTTTTTCGAGTTGAATATAAACTTATTTTCCCATTGCCTTGTTCCACAAGTAAGCTCGTTCTTCTCCTCCGACGGCTTTTTCTGCTGCTCCAGGGGTCAGAAAATTGCTTGATCGGCACCGTTAGAATCAGGATTTTCTGCTCTATCGATCGCACTCCAATTCTCCAACTCCTCAGTTTGCTGCCCTGGGCAGCACTGGGCGGCACTAGGCTCACTTTGCTGCCCCCTTATGCTACCTCAGCATCCTCTCCTCTTGTAACACCCCAATTTTGGGCTTGGCAATTTAGGGTCTGAACCGGACCGGTCTGAGAAACGGTTCGAATATAAAAGGGAGTTTTAGGAAAGCCTAGTTCGGGATGCTTTAAAAATATAGAAAAATTTCTAAAAATCCTCATTTAATATATATAAGAGAATGGTGAAATCAATTTTACAAAATAAGGTTTGGAAATACTACATTTCGGTGTAGTGACCAAATCGCGATTTTTGCAAAGTTTAGTAGTGACTATTTTGTAAAGGATTAATACTTTGAATCTTTAAGGAGCTAATTTACCAAAAACGTTTTCATCAATTTTTTCCTTAATTTGGGTGATTTAATTAATTATTTAATTAAATAAAAGAAGGATGATAAACTACCTTTGACTTTCATAACCACTTTTCTCTAATTTTCTCTCATTCCATTTCCTCTCAAAATCCTATCAACCAAAAACTTTTTATCCAGCAAAATTCACTTTGATTTTTACTTCAATTGATGAGATTTCCATCACTCATTGATTCCTAATCAATTTTGCAACAAATCCATTGATTTCTACATTGTATTTTCATGGAAATTTTCCCAAATCAAGGAGAAATCATTTTTTAGAGGTAAGATTGTTCTTCTCCTCTAAATACTCAGTTCTTTACTGAAATTCCCAAGTTGTCAATCCTTATTAAAGATTTATGAATGGTTTTAATGTTAGAAACAAGATTTTGGCTTAAAACTCAAGATTTTGGAAGAGATCTTGAAGATTTTCGTGGTAATTGATTGGGCTCTGTTTTGATATAGTTTTCTAATGTATTTTGGATGTTAAATGATGTTAGAAATGAGGTTTTATCAATCCAATCCCGAATAGGTTGTTTTTCCTAAGTTTTTGCTTATGAAAATGGTGGTTTTTGGGGGTGTTTTTGGTGTTCTGTTATAGATGGAGGTATAAGGACGGGTTTAGGGTTGTTTTTGATGATAATTGATGTTTAGAAATGTTTAGAAGTGATGGATCTTGGCTGGGTTATGTTTTGGAAGAGTTTGGAGGTGATTTTGGTTGTGTTTGGTAGCCGAAATGTTGAGTTTAGGTAGAGCAGCGAGTTTTGGAGTGTTGGCTGAAGATTTCAATGCATGATGATGCATTAATCCTCTGCTTTTATGTGTCTAAAACATGGGAGACATCTTCGGACACTTTTGGAGTTGATCCGGAAGTTTAATTGGCGTTTCGGCAAGAAAGCAAAACGAAATCGGTGAGTGCGATTGGGTTAGAAGTCTATGAGGACAAAAATACAAGGTTTGGGGATTTAGGAGAGGTTTGAAACACCTTCCTAAATCCGGAAGTAAGTATGGTTTTATTTGGTCTCTCTAAAGTGGTGTTTGCCCCTATAATGCTTTTACATGCTCATGGTTTGAGTTTGATAAATTCCTACTGTTTTTATGCATGATTTAGAGCATGAGATTATGCTTGTAGAGATGTCATGAGATGGCATGTTGCATTGAATAGATTTGAGCTTTTGGTTTGAAGCAAAGTATGATTTATGATTTGAAATGTGGTGAGAAAACCTTTGAGTTATATTGCATGAAAAACAGAAGGTGTGATGATGTTTTAACACATTATATTGGCATAGATGTTGTGAAACTTACCGGATATAATTGATTGATCAATAGGATGAGAGTGCACTATAAATTAAAACTTCGTATGTGCTCTTTGGTTAAGCCAAACGGAGATATTTCGATGATGGGCATTCCATCGGGTAGGACTTGGTGAAATACCCAAGCTTTGTGGCGATGAGAGATTCCGCCATGTGAGTACGGTGATGAGAGATTCCACCGGAAGCTATATTGCTAGACAAGTGAGTACGGTGATGCGAGATTCCACCGGAAGAGTCTAGTGTAGAAATGTGTCCGCATATCCGAGTATTAATGAGATGTTAAATGCCAATATAAATGATGAATGGTTTTTTTTACACATGTACCTTTGATGAAATGATTTATGCTATGAGTTATGCATATGAGATTTGTTTAGAAATGCTTTGACAATACAAGCATGTATATGGCCTTGCCATGAGTTTTGCATTGGTTTTAATGCATGAGATAGAATGAAGGTACATGTGGTTTCAATGAGTATTGTTTTGAAAGTTTTCCAAGCATGAGAAAGAGATGAGCATGTGGTTTAAAAGCTTTGATGAAAGTGTTTTCTAAATGTGCATTATTGTGTTGGTTTTCTTTAGAGCATGCCTCACTAAGCATTTGTGCTTACGCTCTCTTTTACCAATAATGCAGATAATTGAGGTGTTTTCGGGCATCAAGGAAGCTAAGTTCATCCAAGGAAGTCCAAGCTCATGTATGGTGAAGTTTTCATACACTCTAGTTTTGAAAGATTGGCAATGGGAAACCAAGATTTGTTATGGGAGATGTGTGAAAGTCCCTAAGGTTGTGGCATGTTTGCTTTGGCTGGATTGACTTGTAAATGGCCTTAATTTCTTGTGTTGAGGTTTGATTGCCTATTTGGATTTTGATATTAGGAAGCATGCCTCTAGACCAATGAGTTTTCATGTTTGATGTGATGATTGTGTTTGTGTGTTCCAAGTAGGTAACTTATATGTATGTTGACTTGTTGGTTTGATTAGAGAGTCCTTGAGATGTGTTAGACTAGATTTATGAGTGAAAAACCAGTCCTTGCTGCAGTTTCTGGGCAAACCGTATCGAAACACCCTCTAGTGTTTCGAAACGAGGGCCTATAATGGCCTTCGTGTTTCGAAACGATTAGAGGCTGTTTCGAATCATTTTGGCTACTGGAGTGCCGTGTTTCGGAACAAGTTTCGAAACGGGAGAGTGTCTTGCTCTAGCATTTCGATACGGCAGGTAGGTGTTTCGAAACGGGTGACCGTTGGTCACAGATTTGAATTGTTCTGAGGTTTGCATGTTTTACATTTTAGTCCTAAATGTTGAGATTGCAATTGCTTGAGTTTGAGATGTCCAATTAAGATGAAATTTGGCAGAGAGGCATGTAACATGACTAATTTCATATTGGCAACTTTAAAATGAATGAGGACCTTCTAATTTACAGAAATTACAATTTGGTCCCTAAATTCGTGTATGGTGCAATTGAGTCCCTATCTGAAATCCGCTCGCTGTGTCTTTTATAAACGTATCTCGTGAGTACTCACTTAGGGTTAACAAGCATCTAGACAAGATTAAAAAGAAAAAAAGGGTCGTGAATCAAAGTCGACTTCCGGGTTGACTTTGGTTTTCCCTGTGTAGCCTTCGTAGTTCGGGTCAACCGTCTAGGCCGGGCTAAAGGGGTTATAATTGGTGGTATCAGAGTTTGGTTCTTGTATAATTGGGGTTTGTTATGTGGTTGATGTATGTGTAATTGCATGATGTGTCCTTTGGGTGAAAGAATGTTGTGTGAATAGTGATGTATGGTTTCAATTGTGATGTGTCTGTGATGTTATGCTATGTTGGAGTGTGTTAGGGGATCCCATTGCCATATCAAAACTAATGAAGGGGAATTATTTTTGAAAATGAGCTTGAGTACTTGGATTACTTACCTTATTGTGCCTAATTGTGTTTATTGCATTTTTGGTTAGTGCATTGTTTTCTATATAATGGGGCCACGTAAAGAGATGAGGATAAATACAAGAGCTATGGCTCAAAATGAGAATGAGGAGAATGCTAAGAATCTACCTCCTCCTCCTGGTGGTGGACCACCCGGTGGTGGTGGTGCTGGAGCTGGTAATGATGGTGCTGGTGCTGGGGTTGTTGGACCCGAGGGTGCGCAGGGGCAAGCTGCTCCTGACATGACCATGTTGATTCAGGCTATTGCTGGAGCTTTCCAGGCAGCAGTAGCTGGAGCTCATGGAGCTGCGCATCAGGATGATGCCAATGGGAGGTTGCCTTTGGAACGTCTTCGCAGACTGGGAGGGACTTAGTTCAAAGGTTTATCTCCGGAAGGATCTGAGTCTTGGTTGGAGAGCACCAAGAGGATTTTGGGATAGATGAACTGCAATAATGTGCAGAAGCTGGGTTGTGTTGTATCACTGCTGCATGGTGATGCTTATACATGGTGGACGATCACTATTTCTGGGATGGAGGATGATGAGGTGACTTGGGCGTTCTTCCTGAATGCGTTCAAGCGGAAGTATCTGGGTGTGTGTTACCTAGACGAGAAGAAAAGAGAATTTATGTCTCTTATGCAAGGTAGCATGTCTGTAGCCGAGTATGAAATTCAGTTTGTCCGCCTTAGTCAGTATGCACCTGAGCTAATCCCTAATGAACGGGAGAGGTGTGAACGATTCCGTTATGGGTTGGTAACGAATGTGAAGACTTTTATGCTTGCGGATGATTATACATATTTCGATGTCTTGGTCACTAGAGCCAAGGACATTGAGTCGAACCTTGGTCTGGCTGGTCAATCGGGTGGATCTAGCTCCGGAAAGCGAGCGGCTGAACGCGATTATGGTAGAGATCATAACAAGAGGCATAAGGATAGGAGGCCACATTATGATGTTGGGCGGGGTGGTGGTAACCCTGGGAGAGGTCAGCAAGGACCTAATGTTGTTCTGATGACTCCTGAGTGTAACCGTTGTGGTAGACGACATGGTGGTGAGTGTTGGGGTAACCTTGGGACATGCTAGAATTGTGGGAACCGTGGACATTTGAAGAAAGATTGTTCTCAGCCTCTGAGTGAGGGACATGCTCCAGTGAGAGCAACTGAGCCACAGAGAGGTCGTGGATGCGGCCGTGGTAATTTTCAGCGCAGAGATAATGGTGGAAGGAATGTAGCTCATGTTGTGGCCGTTCAACCTGAGGGTGGCGGTCAGGCTCGACTGTATGCCCATCGTGAGGGAAGAAATGATACAGATGTGATCGCAGGTACTTTTACTTTGCATTCTTTATCATTACTTTCTTTGATTGATTCTAGATCTACACACTCATACATATTGCATGAACATGCTCAAATGCTTGGTTTACCTGTTGAGTCTTTGGATGTTGGTATGCGTGTGACTAGTTCCTTTGGTGAGACGGTTGTAACACGGAAGTTGTTTAGGAGATGTCCCTTGAAAGTGCAGGATCATGTTTTTCTTGTTGATCTCATGGAATTACCTTTTTATGTCTTTGATGTGATCCTTGTATGGATTGGCTTGTTGAGCATCAAGATGTAGTGGATTTTGAGAGCAAGCGAGTTTTGTTGAAACTTGCAGATGATTATGAAGTGGTGGTGGTAGGTGAGAATGTGAAGTTCCTTGCCAATGTGGTGTCTACATTGGAAGCGAGTCGAATGCTGAGGCAAGGTTGCGAGGCTTACCTAGCCTTTGTGATGAATCCTAGTTCAAAGGAGTTGCACGTTCAGGATATTAGAACTGTACGGGAGTTCCCTGGAGTGTTCCCGGAGGAGCTACCTGGATTGCCGCCTAGTCGAGAGGTGGGGTTTGGGATAGAGCTGTATGAAAACACAACTCTAGTGTCCATTGCTCCCTACCACATGGCACCTAAGGAGTTGAAGGAATTGAAGACGTAGCTTCAAGAGTTTCTTGACCGTGGTTTCATTCGGCCTAGTGTGTCACCTTGGGGTGCACCGGTCTTGTTTGTGAAGAAGAAGGATGGCACTATTGGAATGTGCATCGATTATCGTCAGCTGAACAAGTTGACTATCAAGAATAGGTATCCTTTGCCGAGGATTGATGATCTTTTTGATCAGTTCTGGGGAGCGGCTGTGTTCTCCAAGATTGACTTAAGGTCAGGATACTATCAGCTTAAAGTGAAAGATATGGATGTGCCACAAACAGCCTTTAGAACGAGGTATGGGCATTATGAGTTCCTTGTAATGTCGTTTGGCTTGACGAATGCTCCTGCAGCTTTTATGGACATGATGAATAGAGTGTTCCATGAATACTTGGACACGTTTGTTGTGGTGTTCATCGACGATATCCTTGTGTACTATCGTACTGAGGAGGAGCATGAAGGGCATTTGAGGGTTGTCTTGCAAGCGCTTCTGGAAAATCAGCTTTATGCTAAGTTGAGAAAGTGTGAGTTTTGGTTAAAGGAAGTTGTGTTCCTTTGGCATGTGGTTTCGGCTGAGGGGATTCTTGTTGATCCTCAGAAGGTTGAGGCGGTGATGAATTGGAAGCCTCCTAAGTCTGTTCATGAAGTCCGTAGTTTCCTTGGGTTGGCAGGATATTACCGGAGGTTTGTGGATGGATTTTCAAAGATTGCCGCCCCTTTGACGAAGTTGTTGCGAAAAGATGTTAAGTATGAGTGGAAGGAAGCAAGACAACAAGCTTTTGAGAAGCTTATGGTAGCTTTGACGCAAGCTCCTATCTTGGTTCAACCTGAATCGGGGAAAGAGTTTGTGGTGTATAGTGACGCATCCTATGTTGGTTTGGGTGTGTGTGCTAATGCAAGAGGGTAAGGTGGTGGCTTATGCATCGCGACAGTTGAAGGTGCATGAGCGCAATTACCTTACGCATGATATTGAGTTAGCCACGGTGGTTTTTGCTTTGAAGATCTGGAGACATTATCTTTATGGTGAGAAGTGTACCGTGTACACGGATCACAAGAGTTTGAAGTATTTGATGTCTCAGAAAGAGTTAAATCTTAGGCAACGACGTTGGGTGGAGTTGCTTAAGGATTACGATCTAACGATCGAGTACCATCCGAGAAAAGCTAATGTTGTGGCAGATGCTTTGAGCAGGAAGGTGGCGGTAGAGTTAAGGGCTATGTTTTCTAGCTTGAGCATTTCGCGAGATGGAGGTCTTGTGGCTGAATTACAAGTGAAACCATCTTTGGTTCAATTGATAAAGGATAAGCAGTTGTTGGATGATTCTGTGGTGCCACATGTTCAGGATATTGCTGAGGATAGACCATCGGATTTTTGTTTTAATGATGATTGAGTTCTATGTTTCGGAAGACGGATAGTAGTGCCGAATGATGTGGAGTTGAGGCGTACTATTCTGACCGAAGCTCATAGTAGTCCCTTTGCTATGCACCCTGGTAGTACAAAGATGTATCATGATCTGAGGGATGAGTACTAGTGGGTGGGTTTGAAGAAAGATGTTGCGAAATATGTGACTATTTTACAAGAGAGTTTTAGGAAATCCTAGTTCGGGATGCTTTAAAATATAGAAAAATATCTAAAAATCCTCATTTAATATATATAAGAGAATGGTGAAATCAATTTTACAAAATAAGGTTTGGAAATACTACATTTCGGTGTAGTGACCAAATCGCGATTTTTGCAAAGTTTAGTAGTGACTATTTTGTAAAGGATTGAAACTTTGAATCTTTAAGGAGCTAATTTACCAAAAATGTTTTCATCAGATTTTTCCTTAATTTGGGTGATTTAATTAATGATTTAATTAAATAAAAGAATGATGATAAACTACCTTTGACTTTCATAACCACTTTTCTCTAATTTTCTCTCATTCCATTTTTTTCTCAAAATCCTATCAACCAAACACTTTTTCTCCAGCAAAATTCACTTTGATTTTTACTTCAATTAATGAGATTTCCATCACTCATTGATTCCTAATCAATCTTGCAACAAATCCATTGATTTCTACATTGTATTTTCATGTAAATTTGCCCAAATCAAGGAGAAATCATCTTTTAGAGGTAAGATTGTTCTTCTCCTCTAAATACTCACCTCTTTACTGAAATTCTCAAGTTGTCAATCCTTTATTAAAGATTTATGAATGGTTTTAATGTTAGAAACAAGATTTTGGCTTAAAACTCAAGATTTTGGGAGAGATATTGAAGTTTTTTGTCGTAATTGATTGGGCTCTATTTTGAGATGGTTTTCTAATGTTTTCTGGATGTTAAATGATGTTAGAAATGAGGTTTTATCAATCCAATCCCGAATATGTTGTTTTTCCTAAGTTTTTGCTTGTGAAAATGGTGGTTTTTGGGGGTGTTTTTGGTGTTCTGTTATAGCTGGAGGTATAAGGACGAGTTTAGGGTTGTTTTTGATGATATTTGATGTTTAGAAATATTTAGAAGTGATGGATCTTGGCTGGGTTATGTTTTGGAAGAGTTTGGAGGTGATTTCGGTTGTGTTTGGTAGCCGAAATGTTGGGTTTAGGTAGAGTAGCGAGTTTTGGAGTGTTGGCTGAAGATTTCAATGCATGATGATGCATTAATCCTCTGCTTTTATGTGTCTAAAACATGGGAGACATCTTCGGACACTTTTAGAGTTGATCCGGAAGCTTAATTGGCGTTTCGGCAAGCAAGCGAAACGAAATCGGTGAGTGCGATTGGGTTAGAAGTCCATGGGGATAAAAATACAAGGTTTGGGGATTTAGGAGAGGTTTGAAACACCTTCCTAAATCCGGAAGTAAGTATGGTTTGATTTGGTCTCTCTAAAGTGGTGTTTGCCCCTATAATGCTTTTACATGCTCGTGGTTTGAGTTTGATAAATTCCTATTGTTTTTATGCATGATTTAGAGAATGAGATTATGCTTGTAGAGATGTCATGAGATGGCATGTTGCATTGAATAGATTTGAGCTTTTGGTTTGAAGCAAAGTATGATTTATGATTTGAAATGTGGTGAGAAAACCTTTGAGTTATATTGCATGAAAAACAGAAGGTGTGATGATGTTTTAACACATTATATTAGCATAGATGTTCTGAAACTTACCGGATATAATTCATCGATCAATAGGATAAGAGCGCACTATAAACTAAAAATTCGTACGTGCTCTTTGGTTAAGCCAAAGGGAGATATTCCGACGATGGGCATTCCATCGGGCAGGACTTGGTGAAATACCCAAGCTTTGTGGCGATGAGAGATTCCTCCATGTGAGTACGGTGATGAGAGATTCCACCGGAAGATATATTGCTAGACAAGTGAGTACGGTGATGCGAGATTCCACCGGAAGAGTCTAGTGTAGAAATGTGTCCGCATATCCGAGCATTAATGAGATGTTAAATGCCAATATAAATTATGAATGGTTTTTGTTACAAATGTACCTTTGATGAAATGATTTATGTTATGAGTTATGCATATGAGATTTGTTTAGAAATGCTTTGACAATACAAGCATGTGTATGGCCTTGCCATGAGTTTTGCATTGGTTTTAATGCATGAGATAGAATCAAGGTACATGTGGTTTCAATGAGTATTGCTTTGAAAGTTTTCCAAGCATGAGAAAAATATGAGCATGTGGTTTAAAAGCTTTGATGAAAGTGTTTTCTAAATGTGCATTATTGTGTTGGTTTTCTTTAGAGCATGCCTCACTAAGCATTTGTGCTTACTCTCTCTTTTACCAATAATGCAGATAATTGAGGTGTTTTGGGGCATCAAGGAAGCTAAGTTCATCCAAGGAAGTCCAAGCTCATGTATGGTGAAGTTTTCATACACTTTAGTTTTGATAGATTGGCAATGGGAAACCAAGATTTGTTATGGGAGATGTGTGAAACTCCCTAAGGTTGTGGCATGTTTGCTTTGGCTGGATTGACTTGTAAATGGCCTTAATTGCTTGTGTTGAGGTTTGATTGCCTATTTGGATTTTGATATTAGGAAGCATGCCTCTAGACCAATGAGTTTTCATGTTTGATGCGATGATTGTGTTTGTGTGTTCCAAGTAGGTACCTTATATGTATGTTGACTTGTTGGTTTGATTAGAGAGTCCTTGAGATGTGTTAGACTAGGTTTATGAGTGAAAAACCAGTCCTTGCTGCAGTTTCTGGGCAAACCATATCGAAACACCCTCTAGTGTTTCGAAAAGGGGGCCTATAATGGCCTTCGTGTTTCGAAACGATTGGAGGCTATTTGGAAACGTTTTGGCTACTAGAGTGCCGTGTTTCGGAACAAGTTTCGAAACGAGAGAGTGTCTTGCTCTAGCATTTCGATATGACAGGTAGGTGTTTCGAAACGGGTGACTGTTGGTCACAGATTTGAATTGTTCTGAGGTTTGCATGTTTTACATTGTAGTCCTGAATGTTGAGATTGCAATTGCTTGAGTTTGAGATGTCCAATTAAGATGAAATTTGGCAGAGAGGCATGTAACATGACTAATTTCATATTGGTAACTTTAAAATCAATGAGGACCTTCTAATTTACAGAAATTACAATTTGGTCCCTAAATTCGTGTAAGGTACAATTGAGTCCCTATCTGAAATTCGTTCGCTGTGTCTTTTATAAAAGTATCTTGTGAGTACTCTCTTAGGGTTAACAATCATCTAGACAAGATTAAAAAGAAAAAAATGGTCGTGAATCAAGGTTGACTTCCGGGTTGACTTTGGTTTTCCCCGTATGACCTTCGTAGTTCGGGTCAACCGTCTAGGCCGGGATAAGGGGGTTACACCTCTGGTCTGTCCTTCTCCTGTCAGCTTCTTGCCCTGGAAAACTAAATCTACACTAAAACAACATCTTTACTTCACCAAATAACAAATATTCAATAAAAGCATGACAAAACAAAGAATATTGTATTTGTGCTATGCATGACCTAATTATGCCTAAAATTTACTTAAAAACAACAATAATATGAGATGGAATGTGCATGAAATATAAAATTTCTAGACACTTTACACACCCCCAAACTCAATCTATTGCTTGTCCTCAAGCAATGCAACCTAAACATACTTGCCCTTATAGTAACCAGAAAGAAATACCTACTTTCAACTTGATTTCATACCTCAAGGCTGCGACACCTATATTAGATTTAGTGAAGGGAACAAAACAAGATAATAACTTAGAATTAATTTCCAATGCCAGTGCAGTGTGTGCAGGACTGTGTACAGGCTGAATATGCAGAATAACTAAATAAACAAAGATGATGTCACGATATATAAGGTTGTTGTCGAGGCAGCATAATTGAGCACAATATTTTTAATCATGTCAATGAGGGCTTCAGCTTATCACAACTACTCTTCTAGGTCTGAAATTAAGATAGGAGAAAACTACAAAACCCCGAACCCATGGAGTAGAGTCATCATGTGAAGACTTTCATTCACTCGTGCTAATTTGTCTGTCACTTCAAAACTTTCAGATTCGTGGACTTTGATAGCAGCGGAGTGTCCTTGCACATGATTCTTCCTAGAGCCTGTTGTGGGCACCTCTAGGGTAAAACAAGAATGTTCTTTGTTTTTACTTCTGCTGTCGTGGCAGTCCTGTATTTTTCTGTTTCCTTTGCCTGCCTCAGTGGCTACCTGCAATCATTGTTAGAACTTTGCAGAGAATTTTAAAAACAACCAAGAAATGTTCATCAAATATTCTAACACATTCAACAAGTAATAGAGGTGTTTGACAGTTTTGGCAAAAACAAAAAAAAATACTAAGTCAGTTTTCATGCTTTTCCAAAGATTAAGTTCAATATTAATTTCGTGCAAAAATAAATTAATCGGCTACGCTATCATAGGCACAAGTTATAACAATTTTTTCTGTTTCGATTATCACTAAGGCAAGTACAATCCAACCTATATGCTACTAAGTATGCCTAGACAAATGATGCGAGAGCTATCCCCCCAAACTCGAGATGGCCATTGCCCTCAGTGCACAAAATAAAACTAAAACTGAAAAATAAATATGAGAAAGGGAAAGAAAACTCAGGCCTGGTTGCTGTCAGATGGTGGAGAAGATGTGGAGAAGTTATCTGGTCTTCCGCCAGTTGCGAGTTGCGGTAGTGTTGCCCATGTTGTGCTCGGCGGCTCGATTTCTTAGGGTCTGAATCTGGGTAAGTAGTTGTGAGACGGGAATAAAACACAAATAATATATGGTCCTAAGTTGGTAAAATCTACTCCTAAATAAAATAATAAAGATGTGGAAAAATAAAAACTTAAAAATTGCGTTACTCTAGGAGTGCATTGGTATGCATCTTCTAAAGTTACTACTCCCTTATCGGTTTAGCTCAAGAAGGTCGTTTTCGATACTTCTTGTAATCCATCTGCACCCTCCATCTAGTGATTATCCTCATGGTGGAGTCCATCTTCCTCGTTCCCTTGTAATCCATGTGAACCTTCCTTCTTGTTCCTATTACTGAGGACATGAACATGCGATTAGGAAAAAGTATAGAACTACCTAACCATGTACTTACCTCCTTTTTGTCGAAGTTTGTCATAGGGGAAAGTTTCTTTTGCTGCCGAGGCAGCTGCTGCGGAAACCAGCTGTTGTGGTAGTCTTCTGCCATAGTGTTGTGCTGGTCAAGGGAAAACTCTTTAGGCTCCTCGAAGATCTCAATCAGTAGAGATTTTGACAGCTGTAAATTTGCCTGCATCGGCTACTCTAGATATATATAATCCATAGCTGCCGAGGTGTCTTCCGAGGCGTGTGTCATTATGGAGGCTTCTGTCGTGGTGGGCCTCTCTGCTGAGGTATAGCTTTGCTCAGTCGATGTCAGTTCGTCCTCAGGGCAGGGTTCTAGGTAGCTGCCGAAATATCTGTCAATCTTGCTCTCTGGGCAGCGTTCTGTATCCTCTAGGCTTGGGGGTTCGAATTGCTCCGTACACATTCAAGATCTTTCCTCGCATTGCTCTTCGTCCTCTTGTCCTGGGACATCAGTATCCCTTAATTGCAGAGGTTCATCCATAACATCAATGAGAAATAAAATTGCTCAGAAGTGCATCCATCTTAGTGATGCTGGCGTCCATAGCAGTTGACACCTTATCCGTGAGCGAAAGGAAAGTTTGAAGTGTGTCCTCCAAGGATTTTGATTGTTCTTGCGGATAACTATATTGCCAGGGGATGTCGATTTCTACAGCAAAACTGTTATGGTAAATTTTTTTGAGATTCTTGATTATACCATGAAAAATCTTGCTACTACAGCGACAATTGCAGCAGTGACATCAACTGTCCTTGTTGCTACGGCGGCGGCATCTACTCTCCCTGTTGCTGCTGCAGTGGCATCTGCTATCCTTATTGCTACGGCGGTAGCATCTGCTGTCCCTGTTGTTGCTACGACGGCATCTGTTGTCCATGTTGCTACTACAGTGACATCTGATGTTCATATTTAGGTAGGTGTTCCCTTTCTGTGAGAGCACAAGTGCACACTCCTGCCAAGTTATAGTATAAAAGATGTCGAATCCCACGAGGATTGGACATCTTGGTTCGTTTTGTAGTTCTTGCACAAGGTGAAATAAAAACACAAGTGAATTGATTGTTGTGATGAAAAAGAAATGAAAACACAAGTAATAAGGGAGGTGATTCAGGTTGATAAAGTAGGCAGGGTTATGCTGCCACTTAGTGTGAAATTGCATTGTAAAAGGTTAAGTTGTTTCGTGTTGCCACGTTATGCTGCCTCGGCAGGTTTGGCGGGCGACAGGCTACGACCCTGTCACGCGGCCGCAGCGGGTCACTGCCCCTGCAACTTTCGCTGTCTCGGCAGGTGAAATGGAAATAAGTCTTGACGGCAGATCCGACAAATACTCCAAGTTCGGCGGGATAGTCGACATTGATCCTCCCTATTTCTAGGCAAGGATGCTTGAAAAGCTAGCGTGACGTAGGCAATACCTAGCAATCTCAGTGTAAACCTAACACATGCTAGTAAACTCGCTTGGTGATCCCTTTTAGCCGCTGAAACTTGTTATCTCTTTAGGAACCAAGTTAGTCACACCTCAGCATGTTGTGACCGTGCTTAACCCTTTCGTGAGCCTTACACTTTCGTGCCCGACAAATGGATTCTCTCAACTGACTGGTTAGGACTAATTAAAAGAATGAAGTGCATAGATTAAGCAAACTTGGAATATTTTTATTAAAAAACAACTTAAAACCTAAAACAACCATTTCACAACTAATTTACAACATAACCCTAACCCAAATGGAGTTTAGAATATGGTGGCGATAGAGAACACTAGCTAAGTCTATAGAAAAGCTAAGATCTATCTCTCTTGATTTGCTAAATACATGAAGTTTATATAGGCAAATGTCTAGTCTAAGTCCTTCTTGGAGTAGAAGTCCTCAAAAGGCTTTTACACTAAATGCAACTTTAAAATCTGACTTCTTTGAGTTAAATATGAACTTCTTTTCCCATTGCCTTGTTCCACAACTAAGCTTGTTCTTCTCCTCTGGCGGCTTTGTCTGCTACTTCAGGGGTTAGAGAATTGTGTGATCGGCACTGTTAGAATCAAAATTTTCTACTCTGTCGATCGCACTCCAATTCTCCAAATCCTTAGTTTGCTACCATGGGCGGCACTGGGCGACATGGGCAGCTCTGGGCAACAATGGGCGGCACTAGGCTCACTTTGCTGCCCTCGTCTGCTGCCTCGGCATCCTCTCCTCATGTTTGTCCTCCTCATGTCAGCTTCTAGCCCTGGAAAACTAAATCTACACTAAAACAACATATTTACTTCACCAAATAACAAATATTCAATAAAAGCATGGAAACACAAAGAATATTGTATTTATGCAATGCATGACCTAATTATGCCTAAAATGTACTTAAAAACAGCAATAATATGAGATGTAACTTGAATGAAATATAGAACTTATAGACACTTTACACTTGTTTACTTAGATTATTGTTTAGACTTAGGCCCATTTAGTTGCATTTGTAGTAATTCATTCATAAATTCGTAGTCCTTCTGTTTATTGGGCTTGGCCTGCAATTTAACTATTTTTGTTGAGAAATTGTTGTTGTTTTGTTCTTTTTCTGTGCAGGATGAGTTGCCGAGCAACTTGCCGAAGGTTGCCATAGCATGTCGCGATAGTCATTATCTCCAGGATTTATTTAATCACTTTGGATAATTACCCAAATTCAAATTAAGAGCTATTGAAGATGAACATGAGAGTATCTTTTGAATTAATCTGAAATTATCTCCTCATAAATGGATGATACTCAAATAAGATTAGGAAATAAAGCTTAAATTATTTCCTTATCATTAGATAAAGAAATAAATCTTGAATTATCTTCATATCCTAAATTATCTCCTCAAGATAAGTGGATAAACCTCATCTTTTGAAATTCAAATTGAGCTCTCCCCTTCTATAAAAGCTAATCGCAGAAACAACGAATGGTGAAGAGAGAGAGAAAGAGATCAGAGCTAGATGGAGATCATGAAGAAGAAGGGTCAGATCTTGGAGGAGCTCGTCTCCTCCAAATTTTATTTTTTTCTTTTATCTTTTCGATTTACCCGATGTTTGGGTTTTATTCATTGTTGTTTTCTTTCAAACCAGCCATGAACTAAATTAAATTTGCTTGGGTTGTTGGGTTTTCAGTGTTTGTGATCGGGTGATTTAGTTTTTGGTTTTAATTCAATAAATCGTTGTTTATCCATTCTTGGTTCGTTATTTGATTCCATATGAACTCGAGAGAGGGACTTGGATGAGTATATTTATTTAGACTCGGGAGAGTTAGATTCACGAAATGATTGGATACAATTTCCATTTAAGCAGCCATTGGTGGAAGCTAATTCGCCTTAAGGATAAGGAGCGAATTTCAGTAACTAAGAAGAGTGCATTGATTGATGATGTCCACCCGAGGTTAACACAATGATGTTTTACTTAGGCTTGAACAATCATTAGTTCTTTGGTTATGGATAATTTGAAGGCATTGAAGAACACCCTGTCGAACGTCGATATGACAATTAATTTCCACGGTATCTCATCCAACAACAACACCTCTATGCTCAATAACTCAACCTACTCTCTCAAATCAGTTTTCCCTTTCATTTATTTAAATTCCTCTATACTTAGTTTATTTTACTTGCTATTTATCACCATCTATCACTTTCAATACTATTCTCTGTCAGTGCAAGAAGCTAGAAGTCAAAGTGTCTCCAATCCCTATGGATATGATCTTAATCTATACTATTACTTGTGATGTGTTAACTTGCACCATTTGCATTACACTTAAATCACACAACACTAGGCCACCAATAAAAGGGTGAAGGTCTTGGTACATCTTATTGCTGCCTAATTGCATGGCAATCAAACTACGGCGCGCCTCTCAAAGGATACGGTCTCACAAATCCTCCAAGGCCGGAACACATAGTCGACCTTTGAAGTACAAGATCCAATCATCTTACACTTCAAAACCAGATGTCTTGCCTTTCTGAACCATCTTTATTTTTTCCACTAACTCTCCATCCATCGCTTACATTCTCTTGATTTCATGTACTAAGGTAGGCTCCACACGAAGCTCAACTAACAAGCAGCCATCCCCGCTCATCCTCAAACGAGCAAACATTGCCCTCAAGTCTGACATAGACTTCTAACTCAAGGCATTGACCAGTACATTGTCTTTACAAGGATGATACTCTATGATGCAATCATAATCCTTAAGCAACTCGATCCATCATCCTTGCCTCAAATTAAACTCTTTCTGGGTGAGCAGATAATTTAAAGTCTTATGATCGGTGTAGATATATCACTTTTTCCCGTACATACAATGCCTCCAAATATACAATGCGAAGATGATTGCGGCAAGCTCAAAATCATGCGTGGAATAATTTCGTTCATGAGGCTTAAGTTATCTCAATGCGTAAGCAACCACATTACCCCCTTACATAAGAACACAACCAAGCCCGTTTAGCGAAGCACACTGAAGACCACATAATCTTACCTGGCTCAAGTTGTATCAATATTATGGCTTCTGTCAGATAAGCTTTCAACTGTTCAAAACTTTGTTGTCTCCTCTCGTTCCACTCAAACATAACTCTTTTTTGTGTAACAACTTAGTCATAGGCCCCGCTATGATGGAAAATCCCTTGACAAAATGACAGTAATATCTGGCAAGTCCAAGGAAACTACGGACCTCTGAGATATTCCTGGGTAGTTTCCACTCTACCACTGCTTGAATCTTTTGTGGATCAACACGGATCCCATCTACTATGTCAATGTGGCCCAAGAATGCCACTTCGAAAAGCCAAAACTCATACTTACTGAACTTGGCATAAAGTTATCTATCTTTCAAGGTCTAGAGGACAAAACAAAGGTAATAGTCGTGCTCATCCTCCGAGCTCGAGTAAACCAAGATATCATCAATAAAGACCACAACAAACTGATCTAGGCAGGGTTGCAAAATCTTATTCATCAGATCCATAAAAGTCGCAGGTGCATTGGTAAGCCCAAAAAGAATTGCCAAAAACTCATAATATCCGTACCGCATCCTTAAAACGGTTTTCTAAACATCCTCTTCTACCACCATCAAATGGTCGTAACCTGACCTCAAGTTGATATTTGAGAATACACGGGCACCTCTCAACTGTTCTAACATGTCATCTATCCTTGGTAGAGGATAACGGTTCTTCACCGTTACCTTATTGAGCTGACTGTAGTCATTGTACATCCTCATTGAACCATCCTTCTTCTTGACAAATAAGACCCGTGCACCCCAAGGTGTGATGCTTGGTCAAATGAATCCCCTTTCCAAAAATTCTCGAATCTGATTCTTTAACTCTCTCAACTTCGTTGATGGTTAGCGATATGGGGTAATGGACACTAGTGTCATGCCTTGCATGTAACACCCCAATTTTGGGCTTAGAAGTTTTGGGTTTTGGACCGGACCGGTCGGGTTGCGGTTCGAATATAAAAGGTGATTTTTAGGAAAGCCTAGTTCGGGTTGCATTAAAAATATGGAAAAATGTTCTAAAATCCTCTTTTATCATATATAAGAGAAAGGTGAAATCAATTTTGCAAAATGAGGTTTGGAAGAGTGACATTTTGGGTTAGTGACCAAAATGTAATTTTTGAAAACTGTGTGACTGTTTTAAAAAGGATTGAAACTTTGAATCTTTAAGGATCTATTTACCCAATGGGAGTTTCTCCAGATTTTCTAAATATATTAAATGATTAATTAAAAGGTTTTTAATATAAACAAAGTGGAGGGAAGATATTTTAGTTTTAACTAACTTTTCTCTCAACTATTTTCTCTCATTTTCTCTCAATCCAAACATCTCTCTCCAGAGCTTTTCTCTTTGATTTTGTCACCTAAATTCATCTTTTCAATTACCTATTGATTGCTAATCATCTCTACAACAAAACCTCACCATTTGCTAAGTGGATTTTCATGAAAACTTGATTCTAAAAGGGAGAAACTCAAGTTTGGAGGTAAGAACGTCCTTCTCCTCTGAACTTCAAGTTCTTTACTGAAATTCCTAAGTTCTCAATCCTTGATTTATGATTTATTAAAGGTTTTATAATTGGAATTTTGATTTTGGCTTTAAAATGCAAGATTTGCTTGATTTTGGTGAAATTTTCGTATGATCTGTTTGGGCAGTGTGTTGAGGTGTTAAATTGATGTTAATTGAATGTTAATTTGATTAGAAATTGAGGCTTAATCAATGCAATCCCGAATAGGTTGAATTTCCTAAGTTTTGCTTGAGTTTTTGGTTGTTTTTGGAGTGATCTTGGTGATCTGTTATAGCTGGAGGTATAAGGACGAGTTTGTGATCATTTTGGATGTTAATTGATGTTTAAAAATGGTTAGAAGTGATGGATCTTGGCTGGGTTAAGTTTCGGAAGTGTTTGGTGGTGATTTCGGTTGTGTTTGGTAGCCGAAATGTTGGATTTGTGTTGAGCAGCGAGTTTAGTTGTGTTGCTGGTGTTTTTAATGCATGATGATGCATTAATCTTCTGTTGTTATGTGCTTGAAACAGGGGAGGAAGATCCGTGAGCATTTGAGGTGGTGTGGAAGGTTTCGGATGCTTGGAAGGCTTGTTGGCTAGCCTTGTTTTGTGTATCGGTGAGTGAAGTTGGGTTTTCAGCTTTTAAACCAAGGTTTGAAGGTTTGGGAGCTTAGTTTAAGTCTAAACAACTTTGCTAAGCTCAAGAGTAAGTAAATGGATTTTCGCTCTTGGTTTGTGTTGTGAATTGGCTTTTCAAAGCAATTGTGATTGATGGTTGCAATGCATATGTTTTGCATGTTTTAGATTCTGTTTGAAAGCATATTTTAGCATGGTTTAATGCTGGTTTTGAAAGCCATATGTAAAGGATGCTCAAGGTAAGAGATCCTTGGTTTTGTGCATTGAAATTGTGGAATTGATGCATAGTGTTGCATGTTGTTAAATGGTTTTGTGTAATGCTTTAAAACAGTGGATTAACATTGTTAATGATGCATATTGGAAAGTGGTTGTTGAGGTCACAAAGGTGGTTAAAAGTCCTTGTGTGAGCCTTATGTATTTAAGAACAACATGGTGTTTGAAAGTCCATGGTTGGTTCTTGGTTAAAGTTCGTGGCGGTTATTGCATTTTGATTGTGTTTGTGAACTAATGGATTAATGCGGTAAGATGGTTATATTGGCTAGTGATGTAAGTGGTTCTTGGTTCTTTGATCGGATATAGTTAGCCGGCTATAGGATTGGGTGCACCGTGAATTAAGTCGCCTTGGATGTGGAGTGGTTAAGTGTGAACCGGTAAACTCCATCCAAGTTTCCTAACGAGATGGTTAAAGTCATAATGGTTGATGGGATCCCATTCGAGGACCTTGGTTAAGCAAAGGTAATAATGGTGGTTAAAATTCCATTTGAGGACCTTGTGCTTGGTAAGATCACAATGGTGGTGTAAAGTCCATGTGTGGATCTTGTGTAGGGTGTCCCGGATCTCGTTAGTGATGTTATACAACTACCAATCGGTGATGCTAAGGTTGTATGGTGTTTAAAAGTCCATACATGGGAACCTTGTGCATGTTAAGGTTGTATGGTGTTTAAAAGTCCATACATGGGAACCTTGTGAAAGTTAAGGTTGTATGGTGTTTAAAAGTCCATACATGGGAACCTTGTGAATGTTAAGGTTGTATGGTGGTTAAAAGTCCATACATGGGAACCTTGGGAATGGTAAGGTCAAATGGTGTTTAAAAGTCCATTTGGGAGACCTTGGATTGGTAGTGTGTATGAAGCGTGGGGACAACGCTTGTGATCCGCGTATCCGATCGGATGTTGAGTTGAAAAGTGGTTTTGGTTTGTCACTTGGAAGCCAATATAATGTTCTTGAATTTAATGAAGCATGAGATGCTTGAAATGATGCATGGTTGCATGAGTTTTACTTAATGCATTGTGAATGCATGTTTACTTGTTGGTATGAACAAGTGTTGTTTATCTATTGAGAATGGTGCATGTGTGCATGAAATCTCTTTAGTGCATTGTAGTCTTGCTAAGACTTGTTTTAAAGGCATGAGTTACAAATATTGATGTTGTGGTTCATACGTTACATATGTTAATGCATTTGTTATGTTGAGTGAGAAAATGATTTAAAAGGGTTTATTTCTTAAAGTGATAATCAAGTATGAGAAAGGTATGTTGTGAATTGGAAGTGTTTTCCAAGGGTTTGAATTTAACTTTGCATATGGTGTTTATGCATGGTGAGGTTAAATTGATGGTTTTGCAAGTTTATGTTTTGAAAAGGTTTGCTTAGCTTTCTAAGCTAAGGGTTGGTTTTCATGATTGAGCAATGCATGGTTTTAAGCACGTTGTTGAAAAGGGGTTTTCAAACAAGGCTTTGGATTAAGAAATCGAGTTGCTTTTAAAAGTGGTTTTATGGCTCGCTGCATTGATGGTGTTTTGGTTTTGAGCATTCCTCACTAAGCATTATGTGCTTACGCTCCTTTTTGTCCATCAATGCAGATATTTGAAGTTTGGACAGCGAGAAGCAAGGGATTCAAGGAGGACTCCATTTGAGATGTATGTCTCGGTTAATAGCCATAGATAATAAAGGCAATGGGGGGAAAGAAACTCTATGTTGATGATTCATGAGATTGTATATGTTAGACATGTATGGTTTATGTTTTTCAATCATGTGGATTAATGTTGTAATGTTTGAATCATCTTGAGCTTAAGTTGCTATGTTATGCTCTTTGTTTAAAAGCATGATTGAGCTTTGAATGTGTTTAATGAGTTGATGCACCTAGGGGTGGTTACGTATCTAGTTTTTGATGCATATATGTCTCTTGTATGTTATATGACTTGCTGGTGTGTTTTGGTTGCTTCTGGATCATGTTTGGTGGGTTAAAGATGCATTTAACCAGCAAGGATGCTGCAATCTGGGCAGGGCGTTTCGGAACGCGTGTTACCGTTTCGGAACGGGGGCCTGAAAAGGCCAGGGTGTTTCGAAACGGATGGACCCGTTTCGGAACGGATATGCTTCTGCCAGACCCCCGTTTCGGTACCAGTTGCGGAACGGCCCCGCGTTTCGAAACAGGGTGAACCTGTTTCGGAACACCTGACCGTTGGGGGCTGACATTGGCGGTTATGTGTTTCGAAATGTTTGCGTTTTGGTCCTAAAACATGTTTTTGCAATTGTATGAGTTCTGGATGTCCGTTTGAGCTGAAATTTGGCAGTGAAGCATGAAACCTGACTAATTTCATATTGGTAACTTTTAATTGGGTTAAGTCCCTGTAATTTTCAGAATTTACAGTTTGGTCCCTAAGGTTTTAATTTGTGCAATTGGGTCCCTGAATGTTCTCTGATGGTTTTGATCTTTGAGTATGACGTTTGTACGAATAACATCTAGGGTTAATGAGCATCTAGACAAGTTTAAAAACAAAAAAAAAGGGTCGTTAATCAAGGTTGACTTTCGGGTTGACTTTGGTTTTCCCCGTGTAAACTTCTTAATTCGGTTCAACCGTCTGGGCCGGGTTAAGGGGGTTACATTGCATCACATCTATCTAAAACTCAAGCTCACGGTCTGGAGGTAGTCCGAATAACTCTTTTGGAAATACATCAGCAAACTCTCTAACAATTCGATGGCTCTCAAACCTTAGAACTGATGCTTGCAAAATAGATATGCACTTAAAGCAATGATACTCGTCAACCAAGTAATAAAGTGATGGAGTAGAGTGCCGAACCCATGAGGGTTGGACCAATAAATATAAAGCGATCGTACTTAAGAGTTATTGAGCAAGTATTGGTTTGATGGTGATTATCAAGACTAAATGCAAATAAAAGCAAAGTAGCAATGATCAAGACAAGCAAAAGTTGTAGTAGATTATACGATAATTATGAAAGCTAGGTTTATTACCTAGAATTATTTTGATTACTTATTTGAATGCTATAGCGGTTGACAATAGATGTTTGCATAAACCAATTAAGAATTTATCTATTTGGTAAGGTTTTCTAACAAACTTTGGACTCTCTCGATACCTAGAAGTTAATAACAATGATGTTAAGGCAATATATGTAACCCCCTAAGCCCGGTCTAGACGGTTGACCCGAACCGAGGTGATTACACGGGAAAAACCGAAGCCAACTCGTTAAAGTTAGCTCCGATTGACGACCTTTTTTTTCTTTTTATCTTTTCTAAACACAACATTAAACCTATATGACTACCAAACACCATAGCAAGAAGCGGCACAACGATCAGAACTCGTTTAGGGTTTAATTGAACAAATTAGACATTAAGGGACCAAAATGTAATTTCAACAAATTACACGAGCTTTACTGATTTTAAGTTTATCAATACTTAATTAATCATATTTCATGCTTCTCTGTAAACTTTCATCAAAAATCGACCACCCAAACTCATCCAATTGCATACTTGAAAATCAGGGAATAAAATGCAACAATTTCAAACATACAAAGATGCCATTAACAAAATTAACGGTCGCGTATCGATACGCTTGAGACCGTATCGATACGCGGGATGGCAATGACCAAAGTCACAGGTTGCGTATCGATACGCTACCCCGCGTATCGGTACGCCATTCAAGCCCGTATCGAAACGCCTGTGCAGAAAAGCACAGATTTGGCTTATGCGTATACGCTTGCCCATGTATCGATACACATACCAGAACTGTCCAAAATTCAGCCACAAAATCATTTCAAACTTCAATAAATCTTCCCAAATCATACTTACATGCTATTGGCATCTACTTAAACATATAAACATGCAATTCCAAGCACATAACAACATTTAGTTGTTTAACTCAAGCATAGCAAGGCAATCCATGAAGCATGCTTAAGACCCAAACCACAACACACCATATAGAAAGAATAAGTACCACAACCACAATAAAGGCCTTATACAAACCATATGAAACATACAAAACTTGCATCAACCACAGTGAGTCCAAAATACATCTCCCAAAGCAAACCACTAGGTCCCATTGCCAAATATCATTACTAAAGTAGGTTTAAGACATCACCATTCTTGAGCTTTACAAACCCTTGGATCTTCTTAAGCCTCCTCGCTGCCCAAAGTGTCTCAATTATCTACATTATTGGTAAAAGAGAGCGTAAGCACGATAGCTTACGGAGGCATGCTCTAAAAACACCAACACAACAATGCAAGCTTTTAAAATTCATTCTCAAAAACCATTTTCTACAACATGCTCTTTCTATCTCATGCTTGAAAACCATTCAAAGCAAATCTCCATTTGAAAATCACATGTAGCATCTATCGACCAATCTCATGCATTCAACCAATGAAAAACTCATGGCAAAGCCATACATGCTTGACATTCAAAAGCATTTCATAAGTCTCAAAATATAATATGCATTTCTCATAGCATAACACCATTTCAATATTGGTACATGTGAACCAAACACAATCTCATATATTGGCATTTCATATAATATCTTTACTCGGATATGCAGATTAGCTTGACATAAATCCAAGTCCTACCCCGGTGGAATCTCACATCATCGGACTCTCATAGTCATATCTCTCTTCGCCACAAAGCTTGGGTGTTTCACCAAGACCTACCCCGATGGTATCTCTCATCATCAGATTCTCACTTTGGATCCGGATGGCACTACCCCCATTTCCTGACTCCAAAGAGCACGTACGGATTTTTATTTTATTGTGCACTTTTATCCTATTGGTCGACAAATTATATCCGGTAATCATCTCATCATTTATGCCAATATATTACATTAAAATCATCATCTCGCCTACTGTTTTGATGCAACTTTTCTCAAATCTATCTCATCCCATTTCAAAACCACAATTCAGGCATAACATTTAATCAAAATCTCAAAGCTCTTTACAAAGGCATGTTACTTCGTGGGATCAACACATAACATCATTTCATGTTATAAATCATGCATTAAAGAGTAGGAATTCGTCTATCTCAAATCAAGAGCATGTTAAAAACATTTGAGGGCATAACCAATTTTTGAGAGCAAATTCTAAACATACTTACTTCCAGACTTAGGAAGGTGTTTCAAACCAATCATAAATCCCCAAACCTTGTTTCCTTGTCCCTCAAGGACTTATAAAACCATTTGCACTCACTGATTACGTTTTGCTTGCTTGCCGAAACGATTTCTAGGCCTCAAACACTTTCGGATCAACACCAAATGCATTCGATGAAGTCTCCCCTATTCATTACACATAAGAGCAGAGGATTAATGAATCATCATGCATTGAAATCAACTACCACTCATTCAAACTCGCTGCACTATTCAAAAACACCATTTCGACTATCTGAAATAACCGAAACCACCTCCAATCTTTCTCAAATCAAAGCCCATCCAAGATCTAACAATTCTAACCCTTTCTAAACCTCAATCAACATCAAAAATCATCACAAACACGTCCTTATATCTCCAGCAATAGCATATCACCAAAAACACCCCAAAAACCACAAATATAGCATCTAAAACTTAGGAACCAAAGCCTATTCGGGATTTAGTTGTTAAAACCTCAATCTCAATATCAAATATCATCCAAAACATGTTTATAACATTAAATATCACATCAAGAACCTTGAATTTAGCAACTATTTATTGTTTATAACATTAAAACAACTTAAAACCATTAACAAAGGATTGATAACTTGGGAATTTCAGTAAAGAAATGATCATTAAAGGAGAAGGAAGAAGCTTACCTCTAATGGCTGATTTCTCCTTAATTTGGGCAAGATTTCTTGAAAATCCAAAGTGAAAACAAAAGGATTTGAGGAAGTAAAGATTGGAAATCCTTAGGAAGATGAAATCTCAGCAAAAGAGATGAAAACCAGAGGTTCTTTGGTGATGGAAATGTGTTTGGCTTAGTGGAAGTTGAGAGAAAATGAAAAGAGGAAAAAGTATCGTAAAGTAGTTATGAAAAGTCAACATATGATTTTTTTTCTTTTAATTACTTTAATTAAATCATTATTAAAACTCCCAAATTAAAGAGAAATCCGATGAAAAAAATTTGGTAAAATTAGCTCCTTAAAGATTCAAAGTTTCAATCCTTTACAAAACAGTCACTAGTCAACTTTTACAAAAATTGCAATTTCGTCACTACACCAAAATGTAATATTTCCAAATCACATTTTCTAAAATTGCTTTCACCATAAACATCTATACAATAAATGAAGATTTTTAGGTATTTTTCCATATTTTTAAAGCATCCCGAACTAGGTATTCCCTAAACCAACCTTAAAGGGTTCAAACCGTTCCCGACCGGTTCGATTCAACCTCTAAAACATCTAGGCCCAAAACCAGGGCGTTACAACTCTCCCCCACTTAAGAAATTTCATCCTCAAAATTTACCTGGTGGAAAAAGGTAAGGAAATTGCTTCATCATGTCATATTTCCTTTCCCACGTGGCTTCCTCAACGCTGCGATGTCTCCACAAGACTTTAACCAGCTCGATGGTCTTACCTCGGAGAACCTTACTATCCATATCCATAATCTCAACAGGCTCTTCATCATATGTCAAATCCGGATTCAGCTCAACCTCTTCTATAGGCATAACATGCGACGGATCCGACCAATACTTTCGAAGCATGGATACATGGAACACATTATGTATCTTTTCCAACTCTGAAGGTAGCCTCAGCTTGTAAGCAACATGACCCACACGTTCTATCACCGCATATGGTCCAATGAACCCTGGACTCAATTTTCCCTTCCGGCCAAATCTCATCACCTTCTTCTAAGGTGAGACTTTAAGAAACACACGTTCGCCAACCGCGAACTCTATCTCCTCACGCTTCAAATCCGTGTAAGACTTTTTCCGGTCCGATGCTACCTTCAAACGCTCACAAATGAACTTCACCTTCTCGATGGTTCCCTCCAACAAAGCTGGCATTGAAATCAACTTCTGCCCTGTTTCGTGCCCAACAAAGGGGGGTTCTACACTTCCTTCCGTATAAATCCTTATACGGTGCCATTTGAATACTTTCCTAGTAACTATTATTATATGCAAACTCAACCAACGGCAAGTGCTTCTCCCATGATCCTTGAAACTCAATAACGCAACACCTTAACATATCCTCAAGCACTTGGATAACACGCTCCGACTGTCCATCCGTCTGCGGATGATAAGAAGTACTGAAGTTTAGCCACGTACCCAAAGCTTGATGCAAACATTCCTAGAAATTTGATGTAAACCTTGGGTCTCTATCGATACTATAGATTTTGGCACCCCATGCAATCGTACAATCTCAGCAATGTACAACTCAGCTAGCTTATCCAAGGTATACGTAGTATGCACATGCAAGAAATGTGCACACTTCGTAAGGCAATCCACAATCACCCAAATAGATTTTTTATTCGATGGCGACAACGGCAACCCAGACACGAAATCCATAGTAATTATTTCCCACTTCCACTCTGGGATTCTCAAAGGCTGCAACAACCCAGATAGAAACTGATGTTCAACCTTAACCCGCTGACAAACCATGCATTTTCTAACGAACTCGGTAACATCTTTCTTCAAACCCACCCAATAGTACTCATCCTTCAAATCGCGATACATTTTTGTACTACCGGGGTGCATTGCGAAAGGACTATTATGAGCTTCAGTCAGAATAGTGCGCCTCAACTCCACATCACTGGGCACCACTATCCGACTCCCAAAGCATTGAACACCATCATCATTGAAACTGAAATCCGAAGGCCTTCCTTCCACAATATCCTAAACATGCGGTACAAGAGAATCATCAAGCAACTGCTTATCCTTTATCAACCGAACCAAAGATGGCTTCACTTGCATCTCAGCAAAAAGAACACAATCTCGCGATATGCTCAAACAAGAAAACATCGCCCTCAACTCCACCGCCACTTTCCCGCTCAAAGCATCAGCAACAACATTGGCCTTTCACTGTGATGGGTCACGTCGGCACGCCCCGTGGCGCAGCGGAAAAAGAAATCCGACGTAATCCAGCCAGGATCCATGTACAGGAACGAATCCAAGGAGAAAAGATGAAGAGTTACCTTTTAAAACTCTGGAAACTGGAAAACCGACGGTATGTCGGAATAACCACGTCAAGTAAAACCGAAATCGTCACAGGTTCGCAATGACCTCTACGGAGTCCACCCGAACAAAACGAACAAAGTTTCCGCCTCCCAAACACTTAGGGATAAATATCGACAGGTTTGAACACCTTCCAGGGAGAAGTCCAAATCCCTCTAGGGATTCCTGAGGGAGTCTGAAATCGACCAGGAGTTCAACCGGGACTCGCAATCGAGCAAGGAAACCTTCAGGGGTTTGCCAGGGGGAGTAGAACACCAGAAAAATATTGAACAGCTTCTTAGAGAGCTTTCTGGGATATGTCGAATTCTAGTGGGGAATCCCTAGGGGTGTTGTCGAAATCTTCAAGAGGAGGAAGAGGGATGATTGGTTGGTAGCCCTTGTCCCTTTAAATAGTATTCAGAGACTTAATTCTAGTTGAATTCCTTAAATCCAAGTTCAACCAAAATTCATAGAATCTAATTCTACTTTAAATTGGTTTATATTAAATATACATTATATTTAATAATATTAAATGAAATGTATATATTTAATTATGTAGAATCTTATTCTACATAAAACATGGATTTAAATATGCATTATATTTAATCCAAATATATATATTTTTATTATATAGAATCTCATTCTATCTATACTTGGATTTAAATATATTTAAATATATATTTTAAATTATGTAGAATCTAATTCTACATAAACTTGGAATTAAATATACATTATATAAATTCCAAATATATATTTCAATTTCTAGAATATTATTCTATAATATTTAAGTCTTTAAATATTTTCCATACTCTAAATAATATCTGATAAATACAATATTTATCAAATATTATTCCCATTTAAGGGAGTTGTCGATTTCCCTTATCCAATAGGGGATTTTCGGCAACCTCCCTAAAATAGGGAGTATGGTTTCCAATTTTCTTCTGTTCGTTTCATTCGAAGGGTGTGACTCTTGTAGGTTCATGCAACGTTAGCAGCAAAATTAGAACTGTTCTAATTTTACAAACAATGAGTGGCATCTAGCAATACATCATTGCTACCTAAGTTGAATGAAGTATTGGTTTGACTTTCCTAATTCCTGAATAAACTTCCTTTATGTATTTAATCCTTTTGTCCTTTATATCTTAGATGAACACAAGTCATGGGTTAGTCACACTTGCGTTGTCCATCTAGTGTTTCTTGATGTCTTGAGTAGATTATGATAAACGAATCTCTATGATATCTCACATCATAATACTCGAGCATGGCCATGCATTTTCTATTCTCACTCAATCAAGTGGCCGAAGATATTTCTCCCATTATGTAGGAGGGACAAATCCTTTCTTGATCAACCATATTTCACTACATAGGTCATCACGTATCCAATTATCAGTCTTTATAATGTAGTCAGTTACGACACACGTTTGACTATGCCAAAATACGTAAATCTTTATGCTGAAATCATGTTGATCTCAAGTCTGAGGATTATACATATGTTTATCATGAGCAATGTTGTGATTGTCACATAATTACCCAAGAAACATGCTCATAGCGGGTAAATCCAGTATGTTGTTCTCTAACAAATACTTATGTGTTGATTTTGACATCTCTATGTCAATGACAACGCTTGTCATCAACCACATATTAGTTTTTATATATTATCACTGTCCATACCCGTAATAATATTCGACTAAGGATCCTATTTAACAATAATCGTATTATTGTATGGACATTATTATCCAATGGTTAGTTTGATTCACAGAAACATACCAAATGATAATAACGGCAATGACATTACTTGATAAATCCAGTAAAATAGTATGTATATTTAATCATCATATGATTGGTCTTTAGGCATACTCCAACAATCTCCCACTAGCACAAAGACCAATCATTCTCGTATCTAATACGACATGGCTTAGTGTAACTGACATGCTTATGCTGTGTCAAAAGCTTTGTCAGGGAGTTGACAAAGTTATCAACTTTGTGCGTATGTTGCATACTTTCACATCTCCAAGATGTAAGTACTTTAGAATATGTTTGGATTTATTGATGAGATCTGGGTTTTATTTGCTTACGCAAAGGTTCCATCATAACAGAGTTATGTATCATCTAATATGCTAGGAACAATCCTTAGTTCAGAAGTGAACCCTTTAGATCCAAACATCCTTCTTTATTGCTATGCCGACCGTAATACATTCAGCCTATGTTGTAGAGTTAGATACTGTCTCATGTTGCTAACTCGCAGTATCTTTTATTAATGCAAAACGGATTGCGATCTTTAGTTCCTTTTGATGAGTATGTTATCTACATACAATACTTAGGAAAATAATAATGCACCCACTAGCTCTTTTGAAAACAAGACTCCCCTTTGTTTCTAGATAAACCAAACCTTCTGATTGTATCTTCTGAAACGAATATCCCAACTTCGAGAAGCTTGCCTTAGTCTACAGGTAGACCTTTGTAGCTTACATACCTTCCAAGTGTTTACTGGAGTGACAAAACCTTCTGGATGTGTCATGTACACATCTATTTCAAGTTTTCCCTGAGGAAAGTGGTTTTGACATTCCTTTATTTGATTCCATAATCATCATATGTAACTACTTGCAAGTGAGATTAAGATGGATTAAACATAGCTACAAGGAAGATGCTTTATCATAGTCTATACTATGAAGTTTGTCGAAAACTGTTAGCGACGAATCAACCTTTGTATGTTTTATCATCCATGTCTGTTTTTCCTTTTTGAAAAACTCACCCATACCTCTTAGGTTTTACCCTTTTAGGTAACCAAAGTCTATACATGGTTTTAGACATGGATTCCATCTCATATTTCATGGCTCTTAGCCATTTCTCGAATTTTGGGCTCACCATTGCTTTATGATAAGACCTAGTCTTTATCTTGATCCGAAAAGAAGAGTGTTTCCATGTACGGGTAGTGAGAAATCCATATTTCTCAAGTATATGGTATTCTCTTAAGGATCAACACAATGGTTGTGTTTTGTTCCAATGTTCCTTGATCATTTGAGGAACATTCTCAATCTTTGGTTCATAAATTTGTTGTCTAAAATTTCTTCACATTCCAAATTCCATTTTTTTCCTTTTGTGAGAGGTAATCTCTTTTGAGAGAAACTCTCGTTTGAGCAACAAACATTTTGTTCTCGTTGAAAAATGAAATCCCTTAGTGATAAGTATTCTCTTTCGAGATAAACTATCGTTTGAGCAACAAATATTTTGTTCTTGTTAAAGTTGAAGAAATAATATCCCTTTGTGAGAATTAATCTCTTTCAAGATAAACTCACGTTTGAGAAACAAACGCTTTGTTCTCGTTAGGATAAACAACAAATGGAGTTTTTAAGGTTCGAACTTTGTAAACATTTTAACATGTAAGAAACCTTAAAACTTCAAAGGTATTCTAGAACAATTCTTAGTCCATATCTTATATGACGTTTCGAAAAAAACACGATGAAGTATGAGAGTTGTTTTTCTAGTGTGTAATGTAACGCCCCGGTTTTGGGCTTAGAAGTTTTGGGCGTTGACCGGTTTGGTCAAAGTCCTGTTCGAATCTTAAGAGGTGAAATTAGGAAAGCCTAGTTCGGGTTGCATTAAAAATATGGAAAAATGTTCTAAAATCATCTTTTAATATAATTAAGTGAACTGTGAAATCAATTTTGAAAAATGGGTTTTGGAAGTATGACATTTTGACTAGTGACCAAAATGTAAATTTCGAAAGTTTGGTGACTGTTTTATAAAGAGTTGAAACTTTGAATCTTTAAGGAGCTATTAATCCAAAGATGATTTCTCCAGATTTTTCTAAGATATTTTAAGTCTAAAATCTGATTTTAAAGGTTATTAAAATTGGAGGGAAGCCATTTTGGCTATTTTTGGATTTTGTAACCAACTTTGCTAAACTTTCTTTCTCTCATTTTCTCTCAAACCAAACACTACATTTCCAGAGAATTGGATCTAATTTCTTCACCTAAATCCCTCCATTCCACTCTCATTTGATTCCCAATCATTGTATCTTCAAAACCTCTTCAATTGCTTCTTGATTCTTCAAGGATTTTCATTCCAAAAAGTGGAGAATCACAAGTTTGGAGGTAAGAACGTCCTTCTCCTCTAAACTATCAGTTCTTTACTGAAATTCCCAAGTTATCAACTCTTGATTGATGTTTAATTAAAGGCTTTTGAGTTTGGAGTTGTATCTTGGCTTATAATGCATGATTTGATGGTTTTTCATGATTTTTCGTTAGATCTGATTAACCTGTGATTTGAGATGTGTTTTTGATGTTAAATGAACTCTAAATTGATAAGGAAATGAGTTTTGATTGATGCAATCTCGGATAGGTTGTGTTTCCTAAGTTTAGCTTAAGTTTCTTGGATGTTTTTGTGGTGATCTTGTGGATCTGTTGTTGCTGGAGGTATAAGGATGTTTGTAGGTTGTTTTTAGATGTTTTATGGTGATGATGGATGTTAGGTTTTGCTGGTTTATGGCTGGGCTTTGTTGAGAAGTGGTTTTGATGCAATTTCGGTTGTGTTTGGTGGCCGAAATTGGAGTATGAATGAGAGCAGCGAGTTTGAGTGCTTTCATTGAAGCTTTTGATGCTTGATGATGCATTAAACCTCTGCTTTAATGTGTTTAATCAGGGGAGGCATCTTTGGATCCAGGAGTTGTTGATCCGGAAGCTTGAATTCGTGCTTCGGCAAGTGGCGAAGTGGAATCGGTGAGTGAAAATGGGTTTTCGGCTTTGAAACCAATGTCTTGGGAGCTTAGTTTAAGTCTAAACAACTTTGCTAAGCTCGAGTGTAAGTTTTCGGAATTTCTCTCTAGTGGCGGCCATGATTTTGTTGTGATGCGAAATGATAATTTGCATGTTTTACATACTGTTTTGGAAGCATGTTTTAGCATGGTTTTTGCTGATAATGTAAGCCATATGTTGAAAGTAACTCTAGGTAGGAGTTCCTTGCTTTTGTACATTGGAATGATGTGGTTTAATGCTTTTAAATGCATGATGAATATGGCTTGGTTTTATGCTTTAAAACAGTGATGTAAGTGATGAAAATGATGTATATTGGCAAGTGATGTTTTTAAAATGTTAAGGTCACTAAGGTGGTTAAAAGTCCTTGAGTGAGCCTTGTTACTTATGAACATCAAGGTGGTTAAAAGTCCTTGGATGGTTCATGTTGTGGACACTAAGGTGGTTAAAAGTCCTTAGGTGATCCTTTTCTATGGTGTTTAAAAGTCCATAGGCCAAGGTGTTTAAAAGTCCTTGGGATCAAGGTGTTTAAAAGTCCTTGATGAGTTACGTTTCATGGTGTTTAAAAGTCCATGGCTAAGGTGTTTAAAAGTCCTTGGGATCAAGGTGTTTAAAAGTCCTTGATGTGTTACATTCTATGGTGTTTAAAAGTCCATAGGCCAAGGTGTTTAAAAGTCCTTGGGGCCAAGGTGTTTAAAAGTCCTTGGGGTGAAAGTTGATGAACTTGTGTTTAAAGAAATGGAACTTATCACTTGTAGCCAATATGACATGTTTTGATTTGATGCATGAGATGCATGTTTAAGAATGCTTTCGAGCATGTGTAAATGATAGTTTGGAGCATGTTTTATAAAGTGTTTTATAAATGCATTATTGGATGGTTTTTAAGAGCATTCCTCACTAAGCTTTGCTTACGCTCTCTTCGTTTTTCTTAATTCAATAATGCAGAGCATTAGAGACCTTTGAGGGCAGCAAGAAGGGCAAGAATTCAAGTGCAAGTAAAGCTCAATGTATGGAAGGTTTTTGTTAAACATTTTAGCTTTTGGGTGATTTGGCAATGGGGGACCAATGTGTATGTTTTGGGAGGTGTTGGAGACTCCCTAAGTATGTTAAATGTTGATGTGTTTGCTGGCTTTTGAATTGGAACCTTATATGCTTGTTTTGGAAGTTTGGTGTTGAATAGCTAGCTTGTGTAGGAAGCATGCCATTAGAATTGGGGCTTTTTGCATATGATGATGTTTGGTTGAATTGTTAGTGCTAATATGTTCCTTATATGTTGAATTGCATGTTGGCAAAGTTTTGTGACATTTGGAGCATGATTGGTTGTGTAATTACATGTTTAAAGTGGAGTTTTGGAGCAATCTGGGCAGGGTGTTTCGGAACAGCACCTACCGTTTCGGAACGGGTGCCTTAATTGTGCCCAGGCGTCCGAAACGGGAGGGTCCGTTCCGAAACGGAAAGGCTTCTGCCAGACCCCCGTTTCGAAACGGGCTATGCCTGTTTCGGAACGGCCCCGCGTTTCGGAACGGGCTGTCTCCCGTTTCGAAACGGTCGACCGTTGGGGGCTGACATTGGCAGTTATATGTTCTGAATTGTTTGCGTTTTGGTCCTGAAACTTGTTTGTGCAATTGTATGAGTTTGGGAAGTCCTTTTGAGCTGAAATTTCACAGAGAAGCATGAAACCTGATTAATTTCAAGTTGGTAACTTCAATTTGGATTAAGTCCTTATAATTATCAGACTTTACAATTTGGTCCCTAAAGTTGTAAATTGTTCAATTGAGTCCCTGTTTGATCTCTGATGTTTGTGATCTTTTGGTATGATGTTTGTGTGATCACAATTAGGCTTAATGTGCATCTAGACAAGTTTAAAAAGAAAAAAAGGGTCGTTAATCAAGGTTGACTTTCGGGTTGACTTTGGTTTTCCCCGTGTGACTTTCTTAATTCGGGTCAACCGTCTAGGCCGGGTTAAGGGGGTTACATTTGGTGGTATCAGAGCTGAGTTCTCGAGTAATTGGGAATGTTTGTATGCATGATTGAAGTATGTATGCTATGAATGCTTGTTGTTTGAAAGCATGTTCAGTGGTTTGAAATGTTGATGTAGTTGAGTTGTATGCTCTGATGTTGCATGTTGAGGGTACCCATTGCCAAACAAAAGCTAAAGGAAAGATGTTGTTTTGAAATGAAATTGAGCTTGAATACTTGGATTGCTTACCTTGCTGGGCCTGATTTTGTTTTATTTGTGTTGTGATTGCATGGTAAAGTATGGCACCACGTAGAGAGTTAAGAGGTAATGCGAGAGCTACGGCTCCTAATGAGAATGAGAATGAAGAGCACACTGGTAGTGCTGTGTTACCCCCTCCTCCGCCTGGTGGTGGTGCTGGAGGTGCGAGAGCTGAAGCTGCAGCTGATGCTGGTGCTGGAGCTGCTGGACCAGAGGTTGGTCAGGGGCAAGCTATGCCTGATATGTCTGCTTTGGTACAAGCTATTGCGGGTGCTTTTCGAGCAGCAGTAGCTGGAGCTCAGGGAGCTGGGCATCAGGGAGATGCTGGAGTCAGATTGCCTTTGGAGCGTCTGCGCAGTCTTGGAGGGACTGAGTTTAGAGGTTTGTCAGCTGAGAGTTCTGAGGCTTGGCTGGAAAGTACCAAGCGTATCTTGGGTCAGATGAGTTGCACGGATGTGCAAAAGCTGGGTTGTGTTGTGTCCTTGCTACAGGACGATGCTTATACATGGTGGACGACTACCATTGCTGGAATGGCTGAAGCTGATGTTACCTGGACATTCTTTCAGAATGTGTTTAAAAGAAGATATCTGGGAGTGAGATATCTGGATGAGAAAAAGCGGGAATTCATGTCTCTTACCCAAGGGAGCATGAGTGTGGCTGAGTACGAGGTACAGTTTGTACGGCTCAGTCAGTATGCACCGGAGCTGATACCTGATGAGAGGGCTAGGTGCGAGAGGTTTCGTTACGGTCTTGTGACGGATGTCAAGATGTATTTGCTGGCCGCCGAGTATGTTGATTTTGATGTGTTGGTGGGCCGAGCAAAGGACGTTGAGATGAACCTGAGTTTGTCTGCTAAGGGTGCTGGCAAGCGAGCTGCTGAGTATAGTTCCGGAGGTGGACGGAACAAGAGGGGACGAGATCAGAAGTATCAGTCCTCAGCCAGGAGAGGTGGTGGTGTGCCTGCTAGAGGAGGCAATGTTAGAGCTGATCCGAGTGCTTGTTGGATCTGTGGTTCCCGTGGTCACTTGAAGCGTGACTGTCCTCGTGCTGAGAGAGTGGCACAAGCTCCTGTTACGGCTGCTGGTAACGGGTGCTGGAATTGTGGTTCTGCAGACCACATCAGGCGAGATTGTCCGAGGATGGCTGGTGAGCAGGTGCGTGCTCCTGTTGTTGCTGCACCGCAGAGAGGTCGTGGGCGCGGTCGTGGTAATTTTCAGAGGAGAGAGGAAGGTGGCCGAGGGGTAGCTCATGTTGTAGCTATTCAGCCTGAAGGTGGAGGCCAAGCGAGGGTGTATGCTCAGAGAGAGGGCAGGAATGATGCAGATGTGATTGCAGGTACCTTTACTTTGCAGTCCTTGTCATTGCTTTCTTTGATTGATTCTGGATCTACGCATTCATATATTCTTCGTGAGCATGCTGAATTGCTTGGTTTGCCTGTTGAGTCTTTGGATGTTGGTGTTCGGGTCACTAGTTCTTTTGGTGAGACTGTTGTGACTCGAAAGTTGTATAGAAGGTGTCCTTTGGTTGTTCAAGAGCATGTTTTTCATGTTGATCTTATGGAGTTGCCCTTCTATAGTTTCGATGTGATCCTTGGTATGGATTGGCTTGCTGAGCATCGTGCTGTTGTGGATTGTGAGAATAAGCGTGTTTCGCTTAAGCTTGCAGATGATTATGAAGTTGTGGTGGTTGGTGAGAATGTGAAGTTTCTTGCCAATGTGGTATCTTATTTGGAGGCGAGCAAGATGCTGAGGCAAGGTTGCGAAGCCTATCTAGCTTTTGTGATGAATCCTAGCTCTAAGGAGTTGAGGGTGCAAGATATCAGGGTTGTACAGGAGTTTCCTGGTGTTTTTCCTGAGGAGTTGCCTGGTTTACCTCCTAACCGCGAGGTGGAGTTTGGAATTGAGCTGTATGAGAATACAACTCCTGTGTCCATTACTCCCTATAGAATGGCACCTAAGGAGCTGAAGGAGCTGAAGACGCAGTTGCAAGAGTTGCTTGATCGTGGTTTCATCCGGCCGAGTGTGTCACCTTGGGGAGCACCGGTCTTGTTTGTGAAGAAGAAGGATGGCACTATGAGAATGTGCATTGATTACCGTCAGCTGAACAAGTTGACTATCAAGAATCGGTATCCTTTGCCGAGGATTGATGATCTCTTTGATCAATTTCGGGGAGCTACTGTGTTCTCTAAGATTGACTTGAGGTCAGGGTATTATCAGTTGAAGGTGAAAGATGTGGATGTGCCTAAGACAGCTTTCAGGACAAGGTATGGGCATTATGAGTTTCTTGTGATGTCGTTTGGGTTGACAAATGCTCCTGCTGCTTTCATGGACATGATGAATCATGACAAATACCTGGACAAGTTTGTTGTGGTGTTCATTGATGATATCCTCGTGTACTCGCGTACTGAGGATGAGCATGAAGAGCATTTGAGGATTGTTTTGCAAGCTTTGTTGGAGAATCAGCTTTATGCTAAGCTGAGCAAGTGTGAGTTCTGGTTAAGAGAGGTGGTTTTTCTTGGGCATGTGGTCTCAGCTGAGGGGATTCGTGTTGATCCTCAGAAGATTGAGGCGGTGATGAGCTGGAAGGTTCCTAAGTCTGTTCATGAGGTCCGTAGTTTCCTTGGTTTGGCGGGATACTACCGAAGGTTTGTGGATGGGTTTTCCAAGATTGCTGCTCCTTTGACAAAGCTGTTGCAGAAGGATGTTAAGTATGAGTGGACAGAAGCGAGACAGCAGGCTTTTGAGAAGGTGAAGGCGGCTTTGACGCAAGCTCCTATCTTGATTCAGCCTGAATCAGGGAAAGAGTTTGTGGTTTACAGTGATGCATCCTATGTTGGTTTGGGGTGTGTGCTAATGCAGGAGGGTAAGGTGGTGGCTTATGCATCGCGGCAGTTGAAAGTGCATGAGCGCAATTACCCTACGCACGATATTGAGCTGGCTACAGTGGTTTTTGCTCTGAAGATCTGGAGACATTATCTGTATGGTGAGAAGTGTACTGTGTACATAGATCACAAGAGTTTGAGGTATCTGATGTCTCAGAAGGAGTTGAATCTTAGGCAACGGCGTTGGTTGGAGTTGCTCAAGGATTATGATCTGACGATTGAGTATCATCCTGGAAAAGCTAATGTTGTTGCTGATGCCTTGAGTAGGAAGGTAGCTGTTGAGTTGAGAGCCATGTTTGCTAGCTTGAGCATATCACATGATGGTGGTCTTGTGGCTGAGTTACAAGTGAAGCCATCTTTGGTTCAGTTGATCAAGGATAAGCAGTTGTTGGATGATTCCTTGGTGTCTCATGTTCAGGATATCGCGGAGGGTAGACCCTCGGATTTCTGTTTCAATGATGATGGTGTGCTGTGTTTTGGGAGTCGGATAGTAGTGCCCAATGATGCTGAGTTGAGGCGTGCTATTCTGACTGAAGGTCATAGTAGTCCTTTTGCTATGCACCCTGGTAGTACTAAGATGTACCGTGATCTTCGTGATGAGTACTATTGGGTTGGTTTGAAGAAGGATGTTGCGGAGTTCGTGAGCAAGTGTTTGGTGTGTCAGCAAGTTAAGGCTGAGCATCAGTTTCCTTCAGGTTTGTTGCAACCGTTGAAAGTCCCTGAATGGAAGTGGGAGAGGGTTACCATGGATTTTGTATCTGGTTTACCTTTGTCTCCATCGAAGAAGAATTCGGTCTGGGTGATTGTGGATCGCCTGACGAAGTGTGCACATTTCTTGCCTGTGCATACTACGTTTTCTTTGGATAAGCTGGCAGAGCTGTACATTGCTGAGATTGTGAGGCTGCATGGTGTGCCTAAGTCGATTGTGTCGGATAGGGATCCGAGGTTCACATCGCGTTTCTGGCAGTGTTTGCATCAAGCTCTGGGTACAAGGTTGCATTTCAGTACATCCTATCATCCTCAGTCGGATGGTCAGTCTGAGCGGGTTATCCAGATTTTGGAGGATATGTTGAGGTGCTGCGTGATTGAGTTCCAAGGTTCTTGGGAGAAGCATCTGCCTTTGGTTGAGTTTGCTTATAACAACAGTTATCAGGCGAGCATACAGATGGCACCTTATGAGGCTTTGTACGGGAGGAAGTGTAGGACTCCTCTTTGTTGGGCTGAAACTGGTCAAAAGTTGGTTTCGATGCCGGCTTTGTTGAAAGGGACCACAGAGAAGGTGAAGCTCATTTGTGAGCGGTTAAAGGCTGCTTCTGATCGGCAGAAGTCTTACGCGGATTTGAAGCGTAAGGAGATAGAGTATGCGGTGGGTGACCGTGTGTTCTTGAAAGTTTCGCCTTGGAAGAAGGTGATGAGGTTTGGCCGGAAGGGCAAGTTGAGCCCTAGGTACATTGGACCATATGAGGTGGTTGAGCGTGTGGGTCCTGTTGCGTATCGGTTGAGGTTACCTCAGGAGTTGGAGAAGATTCATGATGTGTTTCATGTTTCTATGCTCCGGAAGTATAGATCTGATCCTTCGCATGTGATGCCTGTGGAGGAAGTGGTTTTGAATCCAGATTTGACCTATGATGAGGAACCGGTGAAGGTTCTGGATTCGGATAGCAAGGTTCTTCGTGGCAAGACCATTGAGTTGGTGAAGGTGCTGTGGAAGCATCGCGGTGTTGAGGAAGCTACGTGGGAGCGGAAGGAAGACATGCTGAAGCAGTTTCCTTATCTCTTTCCTTCAGGTAAATTTCGAGGACGAAATTTCTTAAGGGGGGGAGAGTTGTAACGCCCCGGTTTTGGGCTTAGAAGTTTTGGGCGTTGACCGGTTTGGTCAAAGTCCTGTTCGAATCTTAAGAGGTGAAATTAGGAAAGCCTAGTTCGGGTTGCATTAAAAATATGGAAAAATGTTCTAAAATCATCTTTTAATATAATTAAGTGAACTGTGAAATCAATTTTGAAAAATGGGTTTTGGAAGTATGACATTTTGACTAGTGACCAAAATGTAAATTTCGAAAGTTTGGTGACTGTTTTATAAAGAGTTGAAACTTTGAATCTTTAAGGAGCTATTAATCCAAAGATGATTTCTCCAGATTTTTCTAAGATATTTTAAGTCTAAAATCTGATTTTAAAGGTTATTAAAATTGGAGGGAAGCCATTTTGGCTATTTTTGGATTTTGTAACCAACTTTGCTAAACTTTCTTTCTCTCATTTTCTCTCAAACCAAACACTACATTTCCAGAGAATTGGATCTGATTTCTTCACCTAAATCCCTCCATTCCACTCTCATTTGATTCCAAATCATTGTATCTTCAAAACCTCTTCAATTGCTTCTTGATTCTTCAAGGATTTTCATTCCAAAAAGTGGAGAATCACAAGTTTGGAGGTAAGAACGTCCTTCTCCTCTAAACTATCAGTTCTTTACTGAAATTCCCAAGTTATCAACTCTTGATTGATGTTTAATTAAAGGCTTTTGAGTTTGGAGTTGTATCTTGGCTTATAATGCAAGATTTGATGGTTTTTCATGATTTTTCGTTAGATCTGATTAACCTGTGATTTGAGATGTGTTTTTGATGTTAAATGAACTCTAAATTGATAAGGAAATGAGTTTTGATTGATGCAATCCCGGATAGGTTGTGTTTCCTAAGTTTAGCTTAAGTTTCTTGGATGTTTTTGTGGTGATCTTGTGGATCTGTTGTTGTTGGAGGTATAAGGATGTTTGTAGGTTGTTTTTAGATGTTTTATGGTGATGATGGATGTTAGGTTTTGCTGGTTTATGGCTGGGCTTTGTTGAGAAGTGGTTTTGATGCAATTTCGGTTGTGTTTGGTGGCCGAAATTGGAGTATGAATGAGAGCAGCGAGTTTGAGTGCTTTCATTGAAGCTTTTGATGCTTGATGATGCATTAAACCTCTGCTTTAATGTGTTTAATCAGGGGAGGCATCTTTGGATCCAAGAGTTGTTGATCCGGAAGCTTGAATTCGTGCTTCGGCAAGTGGCGAAGTAGAATCGGTGAGTGAAAATGGGTTTTCGGCTTTGAAACCAATGTCTTGGGAGCTTAGTTTAAGTCTAAACAACTTTGCTAAGCTCGAGTGTAAGTTTTCGGAATTTCTCTCTAGTGGCGGCCATGATTTTGTTGTGATGCGAAATGATAATTTGCATGTTTTACATACTGTTTTGGAAGCATGTTTTAGCATGGTTTTTGCTGATAATGTAAGCCATATGTTGAAAGTAACTCTAGGTAGGAGTTCCTTGCTTTTGTACATTGGAATGATGTGGTTTAATGCTTTTAAATGCATGATGAATATGGCTTGGTTTTATGCTTTAAAACAGTGATGTAAGTGATGAAAATGATGTATATTGGCAAGTGATGTTTTTAAAATGTTAAGGTCACTAAGGTGGTTAAAAGTCCTTGAGTGAGCCTTGTTACTTATGAACATCAAGGTGGTTAAAAGTCCTTGGATGGTTCATGTTGTGGACACTAAGGTGGTTAAAAGTCCTTAGGTGATCCTTTTCTATGGTGTTTAAAAGTCCATAGGCCAAGGTGTTTAAAAGTCCTTGGGATCAAGGTGTTTAAAAGTCCTTGATGAGTTACGTTTCATGGTGTTTAAAAGTCCATGGCCAAGGTGTTTAAAAGTCCTTGGGATCAAGGTGTTTAAAAGTCCTTGATGTGTTACATTCTATGGTGTTTAAAAGTCCATAGGCCAAGGTGTTTAAAAGTCCTTGGGGCCAAGGTGTTTAAAAGTCCTTGGGGTGAAAGTTGATGAACTTGTGTTTAAAGAAATGGAACTTATCACTTGTAGCCAATATGACATGTTTTGATTTGATGCATGAGATGCATGTTTAAGAATGCTTTCGAGCATGTGTAAATGATGGTTTGGAGCATGTTTTATAAAGTGTTTTATAAATGCATTATTGGATGGTTTTTAAGAGCATTCCTCACTAAGCTTTGCTTACGCTCTCTTCGTTTTTCTTAATTCAATAATGCAGAGCATTAGAGACCTTTGAGGGCAGCAAGAAGGGCGAGAATTCAAGTTCAAGTAAAGCTCAATGTATGGAAGGTTTTTGTTAAACATTTTAGCTTTTGGGTGATTTGGCAATGGGGGACCAATGTGTATGTTTTGGGAGGTGTTGGAGACTCCCTAAGTATGTTAAATGTTGATGTGTTTGCTGGCTTTTGAATTGGAACCTTATATGCTTGTTTTGGAAGTTTGGTGTTGAATAGCTAGCTTGTGTAGGAAGCATGCCATTAGAATTGGGGCTTTTTGCATATGATGATGTTTGGTTGAATTGTTAGTGCTAATATGTTCCTTATATGTTGAATTGCATGTTGGCAAAGTTTTGTGACATTTGGAGCATGATTGGTTGTGTAATTACATGTTTAAAGTGGAGTTTTGGAGCAATCTGGGCAGGGTGTTTCGGAACAGCACCTACCGTTTCGGAACGGGTGCCTTAATTGTGCCCAGGCGTCCGAAACGGGAGGGTCCGTTCCGAAACGGAAAGGCTTCTGCCAGACCCCCGTTTCGAAACGGGCTATGCCTGTTTCGGAACGGCCCCGCGTTTCGGAACGGGCTGTCTCCCGTTTCGGAACGGTCGACCGTTGGGGGCTGACATTGGCAGTTATATGTTTTGAATTGTTTGCGTTTTGGTCCTGAAACTTGTTTGTGCAATTGTATGAGTTTGGGAAGTCCTTTTGAGCTGAAATTTCACAGAGAAGCATGAAACCTGATTAATTTCAAGTTGGTAACTTCAATTTGGATTAAGTCCTTATAATTATCAGAATTTACAATTTGGTCCCTAAAGTTGTAAATTGTTCAATTGAGTCCCTGTTTGATCTCTGATGTTTGTGATCTTTTGGTATGATGTTTGTGTGATCACAATTAGGCTTAATGTGCATCTAGACAAGTTTAAAAAGAAAAAAAAAGGGTCGTTAATCAAGGTTGACTTTCGGGTTGACTTTGGTTTTCCCCGTGTGACTTTCTTAATTCGGGTCAACCGTCTAGGCCGGGTTAAGGGGGTTACATGTAAAGAAGTCGAAAATGACTTGTTCTGAATCAAAACATGTCTAACATATTTGATTCTCTTTCAAAGACTTTTCGTTCCACTTGTGGGATTTAATTATGGGACAATCCCATATTCTTCGAAAGTTCATCAAACTTTAAATATTCTTGAATTTGATCTCATCAAATTACCTTAATACTTTTTATGAGTTTGAGATTAGTCATTTGTTTTATTTATCTTATAAATATTATTTATTTGATTAGTTTAAAGATCATTGATTCGTTGTGCCATAAGAGATTAAAAGAATAACATTTATTTAAATAATCTCAAAATTAAAATATATTTTCCTTACAAGATAACTAAAACTTAGGCACAAAATAATAATCTTAAAAACTAAAACAAATCTATTTAAGCAGAAACACATGTCCTAATGGATGATGTAGCAACTCTTGCTTTATTTCCATTCACAGGTCCATGTCTATTCTGATGCCTTCTCTTTAGAAGCCTCTAAGGTTGATGCCTCGCTCGTTTTTGCTTTCTTGACTTCTTGTCGGTGTGTGGGGCAGTTTCTCTTCCAATGTCCGGTCTTGCCTTAATGGAAACATTTTCCATCCTTCTTGATTCCCTTCTTAGGTTCAATGCCTCCTTTCCATCGGTTTTGGTCTTACCATCACCTTTAGACTTTGCTGCCGATTTACCTTTCTTCTTGCCCTTACGGACCATCAGAACAGGTTTAGGTCCTACCTTCTTTAGGTTGATTTCAGCAGTTCTTAACATGCCGAGCAACTGTGGCAGCGTCTTGTTAATTTCATTCATATTGAAATTAAGGACGAACTGATTGAAACTATCCGGCAACGATTGCAGGATGACATCAGTAGCTAATTCGTCTTTCAGCGGAAAGCCGAGCTTCTCCAACGTTTGGATGTAGCCCATCATTTTGATGACGTGAGCTCCTACGGGAGATCCCTCACTCATCTTGCATTGAAACAGAGCTTTAGAGGTCTCGTACCTCTCTTGACGAGCTTGCCCTTCATAAATCTCCTTGAGATTTTGAATCATATCATAAGCTACCATGTCCTCATGTTGCTTCTGAAGCTCAGGGGTCATGGAGGCAAGCATAAGACAACCGACATCCAGCATGTCGTCCATGTGTTTCTTAAACTTGTCTTTGTCAGCTCTGGAAGCAGTGGCAACCGATTCATCAGGAACAGGTTATTCAATGACATATTCCTTCTTTTCCTGTTTGAGAACAATTCTCAAATTGCGGAACCAGTCAAGGAAGTTTATGCCATTGAGCTTATCCTTCTCAAGGATAGATCGCAGAGATAGAGTATTATTTGCCATTAATTCTACAACAAAGAAAATATGCTACATAAGTTTTACTAAATTTTAAAATTTATAGATAGGTCTTTACTTTAAATTTACTCCCACTATTTTCTTCAAAATTAAAAACCCTCTAGTTTTAATTTCGGAAAAACGTTTCGATAGTTTTTCTAGTGAGTGAGGATTCGTATTCCACCATTCCTAAATCAGCTTTGGTCATTCTTTTAGGAAATGGTTATTTAGGTAAGTAACACCTTACTAATTACATCTCATGTAATTCCTCATCATGTGGCGAACAATTCTTGTTCTTTAAATCATCTTATGATTATCCAAAACTTTTAACCACTAGGTTTTTTAATCCTATTAGAACAACCCAGCTAAGTCAATACCAATATCTCAACCGGCAAATATCACTAGCTTATTCTTCGGGTTTAACTAATATAGATAAATGTGACATTGCTTTGGCAAAGCTCACATTATATCGATCGAAGCTTTAACGAGGGTAAATATTGGATGGTTAAAACAGACTTAGAATTATAGTGAGGGATTTACTTAATTATCGCATCATTTTAACATTGATCCTATCAATAGAACTATGTTTAATCATGCTTATAAAACATCCATTGCATCACATACAAGGTAAATATAAGCGGTAAATAAATATGCAATGATTATAGCCCTTCTTAACCTAAGGCGACCCGTCCCAAGCCTATCAGAGGACCATTCTACTGAAGATATAATCTGCTTCTGAAACGCCCGGTCCACCAGGGAAGGCCCACCACGCTGCTACCTTGGTTCTTGCTTTATCTCCATGAGTATTTACAATTTTCAGAAACTCGCATTACATGCGATGGAGTGAGATGAGAAGAGAAGTACAATAGAAGATAGAGAAAGGCACGACACGCAGGTCGTATTTATAAAAACCAAAACTATAAAGGTTATCGGCTATAACCATGCAAAACAAACACTGTGCAATCTAACATGCATTTCAAACATCGCGCGAACAAAGTAACGACATGTTTACGGAGTTTTAAACTGATTATCCCTATGTTGCAGTTAATGGGCCAAAGAAGGATCACGAGGTTTCATAAACCATTTGCGTTAACGAACAAATGCACCAGGTAGGTCAACATGAAAGAGAGGTGGCGCACTAGGCACACTTAAGTATCAGGTCTTTGATGATGCCAATCCTAGACATGCATTTTTCATAACGTCTAACCATAACTCTTATGGATTCACCGTGAAAGATAGTTTGATAACTTTTATCAAATTAGAAGCCCTTTCAGAGATTTCATAAATCTATGAAACTACGAACAACTGTTTGTTCTCTAGATTAACTATTAGTCTCAAATTGTTGACATTTAACATTGAAGCAACCTAACATAGTTATGATTAACTCTTAATCATTCAGTGATAATCGAAATAAGTCTTTATTAGGTGTGATACGATAAACGATAAATATCTAAATCGAATCAAACAGCATGCATCTCATACATATACATCACCCAAGAATTTAAGTCCGAATTCGTATAATACAAGTGGCTCTGATACCACTGATGGGTCACGTCGGCACGCGCCGTGGCGCATTTGAAAAAAAATCCAACGTAATCCAGCCAGGATCCATGTACAGGAACAAATTCGGGGAGAAAAGATGAAGAGTTACCTTTTAAAACTCTGGAAACTGGAAAACTGACGGTATGTCGGAATAACCACGTCAAATAAAACCGGAATCGTCACAGGTTCGCAATGACCTCTACGAAGTCCACCCGAACAAAACGAACAAAGTTTCCGCCTCCCAAACACTTAGGGATAAATTTCGACAGGTTTGAACACCTTCCATGGAGAAGTCCAAATTCCTCAAGGGATTCCTGAGGGAGTCTGAAATCGACCAGGAGTTCAACCGGGACTTGCAATCGAGCAAGGGAACCTTCAGGGATTTGCCAGGGGGCAAGTAGAACACCAGAAAAATATCGAACAACTTCTCAGAGAGCTTTCTGGGATATGTCGAATTCCAGTGGGGAATCCATAGGGCTGTTGTCGAAATCTTCAAGAAGAAGAAGAGGGATGATTTGGTTGGTAGCCATTGTCCCTTTAAATAGTATTCGGAGACTTAATTCTAGTTGAATTCCTTAAATCCAAGTTCAACCAAAATTCATAGAATCTAATTCTACTTGAAATTGGTTTATATTAAATATACATTATATTTAATAATATTAAATGAAATATATATATTTAATTATGTAGAATCTTATTCTACATAAAACATGGATTTAAATATACATTATATTTAATCCAAATATATATATATATATATATTTATTATATAGAATCTCATTCTATCTTTACTTGGATTTAAATATATTTAAATATATATTTTTAATTATGTAGAATCTAATTCTACATAAACTTGGAATTAAATATACATTATATAAATTCCAAATATATATTTAAATTTCTAGAATCTTAATCTATAATATTTAAGTCTCTAAATATTTTCCATACTCTAAATAATATTTGATAAATATAGTATTTATCCAATATTATTCACATTTAAGGGAGTTGCCGGTTTCCCTTATCCCATAGGAGATTTTTGGCAACCTCCCTAAAATAGGGAGTATGGTTTCCAATTTTCTTTTGTTCGTTTCATTCGAAGGGTGTGACCCTTGTAGGTTCATGCAACGTTAGCAGCAAAATTAGAACTGTTCTAATTTTACAAACAATGAGTGGCATCTAGCAATACATCATTGCTACCTAAGTTGCATGAAGTCATGGTTTGACTTTCCTAATTCCTGAATAAACTTCCTTTATGTATTTCATCCTTTTGTCCTGTATATCTTAGATGAACACAAGTCATGGGTTAGTCACACTTGCGTTGTCCATCTAGTGTTTCTTGATGTCTTGAGTAGATTATGATAAATGAATCTCTATGATATCTCATATCATAATATTCGAGCATGGTCATGCATTTTTTAATCTAACTCAATCAAGTGGCCGAAGATATTTCTCCTATTATGTAGGAGGGACAAATCCTTTCTTGATCAAGCATATTTCACTACATAGGTCATCACGTATCCAATCATCAGTCTTTATAATGTAGTCAGTTACGACACACGTTTGACTATGTCAAAATACGTAAATCTTTATGTTGAAATCATGTTGATCTCAAGTCTGAGGATTATACATATGTTTATCATGAGCAATGTTGTGACTGTCACATAATTACCCAAGAAACATGCTCATAGCGGGTAAATCCAGTATGTTGTTCTCTAACAAATACTTATGTGTTGATTTTGACATCTCTATGTCAATAACAACGCTTGTCATCAACCACATATTAGTCTTTATATATTATCACTGTTCATACCCGTAATAATATTCGACTAAGGATCTTATTTAACAATAATCGTATTATTGTATGGACATTATTATCCAATGGTTAGTTTGATGCAGAGAAACATACCAAATGATAATAACGACAATGCCATTACTTGATAAATCTAGTAAAATAGTATGTCTATTCAATCACCATGTGATTGGTCTTTGGGCATACTCCAACACCCGGATGAGACTCTATCGTTAGGTCATAATCTTTAAGCAACTCCACCCAACGTCATTGCCTAAGATTCAACTCCTTCTCAGACATAAGATACTTCAAACTCTTGTGATCCGTGTACACAGTACACTTCTCACCATATAGATAATGTCTCCAGATCTTTAAAGCGAACACCAATGCCGCTAACTCAATGTCATGTGTAGGAGAATTACGCTCATGCACCTTCAACTGTCGCGATGCATAAGCTACTACCCTACCTTCTTACATCAACACACACCCTAAACCAACATAGGATGTGTCACTATACACCACAAACTCTTTTCTTGATTCAAGTTGAATCAAAATAGGAGCTTGCGTCAAAGCTTCCTTTAGCTTCTCAAAAAGCTTTTTGTCTCGCTTCCGTCCACTCAAACTTAACATCCTTTTGTAGTAACTTCGTCAATGGAGCAGCAATCTTGGAAAACCCATCCAAAAACCTTCGATAGTAACCCGCCAAACCAAGGAAGCTACGAACTTCATGAACAGACCTAGGAGGCTTCTAATTCACCACCGACTCAATCTTCTGAGGATCAACACGAATTCCCTCGGCCGAAACCATATGACCAAGGAAAACAACCTCCTTCAACAAAAACTCACATTTACTCAGCTTAGCGTAAAGTTGATTCTCTAGGAGCACTTGTAAAACAATCCTCAAATGTTCTTCATGCTCCTCCTCGGTACGATAGTACACAAGGATGTCATCGATGAACACCACAACGAACTTATCCAAGAACTCATGAAACACCATGTTCATCATGTCCATGAAAGCAGCATGAGCATTCGTCAAACCAAACGACATCACTAGGAATTCATAATGCCAATATCTCGTTCGAAAAGCTGTTTTCGGCACGTCCACATCCTTAACCTTCAATTGATAATATCCTAATCGTAGATCTATCATTGAGAACACAGCCGCTCCACGAAACTGATCGAAAAGATCATCAATCCTTGGTAAAGGATACTTATTCTTGATAGTCAACTTATTTAGCTGACGATAATCAATGCACATTCTCATTGTGCCATCTTTCTTCTTAACAAATAAGACCGGTGCAACCCAAGGTGACACGCTAGGCCGAATAAAGCCTCGATCAAACAACTCCTGAAGTTGCGTCTTTAGCTCCTTTAACTCCTTAGTTGTCATTCGATAGGGAGCGATGGACACCAGAGATGTGTTCTCATACAACTCAATTCCAAACTCAACCTCCCGACTAGGCGGCAAACCAGGCAGCTCTTCCGGAAATACCCCAAGGAATTCACGCACCGTCCTTATATCTTGCACCAGTACTTCCTTCGTGCTAGGATTCATTACAAAATCCAAATAGGCTTCACATCCTTGACACAACAACCGACTCGCTTCAAGCGTCGAAACTACATTAGATAAGAACTTCACATTCTCTCCTACTACCACAACTTCATAATCATCAGCAAGTTTCAGCGAAACCAGCTTATTCTCAAAATCCACAACTGCCCTATGCTCGAGGAGCCAATCCGTACCAAGGATTACATCGAATCCATAGAAAGGCAATTCCATAAGATCCACCAAGAACACATCTTCTTGCACCTTTAAGGGACTTCTCCTATACAACCTCCTTGTTACAATCGTTTCACCGAAAGAACTCTCACACGTATACCAACATCCAAAGACTCAACAGGCAAACCAAGCATTTGCGCATGTTCACACAATATGTACGAGTGTGTAGATCAAGAATCAATCAGAGAAAGTAATGACAAAGTTTGCAAAGTAAAGGTACCTGCAATTACGTCTGTGTCATTCATCCCTTCACGCTGGGCATACACTCTGGCCTGGCCACCTCCTTTAGGCTGAACAACTACAACATGTGCCACATTCATCCTTACGCTGAAAATTACCACGGTCGCATCCACAACCTCTTTGTGGCTCAGCTACTCTCACTGGAGCCTGCCCCTCTTGTATCGGCCGAGGAAAACCCCGTTTCATGTGCCCACGGGAACCACAATTCCAGCACGTACCCAGGTTGCCTCAGCACTCTCTCGTGTGTCTCCTACCACACCAGTTACATTCAGGGGTATAGATGAACACATTTGGCCCTTGCTATCCTCTCCCATGGTTACCTCCCCCACGTCTAGCATCCATGTGTGACCTTCTATCCTTAGGCCTCTTGAATCGAGCCCTTCCAATATCACGATCCGCAGCTCGCTTCCTTGAGCTAGGTCCACCTGCTCGACTCGCCAAACCAAGGTTCAACTCAATGTCATTGGCTCAAGTGACCAAGACATCAAAATCGGTATAGTCTGATGCAAGCATATAAGTTTTCACATCAGCCACCAGCCCATATTTGAACTACTCACATCTCTCCCATTCACTAGGGATCAACTCTGGTGCATACTGGCTAAGGCGTACAAACTATACTTCATATTTCACCACCGACATGCTACCTTGTACAAGGGACATCAACTCCCTCTTTTTCTCATCCAAATAACAGACTCCCAAATATTTCCTCTTGAACGCGTTCAGAAAAAATGTCCAAGACACCTCAGCATCCTCCATCCCAACTATAGTGGTCGTCCACCATTGTAGGCATCACCATGCAATAGAGATACGATGCACCCCAACTTCTGGACATCATTATAATTCATTTTTCCAAGGATTCTCTTGGTACTCTCCAACCAAGACTCGGAACTCTCAGGGGCCAGCCCCCTAAACTCAGTCCCTCCCGGACTGCGGAGTCGCTCTAGAGGCAAACTCGCAGCAGCACCAGCCTGAGGTGCAACCACATGAGCCTCAGCTACTGCCACCCGAAAGGCTCCAGCAATAGCATGGATCAACACTGTCATATCAGGAGCAGCTTTCCCCCGTGCTCCCTCGGAATCAGCAACCCCTACTCCAGCTCCCGCAGCACCAACCCCCGCTCCACCACCACCGGGTGGTCCATCAAGAGGAGGAGGCAGTAGATTCTCGACATGCTCATCATTCTCATTTGCTTCATTCTTGATCGCGTTACGCATGTTCATTCTATGCTCTCTACGTGGCCCTATTTCAAAATAATGCAACTAGCAAAATGCAATAAATCTCAGTTAGGTAATATAAGGCAAGAAATCCAAGGTGCTCAAGTTCATTTTCAAAAGAATTCTTTCCAATAGTAATGATATGGCAATGAGTTCCCCATCCATACCCCCAATCATAGCATAGCATCACAAATTCAACTCAATCCATCAACTTGCATGCATTACATCTTATTAAAGCTAGAACATTGTACAATCACACAACATGCTTTCACAAAAGTTATAACCACTCATATTTACACTTACATACCATTTACCAATGTCCCAATTATTTGCAAACCTGGCTCTGATACCAACAAATGTAACCCCCTAAGCTCGGTCTAGACGATTGACCCGAACCGAGGTGATTACACGGGGAAAACTAAAGCCAACTCATTAAAGTTAACTCCGATTGACGACCTTTTTTCTTTTTATCTTTTCTAAACGCAACATTAAACCTATGTGACTACCAAAGACCATAGGAAGAAGTGGCACAGCAATCGGAACTCTTTTAGGGTTTAATTGAACAAATTAGACATTTAGGAACCAAAATGTAATTTCTAAAAATTACAAGGGTTTTACTGATTTTAAGTATATCAATACTTAATTAATCATATTTCATGCTTCTCTGCAAACTTTCATCGAAAACCGACCACCCAAACTCATCCAATTGCATACTTGAAAATTAGGGACTAAAATGCAACAATTTCAAACATACATAGATGCCATTAACAGAATTTACGGTTGTGTATTGATACGCTTGAGACCGTATCGATATGCGGGATGGCATTGACCAAAGTCACATATAGCGTATAGATACGCTTCCCCGCGTATCGGTACGTCCTTCAAGCCCGTACCGAAACACCTCACAATTGTACCGAAATGCTTGTGCAGAAAAGCAGAGATTTGGCTTATGCGCATCGATACGCTTGCCCGTATATCGATACACATTCTAGAACTATCCAAAATTCAGCCAAAAAATCACATCAAACTTCAACAAATCTTCCCCAAATAATACTTACATGCTATTGGCATCTACTTAGACATATAAACATGAAATTCCAAGCACATAGCAGCATTTAGTTTTTTAACTCAAGCATAGCAAGGCAATCCATGAAGCATGCTTAAGACCCAAACCACAACACACCATATAGCAAGAATAAGTACCACAACCACAATAAAGGCCTTATACAAACCATATGAAACATACAAAACTTGCATCAACCACAAGGAGTCCAAAATACATCTCCCAAAGCAAACCACTAGGTCCCATTGCCAAATATCGTTACTAAAGTAAGTGTAACCCCCTTAGCCCGGCCTAGACGGTTTACCCGAACTACGAAGATTACACGGGGAAAACCAAAGTCAACCCGAAAGTCAACCTTGATTAACGACCCTTTTTTTCTTTTTAATCTTGTCTAGATGCACATTAACCCTAAGCGAACACTTGAGAAACACTTACGTATAAAGACTGCGATCGGATTCAAATGAGGGACTCAATTGCACAAAATACAAATATTAGGGACCAAAATGTAAATTCTGGAAATTAGAAGGTCTTAACTAATTTTTAAGGTTACCAATATTCAATTAGTCATATTACATGCTTCCCTGTCAAACTTCACCTTAATCGGACATCTCAAACTCATATAATTGCAATTACAAATTTCGGGACTAAAACGTAAATCTTGCAAACCTCAAAACTATTCAAATAAGTGCCCAACGGTCACCTGTTTCGAAACGGTGTTGACCGTTCCGAAACACGGGTTCGTTTCGAGACTTGTTCCGAAACAGGGCCTTCAAGTGGCCAAACCGTTTCGAAACAGTCACCAGCCGTTTCGAAACACCAAGGCCATTACAGGCCCCCGTTTCGAAACGCCAATGAGTGTATCGATACGGTTTGCCTAGAAGCTGCAGAATTTGCTGGTTTTTCATGCTTTAACCCAATCAAACACATCTTAATGACCCTCTAACCATACCAACAAGTCATCATACATATAAGGTGCGTGATTGCAGCTTCAAAACACATTCATGGCATCAAACATTTAACTTCACATTTCTATAGGCATACATCCTAATATCCAAAACCAAACAACCAACCAAACTCCAAAATAAGCATCAAAAGGCCAATTACAAATCCAAAACATCAAAAGCAACATGCCACAAACTAGGGAGTCCAAAACATCTCTCAAAACCACACTTTAGGTTCCCATTGCCAAATTACCAAAACTAATAGTGTATGAAAACTTCACCATACATGAGCTTAGTTTCCCTTGGACTCTTAGCTTCCTTGATGCCCTCAAACACTTTAATTGCCTGCATTATTGGTACAAAAGAGAGAGCGTAAGTACAATAGCTTAGTGAGGCATGCTCTAAAGAAAACAACACAATAATGCCTTATTAGAAAACACTTTCAACAAGCTTAAAAACACAAGCTTAACTCTTTTCATGCAACCTTGCATACTTTACAAGCATCTCATGCTTCATTACATCAATTCAACATATTGGCTTTCAAGTGATAATTCATAAACTTTTACAACACAAAACACAATCGGATACGCGGATTACAAGCGTTGTCCCACACGCTTCATACACACTACCGAACAACATAAGGTGGAGTTTACGGTACAATAACAACCCCTCAACACCCGTGATGGAGTTTACGGTACAATCACAACCCCTCAGCATCACTCATCGGTAGTTCTATAACTTCCTAACGAGAGTACGAGACACATAACACAAGGTCCACACACACAGACTTTTAACCACCGTTGTGACCTTAACAAGATCCACACACGAACTTTTAACCACCGTTGTGATCTTACCTCTCTCGTTAGGATACTTGGATGGAGTTTTCGGTACAATCACAACCCCTCAACATCCAAGGCGACTTTATTCACGGTGCACCCAATCCTATAGCCGGCTAACTATATCCGATTCAAGTACTTTAAAACCAATTCATCACTTGCCAATATACATCATTTACCATCAACAATTCACTGTTTTAAAGCATTAATCAAAGCCATTAAACATCATGCATCACTATGCATCGAATCCACATTTACAATATGTCAAACCAAGGATCTCTTACCTTGAGCATCCTTCAACATATGGCTTTCAAAACCAGCATTAACCATGCTAAAACATTCTTTCAAAACATAATTTAAACATGCAAATCAAATCTAATGCATCGAACCACTTCATGGCTCATCCAAGAGAGTTTCTCCGAAAACTTACTCTTGAGCTTAGTTAAGTTGCTTAGACTTAAACTAAGCTCCCAAAACCTTCAAACATTTGTTTCAAAGCTGGAAACCCAACTCCACTCACCAATTCCGTTTCGCAAGCTTGCCGAAACGCCGATCAAGCCTCCGAATCAACTCCAAAGGTGTCTGAAGATGCCTCCCCTATTTTAAACACATTAAAGTAGAGGATTAATGCATCATCATGCATTGAAATCTTCAGCCAACACACTTAAACTCGCTGCTCTACCTAAAGCCAACATTTCGGCTACCAAACACAATCGAAATCACCTCCAAACTCTTCCAAAACTTAACCTAGCTAAGATCCATCACTTCTAACCATTTCTAAACATCATTCAACATCCAAAATAAACCTAAACTCATCCTTATACCTCCAGCTATAACAGAACACCAAGATCACCTCAAAAACCACCATTTTCATAAGCAAAAAGTTAGGAAATTCAACCTATTCGGGATTGCATTGATAAAACCTCATTTACACATCATTAGACATCCAAAATACATTTAAGAATCATCTCAAAACAGAGCCCAAACAATTACAACGAAATTCTTCTAGATTTCTTCCAAATCTTGAGTTTTAAGCCAAAATCAAGTTCCTATCATTAAAACCATTTATAAAACTTAAATTAAGGATTGACAACTTGAGAATTTCAGTAAAGAACTTAGTATTTAGAGGAGAAGAACAATCTTACCTCTAAATGGTGATTTCTCCTTGATTTGAGCCAATTTTCTTGAAAATCCAAGGAGAAAATCAAAAGGATTTGATGCAAGATGGATTAAGAACTAATTGATGATTGAAATCTCATCAATTGAAGTGAAAATCAATGAAAAAGTTGCTGGAGAAAAGTGTTTGGATGATGGATTTTGAGAGAAAAAGAGATGAGAAAATTTTAGGAAAAAGTAGTTATGAAATTCTAAAAAGTGGTTTCCCTTTTTCTTTTAATTAATTAAAACATTAATTGAATCATCTAAATTAAAGAAAAATCTGGAGAAATCATTTTTGGGTAAATTAGATCCTTAAAGATTCAAAGTTTCAATCCTTACAAAACAGTCACCACTAAACTTTTCAAAAATCGCATTTTAGTCACTACACCGAAATGTAGTATTTCCAAACCTTATTTTGTAAAATTGATTTCACCACTGTCTTATATATATTAAAAGAGAATTTTTAGATATTTTTCCATATTTTTAAAGCATCCCGAACTAGGCTTTCCTAAAACGTCCTTTTATATTCGAAGAGGTACAGAAACTGCTTCTACATGTCATCCTTTCTTTCCTACGTGGCTTCCTCAACACCATGATGCTTCCACAACACCTTAACCAATTCAATGGTCTTGCCTCGGAGAACTTTATTGTCCGAATCCAGAATTTCAACCGGCTCCTCATTATAGGTCAAGTCTGGATTCAACTCCACTTCCTCCACAGGCATAACATGCGAAGGATCAGATCTATACCTCCGAAGCATAGAGACATGAAACACATCATGTATCTTTTCCAACTCTTGCGGTAAATTCAACTTGTACGCAACAGGACCCACACGTTCAATCACCTCGTATGGTCCAATATACCTAGGGCTCAACTTACCCTTACGACCAAACCTCATCACCTTCTTCCAAGGCGAAACCTTCAAGAACACACGGTCACCAACCGCAAACTTAATCTCCTTACGCTTCAAATCCGCGTAAAACTTTTGTCTATCAGAAGCTGCCTTCAAACGCTCACAAATGAGCTTCACCTTCTCGGTGGTTCCTTTTAACAAAGCCAGCATCGAAACCAACTTCTAACCTGTTTCAGCCCAGCAAAGAGGAGTTCTGCACTTCCGCCTGTACAAGGCTTCATAAGGTGCCATTTGAATACTTTCCTGGTAACTATTGTTATAAGCAAACCCTACCAAAGGCAAATGTTTCTCCCAAGAACCTTGAAACTCAATCACACAACACCTCAACATATCTTCCAGCACTTGGTTAACACGCTCAGACTATCCATCCGACTGTGGATGATACCGTGTACCCAAAGCTTGATGCAAACACTCCCAAAAACGCGACGTAAACCTCGGATCCCTATCCGACACTATAGACTTTGGCACACCATGCAGTCGCACAATCTCCGCAATGTACAACTCCGCAAGGTTGTCCAAGGTATACGTAGTATGCACAGGTAAGAAATGCGCACACTTCGTAAGGCGATCCACAATCACCCACACCGAATTCTTTTTTGATGGCGACAAAGGCAAACCAGACACAAAGTCCATGGTAATCCTTTCCCACTTCCACTCAAGAATCCTCAACGGTTGCAACAACCCAGAAGGAAACTGATGTTCAACCTTAACCCGCTGACAAACCATGCACTTACTCACGTACTCCGCAACATCCTTCTTCAAACCCACCCAATAGTACTCATCCTTAAGATCATGATACATCTTAGTACTACTAGGGTGCATAGCAAAAGGACTGCTATGAGCCTCAGTCAGAATAGTACGCCTCAACTCAGCATCATTCGGTACTACCATCCGACTCCCAAAACATAGAACCCCATCATCATTAAAACAGAAATCCGATGGTCTATCCTCAGCAATATCCTGAACATGTGGCACCAAAGAATCATCCAACAACTGCTTATCCTTAATCAACTGAACCAAAGATGGTTTCACTTGCAATTCAGCCACAAGACCCCCATCTCGCAAAATACTCAAGATGGCAAACATAGCCCCTCAACTCCACTGCCACTTTTCTACTTAAGGCATCCGCTACAACATTAGCTTTTCCCGGAAGGTACTCGATCGTCAGATCGTAATCCTTAAGCAATTCCACCCAACGTTGTTGCCTAAGATTGAAGTCTTTCTGAGACATCAGATACTTCAAACTTTTGTGATCCGTGTACACAGTAAACTTCTCACCATACAGGTAATGTCTCCAAATTTTCAAAGCAAAGACCACCGCTGTAACCCCCTCAACCCGGCCCAGACGGTTGACCCGAATTAAGAAGGTCACACGGGGAAAACCAAAGTCAACCCGAAAGTCAACCTTGATTAACGACCCTTTTTTTTCCTTTTTAATCTTGTCTAGATGCACATTAGTCCTATATGTGATCACTCAAACACCATACTCAAAGATCACAAACATCAGAGATCAAACAGGGACCCAATTGAACAAATTACAATTTTAGGGACCAAATTGTAATTTCTGATAAATATGAGGACTTAACCCAAATTAAAGTTACCATATTGCAATTAGTCAGGTTTCATGCTTCACTGCCAAATTTCAGCTCAAACGGACATCCCAAACTCATACAATTGCACAAACAAGATTCAGGACCAAAATGCAAACTTTTCAAAACATTTAACTGCCAATGTCAGCCCCCAACGGTCACCCGTTCCGAAACAGGCTTAGCCCGTTCCGAAACGCGGGGCCGTTTCGCAACGCGTACCGAAACGGGGGTCTGGCAGTAGCCTTTCCGTTTCGGAACGGTCCCTCCCGTTTCGGACGCCCGGGCTTGTTTAAGACACCCGTTCCGAAACGGTATTGGCTGTTCCGAAACACCCTGCACAGCAAGCCTCAAAATGCATTCTTAAACATGCAATTAAACATCCAATCATGCTCCAAAAGCCACCAAACTTTGCCAACATGCAATTCAACATAAAAGAGGCATACTTGCATCAACAATTCAACAACATGTCAACATACACGAAAAACCCCAATTTCAAGGTTAAGCTTCCAACACAAGCAACCATTTAAACAACATACTTCCAATTCAAACTCATAAGCCAAACCATGTTCCAACAACATCAACAACACAAAACCATACTTGTCCAAACATATACAAACACATACATCAACCCAAGAGATTCTACCCCATTGTCTTTATTAACTATAGCTATTAACCGAGACATACATCTCAAGTGGAGTCCTTCTTGAATCCCTTGCTCCTTGCTGTCCAAACTTCAAGAATCTGCATTGATGGACAAAAAGGAGCGTAAGCATATAATGCTTAGTGAGGAATGCTCAAAACCAAAACACCATCAATGCAGCGAGCCATAAATCACTTTTAAAACAAACTCGATTTGTTTACCAAAGCCATGTTTGAAAACCCCTTTTCAACAACAAGCTCAAAACCATGCATTGCACATACATGAAAACCAACCCTTAGCTTAGCATGCTAAGAAAACCTTTTCAAAGCACAACTTACAAAATCATCCATTTAGCCAAACCATGCATAAACACCATATGCAAGCTAAAACAAAACCTTGGAAAACACTCCCATTTCACAACATACCTTTCTTAAGCTTGAAAGCCAATTCAAGCAAGAATCTTTTAAAACCATTTCACAAACCAACCAACACATGCATTAATACAAAGGCAACATATATGAACCACAACATCATCATCACATGCCTTTAAAAACAAGTCTTAACAAGACTCCAATGCACTAAAGATATTTCATGCTCACATGCATCATTTTCCAAATGATAATCAACACTTGTTCAACTTAACAAGTAAACATGCATTCACAAGCATTATACACTTTCCATGCAACCATGCATCTTTTCAAGCATCTCATGCTTCACATGCAATTATGCATCAATTCAAGCATCTCACGCTTCATCACAATCAAGAACATCATATTGGCCTTCAAGTGATCAACCACATTCACTTTTCAACTCAACACCCAATCGGATACGCGGATTCCGAGCGTTGTCCCTACGCTCCATACACCCTACCAATCCAAGGTCTCCCAAATGGACTTTCAAACACCATTTGACCTCAACATCCTAAGGTTCCCATGTATGGACTTTTAAACACCATACAAGCTTAGCTTTCCCGAGGTTCCCATGTATGGACTTTCAAACACCATACAACCTCAACTTTTCCCCAAGGTTCCCATGTATGGACTTTCAAACACCATACAACCTTGACATGCACAAGGTTCCCATGTATGGACTTTCAAACACCATACAACCTTTGCATTCACCGATTGGTAGTTGTATAACATCACTAACGAGATCCGGGACACCCTACACAAGATCCACACATGGACTTAACACCGCCATTGTGATCTCAACAAGCACAAGGTTCCCACATATGGACTTTTAAACACCATATAACCTTTGCTCAACCAAGGTCCTCGAATGGGCAACACCTCCATTATGACCTCAACCATCTTGTTAGGATACTTGAAGGGAGTTTACCGGTCCACTCTTGACCACTCCACCACCAAGGCGACTTAATTCACGGTGCACCCAATCCTATAGCCGGCTAACTATATCCGATCAAAGAACCAAGAACCACTTACATCACTTGCCAATATAATCACCTTACCACATTAGTCCAATGTTTCACATGCATAACCATAATGCAAAAACCATCATTTACCAACATTAATTCATTGTTTTAAAGCATTAAACAAAGCCATTGAACAACATGCAACACCATGCATCAAAACCACATTTTCAATGTATAAAACCAAGGATCTCTTACCTTGAGCATCCTTCACATATGGCTTTCAAAACCAGCATTAAACCATGCTAAATATGCTTTCAAAACAGATTTAAACCATGCAAAACACATGCATTTCAATCATCAACCACAATTGCTTAAAAGCCAATTTCACAATCATAATTCAAGAGCGAAAATCCATTCACTTACTCTTGAGCTTAGCAAAGTTGTTTAGACTTACACTAAGCTCCCAAAAACCTTCAAACCTTGGTTTAAAAGCTGAAAACCCAACTTCACTCACCGATAACCAAAACAAGGCTAGCCACCAAGCCTTCCAAGCATCCGAAACCTTCCGCAACACCTCTAAAGCTCACGGATCAAACTCCCCTGTTTCAAGCACACAAAAACAGCACATTAATGCATCATTATGCATTAAGAACAGCAGCCACACAACCAAACTCGCTGCTCATCACACAACCAACAATTCGGCTACCAAACACAACCGAAATCACCTCCAAACACTACCAAACTTAACCCAGCCAAGATCCATCACTTCTAACCATTTTTAAACATTAATCAACATCCAAAATGATCACAAACACGTCCTTATACTTCTAGGTACAACAGATCACCAAAAACACTCCAAAAACAACCAAAAACTCAAGCCAAACTTAGGAAATTCAACCTATCCGGGATTGCATTAATTAAACCTCAACTTCTAATCAATTTAGCATTCATTTAACATCATTTTGACACTTCAAAACACTGCCCAAACAGATCACACGAAAATTTCACCAAAATCGCCAAATCTTGCATTTTAAGCCAAAATCAAGATTTCAATTGAAAAGCCTTTAACAAAACACAAATCAAGGATTGAGAACTTGTGAATTTCAATAAAGAACTTGAAGTTCAGAGGAGAAGGACGTTCTTACCTCCAAACTTGAGTTTCTCCTTTTTAGAGCCAAAAAGCTTGATGAAACAACTTGCAAATTGAGAGGTTTTGTTGATGAGATGATTAGGAATCAAATGAGAGTTGAAATGAGTGATTTGAGTGACAAAATCAGAGGAGGAAATCTGGAGAAATGTGTTTGGGTTGAGAGAAAATGAGAGAAAAGGAAAATTGAGAGAAAATGGAAAGTTAGTTATAAAATAGTAAAAATGATTTCCCTCCACTTTCTTTATGTTTTAAAATCAGAATAAAACCTTAAAATATCTTAGAAAAATCTGGAGAAACTCTTTTTGGAATAATAGCTCCTTAAAGATTCAAAGTTTCAATCCTTTATAAAACGGTCACCGAACTTCCAAAAATTACATTTTGGTCACTAGCCAAAATGTCAACCTTCCGAACCTCATTTTCCAAAATTGATTTCACAGTTCACTTTTATATATTAAAAGATGATTTTAGAACATTTTTCCATATTTTTAATGCAACCCGAACTAGGCTTTCCTAAATTCACTCTTATATATTCGATCAGCACTTTGACCGAACCGGTCAACGCCCAAAACTTCTGAGCCCAAAACCGGGGCGTTACAACTCTCCCCCCCTTAGGAAATTTCGTCCTCGAAATTTAACCGGCGAAAAGAGAACAACAACTTTCTCAAAACACACACAAGGCAACACAAAAACCTCAACCAACACTGAACACTTTCCACACAAAACTTCACTGAACCCAACACCACCACATGCTGTTCACAAACCCAGAACACTCAAAGATAGCCACAACTTAACCTTTCACATAACCGGACTGTACACAGCCCCAATATCAACCTGAAGAACTTCAGCTCTTACAGCACACATCACTGCAACACACAACTCCCAAGACCTGTTTACACAGAGACAACAACCAATCCAATTCAGCCACTATTCAACCTTCTCTGCTTCTAAAACTCTTGCAAACTCCCAAACCTCTTCCAAGAATTTCCCAACAAGCAAAAATCCTTAAACATCAACTGCTTACCCAAACTCCTCAACGAATGCTGATAAACCCTCACAACTGTTGCTAACATTACCACAACATCTCACCAGGATCACTCACCCAGATTCCAAAAATCACATCACAACCCCAACTCGACTCCGCCAGCTGTTCCATACACCACCAGCTGACCTCAAAAGAAATTCACATACACACAACCAGCCAACTACTTCTCACAAGAACCCAAATAACCAACAAAAGCCTTCGATCTTTCATAACCCTTCCACTTCAAACTTCAACCATAACACTTGTCTTACCAGGACACCGCCCAACCTACCACACATACCAACTCCTCAACTCCTCAAAGGTTGCTAATAACCAGCACTTGCAAACACAACCCTTCCACAACAACCCAAATGCTAAGCTACCCCAGCACCTGGAAACACAACCGTTAAACTACAACATCACTTAACACAAAGGAACTACCGCTCCCACTTAGCTATTCAAACCACTTGACCGATCCTACTTCAACCGGTACTCCTCACCACCAAACCACTAAACTCCTTAAACAACAAACACTATCCTTCCACCAACATGCTATGCCACCCTCGCCATTACAAGCAACTAGCTTAATATTACTTCTAACCCTCACTCAGCACCAAAACAACCTCTAAGAACCCATCATCCAACCTAACCCAACCACCACACTAACAGATTCGATTAATTATTAGCGAGTGTAAACATCATATGCATGATCACCAACATGCCCTATCAATGCCTGATGTACATGTATGCAAAACCTCTAATGTCATGCCACATGTATGCATGGACCAACATATATAATATAGCATATAACAATGATTTTATCTGTGCATGAAAGCCAGTTCACACCCTCCAATAACATCCTCAAATCCGTCTAAGAACAACCTCCTACCTCACTTCTAACTTATCTAACTCCATCATACCAACAATTATTAACCACAAGATTCTCACTAAGCCTTCTTCACTCAAAAGATGTTTCCAAACCACAACTATTACCCCAAACATGCTAGCAACAAGACTAAACTTACCACGCAAGGAAACCAACAGAAACCAAACTAAGGTAACTAGAGCAAAGATTACTAAACAAGGTTACCTGAAAGCACCACACCACCCTGAAGCTTCATCAGACGAACTCTCTTCCTCGCGGAACCATCATCCTCCTGCCGCACCCCTGCAGCACCAGCTAACACACCAGGGTCACCACCAACTCCTTGCGATAAGGGACCTTGGCTGTTCCGAGCCAACATCAAACAATCACGTCTCATGTGTCCAGCAGACCCACATTTCCAGCAATTCTCCTTTCCCACACTCTTCACAACTTTCTGCTCTTTCTGCCACTTCTGAACCTTGCCTCGGCCGTGCCCACGACCTTTCTGAGACCCTTTGGCTAACACTGAAGCTGACCTTACCACAAGAGGACAATCTCGCTTCACATGCTCTTTAGAACCACAGTTCCAACAAGCACCTGCGCCCCAACACCCTCCAACAGGGCGCCTTTCACAACGGTCACACACCGGTGGCTGAACTTCCACTCCTTGCCCAAGCAACACTTGCTCTACAACAACACCACCGTCACATTGCTCAACCCTTGGAAACTTCCCTCCAAGATACCTTTCATAAAAGGCAGATACAAAGAAATCCCAATCAATATCAGGAATATGTGACGCCACAGCCACTGATGTCCACCAGACACAGGCATCCTCTAACATCAGAGAAACAACACTCCCCAGCTTACAAGCAAGATCACAGCCTTCCTGATCCAAGATCAGAACCACACTGGCCAACCAGGCCTCAAACATCTCCGGTGTAGAACCACGATATTCCACAGCACCCAAATCAAGCAAACGCTGCTTCGGCAAACCCTCACATCCCACAGCCAGCACATCCACTGACTTTACCTTTACTACAGCCTGAGATGTTCCCAACACCTCCTGAACATCAGATGATGAACTCTTCACCACAGAACCAGCTTCTTTCCCTTGCCTTATCACCTCAACCCCAGGCACAGAAAACTGAGACAAAACACCTCTACCAAAGGGTGAATTCCACGCCTTAACAACCTGCCCCAAGGCAGCACCCATCTCACCCAACTGCCATTCTTCCATCGACTTAGCCATACTACTAACAACAACAAACATACAATCACAACAAACAAACAAACCAGTTACACCAGCATTAAGCAAGGATTCAAATTCCAACTCCAAAATAACACAATAGCTATATTAATAATGCAATGGGTATCCCGAATCCTCCCCTTTACATGACATAACAGTCAACACAACATGGATATCACAACATCAAGCATATCAATCAACATACTCGATCATGCTTACATCCAACAGCATCCATTTGCATCAGCATATTAACAGCATAACATACTCATTACACAATCATCAAGCATAACACCAGCTCACAATATCAGCACATATCCACATTAATACAACGATGATTCATAAACACAAAGCATACTTGAAAACATCAGCAACTTGTTCAGAAAACAACAACAATTTGCTCAGAAACATCAGCACCATGCCCAGAAACACGTGTTTCAACCAACATTCAACCAACTTTCATCCACACAACAAGGTAAACATCAACACACATCACAACAACTTACCGTTTTCCCCAAGCATTCGCAACTCAGCTCTGATACCACCAAATGTAACCCCCTCAACCCGGCCCAGACGGTTGACCCGAATTAAGAAGGTCACACGGGGAAAACCAAAGTCAACCCAAAAGTCAACCTTGATTAACGACCCTTTTTTTTCCTTTTTAATCTTGTCTAGATGCACATTAGTCCTATATGTGATCACTCAAACACCATACTCAAAGATCACAAACATCAGAGATCAAACGGGGACCCAATTGAACAAATTACAATTTTAGGGACCAAATTGTAATTTCTGATAAATATGAGGACTTAACCCAAATTAAAGTTACCATATTGCAATTAGTCAGGTTTCATGCTTCACTGCCAAATTTCAGCTCAAACGGACATCCCAAACTCATACAATTGCACAAACAAGATTCAGGACCAAAATGCAAACTTTTCAAAACATTTAACTGCCAATGTCAGCCCCCAACGGTCACCCGTTCCGAAACAGGCTTAGCCCGTTCCGAAACGCGGGGCCGTTTCGCAATGCGTACCGAAACGGGGGTCTGGCAGTAGCCTTTCCGTTTCGGAACGGTCCCTCCCGTTTCGGACGCCTGAGCTTGTTTAAGACACCCGTTCCGAAACGGTATTGGCTGTTCCGAAACACCCTGCACAGCAAGCCTCAAAATGCATTCTTAAACATGCAATTAAACATCCAATCATGCTCCAAAGCCACCAAACTTTGCCAACATGCAATTCAACATAAAAGAGGCATACTTGCATCAACAATTCAACAACATGTCAACATACACGAAAAACCCCAATTTCAAGGTTAAGCTTCCAACACAAGCAACCATTTAAACAACATACTTCCAATTCAAACTCATAAGCCAAACCATGTTCCAACAACATAAACAACACAAAACCATACTTGTCCAAACATATACAAACACATACATCAACCCAAGAGATTCTACCCCATTGCCTTTATTAACTATAGCTATTAACCGAGACATACATCTCAAGTGGAGTCCTTCTTGAATCCCTTGCTCCTTGCTGTCCAAACTTCAAGAATCTGCATTGATGGACAAAAAGGAGCGTAAGCATATAATGCTTAGTGAGGAATGCTCAAAACCAAAACACCATCAATGCAGCGAGCCATAAATCACTTTTAAAACAAACTAGATTTGTTTACCAAAGCCATGTTTGAAAACCCCTTTTCAACAACAAGCTCAAAACCATGCATTGCACATACATGAAAACCAACCCTTAGCTTAGCATGCTAAGAAAACCTTTTCAAAGCACAACTTGGAAAACACTCTCATATCACAACATACCTTTCTTAAGCTTGAAAGCCAATTCAAGCAAGAATCTTTTAAAACCATTTCACAAACCAACCAACACATGCATTAAACCAAAGGCAACATATATGAACCAGAACATCATCATCACATGCCTTTAAAAACAAGTCTTAACAAGACTCCAATGCACTAAAGATATTTCATGCTCACATGCATCATTTTCCAAATGATAATCAACACTTGTTCAACTTAACAAGTAAACATGCATTCACAAGCATTATACACTTTCCATGCAACCATGCATCTTTTCAAGCATCTCATGCTTCACATGCAATTATGCATCAATTCAAGCATCCCACGCTTCATCACAATCAAGAACATCATATTGGCCTTCAAGTGATCAACCACATTCACTTTTCAACTCAACACCCAATCGGATACGCGGATTCCGAGCGTTGTCCCTACGCTCCATACACCCTACCAATCCAAGGTCTCCCAAATGGACTTTCAAACACCATTTGACCTCAACATCCTAAGGTTCCCATGTATGGACTTTTAAACACCATACAACCTTAGCTTTCCCGAGGTTCCCATGTATGGACTTTCAAACACCATACAACCTCAACTTTTCCCCAAGGTTCCCATGTATGGACTTTCAAACACCATACAACCTTGACATGCACAAGGTTCCCATGTATGGACTTTCAAACACCATACAACCTTTGCATTCACCGATTGGTAGTTGTATAACATCACTAACGAGATCCGGGACACCCTACACAAGATCCACACATGGACTTAACACCGCCATTGTGATCTCAACAAGCACAAGGTTCCCACATATGGACTTTTAAACACCATATAACCTTTGCTCAACCAAGGTCCTCGAATGGGAAACACCTCCATTAAGAGCTCAACCATCTCGTTAGGATACTTGAAGGGAGTTTACCGGTCCACTCTTGACCACTCCACCTCCAAGGCGACTTAATTCACGGTGCACCCAATCCTATAGCCGGCTAACTATATCCGATCAAAGAACCAAGAACCACTTACATCACTTGCCAATATAATCACCTTACCACATTAGTCCAATGTTTCACATGCATAACCATAATGCAAAAACCATCATTTACCAACATTAATTCACTGTTTTAAAGCATTAAACAAAGCCATTGAACAACATGCAACACCATGCATCAAAACCACATTTTCAATGTATAAAACCAAGGATCTCTTACCTTGAGCATCCTTCACATATGGCTTTCAAAACCAGCATTAAACCATGCTAAATATGCTTTCAAAACAGATTTAAACCATGCAAAACACATGCATTTCAATCATCAACCACAATTGCTTAAAAGTCAATTTCACAATCATAATTCAAGAGCGAAAATCCATTCACTTACTCTTGAGCTTAGCAAATTTGTTTAGACTTACACTAAGCTCCCAAAAACCTTCAAACCTTGGTTTAAAAGCTGAAAACCCAACTTCACTCACCGATAACCAAAACAAGGCTAGCCACCAAGCCTTCCAAGCATCCGAAACCTTCCGCAACACCTCTAAAGCTCACGGATCAAACTCCCCTGTTTCAAGCACACAAAAACAGCACATTAATGCACCATTATGCATTAAGAACAGCAGCCACACAACCAAACTCGCTGCTCATCACACAACCAACAATTCGGCTACCAAACACAACCGAAATCACCTCCAAACACTACCAAACTTAACCCAGCCAAGATCCATCACTTCTAACCATTTTTAAACATCAATCAACATCCAAAATGATCACAAACACGTCCTTATACTTCCAGGTACAACAGATCACCAAAAACACTCCAAAAACAACCAAAAACTCAAGCCAAACTTAGGAAATTCAACCTATCCGGGATTGCATTAATTAAACCTCAACTTCTAATCAATTTAGCATTCATTTAACATCATTTTGACACTTCAAAACACTGCCCAAACAGATCACACGAAAATTTCACCAAAATCGCCAAATCTTGCATTTTAAGCCAAAATCAAGATTTCAATTGAAAAGCCTTTAACAAAACACAAATCAAGGATTGAGAACTTGGGAATTTCAATAAAGAACTTGAAGTTCAGAGGAGAAGGACGTTCTTACCTCCAAACTTGAGTTTCTCCTTTTTAGAGCCAAAAAGCTTGATGAAACAACTTGCAAATTGAGAGGTTTTGTTGATGAGATGATTAGGAATCAAATGAGAGTTGAAATGAGTGATTTGAGTGACAAAATCAGAGGAGGAAATCTGGAGAAATGTGTTTGGGTTGAGAGAAAATGAGAGAAAAGGAAAATTGAGAGAAAATGGAAAGTTAGTTATAAAATAGTAAAAATGATTTCCCTCCACTTTCTTTATGTTTTAAAATCATAATAAAACCTTAAAATATCTTAGAAAAATCTGGAGAAACTCTTTTTGGAATAATAGCTCCTTAAAGATTCAAAGTTTCAATCCTTTATAAAAATGTCACCGAACTTCCAAAAATTACATTTTGGTCACTAGCCAAAATGTCAACCTTCCGAACCTCATTTTCCAAAATTGATTTCACAGTTCACTTTTATATATTAAAAGATGATTTTAGAACATTTTTCCATATTTTTAATGCAACCCGAACTAGGCTTTCCTAAATTCACTCTTATATATTCGATCAGCACTTTGACCGAACCGGTCAACGCCCAAAACTTCTGAGCCCAAAACCGGGGCGTTACAACTCTCCCCCCCTTAGGAAATTTCGTCCTCGAAATTTAACCGGCGAAAAGAGAACAACAACTTTCTCAAAACACACACAAGGCAACACAAAAACCTCAACCAACACTGAACACTTTCCACACAAAACTCCACTGAACCCAACACCACCACATGCTGTTCACAAACCCAGAACACTCAAAGATAGCCACAACTTAACCTTTCACATAACCGGACTGTACACAACCCCAATATCAACCTGAAGAACTTCAGCTCTTACAGCACACATCACTGCAACACACAACTCCCAAGACCTGTTTACACAGAGACAACAACCAATCCAATTCAGCCACTATTCAACCTTCTCTGCTTCTAAAACTCTTGCAAACTCCCAAACCTCTTCCAAGAATTTCCCAACAAGCAAAAATCCTTAAACATCAACTGCTTACCCAAACTCCTCAACGAATGCTGATAAACCCTCACAACTGTTGCTAACATTACCACAACATCTCACCAGGATCACTCACCCAGATTCCAAAAATCACATCACAACCCCAACTCGACTCCGCCAGCTGTTCCATACACCACCAGCTGACCTCAAAAGAAATTCACATACACACAACCAGCCAACTACTTCTCACAAGAACCCAAATAACCAACAAAAGCCTTCGATCTTTCATAACCCTTCCACTTCAAACTTCAACCATAACACTTGTCTTACCAGGACACCGCCCAACCTACCACACATACCAACTCCTCAACTCCTCAAAGGTTGCTAATAACCAGCACTTGCAAACACAACCCTTCCACAACAACCCAAATGCTAAGCTACCCCAGCACCTGGAAACACAACCGTTAAACTACAACATCACTTAACACAAAGGAACTACCGCTCCCACTTAGCTATTCAAACCACTTGACCGATCCTACTTCAACCGGTACTCCTCACCACCAAACCACTAAACTCCTTAAACAACAAACACTATCCTTCCACCAACATGCTATGCCACCCTCGCCATTACAAGCAACTAGCTTAATATTACTTCTAACCCTCACTCAGCACCAAAACAACCTCTAAGAACCCATCATCCAACCTAACCCAACCACCACACTAACAGATTCGATTAATTATTAGCGAGTGTGAACATCATATGCATGATCACCAACATGCCCTATCAATGCTTGATGTACATGTATGCAAAACCTCTAATGTCATGCCACATGTATTTATGGACCAACATATATAATATACCATATAACAATGATTTTATCTGTGCATGAAAGCCAGTTCACACCCTCCAATAACATCCTCAAATCCGTCTAAGAACAACCTCCTACCTCACTTCTAACTTATCTAACTCCATCATACCAACAATTATTAACCACAAGATTCTCACTAAGCCTTCTTCACTCAAAAGATGTTTCCAAACCACAACTATTACCCCAAACATGCTAGCAACAAGACTAAACTTACCACGCAAGGAAACCAACAGAAACCAAACTAAGGTAACTAGAGCAAAGATTACTAAACAAGGTTACCTGAAAGCACCGCACCACCCTGAAGCTTCATCAGACGAACTCTCTTCCTCGCGGAACCATCATCCTCCTGCCGCACCACTGCAGCACCAGCTAACACACCAGGGTCACCACCAACTCCTTGCGATAAGGGACCTTGGCTGTTCCGAGCCAACATCAAACAATCACGTCTCATGTGTCCAGCAGACCCACATTTCCAGCAATTCTCCTTTCCCACACTCTTCACAACTTTCTGCTCTTTCTGCCACTTCTGAACCTTGCCTCGGCCGTGCCCACGACCTTTCTGAGACCCTTTGGCTAACACTGAAGCTGACCTTACCACAAGAGGACAATCTCGCTTCACATGCTCTTTAGAACCACAGTTCCAACAAGCACCTGCGCCCCAACACCCTCCAACATGGCGCCTTTCACAACGGTCACACACCGGTGGCTGAACTTCCACTCCTTGCCCAAGAAACACTTGCTCTACAACAACACCACCGTCACATTGCTCAACCCTTGGAAACTTCCCTCCAAGATACCTTTCATAAAAGGTAGATACAAAGAAATCCCAATCAATATCAGGAATATGTGACGCCACAGCCACTGATGTCCACCAGACACAGGCATCCTCTAACATCAGAGAAACAACACTCCCCAGCTTACAAGCAAGATCACAGCCTTCCTAATCCAAGATCAGAACCACACTGGCCAACCAGGCCTCAAACATCTCCGGTGTAGAACCACGATATTCCACAGCACCCAAATCAAGCAAACGCTGCTTCGGCAAACCCACACATCCCACAGCCAGCACATCCACTGACTTTACCTTTACTACAGCCTGAGATGTTCCCAACACCTCCTGAACATCAGATGATGAACTCTTCACCACAGAACCAGCTTCTTTCCCTTGCCTCTGTCCACTCATACTTGACATCCTTTTGCAACAACTTCATCAAGGGTGCATCAATCTTCGAAAATCCATCCACAAACCTCTGATAGTATCCTGCCAACCCAAGGAAACTACGGACTTCATGAACAGACTTAGGAGGCTTCCAATTCATGACCGCCTCAATCTTCTGAGGATCAAATCGGATCCCCTCAGCAGAAACCACATGACCAAGGAAAACAACTTCCCTAAGCCAGAATTCGTACTTGCTCAGCTTAGCATAGAGCTGATTCTCCAACAGCGCCTGCAACACAATCCGCAAATGCCCCTCACGCTCCTCCTCAGTACGAGAGTACACAAGGATATCATCAATGAACACCACAACAAACTTGTCCAAGTATTCATGGAACACTCTATTCACCATGTCCATAAAAGCTGCAGGAGTATTCGTAAAGCAAAACTGCATCACAAGAAAATCATAATGCCCATACTTCGTTCTAAAGGCTGTTTTTGGCACATCCACATCTTTCACCTTGAGCTGGTAATAACCTGACCTTAAGCCAATCTTAGAGAACACAGCCGCTCCCCGAAATTGATCAAAAAGATCATCAATCCTCGTCAAATGATACCGATTCTTGATAGTCAACTTGTTCAGCTGACGATAATCGATGCACATTCTCATAGTGCAATCCTTCTTCTTCACAAACAAGACCGGTGCACCCCAAGGTGACACACTCGGCCGAATGAAACCACGATCAAGCAACTCCTGAAGTTGCGTCTTCAACTTCTTCAACTCCTTAGGTGCCATTCGGTAAGGAGTAATGGACACTGGAGTTGTGTTTTCATACAACTCAATTCCAAACTCCACCTCTCGACTAGGAGGCAAACCAGGTAACTCCTCCGGAAACACTCCAGGAAACTCTCGTACAGTCCTGATATCTTGAACCCGCAACTCCTTAGAGCTAGGATTCATCACAGAGGCCAGATAAGCCTCAAAACCTTGCCTCAGCATTCGACTTGCTTCCAATGAAGACACCACATTGGTAAGAAACTTCACATTCTCACCAACCACCACTACCTCGTAGTCATCCGCAAGCTTCAACGAAACTCGCTTGTTCTCAAAATCCACCACAGTTCGATGCTCAACAAGACAATCCATACCAAGGATTACATCAAAACCATAGAATGGCAATTCCATGAGATCAACAAGAAAAACATGGTTTTGCACTTCCAAGGGACACCTTCTATACAACTTCCGTGTCACAACAGTCTCACCAAAGGAACTAGTTACACACATACCAACATCCAAAGACTCAACAGGTAAACCAAGCAATTGAGCATGTTCACGCAATATGTATGAGTGTGTAGATCCAGAATCAATCAAGGAAAGTAATGATAAGGATTGCAAATTAAAAGTAGCTGCGATCATATCTGTATCATTTCTCCCCTCACGCTGAGCATACACTCGAGCCTAGCCACCACCCTCAGGTTGAACAGCCACCACATGAGCCACATTCCTCCCACCATCCTCTCTGAGCTGGTAATTACCACGGATGCGCCCACGACCTCTCTATGGTGCAACTACCCCAGGAGCACGTCCCTGACCACCACCGACCAACAAAGGACATTCTCTCCTCATGTGGTATGCCAAACCACAATTCCAGCATGAATTACCGGTCACTGCTACCGGAGCCTGAACCTCCCTCGCTGATCGAGGACAATCTTGCCTCATATGGCCCCGAGATCCACACGTCCAGCACGTGTTATGATAAGCTCTCATCCTATCTCCCTCAACAGGCGCACCATGTCCTCCACCACCACGCCTAGCAGAAGACTGATACCTCTTATCACGTCCTCTCTTGTTCCGTCCACCACCGGAACTATAATCAGCAGCTCTTTTGCCTGAGCTAGAACTAACACCTCTAGGGGACAGACCCAAGTTCTACTCAATGTCCTTCGCTCTACTCACCAGAACATCAAAATCCGTATACTCAGCAGCAAGCATGTAAGTCTTCACATCCGTCACCAAACCGTAACGGAAACGTTCACACCTCTCCCGCTCATCAGGGATTAGATCAGGTGCATACTGGCTAAGGCGAACAAACTGGACCTCATACTCAGCCACCATCATGCTTCCTTGCACAAGAGACGTGAATTCTCTTCTCTTTTCATCTAGGTATCGCACACCTAGATACTTTCACTTGAACGTGTTCAGAAAGAACGTCCAAGTCACATCATTCTCCTTCATTCCTGAAACAGTGGTCGTCCACCATGTATATGCATCATCATGTAGCAGAGATACCACACAACCCAATTTCTGCACATTGTTGCAGTTCATTTGCCCCAAAATCCTCTTGGTGCTTTCCAACCAAGATTCCAAACCTTCAGGAGATAAACCTCTGAACTCAGTCCCTCACAGACTGCGAAGACGTTCCAAAGGTAATCTCACGTTAGCATCACCCTGATGCGCAGCTCCGTGAGCTCCAGCTACTGCTGCTTGGAAGGCTCCCGCAATAGCCTGAATCAAAACAGTCATGTCAGGAGCAGCTTGCCCCTGAACACCTTCAGGTCCAGCGACCCCAGCACCAGCACCAACACCAGTATTTTTACCCCCAGCACCATCACCGCCAGGTGGTCCACCACCAGCGGGAGGAGGTAAATCCACAACATTATCAGCATTTTCCTCATTCTCATTCTGAGCCATAGCTCTCGTATTCATCCTCGTCTCTCTACGAGGCCTCATTTATAAAAACAATGCACTGACACAAATGCAATTAACATAATTAGGCTCAACAAGGTAAGTAATCCAAGAACTCAAGCTCATTTTCCAAAAACAATTCCTTTAATTAGTTTTGATATGGCAATGGGTCCCCCTAACATGCTTCAACATAGCATAGCATCACAGTTGCAACCATACTTCACAATTCAAACAACATTCTTTCATCCAAAAGGCATATCTTGCAAAAACACATACATCACCCACATAACCATTCCCATTTACACGAGAACTCAGCTCTGATACCACCAAATGTAACCCTCTTAGCCCGGCCTAGACGGTTGACCCGAACTACGAATATTACACGGGGAAAACCAAAGTCAACCCGAAAGTTAACCCTTATTAACAACCCTTTTTTCTTTTCAATCTTGTCTAGATGCACATTAACCCTAAGCGAACACTTGAGAAACACTTACGTATAAAGCACAACGATCGGATTCAAATGAGGGACTCAATTGCACAAAATAGAAATATTAGGGACCAAAATGAAAATTCTGGAAATTAGAAGGTCCTAACTGATTTTTAAGGTAACCAATATTCAATTAGTCATATTACATGCTTCCCTGTCAAATTTCACCTTAATCGGACATCTCAAACTCATATAATTGCAATTACAAATTTCGGGACTAAAACGTAAAGCTTGCAAACCTCAAAACCATTCAAATCAGTGCCCAACGGTCACCTGTTTCGAAACGGTGTTGACCGATCCGAAACACGGGTTCGTTTCGAGACATGTTCCGAAACAGGGCCTTCTAGTGGCCAATTCGTTTCGAAACAGTCACCAGCCATTTCGAAACACCAAGGCCATTACAGGCCCCCGTTTCGAAACGCCAATGAGTGTATCGATACGGTTTGCCCAGAAGCTGCGGAATTTGATGGTTTTTCATGCTTTAACCCAATCAAACACATCTTAATGACCCTCTAACCATACCAACAAGTCATCATACATTTAAGGTGTGTGATTGCAGCTTCAAAACACATTCATGGCATCAAACATTTAACTTCACATGTCTATAGGCATGCATCCTAATATCCAAAACCAAACAACCAACCAAACTCCAAAATAAGCATCAAAAGGCCAATTACAAATCCAAAACATCAAAAGCAACATGCCACAAACTAGGGAGTCCAAAACATCTCCCAAAACCACACTTTAGGTTCCCATTGCCAAATTACCAAAACTAATAGTGTATGAAAACATCACCATACATGAGCTTAGTTTCCCTTGCACTCTTAGCTTCCTTGCTGCCCTCAAACACTTTAATTGTCTGCATTATTGGTACAAAAGAGAGAGCGTAAGCACAATAGCTTAGTGAGACATGCTCTAAAGAAAACAACACAATAATGCCTTATTAGAAAACACTTTCAACAAGCTTAACTCTTTTCATGCAACCTTGCATACTTTACAAGCATCTCATGCTTCATTACATCAATTCAACATATTGGCTTTCAAGTGATAATTCATAAACTTTTACAACGCAAAACACAATCGGATACGCGGATTACAAGCGTTGTCCCACACGCTTCATACACACTACCGAACAACATAAGGTGGAGTTTACGGTACAATCACAACCCTTCAACACCGGTGATGGAGTTTACGGTACAATCACAACCCCTCCACATCACTCATTGGTAGTTGTATAACTTCCTAACGAGAGTACGTGACACATAACACAAGGTCCACACACACGGACTTTTAACCACTATTGTGACCTTAACAAGATTCACACACGGACTTTTAACCACCGTTGTGATCTTACCTCTCTCGTTAGGATACTTGGATGGAGTTTTCGGTACAATCACAACCCCTCAACATCCAAGGCGACTTTATTCACGGTGCACCCAATCCTATAGCCGGCTAACTATATCCGATTCAAGCACTTTAAAACTAATTCATCACTTGCCAATATACATCATTTACCATCAACAATTCACTGTTTTAAAGCATTAATCAAAGCCATTAAACATCATGCATCACTATGCATTAAATCCACATTTACAATATGTCAAAACAAGGATCTCTTACCTTGAGCATCCTTCAACACATGGCTTTCAAAACAGAATTTAAACATGCAAATCAAATCCAATGCATCGAACCACTTCATGGCTCATCCAAGAGAGTTTCTCCGAAAACTTACTCTTGAGCTTAGTTAAGTTTCTTAGACTTAAACTAAGCTCCCAAAACCTTCAAACATTTGTTTCAAAGCTGGAAACCCAACTCCACTCACCAATTCCGTTTCGCAAGCTTGCCGAAACGCCGATCAAGCCTCCGGATCAACTCCAAAGGTGTCCGAAGATGCCTCCCCTGTTTTAAACACATCAAAGCAGAGGATTAATGCATCATCATGCATTGAAATCTTCAGCCAACACACTTAAACTCGCTGCTCTACCTAAAGCCAACATTTCGGCTACCAAACACAACCGAAATCACCTCCAAACTCTTCCAAAACTTAACCCAGCTAAGATCCATCACTTCTAACCATTTCTAAACATTAATCAACATCCAAAATAAACCTAAACTCGTCCTTATACCTACAGCTATAACAGAACACCAAGATCACCTCAAAAACCACCATTTTCATAAGCAAAAACTTAGGAAATTCAACCTATTCGGGATTGCATTGATAAAACCTCATTTACACATCATTAGACATCCAAAATACATTTAAGAATCATCTCAAAACAAAGTCCAAACAATCACAGTGAAATTCTTCAAGATTTCTTCCAAATCTTGAGTTTTAAGCCAAAATCAAGTTCCTATCATTAAAACCATTTATAAAACTTAAATTAAGGATTGACAACTTGGGAATTTCAGTAAAGAACGTATTATTTAGAGGAGAAGAACAATCTTACCTCTAAATGGTGATTTCTCCTTGATTTGAGCCAATTTTCTTGAAAATCCAATGAGAAAATAAAAGGATTTGATGCAAGATGGATTAAGAACTAATTGATGATTGAAATCTCATCAATTGAAGTGAAAATCAATGAAAAGTTGCTGGATAAAAGTGTTTGGATGATGGAATTTTGAGAGAAAAAGAGATGAGAAAATTTTAGGAAAAGGTAGTTATGAAATTCTAAAAAGTGGTTTCCCTTTTTCTTTTAATTAATTAAAACATTAATTGAATCATCTAAATTAAGGAAAAATATGGAGAAATCATTTTTGGGTAAATTAGCTCCTTAAAGATTCAATGTTTCAATCCTTACAAAACAGTCACCACTAAACTCTTCAAAAATCGCATTTTAGTCACTACACCGAAATGTAGTATTTCCAAACCTTATTTTGTAAAATTGATTTCACCACTCTCTTATATATATTAAAAGAGAATTTTTAGATATTTTTCCATATTTTTAAAGCATCCTGAACTAGGCTTTCCTAAAACATCCTTTTATATTCGAACCGAAAATCAAACCGGTCCGGTTCAGACCCTAAACTTCCATGCCCAAAATTGGGGTGTTACAGTAAGTTTAAGATATCACCATACTAGAGCTTTACAAACCCTTGGATCTTCTTAAGCCTCCCCGCTGCACAAAGTGTTTCAATTATCTGCATTGTTGGTAAAAGATAGCGTAAGCACGATAGCTTAGTGAGGCATGCTCTAAAAACACCAACACAACAATGCAAGCTTTTAAAACTCATTCTCAAAAACCATTTTCTACAACATGCTCTTTCTATCTTATGCTTGAAAACCATTCAAAGAAAATCTCCATTTGAAAATCATATGTACCATCTATGTACCAATCTCATGCATTCACCAATACAAAACTCATGGCAAAGCCATACATGCTTGACATTCAAAAGCATTTCATAAGTCTCAAAATCTCATATGCATTTCTCATAATATAACATTATTTCAATATCGGTACATGTGAATCAAACACAATCTCATATATTGGCATTTCATATAATATCTTTACTCGGATATGCGAATTAGCTTGATATAAAGCCAAGTCCTACCCCGGTGGAATCTTACATCACTGGACTCTCATGGGGGAATCTCTCTTCACCACAAAGCTTGGGTGTTTCACCAAGACCTACCCCGATGGTATCTCTCATCATCCGATTCTCACTTTGGATCGGGATGGCACTACTCCCATTGCCCGACTTCAAAGAGCACGTACGTATTTTTAGTTTATAGTGCACTTTTATCCTATTGGTCGACCAATTATATCTGGTAACCATCTCATCATTTATGCCAATATATTACATTAAAATCATCATCTCACCTACTATTTTGATGCAACATTTCTCAAATCTGTCTCATCCCATTTCAAAACCACAATTCATATATAGCATTTAATCAAAATCTGAAAGCTCTTTACAAAGTCATGCTACTTCATGGGATCAACACATAACATCATTTCATGTTATTAATCATGCATAAAACAGTAGGAATTGGTCTATCTCAAATCAAGAGCATGTTAAAAACATTTAGAGGCATAACCACTTTTCGAGATCAAATTCTAAACATACTTACTTCTGGACTTAGGATGGTGTTTCAAACCAATCCTAAATACCCAAACCTTGTTTCCTTTTCCCTCAGGACTTCTAAAACCATTTGCACTCACCGATTACGTTTTGCTTGCTTGCCGAAATGATTTCTAGGCCTCCAACAATTTCGGATCAACACCAAATGCGTCTGATGAAGTCTCCCATGTTCATTACACATAAGAGCGGAGGATTAATGCATCATAATGCATTGAAATCACCAGCCACTCATTCAAACTCGCTGCACTACTCAAAAACACCCTTTCGACTATCTGAAATAACTGAAATCACGTCCAAACTTTCTGAAATCAAAGCCCAACCAAGATCTAAAAATTATAACCCTTTCTAAACCTTAATCAACATAAAAAATCATCACAAACACGTCCTTACATCTCCAGCAATAGCAGATCCCCAAAAACACCCCATAAACCACAAATCTACCATCTAAAACTTAAAAACCCAAGCCTATTCGGGATTTACTTGTTAAAACCTCAATCTCAACATCAAATATCATCCAAAACATGTTAGAAATCAACCTCAAAACAGATTTTAACTCAGAAATACGAAAATCATCAAAATCACATCAAGAACCTTGAATTTAGCAACTATTTCTTGTTTATAACATTAAAACAACTTAAAAACCATTAACAAAGGGATTTGTAACTTGGGAATTTCAATAAAGAACTGATCATTAGAGGATAAGGATGAAGCTTACCTCTAATGGCTGATTTCTCCTTAATTTGGGCAAGATTTCTTGAAAATCCAAAGTGAAAACAAAAGGATTTGATGAAGTAAAGATTGGAAATCTTTAGGAAGATGAAATCTCAGCAAAAGAGATGAAAACCAGAGGTTCTTTGGTGATGGAAATGTGTTTGGCTGAGTGGAAGTTGAGAGAAAATGAAAAGAGGAAAAAGTATCATAAAGTAGTTATGAAAAGTCAATATATGATTTTTTTCTTTTAATTCCTTTAATTAAATCATTATTAAAACTCCAAAATTAAAGAGAAATCTGATGAAAAACAATTTGGTAAAATTGTCTCCTTAAAGATTCAAAGTTTCAGTCCTTTACAAAACAATCACTAGTCAACTTTTGCCAAAACTGCAATTTGGTCACTACACCAAAATGTAATATTTCCAAATCACATTTTGTAAAATTGTTTTCACCATAACCATTTATATAATAAATGATGATTTTTAGATATTTTTCATATTTTTAAAGCATCCCGAACTAGGTATTCCCTAAACCAACCATAAAGGGTTCGAACTGTTCCCGACCGGCCCGATTCAACCTCTAAAACATCTAGGCCCAAAACCAACCTTTACCACCATTTCCGCAACGATTGAAAAAACAGAAACAAGACATGTAGTTAAGAAAATTCCTAGATATTCTGAAGCAAGTAAAAATCAATATTCCATTGGTGGAGTTGATCGAACATATGCCCAGCTATGCTAAGTTCCTAACGGATATGGTATCTGTAGAACTAATGTATTGATATAATAATTGAAAAATGTTTTGCACTAATTTAAAAAGAATTCAAAACTATTTCCAAAGTCCAAAAAACTTGAAACTATGTTTAGGGATGTTTTTAAAAGGGTTTAACATGTTTTTCAAAGCCAAATTTCACAAAACCTTCCAGGTGTTTCGAAACACCCTTAGGTTTTTCGATATGATGTCTTCCAGTAGCAAAAACGTTTCGATACTGGTATCGAAACGGGTCTTTCCTGGATGAGGATTTTGCCCAGCGTTTCGATACGGGCTATGCCGTTTCGATATGCCTACGTGGCATCGACCACAACGGTCATAAACCCCAACGGCTATTTCCCAACTAACATTTAAATGTAGAGCGTTTCGATACGGTGCCTAGCGTTTCGATACGGGTGTTTCGATACGGCCTATGGCGTTTCGATACGGATGCTCATCAGACTGCAACGGCTCTTTCTACTTGAAGAGCGTATCGAAACGGGTTCGAGCGTTTCGATACAGATAGCAGCAGAACTGCATTTTATGGTGGGAAATAAAGTCCTCAACGGCTCCAATTCAACCCGAACGGCTAGTAACGGCTACAAACTCATTAATGAGCATAAAAGGGACCTCCAAGCAACAAGATATGATTAATGCTTCAATTGTCAATCAACAAATGATCAAAAAGTGTCTTTGTACTTAAATTGTCTATTCTTGTATCGAAAAACACTAGTGAGCCAAAATTGTCAAATTTGCTCAAGTGTTTTAGGTTTTGGGTGAGTGCATTATTGAGCAAACAAATACATATTAGAAGGATTTAAGTTTGCATATTTCGTTTCTCTTGTAAATAGGGTTTGATAAAGGCTTTGGGTAGAAAGCTTGATTGGTGTATAAGGGTTTCCTCCTAAGCCTAGAAAAGGGGACGAATCAATAGTGGATTGATTGGAAATCCTTAGTGGGAAGCTAAGGTAGTGGATGTAGACCTTGCTTAGAAGGTTGAACCACTCTAAATCTTTATATCACCGTTTACTTTTTAGCTTCCACAACCCTTACACTCAAAATTGCACTTCTCCACCACTTGGTAAGCAAGAGCGGTTGAACGAATCGGGTTCCTAACAACTCAAAAATTGGTATCAAATCTTGGTTCAATCGAAGAGGATTAACATCCTATTGAGAAGATCCGGCAAGCTCGATCATCATTTCACCAACCGACTCAAATGGAGCAATCCATCGACAAACCGCCATTCTTCGACGGAACCCACTAAGCCCATTGGAAGACCAAGATGAAGTTCTTCATTAAGTCAAGAGACTACAAGCTATAGGTCATAGTAGAAGATGGTCCGTTCGTGCCTAACGAAGCAAAGCGGAGTGGAGTGCCGACGATCGCAAGAAGATGGAGCTAAATTGCAAAGCCTTGCACATCCTCTTTTGTGCATTTGGCCCATCCATCTATGAGAAGATGTCTTCTTGTGAGAGTGCCAATGAGGTATGGGACAAGCTTGAAGTCACATACGAGGGAACCGATGATGTTAAGGAGACCAAGATTGGGATCCTCACCTTAGAGTATGAGAACTTCAAGATGGATCCGGAAGAGAACATCGATAAGATGATTGATAGGTTCTCCACAATCACCAATGGTCTCAAGGGCTGTGGAGAAGCCATTTCAGAGGAGAAACTTGTCTGAAAGCTAATCTATTCACTTCTCGAGTCTTGGGACTCAAAGAGGACCGCCATCATCGAAGCTAAAAATTTAAAGACCTTGAAGCTTGATGAACTCATGGGGCCACTTCTCACTTATCAAATCATGAAGAAGAACAAAGAAGAGGAGAAGAAGAGGGAAGAAATTAGATCTATGGGAGAGAAGAAGTTCAAGGGGCTTGGCATCAACACCAATGCCATTGCTCTCAAGTCCTCCACTTGCCATTATGTTTATTCAAGTGAAGAGGAGGATGAAGAAGAAGAGAAAGTTCATCTCTTCAAGAAGTGTGCCCCGTTCATGAAGAAAGCCTTGAGAGAGCATGAACGAGAATCCATGAAAAAGGAGAGGGCAAGCACTTCAAGCCATAAGAAGAAGGCACATGTGGCTACTTGGAGTGATGAGGACTCCACCGACGATGAACAAGCCAACCTTTGCATTATGGCCATCGAAAAAGATTCAAGGGTAACTTCTAATTCTTCTACTTCATGTTCTTACTCTTTTGATGAATTACAAGATGCCTACGATGATTTGGTTTTAGAGTTTAAAAATCACATTTTGAAAAACAATAAAATGATTTCAAAGTTAAAAATTCAAAATGATTTGATTTCTAAAACACAACTTGAACTTGAAGCAAAACTCGAAGAGTTTGAATTAAAATGTTTTGATTTACAAAATTTGCTTCAAAAAGTTCAAGAAGAAAAAGATTTGATTTCCAAAAAGCTTGAAAAGAAAAACAATTTTGGAAAATCAAATTTTTATGTAAGACAATCTAGTGCCCCCTAGATTTGTAAAAGGAAAATGTTTTAGAAGTATTTGGGTCCCAAAAGGACTTAGTACTTCAATTAAAAAGGATGAAATTGAAAAATGGATTCCTAAGGGGACTAAAGTTTGTGCTACTAACGTTTATGGAACCAAAGCAATTTGGATACCAAAAATTACTTGATTGTCTTTTGCTAGGTGTGATGGAGAGTGATCAACAAGTCAAACTTTGAGGGGGAGCTCCATGCACACAAAGGAAGAACACTTGAAGAAGGAAGGCTTCACATCCTCCCTTGGGTTCAAGTGTTGGTAAAAATCTAGTCGTTTTTGATTTCATTTGATTTATTTCTTTTTATTTCAACTAGATGATCATATATGTTAAACTAACACTTTTATGATGCTTCGAGTAAGGGGAGCCATTTTAAAACCAAACTCTTATTTTTGTCAATTTGTTTTTCCTCTAAAGTTATTTTGAACTTAATGTTTTAAATTATTTTTGATATAACAAAAAGAGGGAGAAATGTGGTTTGAAAAATTGAACTTTCAAATGAATAAGGGGGTACTTTATTTGATTTCATATCTTTAATCTCTTATTCACATTTTTAAACTTAAAGGGGGAGAATCCCAAACAATTTTTCAAGTTAGTTTTATTATATCAAAAAGGGCGAGATTGTAGAACTAATGTTTTGATATAATAATTGAAAAATGTTTTGGACTGATTTAAAAAGAATTCAAAACTATTTCTAAAGTCCAAGTAACTTGAAACTATGTTTAAGGATGTTTTTAAAAGGGTTTAACATGTTTTTCAAAGCCAAATTTCACAAAACCTTCCAGGTATTTCGATACGATGTCTTCCAGTAGCAAAAATGTTTCGATACGGGTATCGAAACGGGTCTTTCCTGGATGAGGATTTTGCCCAGTGTTTCGATACGGGCTATGCCGTTTCGATACGCCTATGTGGCATCGACCACAACGGTCATAAACCCCAATGGCTATTTCCCAACTAACATTTAAATGCAGAGCGTTTCGATACGGTGCCTAGAGTTTCGATACGGCCCATGTCGTTTCGATACGGATGCTCATCAGACTGCAACTGCTCTTTCTACTTGAAGAGCGTATCGAAACGGGTTCGAGCGTTTCGATACAGATAGCAGCAGAACTGCATTTATGGTGGGAAATAAAGTCCTCAACGGCTCCAATTCAACCCCAGCAGCTAGTAACGGCTACAAACTCATTAAGGATTATAAAAGGGACCTCCAAGCATCAAGATATGGTTAATGCTTCAATTGTCAATCAACAAATGATCAAAAAGTGTCTTTGTACTTAAATTGTCAATTCTTGTATAGACAAACACTTGTGAGCCAAAATTGTCAAATTTGCTCAAGTGTTTTAGGTTTTGGGCGAGTGCATTATTGAGCAAACAAATACCTATTAGAGGGATTTAAGTTTGCATATTTCCTTTCTCTTGTAAAGAGGGTTTGATCAAGGCTTTGGGTAGAAAGCTTGATCGGTGTATAAGGGTTTCCTCCTAAGCCTAGAAAAGGGGACGAATCAATAGTGGATTGATTGGAAATCCTTAGTGGAAGCTAAGGTAGTGGATGTAGACCTTGGTTAGAAGGTTGAACCACTCTAAATCTTTGTGTCACCATTTACTTTTTAGCTTCCACAACCCTTACACTCAAAATTCCACTTCTCCACCACTTGGTAAGTAAGAGCGGTTAAACGAATCGAGCTCTTAACAACTCAACACTATCTAAAAGAACATAAATCGGGGAATTTGAGACAGTGGCAGTGACAGAGGGATGCATGGCTATGCTGTATAATAAGGCGCTGCCCATACAAAAAGATTCGGGAAGTTTCATAATTCCCTGTAAAATAGGCAGCAATAATCCCGTAAAAGCCCTATGTGACCTAGGGGCAAGCATCAACTTAATTCCCAAGTCTGTTTTCCAGAAACTAGGGATAGGAGACGCCCGCCCAACGACAGTAATGTTGCAGCTAGCCGACAAAATGTATGTACAACCGGATGGAAAGATTGAAGACATCCTGGTAAAGGTGGAAAAATTCATTTTCCCTACCGACTTTCTAGTGCTAAACTGTGAAGAATATGAAAGGGCACTGATAATCCTAGGGCGACGATTCCTAGCTACAGGCAGAACGTTGATCGATGTTGAAAAAGGTGAACTTACAATGAGGGTAAATGATCAGCAAGTGAAGTTGAACGTCTTCCAAACTATGAGGCAAGCTGATTTCTAGGACACACAAGTTTTTATCATCGAGGCATTCAAACTATAAGGGTAAACGATTCCTAGCTACAGGCATTCAAAGTTTTCTAGGACACGTAAGTTTTTATCATCGATTCATTGGAAACTTCTCCAAAATTTTCTAAACCATTGTGCACCTTGTTGGAATAGGATAAACAATTCAACTTCGACGAAGCATTCCTTGAAGCATTCAAAACCCTACAAAAAAAGCTCGTGAAAGAACTTGTGGTAGTTCCCCCAGATTGGAGCCAGCCCTTTGAGCTAATGTGTGACGCTGGTGATATTGCAGTGGGAGCCAGCCTCGGACAACGCAGGGACAAATTTTTTCATGTCATCTAGTACGCCAGCAAAACGCTGAATCCTGCCCAGACCAACTACACCACCACCGAGAAAGAACTATTGTAAGTAGTGTTTGCCTTCAATAAGTTCCAGTCCTATCTAGTCGGAAAAAAAAGTGATCGTCCACGCAAATCATTCATCCTTAAGGTACCTATTCGCAAAGAAGGATGCCAAACCTCACCTGACCCGATGGATCCTTCTGCTACAAGAGTTCGACCTGGAAATCCGAGATAGGAAGGGTACAGAAAATCAAGTAGCGGGTCATTTATCTCGGTTTGTGAATGAACAAGGAAAGACACCTACCAGCGAAATCCAGGATGCATTCCTTGATGAACAACTGTTACTGGCCTCCGCCCTGAAGGCATCTCACTTGGTAACTAGTGTTTTACCTTATAACCTTAAATACCAAGGAAAAAAAATGATTCCAATATGATGCTAAGCATTATTTTTGGGACGAGCCTTTCTTGTTTAAAAACTTGTGCAGATCAGGTCATTACAAGGTGTGTCCCTGAGGATGAACAACAAGCAGTACTATCTCAGTGCCACGCAGCACCATATGGAGGTCATTTCGGAGGGCAATGCACGGCAGCAAAAGTACTCCAATCATGTTTTTTCTGGCCAACATAGCATAAAGATGCATATGCTTTCTACAATCAGTGCGACAGATGCCAAAGAACAAGAAACATATCAAGAAGAAACAAAATGCCCCTACAAACCATCCTGGAGGTTGAATTATTTGATGTTTGAGGGATAGATTTTATGGGACCATTCTCATCCTCTTGTGGCAACATGTACATCCTCTTAGCGGTTGACTACGTCTCCATGTGGGTAGAAGCCATTCCCACTCCTCACAATAATGCAAAAACAGTCCATAGATTCCTACAGAAGAATATATTCACAAGGTTCAAAATCCAAAGAGCCATCATTAGCGACGAGGGCACCCATTTTGACAACAAATTAATTGCCAAGGCACTTCAAAAAGTGGGTGCCACGCACAATATTGCTACAACATATCACCCGCAAACAAATGGGCATGAAGAGATTTCAATTAGAGAAGTGAAAACCATCTTGGAAAAGCTTGTAAACCCAAGTAGGAAATATTGGTCGCTAAAACTAGACGATGAGCTTTGGGCGTATCGAATAGCATACAAAACGCCACTTGGAATGTCCCCTTATCAATTAGTATACGGCAAGGCCTGCCACCTCCCAGTTGAAATAGAACATAAGACATATTGGGCAGTCAAGGCGGTAAATATGGATTGGAAGCAGGCTGGTGAAAAGAGACTACTAGATCTGACCGAAATGGAGGAATTCAGGCGGGAGGCATACGAAAATGCCAAGTTGTACAAGGAAAAAAGTCAAAAGATGGCATTATAGCAAGATCAAGCAATGACAGTTCCTGCCCAGGCAGCAAGTGTTGTTGTTCAACTCCCGCCTAAAGCTGTTTCCCAGGAAATTAAAATCCAGATGGTCAGGACCGTTCGAAGTGGTCCAGGCGTTCCCACATGGTGTTGTGACAGTAAAGCCACTGACTGGAGAGGCAAAATTGAAAGTTAATGGGCAGGGATTGAAGCATTATGCGGGAGATTCTTTCCTGAGAGAACAATAAGTGTTCACTTTGGGGGATGCCCACTCCACTATGACATAATTTTTATCTTTCCATATCTTTATTGTTTTATCTATTTAGGAGTAGATTTTTAGGACTAGATTTTAATTTTAATACGTTATTACTATTCATTCCCGTCTCACAACTATTTACCTAGATTTAGACTCTGAAGACTCATGTCGCTGTGCACAACTAAGGGCAGTATTGCCTAGCCAGCTGCCCAACCCCGCAATTGACGGCATAATAGATAACTCCTCCGAATCATCTCCACCATATGACATCAACTAAGTCTAAGTTTTCTTTCCCTGTCTCATGTTTATTTTTCAGTTTTAGTTGTACTTTATTTTGTGCATTGTACTTGCCTTAAAAATTAATCAAAAGAAAAATTTTGTTAGAACTTGTGCCTATGATAGGATAGCCGGCTTTAAATTTTCACACCTATTAAAAAGACCAGAATTTTGGGGAAAGCATGAAGTAAACTTAGAATTTTTCTATAAATGCCAAAAATTTAAAAAACACTATTGTTTATTGGTGAATTTGTTAGAATTTCTGGTAAACATTTTCTGCTTGAATTATTTGTAAAATTCTAACATAGTTGCAAGAAGCAGCCACGGCATGCAACAAATAGAAAAAGAAAAGCACTGCCACGACAAGAAAGAATTTTTTGATGTCTTTCCCTAGAGGTGCCCGAAACCGGCTCTAGGAAGAATCATGTGCAAGGAACTTCGTTGCTGTCAAAGTCCATGAATTTGAAGATCCTTGAAGTGACGAACAAATTAGCATAAATGAATGAAAGTCTTCACGGGATGAATCTACTCAACGGGTTCGAGGTTTTGTAGTTTGCTCCTATCTTAATTTTAGACCTAGAGGATAGTTGTGATGAGGCGAAGCCTTTATAGCCATGATTATTGTTGCGTGTAAAAGAGTCTATCGCAATTGTAGTGCAAGTGTACACGACGCAAGTAGTAAAGTGATACGAAGTATCGGATATCGTCTCCATAGGGATTGGGCTAATAGCTTTACCTTAATTCACTGCACGAAGTAAAGAAAATAGTTTAGAAGGTTGTCACGAAAATATTGAAGAAAACGTAAATAAAAGAGTAGGAATATCAAGATAGAGAGAATGGGCTGGTATTGAATTGCTCAGTAGTACAGGTATTTTATTGCTTAGGAACTCCAGTTCTGTCGTCGCGCCTGTCGCTGGCAGCACCTGTCGCGGCAGCTGTCCGTTGGTCGTCGCAGCAGCAAACACACCAATGCAAATGACAGATAAAATGAAGGCATGTACATCATAAAACATAGATAAGCAGACAGCAAGAAAAAAGAAAATAAAAGACTTCAATTTTAATCGTTGTCTTCACTGCTGCTGCTGACACGGATTTGGCGGCGGCGTCTGGGTTGTGGGGCAGGCTGGGTAGGCTGTTCCACGACCTGGATGTCTGAGCTGCTGCCGCTATCCCAAGTGCTGCTGGTGGTGGTGCTGGCCTTAGGCATGAGCTTTCTGTTGGCCACATGTTTCTGCCTCTTGACAGGCGTGAAGTCCTTCGCCAAATTCCTCCTAATAGGAGGGTCTGTCTCGATTTCATGTGAGGCAGGTCGCTTCGTTCCTCGGGCAGAGATTTCTTCCGTTGGAATGTCAGCTGCCGGCTGGGTGGGTGATGGGGTGGAAGCAGTAGAGTGTGCATGAGGGGAGGCAGGTGGCGTAGGTGTGTGGACAGGGGAGGGGATGTGGAAATAGTGGGCAGGGAAGGTGGGGAAAATAACATCGGGATAATTTAAAGTGTTGGTAATGAAATTTACCGTCGAGTTGGCGAAATCCCGGATGAATGTCATCAGCCCCATTTGTCTGTCTTCCACCCGTTGTATTGCAGCAAGGATCTGGGCAGATTGGTTGGTCTGGGTGTCTGCTGTGGCAGGTTCATGGGCAGGTTCCTCGGATGATTCTGCTGGGGAAGCAGCCGGGTTGAAAGAGGAGAGGGGGGTTGCGACTATGAGCTCCATGAGGCTGGTAATGTTGTTGTCGGTCCAGCCCCTGCCTTGGACCAGTTTGTCGGTGGTGGCCTCAGGGACAGCAGCGCAGCGGCAGAGTGATGTGATCATGAATGGTAGGCAGAGGCGGGAGGTTGATCGATATGTGCAATCCAAGACGCTGTCCCTCATATAGCGGCCCACGTTGATAGGCCGATCGTTCATGATTGAATGAATGAGGGCAAGCCTCTGTTGGTCCACAGTCGTGTGATGGGAGGACGGCAGGATACGCTTCTTGATGAAAGCGTTCCATAATTTGGCTTCTGTAAGCAGCTGCCCCCTTTTGACAGAGTTGGGGTTCTTTTTGCTCGTGTTCCATGTCTTTCTTTCCTCTGTCACTTCTGCCATGACAGCTCCGTAGGTAGCTGCGTCGAGGGTGTCTAAAAGTTGCTGATGGGTATCGTCGTTTGGACCAAAATAAAGGCCATACATGTGGTTGATGCTGTCAGCTGTGAATGGTACCTTGACCCCTCGGACAGTGACGGATGTCTCCGTCTTGCTGTTGATGGCAGCATAGAACTCCTTCACCAACGTGTCATTTAATTATGCCGGTTGTTCTGCGAACTGCTCCCATAGTTGAGCTCGTATTGCCCTCGCGATGAATGGTCGAAGCCCCATGTTTGGAGCCTTTCGGATGTAGATAAAACCTCTTTCTTCCCATAATTCCTTGGTTGCGAAGGCCGACGGTGTGGGTGCTGCTGATGAAGAGGCTGAAGCGGCACCGCGGCGGGTCTATCTGGAAGACATTTTAGTTGCAAGGGTTGTGAAAGTAAAGAAAACAAATAAAAACAAGAGGAGAAAGCAAGTAAGAATAAGCAGAAGTGATGAAAATGGAAATGAGAACGGGGTTTTATAGCGGTCGAGTTGTTGCCCGTTTAATGCTGTAACGGCAGGCGTGAATAACGGAGCGACTGTTGAGATTTGGCGTCTCTGACGCGTCTGACACGCATTTATGCGTCTGTTACGCGTCTTCCACACGTTTCTGTGTCTTCCGTGTTAGTCTGTTGACAGCCTGTCTTATCCGTGTCTGCGGCGGCAGCTGGAACGACAAGCTTCAATAAATGGGCTCTGTTAGGCCAATGGATGGATGGTGGGCTTGGGTCACTTCTTCTTTTCTTCTTGACTCCTTTATTTGCTGAAAACAGAAAATATAAAAAACATTATTTAAATAAAATAAACTTAATTTCCTAATAAATAATACTAAGTAATAAAATAAATGAAAATAAAATTTAGGTTAAATTAGGGGTGCCTTGTGGGGCATCTCCTAAAGTAACCACTTCATGTATTCCTTGGGCTTCAGTCCCCTGATAATGCTTGAGGCGCTGTCCGTTGACTTTGAATTGGTGCCCGTCTTTTAATGATTGGATTGTGATGGCACCATGGGGAAAAACTTGTACCACTTGGAACGGGCCAGACCATCTAGACTTTAGCTTTCCTGGGAAGAGTTTCAGTCTAGAATTGAATAACAACACAAGCTGCCCTGGGCAGAACTGTCGTGGCAGCAACTTCCTGTCATGCCACTTCTTAGTTTTCTCCTTGTAGATTCTTGCATTGTCGTAGGCCATTGTCCGTATTTCCTCAAGCTCGTTCAGATCTAACAGCCTTTTCTGGCCTGCCTTGTCCAAGTCCTTATTCACGGCCTTGATTGCCCAATATGCTTTGTGCTCTATCTCGACAGGCAAGTGACAGGTTTTCCCATAGATCAATCGATATGGAGACATGCCCAATGGAGTCTTAAAAGTTGTCCTATATGCCCATAATGCATCATTAAGGAGTAAAGACCAATCTTTCCTAGTTGGCTTAACCATCTTTTCAAGAATGTTCTTAACTTCCCTATTAGATATCTCAGCTTGTCCATTGGTCTGAGGGTGGTATGCTGTCGCGATCCTGTGCTTGACACCATATTTCTTCAAGGCGGCAGCAATAACCCTATTGTCAAAATGTCTCCCTTCATCACTGATAATCGCCTTAGGGATGCCAAATCTAGAAAAATGTTTTTGTACAAAAACTTTTGGACTGTCTTGGCATCATTCTTTTTGAGTGGCGATGGCTTCGACCCACTTAGAGACATAATCCACTGCTAAGAGGATGTATAGATTTCCACTTGAAGATGGAAAAGGTCCCATGAAATCAATCCCCCAAACGTCGAAGATCTCGACTTCCAGAATGTTCTGCAGTGGCATCTCGTTTCTCCTCGAGATGTTACATGTCCGCTGGCACCTGTCACAGTTCTTGTAAAAGTTATGTGCATCTTTATACAGTGTCGGCCAGTAGAACCCTGACTGCAGCACCTTGGCAGCAGTTTTATTGCCTCATAAGTGACCTCCATATTGTGAAGCATGGCAGTGGTGGAGAATGTCTTCTTGTTCTTCTTGTAGTACACACCTCCTTATAACCTGATCTGCGTATAGTTTGAAAAGAAGAGGTTCGTCCCAATAATAATGCTTAACATCATTTTGGAACCTCTTCCTGGCTTGATAATTAAGATCAGAAGGTAGTATTCCGCTAACTATAAAATTAACGAAATCAGCATACCAGGGGAGTTCAGAAGACTTACCTGCCGCCATGGCTGTCGCGGCAGCGATTGCGGCAGCAAAGAGCTGCTCGTCTGGGAAGGTCTCCAGTATGTTTGTCTCATCGATTGGTAGACTCTGTCCCTTCTCTAACCTTGACAAGTGATCTGCCACCTGATTTTCTGTCCCTTTTTTGTCCTTGATCTCAAAGTCGAACTCTTGCAATAGCAGGATCCACCGTATCAAACGAGGCTTTGCATCCTTTTTTTTGAATAGATATTTGAGGGCAGAATGGTCTGTGTGCACTATCACTTTCGTCCCAAGTATGTAAGAACGAAACTTGTCAATGGAGAACACCACAGCTAATAGCTCCTTTTCTGTGGTGGTGTAGTTTACTTGGGCGTCATTCAATGTCTTGCTGGCATAATATATGACATGAAATAGCTCATCTCTGCGCTGCCCAAGTGCTGCCCCGACAGCATAGTCACTAGCATCACACATGATCTCAAATGGCTGTGTCCAGTCTGGTGGCTGTACTATGGGGGCTGTTACCAGTTTTTCCTTCAGAACCTTGAATGCTTCAGTACATTCTTCATTAAAGTCAAAGGGTCGGTTCTGCTCTAAGAGATGACATAAGGGCTTGGTGATTTTTGAGAAATTTGCAATAAACCTTCGATAAAAACCAGCATGCCCTAAAAAAATCCTAATGCCCTTGACTGTGGTTGGTGGCGGCAGCTTCTCAATTACTTCTATTTTGCCCCTGTCGACTTCTATCCCACGGCAGCTAATCTTATGGCCAAGGACTATCCCCTCATCCACCATAAAGTGGCATTTTTCCCAATTCAAAACAAGATTTGCTTTTTCACATCTTTCAAGTACTTTTTGTAAGTTGCCGAGGCAGCTCTCAAAATCGTCTCCAAAGACGGAAAAATCATCCATAAATATCTCAAGGAAGTCCTCTACCATATCGGAGAATATGGCCATCATGCACCTTTGGAAGGTGGCAGGTGCATTACATAATCCAAACGACATCCTCCTAAAAGCGTATGTTCCATAGGGGCATGTGAAAGTCGTCTTTTCTTGATCTTCTGGTGCAATAGCAATTTGATTATAACCTGAATAACCATCAAGAAAACAATAGTAAGATTTACCCGCTAATCTATCAAGCATTTGATCAATAAAGGGTAAAGGAAAGTGGTCCTTTCGGGTAGCTTTGTTAAGCTTCCGATAGTCCATACAAACCCTCCAACCGGTCACAGTCCTGGTTGGGATTAACTCGTTGTTCTCGTTGGTTATCACGGTCATTCCTCCTTTCTTTGGAACACATTGCACCGGGCTCACCCATTTGCTGTCGGAGATGGCGTAAATAATACCAGCATCTAACCACTTAATTATCTCTTTACGCACCACCTCTTTCATCGCATGGTTCAGCCGCCTTTGGGCATCAATAGTCGGCTTATGATCTTCCTCTAGGAGGATTTTGTGCATGCACAACGCCGGACTAATGCCTTAAATGTCTGCTATCGTCCATCCAATTGCCTTTTTGTGCTGCCTTAGCATGCCGATTAGCTGCCGTTCCTGTTCCTGCGGCAGCTTAGAAGAGATGATTATGGGCAACGTATCATTTGAACCAAGGAAAGCATATTTAAGCTGCGCTGGCAGGGGCTTCAGTTCTAAGGCAGGTGGTTCAATAGTAGATGGCTTTTGGCTTAAATGGTTATCCGAAGTATAATTCAAAGGTTCGAATAACTTACCTGGATGATTGCCTAACTAGTTTACCTCCTCCTGCTCTTCAGTATCAGATGTGTCGGAGTCAGAGGAGTTGTTTTCGTCGGTGCTGCCGCAGCAGCGCCCGATTTTTATGTCGTAACAGCCCGACCAGATGCAGGGTTGATCAAGGATAACTTCAGTGATAGCCTTGCATTCCTCGTCTGCATCAGCATGCTTCATTGCTTGGAGAACATTCAACTTAATCTCTTGGTCGTTTACTCTCATGGTAAGTTCTCCTTTTTCCACATCAATCAGTGATCTTCCCGTGGCTAAGAAGGGTCGCCCAAGGATGATTGGTGCGTTTTCGTCTGCTTCACAATCTAAAACAAGAAAGTCAGCAAGAAAAATATATTTATCCACTCTTACCAGAATATCTTCGATTTTTCCTTCTGGATGAACGTAAGAGCGGTCGGCAAGCTGCAGAATTACTGTCGTGGGCCGTGCCTTTCCAATACCTAATTTCTGAAAAACATATTTTGGCATTAAATTGATACTAGCACCAAGATCACAAAGTGCCTTACCCACATATTTGTCTCCGATTACACAAGGTATGATGAAGCTCCTCGGATCCTTCTTTTTCTGGGGTGGCTGCCGTTGAAGAATACTCATGCAACCATCTGCCATCCTTACCGTTTCAAATTCCCCAAGTTTATATTTCTTTGACATAACATCCTTGAGAAATTTGGCATAACCTGGCATCTCCCTAACGGCATCTAACAACGGAATATTAATATGAACCTGCTTAAAAATATCATAAATCTTTTTAAGTTGAGATTATTGCTTAGCTTGCTGTATCCGTTGAGGAAAAGGAGGTGGGGGACGATAATCAGCAATACGTCCTTCCCACTGCATACGAATCTGAGGAGGTTTAGGTTCATCATTTTTCTCCTATGTCGCTTCTGCTGTCGTGACAGGCTCATCGGCAGCAGTCTGTTTATCACCTGTCGGGCCAGCTTCCTCGGCAGGTTGGTCCAAGGCTGGTTCCTTTGCTGTTTCAACTTCTTTTTCCGGCCCTGGTAGTTTCTTCCCACTCCTAGTAGTAATTGCCTTACACTGCTCATGTGTGGGTGGCCTAGCATTTTCAGTATTACTAGGGAATCCTCCATTCTGCCTCGGCTTAATATGTTGGGAAACCTGGCCCATTTGTGTCTCCAGAGATTTCAAAGTAGCCTCATGATTTGTCATCCTCGTCTCTGTTTTATCCATGAAATTTTCTGTCTTCTTGACAAAATGATTCATATTCTCAATATAAGTACCTGTCTGAGACATAAAGGTGGCCAGAGTCTGTTCCAGTATACTGCTCGTGGCGGCTGGTGGCTGCTGTTGCTGCTGCGGCGGCAGGTGCATCGGCAGCTGTTGCGGCAGTTGCTGTCGCGTCAGCAATCTAGGTCCTCCCTAATTCCGATTGTGTGCTTGAGGATTCAGGGCGTTATTGGGATTACTCCAGGAAAATTTGGGATCCTTCCTCCAATTGGGATTATAATTGTTGGAGTTGTAATTCGGCTTGTTGTAATTTCCAACATACTTTCCCTCTTCTAACTATATTGGGCACTCATCCCGACTATGATTTCCCTCACAGATATCACATACTTCCTCTACAGCAAATCCTTGTTGACCATCATCATTCAATAACCTTTTCATTGCTTTAGTAAGGAATGCTACCTGTGATTTCAACGTGCTGTCGGCTTCATAGTCCTTGACAGCATGTACCCATTTACCCCCTCTTCTTGCGGTCGGAAACTGTTCCTCATTCTTGGCCAGATTTTTCAAAACATGCAATGCCTCGTCTGGATCTTTATCCAATAATAGTCCATTTGCTACAGAATCAATTCGAATACGAGTTTGTAAGTTAGCAGCATTATAGAACTTAGTTACCTGATTCCAGACGGGGAATCCATGCATTGGGCAGTTCCGAAGAAGAGTAGTAAATCTGTCCCAGGCCTCGTGCATTGGCTCGTCATCTTCCTGTTGAAAAGTAGCAATTTCATTACGTAATCGCTCAGATAAATGTGAAGGATTAAAACGAGATAAAAATTCACGAGATAAATGTGCCCAAGTTACGATTGAACCCGGTGTAAGTTTATTCCACCAAGTTTTTGCTCTGTCCCTCAATGAATGGGGGAATAACCGAAGCCTCAGTATCTCCGGATTAACTCCTGGCAGTCTAAACGAACCACAGATTTCCTGGAACGTTTTGAGATGCTCCCTAGCATCTTCTGTCACAGCACCACTAAACTGCCCGGCATTGTTGATCATACTAAACATGACATGTTTAAGCTCAAAGTTATCAACTTCAATATCCGGCAGCGTGGTCTCCAGCTCTACATGATCGTTCAGCATGTAGTCACGGCAGGACCGTCGTCCATATGCCAAGGGCGGGTCGCCGGCAGGCGGTATACCTCCACCAGCGGGCGGATTACGGGCCATCTTCTCTAGCTGTTCCTCAAGGTACTAGTTCCTGTCTAAAAGGTGACGAAGTTATTTCTTGAGATTGAAGGAACGTTCGATTTCCGGATCTAATTTATACTCAGGATCTTCGCCTCTTTTAGATCTGTGCATAAACAAGAAAACCTCGTGAAAAGCAAGAGTTGAAAGTACTAACGAAAAATAGAAAAAGAAAAAAATTAAAAGAAAAACAAAAACAAAAACGAAAAGTGCAATAAAAGAAAGGTGTAGTTATGTTGCCAATCCCCGGCAACGACACCAAAAACTTGTTGCGTGTAAAAGAGTCATTCGCAATTGTAGTGCAAGTGTACACGACGCAAGTAGTAAAGTGATACGAAGTATCGGATATCGTCTCCACATGGATTGGGCTAATAGCTTTACCTTAATTCACTGCACGAAGTAAAGAAAATAGTTTAGAAGGTTGTCACGAAAATATTGAAGAAAACGTAAATAAAAGAGTAGGAATATCAAGATAGAGAGAATGGGCTGGTATTGAATTGCTCAGTAGTGCAGGTATTGTATTGCTTAGGAACTCCAGTTCTGTCGTCGCGCCTGTCGCTGGCAGCACCTGTCGCGGCAGTTGTCCGTTGGTCGTCGCGGCAGCAAACACACCAACTCAGTACGTTCAAGTTTGGCAAGAATCCCAGATCTGCCTTAGCCTATCGCTAGGTCCAAGTCTGTCGATGATCACGTCTTTGATGATACCTCCCGGCGTGAATCGAAGGATGAACACCGATGTGTATGAATTCTTCCTTAGCCACTTAACCTTGCCCTATCCCTAGGCACAAGATAGTTCAACTATAAACTAGAGAACTCACTCTTATTTCTTTCGTATACTTAACTCTCCCGATGCTAAGTAAATAGATAACCTCACAATGCTCTCCCGATGCTCTTGCAAGATATTAAAACCAAAATAAGAGAACTTGAAGTTTATTTTATTGAACTTGGAAAATCCTAAAACAAAAAAACCCTTGCAACTACTTTACAAATCAACCCGTGGCCCTAGGGGGTTTTTAGAACATGTCGACGACGGGTAAACGACGGAGGGATTTGGTTATCGGTTATGGGGTATGATATCTCCTAGGTTAAAATCTATGCCCTTATATAAGCTTTGGGCTCAAGAATTCTAAGATAACAAGGATTACAACTTTAATTAAAAGTAAGATTCTAATAAAGACTTTAATCTTCAAATATCCAACTTTTCAGCCGCCTCCTTGTTTCATGGGATTTCCTCTCCTTGAGCTTTGGCTTGACATATCTATTGATCCGGGGCTTGGAAAAATATATGGTTTTCACACGACAAACGAGCATAATTTTCTCTATCTATCGAGGTCCACTTTGCTTTTCCTCCGCTAACTTGCTGTCGTCCTCTGCTGTCACGGCAGATCCATGGCAGCATCGTCCTCATCATCTGCTTGTCCAGTTCAGCTCTTCTGCTTCTCTGCCATGCGCCCGCCTTCTCCGTCAACTATGGCAGCAACCTGCAAAATCAACCATATTTCAGTAGAATCCGTGCTTTTACTAATTTTGTGATGTTTTGCTGTAAACTAACCTAAATGCAATGCAATGATGCTTGAATGCAGCAGAAATATGGGTTAAAAATGGTGTAAATAATAGAACTTTTACACACTCAACAATTATATAAATGTGCTTAATTATATTGTCTCGGCAGCAAATTTATATACCATGATAGCATCCTTGTTTAATTAGAATATTCTTCAGATTCAGCATGTACACAGTTTACGCACACACTGCACTAGAATTGTAGTTTAATTTTGAGGTAATTAATGTTCTTCTCCTTTCACTAATATAATGTAGGTTCCACGACCTTGAGGTGCTAAATCAAGTTTAAAACATGTTTTTTTTCCGATTAAGTTCAAAGGGCAATTATGTTTAGGTTTGCATTGCTTGAGGAAAAGAATAGTTCGAGTTTGAGGGTGTGTAAAGTGCTTAAGTACATTCCTTTCACTAATATGTTTTCCATCTCATATTATTGTTGTTCTTAAGTACATTTTAGGCATATTTAGGTTCATGCATTGCATATTTACAATATTCTTTACTTTGCCATGATTTTATTGATTATCTTTTATTAGGTAAGGAAAAGATGTTGTTTTAGTTTAGTTTGCAATTCAGGGCTAGAAGTTGTTAGGAGAAGGACAGACCAGAGGAGAGGATGCAGAGGCAGCAGACCATGGAGCTGTACTAATGTAGTTCCAAGCAGAGAAAGCCGCTGTCGAGTACCTTCCGCCACCGTACCTGCCGCCCAGGGCAGCCAGCTGCGGAATTGGAAATTTGGAATGCGATCTGTAGAGTAGAAAATCCTGATTCCAATGATGCCATCCACTCAATTTTCTGACGTCTGGAGCAACGGACAGAGAACCGAAGGAGGAAATCAAGATAACTTGCGGTGCAAGGCAACGAGAAGAAGTTCACATTCAACTCAAAGAAGACAAAATTAAAGGTTGCATTTAATGCAAAAGCTACTTTGAAGACTTCTACTCCAAGGAGGACTAGACCTAGCTAATGCCTATATATATTTGACATATTTTGTTATTAAGGACAACTTAGGATTTCCTTTGGGCATAGTGTAGGTTTTCTTGCCGCCATTATGTTCTAAATTTTCTCTTGGTTTGGGTTATGTTGTAACGTAGTTGTGAGAACGGTTTTTTAGGAATTAATTTTGTTTTTTCATTAAAACTTCAAGCTTTGCTTATTCCATGCACTTCATAGTTTTCAATTAAGTTCGAAAGATTAGTTGTAACCTATCTATTTATTCGGTATCGAGAGAGTCGAACTCATGAAAGGGATAAGTATGATCCTCATCCTCATTAGGTGTTAATCAATTCGGCCTAGACATAGGTGCGAGTTTAAGGCGTCTTAAAGAGGACGAACCAAGGTTGTTGTCTTTGCAAGATTCATGTTGTAACGGGTATCATCTGCAGTGGGCAACAACAACATTTTTACTTAGACATAAGCGATATCAATATCGAAGCGTTCTGCCGAGCCTTAAAGCTCTACCGAGTTTGCCATCGAGGTAATCGTCCGTTCCACTCCCGAGGCTGGGAAAGCGTTGAAGCAGTCGATCTGCAATCCTTCACCGAGGTAGCAAAGTCTGGCAGCGCAAAGCAACTTAACCTATTTAACACAGTTTCACACTACTAAGCAGCATAACCTGACCCATTCTATCATCCTGATATTTTCTTCAATTACTTGTGTTTTAATTAACTTTTAATTTTTTATAAACTTAAATTACTTGTGCATTTAATTTCCTTTGTGTAGGAATTACAATTCGAGTTAAGTTGTCCAATCCATGTGGGAGATGATATCTTTTATACTATAACTTGACAAGAGTGTGCACTTGAACTTCTGTTTAGAGAACACCTTCACGCTCTACAAGTACTACTGGGGTTGGCTTGAAGAAAGATGTTGATGAATTTGTGAGCAAGTGTATGGTTTGCCAGCGTGTTAAGGCCAAACATCAGTTTTCTTCTTGGTTGTTGCAACCGATGAGAATTCACGAGTGGAAGTGGGAGAGAATTACTATGGATTTTTTATCAGGTATTCATTTGACACCTTCTAAGAAGAATTTCGTTTTGGTAATTGCTGATCGTCTTACAAAATGTGCCTATTTCTTGGTTGTTCATACTACACACACTTTAGATAAGTTGGTTGATTTGTACATTAGTGAGATTGTGAGATTGCATGGTGTACCTAAATCGATTGTTTCATATAGAGATTTGAGGTTCACAGCTAGATTTCGGGAGAGTTTGCATAGTGCCTTGGGTACTCGATTGAATTTCAGCACTTCTTATTATCCTTAGACCGATGGTCAGTCAGGAAGAGTCATACAAGTTTTAGAAGACATGTTGAGATGTTGTATTATTGATTATCAGGGTTCGTGGGAGAAACATCTACCATTAGTAGAGTTTGCCTATAAAAATAGCTACCAAGCAAGTATTTAGATGGCGCCTTATGAAGCTTTGTATGGAAGAAAGTGTAGAAGACATGTTTGTTGGGCCGAAGGGGGACAAAAGTTATTATCGTTTCCGGATTTTCTTAAGGGTACTACCGAGAAAGTGAAGTTGATATGTTATTGTTTGATGACAGCTACATATAGACAAAAGTCGTATGCAGATCTGAAACGTAGAGAAATAGAGTATGCAGTGGGCGACAAAGTGTTTCTGAAAGTTTCACCTTGGAAGAAGGTGATGAGATTTGGGAGGAAAGGTAAGTTGAGTCCGAGATTCATTTGTCCTTATAAGATAATTGAACGAGTTGGTTCCGTTGCGTATAGATTGAGATTGCTATCCGAATTAGAGAAGATTCATGATGTATTCCATGTTTCGATGCTCCAACGGTATATATTGGATCTGTCACATATTATGCTTGTTGAAAAGATTGAATTGAAACCGGATTTGACTTATGATGAATAACCATTCGAAATCTTGGCTTCGGACAACAAAGTGCTACGTGGTAGAACCATTGAATTGGTCAAGGTTAAGTGACGACAACGAGGTGTGGAGGAAGCCACTAGGGAGTGAAAGGATGACATGAGGAAACAGTTTCCGTATATCTTTCTGCTAGGTACATTTTGAGGACGAAATTTCTTAAGTGGGGGAGAGTTGTAACGCCCCGAGTTTAGGGTGCGGAAGTTAGCCGCATTTGGTTGAAGGTTAGTTCGAGTTAGTTTTACCGGTTTAGAATAGTTTCAAGATTTATTTTAAATAAAATGGTTTTTGAAGGATTAAAATTATGGAAAATGGTTTTAAATCATTATTTATGTATATATGATTTGTGGTGGAAACAATTTTGGAAAATTTGTTTTGGAGAATGGACATTTTAGTCTAGTGGCTAAAATGCAAAGTTTCAAAATTGTTTTGGTGATTAGTTTGTAAAAGAATAAAAACGTTGAATCTTTAAGGAGCTATTTAGCCAAGTTTAATTTCAGATTTTTTCCCTTAAATATTTTGATTTCTAAAATGTTTAAAAAGGGATTTTTAAATATAAGAAAATATATTTTAAAAAGGTTATCAACTTTATGCTAAATTGACGTTATATTTCTCTCAACCTTTCTTTCAAAGAGCTTTCATCCAAACAACCATTTTCACTCAAGAATTCAAAGGTAAATCCTTATTTACATTGATTTTTCATCATCAAACTTGTTTTTATTGATTTCTCTCTAAGACCCAATCATTTTCCTCTAGTTTTATCAAAGCTTTTCGTTGGGAAAAGGGGGAAAATCCATCATTAGAGGTGAGCTATGTTTTTTCTCCTCTAATGTAAGTTCTTTATTGAAATTCCCACATTATTGATTCTTTTATAGGGTTCATGCAAAGGTTTTATATTGGGTTTGATGGAAATATGCTTAATCAAGCTATTTAATGTGGTTTTGGGAGATTTTTGTATAGGTTTCGTTCTGCTAGGTTTGTGGATGTTAATAAATGTGTTTTTATGTTATCTGATGTTGAAATGATGGTTTGATAATATGAAACCCGAAACTAGTTGAGTTGATAGTGTTTAAGGTTGAAGTTCTTGAGTTTTGGCCTTGGTTTTGTGGAAATCAGTGGCTGATGGTTTCTTTCCTTTGGGTTGATGTTTTTAGTTGTTAATAGATGTGATTTTGATGATAATCTTGCTGGGTTTTAGCTGGATTTTGTTTGGAGTTGGTTTATTGATATTTTCGGTTGATTTCATAAATGAATTTATGGGCGATTTATGCAAGATGCTGGTTTCTTGAGTTGCAACAAGTTTAGAGGCTTGAAATCACTCTAATACTCAATTTTCAATTGATTAGAAGCAGGGTAAATTGATTTGGGACCTTCGGACACCATATCGGACGAACCGAGGGTTTGATTTGGGTGTTCGACTAGCATTTATGTAGTACTGGTGAGTGGAAGTGTTTTATAAAGCCTTAACGTGGTTAAGGACAAGATTTTGGGGGTTTAGATTGAGCTTGAAAAGTAAATCTAAGCTCGAGAGTAAGTATGGTTGTTTTCGCCTTTGTTTTTGGCTTTTTACCTTGATTTTTATTGAGCCTAAATATGTTTTGTTGCAAATGACGAATTTTTGCTGATTTCATATGTGTTGAGATGTTAAGATGTTGAATCATGTAATCTCATGTTTGAATTGTGTTTTAAAGAGATATATGTTGTGGAGTACATGCTACGCATGGAAAATGTGTATGAAAATGGGATGAGAAATGTTATGCTTGTGGCCTTGAATAACAATGGGTAAGTGCTAGCCTTGATTGGTATATTGACACTTGATGAGATATTATTACCGGATATAATTGGTCGACCAATAGGATTAGAGTGCACTATAATGGTAAAATTTGTGCGTGGCCTTAGTGATTTTAGATTCTACTAAGGAGGAGCAAGGTGATGGGAAATCCACCAGAAGCTTATATTTACTAGACGTTGTGAGTACGGTGATGGGCATTCCACCAGAAGTTGTCTAGTTTTCTTGATTACGGTGATGGGCATTCCACTGAATGTTATCCGCATATCTAAGTAAAATTGCTAAGATGTCAATATACTCATGATACTTAAATTGCTCTTATGTTTTATTTGTGTTGAGATTTTTGAGAAGCTTTGAAAATATGATCCATGTGGTTATGGATGTTATGCTTTGAAAATATGATACTTAAATTGCTCTTATGCTAAGATTTAATGAGCATATTATGTTGGAAATTTGCTTTGGTGAAATGATTTGTGGAATGGCTTTGTTTTCAAAAGCAAGCAAAATGGTTTAAAAACTGCATTGATGTTACTGTTTTGAGCACTGCTCACTAAGCATTCTTGCTTACGCTCTCTTTTCCAACAATGCAGATCCATAGACCATTCGTGGCAGCAAGGAAGCAAGGAGGTGTCCAAGAGTCTATGTTTACCTCAAGTATGGTTTTGGCATCAAATAATAGTAAGTTAGCAATGGGATAGGACCTTTATGCTTTGGTAGGTTCTGTTTTGGAGACTCCCTGTGTTGAGACATGTTTATGTTGCCTTTTTAGTCTTTTTTATGACCTTTATATGGTTGATAATGGTTTGGTTTTAAGTTTGTCCTTTTATGTGGTTGCTTAAACATGTTGGATGCTCAAAGTTGCCTATTTATGATCTAATGCATTGTGGTTGGATGTGCTAGGATCCTTTGCCTATAGAATGATTGTTTATAATGTTAGCATGTTGTTTGAATCATGTTTGAGTGTTTAAAGTTGCTGCAGTGAGTCTGTTTCTGGTATGTGTTTCAAAACAACTTCTACCGTTTCGATACGGTATGCATATTTGGCTTAGATGTTCCGAAACACATAAGGGTCTTTCCGAGACGCCAAGGCAATTTTTAGGCCTTTATTGAAACACGGGTTCATTTCGATACGCTTCTGTTGTATCTAAGGCAAGGGAATCGTTCCAAGCATGTTGGTTTTGAAACAGGCGAGCCCTGTTTCGGTATGTTTTGCTACTAGAATTTGTAGTTCCGAAACAGGCTTGGTCTATTCCAAAACGGGTGTCTGTTTTGTTAGTTATAGACTGTTCTGAGGTTTTGTTTCTTTGTGTTTTGGTCCCTAATCGTTGTAAGGGTCAATTGGACTTCGAATTGATGTCCGATTGAGGCGAGGTTTTAATCGCTGCTTGCATGAACTTGTAGGATTAATGTGAAGCCTCTAGAAAAGATAAAAAGTTAATAAAATGTTGCTTAAGGGTTACTAATAGAAGGGAAATCTTAGCGGGTTTTTCTTCGGTTTTCCCCGTGTAGCTCACTTGGTACGATCTTGCAACTAGACCGGGCTAAGGGGTTACAGGATAACTCTATATGTTACAAAACGAATGAGATATTCGATACCTACACAATGTTTCACAATACCTACGTAAATCGTTACATAAGTTATAAGAATAAACGTAACTACACAAAATATTACCTCATATATCCTAATATTAAACCAACCAAACTTTTGGTAGGAAATTGTGTAAGTACCTAAAATCTTGAAGGACTATTCTATATGTTACAAAACGCATGAGATATTCGATGCCTACACAATGTTTCACAATACCTACCTAAATCTTTACATAAGTTATAAGAATAAATTTAAAAACACTGTAACTCCCCGATTTTGGGCCTAGACGTTTACCGAAAAAGATTAGATGGTTCAAGAGAATAGGGTTAGTGATTCGAGTTAGTGTTGGGATTTAAATTGGAATAAATATTTTTGGGAAGGATAAAAATATGGAAAATGTTCTAAAATCCGTATATAATATGTTAATGATTTTGGTGAAATCAATTTTGGAAAATGTGTTTTTGAAATTTGATATTTTAGGATTAGTGACCAAAATGTAAAATTGTAAAACTTTTTTTAGTGATTGTTGGTAATAGGGTCAAAACTATGAATCTTTAAGGATCTAATATACCTCAGTGTTTTATTAGATTTTCTCTTAATTGGATTAGTTTTAAAGTGTTTTAATTAAATGATTAAAAGGAATTAATTAAAGGAAGGTAGTTATTTTCAAAAAAACCAATTTGACGTGATTTTCGATTCTCCAAAATTTTCTCGCAAAATCTCATCAGCCAAACACTTATTTTCCAGCAAAGATTTGAGGTAATGATCTTGTTTTCTTAAACTAATGATTCCTAATAGATTTCTTAACTTGTTTCAACAAAATCTCATTGATTTCTTTTGTTTTTCAAGAAGTAAATCATCCAATTGAGAGGGATTTAAATCATTGAAGGTGAGGTTTGTTCTTCTCCTTTAATGAATGGTTCTTTACTGAAATTCTCAAGTTCTTGATCATTTATACATATATTCAGGTGGGTTTTGATGATTTAATTGTGGAAATTTGGTTTAATTGAGATTTAATTGGTGAAATTGATTGATATATTATGAATATTTATCTATATGGATGTCTATCATGATAAGAACTTTATCAAGCATATTTGATTTATTTATTATTAGTAATATTATCTCTATTAATTAGAGTTTAATGTATTTTGTACTTCTTATGCCTATAAATAGATGAAGGCATTGTACACAATTTCAATCTTTGATAATAATATAAACCGTCTTCTTTCTTTCATCTCTTTATTCTTTATTCTTGTTCTTGGTTATTTTATTTATAACACGTTATCAGCACGAGCCTGCTCAGAAGACTTTAGTTACAAACCAAGTTTCTCCAAAGATTTATTTGAATATTATTTCGTCACAAATACAATCCGCCAAAATGGTGACGACTTATGCTTAGCGGACAATACAAGTACTCATACTATACTTAAGCACAAGAAATTTTTTCCCATTTAACAATGAAAGGGAATAATGTGAGTACAATATCCGGAAGTGCTAATATCATAGAAGGCTCTGGAAGAGCAAATATGTTATTGCCAAATGGAACTCTATTCCATATTCACAATGCACTATACTCTCCAAACTGGCAAAAAAAATTATTGAGTTTTAAAGATATTCACAATAATGGATATCATATTGAGAGTACTAGTCAAGGAGATGCTGAGTATCTCTATATTACAAGTACAACTCAAGGCAATAAGAAAATTTTAGAAAAATTACATGCACTGTCATCTAGATTGTACTACACAAGAATTAGTGCAATTGAAGCATATGCTATTGAAAACTATAAGTTTACTGATAACTTTATTATTTGGCATGACCGGTTAGGCCATCTCGGTTCGATTATGATGCAAAAAAAAATTATCGACAATTCATGTGGTCACTCATTGAAGAACCAACAGATTCTTCAAAGTAATACCATTTCATGTGATGCTTCCTCTCAAAGCAAACTAATTATTCGACCATCACCAGCTAAGATAAATTATGAATCTATCAATTTTCTAGAAGGGATACAAGGTGATATATGTGGGCTCATACACCTTCTTGTGGACCATTTAGATATTTTCTTATTTTAATCGATGCATCGACTAGATGGTCACATGTATCCTTGTTATCAACCCGCAACTTGGCATCTTTGAGATTACTTGCTCATTTGATAAAATTACGAGCACATTTTCCAGTTCTCATATAAAGACAATTCTTTTTGATAATGCTGGTGAATTTACTTCTCAGACTTTTGATGATTTTTGCATGTCGATTGGAATAAGTGTTGAACATCATGTAGCTCATGTTCAAACACAAAATGGTCTTGCAGAGTCATTTATCAAACAACATCAATTAATTGCAAGATCGTTACTGATGAAGTCAAAACTACCAATTTCTGCTTGGGGGCATGCCATTTTACATGTAGCATCATTGATTCGCATCAGGCCCGTAAGTTATCATAATTTCTCCCCATTACAAATGGTTTTTGGTCATGAACCAAATATTTCCAATCTTAGGATTTTTGGATGTGTGGTATACATTCCGATTGCTCTACCACAACACACAAAGATGGGTCATCAAACGAGGTTGGGAATATATGTCGGATTTGAAACCCCCTTGATAATTAAATATCTTGAGCCTTTGACGGGGAATTTATTTACAGCTCAATTTGTCGACTGTCATTTTAATGAATCAGTTTTCCAACATTAGGTGGAGAAAATAAACATCTGGAAAAAGAAATAAGTTAGAATGAATTATCGCTGTCTCATTTTGATCCACATACCCAACAATGGGAACTAGATGTTCAAAGGATAATTCATTTGCAAAACTTAGCAAATCAATTGCCAGATGCTTTTGCTGACCCGAAAAAGGTGACTAAGTCACATATACCACCTGTGAATGCTCCGATTAAAATTGATGTCCCGAAAGGACAAACTCTAGTTGCTAATGAGTCAAACACAAGCCTGAAGCGTGGTAGACTAGTAGGTTCCAAAGATAAAAAAATCCTCGAAAAAGAAAAGGAGCTATATCTTGTGATGGTCCGATCGAGGAATCAATGGATTATGAACGATCTCGAGAATAGATTAAAAGGTCTCTAGAATAGACATTAGACATGAATCATGTACTTGATAATGATGAGATCTCAATAAATTATATCATATCTGGTAACAAGTGGAATCGAAACAAAATCTACGTCGATAATACTTTTGCATGCAATATAGCACTAGAGATTTTGGATGATAATGTGGATGAGGAACGATTGTCAATTGGACAATGTAAGCAAAGAGATGATTGGCCAAAATGGAAAGAGGCAATTGAAGCATAACTAAAATCTCTTTCAAAAGAAAAGTATTTGGGCATGTAGTCCGTACACCGGAAGGTGTAAATCCTGTGGGATATAAATGGGTCTTTGTGTGAAAGATAAATGAAAAAGGGGAAATTGCGAGATGTAAAGCTCGTTGGTTGCACAAAGATTCGCACAAAGACCTGGAATTGATTATGAAGAAACATACTCCCCTGTGGTGGATGGAACCACTTTTAGACTTTTGATTAGTCTGGCAATAAAAGAAAGACTTAATTTCCGCTTAATTAATGTTGTTACAACCTATTTGTATGAGCCTATTGATAATAATATTTATATGAAACTTCCATAAGGTTTTAAACTGCATGAAGCAGTTAATTCAGATTCTTGGGAACATTATTCAATCAAATTGAACAGATCCCTTTATGGATTAAAACAATCTGGGTGTGTGTGGTATAATTTCCTCTGTGAATACATATTAGCGGAAGGCTATAAGAATGATACAATTTCCTCGTTCATTTTTATTAAGAAGTTTAACTTTGGATTTGTCATTATTGTTGTGTATATTGATTATTTGAATATCATTGGGACTCCTGAAGAGATATCTTTGAAAATTGAGTATTTAAAGAGAAAATTTGAAATAAAAGATCTCGGAAAAACAAGATTTTGTCTTGGACTGCATATTGAACACCTAAAGGATGGAATCCTTGTGCATCAATAAACATACATAGAAAAGATGCTAAAGAAGTTTTACATGCATAACGCACATCCGTTGAGCACCCCTATGGTTGTTAGGGCACTTGATGTTAACAAAGATCCATTTCACCCTCGGGAAAAGGGTGAAGATATTTTTGGTCTAGAAGTGCCATACTTAAGTGCTATTGGTGCATTAATGTATCTTTCTAGCCACACACGACAAGACATATCATTTGTTGACAAGATTTAGCTCATGTCCAACTCGAAGACATTAGAATGGAGCTAAACACATATTTCGTTACCTTCAAGGTACGAAAAACATGGGATTATTTTTCCCAAATCTATCCAAAACAGAACTGGTTGGTTTTGCGGATACATGGTACTTATCTGATCCCCATAATGCTCGATCACAGACTGGTTATGTATTTACATATGGTGGTACTGTAATTTCTTGGCGATCAATGAAACAAACAATTACTACTACTTCCTCCAATCATGTTGAGATTTTGGCTATCCATGAGGCTAGCCGTGAATGTGTGTGGCTAAGGTTTGTAATCCATCACATTCAAAAGAATTGTGGTTTACACTCTATAAAAGTAGCTCCGACAATCTTATATGAAGATAATACAACTTGTATTTCTCAACTTAGAGAAGGATACATAAAGGGTGATAGAACAAAACATATTTCACCAAAATTCTTCTTCACTCATGATTTAAAAAAGAATAGAGACATTGATGTCCAACAAATTCGTTCTTGTGATAATTTAGCAGATCTATTTACTAAGGCACTCCCTAATGCTTCGTTTGAGAAGTTAACTTACAACATCAGATTGCACTCTTTTTCCCTTAACCAAGGTTTTGTCCCAATGGGTTTTCCTAGTAAGGTTTTTCATGAGGCAACAAGTTATGCGTATCAAAGATGTGTGTACTCTTTTACCTTCACTAGAGATTTTTTTCTTTCTGGGTTTTACCTTAGTAAGGTTTTATAGAGGCACATTATCTTCAAAGACATCCAAGGGGGAGTTTTATGAATATTTATTTATAACACGAGATTCATTTTGAATCTATTTTGTTGGGTTCTTGATTAGATTAGAACATGATTATGATATTTTAGAATGTTAATAAGTTGGTTTCAATATTAGAATCTCGAAACTAGGTGAATCTCTAATTATATAGATTTCTAATGATGAATTTTGGAGGAGTTGTGGTGGTTTTATGTATGATGGAGGTATAAGGTTGTTCTTAGATGAATTTTGGATGTTATTTGATGTTGATTAGATGTTAGATTCGAAAGATTGTGGATGTGCTTTGATTATGTAAAACCTAATTTGATTTTGATATAACAAATTGTCTAAGGACCTATTTGTATAAGTAAATAAATTTTTAAGTATTCTAAAGTCTCACAAATTGACAAGCATTTCGAACCAAAACAGCTTCAAAGTCAAAATGTTTTAACCTACAAAATTTTCTAAGTGTTTCTAAGCTAAACTATACATTTACGCTGAGGCGTATCGATACGCCTTAGTCGTATCGATACGGTTTTAAGCACTGGAATTTTTATCGACAAAAGCGTACCAATACGGTTATACCCGTATCGATACGACATTTATTTTGGGCTTACTTTTATGCTTTAGCATACCGATACGATTGTCCCCATATCGATACGATTTGGTTTGATTCAGCAAATCTTTGTATTTAATGAAAATAGTCGTTGCTTGTTAGTTTTGGGAATGAACAATTTTCAAATGGTCGTTCGACCGTATCGATACTCCCCTATAGCGTATCGATACACTTTTTTCTTAAGTTTCACTCAGGAATCCAGTGAGCAAAATCCGTAATGATACGGTCATTGCGTACCGATACGCCTCTTAATTTACACTGTAACCGTATCGATAAGCTTTCCCGCGTATCAATACTCCCCTCTAAAATGTGCACAACGACTCTTTCTTCTTTGAGATAGGTATCGATACATACCTTCGTGTACTGATACAATGGGCAGCTGAAAAGCATTTATTGTGCCAAAAATGCAGCCCAAGAGATAGATTAATGATCTCAACCACCCAAACAACTAGAAATCAATGCAAGAGTATAAAAGCAAGCCTCCAAAGCCACAACAACAACTATTGTTTCGTAGTGTTTATATCACATGTTATAATGTATAGTTCATATTATATATGTGTATATTTTTCTAACATATTTAGTCTATATATATATTACATTATGTATATAATGTAATAAGTATATTATACAATATACGGTTGTATATCATTATCTACATAGCAGGTTATATCACATGTAGTTGCTTCGTAGTGTTTTTGTTATTTATTTATATATCTTGTTGATTTCTTTTATGGAATGTATTTATGTTATATTCTTGCTTTTATTTATTTGTTATCATATTAAATTGTTCTTGCATTTTATATTGGTATTTTATTGGGAGTGTCGTCCCGGGTCCATGCATTCATGCATTTTTTTTGGGTACTGTAAATTGTGAGATTTTATATTCGATTAATTTGGCCATGCATTCATGCATTTTTGGGATTAGATATTACATTAAATTGAATATTTAATTTTTCTTAGTAAATACGATACAAACCTTCAAGTACCGATTTTCGGGTGTGGTGGGGGTGTGAATCCTTCCCCACTCGTAACCGACTCCTGAACCTAATTATCTTTGGTTTCCTTTTGGTGTCCGGTCTACCTAAACCAAGTGACCAGTGAAGACTCCATCATTTTATTTCAAAAAGAAAACAAAAGAAATACATTTAAATTTCAAATTAGTCACTACATTATTTGGTGTTTGATATAATTGTCATTTATGCTTTAGCTATCCGAGCTCCGTCCCTCGATAAGTGAGAGAATTCATTTTCTTTCGTGGGGGTATTCGCCTCCGTATGGGATTTGTGATCCGTTTTCAAGATATGATCCTTATATTTTTTTGGGTCCATGCCTCTGTATGGTATAAGGACTCATATCCTCCCAAATTAACGTCCTATTATCTTAGTAGGTAATAGTGATAGTTCGGGTACCCTTAGTACTTTAGAACCTAATCACATATAGTGAACCGTAAAGGTCACCCTTTTGATCCATGCCAGAATGTTGTCCGTTTAGCGGTGACCCTTTTAGGCCTTGTTTGATTTATGTATATCTTTGTTTGATATTTGTATACTCTGTATGTATTTTAAATTGCTTCAATTTATTAGAATGTTTAATTTTTGTCATTTAATTTATTTAATCCATTTATTATCATCGGATTAACCGCGTTTTGTAGTGTTTCTTTTTTCCTTTATTTTCTTTTTGCATTTATTATTTATGCATACCACGGTGTATCGTAGGTGTTGATTCAAGAACTGTTTCGTATTAGGAGTTTATCATAATGTGAGAGACATTTTGTAGTACAGAGAATGATAATGCTACAGTTTATAGATGGTCCGAGCAGAAGTCAATGGTAAGAGGAGACAGTTTGAAAAAGGGGCATGCATCAAAGGCAACCTGACATACTTAGATTGTTTCCAAACCGAATGATTTGCACGAGCCAGTCCAGAGACAGAATTGGGGCACCGAGTATGCACATTGCTTCATGAAGTCAAGATGCTAGGAAGGATGGCTAGTTGATGCTTGTAGAATCTTTGGTCAATCTTTTGTAATCAAACATCTTCTCTTAATGAAAGCCTTCCTAAATGACTATTTGCGAATCAACGCCTTATTTGCATTCATTTCATTTTAGATTCATTTATTAATTTCTTTTAATTCTTTACTTATTTTGTGCATATTATACATTGCATTCATTAATAAAGAAATTAGATTAACTGTGAAAAATATCATGACAACAAGTTTAAGTTGTAATCGTTCCGCACTCATATGGTACACGTTCTCAAACAAGAATTATGGAAGACAAATTGGCTAATGTTGAGAAATTGTAAAAGCATATCGAGGAACACTTGAGTAATATCGAGAAAAGGATTGAGCGATCTCAGGATGAAATTATAGCCCGCATTACCGCACTGTTCAGGACGAGGGTGCCGAAAAAGCCCAAGTTGTGGACAAAAGTTCCAATGTGGAGGACCTAGGTGGAAACTTATCTCACACGAAGGTTCAACCAAAAGGGTTAGTTTTGAAGAATGTCCAAATGGTCAGGGCATATACTAATAATCCAATCGACTTAGGACATAATTTTGAAAATGATGTTGTTGTGGAAGTTCAAGATTTAAACCTTATCGATGAAATAGAGACACGATTGAGGAAAGAGTTTGAAAAGAAGTTCAAGGAGCAACGCCTCCAAATGGAGGAAAGAGTCAACATATTGCAAGCAACCGATGACTATAGGTTTGATGCTACAAAGGTTGAGCTTGGTAGATGATTTTACTATCCCACACAAGTTTAAAGTGCCTGACTTTGAAAAATATGATGGGAGTACTTGTCCTTCAGCTCATTTGACCATGTATTTCTGTAAGATGGCAGCACACTTGAAGAATGAAAAATTGCTTATTCATTTCTTCGAAGATAGTTTGACAGGGGCCGTCGCCTGTTGGTACGCACAGCTCAGTCGGACCAATGTGAAGTCATAGAAAGAGTTATCAAGAATCTTTAATGAACAGTACAAGCATGTAAAAGACATGGTCCCTAATAGGATGATGCTACAAGGATTGACTTGGGGCACAATGAGAATGTCAGACAATATGCCCAAAGATGGAGAGATGTCACGACACAAGTCCAACCACCCATTTTTGAGATTGAAATTACCCGTATATTTGTGGATAGACTGCAAGGTCCACTCTACAATAAAATGACCAGAAACATATCCCTAAGTTTTGTTGAGTTTGTAAATACAGCATAGTCAATCGAGGCCGCATTCAAATGTGGCAAACTTAAAACTGGCGAAAGTTCGTAGAAGTTTCAAAAAAGAAAAGATAATGAAGTAAGAAACGTGAGCACTCACAACCATATTAAAGTTGTGATCACGTTAAAGTCGGTAGCGACAAAGTCATAGGGATCCAATAGAAGAGATACAAAAGGAAAGAACTAAGAGACCTTTACTCCCATACTGTTAACCTATGGTGAATTGTACCCCAAGCTTCTTCAGGCTGATTTGGTTTGCCCTTATCATCTCACTCCAATACAACCCCATACCCTCCTTGGTATGACTCTATATCCCTCTCGACTCGGCCTAGATGCCAGACTGAGCTACATTAGGCTTGCCGAAACAAACCAGAAACAATTAACTCAAATTAGGTCCTTTTTTTTCTTTTATCTTGTCTAGAAGCAACATTATAACCTAAGGTGTGCGTATTAACAGCGAATAAATTCTCAGTTGAATCAAGCGTCGAATAGACATCTAATTATGTGTAATTGTTATTTACGAACTAACTTGCAGATCTGAAAAATTGAGAGGACTCATTTAAATTCAAAGTTAGCAATCCTCAACTAGTAAGATTACATGCATACTTGTCAAATTTGAGATTAAAACCTTTAACCAAACTCATTCAATTGCATACGTATGAGAAAAGGACCAAAATAAAAGAATATAAAACCATAACACTACTTTAGCTGAAAATAATGCTCTGGGTATCGGTAGTCGGTCTAGAGTATCGATACCTGGCCTAATTTTGCAAGGGCATATCAATACCCTCTCCCGAGTATTGATACCTAGGCCATAATACCAAAACTTAGATTCAAATAGCTAAAAGTTATATCGATACTCCTCCCCGAGTATCGATACCCCGACCAAATTTCACATACTAGTATTGATACCCCCTATTTGAGTATCGATACCCAGGTAATTTTTACACTTACCCGTATCGATACCGAGGCCTGGGTATCTATACCACCGAACATGTAATGTCCAACTTAGCTAGTTTTTTACCCAATTGGTACCCCAAGCATGCCTTAATCAAACATACACATATGCACCACCAAACCAAGGATTAAAACAATTCAAAAGCCTTTGAAAGTAGGAACAAGTAGAGGTAAATTGCATTATATCACAATACTATAGACATGCTTCCTAAATTAATCCCGCTCAACATTCAAAAAGAGATTCAAGGCACAATTCACTATTAGCATCACATCGATTGTCTATTAGTATCATTTAAACATGCTTGAACCACAAAAGCATAAGCATAAGCATTACCAACCTATATGCTTAACTAAGAAAATCTCCTAGAATCAAACACATATATGAAAGTCATAATCAATCATGCTTGAAAACATCATCATACTAGTCCATCTAACCACATAATATAAACCTGCACAACACAATAAAATCCAAGTTAAAACCCCCCAATAACATGCTAACACATTGCCTTATTAACAAAATTAAAACTAGGTTTCCATACTCAAACGATTGTCTTGTTCTTGGACCTTTATTACCGAGAAAATGTTGCCCCTCAACTCTATTGCTCTGCATCAATGAGAAATAAGAGCTTAAGAACACAATACTTAGTGAGGTTACTCTTAAGTAAAACATTGATGCATTTTAAAACTCTTTTGAAAACCACATAGCATTTGATATGAAAGCATGCTTAACCAAACCAAAGCATCTTACCATTTGTTTCCAAAACATATCATCCATAACAACCATATGCATTAAAACCCTTTCCATATATCTCATATATTGGAAAGTATTGTGACCTCGGATAGACTTGCCTCTATCCTTTTATTCAAAAACATGATTTTGCTTTAAACCTCATCGGATACACGAATTTCCTCGGTGGACTTACCTCCACCTAATCTCACTTCGGCCCAGAATAGGCTTACCCCTACCTATCGTGATAGACTTACCTCTACCACACAACAATAGGCTTACCCCTATTGTAAGAAACCGAAGAATACCATCAGCCCGAGTAGCCATACCGCTATACCTCAAGAGTTGTGGAGCAATCAACTTTATATTATAGTCCACTTTAAACCCTATGGCATGCCAACTATATCTGATACTTTATCATTTATGTCATATAGCCAATATATCATTTTCAAATACATTTACTTATTGTTTTTCAAACGCATTTCTCAAAACTATTTCATATGCAAAACCACTTTGCAAATTGCAATAACGCATTTCCTTTTATGAGCAAATCTCAACACTTATAGGTATCCATATACTTTGATAAACATTGCATATTAATCCAAAACGATGCATTTACAGTAAGTAAATCAAACCATGTTTAAAAACCAAAACATGAAATCCACAAGCTCATATATCATCAATACTTAAACGAAACAAGGGAAACTTACGCTCAAGCTTAGTTGAGCAATGTACGCAACTAGGCAACCTTGCCTTTATTGTCCCCTATTTTAACAACACAAAACCAAAGGTAAAATGCATCATTATGTATTCTACTCACTGCCAAACAACAATCCTCTGCAACTCATTCACCCAACACTTACAATCAAACTTACGATTCTAACATTCAATCCTCCTCAAAACACAACAACAAACACTTTCTAAACACCCTTATACCTCCAGCAACTCCAGAACACCTATAACAGCCCCAAAACCACTAAAAACTCACCTAAAAATTAATCAATCAAATAGTTTCGAGATTTATTTCAATAATGTCATTTCACATTATAGTTACCTTATCAAAATATGAAATTACCCAATCAACATCTCTAGGTTTCATCAACTTAAACAAATCTTTAAGAAATCATCAAAATATCTATTAATGAATCAATTCATGAAATCCATTGCAAAACTAAGTTAAAATAATCCAAAATCAGCCAACCACTAGGGAATATCAATAAAGAATCTTAGTTAGGAATCAAATGTAGAATTGACGTAAGTATTTCCTTGAAATCAAACTTATGAAATGGATGAAATCTTTGAGAAATTCTTGTGAGGTTTTGTTATGAATCAAATGTAGAATCAAATGATAATTTTTCCATTGAAAATCAACTAAGAATTCTAGAGAATCATGTTCAGAAATTGAAATGGAAAATGAGGGGAAATAAGGAGAGAAAATAAGGAAAATTAGAAAGAATAGGAAATTGATTTAGAAACCAATTGACCATCAATTCCTTACTCAATTAAGGTGGTGATTTTTGATTAAAAACATTAGAAAATAACAGCTCTCTTTGGATTCTTAGTATTGGCCGATTTGCAAAATAGTCACTAAACCAGTTTTGCAAACATTACATTTCAGTCACTAAATCAAATTCCATTTAATTAGATTAAATTGAACTTTAATTAAAACCATAAGGTTTTTAATATAATGATTAAAACCTTTTAAAAATTCAACACTTTGCCAATTAGTAAAAATTCCTATATTACATTTTAATTTCTCCCGAAACATATTTAATTCATTAATCTAGTTTAACTAGTTAGAACCAAACTCGGTCAAACCCTTAAACCTTATAACACTATTTTAAGGGTGTTACAAACTCTAAGGGACAATGCGAGTACCACACGGGAATCATCGGGCACTACATCGATAATTGCAAGGCATTTAAGAAGGTGGTCTAAAACTTGATCAATACGAGAGTTCTAAAATTTGACTCCCCAAATGTAGCAGCCAACTCTTTGCCTAATCACGGTGAGAAAGGGGTCAATTTCATCGAGAAAGAGTGTCTTAAGAAGACATTGGAAAGCGTCGATGAAGTCACGTATCCTTTGAGTTGGGTGTACAAGTAACTGCATGGAACCGGGTTGACCATACAAAATGTGGAGATTGACAACGTGGTTGGAAAAGAATTTTGTGAATATCATCAAAGAGAAGGACACATTGCAAAGACTTTAAAGAGTTGATCCAGAAAATGATATACAATAAGGAGATTGAGTTTTTTCGAGGAGGATTGAAGAATTTGGTTGAATGAAAAAACAGTACCAGTTGTTGGAGTTTGTGATGCACGAAAAATTAATCTTATTGTTCATCATTTTCCATTTTTTGTTTTTGATATCCTTTACATTTTGTGTCTAATTTTAAAGAAATATTTGGAACTAATTCTCACTCTTCTAGCCCAGAATAGCAAAAATATTATGTAAGGGCATATGTAATCTTTTCTTAAATAATCAAATAATACTTGTTTTGTATAATATTTTATTTTAGGTAAAGAATTTATATTCTTCGATTCTTTGAACATTCCATTATTTGTTATGTGATAGTTTTTATTTTCCCATACATATATGTACATATCATTTTTATTAGGAACTTAAAATATTAATTGCAAGAGTGACTTTGATTCAAGTTCAACGATTAATTTCGAGCAACATGTGTCTAGTGAAAATTAGAAGCTGCGAAGATGAAAAATATGTGGCTTACATTCCAATTGGTCAGTAAATAATGACCGCACATGAGGACAATATAATGCACTTGGAAGAATAATCTTTCATATTTTAAAAAGAAAAGGTAAAAACAGGAGAAATCTCGGGGGCACTCTGCTAAAGATACAAGATCTAGTGTTTAATAAGGTAGCTATGCTCCATCTACTCTATATCTTGGCTTCATAAGTGAATTTAAAATCTTGACAAAGTCAAATAATTATTGAGATTAAATCTCGATATATAAAAATGCACTCCAATGTTCGAAGCCTGGTAAAGAGGCATTTTCAGATATGAGTGTGGAAACTTTGGGGCATTCCACTGAAGCGATATGACAAATAAGGTTGCAATGCACCATCCAAGTTAAAAACCTTAGCTTCAGTGATGATTCAGATCATGACAATGTTGAGTAGCTCGGGATTTTGTTGTGTGCTCCATCATTTATCTTGAACCAAAAGAATGTGATGAGTTGAATTCCACAAATAATAAAAAATGAGACAAAGAAACAATAATTTAAAGGTTGAACATACCAAAATTGGCTCTAAACTGGTTTAAAAAGTAACTCGGAAGGGACTTCACATCTTCAGATATCGACTCGTCTTTTGAGGTCTCCTAGACACATGATATGCTTGAGGCAATCATCAGTGAGTTATTTCAGTGTCGCTCCTGCACTTGATATTTGGGTGCCTAATTTTGATCTCATTTAAAAAAAACAAGTTCACCTTTTCATAAATTTAATTATTTTCTCCAGCTCATTTTTTCTTTCGCCCTAAATTTTGAAAGAGAGGAAAACTATAAATAATATTTTTACATTAAAATGAGCTTTAAATAAACTCTACATAAGACTTTTTAAAAATTCATCTCCATAAGTTTTTGCATTAAAATGAACTTAAAATAAACTCTGCATTTAGATTTTTTTTTAAATCATCTTCATAAATTTTTGCATTAAAATGAGTTTAAGACTTCTTCTCGCCCAAAATATTGAAAGAGGGGCAAAACGTTGAATCGTGAATTTAAGAACGATAAAATTAGTGTGCCACCATTGTCCACACAACAAGATTATCTATACATTAGAGTTGAAATTAGAATAGACAGGAGAGGATACAAAGCCTAAAAGAATTTGACTATTGGACAAGTCAAAAGTCAGCTCAGGAGAACAAGAGTAAACAACAAAATTTTGGGGCAAATTTTATTGGGACACGAATATGACCAATTAATTTTATGATATAGATATTTCAGAGCCAAGACTCGAGAAGACTGGTTAAGATATGAAAAGAGCAATATGAAGTGAGAACCTGAAAAGACGCTTTAGAGCCAAGAAGGATACAAATATTCTGAAGATTGAACCTGAATGAGATGGGTTGCATTAGTCGCAAAAAGAGTTTTAACGGAGAATTGGAACAAGAAACCTTGAGCTTCCCAGAAGACGAGCTCACCCAAGTGGTTCTCAGTTTACATCATTCATGCACCATGTGTAGTTAGGCATCCTTCCGTTAGTGGCATGCTAACTCATACCATTAATTTTGTGTATTTTGATAGGAATCATTAAAGACTACAACAAGTTACTTACCTGTAAGACTTTCAGTGTGTGGTGATTCAGGCAACAGTAAGACCTTCAGTGCATGACTTTAATTATCCAGACCATCAGTAAAACCTTTAGTGTTTGGTGATTTGGAGCTATCAATAAGACTTTAGTGCGTGATTTTAAATATTTAATGCATGGTGATTTGGGGTTTTCAGCAAGACTCCGGTGATTAACCATTAATCTTCCGAATCATCACTAAAACATTCAGTGTTTGGTGATCCAGACTGTTAGCGATACTTTCAGTACAAATTCTTCAAGCCATCAGTAAGACATTCAATATTTGATGATTTGAGTTATCAATAAAGACTCTAGTGTTCGACCTTTAATCTTCCGAAATATCAGTAGGACCTTCAGTGCATGATGATTCGAGCTTCAAACAGGGAAGTAGAACAAATTAGTGCTTTTTGATCGTTGCTCTATTCTTGTTTTACAAGAATGAACAAAAAGAGAGGCAACTATAATCACTATTTTTTTCTGATTTTTTATTTTTTTATTTTTTTATTATAATAATTATTAAACAAAATCTATTAACCTAATTAAATAACAGCTCAAGTATAATTAAGTATTTTAATCCATTTAAATAAAATATATCAGTCCATTTGCAAATATACATATAACCCACATACATATATGGCCCGATAAGGCCCAAGGTAATTAATCCTAAACCATAATATGCAAGGCCCTAACTGCCTCTAAATTAGCTGCAACGATCACTAGTGAGTAGAGTCTTTTCCCAGGTAGGCATATTTGAGGTGGCTTGGCAATTGTTTCAGTTCTGAGCTAGGTGGCTCCTCAATGGATTGTTTTGGTGTCTTAACCTCTCTCCTTGTTAGCTCAAGTGGTTCAGGTCTCCTGTGGTGGTGAATTGTGAATTCTTTTAGCTTGGTCGGATCTTCAAACTCCTTAAAGGTTTCATTAGCGAGATCCTCATACTCCTATTCTATGGAAACAACTTTCATTCCTTAGCAATTCAATGCCAGGTTCTCATCTAAAATGGATTCCATTAGCTCAACTGCATGGCATTCTTCATGTTCATCTTTTTGTCGAGCATCCTCTGTATCACTTGACAAAGTCTCTAGAGGTCTACTGTTGCGTGTAAAAGAGTATCGCAATTGAGTGCAAGTGTACACGTCGCAAGTAATAAAGTGATACTAGAGTATCGGATATCATCTCCACAGGGACTGGGCTAACCCTTTCCTTTGCTATCTGCACAAGGGGATAAAGAATGATTTAAGATTTTGTCACGAGAAATATAAAGAGAACTTAAATAAAAGAGTAGAGAAATCAAGATAGAGAGAATGGGCTGGTATTGAATTGCTCAGTAGTGCAGGTATTGCAGAGTTCAGGAAACCCAGTTCTGTCGTTGCACCCGTCGCGGCAGCACCTGTCGCGGCAGCAGTCCGTTGGTCGTCGCGGTTGCAAAAGCTCAACTCAGTACTTTCAAGTTTGGCAAGAATCCCAGATCTGCCTTGGCCTATCCCTAGGTCCAAGTCTGTCGATGATCACGTCTTGAAGATACCTCCCGGCGTGAATCGAAGGATGAACACCGATGTGCATGAATTCTTTTTTAGCCACTTAACCTCGCCCTATCCCTAGGCACGAGATAGTTCAACTATAAACTAGAGAACTTGCTCTTATTTCTTTCGTATACTTAACTCTCCCGATGCTAAGTTAATAGATAACCTCACAATGCTCTCCCGATGCTCTTGCAAGATATTAATAACCAAAATAAGAGAACTTGAAGTTTATTTTATTGAATTGAAAATTCCTAAAACAAAAGAAACCCTTGCAACTACTTTACAAATCAATCCGTGGCCCTAGGGGGAATTTACAACATGTCGGCGGCGGGAAAACGGCTAGGGGTTTTTGGTTATCGGTTATGGGATATGGGATGTTCCTCTAGGTTAATATACATGCCCTTATATAAGCTTTGGGCTCAAGTTTTCTAATTTAACAAGGATTACAACTTTAATTAAAAGTATGATTCTAATAAAGACTAAATCTTCAAGGAATCTACTTTACAGCCGTCCTCCTTGTTTCTTGGGATTTTCTCTCCTTGAACTTTGGGCTTGACATATCTTTTGATCTGGGGCTCGGAAAAATATGAGGTTTTCACACGACATACGGGCTGAATTTTCTCTATCTGTCGAGGTCCACTTTGCTTCTTCTCCTCAAAACTGCTGTCGTCCTCTGCTGTCACGGCGGCAACCATAGCAGCAACGTCCTCCTTGACTGCTCATGCCAGATTTTCTGCATCGCTGCCCAGCGCCTGCCACGATTTCTACCCTGGGTGCTGCCCTGGGTGCTGTCACGGCTGCTGCCCTGGGTGCTGTCACGGCTGCTGCCCTGGGTGTTGTCACGGCTGCTGCCCTGGATGCTGTCACGACTGCTGCTACGGCAGATACCTGCAAAAGTAACCAAATTTAGCAGTATCTGCGCAGTTTTATCTAAATGTGATGTTTATGCAAAACTTAACCTAAAATGCAGTTAAACATGCTTGAGTGCAGCAAAAATAAGGATAAATGATGGGTAAAATATAGAACTTTTAAGCACTGATCACACCCCTAAACTCGAATCTTTGCTTGTCCTCAAGCAATTCATACCTAAAAGAAAAAAAAATTTGTTTTGGCTTTCAAACAGTGAACTTTCCCTTACCCGTCGTTCGTTCCCTGTGACGGCAGCACTCTGTCGGATAAACTAGGATCTGTCCGGAATCTCTCTATAGTCCTCGTGGAGTGTGTGCATGCTTGTGAACAGTTATATGCCAAGACTCTCTTAGTTTCACTAGAATATTATTCTTTAGCTTGTTTAGAGTTTTTCTTACGAGACTGATTTCTTTCTTTTTCTTACTAGAGCCAGAATCGGGCACCTCTAGTTATTTCTTTTTTTTTTCTTCTAATTTCTTCTCTTTTCTACTAGAGCCAGTATTTCAGGCACCTCTAGTTAACTATCTAGAGCCGGTGATAGGCACCTCTAGATGTTTTTCTCTAGTTATCTGCCTAGAGCCAGTGGTAGGCACCTCTAGGTTTCCTGAGATTCTAGTCTCTTTTCTACTTTAAGTGCTAAGTTTTCTATTCTAGTTTGGCTAAAAGAAGTCTAAGCAGTGTAACAGTCACAATGGTGTTTAAGTTTTCAGAACTATAGAAAGGCTCTAAACTTCTCCTAAAACTATCCTAAAGTCGCTGCCACGACAGAGCTGTCACGGTAGGTAAGTTCAAGTCACAGTTTTCAGCCAAAATTTTCAATATTTTCTTCTTTTTTTTGCATAAAATAAATGCGACACAATGAAAACTAAATGCAATGTTATATTAATAATTAGGAGGACTGCCTACCCCCAAACTCAAGGGTTGCATTGTCCTCAATGCATGACACAAAAGATGAAAAACAGAAAGAAAAAAAATGACAGAAAAGTTAAACATCACAAAAAGATAATATATATAGCAGGCGACAGAGAAGAAGAAAAAGAAAACTTAAGTTGTGCGGCTGTCGTCGCTGCTGCTGGAGTTTTGGGTGAGGAGCTGTCGGCGGGCAGTCTTTTTGAACTTTGTCGGAGGAGCTGTGGGTGCTGCCCTGAGAGTATGAGTGCTGCCGCGACAGGGGTAGAGGCAGAGCTTCCTCGGGTTGCTTGTATCGTCATTGCAAGGGTTTTGCTTTGTTTACCTAATAACAAAAACAAACTAAAAACCAATATCAAATTTCTAATTCCTAAAATAATAAAGATAAAATAAGATAAAAATAAAATAAAATAAGTTAAATTAGGAGTGCCTTGAGGGGCATGTCCTAAAGTAACTACTCCATGTTCTATTGATGCTTGATGGTTCGTTTCCGGTACTTCTTGAAGTCCATCGGTACCCTCCATCTGGTGATTATTCTCATGGTGGCGGCTTCTTTCTTTCTCTTCCCTTTGTAGTCCATGAAGTCCTCCCTTCTTGGTAATGTTTCTGAGGGCATGAATATATGATTAGAAAAAATCAAATTGACATTCGGCCACAAACTTACCTTGTTTTCGTTGAATGTTGTTGTGGTTGAATGTAGCCCTTGCTGTCGTGTCTGCGGCTGCGGCAGCCAGTTATTTTGACAGTCCGTTGTCAGGTTACCTTGTAGGTCAATGGGACATTGGTAAGTACCATCACTCTCTATACCAAATTCTGTTGACCACTCGTAGATCTCCATCAGTAGAGACTTTGATGATTCTATGTCCACCAGCTTTGGTTCCTCTAATACCTGCAATGGAATTTGTGAGTTTTCAAAGAATTCAAAAGGTTCGTTTATTACTTGCTCATATTCCATCGGTGAGGCATTGTCATTGGGTAGCTCTTCTAGGTGGTCGTGCGAGTGCCATGACAGGGATGGATGTGTGCAATCTTGGTCAGGCATAATCGAGGTAGTGGGTTGAGAATTTGCCTCTGATGTGGTTGCTGCCTCAGCATCAGTTGCTGCCGAGGCGGTAGTTTCTGCCGAGGCGGCAGTTTCTGCCGAGGCGGTAGTTTCCGCATTGACTGGGGTTTCTGCCTCGGAAGTGGTTGCTGCCGTGACATTCTCTTGAATTTCACTCATCGTTGTCGCGGTGTTGCTCCATTCCGGCTCCTCGATCATTGCCATGGCAAGTTGTTGCTCAGACTCATCATATGTTGGGTATTCCTTCATATGGGCATCCTCGTCACCTTGCCTCAGGATTTCAGGTTCATCTGTGGCATGAATAAGGGTCGGTCTGCTTAAGAGTGCATCCATCTTGGCGATACTTGCGTTCGTAGAAGCCGACACTTTTTGAGCGAGTGCCAAGAAGGCTTGCAGTGTGTCTTCTAAGGATTTTGACTCCTTTTGAGGATGATGACATTGCCAGAGCATGTCGGGTTCTGCAGCAAAACTGTTATGGTAAAAAAAATTTTGCGGGTTTTGATCGTACCATAAAAAATTTTGCTGCTGCGGCATCGGCAGTTGCTGCCCCTGTTGCTGTTGTGGCGGCATATCTTGTTCTTGTTGGTTCCCTCGTTGTTTGTCCATATATTCACCGAAAAAATAGGGACGACTTTCGAATGCATGATTACCTTTACGGTAATTGCAAGAACTTTCCCACATCAGCTCTCGAATGGTTTTTCCTGGCATGTTGATGCTCCTTAAACCTGTATTTCACCTGACTTTTTTTTTATAGAAAAAGAAAAAGAAAAAATTAAAAAAATAAACAAGAAAAAGAAAAAGAAAAGAAAAGTGCAGAAGCTAGGGTAAGAGTGTGTTGCCAGTCCCCGGCAACGGCGCCAAAAACTTGTTGTGTGTAAAAGAGTATCGCAATTGAGTGCAAGTGTACACGTCACAAGTAATAAAGTGATACTAGAGTATCGGATATCGTCTCCACAGGGACTGGGCTAACCCTTTCCTTTGCTATCTGCACAAGGGGAAAAAGAATGATTTAAGATTTTGTCACGAGAAATATAAAGAGAACTTAAATAAAAGAGTAGAGAAATCAAGATAGAGAGAATGGGCTGGTATTGAATTGCTCAGTAGTGCAGGTATTGCAGAGTTCAGGAAATCGAGTTCTGTCGTCGCGCCCATCGCGGCAGCACCTGTCGCGGCAGCAGTCCGTTGGTCGTCGCGGCAGCAAACGCTCAACTCAGTACTGTCAAGTTTGGCAAGAATCCCAGATCTGCCTTGGCCTATCCCTAGGTCCAAGTCTGTCGATGATAACGTCTTGATGATACCTCTCGGCGTGAATCGAAGGATGAACACCGATGTGTATGAATTCTTCTTTAGCCACTTAACCTCGCCCTATCCTAGGCACGAGATAGTTCAACTATAAACTAGAGAACTTGCTCTTGTTTCTTTCGTATACTTAACTCTCCTGGTGCTAAGTAAATAGATAACCTCACAATGCTCTCCCGATGCTCTTGCAAGATATTAATAACCAAAATAAGAGAACTTGAAGTTTATTTTATTGAACTGAAAATTCCTAAAACAAAAGCAACCCTTGCAACTACTTTACAAATCAATCTGTGGCCCTAGGGGGAATTTAGAACATGTCGGCGGCGGGAAAACGGCTAGGGGTTTTTGGTTATCGGTTATGGGATATGGGATATGGGATGCTCCTCTAGGTTAATATACATGCCCTTATATAAGCTTTGGGCTCAAGTTTTCTAATTTAACAAGGATTACAACTTTAATTAAAAGTATGATTCTAATAAAGACTAAATCTTCAAGGAATCTACTTTACAGCCGTCCTCCTTGTTTCTTGGGATTTTCTCTCCTTGAACTTTGGGCTTGACATATCTTTTGATCTGGGGCTCGGAAAAATATGAGGTTTTCACACGACATACGGGCTGAATTTTCTCTATCTGTCGAGGTCCACTTTGCTTCTTCTCCTAAAAACTGCTGTCGTCCTCTGCTGTCACGGCGACAACCGTGGCAGCAACGTCCTCCTTGACTGCTCATTCCAGATTTTCTGCATCGCTGCCCAGTGCCTGCCACGATTTCTACCCTGGTTGCTGCCACGGCTGCTGCCCTGGGTGCTGTCACGGCTGCTGCCCTGGGTGCTGTCACGACTACTGCCCTGGATACTGTCACGAATGCTGCCACGAGAGATACCTGCAAAAGTAACCAAATTTAGCAGTATCTGCGCAGTTTTATCTAAATGTGATGTTTATGCAAAACGTAACCTAAAATGCAGTTAAACATGCTTGAGTGCAGCAAAAATAAGGATAAATGATGGGTAAAATATAGAACTTTTAAGCACTGATCATCTACCATTAAGTGCGTAGGTAGTCTGTCTTATTTAAACCTCTAAGTTCCCCATGGATGCTGCTAGACTCTAGATAGTAGCATCATTAAGCTCTATATACTCCTTTAGAGTGTTCTCACTAGAAGGACTTTATACTGGAGGTAGATTATTATACACTCTCTGTGGCATTACATTTTGGTGGAAACATGTTGGTGCATTGTTATTATTCTAGCGTTAGGCATCAAATTGATTACCTCCTTGATTTGACCATGAAAGGTTCAGATGTTCTTCCACCCCACTTTGTATGTATTAGAATAAGGGTTGTTATTACGACTGTAGTTGCCAAAATAAACCGACTCTGGGTTTGTTGGGCATTCGTCCATGGTATGGTTACCACCGCAAATATAGTAAAATGGTTCTAATGCCTTTACTTGTCGGACTTCAGCAGGCTTTTGCATTATCTTCACTATATTCGCGAGGTTGGCAATTTGAACATTGATTGATGAAAGTTCATTAAGTTTCAACTTTCATGTTGCTCTAGTCCCGACTCCAAATCTAGTGGTAAGGTATTGGAGGTCATTGGTGGCAATCTTTTCTAGGATGCCATATGCATCATTATAATTTTTATCCAGTAACTAACCATTTTCTGCAACTTCTACAATGATCCTGGCATGAGCATTGAGTCCGGTATAAAAAATCTCCAGCTGGGTCCAAGTAGGAATCCATGCATGAGACATATTCTCAATAGATCCTTAAATCGCTCCCAAGGATCGTAGAAAGTCTCATCATCAGCTTGTCTGAAAGTAGTGATTTAATCCACACCTTAGCATTTAATGTAGGAGACTAGAATCTTAGTAGAAATTTATGGCATAAATTTGACCACGTAGTGACTAAACCTGGTGGCAAGGAATTTAGTCACAACTTTGCCCAATCTCGCAAGGAAAATGAAAAGAGCTTCAGCTTTACTCTATCTTTAGTCACACCAGGTCGGTAGAATAGTTGAAAAGCTTCCATGAATTGCTTCAAATGTTGCTTTGGGTCTTCAGTGGGTGATCCATCAAATTGTCCAATGGTCATCAGCATTTGAAGCATTATCGGTTTAAGCTTGAAGTTAGTTATATTCACCTATGGACCGAACAATCATGGTATCAAATTATCTCTGGTGGGTACTAGATGTTCTCTAATAGATCGGTTATCTGGTACATGAGCAACAACTTGTGGAATGGGAGGTACAACATGTTGTATTCCTGGAGGTTCTTCCTACACCTTGGAAATATTTCTTTGGATACATCCTAACTCATCATTCCCATTATGAGTCGTCTCTTGATGTTCTCTTCTTAACTTCATTAGGGTTCTTTCAATTTTAGGGTCGTATTCAATATCTTCCCTAGCAGTGCTACTCCTAGTCATAAACCAAACGAAGTTACTTAAAATAAATAAAAATAAAAACAAGTAAAAATCAAAACAATCAATCCCGTTGTAATCCATGACAACGACACAAAATACATGTTGACGAAAAATTACCTGGTAAAAGATTAAGTACTATGTTTGTCAATTCAGGAAATAAGGTCAAGGATATGTCTTTGGCGTGCAAGTATACACGGTCAGCAAGTAATAAAGTACTGAGTTGAGAATCGTCTCTATAGGGATTGTGTAGGAATTAATTGCCAAGATTAATACTTGCAAACTTAATAATAAAGGCGGTGGAAATAGATTGAGGGAATGAGTAAAATAAAAGATCTAAAGAAATAAAGTAAACTAAAGTGAAGATTACGAAGGTAAACTAATGACAGCCTGTCAAACAATGGATGCAAGAATGATAGACAAGGCTCGGCAAGGGATGTTTGAATTTCACACTAGTAAAGAAAGCAATTAGTAACACTAATCTCTAGTTCTATTCCAGAGCATAATTTTAGTTAGTATTGCCTCTATCGATGGCAATACCCTAAGTTAACTACTTTCAACATATATATGTCTATAGTTGTTTTTCAAGTAATTAACTTGGTGAAGATTCAATCTATACTCCTAAGGGGTAGATTCACTTCAAGTCTAAATACCTCAACTTGAATATCTTCTATCGAAGTTTCTCTCCTTAATATTTGGCAATTATTCCTTATCTCATAAGTATGTTAAGATATAAGGGGATAATAAGCAATCAATACCAATTGTCGTATGGCATAAAATATGTTAACAGTAAGCACATGCAAAATAAACAATAAAGCCAAAGTATTCAATTACTAAAAATTAAAAACACTTAGCATTCATCGTAAACACCCCTAGAAAAATTAAAAGATTAGTTAATGGATGGGGAAACCAACAACAACTTTGAAATCATTCTTAACACAAGAAAGAAATAAGAATTTAAGCATGAAACTAAGGCTAGGAAGGAGGTATTTCGATGCAGCCCATCAATGGATCCCAGATGACTCTTGAGCCCTCAAGCCATTGATCTCATCCTTTTCCAATGTTACAGACTGCGCTTTGGTTCGCGCCTTCTTCTTCATTGCAGTCCTGCAGTGGCCTCCGCGAAATAAAAAATCCGATAGCTGTGCATTTCCTTTTATAGGTGCAAGTGTAACCCTAATTAGGGTTAGGGTAAAATCCTAAATTTTCGGTGCCACATCTCTTGGCAGCGACGCATTCCCACTTTATAGAATTAGGGATGATCTGGATTTGACTCGGTGCTATTATTTTGGGCATCATCGTTCATTTTTTTTGCAAACCATGCTTGGCATTTTCATCCTGTACTATTTTCCCATTCGTGCTTGGCATTTCCGTCTTGCATCCACTTGTTCAAATCATGTCGACCCTCCACAACACAACTAGAACTATACATTCCTCAACTCCTTGATTTCATCCTGCATCCACTTGTTCAAATCCTGATTTGTGCTTCGCATTGCCATCTGTACTATTTTGCAATAAAAACTATACATTCCTCAACTCATTGATTTCATAATTTGTCAAGTTGTATAAGTCCTTATATTTTTTCATATTTGCATTTTGATCCTTAAAGTGCTCGTTTTGCAATTGAGTGCCTTATCGATGTTCGTACCGAGTGAAAATTGAACCGCTGCTTGTATGTACACTTTAGGACCTAACAATGCATCTAGATAAGGTAAAATAAAAAAATGGTCCTAATTTCGAATAAGTTAGTTTGGGTTTGCTTCGGAAAACTAATGTGATTTCCTTGATTCGGGTCTAGCAAGTAGGCCAGGTCGAGGGGGTTACAGTGGTCGCATTGAAGGTAAAAGTCATAGCTGCAGATTATTGGTGGAAATTCTGGAAATTTTAGTATAGAGACTAGAACAACTGTACTCATTGCATAGAGGACAAATTTATGCCACGTCTTGACATATGCATAGGACAAGTTCTGTGCAAGGTCTAAAGTTTGTATTGTGGCTGCAACTTTCCCCAATGTATTTGTGATAACATCAATTTTATCCTCAATTTCCAGAATCTTCGACAATACTTCCCATTGTTTGGAGGTAGGTCCTCGACAACATTCCTCACTTTGGCCTTCCATTTCTCTTACCTCATTGCAGCACCCAACTTTGGTGTAGGAACCTCGTTGTTTCTGACCATTGTTTCAATGGAAACCTCATTAAGAGGCCCTTTGTTTTTCGTCATTTCTTCATTTTCTAGGGGATTAATACCCTCTAGGTTGCACAATTGAATGATTTGAGAAGGAAATGTGAAATTTCCCTTCTTTCTCTCGGCACAGTCAATAATCTCCTCGTGGATAATCTCACCCAAGTTTATCTTTCTTCCCTTGATAAAACGAATGTATCAGGCACGTTCGATCTAAAAAAACCGTGGTGCTATGAGTTGATGGTAGCATCCTGGAATTGACAAATTGAAACCAAATCTTCGCAGGCAAAGTTAGAAACTTTGTGTACATCGTAAAGTTACCAACATTGGTCCATGACCAACATGCATCTTCGACATATAAATCCCTAACCAGCAAGTCTAGTTTCACATTATCATCTTATTTAACAAATATAGAGTGCTCATCTATTTTTACAATAGTATTTAACACTGTATTAATGGTGGCAGCACTCTAGGGTATAGAACTCTCTCACATAAACATTAACTTCAGAGAGGGCTCACAAAGGTTGGAAAAGAATTCTCTTACCAGAGCAGGGCTCAAACTTCCTGGGTGAGCACAAAAAGTACTCAACTTGTAAAGTTTGATGGTTTGATGAATCAACTTCACAGGTTCTCGTTCCAAAAACAGTGCAATCTCATATTCAGGATGTATATTGCTTTTAAGGATGCTTCCCATGTAACTTTCCTCTGCCATTGTTGTTAAATACACCTCATATTTAATTTTCTCCATTAGTGCAACCAGTTCCTTGTCTTTTGGGTTAGAAGCCGAACCCTGAGTTTCTTTAGCAGATTTATCCATAGATATTATTCTATGAGCCCTTTTGTGTTAGAGGTGATTTTTCTTTTCTCTTCTCTAATCAAAGGTTCTTTATTGAAATTTTCAAATCTTTAATTCTTTTGTTTTAGTTTTTAATTTGTTTAATGATTACTTGGTAACATCTTGATTTAATTGAGTTTTATTAAGAGTAATAATCGAATTGTTTAATTTTAGATTTAGATTCTTGACCGGAGTGCTTGGCTGAATGCTTAATTGGATTATTAGATTACATATTAAATGCAACATACATATTTGATGAAATGTTCGAAAGGAAGTAACAAAAATAATATACGAGTGGCTCGAAGCAGGTGCTACTGCCCTGTTCTTCGATTTGGCCGGGCGCAATGTGGGAGAGTTCTAAAAAAAATTAAGCACGTGGGATTTGAGCTGGTTAAGTTAAACGATGATGCAAAATGAAAAAAAAAGGAAAGAAAAGGGGCGTTAGAATTGGTTACGAAACAGAGCAGTGGCATAGTAAAAAAAAAGAGCAGAAATGGAAATGGTGCCTAGTAGCGTGGAAGTTTTTTTAATTGGTTCGAATATTTTTGATGGGGTGCTATAATAAATTGATTACTTTGATGGGGTCCAATTTATATTGAGCCTTGTATTTTCTTATGGAAGTTGGTGAGTGTTCGGACGTTGTTCGGTAGGCGTTGAGGCGTTGGCACCGAGACGTTGTCTTCGAGGCGATATTAAGTTGGTGAGAGAAAATAATTTTAAAAGCTTTTCAATGGTTTGAAAGAAAGGTTTTAGAATTTAGATTAAGCTTGAAACACTAATCTAAGCTCAGCAGTAAGTATGGAAGATTTCGCTCTCGATTTTCGGTTTCCATTGTTTTATTAAATTTATGCTCATGCTTTGAAGATATAATTGTTTTGCCTACAATTATATGCATGTTTTGAAAGTGAGAAATGTTTCATATGCTTATATTTTGATAATACGTGTGTTGTAACCCGCTTGACCCTGACTAACCATTCAACCAACTCGAGCAATTTACACGAGAATTATTGAAGAAAACTCATGAAGATTTCCCTCAATAACCAACCCCTTTTTATTTTATCATCTCTAGATTCATTTAATGTTATTTAAGGTGATCTCACATACAACGGAAGAAGACACAACAAAATTCAACTTTGATTAGATTAAGGAAAGCTCGATAACTAGGATTTGGGACCATTTTGTAAATTTCCTTAAAATACAACCCAACTTCACAATAGACTTTACCAAACTATAATTAAGTCCATTTACAACATACACGTGAGGTTTCATCTCAAACCATGTTCATTTGAATCCTCAATTAAGCGTTTTCAACATTTACGGACCAAAACGTAAATTTATAAAACTACAAGGACTTACTAGAAATTATATTTATCAATCCTCAATTATTCAGGTTTCATGCATACATGTCAAATTTCAGCTCCAAAAGATCCTCCAAGCAAATTCAATTGCATGCATAACAAACATGGACCAAAATAGAAGAATCTAAAACCTTTATTCACCAAAATAACCAACTTAACTACCAAGCGTATAGGTACGGTTCCAAGGTGTATAGGTATACAAGGGCATATCAATACGGTCCCTAGGCGTATTGATACACGAAATTCCAATAGTTTTACTTGTATCGATACACCTTGCCAAAATACACTTACATGTATCAATACACTTCTACCCGTATCGATACACCTGACCAAAATACACTTACCCGTATTGATACACCTCTACCGGTATCGATACACCTGGGCCTGAAATGCCCCAATTTCCTGGTCTTTCATGCTTTTAAGGTTCCAAACTCACACCAACATGCCTTAAACATAATCACATGCATATGGGAGACCAAACCATGTCAATCCAACACGTAAGTATCATCAAGAATCAACCATCATGCTTCAAAGGAAATCTAGTGGCATGCTTCCTAGAGAATAAACCATCCAACATCAAAACATTAATCCCAAGCAAAACCAACATATAAAGGTCGTTTACAACTTCAAAACAATAATATAAACTTGCTCAAAACAGAAAGTTAAACAAACACACTCCCAAATCAACAGAGAACCCGATTGTCTTTATTACTAAAAGTCTAGTTTGAAACCATACTTTCAAAGAACGAAGCCTTTGGATTCTCCTTGCTCACTTGGTGCCTCCACTCCTTTAATTCACTTCATTGATGGACAAAGAGAGCGTTAACACACTAGGCTTAATGAGGAGTACTCAAAACAAAACATCATCAATGCAATTTGAAAATTTTCTCAAAACCATTGAAATCAACATTTCAATCCAATTATAAAACATCATGCCTTGAAAACCATGCACTTAAACCTTTCCAAAACCACCATATTAAACCATATGTCTCATGTATCATTTATCAATATCAAATATCATTGCTAAACATCATTTTAAGAATTCCCATGCATAACAACCACATGCAAAGCTTAAAGAGTAAACATGTATAAATCACATTATACAACATAACCCTTTTCATGAAACATCAACAATTATATTGGCTTACAAGTGATCATTAACCAAGTTTTATTTCAAATATTTCATCGGATACATAGATTCAATAAGTGTTCACACAACACTTCATACATTCTCACCGACAACACACAAGGTTCACACATGGGAGTTTTCGGTACACATAAACCCATCCACCGTTGTGACACCCATGGTGGAGTATTTGGTAAACCTTACAACCTCTCAACACCACTCACCAGTATATGTATAATCCACTAACGGGAGTTTTCGGTACCCATAAGCCCCTCTACCGTTAGGGTACTAGGATGGAGTATTCGGTACGCCGTATAAACCCCCTCCACATCCAAGGCGACTTTTTATAGTGCACTAACAATCCTATGACCGGCCAACTATATATGATAACATCTCTTTAAAACTACATCACTTGCCAATATAATTCATTATAACCACATACCTTACTATTTTTATATGCATCAACATAAAACCATTTCGATGGATATAAAAATCTACTTATACTTACTTTTGAACTTAGACAAGAGATTCAAGCTCAAATCTAACTTCCCAAACCACCTTGAAACCTATTAAAAGCTATAGATTTCATTCTCACTCACCGACACGTGAAACTTCATTTCGCCAACGCAAATTCCAGCATCTGAAGCCTCCAAAGCTTCACCGATAGCTATGGAATCAATTTCCCTTATTTTAACGACACAAAAAACAGAGACACAATGCATCACAATGCATTCATAAACCCATCAATCACAATCCTTAGCAAACCAAAACAAACACAAGCCGAAACTTTTCCACAATAGCCGAAATCATCCTAAAATTCTAGAAAATCAAAGCCCAGCCACAAACTCTTGAATCTAACATCTAATCAACATCAAATAACATCCAAAATTCATCTAATAACAACCTTATACCTCCAGCACACAAATGCACCATAGTTCCTAAAAAACTCATCATTAGAAATCTAGATAATTAGAGATTCAACAAGTTTCAGGATTCCAATGTTAAAATCAACTTATTAACATTATAAAACATCATAATCATGTTCTAATCTGATCAAGAACCCATCAAAATAGATCCAAAATGAATCTCAATCAATTTCACCAATTAAATCTCAATTAAACCAAATTTCCACAATTAAATCATCAAAACCCATTAGAAAACATATATAAAGGATCAAGATTTTGGGAATTTTAGTAAAGAACTTTACATTAGAGAAGAAGAACGGACCTTACCTCCAATGTATGAGTTTCCCCTTAATTGGATATTTTCCTTTTGAAAACCAAAGAGATTCAAATCATTTGGGAAATCAAAGAGTTAAGAAATCAAGATCATTACCTTAAATTTTCCGATGAAAAGAATGTGTTTGGCTAAAGAGAAGTTGAGAGTAAATCTTGGGAAAAGAAAGTTACGAAAAATTGTGATTTTGAAAATAACCACCTACCTTAGTTAAATCCTTTTTAATTCATTTAATTAAAACACATTTAAAATAATCCTAATTAAGGGAAAACTCTGATTAGACCAAATGGTATAATAGCTCCGTAAAGATTCAAAGTTTTGACCCATTTACAAAACAATCACTAAAACAGTTTTACATTTCTTACATTTTGGTTAGTAGCCAAAATGTCACTTTTCCAAAATCGTTTTCCCAAAATTGATTTTACCAAAATCACACACACACACATATATATATATTAAATAATGATTTTTAACCATTCCCCCATATTTTTATCTTCCATAAAAATTTCAATCCTGAATCTGACTTGAATCTCTAACCCGGTCCACCGGACCGTCTAATCTAGCCCAAAAAACCGCAAGGCCCAAAACCTGGGCTGTACAACTCTCCCCTAGTTAGGAAATTATGTCCTCAAAATTTTTCCCGAGGGAAACAAGTACAGAAACCACTCCATCCGATCCGCCCTACACCCCCACATGGCCTCCTCAACTCTACGGTGTTGCCACAAGACTTTCAGAAGCACCATTATTACCACGGAGAACTTTACTACACAAATAAAAGATCTCAACAGGTTCCTTATCAAAGGACAACCTCGATCACAACTCCATATCCTCCACCAACATAGCATACGATGGATGCAACCTAAACCTCTAAAACATCGAAACATGGAACACATTATGAATCTTTTCCAACTCGGGAGGCAACCTAAATCGATAAGCCACTGAACCAACACGCTCCACAACTTCATACGGTCTAATAAACCTCGGACAAAGTTTTCCTTTATGTCTGATGCGTGTTTCCTTCTTCCAAAGAAATACTTCCAAGAACACATGATCACCAATCGTGTTGAGCTCGATGGTCACAACCGAGATGCTTGCCAAGTGTGGAGAAGATTGGATTTTTGGGTGTTTTAGTGGAAGCTAAAAATATAAGAAATGAACACAAGGATTTAGAGTGGTTCGGCTTTCTAACCCAAAGCCTACATCCACTACCTTAGCTTCTTACTAAGGATTTCAACCAAATTCACTAAGAATTTCATCCCATTTTCTCGGTTTAGGAGGAAACTGTTACAATGATCAAGCTTTCTACCCAAAGTTTAATCAAGCTTTCTCTTACAAGAGAAATTCTAAGCAAACTTGAAATCCCTCCAATAGGTGTATGTTTGCAATTCTACGTACTCACCAAAAACATATACAATTGAACAAATTTGACAATTAAGCTCACAAGTGTTGTACATACAAGAAAGATGCAAATTTAGCAGTAAAGACAATTTGACATCATAATGTTGTAACAATTGAAGCATTAGTCTTCCCTTGATGCTTGGAGGTCCCTTTTATAGTCCCAATTGAGTTTGTAGCCATTAAGGACCGTTCGGATTGAATTGGAGTCGTTGGAGACTTTATTTCCCTCATTAATTGTAGTTCTGGAGCTGTCCGTATCGAAACAAGCGAGCCCGTTTCGGAGCGACCTTCTTCAGAACTAGTCATTGAAGCCTGATGCAGCAAGTCGTATCAAAACACCTCTGGACATTTTGAAACGCTATTGAGCTGTATCGAAGCAGTTACAAACCGTTTCAGTACCAGTGACAATTGAGCTGCAATTTAAAATACTGTTTGGATATTTGACCGTTGGGGAGGTTTTGACCGTTGGGCATATCGAAACACCAAATGGGTGTTTCGAAATCGAAACCTTCCGTATCGAAACGGACAAGCTTTATTTCGGTACGTGTTTTGGTAGTTTCAAATTGTTTCAAAACATGTTATCCTGTATTGAAACGGGTACCTGGAAGACCCTGGTTTGGCTACTTAAAAACGTTTCAAACCTTGCAAAACCATTTAAAACATCCACAAACTTATTTTCAAGTTGTTTGGACTTAAAGGCGTTTTTGAAATCTTTTCAATTTAGTCCAAAACTATTTTTCAATTATTATATCAAAACATTAGTTCTACAATCTCTCCCTTTTTGATATAATAAAACCAACTTGAAAATTTGTTTGGGCTTCTCCCCATTTTTTTTAAAATTTAAATAAGATATTTCAAAAATTAAAAAAAAAGTTAAAGTTCCCCCTTATTCTCTTGAAAAAATCAATTTTCATACCATTTCTCCTCCTTTTTGTTATATCAAAAAGAATTTAAATAACTTTAAGTTCAAAATAACTTAGGAGGTTAAAAAAATTGACACAAATAAGAATTTTGGTTTTAAAATGGCTCCCCCTTACTCAAAGCATCATCGAATAATGTTAGTTCAACATATATAATAATCTAGTTGAAAATAAATCAAATTAAACAAATAAAACAACTAGATTTTTACCACACTTGAACTCAAGGGAGGATGTGAAGCCTTCCTTCGTCAAGTGTTCTTCCTTGTGTGGATGGAGCTACCCCTCAAATTTGGACTTGTTCATCAATCTCCAAATTGCTTTGTACCTATAGACATTAGTAGCACAAAATTTAGTCCCCTTAGGAATCCATATTTCAATTTCATCCCTTTTGTTTGAAGTGATTAGTTATTTTGGAACCCAAACACTTTTAAAACATTCTCCAATTAAGAATCTAGGGGCACTAGATTGTCTTTGATAAAATTTTAATATTCCAAAATCAATTTTCTTTTCTAGTTCTTTGGAAATCAAAATATTTTCTTTCTTAAGATCATCAGTTTCTTTTTGATGATTTTTTTCATGGTTTGAAGCAATTCTTGTAATTTTGAAACTTTTAGTTCGAAATCTTTGATTTTAGCTTCAAACGAAAAAATTGGTTTTTAAAAGCAAATCATTTTCGTTTTTCAATTTTGAAATCAATTTTTTGTTTTTCGAAAATGAAGCCTTGAATTCAGAAGCCAATTCATCATAGGCATCTTGTAACTCATCAAATGAATAAGAATTTGATCAAGATGAGTTAGAAGTTACCTCACCCTCATGGAGGGCCATGAAGCATAGATTGGCAATTTCATCTTCATTGGTGGAGTCTTCATCACTCCATGTTGCCACATATGCTTTCTTTGAAGATGATCCCTTTTTGTAGCTCTTGTTGGAATCATTCATCTTCTTCTTCGATTCATGTTTGGATTTATACAACTCGCTCTTCATGAATCGAGTGAACTTCTTGAAGAGATAGGCCATCTCTTTATCTTCACTTTCCTCCTCACTTGATTCTTCATGTTGGCATTTGGAGGATTTGATAGTAATGACATTAGTGTTGATGCCTAGCTCTGTGACTTTCTTCTTCCCCATCTTCTTTATCTCTTCCTTCTTCTTCTCCTCTTCTTTGTCTTTCTTCATGATTTGGTGAGTGAGAAGTGACCCCATGAGTTCATCAAGCTTCAAGGTCTTTAGATTATTGGCTTCGGTGATGGCGGTCTTTTTCAAGTCCCATGACTCAGGAAGGTAGTAAATAAGCTTTCGGACAAGCTTTTCTTTCGGAATGACTTCTCCATACCCTTTTAGTCCATTGGGGATGGTGGAGAATCGATGGAACATCTTCTCAATGTCCTCTTCTGGATCTATCTTGAAGTTCTCATACTCGTGATTGAGGAGGCCGATCTTTGTCTCCTTTACATCGTTTGTTCCCTCGTATGTAAATTTGAGCTTGTCCCAAACTTCCTTGGTACTCTTAGTAGAAGACATCTTCTCATAGATATTGAGGCTAAGTGCACAAAAGATGAAGTGCAAAGCCTTGCAATTTAGTTTCATCTTCTTGCGGTCGTCGGCACTCCAATCCGCCTTGCTTCTTTGTGGTACGAACGGGACATCCTCAATAGTGTCTCAAATCTTGTAGTCTTTAGATTTGACAAAGAACACCATTCCTGTCTTCCAATAAACATAGTTGGTCCCGTCGAAGAAGGATGGCTTGTCGATGGATTGCGCCATTGAACTGGTTGTTTAAAATGTTGTTCGAGCTTGCCGGATAACCTCAATAGGATGTTAATCTTCTTCAATTGAGCCAAGCTATGATACACATTGTTGAGCTCGATGGTCAAAACCGAGATGCTTGCCATGTGTGGAGATGATTGGATTTTTGGGTGTTTTAGTGGAAGCTAAAAATATAAGAAATGAACACAAGGATTTAGAGTGGTTCGGCTTTCTAACCCAAAGCCTACATCCACTACCTTAGCTTCCTACTATGGCATTCAACAAAATTAACTAAGAATTTCGTCCCCTTTTCTCGGATTAGGAGGAAACCGTTTCAACGATCAAGCTTTCTACCCAAAGCTTAATCAAGTACTCTCCTACAAGAGAAATTCTAAGCAAACTTGAAATCCCTCTAATAGATGTATGTTTGCAATTCTAAGCACTCACCCAAAACCTATACACTTGAGCAAATTTGACAATTAATCTCACAAGTGTTGTCTATACAAGAAATATGCAAATTTAGCTTTAAAGACAAATTGACATCATAATGTTGTAACAATTGAAGAATTAGTCTTCCCTTGATGCTTGGAGGTCCCTTTTATAGTCCCAATTGAGTTTGTAGCCGTTAAGGAACGTTGGGATTGTATTGGAGCCGTTGGAGAATTTATTTCCCTCATTAATTGGAGTTCTGGAGCTATCCATATCGGAACAAGCGAGCCCGATTCGGAATGACCTTCTTCAGAACTAGCCGTTGAAGCCAGATGCTGCAAGCCGTATCGAAACGACTTTATCCATTTCAAAACGCTATTGAGCTATATCGAAACGGTTACAAACCGTTTCTGTACGAGTGACAGATGAGCTGCAATTTAAAATACCGTTGGGTAATTTGACCAATGGGGAGGTTTTGACTGTTGGGCGTATCGAAACACCAAAGGGGTGTTTCGAAACCGAAACCTTATGTATCGAAATGGGCAAGCCCTGTTTCTATACGTGTTTTGGCAGTTTTAAACTGTTTCGAAACATGTTATCCTGTATCCAAACGGGTACCTTGAAAACCATGGTTTGGCTACTTAAAAACGTTTCAAACCTTGCCAAAACCATTTAAAACATCCACAAACTTATTTTCCAGTTGTTTGGACTTAAAGACATTTTTGAAATCTTTTCAATTTAGTCCAAAACTATTTTTCAATTATTATATCAAAACATTAGTTCTACAAATAGCATATTCAATCTCCCTACGCTTCAAATATGCATAAGATTTCTGACAATCTGACGCAGCTTTTGAACGATCACAAATAAGCTTCCCAAACCTCAGCCTAACACAAGAGCGTACGACACTTCCTACAATACATAGCCTCATGCAATGCCATCTGTTTACTAGCTTGATAACTAATACCATAAGTAACTCTCCAAAGATAATTGTCTCTCCCAGCTTCCTTGGGACTCAACGATTGAACATCTCAACATATCCTCCAAGACCTGGATCACGCGTTCAAACTGACCATCCGTCTGAGGATAACACTCCCAAACCTCGCCGTAACCTGCAAATCTCTATTCGAAACTATAGACTTAGGCGCACCATGCAAACGTACAACCTTGACAACACAAATCCTCCAAATTATCCTAAGCATACGTCGCATGCACAGATACAAAATGTGCACACCTCGTAACCCAATCAACAATCACCACAAAGGAAATCCTTTTTAGTGGGTATCAACGGCAACTCAGACACAAAATCCAGGGTAATTCTCTCCCACTTCCATTACAGTATCCTCAACGGTTACAACAACCTGGAAAGAAACTGATATTTAGCCTTAACACGCCGACACACCATACATTCAACAACAAAAATCAGCCACATCTTTCTTTAACCCAACTCAATAGTACTCTCCTTTCAAAACTTGATATATCTAAGTACTACCGGGATGCATAACAAATGAACTAGCATGCTCATCGGTCAAAATGATAAACCTCAACTCATCATCATTAAGCACCACTATCCGATCTTTGAAACACAACACCCCATCATCATAAAAATGAAAATCTGTCGAATTCCCATCCATGATATCCTTAACATCCGGTACCAACTCTTCGAAATAAGGTTGTTTATCCTTTATCAAATGTGACAAAGATGGCTTCACTTGTTACTCAACCAAAAGACCACCATCTTGTGTCACACTCAAATGTGAAAACATTGCTCTTAACTCCACCGCAACCTTTCTACTCAAAGCATTGGCAACAACATTAGCCTTACCCGGGTGATACTCAATCGTCAAATCATAATCCTTAAGCAACTCCAACCATCTACGTTACCTAAGAACATAACACATTCTCACCATAGAGATGATGTCTCTGAAACATTTACGCAAACCCAACCGCGACAAGCTCCACACCATGCGTGGAACGATTACGCTCAAGCACCCTTAACCGTCTAGATGCATAAGCCACAATCTTCTCTTGCGATGCCACAATCTTAGCAAATTCCTTAACAAACCTCGGTGTTAATTAACTTGATCTATAAAACCCACAAAATTCTAACTCCAGCGTTGGTTGCTCCAAAACTAGCACAAGCCAAACTCCCAAGAACCAAGTTTAACATCCTATTCATGCCTTGCGAACTCCGAAAACCATATTACCAAAGCTACTTACATAAGCTACCTAGCCTACACCATCACTCCATTGACCTCTGAACAATCATCCGTAAGTGAGAACACATGAATGCATGATTACTTATATGCCCTCGAAGATGTCTATGTGTATGTATGCAAAACCTCTAATGTCATGCCTAAATGTATGCATGCAATGGCATAATTATATATATATAAGTGTTTTTGCATTGTGCATGTTAAATTGTTCCCACTTACTAATAACCTTCTCAAACCCACATTCCTTCCAACATATCCAAAACTCGTACTTCCCGAATAAAGAGAAACATTCGTTCCTCCACAAAAGCCTACTAGCCTATTCATACATGCTTATCAAAATCCTTCTATTTGCCTTTATGCACTAGAATATCACCAACAAACACAACAACGACTTGATCCAAAAGCTCATGGAACACCCGATTCAACACATCCTTGAACACACCGACGTATTAGTCAAACCAAATGACATCACCAAGAACTCACAATGCTTGTACATTGTACGAAAGGCAATTCTAGGCACAACCACATCCTTTACTCTCAACTGATAATACCTGGACTTTAAATTAATCGTAGAAAACATTGAAGCACCACGAAACTGATGAAACAAATCATTAATCCTCTTCAAATGATACTTATTCCTATTCGTCAGCTTTCTCAGTTGCCAATGATCAATGCACATACACATCGTGCCATCTTTCTTTTTCACAAACAACTTCTGCGCACCCCCAAGGTGAAACACTAGGCCTAGTAAACCCTCGATCAAGCAACTCCTGTAGTTGCGTCTTCAACTCCTTTGGAGCCATATGATAGGGAGAAATAGACACGGGAGCTGTATTTTCATACAACTCAATGCCAATCTCAACCTCTCTATTTGGCAGCAAACCGGGCAATTCGTCCGAAAAGACACTTGGGAACTCACATACCGTATGTATGTCCTGAACACGAACCTCCTTCTATCCCTGATTCATGACATAGGCCAAGAAGGCCTCACAACCCAATTCCACCAAACAACTCGCTTCCAAAGCCGAAACAACATCGAACAAGAATTTAACATTCTCATCCGCGATTACTACCTCGTAATCATCAGCAAGTTTTAGGGTAACTCGCTTGTTTTCAAAATCAATCACAACTTTATATTCAATCAACCAATCCATACCTAGGATTACATCAAAACCGTGGAACGACAACTCCATCAAACCAACTAGAAACACATGACCTTGAATAGTCAAAGGGGATCTCCTTAACAACCTTTAACAACCGTTTCACCAAAGGAACTAGCTACATGCATTCCCACATCTAACACATTTGAGAAGATCGTTCACACCACAACTTTTACAAGCGTTAGCAACAATTGACGCAAAAGTCTGTACCGCATGGATAAAATGTGGAAAATCCCATTTCATGTGATCACGTAAACCACATGCCTAACATGTATTAAATGCTACTCTAGCCAAGATACACTGACCCTACGGTCCTCGCCCAACACTACCACCACCTCGCCTCAACTCAAGTGACACCTTTTATATGATTCTTCTTAAATTGACTACCATCGAATCAGAGTCTGCAACTTTCTTGCCAGAGCTAGAACCTCCCACACGAGAAGATAAACCCATGTTCTGCTCAATGCACTTTGCCCGTGTAACCAACACGTCTAAAACAGTTTAGCCAAAAGCCAACATGTATATCCTAATATCCTGTACAAAACCGTAACAGAATTAGTCGCTTTGATGTCTAACATCCAATACCAGTTTAGGAGCATACCAACTCAACTGAACAAATTGTACTTCAAACTTGACCACAGACATTGTGCTTTGAATTCACATTCCTTGTCATCCAAGTATCTAACTCTCAGATACTTCTTCTTAAAGAGAGTTCGAACGAACTCTCAGGTTACAACACCGGGTTCCACGCCCATAACCACAGTTGTCCACCAACTGTACACATCTCCTTGCAACCAGAGACACGACATATTTTCAACTTACGACTATCATTACACCCCATTTGTTCCATAATCTGGATAGTACATACCATCCACTCTACGAATGCCTCGGGTGCCAACCATCGAGATCAACTTCTCCCAAACTACAGAGGTGTTCTAACCGCAACTCACGATTGTCCAACATCCGGTGGAGTCTCATGCATTCCAACAATGATGACTTCATAAGCTCTGAACATCGCCTATATCCCAGGCGCTTTGTCACCCAACACTGGCCTAACTAGCGTAGGTGGTACTTACTTCAGGGTAAAAAATCCCCTAGGAGGTGACATAACACATTTCTAAGGCATGATAATTTTACCAAAAGGCAATAAAGCCACTCTAGTTCTCACTTCATCTCTTGGTCGTGACATAACACATTTCTAAGGCATGATAATTTTACCAAAACAAAAACAATATGGCCAGCTTCAAGCAAGGATCCAAGACTTCCAATTCATATCAAAACATTCCAGACTATAGTAATAAGGCAATGGGTTCCCCTAACTTTTCCCCCAACATGGCATAAAGCAATCAACATACTCAATGCAATTATCGTGCATAGCAAACAACAGATTACGATTCAAAACAACATTACATCTCACTTACCAACATCCCAACTTATCGCAAACTTGGTTTAAGCAATCAACAACAACGCTTATCAATCACAACTTACCTATCAATTATCACAAAACAGGCTCTGATACCAACAAATGTAACCCTCTTGACATGGTCTAATCGTTCTACCGACTCGAGCGAGCTATACGGGGATTATCAAAGAAAACCTATGAAGATTTCCCTCAATAACCAACCCTTTTTTTCTTTTATCTTCTCTAGATGCATTTAATGTTACGTAAGGTGATCTCACATACAACGGAAGAAGACACAACGAAATTCAACTTTGATTCGATTAAGGAAAGCTCGATAACTAGGATTAGGGACCATTTTGTAAATTTCCATAAAATACAACCCAAATTCACAATTCAATTTCCATTTTGTAAATTTCCATTTATAACATACATGTGAAGTTTCATCTCAAACCAAGTTCATTTGCATCCTCAATTAAGCGTTTTCAGCATATATGGACCAAAATATAAATCTCTAAAACTACAAGGGCTAAGTTGAAATTTGATTTACCAATCCTCAATAAGTCATGTTCCATGCATACATATCAAATTTTAGCTCTAAAATATCATCCAAGCTCATTCAATTGCATGCATAATAATCAGGACTAAAATAGAAGAATCTAAAACCTTTATTAACCAAAATAACCAAGTTAACTACCAAGCGTATAGGTATTGCTCCAAGGTGTATAGGTACGCGGGGGCATATCGATATGGTCCCTAGGCGTATTATTACGCGAAATTCTAGTAGCTCAACCTGTATCGATACACCTCTACCCGTATCGATACACCTTGCCAAAATACAATTGCACGAATTGATACACTTCTACCCGTATCGATACACTTGGACAAAATACACTTACTTGTATCGATACACCTCTAACTGTACCGATACATCTGGGCCTGAAAAGCCCCAATTTGCTGGTTTTTTATGCTTTTAAGGTTCCAAACTCATACCAAGATGCCTTTAACATAATCACAAGCATATGAGAGACCAAACCATGTCAATCCAGCACATAATTATCATTAAGAATCAATCATCAAGCTTCAAAGGAAATCTAGAGGCATGTTTCCAAGAGAAAAACCATCCAACATCAAAAACATTAATCCCAAGCAAAACAAACATATAAAGGCCATTTTCAACTTCTAAACAACAATATAAACTTGATCAAAAACAGAGAGTTTAACAAACACACTCCCAAATCAAAAATCAACCCCATTTCCTTTACTACTAAAAGTTTAATTTGAAACCATACTTTAAAAGAACGAAGCCTTTTGATCCTCCTTGCTCACTTGCTGCCTGTAATATCCTCAAAACTAGTATAAAAGAAGTTACTACAATGCCTTCATTTAATCCCTAATTGATTGAAAGTAAGGTACCAGGTCTAGTTAATAAGAACTAGAATGTTATATATGAAAAAATGGTAATCGCAATTAAAAGTGACCAAACCGAAATAAATTCAAAGAAAAGGATTTTATGGTAAAATAAATCAGGAGAGTGGACATTCAACATGTACCTCTCTCCATGCCTATTCAGCCAACTAAGGGTAAACTTCATCTTTCTCATTTTTGCTTCCTAAACCAAAACCATTGAGAGAGAGAATAGAGGATTTTGAGCGAGGAAGCTTGAAACTATGGATTTTGGCCTTGGTTAGGGCCTAATTTGAATAGATATCAATTTTGATAAGGCAACAACTTGTTTCTCAATCGATTTTACGCTTGAATTGCTGAGTATGTGATGTTATCAATCGAATTGTTTAGGAAATGTTAAGTGTAGTTGCTAGAATTTGTAAGTGATAACTAGAGTTCATGAATAGGCTCTTTTGTCTATATTCAATTGCTTCACATGTTGGTGTCTTCATGGTATTAGCCTTAATTGAACAAGATAAGTGATAACTATGTTAGAAACTAATGTCTTGTTGTGTTCGAATGATTTAGGATTGATTAATTAGTTTAGATGCCAGAAATTGGCATGGTGAAATGAAATTGAGATTCATGTTGCTAGTAATTTAATTAGGATGATGTTCTAATGGATTAATTTAGCATATTGATCAATAATGCAATGTTTTCACATGTTGAACACATAATTGCACTGACCTAGACTTGTATGAGTATATATATAAGTTGAACAATTATGTGGGAAGTGCCATCTAGGTGATTAATGAATCTAAAATATAGTTTAGTGAAATTTGCCCAGAGAACTCTGTTCTGGGCAGTAAATTTGAAAAATCACTATAATTGGTAATGGTTGAAAAAAATGATGTACTTTATATGGTTAGAAATCTTGATATGTCCATTTTCACTAAAAACAAACGGAATTGAATTCCGAATTGTAAATTAAAATATAGAAATGAAACTCTAAGGATAGTGCAAACTGTCCAGTGGTGTGAATTGCCCTTTCTTTAAATTAAAAAATGTATTAATTCGTAAAGAATAAAAATACAAGACTTATATGGTTAGAAAGATAATTAAGTTAGCTTTCTAACAATATAAACTTTTTGAAATTCTGACATACAGAATGAAAGATGTGAACATTTAAGTGAGTAATGCACATGCTGTCAGGCAACAACAACTTAGATGTTTGAAATGAATGCTTGAATGTATGGAGTCTTGTAATGATATAAATAGTTTCTTAAATCTACCTAATAAAATATGCATTGTATGTAATGGTGATCAAGTGGAAATTGATTATAAAGGGGCTCACATAGATCAACAAGCTAGTAAAGGAGAGGGGATTGTGATCCATGATCGTCAATGACTCAGAAAATTCCTGTGAGTTTAGTTTAAAGTTGGAAAGGGAGGTAACCTTTCTGAGCAATTCTTGATTCGATTTTCTTAATGATTTCTAGTGTTGATTGTATGATTGTGCATGCTATTAGGCATTGGCAAGGTAAGTGTCCTTTGAGGAGCATTGGTGTGTTTACTTGAGTGAAGCAATTGCATGATTACTTGATTGATAAGCATGCTTCCTTGTTAATTAGTTGTTGTAGCATAATTCTTTCTAAATTGGTCTCCCATTGTATTGAAGCATGCTATTTGTATCTTAGAAACACTTAACTCATTATTAATGATTTATTGATAGACATTCATCCATTGATTGTTGAACATTGGTCATTGAACTGTTAGTATTGTAATTGGCATTGGACCCCTATTCGAATGAAATGGTTATTGGCAATAAATGTGCATATTGAATCAAATTATGTTTTGAAATTGAATAAAAGTGATAACTAATTGTAAGCCTTGGTTTCGAGTCAGTTTTAGATATAGTTGGCATGCCATAGAGTTTATAGAGCTCATTGCCGAGGTGGACTACGATCCGGGACATTAGTCCCTAATTTACGACAGTAGGAGGGAAGTATTGTTATTGGTCATTGGAAATAGTATGAGGGATTATTGACCGGTACTTGTACCAAATTGATTATTGTTATTTGGCGACAGTTTGGTTGGGGACTCGAATATCTAGACAGAGTAATCGATTCTCAAGGCTATACTTAAAATGAAATTCATACATCATACTCATTGAAGCCACTGTATAATCGAATTGTGTTAATTAATAGTAAAAGAAATTTTATGTCATGAGCTTATAGGTAATGATATGTCGCTTGATCACTTCCTAAATGAAATTGTACATGATTGAGATATGAATTGCCTTCAATTGACCTGCTATGTTTCTTGCTATTCGAAATGGATTGTTAAAATATGTCTAAATTACAAGCCTTGTATTGATATTAGATTGAAATTAAGCAAACAAATCTAGTTATTGTTTCATTGCTTTTGGAAAGTTTCCTTAATGATAGGGGAACCATACTATCAAATAGATGGTTTGTACTATTAGACTTTCTTGTATTTTTGCCCTTATATTCTTTGAACTCTCTCACTAAGCTTTGCTTATCAAGTCTCTTTACTATGATACATGTTGATATCATATTCTAGCTCGAAGTCAATGCTCACTCAAGTCACGCTTTTGCTTGAAAGTATGTATTCTTTTTGTCATAGCACTCATAGGATGGTGGCACTTAAAGCATATATATATATGATTATCTAGTAGGTGGCTTGTATAACTTAACCTTTGCTATGATTTCTAAAGAGTTATGGTTGTATATTTTTTTATATGTATGTATATATGTTTAGATTATAATGCCTTGTGAATTAACATTAGATCCCTATCTTTCCCATCTCTTTTGTTATGCATCGAATGAACATGCTAGTTATGGTTAAAATCCAATTTGTGTAGTAGTAGTCTACCTAGTTGGGCATGAAACTTGTTAATCACTTAAATGTAAGTTATATGTTTTCAATGATCATACATATTCGAATTTACATTTGATGGGTTTACATGGGTAACAAGTATGCTTTTAAGTCTAATCGATCATGTTTATTCTCATTGAATTAAGAACTCTCATTGTATCTAGTAATAAGTACATGTATTGTTCGATTGAGTATGTTAAGGTCCCTCATTGAGAATTTTGTATGATAATATGCTTAATCCTCCTAAGGAGGTTTGAGTATGGTACACTGCCTCCACCCCTTTAATTCTCTGCATTGATAGACAAAGAGAGCGTAAGCACACTAGGCTTAGGGAAGAGTGCTCAAAACAAAACACCATCAATGCAATTTGAAAACCTTTTCTCAAAATCATTGAAATAATCATTTCAATCTATTTATAAAACATCAGGCCTTGAAAACCATGCACTTAAACATTTCCAAAACCAACATATTAAACCATATGCCTCATATAGCATTAATCAACAACAAATATCATTGCTAAACCTCAATTTAAGCCTTCCCATGCATAACAACCATATGCAAAGCTTAAAAAGTAAACATGTATAAATCACATTATACAACATAACCCTTTTCATGATACATCATCAATTGTATTGTCTTACAAGTGATCATTAACCAAGTTCCATTTCCAAAATAGTTTATCGGATACACGTATTCAACAAGTGTTCACACAACAATTCATACTTTCTCACCGGCAACACACGAGGTTCACACACGGGAGTTTTCGGTACACATAAACCCCTCCACCGTTGTGACACCCGTGGTGGAGTATTCAGTACACCGTGCAACCCCTCAACATTACTCATCGGTAGATGTATAATCCACTAATGGGAGTTTCCGGTACCCATAAACCTCTGTACCGTTGGGGTACCTGGATGGAGTATTTGGTACGCCGTATAAAACCCTTCCACATCCAAGGCGACTTTTTATAATGCACTAAAAATCCTATGGCCGATCAACTATATCCGATAACATTTCTTTAAAACCACTTCACTTACAAATATAATTCATTATAACCACATACCTCATTGTATTCATATGCATCAACATAAAACCATTTTCTTAAGCATCAACCCATGCTTTAAACACAAGTAAAAAACACATACATACATGGATCACTTACCATGTGCATCCATCACTATCTCATGATTAAAAACAATATATCACATACTTAAGAACATGCATAAACAATAGGTAAATCAATTTAATAAAAACAATTGCATAAAACATTTCGTAAAAGCACGACCGAGAGAGAAAATCTACTTATACTTACTTCCAAACTTAGACAAGATTTTCAAGCTCAAATCTAAGTTCCCAAACGAACTTCAAACCTTTTAAAAGCTGCAGATTTCGTTCTCACTCACTGACATGCGAAACTTCAATTTGTCAACGTGAACTCAAACGTCTAAAGCCTCCAAAGCTTCATCGATAGCTACGGAATCAACTTCCCCTGTTATAACAACACAATAATAGAGGCACAATGCATCACAATGCATTCATAAGCCTAACAATCACAATCCTTAGCAAACCTCAACAAACAAAAGATGAAATTCTTCCATAATAGCCGAAATCATCCTCAAATTCGAGCAAATCAAAGCCCAGCCACAAACTCTCGAATCTAACATCTAATCAACATCAATTAACATAAAAAATTCATCAAATAACAACCTTATACCTCCATCATACACAAAACCACCAAAACTCTTCAAAAACCCATAACTAGAAATCCAGATAATTAGATATTCAACTAGTTTCGGGATTCCAATGCTAAAACCAACTTATTAAATTATAAAACATCATAATCATGTTCTAATCTGATCAAGAACTCAGCAAAAAAATCCAAAACGAATCTCAATCAATTTCACCAATTAAATCTTAGTTAAACCAAATTTCCACAATTAAATAATCAAAACCCATTATAAAACATATATAAAGGATCAATAACTTGAGAATTTCAGTAAAGAACTTTACATTAGAGGAGAAGAACAAATCTTACCTCCAATGTATGAGTTTTCCCTTAATTGGATGTTTTCCTCTTGAAAACCAAAGAGGTTCAATAAGATTTTTGGAAAACAAAATAAAGGATCATTTAGGAAATCAAAGAGTTAAGAAATGAAGATCATTACCTTAATTTTTCTGATGAAAAGGATGTGTTTGGCTAAAGAGAAGTTGAGAGAAAATCTTGAGAAAAGAAAGTTACTTCAAATTGTGATTTTAGAAAATAACCACCTTCCTTAATTAAATCATTTTTAATTCCTTTAATTAAAACACATTTAAAATAATCCTAATTAAGGGAAAACTTAGATTAGACCAAATGGTATAATTGCTCCTTAGAGATTTATAGTTTTGACCCTTTTACAAAACATCCACTAAAATAGTTTAACAATTCTTACATTTTGATCACTAGCCAAAATGTCACATTTCAAAAATCTTTTTTCCTAAAATTGATTTTAACAAAATCATATATATATATTAAATAATAATTTTTAACCATTTTTCCATATTTTTATCTTCCATAAAAATATCCAATCCCGAATCCGACTTGAATCTATAACATGGTCCACTAGACCGTCTAATCTAGCCCAAAAAACTGCTAGGCTCAAAACTTGGGTGTTACATGTGTTTGGAAAGTGGTATGCAACATGTTTGAGAAAATGCCTAAATACATGGTTTAATGTATTTGAGATACTTTGATAGAAATTGGTTTGAATGATGCATATAAAAAATAGTGAGGCAACATTTTTAAAAGTTTATATTGGCGAAGTGATGAGACTTAATATTATCATATATAATTGGTCGACCAATAGAATGAGAAGTGCACTATAATAGGGGTAGATTCTATTGTGTTGCGAGTGATGGAGTAGATTCTATCACCAACTGGCAATGGGGGTATTGCCATCCTGGCCGAAGTGAGATAATGGTGAGGGTAGATTTCACCATGTGACTTGATGGGGGTAAATTCCATCAAGGTGTCCGCATATCTGAACATTTATAGATAGGGGTAGTGATATCCAAGGATGGGGGTGTATTAATATTTATACATGATAATATATTTTGAGATATGCTTTATGATGTACAAGCATGAGAAGCTTGCAATGAGTTTTGCATTATGGTAAATGCATGAGATTGGTGATACATGTTTTATAAGTGATTATTGGATTTGCTTAGAAAGTTATTCAAAGTATGTTTTTTATTTGAGCATGATGAAAAGTGGTTTGTATTTGAGAAATTGTTTTAAAATGCATTGTTGTTGGTTTTACATCGAGCGACCCTCACTAAGCATTTATGCTTACACTCTCTTTCCAACAATGAAGAGAAATAGCTTGGTTGTGGCAGCGCGGTAGCAAGAGAAGATTCCAAGGGAGTTTCATAGCTCAAGTATAGTTTTACATTTACTAAATAGTAATAATTGGCCATGAGAGGGTACCTATATGTTTTGGGAGGTTGTGTTTGAACTCCCTCGTTTGTGGCAAGTTTATATTGCCTATTTAGACTTGTAAATGGCCTTTATATGTTGGTATTTGGTTTGGTTTGCATTTTGAACTCTATGTGGTTATTTTCTTAGGAAGCATGCCTATAGATTGTCATCTATGGTTACATTTATGTTGAATGCTTGGTTTGGTGTCTAATACGTTGGGAATTATGTTGCAAATGGTTGAGTTTATGTTAGAAGCATGTTAGGATTGTATCGAATGATTTCTAGTATGATATAAGTATGTTAGAATGGTCGAGCTTATGTAAGAAGCATGTTAGAATGGTTTTATTGGTTACTAGTTATCTGCAAGTTTGTTGTTGTTACATTTTGATCCCTGAATGTTAAGAATGCAATTGGTTGAGTTTGGAGTGTTGTTTTAAGTTGGTTTTTGACAAGCAAGCTTGATATATGAATAATTAAGGATCGATAATCTTAATTTGGCCTAAGTCATCAAATTTATCTAATTTTACAAAATGGTCCCTAAAGTATGTTTAGAATTAATCGAATGTTCAATTGACCTCGTTAGGGTAGTAACTTTATCCGCTGTGAGCTTGATCACCTTAGGATTCGTTAAGAGCATCTAGACAAGAAAAGAGAAAAAAAATTAGGGTCATTTATTTAGGTAAATCTTCACCGATTTACTTCAATATTCCCCGTGTAACTCGCTCGAGTCGGTAAAACGGTTAGACTGGATGGAGGGGGCTACATTTGTTAGTATCAGAGACAAGTTGAAGAAAATTAGGAGGTAAGTTGGTTGAATTATCAATGTGTAAATGATTTCTTGATGTTGGTATGCACATTGGTTGCTTATGTAATGTTTTAACCATCGAGTTGGTTGTGTGTTATGTACGATGTTTGATAACATTCTGTTGTGGATATTATGTGGTGTATATATGAGAGATATTGGGGTACCCATTGCCATTTAACTATTAGTATAAAAATATTTTTGTTTTTAAACTTGAGCACCTTGGAAACTTGCTTCGAGCTGGCCTAATTGTTTTAAGGTTGTATTTTCTGCTATATATTTTAATTGTTTTTGAAAATGGAACCGAAATTAGAGCTTGGAAGACAAGTAATGATGGGGAAAAGTATAACGACAAGAATGGTATTTGATCTTGAGTTGATTTGGTCCTCGATCAAGAATTGTTAGAAGTGATCTCCGAACTTGAGTGACTTAGTCATCATTCGCGAGATTATAGATGGTGTTGGGGTAGGGTGGCATGTCTAAAATGGAAAATGAGGTTCAGTTTGTACGGATGAGCTAGCATACACCATAACTGGCTACTGATGAACGCAAATGATGTGAGCGTTACAACCTGGATTGGTTAATGTAATGTGTAAGATAAGAATGTGGTTGTGGGAATGTTTCTTTAGGAGTTCTTTTCCCGTAGCCTTAGCACGGTAATTAATGATAATGGTGTTGATTTGGTTTAGTATTTTTGGCGAGTAGATGGCGAATGTCCTAGTGTCATACGAGATTACGAAGAGACAAGTATTCTGAGAATACGTGGGTTTAAGTTTAGCAAGAGTGGTAGCGGTTTTGGGTGCAATGATGCGCAGAAGCAAATCTTGACTGGAAATGAAGATGTAAAGTATTTTTTGTATATAAGCTTTTTTTTAGAGATGGATAGGTGCAAATTTTGGCGAAGATGTATGAGGTGCTTCGGGGATGCAAATTTGGTTGCAAGTGATCGACCCGATAATATTGTTGGTAAGTGTGAATTGATAATCATGCACAGTACAAAACACTTATATGTATATATATATTTAAATATGTCATTACATGCATGCATTTAGGAATGGCATTAGAAAGTTTGCATACATACGCATAGGCATCTATGAGGACATGTAGTTGGGCATACATGCATATGTTCACACTTACGGATGATTTCTCGAATATCGATGAAGAGAAGATGTAAGGAGCTTTCGCAAAAAGATTCTTTAGGATCCTAAAGAGTATAGAAGGTGCTTAAGGTCATTCACGAAAGTTGGTGGTTGGAGTACAAGGTCTTCTTCTAGGATTAGTTGCTGCTAATAAAGTTCGTTGAGGAAATTTTCGTAGGTTGACACGCTGTTGGTGAAGTTGCGATATTAGAGATGCCTTGACAGTGCAAGGTCATGTGTTTGCGATTGATTTGATTGAGTTGCCTTTCTATGGTTTTGATGTTATCTTTTATATAGATTGGTTGACGGAACATAAGCTGTGGTTGATTTTGAATCTAAGCGAGTTTCTTTGAAGTTTTCCAATGACTATGAAGTTGTGGTGGTGGGAGAGAATGTCAATTTCTTATCTAACATTCTTTCGGCTTTGGAAGCACAAAAGTTGTTGGATGTTGGGTGTCAAGCATACATGGTGTATGTTATGAACACGAATATGAAAGAGGAACGACCCCAGGATATTTGCACCGTTTGTAATTTTTTGGGAGTGTTTCTGGAGGAGTTACCTGGTTTACTGGCAGATAGAGAGGTAGAGTTTTGTATCGAGACATATGTGGATATGGCTCCAGTGTCCATTGCTAAGTATCACATGACACCTAAAGAGTTGAAGGAGTTAAATACGCAAATTCAGGAGTTTTTGTACCATGGTTTCATTCGTCCTAGTGTTTCGCCTTCGGGAGCACCTGTGTTGTTTGTGAAGAAGAAGGATTGCACTATAAGAATGTACATTGATTATCGACAACTGAACAAGTTGACGATTAAGAATAAGTATCATTTGCCACAGATTGAAAACCCCTTCGATCAACTCTGAGATGCATCAGTTTTTTCTAAGATTGATTTGAGATTAGGATACTAACAATTGAAGGTGAAGGATAGTGATGTACCGAAGACAACTTTTCGAACACGTTACGTGCATTATGAGTTTTGGTGATGCCGTTTGGGTTGACAAATGCGCCTGCAGCTTTCATGGATGTGATGAATTGGGTGTTCCATGAATTCTTGGATCAATTTGTAGTGGTGTTTATTGATGATATCCTTGTGTGAGTCTTGTTGGATAATCAGCTTTATGATGAGCTGAGTAATACGGAGGAGGATCATGATAAGCATTTGAGGATTGTTTTGTAAGTCTTGTTGGATAATCAGCTTTATGCTGAGTTGAGTAAGTGTGAGTTTTTTATTAAGGAAGTGGTTTTCTTTGGTCATGTTGTATCAGCTGAAGGAATTCGTGTAGATCCACAAAAGGTTGAAGCGATTGTAAATTGAAAACAACTTAAGTCAATGATAGAGGTTCGTAGTTTCTTAGGATTGGTAGGGTATTATCGTCGTTTTGTGGATGATTTTTCAAAAGTTGCTACTTCTTTGACGAAGTTGTTGCAAGAAGATGTTCGTTTTGAGTGGATGGAAGCTAGACAACAAGCTTTTGAGAAGTTGAAGGAATCTTTAACGCAAGCTCCCATCTTGATTCAACCTGAGTTAGGGAAAGAGTTTGTGATCTATATCGATGCATCTTATGTTGTTTTAGGATGTGTGTTGATGCAAGATGGTAGGGTTGTGGCTTATGCGTCTTGGCAGTTAAAGTTGCACAAGCCTAATTACCCTACTCATGATATAGAATTGGCCACGGTGGAGAGTGCTAAAGATTTGGAGGCATTATCTTTATGGTTAAAAGTATGTAGTATATACAGATCATAAGAGTTTAAAGTATATATAGATCATAAGATCTAGATGATTCGTTGGTACCTCATGTCTAGGACATAGTGGATGGTAATCCAACGAATTTTTGTTTTAATGATGATGAAGTTTTATGTTTAAAGAGTCGAGTAGTTCTGTCAGAGGATGATGAGTTAAGGTGCACTATTTTGACTGAAGCGCATAGTAGCCCTTTTTCTATGCACCCTGGTGTAATCACCTATTTTGTCCGGGGTGTTAACCCATTTTCTTTTTTTTTAATAATAGGCTTTATTATTTTTCTTAATTACATATATCGAATAATTAAAAATAAGAACTAAAAAAAAGTATATATATATATATATTATTATTATTAAAGTTGTATTTACCATTTGTTATTACTACTTATTATCATATATTATTATCATTATCTACTATTATTATCATTATTATCTATCATATTATTATTATTATTATTATTATTATTATTATTATTATTATTATTATTATTATTATTATTATTATTATTATCTATAATTACTATTACTATCTATTATTATTACTATTATATTTATTATAATTATTGCTAGTGTTATATTTATTAACTTCATTATCATATATTATGTTATTAATACTATTTATTATTGTTATTATATTATCATCACTATTATACTATTGTCGTATATTATTATTATTATTATTATTATTATTATTATTATTATTATTATTATTATTATTATTATTATTTTGAAGCAAGTCTCAAAACCAAAAAACTGATATATATATATGGGATGGGATCAAGTTACAGTATGTAAAACTCAACTAGTTTTACACTAATCCATAGCCATTGGATGAGTGAAATGAATGGATGAGATTAAAAGTAGGATATGGAAAGATTATCACTTGGGAAAAAAAGTAAGGAGTTAATCTCATCCATTCATTTAACCAATCTAATGGCCATAAATTAGTGTAAAACTAGTTGAGTTTTACATAGTGTAACTTGATCCTAACCCTATATATATATATATATATATATATATATATATAATAAAAGCTCAATATATATTAATAAGAATAAAGCTATATTTATTTTAAAGTCCATTTACATTAAAAGAAACCCAAAAAAAATATTATACATCACATGGCCTGATTCGGGCCCAACTTAATTAAAAAAACAAAACCCTAATCTTATCATTGTGTCTTGCAGCCGCCAAACCCCAGCCGTCAGATCTGGATAAAGATCTGACGGTCCAAATCCAATCTCAGCAGAAACCCTAGAAGTCCCACTCTAACCCTAGCGCCGCATCATCCTCGACCGTTAGATCTGGCTCAAGATCCAACGGCCGAGATCACATCCACCGCACGTGCGGACCACGCCCGACCGCTCAGCTTCCCACACGCGCCATTCGATCGACCCGAGCCTCTCCACATCCCCATCGACAGCACAGAGCGGCTCCACGTCCCTCCAACGTCCTCTGGTCCCCTCTCCTCATAGCCGGCCATCACATGCACTCCAAAAAAATGTCAGAAAATGCAACCAAAATTCAGAGGCAATAACCGAAATTGTACGAGACAAAAAAATCAACAAAATTCACAGATGAATACAAACAAACAACTAGCATAACCAATAGGGATTTTCCAAATTATTTATGTAATCCGAAATTTGTAATATCGGGGCTGTAAAAACCCGAAACCAACAATGTAATGTGGGGAGCAAAAAAAAGTTGTAATCGAGAAAAATTCCATAGAGCAATACAAAGAGAAGTTTACAGAGGTATAATCGTCTTCGTTTTCCATTTTCCATTTCGATTTCAAATTAAAGTAAAAAAAAAGCAAAAGTTTTTGGGTTTCGTCTTTTTTTACCTTCGCCGTTTCGACATCTTCTTTCTATCGTTCGCTGATGACAAGCCCATGCTTCCCTTCTGGAGTGACGGGGTGAACCGGCGAGCAAGCTAACACCGAAAAAGTTTTTTTTAAACGATTTTTTGGGGTTTTTGATTTTTGAAAGAAGAAAAAAGGGTTTTTGTTTGGGTCTACAAAATAGTGAAAGATGTTTTGGATCTGAAAGGTTTCGAAAAGAGGGGGTTTCTTAGGGTTTTCGGGCTCGCCAACCGTCGAATAACGACGACCGGCGTAGTGGCATCGTCGAAGAAACAGAGAGGACGAGAGAGTCTCAGAATTTTTAGGGTTAACAAAAATGATAAAAGGGCTGAATTGTTTTTTTAAACTCAGTTTTATAGTGTTTTAAAACATAAAAATAGGTTTAATTACGTTTTAAGTCCCTCCGTGTATTGTTATTATGCGTGCAGGGACTTCCGCAATTTTAAACCCCGTTCTAGGTCCCTCCTGTTTGTTGAGTTTTTCCAATCTCGTCCCTGTGTCGTTTTGGTTGATTTTAATCTGTTTTTTGAACGGGTTAATTCCCCTTTTGGTCCTTATAGGTTTTCGTTTCCTTTTAATTGAGTCTCTATTTTAAATTTTAATATGTTTTTAAATGGATTTATTACTGTTTTAGTCCCTGTTAGCTTGCATGTTAATCATTAACTTAGCATTTTTGTTTTGTTATATTATATTTTGTTATTCATGCAATTTGCGTCTTTAATTTATGTTGATATCGAATATATTATTTTTGCCATATCGTTTATGTTCGTTTAATATGCATATATGATTTGTGGCTCTTGTGGTATATTTTAGTATATAATCATACTTTTTTAGTGTTTTTATAATATATAGTTTTATAAAGTGTACATAGCTAAATTGCTTTTATCGTCCCAATGTATATGTGTGACATGCAATTTGAATGGCCATCATAGGACTTGTGATACTTTGATTTGCATAATAATTAATTGTTAATTATAAAAACGAGGTACTTATTAATTCGCGTATTCGGGTCGAAATATCCTAGCTTATTGGATATCCTTCGAATATTCAGATTAATTCGAATCGTCTAAAGGTAAGCCTGTAAACAATTAAAACGAACAAGACCACGACATCATACCTTATCTGCTTGCATCATGCATAAAGGTGACGTACGGGATCAGAACCCTAAACTAACACGACAGGCAGACTTATATGATGTCGGTTTAGTCTTTGGTCTGGTGTACCATCATCCTTTTTAATTAAATGTTAAATTAATTCAGAACCACCAATTTGATAAAGCTCGTACGATTAAAGTCCGATTTTCAATTAAGAACCCCTAATTAAGTTCATTTTAAATTTCATACAATTTCCATCAATTAAAAGCAACCATTGTTTTGCTACCGATTTCCGGGCGTGATGGGGGTGCTAACCCTTCCCCACACGTACCCAAATGTCCCACTTGCCAACATTGCGACAAAATTACCTCCGGGCATATCAATCTCAATACCGATATCCATTTGAGCATATTCTCCAACTACGTTCTAGATGGGCCGGGAACATCACACACCTTAGCAAACAACTTGATATATCAAATTCATTATTCAAAAACGGCATCACATGGTATCAACTTAATTTTTTCTAAATAATGAATTCACTGTTAAAAAATGGCATCACATGGTATCATCTTTTAAGTTACAGTAGATTCTACAATATTTGTGGAAGTAATTTGGGTTATGTCATATTTTGGAAAAAAATAGGGGATAATATTAGTGTAAATTCTCCGTTTAATAATGAATTTTTAAAATTTTAAGACCCTGTGACCCCACATATCTGGATAAAACTTTGTATACCCATTGGGTAGGTGACCTAGCTAATATGATATTGACACGATATAAATTATATCGATATTGAAATTACTTTTGGATTCTAAATTGTCTTACACTAAATAAATAAAAAGGAAGTCGTTGTCATTTTGAGTCTTGGTACCATTGTTACCAGGGATGTAGCCACTCATGAGGTGGGAGGGGTTGTTGTCCCTCCAAAAAAATTTAGTACAATGGCATTTTAAGTAATTTTTAGTAAGACATTTTCTTATCTCAATTTTTTAGATTTAAATACTTAATTCGAGAAATGGTTCTCTTATAGTATCATGAGAACTTGAGAAACATGAAAGGGTAATAGAGGAAAAAATTAAGAAAATAATTAAAGTCTATCATTTCATTCATAGTCGATAGTAGATGAACAAAATCAAAAAGTTTAAGGGTTATATTTTCATAGAAATTAAGGTGAGATAAAGTTTAAAGTCATAAGTTTTCATGGTTCGTATGTGATATTTTATTTTTAATTTGATTGAAAAAATAGTAACATGCTGAAATTTTGAAGGAATTGCATCATGATAGTACGACAAGCTAAAATGTATTTAAGTTAGCTTACTTTCTCTTTTTATTATATTAAAAAAAATAAAAATATTAATTATAATATATTTATAGTTATAAAAATTATTTATTGTGTAAAGATGTATGAATTGTATTGTATTTATAATCTTAAAAATTGTTTATAGATAAAAGATGCATTAATTATATTATATTTATTATTTTGAAAATTATATATTAAAAAATGTTGTATTATTAATTGTCTCATGTGTTAACTTAACTCGATAGATGACTCATAAGTAAATGTAACATTGCCGCACTGAAAACAAGCCAGAAAATTGAGGCCATTGGATCAAGCCAGTTCGCTCTGAACCATTAGATTGAAAAAAATATAAAAGGTTACTCGGTGAACCGATAAGATCAATGTTTTTAGTTTGGGTTCAAAATTTCTGTGATTATGCGTTAGTATTCAATGGTTTGGAAGGAAGTAATGGTGGGTTGTGTGATTTGTGTTTGGATTATTGAAGGAAGTAATGGTGGTTTGGGGTTTAAAATAGGGGAAAATTTCTAGGGTTCAGAATTTGTAGGATTTGTTTAAGGAATAGAGGAAAAATTTGTTGCTAAGGATTCTTGAGGATTGAAACTCTATGTTAGGTAGATGCATGAGCTTCCTTTGGTTCATAAGTCTTTATTTTAGTTTGTTTATATGTTATGATTTTGTGATTTTAGCTATGCATGTTGGAGAAATATGTGGTAAATATGGTGAATGCATGCTAAATTATGTTTGATTAATGGTTCCTACACAAGTGTAATAGCTAAGGTAACATGTGTATTAGGGAGAATCTTCTGAGTTGGCCAAAACATGTTTAAGGAGTAGAAGAAAATTTTGTTGCTAAGGATTCTTGAGGATTGAAACTCCATGTTAAGGGGTAGATGCATGAGCTTCATTTGGTTCATAACTATTTATTTTAGTGTATTTAATTGTTTTGGTTTTGTAATTTTAGCTATGAACGTAGGACAAATATGTGGTAATGTTGTGAATGCATGCTAAATTATGTTAGATTAATGGTTTCTACACAAGTATAATAGTTATTGCAACATGTTTATTAAGAAGAATCCTCTCATTTACCGAAACAGGTTTAAGGAATAGAGGACAAATATGTTGCTAAGGGTTCTTGATGATTGAAACTCCATGTTTGGGGATAGATGCATGAGCTTCCTTTGGGAATTGCTCGAAGGATAAAGTAATGGAGCACATCCTTTCCATTAGGAAGAATCCTCTCATTTGGCCAAAATTGGTAAGAATGAGCTTTATGAACATAAAAATAGCTTGAATGTTTATATGATTGTCTGTTGTTTATGTATGTTTGTTTAGTAGTACTTAAGTTCTTTTGTTTGTTTTCCTTAGTAATGGAATATATGCTTTAATAATTGTTAAGTGTGCAAAAGTCCTATATTTATGCCCTAGTTTAACTCAATTATTGTTGTTCTTAAGTATAGTTTAGTTGCATTTATTAGAAAAACATACACAAAACTGCATAGATTAGATATTCTGCCTTATTTGATGAACTTAATTGTTTTTATATATAAGATATTGCTCAGGTGTGTTTTCTTCCTGTGCGCAGGTACCCGCTCGGGCATATGCCGCCGAGGAAGCAGAGAGGGTAGAAGAGGAGAAGCTGGAAACTGATGGAGGAAGATGTTGGACCATTTCGAGAGCTGATCAAGGAGGAAATGACCAGAATGAAGAGCTGTGCCAATCCTTGCACACCAATACACACCTCCGCCGAGGCAGTCAACGATGTGCCGCCGAGGCAGCAACTCGAGGAAGGGTGGAAAAATGCTAAGTGGTATGTGATTGAAAGAGCTCATCAAGCATGATTTCTGGAGACCACTTGCACATGCATTAGAGACTAGCAGACAAAGAAAAGCCATGGTCAAAGTCAAGTTGGAAAAAGTCAAACGGGAATCTAGGAAGATTTAATGAGTTGTAATTATATTCTAACTAGTATTCCTACCCTAAACCGACTTAGGCATAGGCTCCTCCCCTATATATATATAATCAACTTGAAGGAGAGAACACAATTGAGATTAGAGAGAAACTCCTTATCGAAACCCTAGTGTCGTCTAACCCCATTATGTTCTAAACCTTCCCTAGGGCTAAGGGAAGGTTGTGTAGTAGTTGTGGAGTTTGCTTGTAATCGTTGAGGATTTCAGTTTTTGCAATAAAATTCAAGGTTTGTTTACTCTTGGTTCTTCATTGTTGCAATCTTTATCGGGAGAGAAGATGGCATCAATCTATTTGTTCAATATCGGGAGAGTTGAACTTACAAAATCAGTAAACACGGTTTTATCCGACCCTAGGGTAAAGCTACTTCGGCTTAGGAATAAGTTTAGAAGTTCAGCGGCTAAGAGAGGTTTCATAATCGGTTGGTGTTCACCCTTAGATTCACGTCGGGAGGTATCATCCAAGACGTGTTTGCCAATAGTACTTCAAGCTTCGAGAGAAGTGGATGTCATAGAAGGGAGCCTTCCCGAACCTTGAATCATCGCTTAACTACACAGACAGTCACTTGGTCTCTGCCGAGGCATAGTCAAGGGTGGCTGTTGAAAGTTGTTAAGTTGATATGCAAAACTGTGCCGAGACAGTGCATTCAATCTCCACACTATGAAGCATCCAATACCAGCCCATTCTCTCACTCTGATTTCTCAATTTATTTTACTTGCTTTAGTTTTAACTTTAATCAAACCAACTCCTAATATATGTGTTTTTATTTTTACTTGTGCAGAAAGGTGAACTCTGAAAAGTTGTCAGGATGCATGTGGAGACGATATCTTCAATACTATAACTTGGCACTGTGTATACTTGCACGCAATTTGCGCATCACGTTTGCACGTAACAAGTTTTTGGCGTCGTTCCCGGGAATTGGCGTACAACTTTTTGTTTTTATTTTTCTACACTTTTTATTTTCCGTTTAACCCCCTGGTTTTCTTTGGTGTATGACTAGAGCCAACCAAAAATCACCCTTGCAAAAACACGATCCAGAGCCTGAACGTACTGCACGCAGACTCAGACAAGTAAATAGAGAAGCCATGGGTGATCAAGCAAACAACCAGAACCTACCGCCTCCAATCTACAATTCTGTGGCGGGCAATGGCAGGCAACCTCCTGCCGCTCGGCGGCTAGTTCGTGACTACATGGAGGAGGATCTCAGAAGGTCGAACTCTAGCATGATTGATCTAGAAATACAAGAGGACCACTTCGAACACAAACCAGTCATGTTCGACATGCTAAATACACTTGGACAGTTTGGAGGATCTGCCACTGAAGATGCCCGCCAGCATATGATATCCTTCCTGGATATCTGCAAATCCTTCAAAATCCATGTAGTTCATCCTGACATGCTACAGATCAGATTATTTCCCTATTCACTGAGGGATAGGGAAAAAACTTTGTTCAATAGCCTACCATCGGAGTCTATTGAATCTTGGACAGAACTACGCCGAGATTTCTTAGCTCGATTTAATCCTGTCAATTTTACTAATAAATTGCGGACTGAAATCACTACTTTTCGACAGGCAGATGATGAACCAATGTACGAAGCGTGGGAGAGATACTACGAGTTGTTGAATAAATTCCCTTCCCATGGATTTCCAGAGTGGACTCAAGTATCCATATTCTACAACGGTGTAAACACACCAACAAGGATGATGATGGATTCCTCTCCCAATGGTACATTGCTCGACATGCAGTTGGTCGAAGCCATTCAGATCTTGAACAGGATGTCCAAGAACGACTACCAGTTCCCTAATGCCTTCCGAGGCGACGTAAAGAGGCTGGCCATAGCAAACGAGCTAGGAGCATCAGATGTAGTTGTAGCACAAATTGTTAGGTTGACAAAGATGGTAGAAGCTATGCAAGGGAAAAACAATACACGGCAGGTTAAAGCCATAGATGCCTTTTGCGACCAATGTGGGGGAGACACCCTAATTTCTCGTGGAGTAACCCCAACAATGCTCTAAATCCAGCTAATCAGACAAATCAATAACAAGGATTCCAGTAGGCTATATCGCCTCAGCAGCCACCGCAACAGCAACAGTCAGCATCCAGTGCTTTAGAGCAGACTCTGAATGCCGTCATGACTCAGACAGGTACCTATATCCTAATATGGATTTATTTGTTAAGAAAACTGAGGCTTTCATGGACAAGACCGAGATGAGGATGCAGAATGATGAGGCAACTTTAAGTCACTTGAAACTCAAGTGGGACAATTTGCACAAGTCCTGAATACCAGAACTATGGGAGGATTGCCCAGCGATACTGAAGTCGCGAGGAAACCCACTTACGAGCAGTGCAAGGTCATCAAATTAGTTGCCCAGACAGAAGAATATAAGCCCGCCTCGGCAGATCCAGGACCCTCTGCCGCGGCAGACCCTAATGATGCTTTTGAAAAGCATGAGGTACGCCCACATGTTCCACAGCAGCTGAAACACCAGAAACATGATCATCAGTTCAAAAGGTTTCTGGATATTCTCAAGCAAGTGCATATCAACATACCCCTGGTGGAAGTCATACAACAAATGTCGAAATATGCCAAATTTTTGAAAGACATGGTTTCCAAATGGAAAAGAATCAGGGAATTTGAAACGATCGACATGACGGAAGAATGCATGGCCATGCTGCACAATTAAAAACTGCCCAAACTGAGAGAACTAAGCAATTTCCTCATTCCATGCGCTATTGGGAACCATTACGAGGGGAAAGCCTTATGCGACCTTGGGGCAAGCATCAATGTAATTCCCAAGTCTGTTTTTGAAAAGTTGGGAATTGGAAAAGCTAGACCCACCACCATCACGCTCCAATTAGCTGATCATTTTACGTGCAACTAGAAGGAAAAATTGAAGACATTCTAGTAAGAGTGGACAATCTTATTTTTCCAACTGATTTCTTAATTCTAGATTGTGAGGCAAACGACAAAGTACCCATCATTCTGGGAAGACCGTTCGTAGCCACAAGTAGAACTCTAATATATGTGGAGAATGGAGAGCTTACTATGAGGTTGGATGACCAGAAAATTAAACTGAATGTCTTGCAACCCTTGAAAAAAGCTGACGACAAAGAATAATGTCAGGACATGCATGCCTCAGCAGACACCAAACCCAGCACAAAGCTAGAGCACTCGAGTCACAGCCGCCTGGGCGGGCAACCTGGCAATGCCAATGATCAAAAGAAACACAAAGACCCGCCCTGGCAGAGGGTGAAGCAGATGTTGCAGCAACCCATGAAGTGGTTATGCTGGGAAATGCATCTAGATGCATTCCTAACATAACGTCAATTTAATTTCTTTTATTTTTATGTTTAAGGATTTAGATTTTAATTTCTTGTATTTTTTTCACTTCTTAGGAAGTAGATTTAATTTTAGTATTTGTTTTCTAAAAATTTTTATTTCAGCTTTTTGTTTGGAGAGACAATAGCCCAAGAGAAAGGAGAAGTAGAAAGCCAAAATCCATTAACCGCTCCAGCCTGCCCGCCAAGTCTGCCGCGGTAGAAACACGTTGCTTCCCGCCAGAACTAGCCATTGCAGACTAGCCGTTCGCAGACGCCCATTCCGTTCCAACGGCACTCTTCCCAGGCAAAGGCTGCCACGGCAGTACTCTTTCACACCTATTTAAACCCCCCATCATTTTTTTACTATTCACTCTTCTTTAATATCTCTTGCATATTGTTTCACAGATTTACTTTGCTTTCAGATTTATTTCCTTTTCCACATATTCTCAAACTCTCACAACCCTCTTCACACAAAAACCCTAAAACCCAATATCAAGAATGGCAAGAACCCTCTGCTGCCGTGCTACCCAAGCAAAGTTCGAAGAATCTCTCAACCGCTTCGCCACACCAGAGATTAAAGCCCACCACAATGAGAGATTCAAAGAATGATCGGTGTGGGAAGAGCAAGGTTTTTACTAAGAGACGGGGAAGAGGAATTTCGGGCTCGGTCACTTCATCTACTCAAAGATCACACACCAAAAGTGGTAGATCTTTGCCCAGCAACCAAGGCCGACAAATCAGACGATGGTGCGCGAGTACTATGCCCATGGGTCGATAGATGAAGTGCCGACGGTGAATGTCTGTGGGCGGCCAATATTGATCGACGAAGACAAGATCAACCTCTACTACAACCTCCACATTCATGAAGATCAGCACACGGAGTTCCTCACCTCCCTCACAACGAACAACTACGAGGAAATGAAGGAAGAGCTTTGCATTTACAGGAACAGTTTGGAATGAAGGCAAAAATAGAGGCATCGTCAATCGGCGAAACTCACTGCCGGAGGCAAAGTTATGGAACACGTTCGTGAAGAGACGATTGTTGCCCACGTCCCACAAATCCACCGTCGACAAGCCAAGCTTGGCACTCATCCACTCCATCATCAACAAAAGGTACATCAATGTGGGTGTTATTATTGCTAACGAAATTTATGAGTGTGGGCAGAAAACGAAGGGGCAACTCTACTTCCCCAGCCTCATCACGGCATTGTGCAAGAAGGCATATGTTATGGCCGCCCCAACCGACACCATGACGCTAGAAAGAATCGGGTGGACGAGGGGCATCATCCTGTGGAAAATGGAGATCACATCTTCCACCCCCGAAAAACTATGCCTGGCATTGGAGATGGGCAGCCAGCAACAATTCCAACAGCCCGCTCCAGCAACCACCATAGGATGCTTGGTAGCCCAGCTGGACAGAATGGAAAGACGCCAGTTAACATTCATGGCCTACATTCGGGACTTCAACAATGCCATCGTCACCACCATCAAGGAGAAGTTCCCAGCGGCCCACTTTCCAGAGTTCACTGCCAAGATATTTGCCCCGGCAGCACCAGAAACGACCGCCGCACCTTCTGCCTCGACAACCCATCCGGCCGCCTCAGCAACTCCAACCGTTCTATCTCAACTGAGTCTCAAGCCTCCCGAGCAGCCACGACCACCGAAGTCCTCTCCATCTCCGACAACCGTGGAGACACATCGGCAGCCCCAATTAGAGAACAAGGGCAGACATCACGGGCAGCAGCCGACGCACCAGGACCATCCGACTCAGCCTACCTGAACGACTTCTTATCAGACGATTCGGTATGGTAAGACACGGTTTGATCTGTCACAAGGAAGCTTGAACTGTCATTTTCCCCAGGCACAATTCAAACACACTCTACCACAGAAGTCTGCCCAGACAGCGAAGAAGGCGGCGAACGAGAAGTCACACATAAGGCACAACCTAGTCCACCTTCCTGCCAGCAGCCGCCGAGGGTAGCCAAGCGCTTCAAAAGGGCAGCTCAGAAGAGAGTGATCATAGCCGGTGACGCCTCCTCCAAGACACCATCAATCTAAGCTTCTCTCTCCTTCTTTTATTTTATTTTTATCTAATCTATGTAAATTTTTGTGTTTGTAGGCATGCATTGAGGACAATGCTCCTCTCCAGTTTGGGGGGGGGGAAATTAGTCCTCTAATTTTTTCTTTTGTTTTTCTTTTGTTTTTCTGTTTTTTTTTTCTGTTTTGTTTTTTTAGTTGCATTTAGGTTTGGATCTAATGTAACATGCCTTTATTTCAAATCTAATGAATCCTAAGTTTGAGGAAAATTCTTGAGTACCTTTTACCTGCCGCGGCAGATGGCCCACCTGGGCGACAACCTTAGCATTACTTTAGATTAACTTAGAATCCTACTATGGTCTGAACTTAAAAGAAAACATTCTTTGCGACTAGTTTGATTTTAGGACTTCTAGGAAAATTAGGTATTTCACCTAGTAAACTTGGGTAGAACTTGAAGTTTAGAAAAACAAAAAAAAAAAGAGACTAGAAAAAAAGATACGTCCTAGAGGTGCCCGAAACTAGCTCTAGATAAAAAATGATGAAATCATTAGAAGTGTTTATCACTGGCTCTAGTGGTTATAAATTGCAAAAGAAACTAGAGGGAAACCCAAGGGAATTAAGGTATTTACTGTAACACCCCAATTTTGGGCTTAGAAGTTTTGGGTTTGAACCGGACCGGTCGGATTTTCTGTTCGAATATAAAAGGTGGTTTTAAGGAAAGCCTAGTTCGGGATGCATTAAAAATATGGAAAAATATCTAAAAATCCTCTTTTAATATATATAAGAGGGTGGTGAAATCAATTTTACAAAATGAGGTTTGGAAATATGACATTTTGAGTTAGTGACTAAAATGTAATTTTTGAAAAGTTCGTGACTGTTTTAAAAGGATTGAAACTTTGAATCTTTAAGGAGCTAATTTACCCAAGGGAGGATTTCTCTATATTTTTATTGATTTTTAAAGACTCATTTAATGTTTAATTAATAAAAAGGAAAGAGGGAAAAATATATTTTTAGTTTCATAACTAACTTTTACCAAAATTTTCCCATTTCATTTTCTCTCAAAATTCCCTCAGCCAAACACATTTCCACAGCAACTTTTCCTTTGATTTTCACACCTAAAGTTGAGATTCCAATTCCTAAATGATTCCTAATCATTTCTACATCAAATCCTCACCATTTGCTTAAAGAATTTTCAAGGATTTTGGCTCTAAACAGGAGAAATCCACATTTAGAGGTATGAACGTCCTTCTCCTCTAAATACTCAGTTCTTTACTGAAATTCCCAAGTTCTCAATCCTTAAATTGAGTTTTATTAAAGGTTTTAATGTTGTGATCTTGATTTTGGCTTAAAATGCAAGATTTGGATTTAATTTTGAAGAAATTCGTAATAGATGATTGGGCTCTGTTTTGAGATGTCTTTTTGATGTATTTTGGATGTCTAAATGATGTGAAATGGAGGTTTAATCAATGCAATCCCGAATAGGTTGATTTTCCTAAGTTTTTACTTGTGAAAATGGTAGTTTTTGGGGTGATCTTGGTGTTCTGTTAATGCTGGAGGTATAAGGACGAGTTTGGGTTCATTTTGGATGTTAATTGATGTTTAAAAATGGTTAGAAGTGATGGATCTTGGCTGGGTTAAGTTTTGGAAGAGTTTGGAGGTGTTTTCGGTTGTGTTTGGTAGCCGAAATGTTGGATTTATGTAGAGCAGCGAGTTGAGTTGTGTTGCTGGTGTTTTTAATGCATGATGATGCATTAATCCTCTGTTGTTATGTGTTTAAAACAAGGAAGAATGACCCGGAAGCAATAGAGGTAGCGTTGGAGGGTTTCGGATGCTTGGAAGGCTTAACGGCTAGCGTAGTTTTGTGTATCGGTGAGTGAAGTTGGGGTTTTCAGCTTTAAAACCAATGTTTGAAGGTTTTGGGAGCTTAGTTTAAGTCTAAGCAACTTAGCTAAGCTAAAGAGTAAGTAAATGGAATTTCTCTCTTGGTTTGTGTTATGAATTGGTTTTTAATGCACTTGTGATGGTTGGATGCAACGTATGTGATTTGCATGTTTAAATTCTGTTTTGAAAGCATGTTTTAGCATGGTTTAATGCTGGTTTTGAAAGTCATGTGTTGAAGGATGCTCAAGGTAAGAGATCCTTGGTTTTGTACATTGGAATTGTGGAATTGATGCATAGTGTTGCATGTTGTTTAATGGCTTTGTTTAATGCTTCAAAACAGTGAAGTGATGATGGTAATTGATGGTATTGGTAAGTGATGTAAGTGGTTGTTGGTTACTTTAATCGGATATAGTTAGCCGACTATAGGATTGGGTGCACCGTGAATTGAGTCGCCTTGGATGTCGAGGGGGTTGTAATTGTACCATAAACTCAATCCGAGAATCCTAGCGATTGAGGAAATTTGTGTCACCACGATGGAGGATGGCTCTCGTGGGTGGGCTTTGTTAAGTGCCACCACGATGGAGGATGGCTCTCGTGGGTGGGCTTGGTTAAGAGCCACCACGATGGAGGATGGCTCTCGTGGGTGAACCTTGTTAAACGTCACCACGATGGAGGATGGCTCTCGTGGGTGGACTTTGTTAAGTGTCACAACGGTGGAGGGTTGCTCCCGTGTGTGAGCTTGGTTAAGGTGATTACAATGGTTGTGGTAGCTTCCATGTGTAAGTCTTGTGATGTGTCCCGGCTCTCGCCAGTGTGTTATACAACTTTCGATGAGTGATGTTGAGGGGTTGTGATTGTACCATTAAACTCCATCACGGGTGTTGAGGGGGTTGTGATTGTACCGATAAACTCCACCTTGTGTTGTTCGGTTGTGTGTATGGAGCGTGTGGGACAACGCTTGTAATCCGCGTATCCGATTGTGTCTTGTGTTGTGATGGTTTGTGAATTATCACTTGGAAGCCAATATAATGTTCTTGGATGTAATGAAGCATGAGATGCTTGAAATGATGTAAGGTTGCATGGGAAGTGTGTGATGTTCTAAGAATGCATGTATTACTTGTTAAGCTTGAAGAAGTGTTTATCTTCTTTTACGAATGGTGTTTATGTGCAAGGAATCTCTTAAATGCATTGAAGTCTTGTGAAGACTTGTTTAGAAAGGCATGAAATGTAAATGTTGCTTTGGTAGATCATCTGTTGTGCATTTGTTGAATACATGAGATAGTTAGAGGGAACAAATGGTTTTCCAAAGATTTTGCTTGAATGGATCATTAAGCATGAGAAAAGCATGTTATGAAGAGGAAATGTTTTTCAAGGTATTTGAGTTTAACTTTGCATAAGGTGTTCATGCTTGGAAAGGTTTTAATTGATGGTTTTGCGAGAATGTGCTTTGAAGTGAGTTTTTAGCTTTTCTAAGCTAAGGGTTGGTTTTCATGATTGAGCAATGCATGATTTAAAGCATGTTGTTTAAAAAGGAGTTTTCAAACAATTCTTTGGTTTATCGAATTGTATCTACTTTTTAAGAAGGTTTTGTGATTCGCTGCATTGATGGTGTTTTGGTTTTGAGCATTCCTCACTAAGCATTATGTGCTTACGCTCCTTTTTGTCCATCAATGCAGATAATTAAATTTGGGACAGCAAGAAGCAAGGGATTCAAGGAGAGCTCCACTTGAGAAGTATGTCTCGGTTAATAGCTATAGATAATAAAGGCAATGGGGGAGTCTTTTATATTGATTTGTAATGAGATTGTGTATGTTGGGCAAGTTTGGTTTATGATTTGAACTATTTGGTTTAACGCTTGCAACGTTTGAATCTTCTTATTCATAAGTCGTTATGCTATGCTTCTTGTTCTAAAAAGCATGATTAAGTGTTGGATGTGTTGAATGAGTTGGTGCACCTAGGGGTTGTTTTGTATCTATATTTTAATGCAATTTGGTAGTTATGATGCTTGGCATGTTGTTGATTTGTTTAGGATTGATTAGAGTATGTTCGATGGTGTTTAGACGAGTTAAAACAGGCTTTTCTGCTGTTTCTGGGCAGGGTGTTTCGAAACACCCTTGCCTGTTTCAAAACAGGTGCTTGATTTGGCCTGGGTGTTTCGAAACGGGTAGAGGTGTTTCGAAACACTTTGGCTACTTCCAAGCCCTGTTTCTGAACGGTCTATCCCCGTTTCGAAACACTTGACCGTTGGGCACTGATTTGAATGGTTTTGAGGTTTGCAAGCTTTACGTTTTAGTCGTGATTTTTGTATGTGCAATTGCTTGAGTTCGAGATGTCCGTTTAAGGTGAAATTTGGCAGAGAGGCATGAAACATGATTAATTTCATAATGGTAACTCAAAAATTGGTAAAGTCCTCTTAATTTCCAGAATTTACAAATTGGTCCCTAAATACGTATGTTGTGCAATTGAGTCCCTTATTGTTTTCTGATTGCTGTGATTTTTTAGTATGCTTATCTCAAGAGTACACCCAGGGTTAATGTGCATATAGACAAGCTTAAAAAGAAAAAAAAGGGTCGTTAATCAAGGTTGACTTTCGGGTTGACTTTGGTTTTCCCCGTGTAATCTTCGTAGTTCGGGTCAACCGTCTAGGCCGGGCTAAGGGGGTTACATTTGGTGGTATCAGAGCTGAGTTGCGAATGCTTGGGGAAATGGTAAATTGTTGTAATAAGTGTTTGATGTTTATTCTGATGTGTGGTTGAAAGTCGGTTGAAATGTGTGTCTTTGAGCGAATTGTTGATGTTTTTGTCATGCTTTTTGATTGTGAATCTTCATTGAGCTAATGTGGATTTGTGCTGATGATATGCTGGTGATGTGAGCTGATTTTAATGAATGATGAAAGTGTGATGGGTATGGTATGTTGATGTTATGCTGTTGCGGGTGAATGTGTTTGATGAGAGCATGACCGTAGTATGTTGATTGATATGCTCGATGTTGTGATAATCATGTTTTTATTGATTGTTATGTTGTGTATAAAGGGGAGAATTCGGGATACCCATTGCCTTATTATTATAGCTATTGTGTTATGTTGGAGTTGAAGTTTTGAATCCTTGCTTGAAGCTGGCCTGATCGTTTTGTTTGTTTTGTTATGATTGTTTGTTGTTAGTAGCATGGTGAAATCGATGAGAGAATGGCAGTTGGGTGAGATGGTTGCTGCTTTAGAGTAGGTTGTTAAGGCGTGGAATTCACCTTTTAGTGGAGGTGTTTCGTCTCAGTCTTCAGTGCCTGGAGTTGAGGTAGTGAGGCAGGAGGAAGAAGCTGGTTTTGTGATGAAGGGTTCATCACCTATAGTTCAAGAGGTGTCGGGAACATCTCAGGCTATGGTTAAAGTGAGGCCTGTAGACGTGCTGACTGTGGGACGTGCGAGTTTGTCGAAACAACGTTTACATGATTTGGGAGATGTGGAGTATCATGGTTCGACACCTGAGACGTTCGAGGCCTGGTTGGCCAGTGTAATTCTGATTTTGGATCAGGAAGGTTGTGACTACGCCTGTAAGCTAGGAAGTGTTGTCTCATTGATGTTGGAGGACGCTTGTGCTTGGTGGACATCTGTGGCGGTGGCATCGCATATCCACGATATAGATTGGGACTTCTTTGTGTCTGCCTTTTATGAAAGGTACCTTGGAAAGAAATTTCCAAGGGTTAAGCAGCGTGGGGGTGTGGCTTCAGATTATGAAGGTGAGAAAAGTTTAAGCAAGAGAGTTGTGGGTACTGACCTCGGGAGCGGTCAGCGTAAGAGGCTACGTGATAGAAGGTTTTGCTTGAATCGAAGTCTGGATGGTGGTGCAGACGTGGGTCAAGTGCGGTGTGATCAAGGAGTGGTAGTTCGGTTACCGAAGTGTGACCGTTGTGGAAGGCGTCATGTTGGAGGTTGTCGGGGCGTGAGAGTTTGTTGGAACTGTGGTTCTAAGGAGCATGTGAAGAGAAATTATCCTCAAGTGGTGAGATCAGCTTTAGTGGTAGCAAAAGGGTCTCAGAAGGGTCGTGGGCACGGCCGAGACAAGGTTCGAAGGTGGCGGGAAGGGCAGAAAGGTGTGAGGAGCTTGGGGAAAGAATCTTGTTGGAATTGTGGGTCTGTTAGGCATTTGAGACGAAATTGTTTGAAGTTGGCTCGGGGTAGCCAGGGTTCTTTACCGCAGGGAGATGGTGATGACCTTAGTATGTTAGCTGATGCTGCAGCGGTGCGGCTAGAGAATGATGGTTCTGCGAGGAAGAGAGCTCGTCTGTTGAAGCTCCGGGGCAGTGAGGTGTTTACAGGTAACCTTGTTAAGTAATCTTTGCCCTAGTTATCTTAGTTTGGTTTCGATTTGGTTTTCCCTTGCGTAGTGGTATGGTCTTATAGCTAGCAAGTTTGGGGTAGTAGTTGGTGTTGTTTTGAAAACAACTTTAGTGTGAAGAGGGCATTAGTGGGTATTTTATGGTTAGTGGGTTGTTAGAATGGTAGGGTTGGACAAGTTGGAAGTGAGATAGGAGGTTGTTCTTAGGCGGATCCTAAGGATGTTATTGGTGGGTGTGAACTGACATACATGCACAGTTAAAACCATTTGTTATATACTATATTATATATATGTGTTGGTACATACATACATGTGACATGACATTAGAGGTTTTGCATACATGTACACAGGCATTGATAGGGCATATTGGTGACCATGCATACGAACGTTCACACTTGCTAATAGCTAGTTGGGTCCGTTGGTGTTGTGATAGGGTTAGGTTGGATGATGGGTTTTAAAAGTTGTTTTGGTGCTGGGAGAATGTTAGAAGTAATGGAGGGTATTAAGCGAGCTGTCAGTAATAGTGAGTGCGATATAGCATGTTGGCAGAAGGAAAGTGTTTTGGTGCTTAAAGAGTTTAGCGGTGTGGTGGTGAGGAGATTACCGGTTGAAGTTAGAATCGGTCAGAGTGGTTGTGAATAGCTGGTAGAAGAGGTAGTTTCTTGGTGTTAAGTGATGTAGTAAGTTAGTGGATGTGTTCCAGAGTGCTGAGGTAACTTGGCATTGATGTTGTAATAGAAGGGTTGTTTTTGTAGGTGATGGTTCGTAGCAACCTTCGAAGAGTTGAGAAGAGGTTGTGTTGAGGGCTGTAGAAAAGGGTTGGCCTGGGGTGAATAGAAGTTTCGTAATCTTAATATGTATGTATAGATTGGGCGGTGTCCTGGTAAGGCTAGTGTTGTAGTCAAAGCTTGAAGTGGAAAGGCAATGTAAGTTCAAGGGCCATTGTTGGTTGGACGGGCTCTTGTGAGAAGTGGTTGGCTAGTCGTGTATAAGTAAATCCCTTCTGAAGTCAGCTAGTGGTATGTGGAATGGCTGGTGGAGCCAAGGTTGGGGTTTTGTGACGTGAATTTTGGATGTTGGGTGAGTAGTCCTGGTGAGTCCTTATGGTAATGATAGTGGCGGATGTGAAGGAATGTCATCAATACGTTGAGAAGTTTCAGTAAGCAATTAATGCTTAAGAATTTTTGCTTGATGTGGTAACCTTTGGAAGAGGTTGAACAGTTTTGCAAAGGGTTTTAGAAGCAGTGAAGGTTGTGGGTCACATGGTGGCTGAATTGGATGGGTTGGTGTCACCGTGTGTACGAGTTTTGGGAGTTATGAGTTAAGGTGGTGTATGCTGTAAAAGTTTGGAGGTTCTTCAGGTTGTTGTTGGGGTTGTGCGCAGTTCGGAAGTGTGAAAGGTTAAGCTATGGTTAACATCTGAGTGTTCTGGAAATTGTGAACAGTATGTGGTGGTGTTGGGTTTGGTTATAGTGTAAGTTGAGTTGTGGAGGAGTTGGTTTGGTGGAGTTTTGTGTGGAGAGTGTTCAGTGGTGGTTAAGTCTCCTGTGTTGCCTTGTGGGTTGCTTTGAGAAGTTTGGTTGTGCTCTTTTCGCCGGTTGAAATTTTGAGGACGAAATTTCCTAAGAGGGGGAGAGTTGTAACACCCCAATTTTGGGCTTAGAAGTTTTGGGTTTGAACCGGACCCGTCGGATTTTCGGTTCGAATATAAAAGGTGGTTTTAAGGAAAGCCTAGTTCGGGATGCATTAAAAATATGGAAAAATATCTAAAAATCCTCTTTTAATATATATAAGAGGGTGGTGAAATCAATTTTACAAAATGAGGTTTGTAAATATGACATTTTGAGTTAGTGACTAAAATGTAATTTTTGAAAAGTTTGTGACTGTTTTAAAAGGATTGAAACTTTGAATCATTAAGGAGCTAATTTACCCAAGGGATGATTTCTCTAGATTTTTCTTGATTTTTAAAGACTCATTTAATGTTTAATTAATAAAAAGGAAAGAGGGAAAAAGATATTTTTAGTTTCATAACTAACTTTTACCAAAATTTTCCCATTTCATTTTCTCTCAAAATTCCCTCAGCCAAACACATTTCCACAGCAACTTTTCCTTTGATTTTCACACCTAAAGTTGAGATTTCAATTCCTAAATGATTCCTAATCATTTCTACATCAAATCCTCACCATTTGCTTAAAGAATTTTCAAGGATTTTGGCTCTAAACAAGGAGAAATCCACATTTAGAGGTATGAACGTCCTTCTCCTCTAAATACTCCGTTCTTTACTGAAATTCCCAAGTTCTCAATCCTTAAATTGAGTTTTATTAAAGGTTTTAATGTTGTGATCTTGATTTTGGCTTAAAATGCAAGATTTGGATTTAATTTTGAAGAAATTCGTAATAGATGATTGGGCTCTGTTTTGAGATGTCTTTTTGATGTATTTTGGATGTCTAAATGATGTGAAATGGAGGTTTAATCAATCCAATCCCGAATAGGTTGATTTTCCTAAGTTTTTACTTGTGAAAATGGTAGTTTTTGGGGTGATCTTGGTGTTCTGTTAATGCTGGAGGTATAAGGATGAGTTTGGGTTCATTTTGGATGTTAATTGATGTTTAAAAATGGTTAGAAGTGATGGATCTTGGCTGGGTTAAGTTTTGGAAGAGTTTGGAGGTGTTTTCGGTTGTGTTTGGTAGCCGAAATGTTGGATTTATGTAGAGCAGCGAGTTGAGTTGTGTTGCTGATGTTTTTAATGCATGATGATGCATTAATCCTCTGTTGTTATGTGTTTAAAATAGGGGAGAATGATCCGAAAGCAATAGAGGTAGCGTTGGAGGGTTTTGGACGCTTGGAAGGCTTAACAGCTAGCGTAGTTTTGTGTATCGGTGAGTGAAGTTGGGGTTTTCAGCTTTAAAACCAATGCTTGAAGGTTTTGGGAGCTTAGTTTAAGTCTAAGAAACTTAGCTAAGTTCAAGAGTAAGTAAATGGAATTTCTCTCTTGGTTTGTGATATGAATTGGTTTTTAATGCACTTGTGATGGTTGGATGCAACGTATGTGATTTGCATGTTTATATTCTGTTTTGAAAGCATGTTTTAGCATGGTTTAATGCTGGTTTTGAAAGTCATGTGTTGAAGGATGCTCAAGGTAAGAGATCCTTGGTTTTGTACATTGGAATTGTGGAATTGATGCATAGTGTTGCATGTTGTTTAATGGCTTTGTTTAATGCTTCAAAATAGTGAAGTGATGATGGTAATTGATGGTATTCGTAAGTGATGTAAGTGGTTGTTGGTTACTTTAATCGGATATAGTTAGCCGGCTATAGGATTGGGTGCACCGTGAATTGAGTCGCCTTGGATGTTGAGGGGGTTGTAATTGTACCGTAAACTCCATCCGAGAATCCTAGCGATTGAGGAAATTGGTGTCACCACGATGGAGGATGGCTCTTGTGGGTGGGCTTTGTTAAGTGCCACCACGATGGAGGATGGCTCTCGTGGGTGGGCTTGGTTAAGTGCCACCACGATGGAGGATGACTCTCGTGGGTGAACCTTGTTAAACGTCACCAGGATGGAGGATGGCTCTCGTGGGTGGACTTTGTTAAGTGTCACAACGGTGGAGGGTTGCTCCCGTGTGTGAGCTTGGTTAAGGTGATTACAATGGTTGTGGTAGCTTCCATGTGTAAGCCTTGTGATGTGTCCCGGCTCTCGCTAGTGTGTTATACAACTTCCGATGAGTGATGTTGAGGGGTTGTGATTGTACCGTTAAACTCCATCACGGGTGTTGAGGAGGTTGTGATTGTACCGATAAACTCCACCTTGTGTTGTTCGGTTGTGTGTATGGAGCGTGTGGGACAACGCTTGTAATCCGCGTATCCGATTGTGTCTTGTGTTGTGATGGTTTGTGAATTATCACTTGGAAGCCAATATAATGTTCTTGGATGTAATGAAGCATGAGATGCTTGAAATGATGCAAGGTTGCATCGGAAGTGTGTGATGTTCTAAGAATGCATGTATTACTTGTTAAGCTTGAACAAGTGTTTATCTTCTTTTATGAATGGTGTTTATGTGCAAGGAATCTCTTAAATACATTGAAGTCTTGTGAAGACTTGTTTAGAAAGGCATGAAATGTAAATGTTGCTTTGGTAGATCATGTGTTGTGCATTTGTTGAATACATGAGATAGTTAGAGGGAACAAATGGTTTTCCAAAGATTTTGCTTGAATGGATCATTAAGCATGAGAAAAGCATGTTATGAAGAGGAAATGTTTTTCAAGGTATTTGAGTTTAACTTTGCATAAGGTGTTCATGCTTGGAAAGGTTTTAATTGATGGTTTTGCGAGAATGTGCTTTGAAGTGAGTTTTTAGCTTTTCTAAGCTAAGGGTTGGTTTTCATGATTGAGCAATGCATGATTTAAAGCATGTTGTTTAAAAAGGAGTTTTCAAACAATGCTTTGGTTTATCGAATTGTATCTACTTTTTAAGAAGGTTTTGTGATTCGCTGCATTGATGGTGTTTTGGTTTTGAGCATTCCTCACTAAGCATTATGTGCTTACGCTCATTTTTGTCCATCAATGCAGATAATTGAAGTTGGGACAGCAAGAAGCAAGGGATTCAAGAGAGCTCCACTTGAGAAGTATGTCTCGGTTAATAGCTATAGATAATAAAGGCAATGGGGGGAGAGTCTTTTATATTGATGTGTAATGAGATTGTGTATGTTGGGCAAGTTTGGTTTATGATTTGAACTATGTGGTTTAACGCTTGCAACGTTTGAATCTTCTTATTCATAAGTCGTTAGGTTATGCTTCTTGTTCTAAAAAGCATGATTAAGTATTGGATGTGTTGAAAGAGTTGGTGCACCTAGGGGTTGTTTTGTATCTAGATTTTAATGCAATTTGGTAGTTATGATGCTTGGCATGTTGTTGATTTGTTGAGGATTGATTAGAGTATGTTTGATGGTGTTTAGACGAGTTAAAACAGGCTTTTCTACTGTTTCTGGGCAGGGTGTTTCGAAACACCCTTGCCTGTTTCGAAACAGGTGCTTGATTTGGCCTGGGTGTTTCGAAACGGGTAGAGGTGTATCGAAACACTTTGGCTACTTCCAAGCCCCATTCTGAACGGTCTATCCCCGTTTCGAAACACTTGACCGTTGGGCACTGATTTGAATGGTTTTGAGGTTTGCAAGCTTTACGTTTTAGTCCTGATTTTTGTATGTGCAATTGCTTGAGTTCGAGATGTCCGTTTAAGGTGAAATTTGGCAGAGAGGCATGAAACATGATTAATTTCATAATGGTAACTCAAAAATTGGTAAAGTCTTCTTAATTTCCAGAATTTACAAATTGGTCCCTAAATTCGTATGTTGTGCAATTGAGTCCCTTTTTGTTTTCCGATTGCTTTGATTTTTGAGTATGCTTATCTCAAGAGTACACCTAGGGTTAATGTGCATCTAGACAAGCTTAAAAAGAAAAAAAGGGTCGTTAAACAAGGTTGACTTTCGGGTTGACTTTGGTTTTCCCCGTGTAATCTTCGTAGTTCGGGTCAACCGTCTAGGCCGGGCTAAGGGGGTTACATTTACCGAAAGTTTACTTAGAAGCCGAAGAATCATTCTTATCACAAGGATCTCACACACTCACGAGATACATAGTTCGGTTCCGAGTAAGTCTATTGTCATTCGAAAGGTTGCTAATTAGGCGTAATTCTACAACGTATGTAAAGGTTGCTCAAGGTGCTTTCTCGACTTAGTTTACATATGATTTTAAGTTTTGGCATGTTATTTTTAGATTGCATTGCTTCAGGACAAGCAATAGTTTCAGTTTGGGGGTGTGTTAAGTTTGCAAAAGTCTTATATTTGTGCCCTAGTTTAGCTCAATTATTGTTGTTCTTAAGTATAGTTTAGTTGCATTTATTAGGAAAACATACACAAAACTGTATAGATTAGATATTCTACCTTATTTGATGAACTTAATTGTTTTTATATATAAGATATTGCTCATGTGTGTTTTAGTCATGTGCGCAGGTACCCACCCGGGTAGATGCCACCAAGGCAGCAGAGAGGGCAGAATATGAAAAGTTGGAAACTGATGGAGGAAGCTATTGAGCCATTTCGAGAGCTGATCAAAGAGGAAAGCAGCAGAATGGAGAGATGTGCCAACCCTTGCACACCAATCCACACCTTCGTCGAGGCAATCAACAGTGTGTCGCTGAGGCATCAACTCGAGAAAGGGTGGAAAATGCAAAGTGGTATGCGATTGAAAGAGTTCATCAAGCCCGATTTTTAGAGACCACTTACACGTGCATTGGAGCCCAACAGACAAAGAAAAGCCATGGTCAAAGTCAAGTTGGAAAAAGTGAAACGGGAATCTAGGAAGAATTAATGATCTTTTAATGAGATGTAATTATATTCTAACTAGTATTCCTACCCTAAACTAACTTAGGCCTAGGCTCCTCCCCTATATATATGTAATCAACTTGAAGGAGAGAACACAATTGAGATTAGAGAGAAGCTCCTTCTTGTCAAAACCCTAGTGTCGTCTACCCCCCATTATGTTCTAAAACCTTCCCTAGGGCTAAGGGTTGGTTGTGTAGTAGTTGTGAGAGTTTGTTTGTATTTGTTTAGGTTTCAATTTTTGCAATAAAATTCAAGGTTTGTTTCCTCTTGGTTCTTCAATATTGCAATCTTTATCGCGAGAGAAGAGGGCAACAATCTATTTGTTCAATATCGGGAGAGTTGAACTCACGAAACGAGTAAACACGATTTTATCCGACCATAGGGTAAAGCTACTTCGGCTTAGGGATAAGTTTAGAAGTTCAGTGGCTATGAGAGGTTTCGTAATCGGTTGGCGTTCATCCTTAGATTCACGTCGGGAGGTATCATCCAAGACGTGTTCGCCAATAGTACTTCAAGCTTCGAGAGAAGAGGAAGTCATAGAAGGGAGCCTTGTCGAACCTTGAATCATAGTTTAACTGCCCAGACAGTCACTTGGTCATTGTTGAGGCGGGTGCCTGCCGAGGCATAGTCGAGGGTGGCTGTTGAAAGTTGTGAAGTTGATCTGCAAAACCGTGCCAAGACAGTGTATTCAATCTCCACACTACGAAGCATCCAATATCGGCCCATTCTCTCACTCTAATTTCTCATATAATTTTACTTGCTTTAGTTTTAGCTTTAATCAAACCAACTCCTAATATTTGTGTTTTTATTTTTACTTGTGCAGAAAGGTGAACTCTGAAAGGTTGTCACAATCCTTGTGGAGACGATATCTTAAATACTATAACTTGGCACCGTGTATACTTGCACGCAATTTGCGCATCACTTTTGCACGGAACAATAATCACATGAAATTTTTAGTTTCATATATAGGCAAACTTTGTGTTCAAATGAGCCATGTTAAGAATGAAAATTTTGTTTATGTAGTAATTATCATTTGTCATCATTTATTCCTTTCATCGTTCTATCATTTATCAATTCAGATAGACGTTTACAATGGAGCATGATAAGGAGTCGGATGTAGAAGCAGTGCGTGAGGCACCTAAAAAATTGACACCATATTTACACTTCTAGTAAGTTAAAGTTGAATGTATTTAACATTGTTGAAATTGTTACTTGATTAGCAATATGTATTGCTTAAGCTAACTCTGGAATTTTGTTTTACAGTATAAGAGAATGTAAAAGATTGAAGGGTGGTAAAAAGAAAATCAACAATAGTGTAAGTGTGAAAAAGAAATGCAGACTGTGTGTTGTGTAATAGTTTGTTAAGTGTACATATTATCTGTATTTTACTAATTATGGGACTGAAACATGCAAGAAAAGCACTAGGTGTGAGATGAGTGCTGATGAAAAGAAGCCTTATATTCAAATATACGAGGAGCGGAAGCAGGTTCAATCTGAATGGATAGCACAAGGCAATGTGAAGGAAATAGTTATTCCGGAAGAAGATAAAAAGGTAAGTGAATATGTATATTTCTTTTTAAAGAAAGAGTTAAGGGTTCAAACATGTCGTAACATAATATTGATTTGCGTAACAGTTAAGTAATTATTGTTCTATGAAATGTTGTAGGAGATAGCTTCAAGATGTAGCATGAAGAAGCTGCCATATATGTTTAAAGACATGCAGAAGCTAAAGATTGATGGTTTGGTTAATGAGTTAGGGCTTAGCCCTTTATTCGAAATGAAATTGCGAGCAATTCATCGCCATCTATGTCGCGAGTTAGTGAATAAGTTTGATGTCCACAGATCGATGATGGAATTTGGTGGACATAAAATTCCAGTAATGGTTGAAGATGTGGAAGCAGTTCTGGGCTTGAAGAACCAAGGCCTAGATATTCAACAGGCCACGAGAAATTTTGATGCAAAAGAACTCGCATTGAAGCACCGAATAAGTAGTAAGACCACAATGAAAGAACTTGAGGGGGAGATAGTTAGTGGTACTTTTGAGGGGGATGAGTTGAAAGCTCATGTACTTGTGTTCATTCTTGGTGTGTTTGTAAGTCCAAATGCAAACCTGGTGCCTTCCTTAGAACATTTTCGATTGTTGTGCCCAGCTGGGCTGAGTGGATAAATAAATTGGTGTAAATATGCCTAAGAGAGGTTACTTGATGGAGTGGTGTAAAGTGTCCAAAAGTCCTATATTTCATGCACTTTACAACTCTTATTATTACTATTTTTAAGCTCATTTTAGGAATAAGTAGGTTCATGCATAGCATTTTTCAGTATTTCATTGTTCTAACTTGCTTTTATAACTTAGCATTCATTTGGTGAACAAGTGGTACTGTTTTAGTGTATTCTTGCTTGTAGGTACTAACAGCTGAACAAGGGAGCCGAGGAACGAAGGACACAACGCTGAGAAGCAAACCCATGAGCTGTACTGAAGTAAGTTGCTGTCGAGCACCTGCCGAGTACCAGTCGAGAAAAGCTATTGCCGACCTTGCTGCCTACAGCAACTGATTATTGAAGTTAGGAGAACTGGAGCGCGATCTGTAGAGTAAAAACTCCTGAATCTATCGCCGGTGGTCATGTGATTTTCTTACGTCTGTAGCAGTGGCTAGGGCTACCGAAACAAAAATTCCCAAGCTTACTTGTGGGCTAAGGCAAACGAGGAAGAGTCCATATTCCAAGCAAAGAATTCAACATATAAAGCTACATTAAAGAAGGAAAGCTACTTTAGAGGTCTTCTACTTCAAGGAGGACTTAACCTAGTTTTGAGTCTATAAATCCCATTGTACTTCTAGTTTAAATCATCCTAGGTTTTCCATAGAATTTACTTGTGCTCTTCTATGCCGCCATGTTCTAAATCCCAATTGGGTTAGGGTTATGTTGTAACTAGAGCGAAACAGTTGTTTTAGGTTTTTGATTTATTTCTTCAATAAAATATTCCAAGTTTACTTAATCCATTATTCTTCATTCTTTCAATCTTTCTACATCAGTCGTTTGAGAGAATCTATTTGTCGGGCACGAAAGTGTAAGGCTCACGAAAGGGTTAAGTACGGTCACAACGGGAGGCGTGACTAACTTGGTTCCACACTAGTCCACAAGTTTCAGCGGCTAAAAGGGATCACTAATCAAGTAGATTGATTTGGTTCCATACTAGTCCTCAAGTTATCAATCTCGAGCATCCTAACCTAGAAATAGGAGGGATCACTGTCGACTATCCTACCGAACTTGGAGTATCTGCCAGACTTGCCACCATGACGTCTTTCCATTCCACCTGCCGAGATAGTACACACCCATGCAGTGGTAGTGACCTGCTGCAGCCGCGTGATAGGGTCGTAGTTTGCCGCCCACCGTACCCGCCGAGGCAGCAAATCGTGGCAGCAAAGGATAACTCATACCTATTACAACACAGTTTTCACACTAAGTGGCAGCATAACATTGCCTGCTCTATCAACCTGATTCTTCTCTTTATCTTTTAGTTGTGATTTTATTTACTTTTTGATCTTAACAAATCACGCACTTGTGTTTTTACTTTACCATTGTGCAGGAACTAAAGAACGAGACAAGTTGTCCAATCCTCGTGGGATTCGACATCTTATATACTATAACTTGACAGGAGTGTGCACTTGCGCTCCCACAAAAAGGGAACACCTACACACCCTACAAGTTTTTGGCGCCGTTGTCGGGGATTGGTAATAGCAAATTTTTTTTTTTTTCAATTTCTGCACTTTTTTACTTTTTTTACTTCTATTTTTATTTAATCGAAAAAAAAAAGAAATTTTACCGTGTCCTTTGCAAGTGTATGACCATGGCTAACCCTAACAGAAACTTCATTATTTACGATGATCTTGAGCGTGAAACTAGACGAATCAAGAGGGAGCTCAAGGAAGCCTTAAAGAACAAAGACAAGGGCAGAGCAAATGAAGAGACCATGGTAAACGAGGACCCCCCCCCCCCCAATTGATGCAATCAATAGCAGGGGCGGGCAGCCAGATTTCCTGCCCAGAGGACCACAAGTACAACAGAGGCAGGATCCCCCCGATCCACCCCAAAGGCGGACAACTAGAGACTACCTTGAACATGACTTCCAAATGTTTGAGCCAATAGTAACGGAACCGGAGATAGGGGCATATAATTTTGAACTAAAGCCCGTCATGTTCAATATGATAAACACATTAGGGCATTTTAGAGGGACTGCCACAGAAGATGCTCGGCAGCATTTATGAGTATTCCTGGACATTTGTCGAGCATTCAAGATTCATGGGGTACACCAAGTCTTCAAGACTGAGATTCATTCTCACCGGAATGAAATGTGCTGACTTGGTGAAACGATCAACGATTACCCAGATGGCGTCGCACTTTCTTGACGATCAAGGAAGACCGGTCACGAAATCCATTGTGATCCGTTCCCATTTCCATTGCGGAAATTCAATAGGTTGGATCAAACTAGTAGGGACACGGTGCTCTGCTTTAACTCGTTGGCAATTCAAACATCTCGCTACATAGTTGTTGATAGTCGTTTTCATTCCGGGCCACCAATACAAGGGCTTGAGATCCTTGTACATCTTAACCGATCCAGGGTGGATCGAAAAAGAACTTTGGTACGCTTCTTGTAGGATTTCATCTTGTAATTCTTTGTTATTAGGGACACATATACGATTTTGAAATATAGAAGACCGTTCGACTTAAGAGAGAAGTCAGGATTAGACTCGAGCTTAGAATTGATTTTCTGAAGTTCTGGATCAATTTGTTGAAGTTCTTTGATCCTGGTGATCAGAGTAGATTGAACTTGAAGTTCATTCAGATAATTTCGAGCTTTGCATAGCCGGAAATGAGCGTCGATAGCCAAGTTAGCTACGAATAACAAAATTAGAGATGTTACTTACAATTCAAGGTATGATTCCAAACTTTTACTTAATGATTAAGGAGGCTTTCGAATTGTTACTTAATAGGTAAGAAGAGTTCGAATTTCTTCCTTAACTATTAAGAAAGAATTCGAAAAAGTGCTTAAATCATAAGAATGGATTGTTCTGGGTTTTGAATAACATACCAAGATTCGGTTTTTGACTCAGAGCGTCGGCAACGACGTTGGCTTTTCCGGGATGATAATCTATGATCAAATCGTAGTTTTTGAGTAACTCTAACCATCTTATTTTCCTAAGGTTTAAATCCTTTTGAGTGAGTAAATACTTCAGGCTTTTGTGATCGGTGAACAACTTGCATCTTTCACCGTACAGATAGTGCCACCAAATTTTGAGTGCAAACACAATGGCTGGAAGCTCGAGGTCATGCGTAGGATAATTCAATTCGTGTGGTTTCAGTTGTCGAGAGGCGTATGCAATCACGTTGCCTTCTTGCATCAGAACACAACCTAGGCCCGAGTGTGATGCATCACTGTACACAACGAATTCTTTACCCAATTCAGGTTGAATAAGGACTGGAGCATGTGTCAGAGCTTGTTTGAGTTGGTCGAAGCTTCGTTGCTGCTTTTCTGACCATTCGAAGGTTACATCCTTTCGGAGAAGTTTACTTAACGGTGCAGCAATCACCGAGAATCCCTTCACAAATCTTCGGTAATAACCGGCTAAGCCAAGAAAACTTCAGATTTCACTCACATTTCTCAGAGCTCTCCAATCAAGAATAGCTTGTACTTTCTTAGAGTCTACTTTGATTCCATCAGACGAAATGACATGTCAGAGGAAGGAAATTTCGGACAACCAAAATTCACACTTAGAAAACTTGCCAAATAGTTGGTGTTCTCGAAGTGTCTGAAGTACAATTCGAAGATGATCAACATGTTCTTCTTTGTTCCGGGAGTAAACAAGGATGTCGTTGATGAATACGACAACGAACTTATCGAGATAGGGCTTGAATACTCGATTCATCAAATCCATGAATGCAGCAGGGGCGTTTGTTAGACCGAACGACATCACTAGAAACTTGTAATGTCCATATCGAGTTCAAAAGGCTATTTTGGGCACGTCGTCTTCTTTTACCCTCATTTGGTAGTATCCGGACCGAAGATCAATCTTGGAAAACACGGCTGCGTTTTTGAGTTGATCAAACAGATCTTTGATTCTCGGTAGCGGATACTTGTTCTTGATAGTGACTTTGTTCAATTGCCGGTAATCGATACAGAGCCGCATCGAACCGTCTTTCTTTTTCACAAACAAACTAGGGGCACCCCAGGGAGAGATGCTCAGTCGAATGAATCCCTTGTCTTCGAGCTCTTGTATCTGCTTCTTCAATTCTTTCAGTTCAACCGGTGCCATACGATAAGGAGCAATGGACACAGGATTAGTTCCGGGTTGAACTTCAATCTTAAATTCGACTTCCCGAGTTGGAGGAAGACCAGGGAGTTCCTCAGGAAAAACATCAGCAAATTCAGATATAACAGGCATTTTTGGCAAACTGAAATCAAGCTCGTCTTATAATGCCATAGCGGCAAAAATAGTAGTCGGTTTCTTGTCTATCAACAGGATGGATTCTTTTCCTACACCCCGTAAATACAACCTACAGTTTTGACAGTCTACCCAAGCTTCATGTTTTCCCAACCAGTCTAGTCCTAAAACTAGATCAAATTCACATTTACGCAACACATAAAGATTACAAGGAAAGGGTACATTTCGGATTGTTATCTGACAGCCTTTACAAATCAAATTTATAGGCATACTACCTCCTATAGGGTTCGAAACAATTAGCCCAGTTTGTACAGTTTCAGGTTTCAATTTAAGTTCATCTAACAAGTATGAGCATATAAATGAATGGGTTGATCCCGAATCTATCAAAGTGTAAACAAGTTTAAGGTTAAGTTCAACCGTACCCGCAATGATATCAGGAGACTCTTCTTCTTCCTTGCCACGAATGTGATAGACACGAGCTGGGGCTCGAGATTCCTGATAGGTAGTGGCTTTTGAATGAGCAGCCTTGCCTTTCCCCTGATTACCCGATTGAGCTTGTCTCGGGTTCTTGTTTCGACCAGATAGTGCCGGGTTCGGATTAGAGTGACGAGTAGAAGTTTGGTCATCCTTCTTCGGACAATCACGAATATAATGATCATTGCCTCCACAGGCGAAGCAGAGATTAGACTGAAATCGGCATTGGCCGAAGTGCTGTTTTTGACAGAATTTGCAAGTAGGTGTCCTTTCAGATTTTCTGGTGTTGTTAACAGAAACCACCGGAATTGCCATCTTGTTTGAAGACGGAGGTCGATAATCATTCTGAGTGACAGGTGAATAAGTAGAGAAGGACTCATTCTGGTGCTTCGGCATCTTCGACCACCGGGACTTACTGTCACCCTTTTTACCCTTGTCCGGACGATAACTACTCTTTCGTTTTTCTGCGACCCTCATCGTAGCTTCAGTAGAAATAGCTCGGTTCACAAGAGTTTGAAAGTTTGTGAGACCAAGAGTAGTAAACATTGGTTTTAGCTCGTCGTTCAGACCACTGACGAACTTACGACATTTCTGTTCTTCAGTATTAATGTAAGCAGCTCCGTATTTGCAGTATTTGCATAAATTAGAAACATATTGTTCAATTGGCCGATTGGCCTGCTTCAAGTACAGGAATTTATTTATGCAGTCGGCCAGATATTGTTCGCTAATGAACTTCTTCTTAAACTCGTCAACGAAGAAGTCCCAAGTCACTGACTCAGCAGGGGTAGTCAGAATCGTGGTTTCCCACCAGCTTAAAGCGTCTTCGGTTAATAAGGAGACTGCACACTCGAGTTTATGCTCATCGGAACATTTGAGTTGCTTAGTTAAGATCTGGATAGTTTTATCGAGCCACTGCTCACCTTTTTCTGGTTTCTTGATATCAAGACCACTAAAAGGAGTAGCTCGGTGTGAAGCGAGCTTGTCGATCGGGGCTTGAGATGGTGCAACAACAACCGGGGCTGCTCGTACACCCGTTGCAAAGTGATCGAATATTTCTTTGACACTGATAAAACATTCCCGACGAACAGTTTTGATGGTCGCATTGTCCAAAGGAGGAGGGACTTGTACTCGAGGTTGTTCAGGTTCAACCGGGGGTCGCATATCAACACTATCCCCGTTCTTAATAGAAAATCCTTGGGGACTCTCATCGTTCCGAGCTAAGTTGGTAGCAGACATTCTATAATGAATTCAGAGGAAAGTTCGGAATTAGAGAGCGAAGTCACAAATAATTCAATATAAGACTCCTAGGTGGCATAGTGTAATCCTATATGATGCATGACATATTCAGACAAATTTTAGGATCTATAACCTAAAGCTCTGATACCAATTTATGTAACAACCCTCACCCGGTTTAGGAGCGAGAGATGTTACGACATATAACGAACGGTTCAGAACAAATAAACAATCGAAACAAAACATGAAACAATATCAATCAAAGCCATGCAGCTTGTATAGTATCAAACTTAACATACTAACATATGAACTTAAAAACATGTTATCCACAAAATTTAAGTATCTTATACTAACCAAGTTTATACTTATAACATATTGGACTAATACCATAACATAGCATAACCACATGTATACAATTCTTAACATTATCAAATCACCTAAGCCTAATAAGACCATGTTCGAATTACATCAAGACAACATCTAAGTTCAAATGCTAACTTTTTATTCTTAGAATCATGATATATATATATTCATATCAACCCATTAAAAAACATGTACACTTCTATATAACCATCTAAAGCTCAAGCTAAATCAAGGCATATTAATAGACATTCTACTTTCACAATTTGAAGCATATACATATATCACTCTCCTTAGTAATCAAGACAAACTATATCATACATCATATACATAAAACATTATATTCGAATGGTGCTATGACAACATAGGCATATAAGAATCATACACCATGAACACTATTACATAAAGAGTCATTCGAATGAAGCATATAACCTATTAGGAAATCTAGGTACAATTTGATAATCTAAACAAGCACGATCTTACATGTTCACATTCATCCATTTGAATAACATGATATCTAGATAACACATAGCATTTGCAAATCACATATCAACACTTCAATCATACACAACCCATATATATATATATATAATGCAACCATTATATGTCAACATATAATTATTACAAAATAAGCTTATACTTACTTATATATATATACATAACCAAGCTAAGTCTTAAACTTAACAATTACATGTCAAACACCAAAAGTACATGTATGATATGCATGTGACACTTATATACATCTATGCCACCAACTAAGATATCCAAAAGAGTCATACTTGTGCTTGGACTTCAAGGTCGATTCTCTAAGACAATCGATTAGCTTTCGGGACTAGTACCTAAAATTTTTGGAAGAAGGGAACAGAAGAGTGATAAGTACAAGGTATGTACTTAGTGAGGCAGCCCTAAACTTTACTAATTCGTATCTTTTAGAGCATTATTCAGTCTTTAAGGTTACCTAACTAGGCTTTAATCAAAGTTCACCTAGCTAGTCCATCATGCATAAGTAGACTTAGCTAATCTTGTAACCATTTCAAGTAACCATTGATGCAACATAAACAACATACTTTTATGTTCATCCATACAGCAAGTATCGATCAAAACATTATCATATACAACAACAAGCATCATTTAAAAGCATTAGCATATACAAGGCAAGTAGGCATATCAATTTCATTTCATTGGTACTTATCATTTAGGTACTTATCTTTCAAGACATGTAACTTTTAAATATGTTGCCTTGGATGATTAATGAACAAGGTAATCGAGTCTACGTGTGGCATATGACTTTGGATACCCAAAGGTATCAATGCTTTGTAACCAACTTGTAACATGTAATCAGAGGATGCCATAGCATCAAGGTGACTTACCACCTTAAGGAATATTGGTGACTAACCACCATCCTTTAACAATAATCAGAGGAGCTCAATGACTCTAAGGCATGACCTTCTACCTATAGACACTAATCAAACCAAGGTCTTATCTTAACTTATATGTTTAACAAAACCAATAGCTTGTTATTCAACAATTCACCAAACATGTAACAATATCGATCTTTATTTCAGAGCAATCATTCAATTCATGATAACATGAAAAATCAGCAAGCACATATTATCATTTTCATCATGTAAACATGAAAATACAGTAGCTAAACTCATCATATAAGTTCATGTCATATGGTTTATTCAATCATCAACCTAATGTAACATATCTAGGTCAAAGTAAGCTTATCTAACTAGCATAGTCAACATATCATAAGTCTTTCCTTTAATCCTTCTTCCTTAGCATTTTAGTTTTTACCAACCATTATTAGGTTCATTTCATGCTTACTTCATGTTATCTAATAATAAAAAATAACAAGGTTAGGATACTAATCCTAACACTTTAAACAAAACTACACTCACAATACTCCAAGCTAGTTTGTCTCCTTAATGATGATGCCTCTCCCTTTCTTATTGGTTTGATCACCCCTTGATTCCTCTAATATCTCTTCACCAATATGCTCTTGAATCATATTAAAACATATATAACATCCATTAGTATCAACCTTAGCACAAAAATTCAACCAAATCAAGCAAACAACAATAAACACACAAGCTGTCCTTAACTTGGCAGTTTTGAGCATTGTCTACTAATCTGTCCATAACTTTTTATTCCCTAATCCAAATAAGGCATATCATACTATTCTGGAAAGCTTATAAACACACCTTTAAAACCATGTATGTTTCATAATTTTAGAATTTCCCAGTTAATACAGTTTTACATTTGAAAACAGGACAATTTCAGGGCCTAATCTGTCCAAGCTTAACTTAGTGACATTAGTGCATTTAAATCCTATATTTCACAATTCATTTGATTATAAGCTATTAACCACATTAACTTACATGTATTAACATAACAATGAAGTTCTAACATCTTTAAAAACAGAGCATTCAAGTCCTCATTTTAACATTTTTTTACAAAACAGTCACGTTTAATCCATTTTAATCCTCTATGTGATCTAAATGCATTTAACCTATCAATTGGGACTTAATTCAAGCTTGGCCATTAAATTTTTATTCATTTCATGACTCCCCTGTTTCAAGCATAAATTTTCAGAATTTATTAAAACAATTTTGACCCCTAAACATTTCGAATTTCACAATTTAGTCCAGCAGATTCCAAATTCATTCAGTTTCAGTCCAGTCAACTTCTAACAACAATTCAGAGACCTATACTTAACATTTTCGTGCAATTCTTACCTCTATCTCATGTAAAATTTTGTCCTCTACAACTTTGTATCAGAACACTTTTTTCCAGAAATGACTCTAACATGCTCAATTTTCCAGATTTCCGAAAGGTGTCTATAATTAAAAATTCTTGGTAGATTCATTATTCAAGCTTCATGCATGTAAATTTTCTAGCATTTTAAGCAACCTAATGTAACATACAACCTATCAACACATCAATAATCATTCTCAAATCAAATTCACAGCACAAACAATTCAAGAAACACATCAATTCATCAAGAACATTCAAACAAAAACATGAGCAGAATTTTAGCTAGAACACTTACATGAGTCTAAGATGAACATGCATACTTCCCTTTCAATTTTTCCAGCATTAATCTCTATAAATTCACTCTCTCTCTCTCTCTTATTTTCTCTTAGTTTCGGTTGTGTGAGGAAATGGGACAAAGATGATAGCATTTGGGTGTTGTTTCACCCTTGTAGCCGTGTGTCTCTAAGAGACAAAAGAAAGGGACACATGGTTTATTTTAAGCCATGTATTAAGACACCTAAATTCCACTATCTCATGTATATTATATTATAATGTATTCAGCCACAATTATATATATATATTAATCTATTATAAGTTTAATTCCCACTAACATATTATTATATATCATATTATAATGTTAATCTAACATAAAATCCCATTATTTTATACATATGATATATTGTACATGTTAATTTTCATTACCACCGTAAGTATATATATATATATATATATATATATATATATATATATTTACATTATCATACTTATTGTTTTAGATCCAATTGTAACTTATTAAGACATAAGCTATCTTGTTTTTTTTATAATTATAGCTAAAGTGTAAAATCTTTACACTTTTCATGTTATTTTTCTATAATTCCAACTAGGGTAGTTTTAGGGTGTTACAACCAAGACATACTGCGGCTGAGACTATTTCCCTATTCACTGAGGGATATGACAAAACAGTGGTTAGACAACTAGCCAGCCGGATCTTTTAGTTCATGGGTGGAGCTCTACAAAGACATCCTAGATCGCTTATGTCCGTCCAACGTCACTGATAGGCTGCGGAATGAGATTACAGCCTTTAGACAAGGATATGATGAGCCAATGTATGAGGCATGGGAGTGGTACCAACAAATGCTGAATAACTGCCCGTTGCATGGCCTTCCGGTTTGGACTCAGGTATCTATATTCTACAATGGGGTGAACTACCCAGCGCAGATGATGATAGATGTCTCGGTCAACGGGATCATCTTAAACAGACCTCCAGAGGAAGCACTGCGGCTGCTGAACATAGCCGCCAAAAATGATTATAAATACCCTACAGCCCGCTGAGGCGGCACAAGGCGGCCGACCACAACAAATGAGGTGGAATCCCTAAAATCCGTTAATGACTGCCTCGATCAGTTAACGGAGCTAGAAAAGAGTGCAAACCCTGGGAAGGCCCAAGAAGTCAAGACTGTGGAACCATTCTGTGACGAATGAAGAGGTAACCATGATTCCTCTAACTGCACTGCATCTGCAAACTACATGGGAGGATATGAGAGGAATAGCAGGCCAGCCCATAACGCATACAATCCCAACTTGAGAAAACATCCCAACTTCTCTTGGAGCAACCCAAAGACAGCTGTAAATCCACAACAGCTGCAGGGAGGCTACCAACAGAATCAGTCCCGGCAGTAGACTCAGCAGCCACAACACAATAATTCACTAGAAGCAACTTTGAATACCATTATGAAACAAACTAGTGAATTTATTGTTTATACAAATAAATTTATTGAAAAAACTCAGTCTTTTATGGACAGAACGGAGATGAAGATGAACAACCAGGAGGCTGTTATTAAGAACCTTGAGACCCAATTTGCGAAGTTCACCGAAATCTACCACAACCGGACCATGGAAGCATCATCCAACAGCCCGCCAGAAGCAGCCAAGCCCACTTTTGAACATTGCAAGGCCATAACTAAAAGAAGTGGGAAGCAGCTGGATGAACCTAGGATAGTAGAACAGCTAGGAACTTAGCAGGAACAGACAGGTAAACCTGCCCTAGCAGTACCAATGTTAGCCGCCCCAGCAGCAACACCGACTTTAGTCGCCCCAGCAGCAGAATACGGAAGCAGCCCTGACAAGGATTATCCTCCCCGGACTAAGCCCCCAAGCAAGGAGAAAATAGAGGACATCCGCCCGCCAGCTCCATTCCCCCAAAAGCTCAAACAACAACAACAGGAGCACCAATTCAGAAAATTCTTAGATATTCTGAAACAGGTGCACATTAACATACCTCTGATAGAAGCTATAAAAAGAATGTCCAATTACGCCAAGTATCTCAGAGATATAGTTTCTAAGAAGAGACAGATAGGGAAATTCGAGATAGTGGTTGTCACCGAAGAATGCATGGCTATGCTACATAACAAGCTGCTCCCCAAGCAAACAGATCCAGGTAGCATTGTTATACCATGCCGGCTGGGCAGCAAGCACGAGACCAGGGCCCTGTGTGACTTGGGAGCCAGTATAAACCTGATGCCTAAGGCCGTCTTCGACAAACTACGTATTAGACATGCCAAACCAACCTCCGTAATGCTTAAACTTGCTGATCACTCGTTCGTGCAACCGGAGGGAAAGATTGAAGACATACTGGTCAAGGTTGGCAGCCTAATTCTCCCCGCCGATTTCCTTATCTTGGATTGTGAGGCCGATGAGAAAGCCCCCATAATTCTGGGGCGACCCTTCTTGGCCACGGGTAGAACGTTGATATATGTGGAGCTCGGGGAGCTTACAATGAGGGTAGAGGACCAAAGCATAAGGATGAATGTGCTACAACCCTCAGAGGAAGGAAAGGAATACCCGGATGAAAGAGCTACCAAGATAAGTGTGGAAACAGGACAAGGCAGCAGCTGCTGCGACCGACCTATGGGCAGATTGAAGGACCTTCTTACGCAACACCTGAAAGAACAAAAGGATCCCCCAGGTGGGGACAGGAAGCTAAACTACCTCAAGAAGTGGTTATGTCTGGGAGATGCACCCAAATGCACACCCAACATAACTTAATTTTTATTTTTATTTTATTATTTTTATTTTTATGCATTAGGATTAGAGTTAGATTAATTTTCAGCATTTTATTTATCAACGGTCATTTAATTATTTCTATTTTTATTTTTATTTTAGGATCAAGAATAAAAGACCAGGATTACAAAGGAGGACAAGTAAAAAGCCCGCCAACCATCCTGCCGAGTCAGCAGCCAGCGCAGCAAAGTGTAACGGCTAGTTGGCTGCCAACGGCTCCGAAAATAATGGGCAGAAAAATCTGTAACGTGCGCGAGGAAATCATACCGTTGATCATTTAATGTCGCCCCGACACTTCTCTCCAGCTCCTATATAAACCACTCACTCATTTCATTTTACTTCACTTCCATCTTTTTGCTAGCTTCTATCTTATTCTTCTACTCTCTCATAATATTTCCTTTCGATTTTCAGTTAAGAATACAATCGATCACATGGCTTCAACATCAACCCAAAAACCCACCTACAACAGGTTTTGCTTTAAGGTGGACGATGAGAGATATAGAGCACAATTCTCCAAGCAGACCGTCTGGGAGGAACAATGCTTCCATTACATGAAGCAAACGGGAGTCCGTGGTCTAGAGCCTGCCTTGATCTGAACCATCCACTACAAGGGATGGGATATGTTCGCTCAGCAGCCTGATATAGCGAACAACACTATAGTCAGGGAATTTTACTCACATCAGCCCTGCCCAGACAAGCCATTCGTCTACGTCAGCGGAGAGGCGGTCAAGCTCAACCCTGCTGTCATCAACAACTATTACGGCCTTGATATGAACGACAACCCATACGAGGAATGGAGGCAGTCACTAACAGCTGCCCACTATGAGGAGATCAAGGCCAGAATCTACAAGCCGAACACACCATGGCTGGGGGAAAGCATGTGGGATTCTTCCAGCGCCGGCACCTGCTTCTTGAGGCTATGTTATGGAACACGTTTGTGAAGAGGCGCCTGCTGCCCACAACTCAACAGTTGACCAGCCGTGCCCCGCCTTAATTCACAGCATATTGATGAACCGGCCGATCAACGAAGGGGAAACCATCTGCACGGAAATATACAACTGCTTCAAGAAGAAGAAAGGCAGGCTGTATTTCCCATCCCTCATCACAGGTCTCTGCACCAATTTCTAAGTCCCGGCAGAGCCCACAGATGAATTTACAACTGCCAAGGAGGGTTGGACCAAAAAGGTCTGCATTCATTTAATGTAGGATGCGGAGAAAGAACCAGCAACACCCAGTCAGCCCTCCGCCACACAGTTTGAAACGCCAGCCGCCCCCGGCAGTACTGATGTTGCCCTAGACAAAGAAGTCCTCCCACCGCTCCACACACTCCTTGAACACACAAAACGGATAGAGCGGCAATAGTTGGCCTTCATGAACTACGTGGGGGAGGCCCAAGAAGCCCTGGTGGCTTACTTCCTGCAGAAATTCCCTGGTGATGTGCCCGCTGTGCCACCCTTTTCTGATGAGCTTGCAGCAGCAGCAAGAGCACGAAGAACTTCACCAGCCACCACTGCCCACCAGACAGACCATTAGGTGCCATCTCCTATGCATTCTCCGCATCACTCAGCTGCCACCCCATCAAACACAATGGCAGACTCACCTGAGAGGCACTAGTTGAATCTCTCCCCAGCCTGCACTGCCAATACAGTGGCAGACTCCTCCTCATCAGAGGAGATTGAGAATCCACCGCCAGAACCAGAAACAGTAGTAGTAGCAGCAACAGCAGCCATCCCAATGGCATTCATCCCTCCGGCAGCAACCACAGAGGAAGGGACAAGGAAGAGGAAGCGGCACATAATAACAGAAGAACCTGTGGACCTCGATACTGAGTCAGAAGGAAGTGATGAATCTCTCGCCGTTTCCCCTGCCGAGCCTCTAGAAGAGCCACAACATACGCCAAAGAGAATCCAGCCGCCACGGAAAGTAAAAACCTCACCCGCTAGAACCACCGCCAAGGCATCTAACATCCGTCGCTTCGTCATCCAAACATCCTCCTCATCCTCAGCTACCTAGAATCCAGCCTCCTCTCAACCCTCAGCAAACTTTTAACTTATTTTCTTTTATTTTATTTGTTGTTTTCTTTTTATTATCTTTAACATGTATATTTTCTTATTTTTTTTGTTTTGTGCATTGAGGGCAATGCCCATCTCGAGTTTGGGGGGATAGCTCTCGCATCATTTATAGGCATTCTTAGTTGCAATTAGATTATATTGTACTTTCCTTAGTAATAATCGAAAAAGAAAAGTTTGTTATGACTTGTGCCCATGATAGGATAGCAGATTACCTTATGTTCGCACCTAATTAAAAATTAAACTTAATCTTGGGAAAGAGCATGAAATATGACTTAGAATTTTTTTTCTTTTTACCTAAAATGATAAAAATCTCTGTTACTTGCTGAATGTGTTAGAATATTTGATAAACAATTCCTGCTTGTTTTCTTTGCAAAATTCTAACGGTAATTGTAGGTAGCCGCCGAGGCAGGCAAAAGAAACAGAAGAATGCAGAACTGCCAAAGGCAGCAAAATCAAAAAAACAAAGAAAAGTGTTGTGTTACCTTATAGGTGCCCGCAACAGGCTCTAGGAAGAATCATGTGCGAAGGACACTCCACTGCTATCAAAGTCCATGAATCTGAAAGCCTAAAAGAGACGAACAAATTAGCGTGAGTGAATGAAAGCCTTCACGGTATGACTCTACTCCAAGGGTTAGGGATTCTGTAGTTTGCTCCTATCTAAACGTCAGACCTAGAAGAGTAGTTGTGATAAGTTGAAGCCCTCACTGCCTTGATTAAAATTAATAATATACTGAAGTTGTGCTGCCTCGGCAGCAACCTTTAAATTGCAATAGTATCTTTGTTTAATCTTTTATTTTGCGTATTCAGCTTGTTTACAGATTTGCAAACATCACACAGGCATTAAGAATTTAATTATGAGTTGTTTTCTTACTTATTTCCCTTCATTAAGTTATATATATAGGTGCCACGACCTTGAGGCAGAAAATCATGTTAAAAACAGGTTTTTCATTCTGAATATTATTAGAGCAAGTACTTTAGGATTACATTGCTTGAGGACAAGCAATAGTTCGAGTTTTTGGGTGTGTAAAGTGTCCAAAATTCCTATATTTCATGCACTTTCCAACTCTTATTATTACTTTTTTTAAGCTCATTTTAGGCATAAGTATGTTCATGCATAGCATTTTTCAGCATTTCATTGTTCTACCTTGCTTTTATAACTTATCATTCATTTGGTGAACATGAGGTATTGTTTTAGTGTATTCTTGCTTGTAGGTACTAACAGCTGAACGAGGGAGCTGAGGAACAGATGACACAACGCTGAGAAGCAAACCCAGAAGTTGTACTGAAGTAGTTCCAACTGAAGTAAGTTGTTGTCGAGCACCTGCCGAGAAAAGCTGCTGCCGACCTTGCTGCGCGCGGTAGCTGACTATGGAAGTTAGGAGAACCATAGCGCGATCTGTAGAGTAAAAACTCCTGAATCTATCACCGGTGGTCATGTGATTTTCTGACGTCTGTAGCAGCGGCTAGGGCTGCTGAAGCAAAAATTCCCAAGCTTACTTGCGGGCTAAGGCAAACGAGGAAGAGTCCATATTCCAAGCAAAGAAGTCAACATTTAAAGCTACATTAAAGAAGGAAAGCTACTTTAGAGGACTTCTACTTCAAGGAGGACTTAACCTAATTTTGAGTCTATAAATACCCATTGTACTTCTAGTTTAAATCATCCTAGGTTTTCCATAGACTTTACTTGTGCTCTTCTCTACCGCCATGTTCTAAATCCCAATTGGGTTAGGGTTATATTGTAACTAGAGTGAAACGGTTGTTTTAGGTTTTTGAGTTATTTCTTCAATAAAATATTCCAACTTTACTTAATCCATTGTTCTTCATTCTTTCAATCTTTCTACACCAGCCGTTTGAGAAAATCTATTTGTTGGGAACGAAAGTGCATGGCTCACGAAAGGGTTAAGTATGGTCACAACAGGAAGCGTGACTAACTTGGTTCCACACTAGTCCACAAGTTTCAGGGGTAAAAGTGATCACTAACCGAGTTGATTGATTTGGTTCCACAGTAGTCCTCAAGTTATTAATCTCGAGCATCCTAACCTAGAAATAGGAGGGATCATTGTCGACTATCCTACCGAACTTGGAGTATCTGCCAGACTTGCCGCTAGGACATCTTTCCATTCCACCTGCCAAGACAGTACACACCCCTGCAGTGGCATTGACCTGCTGCAGCTGCGTGACAGGGTCGTAGTTTGCCGCCCACCGTACCTGCCAAGGCAGCAAATCGTGGCAGCAAAGGATAACTCATACCTATTACAACGCAGTTTTCACACTAAGTGGCAGCATAACCCTGCCTTCTCTATCAACTTGATTCTTCTCTTATCTTTTACTTGTGTTTTTATTTACTTTTCGATCTCAACCAATCACTCACTTGTGTTTTTACTTTACCATTGTGCAATAACTAAATAACGAGACAAGCTGTCCAATCCTCGTAGGATTTGACATCTTATATACTATAACTTGACATGAGTGTGCACTTGCGCTCCCACAAAAAGGGAACTCATACACGCCCTACAAGTAGCAAACTGGAAAGCTCATGGTGGGTTGGCATACATGACAAGATGCATTGTGATCTTAGAGGTAATGTATTTTTAAAAGTATGTTTCGTTCCAACGTAGTAGTTGCTTCATCTAATTTTTCATTTTATTATAATGTTTTGATTAATAATAAATGTAGGTGAGATTATTTGATTATTGGAGTGGAATTCCGAGCAGAGGCATTACTTCCGCTAATGGTTGGGGTCGCATACATGCTTGGGGCAAGAAAGATGTAAGTAAGATTATAAATCGCCTAAAGGAAGAACAGCCTGCGAAAAAATACTAGAGTAAGTGGGATAAACGATTTTGTATTCTATAGGAGGTTGTGATGATATGAAATGAATTAATGATGATGTTTGTAGGTAGTTGAGTCTGATTAAGAATACGTTGAAGGGGAAGAAGGTGGACGGAGCCATGGTACAAATGATGTGATTATGGGGTTGTTGCAGACGGTTATCTCAGAGTTGGGTGAAATAAAAGAGATTCTCGAAGCTCATGTGGAGAAGGAAAAAAATAGAAGAGATTTTGGAGACATTGAAGGAGAAATCTAAGCACATTGTTGACCAGGTTGCTGGTTTGAGTGCAAACATGATGTATATGAATAAGGCCCTGCGTATAATCGATGGAAATTTTGGCATTGGCCTTGAAGAAGAGGAAGCAGTGGTGGAGAAAGAAGAAGTTAGAGAGTCCCATCTGAAAGATGAACTTATTATTGACGATGACACGTTGATGGACGATGTTCAATTTTTAAATGAAGAAAATGTTGTTGTCGGTGGGAAAAGAAAAAGGTATAAGCAGTATAACTTTTTATGTTGATCAATGTTTCATCAATTTCATGCATGAGATTATTGTTTTTGATACAGTTGTTGTTTACTTGTAGGGTAAGGCAACAGTGGGAGGTCAGTTAAAGGTTGGTGGCAAAGAGATTTGACTAGGAATGAGAACTCGGAACATGAAATAAGTCATCGTATGAAAGAAGTGTCATGTGGAGCTTCATTTGGTTTAAGTAGGGTATAGAAATAAGTAAGTTTTTGTTGTAATTTGTACTCACTAATTTGGTTAGAACATGATATAGATGGATGATCTCTTTGAGTTTGCTTTATGAGCATAAATCGTATGTAATTCAATATCTTCGTATGGGTTCTATATTTACAAAGGTTTGTCATTATCTATAAATTGGTAGAAGGTGCAGTACTTATGCGTGTCATTAAATATCGCAACTCTTTAATGTTATTCAATATTAAATAACAAATGTGTAAGCGTTGCAAGTACTGATGTACGTTGAAATACCGGATGGAGTAGGGACGGCAGCCAAAGGCACATGTGAGTATATATGGAATACACCTTTGCCCAAAAGGTAAGCAATCTGAAACGATGCTACAATGTTGTTCAGTTAAATATAACTTTGAAGTTTTTGTATGGATGCAGCATTACCTTTTTTATATTTTAGCATAAATGATGTTTTTGGGGTACATAAAAATGCTTTATGAACGTTCGAGAGATTTTGTGCACCCAATACTCAATTCGCCTCATAAGGAATATGTTCTATCTTGTTTAATTTGCAGGAAGGTTTAGGGTAGCCATTTGAATCCTATTTAAAAAAATTCCTCAATCACATGGCCTCCAAGTATTTTTTAAAACTCCCCAACTAAATTTTTTTTTATGCCAAAATTGCTCATTGCCACTAACATGCCTCCTAAAACCAATCCCCCTAAAGCGAAACGACCTCGAATTCAAAGAGGCCAGTCAACCCGTTCGAATCAACCTATTGAACCAGAACCACAACTTTATCTTCAAAATCCAAATTTTTTGAATCTGTGTTTTCACGATCTCGTTTGTCTTACTCGATTTCATCCAGTTTACGAGGAAAAAGATATTAGAGCTGAGCGAACTATAGACTTAGATTTTTTTACCTCCGAGTTGTATGAATTCGAATTCTGGCCTTTATTTATCGAATGGGGTTGGATGAAATTTCTTGATATTAAACCTCGTGTATTTCATAACCTTGTCAAAACCTTTTATGCCAATGCTACTCTTGTTCATACTTTAAACGATAAATCCAAAGTTTTTAGGATTGACTCATATCTTATGGGAACCGAATTTAGTCTAACTCGTGAAAGTAATGCCCAACACCTAGGTGTCGAAAATACTGGTGCTTCATATGAATCCCAGAGAGTCCCTATTAAGTTTGATGATGATAGTCCAACTCATCTTCATATCAATAATAGGCTTCTCCATCTTTTAACCACTTGGTTCTTTCGTCCCTCTGGTGGAAGAAACACTCGAATGCATCATACCGATTATTGGTGGTTACAGCAGCTTTGCACCGGTAACTGTCCCAATATCGCCCTAATTATCTTCACATCTCTTGTAAAAATTATTAGCAACCCTTCTACCTTCTCTCTGAATTATGGATGTGTTCTGAGTCACATCTTTAAGAGTTTAAACATTGACACCTCCCTTGACCCTGAAATCCGTCTGAAGAGTAAAATTGATGAAACAACAACTAAGAAGACCGGTTAGAGGTTCATTGATGGTGAATGGGTTCGTAAGAATAATGAAGATGAAGCACGAATTGGCCGAAGACATGTTCTTGCACCGGATGCTCCACCTCCCATGACAATTGATTCCATGTATGCGGCTATGATGACTCTCTTTCACAACATGGATGCTTTCTTCTGCAGTTCTCATATAAAGACTACAGGCATTCTTCGTGGCATAGATGCTCGTGTGACATCTTTGGAGCAAGACATGCATGATGTTCGTGGTGTAATCACTCATTTTTGTCCACCTATATATAATATTATTAAAATTAATATAGGTTATTATTATTATTATTATTATTATTATTATTATTATTATTATTATTATAGAAAACAAATCCTAAAAATGAAAATTCATTTTAAGTAAATAATCCAAGCTTAAATAATAATGTTCAGTCCATTACAAAAAAAGCCCATTTGGGCCTAATCTAAATAAAATCAGAAACCCTAATTTATCTTTTCCCCTTTGGGCAGCCGACCCTTTACCCCCACGTGCGCGTGCACGACACGCCGAGACCCTTGAAATGTCGCCTGCCATGTGTCCGCATCTTGAGGACGCCACATTAACGCCGAATCACCATCTCGTCCGTCTGTTCCCGAGCCCCATCCCGACTGTTCATCTCCGCAACGCCGACAGCCACGAGACGACCGCCGTGAAACTTGCCCAACTCATAAAAATGATAAAAATATACAATGTCAGATCCACAAGGTTGTAAGCAAACACATTTGGATATATATACGAATGTAATTAATCTGGGGGTCGAAAGGGGTTAGGAGTTTCAAAAAATGAAAAAGAAAGCAGAAATGGGCGTTTTTTAAGAGTTAACATCAAAATAATAAAGGAAGATTGGGGTTTAGATTCGAAAAGAAAAAATGGGCAATTTAAGCTCGCCGGAGTCGACTAGCGACGGCCAGCGAGGCGGTTTACGGCCGGAAGTCGAAAGGGGGAGAAAATCATGGTTTCATAGTGAAGAGGATGAAGTGAATAAAAAAATCAGATCTTTAGTCTGATATGAGTTTTATACTCATTTAAAATTTTAAAAACGGTAAATTACGTCATAAACCCTTACATGCTGGGCTAATTACGCGAGAGGTCATTTCCCAGGGGGGAAATCTCGTCCCTGCTCCTTCAAAGTTTCATCCGCTTTTTAATTTGATCCCTAATTAATTACTAAACCAGATTATTAATGGATTAATTACCCTCTAACCCTCGAATTAATTTATATGTTTCATTTTCACATCATGTTCTTATTTTATTCTATTTCAGTCTATTATTTTTGCCCTTTTAATTATTGCACATATCTTTTATTTATTTTAATTTTGCCCCTTAATCTCCATTTTATTTAATTTCAGCATTTTTATTTCATTTAATTTCAATTTTGCCCCTTTATTCTCATTTAATCGCACCGCTTAATTTATGTTCAGTATTATATTCTAGGTTATTACTCGTATAGTATACAGTTATATGTATACGTGTCATTTTATTCAATCACATGTTTTATTTTACCCTTACATGCTTTATATGTATATATGATCTACCATATTTTTCTTCCATTTTAATGTATATATATTTGTAAACTAATTTGATTTTATTCGATAATTATATTTTTTGTAATATTTTAATATTTATCTTATATATATGATATCGTTTTATCTATTATATGTATATTATTTATACCAAGATATATGCCCGTTTAATTCTTTCTTACTCAATTTTCATAGGTATTAGTACCTCGTGTACCTATATATATATAGCATATATAATAATTATATGTATTCTATTGTTTTATATATATAGTCATTTTTTTAAAGTGTGCGAATATTTATATATACACACGTGTGTAGGTTTTCATATTGTTTTATATATACTACCCTACTGTATATGTGAAATATATGTATTATATGCCATTGTTAGATTCATATATAGTTGCTTTGTTATTTATTCGAGCTTATATTTACGTTAACATCCGTATTTGCTCATGCATATTTATTTGACATATTTAATTGTTGATTTTAGTACTCAAAGTCCCGAAATTTTAGTGGGAGTGTCTTCCCAAACATTTGGGCGTCATCTCCTTTGGTATCGTTGACTAGGAGTGCGGTTGTCTGTCTCATATGACCATGTATTCATGCAATTGGAAATTATTAATTAAATGGGGTCGAGATTTTAAATTTTTCTAATAAATATATTACTAACCGTTAGGTACCAATTTTGGGTGATGTGGGGGTGCTAATCCTTCCCCACGCGTAACCGACTCCCCTACCCCAAATGTTTTTAAATCTCTAGTTTTATTTTACGGTGTCCGGTCTACCCTTTTTTTTGAATGATCGGTGGTGATTCCCAATGTTTTATTCAAATACTAGCATTTCTAAAAATAGAATAAAATTTCCCCTTAAGATTAATTTTCTATAAAAATAGGAAAATACATTTTCGAATTTTTTAGTCGCTACAGGATGGCGACTCCGCTGGGGACAAATTTTGTTTTTTAAAACAAAAAGAGAGTCAAGCCTTAGATTAGGTTCGTGTTATAATTATTAAGAAAAGTTTTAAACTAAGCCTCATTTAATTTTTAATTCTTCGACCTTGTTTCGTTATGAGGTGTTTGATATACTTTGTCATCATATATTAGTTTTAGAACCCTTAAGTGAGAACAATTACTTCGCCCCGTGAAGTTGCCACTTCCGTATGGTGTTGTGATTCGTTTCCGGGATCCGATCCTTATACTTCGTGCAGTCCCGCTTTCGTATGGTATATCAGTCGTATCCCCTCGAATCGATGTCCTAGCGACAGTTCGAGTACCATTTACTTTAGATTTAAAATGCATATAGTAAACCGTAGAGCTCACCTTTTAGAGCCATGTCGGAACTTTGTCCGTTTAGCGGTAACCTTGTTTAAGCTTTGTTAGATTTATTCGCATTTTTGCTTGTTGTTTGATTGCTTCAACTTATTGTCTTATTATCATTTGTCATTTAACTTATTTAATTTTATTTCGTTGATTATTTCATCATACTGACAAAGATTTCTTTTGTGTTTGTTTTTCCTTTGCATTTGCTTTGCAATTGCATTCTTATGGCATAAAATAGAGATATTAGTTTTGCAAGTGGCTATCACTTTAGAAGACAATCATAATGGATAAGAGGTCTCGTGGTCAAATAGAACATACATCCGAAGATACACTGAATACTAGAGAGGGTGGCACACCCGAGGGCTTTGAACCAGACACGGTAGGCGCTTACATCAGTGATGAACGAACTGAGATACAAGATTTGAAGAAGCAGATGGCCGAGATGATGAATATGATGACCACTATGGCTAAAAGTAAGGGAATTGTAGAACTAGAAAAGGGGATAATCAAGAGTCAGAATGAAGACATCAGTGGTCAGAATATCACTCCGAAACAAGATAAAGTCGGCTAATACAACAAGCTGAACCCTTTAGTGATTTCTATCAACAAACTAGTGAGGAATATGTCCGAGTCAAGCTTTCAAGAAGTAGAAGTAGGCCCAGAAGAAACTCGAGAAGCAAGTACTGAGAAGAAACACATCCTTATTCATGTGAGGTACATCGAGCTACTCATGATGTTTATCGAGAAAAATATTATCACCCCTGTTCATTCTGGTCCGAAAGAACCACCATACCTAAAAGGTTACAACCGACGTGTTAGGTGCAGTTACCATCTAGGGAGCTCAGGTCAAACCACTGAGAATTTTGGGGCCTTAAAGAATCAGTTCGAAGACCTTATCAAGACAGGTATACTGAGTTTCAAAGAGGGGAAACATAGATTCTACATCGAGACAAAAACTACACGGCGGGTAAAGTTGGAAGGAATTTAGGATCCGAGGGAAGGCTTGAATAATGCAGAAGCAAGTCACTTCAGCAATTTAAATTCAGAGGTCAAAGATGGGGCATCTCAGAGGAGCGGCTTTCAATCGAGTATAACCAGTTTAGGCAAGAGAAGGATATTTTGAGCGAGAAATTAAAGAGCTTACAAGATGATCATCAAGAGCTCTATTGTGTGTTCAGAAATGCATGAATGGGTAATACTTTACAAGAATGGAAGAAGAGTATCGTTCAGCTGAAGAATAACTTGGGACAGTGGAAACAGAGAGGTAGGGCCAGTGAAAATAGGGCTCGATTATTGTCACAAAGGTTGGAAGAAGCCGAGAGCCGATATAGTACCCTTTAGAAAGAGTTACAAGATAGCTTAGCTATGAACGAGATTTTGAAAAGAAGTTTGCAATAGAATGAGACTATATCCAACACCTTTCAGATGGAGAATGAAGCACTCAAAGAAAAAATAAAAGAACTTAGGACTTCTTTGCGTACAAGTGATATCCGTGTCGAAGCCTACAAGCAAGCTGGCTACGAAAGTGTCGAAGAGGTAATCCTCCAGCTATGAAAAGCTGAGCGAGAAATACTAAAGAGGGACAAGGACATGAAAAGTTTCATCGCTCAAGTGCGTGAAGTGGCCCAACAGGTGGCATATTTAGCTGACGAAGCAATGCCATTAAGTTACAATATAGATTCGACACTGGACCACGAAGGAAAGCTAACTCGTTTGTTGGGTGATATTAGAAAGTTAGGGGTTAGGGCTCATCAGTATCTGTAAAGCTTGGAAAAATAATGTCTGATGTAACAAGCCATTTTGTTTAATGAAAGTCTTTCTACGATGATCAATTTGTGACTAATATCTCCTTCCATTCATGTTTACATTTCGTTGATTCAAAAATATTCCATATTAGGGTATTTTTATAAAATAGAAGATATTTTGTAATGTATAGAGATTGATAATGCTACGGTAAATAGAGAGGAGAAAAAAGTGGGGGACCAAGTACACAATGGAGGCTTGTAGAATATTGTCAATCTTTTATATGCAGACATCCTATCTTTATAAAAATATTCTTAAAGGATAATTGGAGAATCAACACCTCATTTACAATCATTACGATAATTCATACTCATTGTTTGCCTTTTACATTTTAACATTTATGATGCATTTCACACATTGATTAAATAAATAATTAAATTTCACGGGCTCAATGGTAGTATTTGAAGACCAGTTGTGAAAAAAATGGAACAAAAACTAGAGCAGTTAGAAGATAGATTTAAGAAAGAGCTCAAAAGGAAAGAAAAATTGATGTTTTTAATGCAAGGGAGCTTTTCCTAGTCCCTAATTTGGTTATTCCTCCAGATTTCAGGCTCCCAAATTTATGCAGTATGATGGCATCAGTTGCCCGAGGGTTCACATGACTATGTTTTGCAGAAAATGGAAGGCTACTTGAAGAATGAAAAGTTGTTGATCCATTACTTCCACGATAGCCTGATGGGACCGACAGCAATATTGTATAATCGGTTGAGCAGAAAGCAGATTCAATACTGGAGTGATTTAGCCAGTGCCTTATTGGAGCAATATATATATGCCTTGGATTTGGCACCGACTCGACAGTTTCTGCAAGGAATGAAGATGAGGCCAAATGAGACCTTCAAAGAATATGCTCTAAGATGGAGAAGTTTGGCGGCACAAGTTAAACCTCCTATAACCGAAGAAGAAATGACTCCACTATTCCACATGACTCTTCCCATCCCATTTTTTGATAAATTGCTAGAGAAATCAAGGAGCATATTCAAGGAATTCATGAAGATAAGGGAAAGAATAGATTATGCAATCCAAGAAGGAAAATTGGGATTTAAGTCTAAGTACTAAACCAAGGAAGTAGAAGAATGAGAGATAAATGAGTGCCACTTCAAAAGTCCCCGTAATCTCAAAAGAGGAAGAAATGTCGATTCTTATGAGCCATCAAGGAAAATTCCTCGAACAAGTGCAAACTTGGAGGTATTTGGAGTATCCATTGCAGACATTTGGCCTCATTTGGTAGAAGATCGCTATCTCACTCCTAGACCGGTGAAAAATATACCCGATCCATCTGCCCAAAATTTTGACCCGAATAGCACCTGTGATTTCCATATGGGGGTAACGGGGCACCCTACCAGGAAGTGTAGACCGTTGTTGGAAGAGGTAAAGAAGCTGATCAATAATGAGGTCCTGACCCAAGAATTAATTTAGCAGTGGAAAACACAGAAATAGGACAAGTCTGCATCATGCCAAGAAGGCCAGAATAAGATGGTCCCTATGCTTGAATTATTACTTTTTGTGAAGATGCTAGTTTGATTTTGGTTTCCCTTTGTAGGAATAATTCACAGAAAAACTATATGACTTAAGCTCTAAAGTCATAGAAACATTTTGTAAAGACATATGTCTATTTATTTTGTTAGGATGGAAAATCGTATCTTCTATATTCTCAATTAGAAAACATTTTTACATTCTTCGATTCTTTAAACATTTCATTCATTGTTATGGGGTACTTTTTGTTCTCCCATGCACATATACATTTTTTGCATACATACGCATACATGTATATATCATTTTTAAACTTTGATTCAAATCTTAAAAAAATCAATCCTAAGATGCATATGCTTAGAAAGGATTGAATGTTGTGGAGACATTGCAAATGTGAGTATCTGTTGTCTATTTGGGCCAACATAGAAACGAAACGAGTGTTTAGATAATGGGCACACCCATTTAGGAATACCTTCTCAGGCATTTGTTGTTTAAGATCCTTGAGTCGAGTGCTGACTCTAAACCTCTACCACTTGAAGACTTTCTCCGGATGTCTATGGATGAGATGACGAATGGCATTCTTTTGCTCCCCATTCACAAAGAAAATATATATATATAGTTATTTTGTCCCATTTTTAGTCTGGTCGTTTCTTTTTATAGAACCTAAACCAAGGATCACCTTCACATTGGCGGCAAAGAGGATTAAGATTTCGCTGACAAATAGAAGTCGCCCAATTTTAATGGGCAAGATTTGAGAACATATACATCAGATACATAGGTCGGAGAAACATCAGAAAACACTAATAAAGAATTTTGCCAACAGATGAGAAAAAACAATTGAGAATAAAAGCATTGAATCGAAAGGTGCAATGAAGGAACAAAAGAATTGTACACAATCATTCATCCAAATGAGTACCAATTTTGAAGAACGATGAATGACCAATCATCTTTGAGTAGAAAGCAAGTATCAATATTCACCCAGGATACGAGTCAGTCTGAGTTTACAGCAAAAAGAAATGAACTCTAGGGTAAAAACTCAAAGATGGACAATCTAGAGTGATTAAAGAAACAAAAAAACAAAAGAAAGAATAAGGGAAAGAAAGAAAGATTAATTTATATGATCATACCGAAACCAAACAGTGCAAGAGTAAGGGTACGATTGGAAAGTTATAAAAATTCTGGAAGGGTTGAAACGCATGAATACTGAGTCAAAACAAAAATCGGGTCAGATTTACCTGGTCTAAAGTTCAGAAGACGGAAATGAACTCTAGGGTGAAAACCCAGAAATGAGCAGTCTAGAGTGATCCAAGAAAGTAAAGAGAAAAAATACCTCATCAGAACACATCCAGATCAAGAAATACATAGATGACGTCTCGCTTCAAAATGAACCTTGTTTTTTCATAAACCCTTAAAAACTTACTTGAGCCTATATACCCCTTCTTTCGTAACTGTGAACCAAGGCCTACATTACAAGCCTATAGAGACTATTCTGATTATACAAAGATGTCCTAGTTGAATGAGAATGTCTTCAGATCACATTCCGCCAAAGAGATAACCTCGCCTCAAGGAACGTCAAATTTCAAGTGCATGATCGACACCAAATGGGGAAATGATGGGGCATGGTGAGATAGTGAAATCAAGAGAGCCACCTAAAAGGGGATAGAAATTAGGTATGGGAATCGTTTCTCTCAAAGCCTAATAGATCAAAAGAGACTATACATGTGCATATGTCGTCACAACATTCAAAATCTGCTAAGCATACGCTTCATTCGGATTGATCTTTGACCATTTGGAGCAAATGTGTTGTTGTATTTAATATTTTGGGTCGAACATTAGTTTTTTTTTAATGTTTGGAATTTACTCCAATTTTGATTTCGTCTAAACATTAGTTTTAAAAAAATGTTTGACATTTTTCTCTAAATTTCAATTTTTTTTTAATATTTATCATTTTCTCAAAACATCAGAAGGCGAAAAAATGTTTGACATTTTTATTCAAATTTTGAAAACCTATAATTTTCTCCCAAACATTGGTTTTCAGAATGTTTGGCACTCTCTTCAAGTTTTATTTTTTAAAAAATTACTGTCATCTTTACAAAATGGCATTTTTTAACTACTTTATAGTAAGAATTAAAGCATAGAGACCTAGAATTGGTTTCCACCGAGATGTTTCGTTAGGTTTAATAAAGAAGAATGAGCTTACAAGATGAGTTCACAGGAATTGCTACATTCTGTAGACGAAAACTCTGCATATTGAGTCAAAGACGAGAAAAAGTCGAGCCTGATACTGAATTGGGGGCAATAAGATGATGAAAGTCTCTATATAAGAGTAGTATAGGGACTAGAAGAGGAACTTACGAAACTGAGTAGAGACCTTGAAGATTAAGAAAAAAAGAGTTACTCGCACAAGAAAGAAGCACGAGTCAAATGCGAGATAGAGATTCAATGAATGAATAGGAAGACTGAGGAGCATACTACAGAGAATATGAAGTGAAATCCGAGAATGACCTTTCACGGAATAGGGTTTTAAAGATGAATTTGAAAAGAAAAGAAAGAGAAAAGAAAGAAAAAAGAAGAAAACATTACATTGTATGCATCATATAGAGATCCTCGTGTTAGGGGCATGCTAATTTAAAAACATTTTGTTTTTTTTAAACAGATATTTGAAGATTGTGGTCTGCAGCTTCATGTTGAAGAAGTAGATCTTATTGAAGATTTACATTGGTAGCATGTTGGCGCGAATCCTATTTTAAAAAATATTTTGGTAGTCTGTTGGCTTGAATCCTGTTTAAGAAATATTTTGGTAGCTTGTTGGCGTGAATCCTTTTTCCTAAGTCCTTCGGGCATGATGATAAGTCATTTGGGCCACTAGTAAGTCCTTCGGGCTTGGTGGTAAGTCCTTCGGGCCATCAGTGAGTACTTCGAGCATGATGGTAACCTTAATGTGATGTCAAGACCGATAGAAACTGGGGCATCATTTTAAGGGATTGGTAGCCTGTTGCGGTGAATCCTATTTGAGAAATATTTTGGTAGCTTGTTGGCGTGAATCCTTTTCCTAAGTCCTTCGGGGCATCAATAAGTCCTTCGGGCATGATGATAAGTTCTTCGGGCCACTCGTAAGACTTTCGAGCATGGTGATAAGACCTTCGGGCCATCAGTAAGACCTTCGGGCATGATGTCAAGCTTTCTTTTCGATGTCGAGACGAGTACAAATCGGGGCATTGAAGAGTTTGAAGCTTGAAATAATTGGTCGAGGAAGAGCAGGAATTCCAAAAGAACCCGTGATTTCAAGGCTAAGGACAGGGAAGTATGACAAAATGAGTGCTTTTGGTCTTTGCTTTGTTCTAGTTTCACGAGAACAAGCAAAGAGGGGCAACTGTAATCACTCATTTTTCCACCTATATATAATATTATTAATATTAATATAGGTGTTTAATATGTTTACTATTATTCTTATTATTATTAGTATTATTATTATTATAGAAAACAGATCCTAAAAATAAAAACTCATTTTAAGAAAATTATCCAAGCTTAAATAATAATGTTCAGTCCATTACAAAAAAAGAGCCCATTTGGGCCCAATATAAATAAAATCAGAAACCCTAATCTATCATTTTCCCCTTTGCGCAACCGAACCTTTACCGTTGGATCAAGTTTTGATCTAACGGTCGAGATTGAACCAGGGCGTCTCTTCAGATCGCGCGTTGTGACACACGCGCTGGCCATCTGTCTCCCCACGTGCGTGTGCACGGCACGCTGAGACCCTTGAAATGCTGTCTGTCACGTGCCCGCATCTGAAGGACGCCACGTCGACGCCGAAACATCATCTCGCCCGTCCGTTCCCGAGCTGCATCCCGACCGTTCATCTCCGCAACACCGACGGCCATGAGACGACCGCCATGCAACTTGCCCAACTCGCAAAAATGATAAAAATATACAATGCCAGATCCACAAGGTTGTAAGCAAACACATTTGGATATATATACGAATGTAATTAATGTATTGAGGGGACTTTTTTCGAACAAGAAATAAAAAAGAGAAAAAGTTTACAGAGGTATTCTTTTTTTCTCTCTCTATTTTTTCCTCATTCGTATATTGATACAAAAAAAGAACTCGAAAGGTTACCTTTTCGAACCAAGTCGCCTTGTCATTCCGATGACAAGCCTCTCGGCTCTCCGTCTAGCCGTGCATGGTGAATCAAACATGGGGGTCAAAATGGGTCAAAATGTGTATTTTTTAAGGGTTAACATCAAAATAATAAGGGAAGATTTGGGTTTAGATTCTAAAAAAACAAAATAAAAAAAAGTAAAAAATGGGCAGTTTAAGCTCACCGGCGTCGACTAGCGACGGTCGGCAAGGCGGTTTATGGCCGGAAGTTGAAAGGGGGTGAAAATCAAGGTTTCATAGTGAAGAGGATGAAGAGAATAAAAAAAGCAGAGCTTTAGTCTGATGTGGGTTTTATACTCATTTAAAATTTTAAAAACGGGTAAATTATGTCATAAACCCTTCCATGTCGGGATAATTACGTGAGAGGCCATTCCGCACGGGGAAAATCTCGTCTCTGCTCCTTCAAAGTTTCATCTGCTTTTTAATTTGATCCCTAATTAATAACTAAACCAGATTATTAATGGATTAATTACCCTCTAACCCCCGAATAAATTTGCATGTTTCATTTTTGCATCCTGTTCTTATTTTATTCCATTTCAGTCCATTATTTCTGCCCTTTTAATTATTGCACATATCTTTTATTTATTTTAATATTGCCTCTTTAATTACCATTTTATTTAATTTCAGCATTTTTTTCATTTAATTTCAATTTTGCCCCTTTATTCTCATTTAATCGCACCGCATAATTTATGTTCGATATTATGTTCTATGCTATTACTCGTATAGTATATACTTATATATGTACGTGTTATTTTATTCAATCACATGTTTTATTTTACCCTTACATGCTTTATATGTATATATGATCTACCATATTTTTTTCTTCCATTTTAATATATATATATTTGTAAACTAATTTGATTTTATTCGATAATTATATTTTTGGTAATATTTTAATATTTATCTTATATATATATGGTATAGTTTTATCTATTATATGTAAACTAGTTATACCAAGATATATGCATGTTTAATTCTTTTTTACGTGTGTGCGTGCGTGCGTGTGTGCGTGTGTGCGCGCGCGTGTGTAAGTTTTCATATTGTTTTATATATACTACCCTATTGTATATGTGGAATATATGTATTATATGTCATTGTTAGATTCATTATTATATCCTTGGATATATATATATAGTTGCTTTGTTATTTTTTCGAGCTTATATTTACGTTAGCATCCGTATTTGGTCATGCATATTTATTTGACATATTTAATTGTTGATTTTAGTACTCAGAGTTCCGATATTCTAGTGGGAGTGTCGTCCCAAACATTTGGGTGTCATATGCTTTGGTATCGTAGACTGCAAGTGCGGTTGTCTGTTTTGTATGATCATGTATTCATGCAATTGGAAATTATTAATTAAATGGGGCCGAGTTTTTAAATTTTTCTAATAAATATATTATGAACCGTTAGGTACCAATTTTGGGCGCTGTAGGGGTCCTAATCCTTCCCCACGCGTAACCGACTCCCGAACCCAAATGTTTTTAATTCTCTAGTTTTATTTTACGGTGTTCGGTCTACCCTTTTTTTGAATGATCGGTGGCGACTCCCAATGTTTTATTCAAAACTAACATTTCTAAAAAAAAAGAATAAATTTTCCTCTCTTTTTTTGATCAACAACTGTATGAATTTATTAAGAGTAAAAATCATACAGCTCGACGCAGCCCTTACGCCTCGTTAAAAACCTCCCTAAGCCTAATGGAGGAAAAGAGTACGTAAGTGCTCGTCTTGAAAAGAAAAGCCTAAATACAAGCTAAGAAAAAAGAACTCCTATCCACTCCCTCCTTGGCGAGAACATCGGCAAAACCATTTTCTTCCCTCGGTGTGTACTGAAAATGAATCTCCGATATGATTTGGCACGCTTGATCAATCGAAGCAAATGAGTCCCATAATCTCCACGGACGTTTTGCCAAACCTGTTACCCAACTCAATGCAACTTGGGAATCAGATTCAATCACCACGCACCTCGCGCGCCACACCCCTTCCGCCACCACCTTCACTGCAAATTCGATAGCCCTTACTTCCGCCACGTTGGAGTCCAAATAGCCCACAGGCTCGGAAAATATTGCCAAAATGCGGTTGTCCGCGTCACGCATAACTCCCCCGATGCCCGCTGGTCCAGGCTTGCCCCGCGCCGAGCCATCGACGTTGAATTTCAATGTTCCCACAATAGGTGGCTGCCATACCAACCCAACTCGCACCTTCTTTAGACGTCGGCTAACTACACATGTCGATAGGCACGACCACCAAACCGATTCGGGCATAAAGTCGCCATCGACATCCACTTTTATCCAATAGAAAGATCTAAGTTTCACAAGGAAACACACTTCCGCTACCGTCGATCGTTTGCCTTTAAAAATGTACTCATTCCGGGTGAGCCATAGCGACCAAAGCATAGCACTCACACTAGCCACCCACCACTTTAGTTGACAACCATGAAAAGAGCTATGGAAATTCATGATGAAGAAATCTGAAAAACATGCTGGTAATGGTAATGCAATACCCCACCAATCACGCAGCCAGTCCCAAATTTGTTGAATGCATGGGCAATCATAAAATAAATGGGCAATCGACTCCTCCACCCTTACACACCACGGACACAGCCCTTGTCCTTCCGCCAAAGGAACTCCCCTTATATGCAAAAAATCAGCAGTCGGTAACCTTTTCAACCAAATGAACCATAGGAAAGCTTGTACCTTTGGTGGAACGAGAACTTTCCAAGCGAAACAACCTCCGAAATCATCATCTCCCACCCTCTCTAATAGCAGCGCCTTAGTCATAGCTTGTACTGAAAATTCCCCATGTTCATCCGGAGTCCAAAACAACGTATCCATACAATCAATTCTCAAGCGAACACCACGCACCATGTCACACAGCGAACGCAATTGTTCCTGTTCGAAACTCCATAGATGCCGCTGGAAAAAGCCAACCCAATTAGCATGATTGAAATGACCATCCGTTGTATAATCCTGTACCCAAGCTAATTTATTCAACGCCAAGGCAAATAAGCATGGAAACACCTCCTTTAACGGCTGTTGCATCGCCCAAACATCAAACCAAAATAAAACAATCTGTCCACTGTCGATTTTCCACTGAAATTTACCTCCCCCCACATGTGAATCAACAACCGGACAGCAAGCATTTGCTACTATTTGACGCCAAACCACCGACATAGAAGATAAATTTTCCGTGTTAAATCTCCACCATTGAACATTATCCCCATATTTGGCCGTTATTAGACGACGCCAAAGCGAATCGCGGTCACGCGCATATCGCCAAACCCATTTAGACAGCAGCGCCATATTCTTCACTCTCAAGTTCGCCACCCCCAAACCCCCTAGATGTCGTGGTCGACAAACAATGTCCCATCCTACCCTACTGATTCGTCTCTCTAAATTGACACCACCCCAAAGAAACGCTCTGCGTATCTTATCCAGTTTCTCAATTACCCCTTTAGGCACAACAAATAAGCCTAAGTAGAAAATAGGGAGTGACGAAAGTACCGAGTTGACGAGAGTCACCCTAGCAGCAAAAGATAGAGAAGTGCGCTTCCATCCTGCTAGCTTGCGTCTGAAGCTTGCTACAATCGGATCCCACACTGAGAGACGCCTCAGATCAGCTCCCAACGGAAATCCTAGATAGACAAAAGGTAATTCCCCCAGCCTACAACCCAGAATAGAAGCTACCGATGCACTCAACTCCTAAGCCACACCGATCGCATATAAAGAGCTCTTTGCAAAATTTATTTGTAACCCGGAGCATAACTGAAAACAGTGCAGTATCCGCTTAACATTACGTGCATATTCGACATTAGCATCAATAAACAGTATCGTATCATCGGCAAACTGGAGGTGAGTAAGCCGAATGTTTGAAACCACCTCCACCCCTCTAATCAGCCCTCCCATTTCTGCGTTGATCAACATCAAATGCAAAGCTTCCGCGACTATCACAAACAGTAACGGTGACAAGGGACAACCTTGTCGAAATCCACGACCCATCCTGAATTCGTTCGTCGCACTTCCATTCAGTAGAACAGATAAGCGTGCTGAACTGATACAAACATGTATCCAATGACGCCATGTTGCGCAGAAGCCCATCTTTGCGAGTACAGAATCCAAAAACGACCAGCTCACGCAATCATACGCTTTGGCGAAATCTAGCTTTAAAATGAAGCCCCCCACTCCATTACCTCGAAGAGAATGTATTACCTCCGTAGCTAACAAGACACCATCTACCAATTGATGGCCTTTAATGAAAGCCGACTGAGTGTCACTAATCAAAGAATTCAGTACTGATTGTAACCGAGTCGCGAGGCACTTGGCTAGAAGTTTGTACATTGAATTTACCAATCCAATCGGTCGATATTCACCTAGCACTCGCGGTGTCGCCACCTTAGGCAAAAGCACAATAAAAGTGCAGTTCGCACCCTTTGGCAATGTTCCTCGCTCATGAAAATGAGTGAAGAAATTCAGCATGTCATCTTTCACCACCTCCCAACTTTTCTTGTAGAATTCGAGTGTAAAGCCATCCGGACCCGGAGCTTTTGAGCCATCACAATTCCACAAAGTTCGCTTTATTTCATCAATTGTAAAAGGTGCTGTCAACATAATGCTTGCCTCTGCTTGTATTCGACGGAATTGACCATCAAACTCCCACATTCCACTTCGATCATCACTAGCAAAATGAGCAGAAAGTGCCTTGACAACAAAGGCACGTAATGCGGCTGGTGCTGTAACCCATCTCCCATTAATCAACAACCCAGGTATAAAGTTCCTAACGGTCCGTAGCTTCGCCGTTCTATGAAAAAATGTTGTGTTCCGATCGCCTAACCTCAACCAAGTTGCCCGAGATTTTTGGCGCCACATTGCTTCTTTGTTACGCATCGCTTTCCACAGTGCTTGCATCCATTGTCGCCGTTCACATTCTATCCCATTATTACTCTCGTCCGTTATCAACAAGTCATCCGCCTTTTCTATTTACTGCTGTAACTTCTCAATTTTCAAGTTCACGTCACCAAATATGTCTTTGTTCCAACGTTTCAAGAACGACTTCAAATGCCTCAGCTTCACCATGATATTATCTTTTCCCAAACCAACTGTAGTCAAACGACACCACTCCTTAGCTAAGTCTAGCACATTAGATTTTCCCTCTAACCAGCAATTGAAGAAGCGAAAAGGTCTTGGACCCCAATCACTATCGTCACAAGTCAATATCAACGGTGTGTGATCAGATACTCCTCTCGACAAAGCCACTTGCTGTATGCTATTAAAACTATCAAACCATGTTGCTGAAATTAAAAACCTGTCTATCCGGCTGCATCTATTACCAGGACCAAACCACGTAAACCGTTTACCAGACATCGGTAAATCCATCAAGCCGGCATTGTTGACAAAATTCGCAAAATTTTCCATTTCAGCCTCTCTATCTGATACCCCAATCCTGTCCGAATTTTTCAGTATAGCGTTGAAATCTCCTGCCACGCACCAAGGCCCCTGAAACGTGCACATACTAGCCAACAAATTGTCCCATAAAACAGATTGACTAGTTACATCACAAGGTGCATATATCGCTACTATACCGCATACTAGTTCTTCAACATTCCATTTTCCCAATAGTAAAATATAGTGGCGATCAACATAAAATGACTCTAAAATAAATCTCGTACTTTCTCATATGGCCAATATACCTCCGGATGCACCAACCGAAGGTGAGAACGCCAATTCGAAATTATCCGAGTACCATAAATTAGCTCCCAACAATGCAGGAATCTCCTCCAACTTAGTCTCCTGTAACAATACCATGTCGCAATGATTTTTCCGAATGACCTCGCGAACATATCGCCTTTTCGCGCTCCCGCCCAAACCCCTTACGTAACACGTTAGTAATTTCATGAGTCAAAAACCCCGGCACTCCCCGGCGATAACCCGCGAAATGTCGTTAATTATGTCTTCTTCCCTTCCGATCGATTTCACTCCAATCAACGCTCCCAATTTCACTGTTTCTGCCACTTTGTTTGTAATTTGTTGCTGCCCAACGGGAAGCTCACAATTCTCATGCCCCTGCTTAATCGCGTCCACCGTTGAGGCCTTCTTCCCCGACCCTCGACCACGGCTAGATAGAGAGTTGCCTGAAATTCCAGTAACCTCGCCTCCTACCACCCGTCGAACTTTGCAATAGGAATTCCCCACACGAATCACTTCTGTTTTACCCAATCCCTGTGCTGCTGTGTTGTTTTCATAAGTGATAATTTTGGAATTTGCACTGTCACCCACTACCGTAACCTCCCTGTTTTCCTTAGAGTTTGAATCCGAATTCACCACTCCAGCTATAGCAGGACTCTTCGTTAGAGTCCTATTGTGAATCATCCTCTCACTCTCCAAACTTTCGGAGCTGATCAGTGTGATCAGCTGTTGCGCCGGCAATGTTTCTGCCGTTACAATAACCGGCGTATGCTCCATGTTCAACTCACCTTGATGTTCTGTTGTATCCATCCCCCCAATCGGATTTGGTTTGTCCACCACTACCGTGTTTTCCTCCACCCCTCTAATCTGAACCTTCGACGGACGGCTAGTGCTGCTTCCTTCATTGAGCTGTTTCGATTGTGATACGTTACCCTCGTAACAGCCGCATTCGATCGTAGGACCTTGTCCATCGGATTCAAATACCCTCACCATATACTCTGCGGCTGCTAATTTCACGTTGATGGTTTCCTCAATGAGTTCCATCATTGTCGTTTCCACCAGAATACGACCGCAATCAAAGGATGAGGGGGTTTCCATATCGTCATCCATGCATATGAAGGATCCCCATAAGCTTGCTATGTTCGCAAATGTCTTCTTGTGCCACAAGTGGATCGGTAACCCCACCACGGACAACCAAACTCGACGAGAGTCAGTTGAAATTGATGGCGTCCATTCAATCACCTTGGAGAAACAATCTCTGATGCAGTCCATCTTTATTACTTCCTCGCGGATTTTCGCCGATGTGCACATTAACAGGATCATTGACCCCGATAGTCTCATGATTGAGAACCCCTCCTTCTTCTCCACTTCCAATCGCTCCGCAAGAGTTTTCAAATTCCAAGGCTTAATACTCCATCCGATCGCACACCATTGAAGAATTGCCCATTTATCCTTGTCTAATACCCCTTCAATCGCCCGTCGATTTGATCCACTTTCGCAATCCCCTTGAGTCGATGATTTCACTGTTTTTGAGCCCGATTTCTTACCATTCATCGGCTGCTGAGACTCCTTCTTTTTCAAAGTGTTCTTCAAATTGTTTATGCCCTTCCACGCCAACGCCACTCGTAACCTAGCACCATAAATCCACTTTCCGTGCAGCCGTTCAATCGCTCTATCCGCATCCTCCTTTGATGCCATTCGAACAAAGCCAAAACGTGCCCCGTCTCTAGCCCTCTTTCTTGGTATGAACGCATCTCGCACAACCCCATGGCGATCAAAGACTTGCCATAAACCCTTCCAGTGCAATGTCTCCGATATTCCTCCCACATATATGGTCCAAACCTGTTGTGATTTGTCGATGGCCGGTTGTGGGTTGGACGGAAATCGATCACCGCTGCCCTGTTCCTTGTTTAGCCGTCACCAAATACTCCCGCCCGTCATTCTCTAAGCTTAAAATACCCCAAATATAAGATTAATTGTCTTTAAAAATTAAATTGCAAAACATAACATAAGACATTTTGTAAGGGAAGCCTAAGTGGGAAATTGAAAACCCATAGTACAAATCAACGTTTCGAAACCACATTAAATAGTTGTGTACATACACATCCAAGTAACGGAAATTGAAAACCCAAGAGCTATCGAAACCAACATTGTGATAAACCTGTAGCAAAACCAATACATTTCGTAGTAAAATGTGTACATACACATCAAAGTAGGGCTTTCGAAACCACCATTGTGGTTTTAGAACCACTTTGGCAGTATGCCATTAAATCCATGTCTACACAAGAAGTTTCGAAACCAATTATTGGGGTTTCGAAACCACCCCTACAACACTTGTAGTTGAAAAGGTTTTCGGGTAGGAAGTTGTGTATATACACAAATCCTTAGCCATGGTTAAGCTCCCTTGGCCTCTGCTGTAGCCCTATAAGAAATTCGGTACATACCGTTTATCTTACAAAACTTATACTAAATCTGGTACATCACGTAGTAAAATGTGTACATACATGTCGAAGTAGGGGTTTCGAGACCTCCATTATGGTTTCGGAACTACTTATGTTGTATGCCATTAAATCCATGTCTACCCAAGAGGTATTTAAACCAACAATTGAGGTTTCGAAACCACCCCTACAACACTTGTAGTGGAAAAGGTTTTCGGGTAGGAAGTTTTGTATATACACAAATCCGTAGCTGTGGTTCAGCTCCCTTGGCCTTTGCTATAGCCTGTAAGAAATTCGATACATACCATTTATCTTACAAAACATGTACAAAATTCGGTACATCACGTTGTAAAATGTGTACATACATGTCAAAGTAGGGTTTCGAAACCTCTATTTTGGTGTCGGAACCACTTTGGCAGTATGCCATTAAATCCATGTCTACCCAAGAGGTATCGAAACCAACAATTGAGGTTTCGAAACCACTCCTACAACACTTGTAGTAGAAAAGATTTTCGGGTAGGAAGTTGTGTATATACACAAATCCTTAGCCATGGTTCAGCTCCCTTGGACTTTGGTGTATCCCTGTAAGAAATTCAGGACAAACCGTTTATCTTACAAAACCTTTACTAAATCTGGTACATCACGTAGTAAATGTGTACATACATGTCAACGTAGGGTTTTCGAAACCTCCATTGTGGTTTCGGAACCACTTTGGCAGTATGCCATTAAATCCATATCTACCCAAAAGGTATCGAAACCAACAATTGAGGTTTCGAAACCACCCCTACAACACTTGTAGTAGAAAAGGTTTTCGAGTAGGAAGTTGTATATATACACAAATCCTTAGCCAAGGTTCAGCTCCATTACCTTTGGTGTAGTCCTGTAAGAAATTCGGTACATACCGTTTATCTTACAAAACATGTACTAAATCTAGTACATCACGTAGTAGAATGTGCACATACATGTCAAAGTAGGGGTTTCGAAACCAACATTTGCACTTTCGAAACCACCCCTACAACACTTGTAGTAGAAAAGGTTTTCAGGTAGGAAATTGTGTAAGAATGTTGGTACATATCGTTTTTCCTACTACTAGTGTAAGGTTTTGAGTACATTTTATACTAATTTTTGAATATACATAAATCATTACAGTTTGTGTACAAATTATATTTTATCGTAGGAAATTGCGCATGTACACAAATTCTTACACTAAGTTGAGCCCTTTCGGCCTTCGGTGAAATTTTGTAAGAATTTCGGTACATACCATATTTCCTACTACTATTATATAGTTTTGCGTACATTTTGTACTAATTAGTGTATATACACAAATCCTTATAGTTTATGTAGCAAATTATGTTTTCTCATAGGAAATTGTGTATGTACACAAATTCTTACACTAAGTTGAGCCCTTTTGGCCTTTGGTGAAATTTTGTAAAAATTTCGGTACATATTGTTTTTCCTACAACTATTGTACGGTTTTCAGTACATTTTGTACTAATTTGATAATATATACACAAATCCTAATAGTTTGTGTAGCAAATTATGTTTTCTCGTAGGATATTGCGTATATACACAAATTCTTACACTAAGTTGATCCCTTTTGGCCTTTAGTGAAATTTTGTAAGAATTTCGGTACATACTATTTTTCCTACTACTATTGTAAGGTTTTGAGTACATTTTATACTAATTTGTGTGTATACATAAATCCTTACATTTTGTGTAGAAAATTATGTTTTCTCGAAGGAAATTGCGTATGTGTACAAAATCTTACACTAAGTTGAGCCCTTTTGGCCTTTGGTGAAATTTTGTAAGAATTCCGGTACATACTGTTTTCCCTCATACTATTATAAGGTTTTGAGTACATTTTGTATTAATTTGTGTATATACACAATTTCTTACACTTAGTTGAGCCCTTTTGGCCTTTGGTGAAGTTTTGTAAGAATATCGGTACATATCGTTTTATCTACTACTATTGTAAGGTTTTGAATACATTGTGTACTAATTTGTATATATTCACAAATCCTTGCAGTTTGTGTAGCAAATTATGTTTTTTCGTAGGAAATTGCGTATGGACACAAATTCTTATACTTAGTTAAGCCCTTTTGGCCTTTGGAGAAACTTTGTAAAAATTTCGGTACTTATCGTCTTTCTTTCTACTATTGTAAGGATTTGAGTACATTTTGTACTAATTTGTGTATATACACAAATCCTTGCAGTTTGTGTAGCAAATTATGTTTTCTCGTAGGAAATTGCGTATGTACACAAATTCTTACACTGAGTTGAGCCCTTTTGGCCTTTGGTGAAATTTTGTAAGAATTTCGGTACATACAGTTTTTCCTACAACTATTTTAAGGTTTTGAGTACATTTTGTATTAATTTGTGTATATACATAAATCCTTACAGTTTGTGTAGCAAATTACATTTTCTCGTAGGAAATTGCGTATGTACACAAATTCTTACACTAAGTTGAGCCCTTCCGGCCTTTGGTGAAATTTTGTAAGAATTTCGGTACATACCGTTTTTCCTACTACTATTGTAAGTTTTTGAGTATATTTTGTACTAATTAGTGTATATACACAAATACTTACAGTTTGTGTACCAAATTATGTTTTCTCATAGAAAATTACGTATGTACACAAATTCTTATACTAAGTTGAGCCCTTTTGGCCTTTGGTGAAATTTTGTAAGAATTTCGGTGCATACCGTTTTTCCTACAACTATTGTAAGGTTTTCAGTACATTTTGTACTAATTTGTGTATATACACAAATCCTAATAGTTTGTTTAACAAATTATGTTTTCTCGGAGGAAATTGCGTATATGCACAAATTCTTACATTAAGTTGAGCACTTTTGGCCTTTGGGGAAATTTTGTAAGAATTTTGGTACATGCCTTTTTTCCTACTACTATTGTAAGGTTTTGAGTACATTTATACTAATTTGTGCATATACACAAATCCTTAAATTTTGTGTAGAAAATTATGTTTTCTCGTAGGAAATTGCGTATGTGCACAAATTCTTACACTAAGTTGAGCCCTTTTGGCCTTTGGTGAAATTTTGTAAGAATTTCGGTACATACCGTTTTCCCTCATACTATTATAAGGTTTTGAGTAAATTTTGTACTAATTTGTGTATATACACAAATTCTTACACTTAGTTGAGCCCTTTTGTTCTTTGGTGAAATTTTGTAAGAATTTCGGTACATATCGTTTTTCCTACTACTATTGTAAGGTTTTGAGTACATTTTGTACTAATTTGTGTATATACACAAATCCTTGCATTTTGTGTAGCAAATTATGTTTTTCGTAGAAAATTGCGTATGCACACAAATTCTTACACTTAGTTAAGCCCTTTTGGCCTTTGGTAAAATTTTGTAAGAATTTCGGTACATACCGTTTTTCTCACAACTACTGTAAGGTTTTGAGTACATTTTGTACTAATTTATGTATATACACAAATCCTAACAGTTTGTGTAGAAAATTATATTTTCTCATAGGAAATTGCGTATGTACACAAATTCTTACACTAAGTTGAGACCTTTCGGCCTTTGGTGAAATTTTGTAAGAATTTTGTTACATACCTTTCTTCCTACTACTATTGTAAGGTTTTGAGTACATTTTGTACTAATTAGTGTATATACACAAATCCTTACAGTTTGTGTAGCAAATTATGTTTTCTCATAGGAAATTGCGTATGTACGCAAATTCTTACACTAAGTTGGGCCTTTTTGGCCTTTGGTGAAATTTTGTAAGAATTTCTGTACATACCGCTTTTCTTACAACTATTGTAAGGTTTGAGTACATTTTGTACTAATTTATGTATATACACATATCCTAATAGTTTTAGTAGCAAATTATGTTTTCTCGTAGGAAATTGCATATATACACAAATTCTTACACTAAGTTGATCCCTTTTGGCCTTTAGTGAAATTTTGTAAAAATTTCGGTACATACTATTTTTCCTACTACTATTGTAAGGTTTTGAGTACATTTTATACTAATTTGTGTGTATACATAAATCCTTACATTTTGTGTAGAAAATTATGTTTTCTCGAAGGAAATTGTGTATGTGCACAAATTCTTACACTAAGTTGAGCCCTTTTGGCCTTTGGTGAAATTTTGTAAGAATTCCGGTACATACTATTTTCCCTCATACTATTATAGGGTTTTGAGTACATTTTGTACTAATTTGTGTATATACACAATTTCTTACACTTAGTTGAGCCCTTTTGGCCTTTGGTGAAGTTTTGTAAGAATATTGGTACATATCGTTTTATCTACTACTATTGTAAGGTTTTGAATACATTGTGTACTAATTTGTATATATTCACAAATCCTTGCAGTTTGTGTAGCAAATTATGTTTTTTCGTAGGAAATTGCGTATGTACACAAATTCTTATACTTAGTTAAGCCCTTTTGGCCTTTGGAGAAACTTTGTAAAAATTTCGGTACTTATCGTCTTTCTTTCTACTATTGTAAGGATTTGAGTACATTTTGTACTAATTAGTGTATATACACAAATCCTTACAGTTTGTGTAGCAAATTATGTTTTCTCATAGGAAATTGCGTATGTACGCAAATTCTTACACTAAGTTGGGCCTTTTTGGCCTTTGGTGAAATTTTGTAAGAATTTCTGTACATACCGCTTTTCTTACAACTATTGTAAGGTTTGAGTACATTTTGTACTAATTTATGTATATACACATATCCTAATAGTTTTAGTAGCAAATTATGTGTTCTCGTAGGAAATTGCATATATACACAAATTCTTACACTAAGTTGATCCCTTTTGGCCTTTAGTGAAATTTTGTAAAAATTTCCGTACATACTATTTTTCCTACTACTATTGTAAGGTTTTGAGTACATTTTATACTAATTTGTGTGTATACATAAATCCTTACATTTTGTGTAGAAAATTATGTTTTCTCGAAGGAAATTGTGTATGTGCACAAATTCTTACACTAAGTTGAGCCCTTTTGGCCTTTGGTGAAATTTTGTAAGAATTCCGGTACATACTATTTTCCCTCATACTATTATAGGGTTTTGAGTACATTTTGTACTAATTTGTGTATATACACAATTTCTTACACTTAGTTGAGCCCTTTTGGCCCTTGGTGAAGTTTTGTAAGAATATTGGTACATATCGTTTTATCTACTACTATTGTAAGGTTTTGAATACATTGTGTACTAATTTGTATATATTCACAAATCCTTGCAGTTTGTGTAGCAAATTATGTTTTTTCGTAGGAAATTGCGTATGTACACAAATTCTTATACTTAGTTAAGCCCTTTTGGCCTTTGGAGAAACTTTGTAAAAATTTCGGTACTTATCGTCTTTCTTTCTACTATTGTAAGGATTTGAGTACATTTTGTACTAATTTGTGTATATACACAAATCCTTGCAGTTTGTGTAGCAAATTATGTTTTCTCGTAGGAAATTGCGTATGTACACAAATTCTTACACTGAGTTGAGCCCTTTTGGCCTTTGGTGAAATTTTGTAAGAATTTCGGTACATACAGTTTTTCCTATAACTATTTTAAGGTTTTGAGTACATTTTGTACTAATTTGTGTATATACATAAATCCTTACAGTTTGTGTAGCAAATTACATTTTCTCGTAGGAAATTGCGTATGTACACAAATTCTTACACTAAGTTGAGCCCTTCCGGCCTTTGGTGAAATTTTGTAAGAATTTCGGTACATACCGTTTTTCCTACTACTATTGTAAGGTTTTGAGTATATTTTGTACTAATTAGTGTATATACACAAATACTTACAGTTTGTGTACCAAATTATGTTTTCTCATAGAAAATTACGTATGTACACAAATTCTTATACTAAGTTGAGCCATTTTGGCCTTTGGTGAAATTTTGTCAGAATTTCGGTGCATACCGTTTTTCCTACAACTATTGTAAGGTTTTCAGTACATTTTGTACTAATTTGTGTATATACACAAATCCTAATAGTTTGTTTAGCAAATTATGTTTTTTCGTAGGAAATTGCGTATATGCACAAATTCTTACATTAAGTTGAACCCTTTTGGCCTTTGGGGAAATTTTGTAAGAATTTTGGTACATGCCTTTTTTCCTACTACTATTGTAAGGTTTTGAGTACATTTATACTAATTTGTGCATATACACAAATCCTTACATTTTGTGTAGAAAATTATGTTTTCTCGTAGGAAATTGCGTATGTGCACAAATTCTTACACTAAGTTGAGCCCTTTTGGCCTTTGGTGAAATTTTGTAAGAATTTCGGTACATACCGTTTTCCCTCCTACTATTGTAAGGTTTTGAGTAAATTTTGTACTAATTTGTGTATATACACAAATTCTTACACTTAGTTGAGCCCTTTTGTTCTTTGGTGAAATTTTGTAAGAATTTCGGTACATATCATTTTTCCTACTACTATTGTAAGGTTTTGAGTACATTTTGTACTAATTTGTGTATATACACAAATCCTTGCAGTTTGTGTAGCAAATTATGTTTTTTCGTAGAAAATTGCGTATGTACACAAATTCTTACACTTAGTTAAGCCCTTTTGGCCTTTGGTAAAATTTTGTAAGAATTTCGGTACATACCGTTTTTCTCACAACTACTGTAAGGTTTTGAGTACATTTTGTACTAATTTATGTTTATACACAAATCCTAACAGTTTGTGTAGAAAATTATATTTTCTCATAGGAAATTGCGTATGTACACAAATTCTTACACTAAGTTGAGACCTTTCGGCCTTTGGTGAAATTTTGTAAGAATTTTGGTACATACCTTTCTTCCTACTACTATTGTAAGGTTTTGAGTACATTTTGTACTAATTAGTGTATATACACAAATCCTTACAGTTTTGTAGCAAATTATGTTTTCTCATAGGAAATTGCGTATGTACACAAATTCTTACACTAAGTTGAGCCTTTTTGGCCTTTGGTAAAATTTTGTAAGAATTTCTGTACATACCGCTTTTCTTACAACTATTGTAAGGTTTGAGTACATTTTGTACTAATTTATGTATATACACATATCCTAATAGTTTTAGTAGCAAATTATGTTTTCTCGTAAGAAATTGCATATATACACAAATTCTTACACTAAGTTGAGCTTTTTTGCTCTTTGGGGAAATTTTGAAAGAATTTTGGTACATACCGTTTTTCCTACTACTATTGTAAGGTTTTGAGTACATTTTATACTAATTTGTGTATATACACAAATCCTTACATTTTGTGTAGAAAATTATGTTTTCTCGTAGGAAATTGCGTATGTGCACAAATTCTTACACTTAGTTGAGCCCTTTTGTTCTTTGGTGAAATTTTGTAAGAATTTCGGTACATACCGTTTTCCCTCCTACTATTGTAAGGTTTTGAGTACATTTTGTACTAATTTGTGTATATACACAAATTCTTACACTTAGTTAAGCCCTTTTGGCCTTTGGTGAATTTTTTAAAAATTTCGGTACATACTGTTCTACTCTTGTAAGGTTTTGAGTACATTTTGTACTAATTTGCGTTTATACACAAATCCTTGCAGTTTGTGTAGCAAATTATGTTTTTTTCGTAGAAATTTGCGTATGTACACAAATTCTTACACTTAGTTAAGCTCTTTTGGCCTTTGGTAAAATTTTGTAAAAATTTCAGTATATACCATTTTTCTTACTATTATTGTAATGTTTTGAGTACATTTTGTACTAATTTGTGTATATACACAAATCCTTGCAGTTTGTGTAGCAAATTATGTTTTCTCGTAGGAAATTGCGTATGTACAGAAATTCTTACACTAAGTTGATCCTTTTTGGCTTTTGGTGAAATTTTGTAAGAATTTCGGTACATACCGTTTTTCCTACAACTATTGTAAGGTTTTCAGTACATTTTGTACTAATTTGTGTATATACAAAAATCCTTACAGTTTGTGTAGCAAATTATGTTTTCTCGTATGAAATTGCGCATGTACACAAATTCTTCCACTAAGTTGAACCCTTTTGGCCTTTGGTGAAATTTTGTAAGAATTTCGATACATACCGTTTTTCCTACTACTATTGTAAGATTTTGAGTACATTTTGTACTAATTCTTGTATATACACAAATCCTTACAGTTTGTGTAGCAAATTATGTTTTCTCGTAGGAAATTGCGTATGTACACAAATTCTTACACTATGTTGAGCCCCTTTTGGAGTTTGGTGAAATTTCGTAAGAATTTCTCTAAATACCATTTTTCCTACTACTATTGTATGATTTTTAGTACATTTTGTACTAATTTGTGTATATACACAAATCTTTACAGTTTGTGTACTAAATTATGTTTTCTCGTGGGAAATTACGTATATACACAAATTATTACACTTAGTTGAGCCCTTTTGGCCTTTGGTGAAATTTTGTAAGAATTTCTATACATACCGTTTTTCGTACTAGTATTGTAAGGTTTTAAGTACATTTTGTACTAATTTGTGTATATACACAAATTCTTACAGTTTATGTAGCAAATTATGTTTTCTCGTAGGAAATTGCGTATGTACACAAAATCTTACACGTAGTTGAGTTCTTTTGGTATTTGGTGAAAATTTTAAGAATTTCTGTACATGTCATTTTTCCTACTACTATTGTAAGGATTTGAGTACATTTTGTACTAATTTGTGTATATACACAAATCCTTACACTTTTTGTAGCAAGTTATCTTTTCTCATAGGAAATTGTGTATATTGTCACAGGGGAACTTTTTGCGACCGAGCCAGCCGCACCCATAGGTGCGGACCCTTGCGCACCATAACTCCCACCCGACCGAGGGGCCCAAGTAGTTGCCAAGTTCACACATCAAGGGGCCATGCACAACGCCCTTGGTAGTGTCCGCGCCCAAGAGAGCCGAGCTGGGCCAGTTCCAGCACACCATGGGGCCTTGTCAAGCACCCCGTGTGCTGCCCATGAGTCTTGCACCCGAGGGGCCTTTGCCTTGCACCCTCCATGCCGGCCAAGACATGGAGCCCGAGCCCGCACCCGACGTGCACGCCAAGAGAGCCGAGTCCGCATCCGATGTGCGCGCCAACAGGCCTAGGGGTTGCCCATCCGAGTTGCCCACACCCCTAGGGCCCGACTTAGCATCCAACATGCTAGAGAGGGGACTTTGGACACCAAGATTGGACCATAAGAAGCCCAATCCGCCCAAGCATCCAAATCCCATGCCAAGTTGTCATCCTTGGAGAAATACATATGGAAAGCTATCCATCCATGGGGAAAGTATTTCAAGACAACCAAGCTATGATGTAATAGGCTATGTATTATGGGCAATAGTGATTGTAATCAGGGCAAGTCTATATGAATATGACAAGCTTGCCTTGAATAGGAGATTCTTTTGTAAGACTCATCCAAGGCCCTTGGATGGAGTCATTCCTAGCCATTGGATCGAGGTGGATTAGGCTATAAATAGAGCCCTCATCCATCCTTCTTAGGCATTCCACACATTCCACATTTCATCTTTTTCTATCTTTTGTAAGCTTTTCCCTTCTTTGTTAATAAAGAAGCTTTGGTACTCTATTCTCCCCATCTAGGCTTAGGGGGAGTTTTTAACGAGGCCTTAGCTTTCTTAAACGAGTGTGCATCCTCTTCCTTTCTTTGCCTTGTGAGCCATCACCCCTTTCATTTACCAAGAGAGCTACCGCAATCCGAGACTAAGCCTTCCAAGCTTAGTGAGTAAGGCTGACTTGGCCGCTTTTCAAGCCCATTCCAAGTGCTTCGCGACCAAGGCCGCACGAGACTAGACCCGCCTAGACCTAGCCCCGTGACAAGTGGAATCAGAGCCATTTTCCTCATCCTATCGAGTCGAGAGATGGCGCAAAGAAGAAGGAACGTTGCAGCAAAGAAGAGAGTGGAATCACCAGGCGTCTCGTATAAAAGCAAGGTGAGCAAATATGAGATTAGTGATATTCTTATTACAAAATCGTTGTTTTGTTTTCGTTGCAGTGAATATCACGATGACTGCCCAAAGAGGAGGCCGTCAAAATGCTGGAGGTGTGGAGAGCCACACGAGTCTTTCCGATGCCCGCACAATTTTAAGCAGTCCAAGGTACAGGACGAGCCCGACGAGACCGAGGCTTTGAAGCTTGATGCGAGGTGCACTGTGCTACCAGTGAGTATGGTAGAGGCGTTCGAGGAGCGAAGCTTGCCCGATGAGACCGAGGCCGTGAAGCTTGCTTCCTTGTTCGGGGAACAATCATCAGCGAGTATGATGGTTGGGGCGTCAAACTTCAAGAGTGAAGTAAGGGAAAGGTTGCCAAGGGGCAACGAGGCCACACAACCGTGGGAGAAGCCAGGTTATGTGGGGTGTTCCAGCGACGATGACGAGTCATGTTGGGAGTCAAGTGTAGTCGAGAGCGACTATGAAGATGAGGGGCCTATGTTTGTCAACATAGTGTTCCGCGACGCGACGTTGAGTGCACTAGTTGATCCAAGTGCACAAGGAGTGCTCGTTTCCAAGCAAACCGCCGAGCAGTTAAACCTTCAGGTTAAGAAGGTTAAACGACAAGTTGTGACAGCCAACTTCAATGACGAGAGAGTTATGGGAATCGCGAAGGATGTGTTCCATCAAATAGGCGAATTCCGAGGCACAACAAACATCAAGGTAATATCTTGTGAATTTCTTGATGTCTATAAAATTGTTATTGGTGCATCTTGTTTGGAACAAATTGATGTGCTTGTCTTGTCAGAAACCGAGGAAAGGTGTGGTGCAGATTCACACCGACAAGACGTTGAGGCGTTAAGCGACAAGATCGAGGCATCACCAAGCATCCATGAAGGAGTGCTTGAGTCCGAGACAACCAAGGAGCAAATCCGCCCAACTCAAGCCAAGAGTGGCCGAGACGAGGAGGAGCGCGAGTTTGCTAAGATCGTGATTGCCAACGTAGAGTTTGAGGCGCTAGTGGACTCTAGCGCAACATCTTTGATCATTTCCGATCAAATTGCCGATTGGTTGAACCTTCAAGTGGAAAAGGTTCATGATGAGACCGAGTTCATTAACTTCACCGAAGAGTACGTCGATGGAGTTGCATGGGACGTGAGAGTTAGCATCGGAGAATGGTGCGACACAACCAACATCAAGGTAATCTCTGATCATTGTCTTGATGAAGATGTTATTATTGGTTATTCCTGTTTAGAACAGATTAACGCACTTGTTTTGCTAGAAGCCGAGGGTGAGTATAATGCAGGTTTCCAACAAGGCGATGGCGAGTTGTTAAGCCAAGATGAAGGCAACCAAGTGTGCGAGTCCAAGATAGCCAATGACGTTGAAGCCATGGAAGAGTCCATGGAAATTCCCAACCCAACGGGACGAGTCTTTGAAGAAATCAAAGACGATGAGAAGTCTTTGGAGTTGCCAATGGCACCAAAGAGCGAGGTGGTTCATAAGGTGGAGTACCCATCCGAGCCATCCGAGTTTGATGAAGTGTTTCAAGAGCCATCCGAGTTTGGTGAAGTAGATCAAGCCGATGGAGAGGAGCTAGCAACCTTTTGCGAAGAGTTGCAAGCCGAGTTCGACGAGTGGTCGAATTCCATGGACGAGTGGCATGAGTCCATGGAACCGAGTCAAAGCACCGAGGTGCCCAAGCCCATTGATGAGGGGCCTAACCATGCCAACACTTACCTTGGGTATCGACAAGGCAAAGTGGATCGAGACGACAAGGACTTTGACTCCGAGGTAAGTGAGCCCATTTTTCCATTTAAATTGGGACTAACTCACTTTGGTTTTGTTTATAGATCGCCAACAAAAGCGTGCGAAGAACAAAGCCATTCCATAGAGCAAGTAGGCACGACGGCCTACCAAGATGGATTGCAATTCAAGAGAGTGCAAGAGTGCACCGAAGAGGGACTTTTCCAAGACCCCACCATCATCACATGTCTTGAGTATCGACAAGGCATCGTGACGCCATCCGAACAGGACCTTGCGTCCAAGGTAAGAACGCCAAATTTGTGTGAAAATTTTGGACTAACTTGCTTTGGTTCCTTGCGCAGGTTGCCCATGAGTTCGAGTAGAGAGTCGATACAAGAGCAAGTAGGCGAAGAAGCCTACAAGTTGAGTTTGCCAACAAACGATCAAGTGGACCACAACATCGTCCCCAAGCCGTTAGACGAGTATGGTCGAGAGTGGTTCGAGGCTAGCCACGCACCAAGCATGGCAAACATCACAAGAGACGAGAAGCCACCACTCGAGATTGATCGTGGACCAAGGCATGAGAGTCTTGAGCTTTGGAGGTTGTTTCCCGATGCCAAGCGGAAACATGATAAGCCATCCATTGAAGTGGATCGAGAGCCAAGGCATGAGAGCCTTGCCCTTTGCACGAGAGTTTCCTTAGTCAAGAGGGAACACGACGACGAGCCGAGGCCATTCGAGAGCAAGACGACCGAGTCTCTTCAATGCCTATCAACGAGGGCGTAGATAGATTTAATGGGGGAGAATGTCACAGGGGAACTTTTTGCGACCGAGCCAGCCTCACCCATAGGTGCGGACCCTTGCGCTCCATACCTCCCACCCGACCGAGGGGCCCAAGTAGTTGCCGAGTTCACACACCAAGGGGCCATGCACAACGCCCTTGGTAGTGTCCGCGCCCAAGAGAGCCGAGCTGGGCCAGTTCCAGCGCACCATGGGGCCTTGTCAAGCACCCCATGTGCTGCCCATGAGTCTTGCACCCGAGGGGGCCCAACACACGTACCTGAGGGGCCTTTGCCTTGCACCCTCCATGCCGGCCAAGACATGGAGCCCGAGTCCGCACCCGACGTGCACGCCAAGAGGGCCGAGTCCGCATCCGATGTGCGCGCCAACAGGCCTAGGGGTTGCCCATCCGAGTTGCCCACACCCCTAGGGCCCGACTTAGCATCCAACATGCTAGAGAGGGGACTTTGGACACCAAGATTGGACCACGAGAAGCCCAATCCGCCCAAGCATCCAAATCCCATGCCAAGTTGTCATCCTTGGAGAAATACATATGGAAAGCTATCCATCCATGGGGAAAGTATTTCAAGACAACCAAGCTATGATGTAATAGGCTATGTATTATGGGCAATAGTGATTGTAATAAGGGCAAGTCTATATGAATTAGACAAGCTTGCCTTGAATAGGAGATTCTTTTGTAAGACTCATCCAAGGCCCTTGGATGGAGTCATTCCTAGCCATTGGATCGAGGGGGATTAGGCTATAAATAGAGCCCTCCTCCATCCTTCTTAGGCATTCCACACATTCCACATTTCATCTTTTTCTATCTTTTGTAAGCTTTTCCCTTCTTTGTTAATAAAGAAGCTTTGGTACTCTTTTCTCCCCATCTAGGCTTAGGGGGAGTTTTTAACGAGGCCTTAGCTTTCTTAAACGAGTGTGCATCCTCTTCCTTTCTTTGCCTTGTGAGCCATCACCCCTTTCATTTTCCAAGAGAGCTTCCGCAATCCGAGACTAAGCCTTCCAAGCTTAGTGAGTAAGGCTGACTTGGCCGCTTTTCAAGCCCATTCCAAGTGCTTCGCGACCAAGGCCGCACGAGACTAGACCCGCCTAGACCTAGCCTCGTGACAATATGCACAATTCCTTACGTTGTAACATTTTATGTTTATACCCTTTCTCTTACAGCTTTTGTAATGGATTATGTATGTACCAAAATTCTTACGTTGTAATAGATTATGTATATACTTTTTTACTACAGTTTTGTAATGATTTATGTACAAGCTTCGTAACAAATTATGTACAAATTTTTACCCGATCAACCGATATGTCGTCATTTAGCCTTAATTTAAGTGTGGTTCCCTAGAACTTCCCCAAAAATAAAGGAAAACATACAAACAAAAGTAATAAAAGAAAAAAATATTATAAATTATACAAATGGCTATAATTTTCCAACATGACAGATCTAACAAAAATATCATGTTTGTCGCCATTATTATATACTCCCTCCGTCCCATAATTTGTGTCCCTTTTAAAATTTTAAATTGTCCCAATTAAAATATCTTATTGAAAAAGTCAATATAAAAACACTTAAATTTCCTTTTTTACCCTTTATCATACTTCAATCTACAAATTATTTTCAGAAAAATACAATTTCAAGTTTTCTTCCGTCTATCAATCTCCCTTTTAAAGCTAAATTTTTATATTACCATAAAATCAGAGAATTTAATGGATGCTGCCAAATTATTTATATACATTCTAAACATGAACGGTGAGTTTTTAAGTTAGTTTTTGTTCAATGATGCATATTTTATGGTTTATATTGAAGAGACCAAAATCACAGTGCTTAACAAAATGGATTCGATTTTTTTTTCGAAAGAAAATAGTTTTCATTACAATTTCATTACAACAGTTACACAATAACCATTTTACATTCATCTACTGATAACTTCAACACCAACACCATTATATTTACTTGAGTTATAACTCAAGTTTACAAAAAGAATATTTGATAACAAAAATTCACAAAATATTTGATAATGGTACCTATAAAACTATGACACTTACTACATTTTGTGTTGAAGTTGAATTTGCATAAGAGCTTCCTGTACAACATCTTGATCACAATGGAGTTGGATGAGAAATTCACCATTTCTTTTCAACCTTTTCTTACCTATATGTGGCAACTTATAATTATTTCCTCCTTTAACTTTCATAATTTCAATCATGCATGATTGTAATGTTAAAAAAACATTGTTCAAACTTTCTACTGGTAATTCATCAAATGATTTCTCTATAGCCATCACCAATTCATCAATTGTTGAGGGAGATTCTTGATGTTGTAAAGATTGTATTGCTCTAAAGTATCCAAGATCCAACACATTCAAATCAGGACTGTTTGGAGGTTGAAAATTAAAGTCACCCAAACTTGCAGCTTGTAAGAATTGTTCATCATCAATGTCAATATGAGGCTTTGCATTATCTTGTTGAATGAAAATGTTCTTGTCTCTAGAACTAGGTCATTTAGCTCTAATAGCTGATAGAACCTTATTAATCAAGCATGACCTTGTTACATCTTTAGTCATCGATAATATAGGTTTAGTCTCTAAGGTTCCAACTTGTCTATTTTTGCTATTTCGTCTTGCTGGTTCCTTAAATACAAATGAAAAAAATTATTTTTCTAGAAAACATATAATTGGAAAATTCGTCAAAACAAAGTCTAGCCACTGCAGCCAAAAATATCACTTTAGTGATAAACCGTTTGCTTTTACAACTGCGAAATGGCTCAACTTCATGTGGATGAAGATAGTATCGCTCTGATGTTTTTGACAAATAAAACCACTTTTCATCGACGTGAACAATATTAAACATGTCAATAAATAAAAGACTTGTGGTGAGGGTACCTGGTTGGAGCATTGATAAGCAGAACTGTAATCTGGATTTTTTGTTTGCATCAGTCAAATAAGGCTTTATAGCATTAGTATGTGGCTTGATCAAGCCTTCCCTAATTCGACGATGAAGAATAGACTTTGACATATCTAAAGCTTTAGCCATTGAATTAATATTTGTTCTTCTACGGAATGGAATTTTTAAGATACGATCTATATTCAAAGAAACCCTCCTCTTTGTAAAAGTCGTTCGATGATACAAACTACCAACATCAACCACTATGCCTTGCTCCATTGACTTTTTTACTTTATTCCACAACCTACTCACAGTTTTTGTTGACACTAAAAATATGGCTGCTATTTGACGTATTGAGCCTTTTGGTAGCTTGCCATTGTTGTTGTGTTTTAACAGAGTTTCAAATAAAGCTTGTCGTTGCTCTTTACTCAATTGTTTATTTGACTGTCTACTAAGAGTATCTGTTGTTACTAGAAAAGACTCCATTGTGGTATGTGTATTTTCAGGATCCATCATGAAAAATAAGAAGATTAACCATTAGTTCAAAGCAAGAAAAGGAGAATGAAAAATATTGGTTGAAAAAAAAACAAGTAAATGAAGAATACTGGTTGAAGAAAGAAGGATACTTTAAATTTGTTAAGAGTAAAATTTTGGTGTATAAATAATGAAAACGATTTAGAGGGAGCTAAAATTTTGATTAAAATTTAGAGTGCCAATTTTGGCTAAATTTTTTATATTGAAAATTAAAACAAAATTTGACTGAATTTAATTTGGCGCCATCTACTTAATTGGGTTAAAATATGTTTGACATTCTAAGGGTAATTTTGTTATTTAATTTATTTTTTATAATTTCACATGTGGTCAAATAGATCTCCTAAAATTGTGTGTTTGGTCAAAAAAGAGAAATTTTTTAGAATGGAGGGAGGGAGGTTCTGCGGTACGGCGCCTAATATGCGGCTAATATACGGCGTAACCGGCTAGGGAGGTGACTGGTTAAAGATCATGTTTCCGGTAAAAGTTACCGATTATGTTGATCCGAATATCAATATAGTCGGTAGCGCCGAATTTGTTGTTAAGTTGGAGCTGATGGGGACTCGAACATTTGGACTATAACAAAACCGGTAAAATTACCGGTTATGTTGATCCGAATTTCAATATATTCGGTAGCGCCTAATTTGTTGTTTATTTCGAAACTATCCATACTTTATAAATCATTATCGAAACTTTTTGAACAACAATTTAACCGCGGTTGGAAAAAAATATCGAAAATATCGATATTTTTTTAAGAGCGTGCGAAAAAGAATCGGTACAATTAAAGATCATGTTTCCGGTAAAAGTTACCGATTATGTTGATCCGAATATCAATATATTCGGTAGCGCCGAATTTGTTGTAAAGTTTGAGCTGATGGGGACTCGGACATTTGGACTATAACAAAACCGGTAAAATAACCGGTTATGTTGATCCGAATTTCAATATATTCGGTAGCGCCTAATTTGTTTTTTATTTCGAAACTATCCATACTTTATAAATCATTATCGAAACTTTTTGAACACCAATGTAACCGCGGTTGGAAAAAAATATCGAAAAGATCGATATTTTTTTAAGAGCGTGCGCAAAAGAATCGGTACAATTAAAGATCATGTTTCCGGTAAAAGTTACCGATTATGTTGATCCGAATATCAATATATTCGGTAGCGCCGAATTTGTTGTTAAGTTGGAGCTGATGGGGACTCGGACATTTGGACTATAACAAAACCGGTAAAATTACCGGTTATGTTGATCCGAATTTCAATATATTCGGTAGCGCCTAATTTGTTGTTTATTTCGAAACTATCCATACTTTATAAATCATTATCGAAACTTTTTGAACACCAATGTAACCGCGGTTGGAAAAAAATATCGAAAATATCGATATTTTTTAAGAGCGTGCACAAAAGAATCGGTACAATTAAAAAAATTCTACATAACCGGTTACATTATTAATTCATATAATGTAACCGGTAAATCTTTACCGGATTTATTGTTTGGTGTCGAAAGAATCGACACAATTCATATTAATTCATAATGATATAACCGGTTAAAAGTATCTACTCTCCCACTCGCCTTTGTATTGCTTGCATTTACAGAAAACCTAAGAGAGGAGAGTATTTGAAATCGAGCCGAGTTTGGTTGCATTTACAGAAAGCCTAATTTGTTGTATCAGAATCGAAAGGAAAGGTTTTGGGTTTGGGGACTTTGAAGTAAAAGGTATGTTGTCGAAACCCTAGTTTTTTGGTAATGTAGTATTGGGTAGTTGGGGATAATGTTTTGGGTTTAGTGATGTTGAAGTAAAATCGGAATTCGGATCGACTCCTCAATATAGGTCGAAATTGTGTAATTATATTTAGGAAAAAATATCGGAACTTTGTTCTGAGAACTTATCGGTAGAAATTAATAATGTCGGTAGAAATTATATATCGAAACTTTTGTCAGAAAACTGAAGCGAGCGAGATGGGTTCTAAGGATCATGAAGATGTTGTTCAAGATGAGACTGAAATGATTCAAATGGAGGCGGAGAGAGTAGATAGGGAGGAAAATCCGAAGAAACCAAAGGGTGGATTTCTGTACTTCTAGTAAGTAGAAATTGTGAAATGATTAATCTGTAAATTGTAATTGGATGAAAGTATTTAAGAACATTTAAACTTTCCTATCATGACAGTATTGAAGAATGTCAGAGGATGAGGGATTGTGGGACTTACACTGTCGGTTCGGTATGTAAATTGAAATTATAGTGAATATATTGGAGGTTGAATATTTTGATTGTTTATGGTTTATGCATAATTTGCAGGTGAGAGACGTGGTGGTGAAAAAATGGTACACGATGAGTGAAACTGAGAAGCAACCATTCAACATGTTGTCCATAAATGCTAGAGAAAACTATGAGGCGAAGAAGAAGAAGAAGGTATTCATTATAGTTGTAAATATTTTGATAAATGATATATAAAAACTCTGACATTATATGAATATTATTTACATAGGAAGTGTCGACTAGGTGTAGCATAAAACGAGTGCACCACATAGTAGAGGAGTTGAAAGCGAAGGATAAATCAAATCTGTTGGAAGAAATGGGGTTTGGATCTCTTATTGGGATTCAGGACCGACCAATTCGGAGGGAATTGTGTCGGTTGTTGATGGGATATTTTGATTTGCAGAAGTGTGATGTGCGATACGGAGAATATTCATTTCATTTTAGTGTCCGAATTGTTGAAGCCGTATTGGGGCTACAAAATAAAGGCCAGAGTGTGGATGAAGTTATAAAGAGGGAGGATTGGAAATTACTTGTGCAAAAGTATGGCCTAACGTCTAATGTGTCATTTGCTACACTTGAGGACGAAATAAAAAGCGGCAAGTATGAAGGGGATGATCTGAAGGCCCGGGTACTATTGTACATTGTCGGAGTATTCCTTTGTCCAACGGGTGATTCATCCCCGAGCAAGGATAGTATGAAGTTATTGTGCGACTCCGGGTTTAGAGGTGAATTAAATTGGGCTTCATATGTGTATGACAAATTAATTGATGCAATCAAGACTTTTCAAAAGTCCAAAAACCCCTCATACCTTAAAGGATGCATTGCTGTCTTAGAGGTAAACGAGTTGAATATTGGTATTGGTTTAGAAAACTTTGTAAGTAGTTATTATAGAAAATGATAAAGTTTATAGAAAATGCAGGTTGCATTGTATGATTTTTGGTCAGATTCTTCTTGTGTGCCGACATTCCGAAAAACCAGAGTGGCACGCATCACTGCCTGGGGCAAGGAAGAAGTTGTTCGAGTTATGGCAAAGTTAAAGTTGGAATTACCGAAAAAGAAGGTAAGGGTAATGCTCATATTGTTAGATTACTAAGGACTTAAAAAAGAAAGATGCTCTAATAATGTAGTTTATTTGTGAAGGTTGGCGAGGAGGAAGAGGATGAAGAGGAGGAAGAGGAGAAGGTAGAATATAAGGTGAAAGTGAATGAAGGGGGAAGTAAAATTGACATATTGATTGTTGAGTTGGCGGAGGTTAAAAAACTCGTTTCTGATTGTTTGCAAAGACAATCCAGAATCGAACAGGCTATTGAGAGCTTAAAAGGGGAAGTAGGGGAAAAGTTTAATGGTGTTGTTAAAGAAGTGGTGGAATTGAGGGGTGAGTTAAAGGGGGTGATTGAAACGGTGGAAAAAAATTGGATGAGGGGATACATTTAAGTCCTGAAATAAACAAAAAGAGGAGTTATATTGAGGCAAAATATGATGAACTTATAAAAATGATGAAGAAAATGTAGAAGAATTGAGTAAGAGGGTGGAGGAAAATATAAGAGAGGTCCACCATGAAGATACGAGGACATCGGATCATGCAATACATGTAGAGCTCGATTCAGGGTGTCCTGCACCAAAGAAGCAGAAGACTAAAAAGGTAAATTGAAGAATACAAATGACATCCGTTTTGATTATTGTGTTGTGGCTAATATCTATTGATATATCGTAGGTTACAAAGGTGAAAATACCAAGTGGAATTGATGTCGTGGAGGCTGCGATGTGTGATTATGTATGGAATAGTGGATTGTTAGAACCATCGTAAGTTATATATATTGCTTTGCGAGTGATATTTAAATAAATGTGGGAAAAAATTAATACAAAAAATTGCTTCTATAGACATGTTATCCTAGATTACAGGCTCGAACACGGCACAGTAGGCGACCTTGGCTGCTTAAAACCCGGGGAATGGCTAATAAGTCCGATTATTAATTTGAAAGGCTGGTTGTTGGGTTACGATTCGATGAGGAAAAGTTCAGCGAAGCGGAAGATTTGCTATCTACCATCCGAATTTGTGGTAAGTTACAGTTTTACACATTTTCGTGTCCAATTTGTTCATGGCTGGTCAATTAATAGAGATTGTTTTTTAAAATGCAGACCGGTTTGATAATGGACGGTCAAAATGCGCCGAATCTTATAAGCTTCTTTTCTAGAACATTGATGGACCATAATAATTTCACCGATTGTGACATGGTAAGATATTTTTGCGTACATGTTGTTAAGTATGTAAATAATAACAATAAATGTTCTAATATCTTGTGTGACAATTGTTGTAGATCTTCATGCCAATAAACGATTCGAATAATCATTGGTGTCTCTTGGTGTTGGATATGGTTGATCGTGTAGCATCGTTTCTTGATAGTCTACATAGATCTCCCCGGCACAAGACTAGAGTGGAGGAAACCAAGAAAACAGTATGTGTCGATACATTTTGTAATTTATAATGCATAAATTCTTCGTAATCTAATTTTAATTTTTTTTTACGCAGTTGGAATGTTTACATAAATTTAGTGAGGACGAGGCGTTTTGTGCCCAATTTGGGAAGATTAAGGTACCACCGAGGGATTTAAAATTCGTGGTCCGTAAGACGAAGGTGCAAATGAACGGGTATGAAATTTGAGTATTTAATAAGTCAAAAAATTCATTGTGCTTATCTACTATTTGACATTTTGCGTCATTATAACAGACATGATTGCGGAATGTATGTGGTCATGTGGATGGAAGCTATTTCTGAAGGGAGGTCACCGGATGATTTGGTAAGTGGTCCGAAAAGGACTTTATTTTTAATAAATTTTGGCACTGACATTGAATCCTAATTTGAATGTAGGTTGTTGGGGATTTTGATCGTCCGAGAGTTTTAAACGATCTCGTAAATCACGATTGTAATAGAAGGAGAGCGAAGTTCACAACTGCTTGCCTGGAACGTATGAAAACATAATTATGTTACCATAATTTTTCCCACTATGTAAATGATGATATCATAGTTAGTTTGTTGTAAATTATGTTAACATATTAGCTTCGAGAAAAAGTGTAGAGACATTCCGTATAAAAAATCCAGAAGAAATCAATACTTATTTTCCTTTATGATGCAATTGTCGATACTCTTGTAAAAATATCGAAACTTTTATACGAAATATATGTATCCTTAGAGTAACAATCCCCGATAAAATTGAAACTTTTTTTCCTTCATTATCAAATTATCGAAACATTTTGACACAGACGGACTGCCGTAGCTTACTGGAATTAAAGTTTCGATACATTTTCTGCCGCTATGAGTAAAAATATCGAAACTTTTATACGAAATATATGTATCCTTAGAGTAACAATCCCCGACAAAATCGAAACTTTTTTCCTTCATTATCAAATTATCGAAACTTTTTGACACAGACGGACTGCCGTAGCTTACTGGAATTAAAGTTTCGATACATTTTCTGCCGCTATGAGTAAAAATATCGAAACTTTTATACGAAATATATGTATCCTTAGAGTAACAATCCCCGACAAAATCGAAACTTTTTTTCCTTCATTATCAAATTATCGAAACTTTTTGACACAGACAAACTGCCGTAGCTTACTGGAATTAAAGTTTCGATACCTTTTCTGCCGCTATGAGTAAAAATATCGAAACTTTTATACGAAATATATGTATCCTTAGAGTAACAATCCACGACAAAATCGAAACTTTTTTTCCTTCATTATCAAATTATCGAAACTTTTTTTCCTTCAAATATCAAATTATCGAAACTTTACCGTTTTCATTACTGAAAAAAACAATGTACCCGGAGACATGTCAATGTTTCCGGTAACAATTAAATCGGAAATATAGGCGGGATTTCTATTTAAACCAGCACTAAACTTAAAGGATTTTATCGAAACTATTGCAGAGAACTCTTCAACTCCAACGACGCCCCGATTACCACCGTTCAGAGAAATTGCATCGTTCAACCTGGGTAAACTCAACACCGACGAGGACGATTTGTACGATCATATTTACAGGTTAGTAAAAGTGACTGATTTTGCGTACTTTAGGGTTAGGGTTTTGCACGATTTTGGAGTAACCGTTCCTCTTCTGCATATAACAGTTGTAATGGCACCCAAAAAAGGGGTACCCATAAAAGGGGCACTCAAACGGAAGAGAGGTTCTGCTGCCAAGATAAAGTCATCTTCGAAATCAAGGTCTGCTGGTCAAGTAAGTTCAAGTTCTTCTGAAGAAAATATGTCTTTTGAATCGCAAAACTTTAGAAGCACCGATGAGAAACTTACATATGATAGCAATTTTAAAACGAGGAAGATTCGTCCAGAACGTGTTATTGACTTGGCCTTCTTCTTCGATGAGAAAAACAAATTTGGGTTTAAAGATACATTTACAGATTGGGGCTGGCTTGAACTACTTGGTGTAGAACCAAAATATTACCCCAATCTTGTTAGAGTTTTCTACAGTAATGCAAAATTAGACCGGCAGCCTAGTACGGGAAAAATATTAGGATTTACGACTCATGTCATGGGTAAGGACATATATATAGATGCGTCATCTATTGCTGCTGGTATAGGAGTGAAGAATGTAAGAGATTTCGATGAACATGATTTAGATCCTACCATGAAACGTGTGGATCAGAATAGTCCCATTAACCTTGGTGCGGAGGGCAGATTGTTCCACTTTCTTGTCAGTTGGTTTCTTCGGCCGTCCGGGGGGAAATTTTCACAAATTCGAGGTACTGATTACTGGTGGTTGTCTAAATATGAATCAAGAACCGCTCCAAACATAGCAAAACTAATATACGAGACAATGCTACATATAGTGAAGAAGGGTGCTTCCATTACAACCTCACTACCATATGGATGCATAATTTGCCATATATTGAGGAAGGAAGGAGTGCAATTCAATCTTGACTACCCTCTTCGACTATCCCGGAAGATCGACATGATTACCTTGACAAAATCGGGATACGAGTTTATTGAAAACGTCGGTTGGATAAACAAATGTGTAATTGGAGTGGAACAAGGCAACGACCAAGTGGAGAACGTTGAAGCAGAACACCACGAGCGGATGCAAGAAGATGAGATCGAAGGGGTGATTACCATGAAGTCAGTGATGGATTACATGGTTCATTTCCGCGAGCATAAGGATGCTCGTTTTGGCGAGATTAATGACCAAATCGGCCAAATGTGAGCAGATATGTCCTCACTTCGTGCTGACTTCTCCAACTTCCGTAATCAATGGCTTCAAAACAAATACAAACCCATATGTAAAATAACCCTTTCAATTTACAATTGACATTCGGTTATTTGACTATTGACATGCTTATAACAGAAGTGGACAATCCACTGGTGCGTGAAGAGGATAATACGGTGCCTGAAGAGGAGAATGATGAAGAGGTAGGCAGTTCAGATGAGGATGACAGTGAAGACCCCAACAGATATATTATTTCTGCAACACAGAACAAAAAACTTGTCATTTTTGATGTCAACGGAGTCCTTGCATATTATACAAAACAAAGTCCCAGAGGTAATTAAATGTCTGCCAATTTGTTTACGGCTATAAAGAAAACAATTATGTTTAATTTCTTTTCATGTTGTAGATGTTATACTGAGGCCAGGTGTAGAAGAATTTATGCAATTTTGTTTAGAGAATTTTGTTGTTGGAATATGGTCATCGAAGTTGAGGTAAGCACCGTTATGATTAAAATTGTTAACATTTTACGTTGACCTCTTAAATAATTTGAAGTTTATCGTGGTAATTGTTCACGATTGCAGGCATAACATTGACCTTGCTCTTAACAAACTACCCGTACAATTTGAACGATATTTTTTCATCTGGGTAAGATGCTTCTTATTTGCCTTCGGTAATTGAATTTGTTATTATTCTTACATATTGGTGCTTTACAAGTTAATATTAACAGGATCAATCAAAGTGCAAAGAGGAAGAGGAATACACCTTCTGCAAAGACTTGCATGAAGTTTGGAATGAGTATCCTCAATTCAAAGAGGATAATACACTGTTGGTGGATGATTCTAACGAGAAAATGAGGCATAATCCAGTGAGTAATATTTTTTACATTCAATTTATTAATAACGTAATATGCTATTATTTTGTTAATTTATCTTTTCTTTATAGGAATACAGCTACATATGTCCGCCTCCCTATAACCATTCATCTTCCAACGACAATGCGTTAGGTATGACAGTTACATATGTGACTTATTCCATTGGTTTATTTATATATTGAAGATGTTGACAGGAGAGTCTGCTAATTTGGGTTATTTTTATATATCCACAGAAAAGAGCGGAAGCATCCGAAAATTTTTCGAAAAGTTGGCGAATGACCAGAGTACTGTACCCGAATTTGTCAAAAATAACCCTTTAGACATTTGAATGTTATACCATAATGTTGTATGTGATAGATTTCAGAGTTCATAACAGGAAATGAAAGAAGGAAAGGAATGAAAGAGAGACGGCACTCTCACTGATATTATTAATAAACCTTGTAATATCTCAAAGAGACCAAGGTAGTATTTATACATCAGAAGAGCATGAGTAGGCTTGATAACGGTATTCTAAACAGACTAACAACAATAACAACCTTCCTAACTGACACCTAACCGTTTCAGCTAACTCATAACTCTTAAACATTTACATTCACAGTGCTATACTATGCTATACTATAACAGTATGTGGTCACAATGTCTGTTGATCGGTACTTGCTGTATTCCAAATGTCGTCGTTGCCCTGAGACATAAAGAAGTGATTAACCATAAACAAACATTTGAAGACAATATGTTGTAGAAGAATAGATATAGTAACTTACATTATAATCATCATCTGCGGGGCCGTAGGACCATTCCGCATCGTTAGCAAAAAAGTCAGTCGAGGTAGGTTGTGTAAAAGAATCTAGACTCAGCTTTAATTTAGGACACGTTACTCTGTTATGTCCCTCATTACTGCAGAAAGAGCAATGCCTACTTCTCTTCTGGACCATCTTCTTTTCGACTACTTTTCTCTTTCCTTGTCTTCGTTTAGGGTCGCCAACGTGAACTCCATTATCAACATTTCTTCGTTTACTTGAATCTTTCAAACCGAACGAGTGTTCAAATTCGGCAGTTAGTCTTTTCATCTCATCTCTTGCGGTTATGAAAGAAGCATCTGTCTTTGATGCAATGTAGCACAAACGACTTGACGTTGCACGTAGGGCCGCGAACCGTGCCATTTGCATAACTTCAGGTGCTACATTGAAGTCAAGGAAACTTGGTGCAGCAGCCTTCGCCTCCTTGGTCCATCGAGTTAGGATCAATGAATTTGGAATACATGTGTAATCCAAGTGCTTCAGAACATGCAGTTGATGGCAACATGGAATTCCTACAGTCTCAAATTTCCTACACGAGCATGTGACGGTTTCTGAGACAACATCAAAAGATACGTCAAATCTAATGTTCTTTTCCTTGTACTTTGATAGAACAAAATGTAGACAGTCATCTGATAAGGACTGAATTTTTTCCTCAATCCGGTACAAAGTCTCCTCTTGAAGTTCGTCTTGGAAGAAACCAAATGATGCTCGCGTATAAATTTGACCAGCATGGCTTTCTAGGTCTGTGAGTTTAGTGATCTGGTAGGGCGTTGTCTGCGAACTTAAGCAATCTGCTTGCAACTCGTAGATACGAATTTTACCAATAGTTTGTTCAATTGTACGAACAACGTCTACATATGTCTTCTTCTTTATCAGGGCACGTCCGAGTGCAGCATTCAAGGACTCGCTTCTTTGTGTGGATCGCAAATTGGCAAAGAAATGACCCGTTTGATATGCTTGAGCCCATAAGTTCCGAGTATTTCCCTTCTCTATCACCCATGGATGGTTTTCGACGTTGAATTCGGAAATCACCCTAGACCATTCACTATCAAATTCGCTGGTTGTCCACCACGAACTCATACATCTATTAAATGTTGTGCTAAATTTGCTGTCACCAATGTTAGCTTGTACATTGCGAGATAAATGCCAGGAACATAATTTGTGCTTAGCATAAGGGAAAACACATTTGATAGCCCTCTGCATTGCCCTATCCCCATCTGTCACAACTGAAAGAGGCGCTTTATTCAGCATGGCTTGTAGAAAATTTCGCAGCACCCACTCGAACGATTGAGTCGTTTCGTCAGCTATGATCGCAGTAGCAAAAACTATTGTGCTATGGTGATGATTGACACCGACAATAGGCAAAATTGGTCGTGCATAGTAATTACCTTTGTAAGTTGTGTCGAACACAATAACATCACCGAAGCAAGTGTAATCTGATTTCGATGTTGAATCAGACCAAATAAGATGCTGCAATGCCCCTGATTCATCTGTGGAGTATGTCATAAAAAACCCTGGATCATCATCTTTCTTGTATTCAAAGTAAGCAATGAGTGCATTCACATCCCCATTGACAAGCTCCTTTGCTTTACCTCTATCAAGTGCATTGTACAGGTCTTTACTAGTAAATCCAACATTACGAAATCCCCCTGCCTGATTCATGAAATATTTCATTACCTTTGATGTCCCAACACCAACATCTTTCAACGCTGTTGCCTCAGCCACATCAGCCTCAGTCACACCTCTATTTGAACGCATAAATGGTGTCATAAGAGGTGTGCACAATGCATGATTATGTTCGTGGAAAGACTTACTTAGAACCTACTGATCTTTTGTTTTTGTTGCTGTGACAAGGATTTTGGCCTTGCATCCTGTTCGTGTGACTGGCGTATGACCACGTTGACGATTAACAGTTTCGACTTTCGAACACCTAAACCCTTGTTTTGAACAACAAAATTCTTGTGTCTTCACATTCCCTTCGCCATCCAGCCGTGTTGTTCCTCGATGTGCACTAAAACCTTGTTTCATTGCGTATTCCTTGTAAAAATTCCAAGCTTCCTCACGTGAAGAAAAGAGCTGACCTACCAACCGTTCCGAATCATCAACGGTCAACTTTTCATCTTGCAAATTCCCGCTACCATTAACATCGTTGGATGGAATATCTTTCATTTTCTTATACACGATCGGTTGAAGTGGTCCAAACTTTTCCTGCACAGGACTTCTGTTGTGTTGCTTTCATTTTCAGGTACTAAATTCGGTAGGTGGTGGTGGTTGATGGTGGTTGATGGTGGTTGAAAGCATTTAGAGCATTTATTTCTTCCTTCCTACCAAGTTAACGTGCAATAAATTGTATTCTATTATCGATACATTTGTCCCCTCTACTGAAAAAGTTTCGATCCTGTTGTACAATTCCATGATACGTTACCAAATCTGTGCGAAAGTATCGAATCTTTCTTTCCTTCACGATAAAATTTATCGATACTTTCAGAAACAATGAATTCTCATAGGTTACTGTAAATAAAGTTTCGATAAAATTTTCCCCTTTCTGAAATTTTTTCGATACTGTTGTTAAATTCCCTGATAGGTTACCGAATCTGCTCGAAAATATCGATTCTGTCTGTACAGGACGATAAGAATTATCGATACTTTCTGACAACATTATTCCAACTTACTAAATATGTTTCTATACTATTGTAAAATGAAAGTTTTGTTAAATGAAATGCGAATTAAAGTTTTCATTCCAGTTAAATTTACTTATGTGGTGTTTTGCTTTCCTATAAATACCCACGAATTCCACCATCACTTACTCATTCCAAATTCTCTCTAAACACTGAGCCGAATCTTTGCTCACCTTATGGCAAAATTTCAGGCAACTTTTTATTTTCTCGATTCTTATTTTCAGTCAACAATCACCACCAAAATGTCACTGAAAGATTTAATACAGTTGACAACAATCGAGGTTAGTAAACACGGCCACAAACAAATTTCTTCCATGGAATGTCGAATCCCAACACCGTCAGCAAACAAAACACACTACGTTATGAAGCTTACGAACGAAACAGACGTTCGTAACATGTATGACCGCCTTAATTCCGTCGGAGCTACAGACATCGATTTATATGTTAAGTTTGACGACGTCAACGCCGGCGAAGGTAGTTCGTCTGCACCCGTACAACCTGATCCAAACACTGAACACGCACCGTCTTCACCGGATGTTGATGCGGCTGCGGATGAGCTGCAACTTTTTATGTACAGGCGTAGAGAAAGAAAACAACAGCTGATCGAAGAACTAAACCTAAGTTCAGACGTGTCCACTGATTACGATGATACAGATTAATAATAAACTTCTGAAATTATCTTCCAATTAATGTTATTGACGTCTTATTTCATCCTTTATCCCTTACTTGTCCACTGCCTCCAAATAAAATTTCGATACATTAGTACCCCTTTCTGAAAATGTTTCCATACTGTTGTTAAATTCCATCATACATTAGCGAATCTGCTCGAAACTATCGATAGTTTCTTAACGTTACGATCCTGTTCTAAAATTACATTCTACGTTAGCAAATAGGGTCGAAAATATCGATACTTTACTCCTATTTGCAAACAATTATCGAAACTTGTAATTCACATATGGATCCCCATTGCATACTGGAACAAAAGTTTCGATACGATTTACACACTATTAATAAAAAAACCCGATACTTTTGAAAGAAAATCAATGTTTCCGGTACGAATATCGTTCGAAAATATCGATGCTTTTACAAAAATATCGATAACTAACAAAAACTAAAGGCTTCCCATAGCTTAATGGGAACAAGATTTTCGAAACTTTTTTCCATCTTTTAATGAAATTATCGATACGTTTGCAAAAACATTCATGTTCCCGGTATATTTTTACTGTATTCTTTATTCATTACATCAATGTATCCGGTTTATTATTACCGTTTTCATTATACACTTCTACAACTTTGCATTCCAGTGTTATGTCATTTCATTTCACTTGTATCACATGCACCGTTTACTGCTCATTCTGTATAAAGCTGAAACCCTTAATCCCCAGAACGAATCTGATTCTTCCTTTTCAGTATCGTGTCTTTTCACTTCTACCTCCCTGTATCACGCATGCACCGTTCATGACCTTCATTTATTAGGTAGTTCCTCATACTTCTCCACATTTATTTCTATAACCCCGGAAACGAGGAGAAGAACGAATCTGATTCTACCTTTTCAGTTTAGCGTCTTTCCAATGTATCACATGCACCGTTCTGTTCATGTACCTTCTCCTCATTTATTTCTATAACCCGAGAAACTAGGAGAACGAACGAATCTCTGCCTTTCCAGTCTCATGCATTATCACTTTCCCTCCCAAACGGAAATTGCCTATAAATTAACAACTCCTCTATTTGCTCTTCACAACATCTTCAAATTATCACTCAACCCTTTCCTTTGCTTTTATAATCAATTCTCTTTCACAATCTTCTATTATAGAATGAGTTCAAGCAGAAGTTCGGGTAAAAATCCTCAGTCTTTCGCAAAGAGGAAGATTGAATTCGAGACATCATCAAACAGTGATGATCATTTCTATATTGATTCTGATTCTGACAATGACGAACAACTAAGCCACGAGGCATTGAAATCCAGCAAATGCTTCAGGAGTTTCTTCGAGGCCTTCGATCGAATGAACTCTATCAACGACCCTACTACTCCATGGCTGTGTCCAGCATGCCACGGAGGTCCTGGTGCCTTTAAGTCGTTTCGTGGCCTTCAGTCCCTACTCACCCATGCAAAAACCAAAGGAGGAGAAAAGCTGAAAATTCATCGCCTCCTTGGTCAGATGTTGGAGGAGGAATTACGAAGAAGGGGTACTTCGGCCACTCCTCAACCTCAACGTCAAGCTTCAGGCCAATGGAGTGGTCTGAGTAATGATGCTGCTATTGTCTCCCCCCCCCCCCCCCCGCCTTCAACCAACCAGGAAGCTCATCACCAAATACTCTGGCCACCCATGGTGATGATTAGGAACACACAGCATCATAGAGATGGAGATGGGAAGGTAGTTATATAACTTCTGAATTATGTTTTCATTAATATTATAATACTTAACTTCTTATTTCTTTAATTTTTTGCTTCAGTGGATTGGCATGGGAAACCAAGACCTTCTCGACTATTTCAGTTCCTATGGTGCTGTTGCCAAGGCTCGCCATTCATACGGTCCAGAAGGCCATCGTGGGATGAGCCATCTGATTTTTGAGAGCACGACAAGAGGTTATCTAGATGCTCAGCGTCTGCATAACCAGTTTGCTGCCCAAGGTTTCGGGTTAGATGCTTGGCAACGTCATGCTCCATCCAGCCAGCGCCAACTATATGGTTACATGGCTGAAAAAGAAGACATACACATCTTCAACCGCCATCTCCAAGGTTTTCTCTATCATTTTCTTCTATTATTAATAACAAGATACACTTCTGCTCATACTTATGCAAAAAAAATTTGTTCATTAGGCAACCAAAAGGTCAAGTTTGAGTTGCGACCATATGCAGAGATGGTTGGACAGCAGGCTGGTGCTGGAACAAGTTCCATGGGTGGCAGGGGGACTTCAAGGGAGGAGGCTTGAAGGGACAATGAATTCAGAATAAATATTAGAAGATCAATCTTTTGTTTCTTCTCAATTTCTTTTTATTTCCGTTGCCATCTCGTTTTGTAAGGAGTTTAATCTTTTCCTTTTGTAATTTTTTCCTTACTATCTGATGCACTAGTATTTTCTTGATTCAAATTCATATAAACGATTTAATAGAAGTATCCATAATTTTTATAAAGTATCCATAATTTTTATAAAGTATCCCTACCTCTCATAGAAGTATCCAAACATTTAATATAAGTATCCATATGTTTCATCCGAATATCCATACTATCGACCCACAATTGAACCAGTTCCAATGTTTTTATTAATATATCGATAATATTGTATAAGTTATTTTATCATTAAAAAGTATCGTTAAACTTTTCAAAAGTATGGAAACTTTGGAAATCAACATATCCGGTATCACTGCGCCGAATACATTATATACCTTATAACAAATTAGACGCTAGTATCGTTAAACTTTTCAAAAGTATGGAAACTTTCGAAATCAACATATCCGGTACCGCTGCGCCGAATACATTATATACCTTATAACAAATTAGACGCTACCGGTTTTGTTATGTCTGACCTTTTACTTAAATTTGCCGGTTACCATTATTTTATCATTTTTTTAGTGGTTTTTACCGGATATATCATTTCAATTAAACATATCCGGTACCGCTTTACCGGTTACATTATATACCTAACCATGTTTCCGATAACGCCGTATATTAGCCGCATATTAGGCGGCCGCATGGTAGAAAACTCCATGGAGGGAGTATTTATTTTCTTGATATGATTGTCTTGCATAAGCAACCAAACACAATGAAAATTCTGGAGGTCACCCGAGTTACCCCATCCTCTAACTCATCAGAATCAGCCACCGAATTGTGTCTTCCCCTCACTTTCTTCGACCTTTTCTGGTTCAAACTTCCACATGTTGAGCGGCTCTTCCTTTACCAACTCAACGAGTTAACCCCTGCTGGTTTCAACTCAGTTATCCTCCCAAAACTCAAGCAATCCCTTTCCCTCACACTCCTCCATTACCTCCCCCTCGCCGGCAACCTCAAGTGGCCACCAGGCCAACCTAAACCCGTCGTTTTATACACTCCAAACGACGGCGTCCTCCTCACGGTTGCGGAATCTAATGGCGACTTTAATCTCCTTTCTGGGAATGGAATCCATGACGCTGTCGAGTTGCATCCTCTCAAACCCGAGCTGATAACTTCAAATGTTTCAGCATCAACTGTAGCTTTGCAAATAACCCTTTTCCCAAATATGGGGTTTTGCATTGGAATCACAGCCCACCATGCTGTTCTCGATGGCAAAACCACAACCATGTTCATCAAATCTTGGGCTTATGTATGTAACCAAGCCAACAAAGACAACTCACCCTTGCCACCCGAGCTGACCCCATTTTTCGACAGATCTGTTCTCAAAGGTCCCGACGGACTCGACATGTTATATCTGAACCAGTGGGTAGCTATGAGCGGGAAAACCCTCAAAATCACGACGAGTGCAGGAGGAGCGCCGGATCTAGTTCGAGCCACGTTTGAGATTACTCGAGATGATCTCAAGAAATTAAGAGAAAGGGTATTGTGTACAGTACCTGCAGATAGTGGTAAACAACTTCACCTATCAACGTTTGTGCTTACATATGCTTATGTAGCAACTTGCTTGGTGAAAGCCAGAGGAGGAGACGGCGACCGAGATGTTTTTCTCGGATTCGTAGTCGATTGCAGGCGGCGGTTAGACCCTCCAGTCCCAGAAAATTACTTTGGGAACTGTAATAAAAGTAAAATTGAAGTCGCAGAAGCAAGAGATTTGTTGGGTGAAAATGGGTTTGTTTATGCTGTTCAAAAGGTTAGTGGGATGGTGAAAGCTTTAATGGAGAGAGGGGTTCTTGAAGGAATCGAAAAGAGCCTGTCAGATGCGTTCGATCTTCTTAAGGAAATGGAAAAGATTCAGATCATTAGTGTTGCAGGGTCACCTATATTTGGTGTTTATGGATCAGATTTCGGATGGGGGAAACCCCTGAAGGTGGCGATTGTTTCCATTGATCAGCATGAAGCCTTTTCCATGGCGGAAAGCAGAGATGGGAGCAGGGGAGTGGAGGTAGGTTTGGCTTTGAAATACCATGAGATGGAGACTTTTTCTTCCTTGTTTAACTCAATTCGTATTCGTAATAATGAGTTTTTATTTTAACTTGTCTTGTTCATCATTAGTCAATAATGAGAATTATCAACTCTTTTCTCTTTTTTACAGGGTAAACTACATAAATGACCACCATACTATTAGTAAAGTCGCGATTTGATCACCTTACTTTTTTTCGAAGTAATAAAACCACCAAATTATTTAATTGGTTGCAATGTAACCACCAGCCGTTAAAAACTAACGGGAAGAGTGACGTGGCAGTTAATAAAATTGGTATAATTACACATTTAGTCCCCGCTATTTGTACATTTTATCAATTTGGTACTAATTTTAATAAATAAAATAATTTTATTATTTAATTAGACTACGACATGTGTCGCCGTATTATTGGAGGATTTTATTTATATAATTTTAATTTAATAATTTTTATTTTGTTCCTCCAATCAGGTGGTGACACGTGTCACCAGATTGAAGGAGCAAAATTAAATAAACAAGCACTTTGCCCCCAATAAGATTCGAACCCATGTTAACTGGGTTGAGAGTGAGCACACTTACCACTAGGCCAAAGCAATCCTTGTAATTCATTGTACAAAATCCAATATATATGTTAGTTTTTTGTTTGCTCGAATTGAGAGGCGTTATACCCACCGTCATCCTTCGCCCCACCATCATCACCAGCACTTACAAAGAGCCCTTCCCCGGCTGGGTCGAAGGAACCAGGTTGCTCCATTCACTTCATTTTTCCACATCAAGTTTTTGCACCAGAAAATGCCACTTTATTCTTGAGGAAAGGCTCATGCCCCACTTACGATTCTGAACATTGACAAGTTCTTATTACTTAGGCGCCCAAGGGGTGGTTTTTGGTAATTATTCCCCCCTTTTTTTCTAACATGATCATAGATCCTTTTGTAAAACCCTTGAATGGAAAGTAAACAATATTTTGCCTCTACCATGAAATTGTTAAGTTGATAAAATCATGTTTATGCCGACTTAAAATTCACTTTTTGAGCCTAACTCATCAATTTTGCAGTCATCTGTTGTTTATCAGTTAGCTTAGTGATGAATAACATTACTATGCTCTTAACATGTTAATGTAACAGTCTACGATGTAACACGAAGGGAAACATTTACAAACCTTCAAGAAGTGTGGTACAAGGAATTCGAACAATACTCAACAAATCCAGACAGCATCAGGATGCTTGTTGGGAACAAAGTTGACAAGGTAAATAAATTTACTCACATCTAACAAAACTACATATATATTGGAGCAAAAACTTGATGCGGAAAAATGAAGTGAATGGAGCAACCTGGTTCCTTCGACCCAGCCGGGGAAGGACTCTTTGTAAGTACTGGTGATGATGGTGGGACGAAGGATGACAGTGGGTATAACGCCTCTCAATTCGAGCAAACAAAAAACTAACATATATATTGGATTTGGTAAAATGAATTACAAGGATTGCTTTGCCCTAGTGGTAAGCGTGCTCACTCTCAACCTAATTAACCTGGGTTCGAATCTTATTGGGGGTAGAGTGCTTGTTTATTTAATTTTGCTCCTTCAATCTGGTGACACGTGTCACCACCTGATTGGAGGAGCAAAATAAAAATTATTAAATTAAAATTATATAAATAAAATCCTCCAATAATACGGCGACACGTGTCGTAGCCTAATTAAATAATAAAATTATTTTATTTATTAAAATTAGGACCAAATTGATAAAATGTACAAATAGCGGGGACTAAATGTGTAATTATACCAATTTTATCAACTGCCACGTCACTCTTCCCGTTAGTTTTTAACGGCTGGTGGTCACATTGCAACCAACTAAATAATTTGGTGGTTTTATTGCTTCGAAAAAAAGTAAGGTGGTCAAATCGCGACTTTACTAACAGTATGGTGGTTATTTATGTAGTTTACCCTTTTTTATATAGGAGTCTTCAACTCTTGTTGTTTCATATTTTATATAGGTTAAATTAGACTCACGATATGTTTCTTCTAAACCAATAGCTCATTAACATATTATTATTCGTATAATAATATTTTTAATTCTTATATATTTTAATTTAAAATAACCCAATAATTGTTCTAAATGAGCTCTTTTTCTCTCGCTGCTCTTGTAGTACTTTCTCTCTCTCTCTCTGCTCTTGTAGAACGCATATTTCTTCAGATCTGATTTTTCTCTCTTGATTCTCTATTAATTTTTTTCCTTTTGAATTTAGTACATCACTTCTATGACAAATGTGAGTGATGATCTAGCGAGTCTGACCATTGATGGTGGTGAAGACGATGGCCTCCAGTTTGAGCCTGAGGACGTTGATTCTTCTTTATCGTATGCATTGTTTTGTGGGGAGATTTCTTACGTCAAGCGTCATTAATGTTACCTCTATGAAAGCAACCTTGGCTAATGTTTGGCGACCGGTAGGACGTATAGCTATATCTGATATCGGGGACTGTAGGTTTCTTTTCCACTTTTTAAATTCTGGTGATGCGAATCGAAATGACAAAAGTGGACCGTGGTGTTCAATAATCATCTTCTTATTATGCATAGGCTTGAGCAACATGAAGATCCACTGTTAGTTCCGTTATTTCAAGTTTCCTATTGGATCCTCATCCATGATGTACCCCATGGCTATATTTATGAAAAAGTGGCCAAGTCTATTGGGAACTTCATTGGATTTTTCTTGAAATATGATTCTTCTGTAGTGGCTCTAGGTTGCAAGCGAATTATGAGGATTCAGGTCTGTTTCGATTGCAGGGTTCCGTTAAAAACGAAGGAAGAAATTGGTGCTTAGCGGTGGTAAAGAACATTATGTCCGGTTTGAGTATGAAAAGTTAGCCCTTTTCTGTTTTGTGTGCGGCTTACTAGACATGGCAAAAAAAATTGTCTGATCCGAGTGGCAAACGACGATAAAGATAATGTTCTTGGCTGGGATGCCTCCCTGAGAGCTCCCTCACGACGAGCGGTTTCGGCGTCTAGCCCCTGGCTCTGGGAAGAGCCCATCAATCATGTCTATTTTTCAGGGATTAATGAGATAAACTTAAATCTTGGGATAAAGTCAAAAGCTGATCAGTCTTTATCCCAGGGCGCCAATTTAGCGATGCATAATCCTCATTTGAATAATGGTGACAGGGATGGGTCATCCAATTTTGTTATGGGCTGCCACCTATTTGAGACTACTAAAAACCCAATCCCCATTATGGATATGCACATTTCAAATGAAGATGAGGATCACTTTTTAGAACAAGTTGAAGGCTCTAAACGTCCCCGTGTTCAGCTCCCCCCACTAAGATTTTCTGATCCAACATATTCGAATGGTGCTCTTACTCTTACATCGGCAGGCCTCAGTCAGCAGGCCATCCGGACGCAATGAAAACATAAAGTTGGAATGTCCGTAGCCTGGGGAAGCTACGGGCAACTCGACGCCTCAGGATTAATCTGAGGGAAGTTCGCCCCCATATTTTGTTTTTTATGGAGACAAAACTTTCTGATATTAAGATGGCTCGTGTTCAACGTCAGTGTGGTTTCTTGCAAGGCTTCGACGTTAGTGCTAATGGTACTTGTGAAGGCCTGTCTTTAGCTTGGACATGTGATGTTTTTGTTTCTTTAAGAAATTTTTCTACTTTTCATATTAATGCTGATATTACTGATAATCAATCTTCTCTAGTCTGAAGATTAATAGGTTTTTATGGGAACTCGGTTGAAAGTCTTAGAGCTGCTAGTTGGGATTTGTTGCGCTCTTTGGGAGAGGATCAAAGTCTACAGTGGCCGGTTATTAGAGATTTTAACGAAATACTCCTTTCCTCTAAAAAGAAAAGTGGTCAGATCCGATCGGATAAAAACATGGAAGCCTTTGGTATTGCTTTAGCATATTGTGATTTAGCTGATTTTTGATACTCTGGACAATGGTATACTTGAGAAAAGGCACATCTTTCTTCTAATAATATTAGCTAGAGACTCGACATAGGAGTTGCTAACCCGGCATGGTGGGACAGTTTTCCAGATTATTCAGTCCAACACCTCTCCCATACCATTTTCGACCACTCCCCAGTACTCATTACTTCTCTTCCAAATGACTTTCAAAACCCTTCTAATGACTCAAGCCTTTTCAAGTTCAATGACAATTGGACTTTGGAAGACGACTATGAACCACTTATACGCTTCTTTTGGGAGGCAATTGCTATGGATCTCTCATTGAAGTTGGCAGCTTTGGGATCTGAATTAAACCGTTGGTAGCATGACAACAAGGTTTCTCACCGAAGCATCAATTGTAATCTTCGTGATAAACTTAAAGCCAAATCTGATTATGACCCAGATGACAAGGTGCTTGCTGAGCTAATGCATGTCAAGATTGCACTGAATTTATAAGCTGATAAAGAGGAGTTGTACTGGGAACAAAGAGCCCGGGTTAATTGGCTGCGCCATGGTGACCGTAATATCACCTTCTTCTACAAATGGGCCTCTTACAGGAAAAAAGCATTGTTAATAAACTCCTTAATGATGCTGGTCTTTGGGTCACTAATGACAATGCTATGGCTTCTCTTGCTGTAAATTTCTTCAAAAATCTATTTACGAGGTCCACTACTTTAGATGATAGGTCTATATACGACTGTATACAACCTGTTGTTACAGAAGAAATGAACAAAGGACTTCTAGATTCTTTTTGAAAAGAATAAATCTTTGAAGCTTTTAAAAGTATGGCCCCTTTAAAAGCTTCAGGCAGTGATATGTATCCTGTTCTTTTTTACCAGCATTATTGGCATATTCTTGGGGATGCGGTTTCAAATTTTTGCCTCGCCATCCTAAAAAACAATGACGATATTCCCCCTATGAATAGTGCTAATATAGTATTCATCCCTAAAGTTTATAGTTCATCAACTATGGCTCAGTTTCGCCCAATAAGCCTCTGCAACATTCTTTACAAGACCATTGCTAAAGCTATTGTTAATAGGATTTGTACCTTGCTGCACCTTTGTATTGATGAGACTCGGGGAGATTTTTTTGTTGGGAGACGCATTACCGATAATGTATTAATTGCCTATAAGGTTCTCCACTCATTAAAATTGAGAAGAGTTGGTAAGAAAGGCTCGTTCGCTTTGAAATTGGACATGAACAAAGCATATGATAGAGTGGAATGGTCATTTCTTCAGAATATGATGCTCACTTTGGGATTTGATACTCAATGGGTCTCCCTTATCATGAAGTGTGTGCCAATTGTTTCTTACAACGTGATCTTTAATAATATTATTGGGGAAAATTTTCAGCCCACTCGAGGCCTACGAAAAGGCGATCCTTTGAGCCCCTATCTTTTCTTGTTTTGTGCTGAAGGATTATATGCTCTTTTAAAATCGGCTAAATCATTCAAGCAGCTCGAGGGTGTTAAGGTGGGTCGACAAGGGGTTACCCTCACCCATCTATTTTTTGTAGATGATTGCATCCTCTTTGGAGATGCCACTCCTGCTAGGGCAGCGATGATTAAAGATTTATTACAGATTTATGAAGAGGCATATGGGCAAAAAATTAACTTTGATAAATCGCTCATCTATTTCAGTAATAACCTATCCTAGAATGACAAAGACTCTATTGGAGGTTTTTTTAGGGTACGTATTTCGGACAACCCCGAGAAATATCTTGGTCTATCGACCATGATTGGAAGGAATAAACGCGAAGCTTTTGCTGGGCTCAAAGGCAAAACAAACAAAAGAGTTGACAGCTGGAGTACTCGTTTCCTCTCTATGGGTGGGAAGGAGGTCTTTATTAAATCAGTACTTCAAGCAATCTCTGTTTATGATATGTAGTGTTTCCTCGTTTCTTTGTCCCTCTACCATGATCTGGAGGCTATTTACAATAAGTTTTGGTGGCGCAACACTAGTACAAAGAAGGGAATTCACTGGTCTCCATGGACTGATCTATGCGCATCAAAGTTAATGGGAGGAACGGGCTTTTGAAACCTTGCTAAATTCAGTATAGCCATTCTAGCTAAACAAGGTTGGTACATTGTGACGAATCCAGATTGTCTCCTTGCTAAGGTTTTTAAAGGTCGTTATTTTCTTCATGTCTCCTTCATGCACTCTGCCTTAGGTTCCAATCCCTCCTATACATGGAAGAGCATCTGGGCTTCTAGAGAATTGTTGGAAAAGGGCACTAGTTGGTTGATTGGTGATGGAAATTCAGTTAACAACTGGAATGATGTGTGGATTCCACATTCGAGTGATGACAGAATCATAACTGACTCTATTTCTACCCGTACAATTGGGCAACAGATTTAATTGATAAGCACAATAGAATTTGGAAAGAAGACATGATTCACATGTTATTCACGCGTGATCAGGCAGAGCAAATCCTAGGTATACAACTCTCTCTAGAATCTAGACCAGATGTACTTTGTTGGAGGTATGGCAGTTCCGGATCCTACAATGTAAAAAGTGGTTACAAACTCCTGACGGGTGTGGATAATTTCTCGATCAGTGGCCTCTCGGAGATGCATCAACATTCAGCCAAGGTGTTTGGTAAAGTATGGTCTTCTTCTGCCCCTTCTAAAATTCAGATTGCATGCTAGAAATTCTTTAGGAATTTTCTTCCAACTGCTGCGAATTTATCAAACAGACGTTTGCATGTCAACACAGATTGTCTGCTGTGTAGCAGTTCCCCTGAATCCGTACAACACATCTTAGAGTGCTCGTTTTTTATACAGGTCTTATCTGAATCATCATACGAGATGCTCAAATGATTATGGCTTCGAGATCTTACTCAAATCAACACGTTCCCAACCCTGAGGTGGCCGAAGCTTTGGCTTGTCGACATGCTGTGACCTTGACGAGAGAACTGGTTTCCGGCAAGTTATCTTTGAAGGGGATTTCCTGTCCATTATCAAAAAAATGTCAGTCTCTACTTTTGATAGATCGATAATTGGTCCTATTGTTCAGGATGTCAAAGTAATTTGCAATGGGTTCATGGACTTATCTTTCCAGCATGTCAACCGGAGCTCAAATTCGGAAGCAAATCATATGGCCAAGGAAAGGTGGCGGTTTGACTCCATAAGAGTGTGGATTGAAGAAGCCTCTGAAATAGTTGAAGCGGGAGCTCATGGTGATCATACCCGAGCTGGTTTGACAGATTAACTCTTTTTCTCTCTTGACCGAAGATTCTTTCATCTTTCTCCGTTTGTTTTATCATACATCTGTATGCAGCATGATCTACCTTGCTCTGGGTGTCAGAGTTTGAACACAGATGTTTGAAGCTGATCGTTTGATTTCATTTGTGATGGTTCTAGAGCATTTTTCTTTATGTTTTCTTTTATTGGTTTTTAAGTTATGTTTTATTTGTGTTGTATGTTGGGTTTTTTTCTTTTGTTTTTTATTTGTACATTAGTTTTGGTCTTTAGCTCCTTATAACCAGCTTTTTAATTAATGTGATCAACATTTTATTAAAAAAGAATAACCCAATAAATTTAATTTTTTATACATATAATTTTATTAATTTAACCTTCATTTTACAATACAGCCGAAGCTAGTGAACTCCTCAAATCAAAGTAGAATTAATTCAATAATTATATTTTATCATAAAACATCAAAGGTTATTATTAAATATTATTATACTATAAAAATAATATAATTTTATCGGGTTAAGAACTTGTAATTTAGAAGAGTAGATATTAAAATATCAAGAGATGAATTAAATTGTTTTAAAGTTGAACTTTTCCAATAAAAAAAATCATTTACTATCTCAACAATTTGAAAAAGAAAACAAGAATACTTATCTTACAACATATAAGTTATATTCTGACAGGACACCAACATGAACACCGTACTCTTTTGTTTACTACCTCTACAGTGTACGGTGTACCCCAGTAACTCTTGTTTGCAACTTGATAGCCCGCTTAGCTGTTTTTATGCAACAGAAATCAGCCACGTGTGGCTCCTTAAATACACGTGTCACAGGTCCACATGGATGATGAAGTAAACATAAAATAAGGTGAGCATTTGATCGTGTCGAGTTAAAAATATTTTAATCATATATGTATAAACTAAATCAACTTAGACGATAAGAGAAACAATCTGATCCTCAATGATCGAAGGAGACGACATGTTTAAAAGTGTTCCTCGAGGCTTTGCATTGCCATCACAAGCTCTGCTTAAGAAATTTTGGATCCCAATTTGGCCAATGTCATCCTCAGTTGCAGCCATACTAGATAATTGGGTACTAATATTTTCTTCATAGGAACCCACTATATGTTTCACTGCAGCAATTCTCCTCCAAATCCCCCATGACATACTAGCTGGCAAAATAAGTTGGTTAGCCCAAGTTTGTTATATATGTTTGTTCTCTTAAAACAGAATTGTTGGTATTGAGTTCAATATAAAGCCCAACTCTCATGATAAGTTGTAAGCCAAAAATTATTCAATTGTGAAATGAAAAACTGATTGCTTCTCTTCTTTCTTTTTTGCTATTCTTGACCTTTCGTTTCTTTCTCTCTGTTTCCCCCTTTTATGATTACAATAGGGTTTAGCTTTTCCTTCAGATTTCTTCTTTATCTTTTCAAATTACTTCTTTTTTGAGTTACTAGCATGGTATCAGAGCCTTTTATGGCGTTTGATTCGCGATTTTTCATCCGATTGCTGTTGTATTGATGTTTCGCGGTGGTTCGCTTCTTCGATTCTGGGAAAGAGGACGTTTTGCGCTGATTTCGTTCGATGTTCTTTCTCTCTGGATGTGTGCAGATTATCTAGTTCGTGCTCATCTGGTGAGATTGTTCTATTTTTCTGTTATTATTGTGGATTTGTTGCCTCTGAAGATTGGTTCATATCTCTACTGAATCTCTTTTGAGTACAAATTTACTGTGCTGTTATAGTTGTATTTCTATCGTATGTGTGAAATATATTATTTGATGAATCTATTGTGATCTTCTTGATCTCTTCTGTCTATTCTCCTGAATATGTCTTTCTGGTCTTCTGCTGTGTTTTGCTCCTGTTATCGTCTTTGTGGCATGATTTCTAATCTCGTGTCTATTACATTCCTTGTTGTTGCTTGATCCATGGTTTTGCCTGAGGGTGTTACTAATCACGAGTCTAATACTTCTAAGTCTACTACCCAGGCTCTAAGCGAGAGCAATAGTGCTCCTCGTCTAATCTCATGTCTTTCTCCGGTGAGAGCAGCTGAGCCACAGAGAGGTCGTAGGCGTGGCCGTGGTAATTTTCAGCGTAGAGATGATGGTGCCAGGAATGTAGCACATGTTGTGGCCGTTCAACCTGAGGGTGGCGGTCAGGCTCGAGTGTATGCCCATCGTGAGGGAAGGAATGATACGGATGTGATCGCAGGTACATTCACTTTGCAATCCTTATTATTACTTTCTTTGATTGATTCTGGATCTACACACTCATACATATTGCGTGAACATGCTCAAATGCTTGGTTTACCTGTTGAGTCTTTGGATGTTGGTATGCGTGTGACTAGTTCCTTTGTTGAGACGGTTGTAACATGAAAGTTGTATAGAAGGTGTCCTTTGAAAGTGCAAAACCATGTTTTTCTTTTTGATCTCATGGAATTACCATTTTATGGCTTTGATGTGATCCTTGGTATGGATTGGCTTGTCGAGCATCGAGCTGTAGTGGATTTTGAGAGCAAGCGAGTTTCGTTGAAACTTGCGGATGATTATGAAGTAGTGGTGGTGGGTGAGAATGTGAAGTTCCTTGCCAATGTGGTGTCTACATTGGAAGTAATTCGGATGCTGAGGCAAGGTTGCGAGGCTTACCTGGCCTTTGTGATGAATCCTAGTTCAAAGGAGTTGCGCGTTCTGGATATCAGAACCGTACGAGAGTTTCCTGGAGTGTTTCCGGAGGAGTTACCTGGATTGCCGCCTAGTCGAGAGGTGGAGTTTGGAATTGAGCTGTATGAGAACACAACTCCGGTGTCCATTGCTCCCTATCGCATGGTACCTAAGGAGCTAAAGGAGTTAAAGACGCAACTTCAGGAGTTGTTTGACCGTAGGTTCATTCGGCCAAGTGTGTCACCTTGGGGTGCATCGGTCTTGTTTGTGAAGAAGAAGGATGGCACTATGAGAATGTGCATTGATTATCGTCAACTGAACAAGTTGACTATCAAGAATAAGTATCCTTTGCCGAGGATTGATGATCTTTTTGACCAGTTTCGCGGAGCGGCGGTGTTTTCCAAGATTGACTTGAGGTCAGGGTATTACCAGCTTAAGGTGAAAGATGTGGATGTGCCAAAAACAACCTTTAGAACCAGGTATGAGCATTATGAGTTCCTTGTAATGCCGTTTGGCTTGACGAATGCTCCTGCGGCTTTTATGGACATGATGAATAGAGTGTTCCATGAATATTTGGACAAGTTTGTTGTGGTGTTCATTGACGGTATCCTTGTGTACTCTCGTACTGAGGAGGAGCATGAAGGTCATTTGAGGGTTGTCTTGCAAGCGCTTCTGGAAAATCAGCTTTATGCTAAGTTGAGCAAGTGCGAGTTTTGGTTAAAAGAAGTTGTGTTCCTTGGTCATGTGGTTTCGGCTGGGGGGATTCGTGTTTATCCTTAGAAGATTGAGGCGGTGATGAATTGGAAGCCTTCTAAGTCCGTTCATGAAGTCCGTGGTTTCCTTGGGTTGGCAGGGTACTACCGGAGGTTTGTGGATGGATTTTCAAAGATTTCCGCCCCTTTGACGAAGTTGTTGCAAAAAGATGTTAAGTATGAGTGGACCGAAGCGAGACAACAAGCTTTTGAGAAGCTTAAGGCAGCTATTTGACACAAGCTCCTATTTTAGTTCAACCTGAATGAGGGAAAGAGTTTGTAGTGTATAGCGATGCATCCTACGTTGGTTTGGGGTGTGTGCTAATGCAGGAGGGTAAGGTGGTGGCTTATGCATCGCGACAGTTGAAAGTGCATGAGCGCAATTACCCTACGCATGACATTGAGTTAGCTGCAGTGGTTTTTGCTTTGAAGATCTGGAGACATTATCTTTATGGTGAGAAGTGTACTGTGTACACGGATCACAAGAGTTTGAAGTATTTGATGTCTCAGAAAGAGTTAAATCTTAGGCAACGACGTTGGGTGGAGTTGCTTAAGGATTACGATCTGACGATCGAGTACCATCCGGGAAAAGCTAATGTTGTGGCGGATGCCTTGAGCAGGAAGGTGGCGGTTGAGTTAAGGGCTATGTTTGCTAGCTTGAGTGATGTGAGCACATTTATGCCACCCAACGATGCAACTTCAAACTTTCAGGGAAGTTTGCTTTTTCATTTGTTACATACTGATGTGTAACATTTCTTATACTTATATTATTTATATTAGTGTGTTTACTATGTATATAGTATGTTTGGTGTGTTTTGAATAAGTTTGATATAACTTATAGTGTGTCTCTATTTGTTTGTGTGTTAATAAATAATTATGCACTTGTTTACGATTTGTATTATTGTTTCCATTAAGTTTACAATGCTTTGATGGAATGTTTGTTGTCTTTTGACATAGGCACGTAGGAGGACGTTGCATGTACCATGTACGATCAGCCCTAATATGCACGAAGGAGGACGTTGCATGTGCCATGATCGATCAAGTCTTAATATGTAACAAGTTGCAGCCGAGAGACATTTGGCTTGGAGCATATTACACATATGCGGCATTTGGAGTATGGAATTGTTCTCTTCACCAATTCGTGCACGTGGATTAAAGAAACACAAAGCATGCAGCCGGTGCAAATTGTTCTCTTCGCCAATTCTCCACGTGAATTTCACCATGTGCCTATATTCCTTATTTGTGCAGCACGTGGATACATGCAGCAGAAATTGGATAATAGCAATTGGTTTAACTTTGAATTTCAAAGTTTCAAAGTCACATGTTAAATGTGATAATGATGTTGCCCATTTTCATTCTCAATTCAGCGGCAGAGAATGGGATAAGGACAATTGGTTCTCCATTTGAATTTCAAATTCAAAGAATGATGCACATTTTGCATGTGTCAAAATTCTACATGCAGCAAAGCTTCAATGTGCGGCCAGCAACCAAGAGAAGTTTTATTTTGAATTTTAAATTCCAACATGTGAATGACAGCCACACATTGTAATAACCGGCCAATTCCTATGTATTATATATTTGGCCGAACATGATTGTAAGAAGGTTAGACATTGGATGAATAAAATTATTTGTGAGATTTTCTCTCAAAATTTAGTTCTTTTTAGAACATTTTCCTTGATACTTCGGGTTCTCAATTGTTAGATAATTGAAGGGTCCAAGTACTTTGTTCGAACAAATTCAAGATAAGGTTCGGGTTCGTTCAACAGATTGTTCGAGTTCTTCCTTGGAGTTTGTTCATCTTTCGACTACGAAAAATAGTTTCGATTCGGGTTTGCATAACAGATTATGCAGGTTCTTTCGAGTTCATCGTGTCAAGTCCAAGAACGTTGCTGCCATTGTTGAATGCTTGAAGATATCATCTTCAACCTTTCACCTAGTCCTTAAATTATTTCGACAACTTTCTTCTTTTCCCATTTCTGATTTTTCTTTCATTTTTTCTTCTACTTTTCTTTATTTTTGACATCTAAATACAAAACCATGTTTGTTTCTGTTGCAGAGAAATACTTGCTATTATCCTAGATCCGTGAATGAACGAGGAATGTTGTTTTCTTCAACAACACCCCTGTATCATATGGTATCAGAGCTTTGGTCGGATTTTAGTACTTTCTACACTACCATACATCAAAAAATATATATATACAAAAATTAAAAAAAAAATTCAAAAAAAAATTCTGAAAAAAGTCAAAATTTAAAGTTTGACCAAAAAGTCAAAGTAAAAAAAATCGGAAAAATTAAAAAAAAAATCAAAAAATCAGTTTCGAATATTTGGGGTATTTTGTGTTAATATGTGCTGTTTGGACGTGAAATGATGAAGGATGTGTCTATCTTAACTTGAAATGCTTTGTAATCACCCGAAATAAACTTTTCTTGTTTGTTCCGGAGATAGGATGGTGGTAAGCATTTCTACTGCGTAAGTTGCTAAATTCTTGTTCTTTTAGCATCCTTTCTTTCGTTTCATTTTGTTGTTTTCTTTTCAGCCCCAATTTCTCAAACTTTCATTGTTGTTTATTTAATTCCTAACCCTTATCTTTGTTCTAACAATATTCACCCGTCACCCGTTGTTTTCTTTCAATTTGACAACACTTGCAGAATCTGAACATCGGAATCAGTTCCTTTAAGGAACTAAGTACGAGAGATTGAGGGAAAAGGCAAACAGAGCATGTGAGAACAGAAGGGGAGACAAAAAGAGTCATTCAAATATTCTCCCGAGTGAAACACGAGTGTTAATTCCTTATTTTCTTGAGTGCAAATTCTTTGGAGTGACTAGTGAGGATTTTTGCTGTGTGATCCGTGAATGAACGAGGAATGTTGTTTTCACCATCAACACCCTTGTATTATTGAGTATTTCACGAGATGGAGGTCTTGTGGCTGAATTACAAGTGAAACCATCTTTGGTTCAGTTGATAAAGGATAAGCAGTTGTTGGATGATTCTTTGGTGCCACATGTTCAGGATATTGCTGAGGATAGACCATCAAATTTCTATTTTAATGATGATGGGGTTTTGTGTTTCGGAAGACGAATAGTAGTGCCGAATGATGTGGAGTTGAGGCGTACTATTCTGACCGAAGCTCATAGTAGTCCTTTTGCTATGCACCCTGGTAGTACAAAGATGTATCGAGATCTGAGAGATGAGTACTATTGGGTGGGTTTGAAGAAATATGTTGCAGAGTATGTGGGTAAGTGCATGGTTTGTTAGCGGGTTAAGGCTGAGCATCAGTTTCCTTCAGGTTGTTGCAACCGTTGAGGATACCTGGATGGAAGTGGGAAAGGATCACCATGGACTTTGTGTCTGGTTTGCCTTTGTCGCCATCGAAGAAGAATTCAGTATGGGTGATTGTGGATCGCCTTACGAAGTGTGCGCATTTCTTACCTGTGCATACTACGTATACCTTGGATAAGCTTGCTGAGTTGTACATTGCTGAGATTGTGCGTTTGCATGGTGTACCAAAGTCTATAGTGTCGGATAGAGATCCGAGGTTCACATCGCGTTTTTGGGAGTGTTTGCATCAAGCTTTGGGTACGCGGCTGAATTTCAGTACTTCTTATCATCTGCAATCGGATGGACAGTCTGAGCGTGTTATCCAAGTGCTTGAGGATATGTTGAGGTGCTGCGTGATTGAGTTTCAAGGCTCTTAGGAGCAGCATTTGCCTTTGGTGGAGTTTGCTTATAATAATAGCTACCAGGTAAGTATTCAAATGGCACCTTATGAAGCCTTGTATGGGAGGAAGTGTAGAACTCCTCTTTGCTGGGCTGAAACAGATCAGAAGTTGGTCTCGATGCCGGCTTTGTTTAAGGCAACCACTGAGAAGTTGAAGCTCATTTGTGAGCGGTTGAAGGCAGCTTCTGATCGACAGAAGTCTTACGCGGATTTGAAGCGTAAGGAGATTGAGTTTGCGGTGGGTGACCGTGTGTTCTTGAAGTTTTGGCCTTGGAAGAAGGTGATGAGATTTGGCCGGAAGGGTAAGTTGAGCCCTAGGTATATTGGGCCATACGAGGTGATTGAACGTGTAGGTCCTGTTGCCTATAAGCTGAAGCTACCATCAGAGTTAGAGAAGATACATGATGTGTTTCATGTATCCATGCTTCAGAGGTATCGGTCGGATCCTTCGCATGTTATGCCTGTGGAGGATATTGAGTTGAATCCAGACTTGACCTATGATGAGGAGCCGGTTGAGATTCTGGATTCGGACAGTAAAGCTCTTCGAGGTAAGACCATTGAGTTGGTTAAGGTGTTGTGGAGGCATCGTGGTGTTGAGGAAGCCACGTGGGAAAGGAAAGAGGACATGAAGAAGCAGTTTCCTTATCTTTTTCCTCCAAGTAAATTTCGAGGACGAAATTTCTTAAGAGGGGGAGAGTTGTAACACCCCAATTTTGGGCTTAGAAGTTTAGGGTCTGAACCGGACCGGTCTGAGAATCGGTTCGAATATAAAAGGGAGTATTAGGGAAAGCCTAGTTCAGGATGCTTTAAAAATATAGAAAAATATCTAAAAATCCTCATTTAATATATATAAGGGAGTGGTGAAATCAATTTTACAAAATAAGGTTTGGAAATACTACATTTCAGTGTAGTGACCAAATTGCGATTTTTACAAAGTTTAGTAGTGACTGTTTTGTAAAGGATTGAAACTTTGAATCTTTAAGGAGCTAATTTACCCAAAATGTTTTCTCCCGATTTCCTTAATTTGGGTGATTTAATTAAATAAAAGAAAGGTGTTAAGCTACTTTTTACTTTTATAACTACTTTTCTCAAATTTTCTCTCAATTCTTTTTCTCTCAAAATCCTATCATCCAAACACTTTTTCTCCAGCAAAATTCACTTTGATTTTTACTTCAATTGATGAGATTTCCATCACTCATTGATTCCTAATCAATCTTGCAACAAATCCTTTTGATTTCCACATTGTGTTTTCATGGAAACTTGCCTAAATCAAGGAGGAATCATCTTTTAGAGGTAAGATTGTTCTTCTCCTCTAAATACTCAGTTCTTTACTGAAATTCCCAAGTTTTCAATCCTTTATTAAAGTTTTATGAATGGTTTTAATGTTAGAAACAAGAATTTGACTTAAAACTCAAGATTTTGGAAGAGATCTTGTGTATTTTTCGTGGTAATTGATTGGGCTCTGTTTGAGATGGTTTTCTAATGTATTTTGGATGTTAAATGATGTTGGAAATGAGGTTTTATCAATCCAAACCCGAATAGGTTGTGTTTCCTAAGTTTTTGCTTGTGAAAATGGTGGTTTTTGGAGTGTTTTTGGTGTTCTGTTGTAGCTGGAAGTATAAGGACGACTTTAGGGTTGTTTTTTATGATAATTGATGTTTAGAAGTGATGGATCTTGGCTGGGTTATGTTTTGGAAGAGTTTGGAGGTGATTTCGGTTGTGTTTGGTAGCCGAAATGTGGGGTTTAGGTAGAGCAGCGAGTTTTGGAGTATTGGCTGAAGATTTCAATGCATGATGATGCATTAATCCTCTGCTTTTATGTGTCTAAAACATGAGAGACATCTTCGGACACTTTTGGAGTTGATCCGGAAGCTTAATTGGCGTTTCGGCAAGCAAGCGAAACAAAATCGGTGAGTGCGATTAGTTTAGAAGTCCATGAGGACAAAAATACAAGGTTTGGGGGTTTAAGAGAGGTTTGAAACACCTTCCTAATTCCGGAAGTAAGTATGGATTGATTTGGTCTCTCTAAAGTGGTGTTTGCCCCTATAATGATTTTACATGCTCATAGTTTCATATTGATAAATCCCTACTGTTTTTATGCATGATTTAGAGCATGAAATTATGCTTGTAGAGATGTCATGAGATGGCATGTTGCATTGAATAGATTTGAGCTTTTGGTTTGAAGCAAAGTATGATTTATGCTTTAAAATGTGATGAGAAGATCTTTGATTTATAATGCATGAAAAACAATAGGTGTGATGATATTTTAACACATTATATTGGCATATATGTTGAGAAACTTACCGGATATAATTGATCGATCAATAGGATGAGACTGCACTATAAACTAAAAATTCGTACGTGCTCTTTGGTTAGGCCAAAGGGAGATATTCCGATGATGGGCATTCCATCGGGTAGGACTTGGTGAAATACCCAAGCTTTGTGGCGATGAGAGATTCCACCATGTGAGTACGGTGATGAGAGATTCCACCGGAAGCTATGTTGCTAGACAAGTGAGTACAGTGATGCGAGATTCCACCAGAAGAGTCTAGTGTAGAAATGTGTCCGCATATCCGAGTATTAATGAGATACTAAATGCCAATATAAATGATGAAATGGTTTTTGTTACACATGTACCTTTGATGAGATGATTTATGCTATGAGATTTGCATATGTGATTTGTTTAGAAATGCTTTGGCAATACAAGCATGTGAATGGCCTTGCCATGAGATTTGCATTGGTTTTAATGCATGAGATAGAATGGAGGTACATGTGGTTTCCATGAGTTTTTCTTTGAAAGTTTTCCAAGCATGAGAAAGAGATGAGCATGTGGTTTAAAAGCTTTGATGAAAGTGTTTTCTAAATGTGCATTATTGTGTTGGTTTTCTTTAGAGCATGCCTCACTAAGCATTTGTGCTTACGCTCTCTTTTACCAATAATGCAGATAATTGAGGTGTTTTCGGGCATCAAGGAAGCTAAGTCCATCCAAGGAAGTCCAAGCTCATGTATGGTGAAATTTTCATACACTTTATTTTTTGATAAATTGGCAATGGGAAACCAAGATTGTTTTGGGAGATGTGTTAAACTCCCTAAGGTTGTGGCATGTTTGCCTTGGTTAGTTTGAATTCTAAATGGCCTTAAATGCTTGTTTTGAGGTTGGATTGTCTTTTCGTAATTTGATAATAGGAAGCATGCCTCTAGACTTGTGGGATTTCATGTTTGATGAAATGAATGTGTTTAGGAGTTCTAAATATGTACCTTGTATGTTTGTTGACTTGTTAGCATGGTTGGAGAGTCTTTGGGAGGTGTTTGAATGAGTTTATGCATGAAAAACCAGCATTTGCAGCAGTTTCTGTGTAAACCGTATCGAAACACCCTCTGGCGTTTCGAAACGGGGGCCTGTAATGGCCTTCGTGTTTCGGAATGATTGGAGGCTGTTTCGAAACGTTTTGGCTACTGGAGAGCCGTGTATCGGAACAAGTTTCGAAACGAGAGAGTGTTTTTCTCTAGCGTTTCGATACGGCTGGTAGGTGTTTCGAAACAGGTGACCGTTGATCACAGATTTGAATTGTTCTGAAGTTTGCATGTTTTACATTTTAGTCCTAAATGTTGAGATTGCAATTGCTTGAGCTTGGGATGTCAAATTAAGTTGAAATTTGGCAGAGAAGCATGTAACATGACTAATTTCATATTGGTAACTTTAAATTTAGTAGGGACCTTCTAATTTTCAGAAATTACATTTTGGTCCCTAAATTCGTGTAAGGTGCAATTAAGTCCCTTTTTGAAACTCGATCGCTGTGCCTTTCTCTATCGTATCTCGTGAGTACTCACTTAGGGTTATCAAGCATTTAGACAAGATTAAAAAGAAAAAAAGGTTGTGAATCAAGGTTGACTTTCGGGTTGACTTTGGTTTTCCCCGTGTAACCTTCGTAGTTCGGGTCAATCGTCTAGGCCGGGCTAAGGGGGTTACATCCTCTATCTCACATCCTGTTTTGCCTTATTCAAGAGCACCATCTGCTGTTGTGGTTCAATCTGCCCCTCCTACTACCTCCTCTGCTCTTGTGTACTCTACTGGTGTTTCTTCAACACCTCCTCTTACTGGTCCTGTCTATGGTCAGCCTCAGTATGTACCTTCTGCTGCAGCTGCTTTCACTACTACTACACCTGTCTATCTTCAAGCACATTTAGCTACACTAGAGGTTCTTGAGGACAACACTTGGTTTCCGAATTCATGGGCTACACATCATATCACTAATAATGTGAGTAACCTGCAGACAGACACCGTGTGTTCTACCTCTGGCAATGTTCAAGTTGGCAATGGTAATGCCCTTCCTATTAAGTGTTCATGTCAATCTAGTTTACTTACCACTCACAAGCAATTTTGTTTAAAGAATGTTTTATTTGTCCCTACCATTACTAAAAATTTGAACTCTGTTTCTAAGTTTTCCCAGGACAATGATGTCTCCATAGAGTTCTTTCCTTCTTTCTTTCAAACCAAGAATCTTCATACTGGAGCTATATAAACTTGATACCCTTAGTTCTTTTTCTTCTGCTAATAATTGTTCTGTTAATAATCATCGTTTGTCAGCTAATGCTAAAGTAGAATCTGTTGATCAGTGGCACTATAGATTAGGGCATCCTTGTCAGGATGCTCTCTCTACAGTTCTTAAAAGTTGTAATATTTTTGTTTCTGAGAATAAAGATAAGGTTGTTTGTCAAGCTTGTCAGTTGGTAAATCTCACAAGTTGCCTTTTTCTCCTTATGTTTATGTTTACTCTATTCCTCTTGAATTAGTTATAGCAAATGTGTGGGGTCCAACTCCCATGTCCTCTAATTTTTTTCGTTACTATGTCGCTTTCACTGATGCAAGTACAAGGTTTACTTGGGTTTACTTTCTTAAATATAAATTTGATGTTAAAGCTGGTTTTATACAGTTTCATACACAGTGTGAGAGACAATTGGGTGTTAAGCTCAAGGTGCTACAATCAGATGGTGGTGGGGAGTTTATTGCTCTGCAGTCTTATCTTATCAGTCAAGGCATTCTTCATAGGAAGTATTGCCCTCATACTTCAGAGCAGAATGGCCTAGTGGAAAGGAAGCATAGGCAGCTAGTAGAAGTGGGTCTTTCCATGTTAGCTCAGGCTGCATTGCCACTTCAATACTAGTATTATGCCTTCTCTACTGTTGTTTTTCTTATCAATAGACTGCCTACTGTTGCTCTTTAGGGGATGACACCCTATGAAAAACTTTTTCATAAAAAACCTGATTACTATTCTTTAAAAGTTTTTGGTTGTCTCTGTTACCCTTGTTTAAGGCCTTACAATAAAAATAAAATTCAGTTTAGGTCTACACCCTGTGTATTTCTTGGATATTCCTCAGCTCATAAAGGATATAAATGTTTAGACTTAAATGGTAGAATGTACGTTTCTAGGCATGTTCACTTTGACGAGTCTGTCTATCCTTATATGTCTAGGTCTACAAATCAAACTATTCTCAATTATGGAGTGTTATTTCCTTCCTCTTCTTTGTCTTCATCTTCTTTTAAAGGCTCTAAATCTTCTTCTCTGCCTTTTCTTGTTGTGAGCTTTCCATCTACCATTTCTTCTTCTTTCCATGTTCACCCCACCGTTTCTTCTTCATCTTTACAGAACACAAATTTACCTACATCACCATCTCTTCCTTCTACTCCACTATTGCCATCTCCATCACTCAGAGTAAGTCCACCTCCATTGCCATCTCTCACTTCTACCTCACCATTGTCATCTCCACCACAAAGAGCAAGTCCACCTCCATTGTCATCTTTCACTTCTACTCCACCATTTTCATCTTCAGCACAAAGAGCAAGTCCACCTCCATTGCCATCTTTCACTTCTACTCCACCATTGTTATCACCATTACAAAGAGCAAGTCCACCTCCATTGTCATCTTTCATTTCTACTCCACCATTTTTATCATCACCACAAAGAGCAAGTCCACCTCCATTGCCATCTTTTACTTCTACTCCACCATTGTCATCACCATTACAAAGAGCAAGTCCACCTCCATTACCATCTCAACCTTCTATACCACTCTCCACCTCCATTGTTCAAAACACTCATCCTATGATTACAAGAGAAAAGGCTGGCATTATTAAGCCTCGAGTGTTTTCCACTCAAGTTGAAGACAATGAACCTGAAGATGTCTTCACAGCCTTGTCTTTTCCTAGTTGGAGGGAAGCATTCTTTGATGAGTATAATGATCTTCAAAAGAATGGTACGTGGGATTTGCAGCCCTTACAACAAGATAGGAAACCAGTGGGTTGTAAGTGTCTTTTTAGAGTAAAAAAGAAGCATGATGGTTCTGTTGACATGCTCAAAGATCAGTTGGTTGCCAAGGGCTTCTCTCAACAAGTGGGTAGTGATTTTAAGGAAACATTTAGCCCTGTTGTTCATGCATCTACTATACGAATTGTCTTGGCTGTTGCTGTTCTGAATAATTGGGTTGTTAGACAAGTAGATATCAATAATGCTTTTTTGAATGACACTCTTACTGAGGAGATCTACATGTCTTAGCCCCCTGGGTTTGTACAAGCTGGGAAAAATGGTGAAAAACTTGTCTTTAGGCTCAGGAAGGCTTTGTATGGACTCAAACAGGCTCATCGCGCCTTGTTTGATACTTTGAGTGCTTTTCTTGTTAATGATCTAGGATTTGTTCCTTCTAACACTGATACTTCTCTTTATATTCGAAACACCACTTCTTCTTTTTTATTGTTGATGGTGTATGTTGATGATATAATCATCACTGGAAGTCAACTTCTTGAAGTAGATGAGGTAGTACAAAGGGTTAATGATGCCTTCTCATTAAAGGATAGGGGAGAACCTGAGTGTTTTTTTTTTTTGGGATGGAAATCTTACAGTGTGCTAAAGGCCTGTTACTAAGCCAGAAGAAATATGTTTCTGACTTGCTTGTCAAGGCAAATATGCTGGGTTCAACTCCTACACCTACCCCTATGACTATCACTGCTAAATACACTTCTGATACTGAGCAGGAATTTGGTGATGCTCATTTTTATAGAAGCATTATTGGTGGTCTACAATATGCCTGTTTGACTAGACCCGACATTGCTTTTGTTGTTAATAGGGTCAATCAACACATGAATAAGCCTCTTATGATACATTGGAAAGTTGTTAAGCGCATTCTCAGGTATCTCTATGGTACTCTTGATTATCTACTCTACTTTCAACCTGCTGCTGCTATCACTCTGACTTGTTATGCTGATGCTGATTGGGCCTCCTCTTTTGAGGATAGGAGGTCTACCACTTGGTACTGTATTTTCCTTGGTCCTAATCATGTTACTTGGTGCTCGAAGAAGCAGGTCGTGGTCTCTCGTTCATCTTCAGAGGCCGAGTATCGTAGTGTTGCCAACTCTGTTTCTGAATTACTCTGGGTAGAGCATTTACTGCAAGAAATTGGAGTCCAATATGTGGGGAAACCGATTGTCTGGTGTGATAATTCCTATGATGTTTCAATGTCAGCTAATCCAACTCATCATGCTAGGATCAAGCATGTGGAAATTGATCTTCATTTTTTCTGAGAAAAGGTGTTGGCAGGACAGCTTGTGGTGAATCATCTACCAGCTTCGGAGCAAATTACTGACATTCTTACCAAGCCAATTCATCCATCTATGTTTGCTAGCATGCGTCACAGGCTTGGTGTGGTATCGTTCATGAAGCAAGAGGGAGCTGGAAGAATGTTAGAGTAATGTTTATAAGTCTTGAATATGGGCCAGCTGGCAAAATAAGTTGGTTAGCCCAAGTTTGTTATATCTGTTTGTTCTGTTAAAACAGAATTGTTGGTATTGCCCAACTCTCATGATAAGTTGTAACCCAAAAAATATTCACTTGTGAAATGAAAAACTGATTGCTTCTCTTATTTCTTTTTTTGTTTTTCTCGACCTTTCGTTTCTTTCTCTTTGTTTCCCCCTTTTACGATTACATTAGGCTTTAGCTTTTCCTTCAGATTTCTTCTTCATCTTCTCAAATTACTTTTTTTTCTTCTGAGTTTCTAGCAACGCGTACGATGACATTTGTCAAATTTTGGGTTGAGGACATTTATCATGTAATTCAAGGTTGTCGGTTTGCCCATAATCTTTTGACTTAATTGGTCAAAACCTAGCATTTAAGAGTTTTCTTGTCTCTCCCTTTTCAAGAATTGATGATGGTGAATCTCTACGGTTCATCGGTTACCCCAATCAATGATAGCAATTGCTCGATCCTCTTCTCCATCGTTTGTTGGAAAATTTGGAAATCTAGATGTAGCCTTGTATTTTACGAGAATTTTTTTGGATCGAGAGGATCTTCTGCTCTCTTGTCAATGAATGGTATCTAAAATATTTGTAACTAGGATGCCCTCAAGTTGTGTCCTCATGAATGATCCAGGTGATTGGTGTTGAGTGCATAATTGTTCTATATTTTAGCCCTCATTTATCCATATTATTTATGCACTCAAGAATGTTTAGTTGCATTTTAGGATATAATTTGCATAAACATCACATATGGATAATTTTGCACAGATGCTGCTGATTTCGGTCAATTCTTGCAGGTACCTATCGTGGCAGCATCCAGGGTAGCAGAGGAACAGAAGATAACTGTCGTGGTAGAATCCAGGGCAGCAGAGGAACAGAAGATAAATGTCGTGGAAGAATCCAGGACAGCAGAGGAACATAAGATAATTGCCACGGCAGAATCCATGGCAGTAGAGGAACATAAGATAACTGTCTTGGCAGCATCCAGGGCAGCAGAAGAACATAAGATAACCGCAGAGCTGGAGTGAAAGGTTGAAGAAAACTACCTTATAAATCATTGTCGTGACAGCTGTTGCGATAGTTGCCGTGACAGTTGCCGTGACAGTTACCGTGACAGAAGTGGCGATAGTGTTGAAGCAAATTGCCTTATAAATCACTATCGTGACATATGCCGTGACAGAGGTGGCGACAGTGAAAAAGAAGAGATGGAAAATGCGAAGTGGAGTTCGACTGATAGAGGATTTCAAGCCTAATTTTTAGAGACCGCTCGCATAATTTTTGGAGCCCAGAAGCACAAGGAAGGCCTTGCCCAAAGTTTGAGGAGAAAGTCAAAGCAAGAAGATAGGGCGAACTAAAGGACGTTTAATTAGAGATTTGGTCTTTAATGAATTGTACTTTAATTCGAACTAGTATTCTTGGCCATTAAGAAAACTTGTACCCAAGGCCTATATATATTCTTGTAATTCGACCTAGAGAAGGAGAACCTAGTTCCTAGCCGTCTTCCATCATAAACCCTAGCTTTCCCCTTCTCTATCATGTTCTAAACTTTCCCTAGGGCTAAGGGTGGATGTAGAACTAATGTTTTGATATAATAATTGAAAAATGTTTTGGACTGATTTAAAAAAAATTTAAAACATTACCAAAGTCCAAACAACTTGAAATTATGTTTAGGGAAGTTTTTAAAATGGTCTTTCATGTTTTTCAAAGCCAAACTTCTCAAAACTGTCTAGGTGTTTCGAAACACCTTAGGGCGTTTCGAAACAGGGGATTCCAGTGGCAAAATCGTTTTGAAACGTGTTTCGAAACGGGACTTCCTTAGACAGGATTTTTGCCCAGCGTTTCGAAACGGGCTAGGCCGTTTTGATACGCCTACGTGGCACTGACCACAACGGTCATAAACCCCAACGGCTCTTTCCCAACCAACTTTCAAATGCAGGCGTTTCGATACGGGCCTTTAGCGTTTCGATACGCGTTTCGAAACGGCAAGGGGGTGTTCCGAAACGGGTACCCTGACAGACTGCAACAGCTCTTTCTACATTGAGAGTGTTTCGAAACGGCTTCGAGCGTTTCGAAACGGAGAGCTGTAGAACTGCATTTATGGTGGGAATTAAAGTCCTCAACGGCTCCAATTTGATCCCAACGGCTAGTAACGCCTACAAACTCATTTGGGAGTATAAAAAGGACCTCCAAGCATCAAGAGAAGGCTAATGCTCATATTGTCAAACATCAAATGATCAAATATTGTCTTAGTGCCTAAATTGTCAATTCTTGTATAGACAAACACTAGTGAGCCAAAATTGCTCAAGTGTTTTAGGTTTTGGGTGAGTGCTTAATTGTGCAAACAAACACCTATTAGAGGGTTTTAAGTTTGCTTTGTTTATCTCTTTGTAAGAGAGGGTTTCAATCAAGGCTTTGGGTAGAAAGCTTGATTGTGTGTAAGGGTTACCTCCTAAGCCTAGAATAGGGGACGAATCAATAGTGGATTGATTGAGAAATCCTTAGTGGGGAGCTAAGGTAGTGGATGTAGACCTCGGTTAGAATGTTGAACCACTATAAATCATTGTGTTCATTTCCATTCTAGCTTCCTAAACCCTAACACCCAAAAATCCACTTCTCCACCACTTGGTGAGCATAATCGGTTGAACTAATCGAGCCCCACACATCTTAACAATTGGTATCAGATCTTGGCTCAATTGAGGAGGATTCACATCCGATTGAGAAGATCCGGCAAGCTCGATCACTATTTCATCAACCGACTCAAATGGCACAATCTATCGACAAACCGCCTTTCTTTGACGGAACTCACTATGCCCATTGGAAGACAAAGATGAAGTTCTTCATCAAATCAAAGGATTACAAGATATGGGATGTAGTTGAAGATGGTCCGTTCGTGCCTCAAAGAAGTAAAGCGGAGTGGAGTGCCGACGATCGCAAGAAGATGGAGCTAAATTGCAAAGCCTTGCACATTCTATTTTGTGCATTTGGTCCATCCATCTATGAGAAGATGTCTTCTTGTGAGAGTGCCAAGGAGGTATGGGACAAGCTTGAAGTCACATACGAGGGAACAAATGAAGTCAAGGAGGCCAAGATTGGGCTCCTAACCTTAGAGTATGAGAACTTCAAAATGGATCCGGAAGATAACATCGAGAAGATGTTTGATAGGTTCTCCACCATAACCAATGGTCTTAAAGGCTATGGAGAAGCCATCCCGGAGGAGAAGCTTGCTCGAAAGCTCATTTACTCACTTCCCGAGTCTTGGGACTCAAAGAGGACCGCCATCATCGAAGCCAAAATTTTGAAGACTTTGAAGCTTGATGAACTCATGGGGTCACTCCTTACTCATCAAATAGTGAAGAAGAACAAAGAGGATGAGAAGAAGAGGGAAGAAATTAGAGCTATGGGAGAGAATAAAATCAAAGGGCTTGGCATCAATGCAAGTGCCATGGCTCTCAAATCCTCCACTTTCCATCATGTCTACTCAAGTGAAGAGGAGGATGAAGATGAAGAGATAGTTCATCTCTTCAAGAAGTGTGCCCCGTTCATGAAGAAAGCCTTGAGAGAGCTTGAACGAGAACCTAAAAGAAAGGAGAGGGCAAGCACTTCAAGCCATAAGAAGAAGGCACATGTGGCTACTTGGAGTGATGAGGACTCCACCGACGATGAACAAGCCAACCTTTGCCTTATGGCCATCGAAGAAGATTCAAGGGTAACTTCTAATTCATCTACTCCATGTTCTTACTCTTTTGATGAATTACAAGATGCCTATGACGATTTGGTTTTAGATTTTAAAAGCCACATTTTGAAAAACAATAAATTGATTTCAAAGTTAAAAATTCAAAATGATTTGCTTTCTAAAACCAAACTTGAACTTGAAGCAAAACTTAAAGAGTTTGAATTAAAATGTTTTGATTTACAAAAATTGCTTCAAAAAGTTCAAGAAGAAAAAGATTTGATTTCCAAAGAGCTTGAGAAGAAAAACAATTTTGGAAAATCAAATTTTTATGTTAGACAATCTAGTGCCCCTAGATTTATAAAAGGTAAATGTTTTAGAAGTGTTTGGGTCCCAAAAGGACTAACCACTTCAATTAAAAAGGACGACATTGAAAAATGGATTCCTAAGGGGACTAAAATTTGTGAAACTAACGTTTATGGATCCAAAGCAATTTGGATGCCAAAAATTACTTGATTGTCTTTTGCTAGGTGTGATGGAGATGTTCAACAAGTCAAACATTGAGGGGGAGCTCCATGCACACAAGGAAGAACACTTGAAGAAGGAAGGCTTCACATCCTACCTTAAGTTCAAGTGTTGGTAAAAATCTAGTTGTTCTAGCATTTATTTGTTTTAATTTTAGTTTATTCAACTAGATGATCATAAATGTTGGACTAACATTTTTAATGATGCTTTGAGTAAGGGGAGCCATTTTAAAACCAAATTCTTATTTTTGTCAAAGTTTTTACCTCAATTGTTATTTTGAACTTAATGTTTTAAATTCTTTTTGATATAACAAAAAGGGGGAGAAATGGTTTGAAAAATTGAATTTTCAAATGAATAAGGGGGAGCTTTATTTGAATTAAAATTTTTAATCTCTTATTCACATTTTTAAAGTTAAAGGGGGAGAATCCCAAACAATTTTTCAAGTGAGTTTTATTATATCAAAAAGGGGGAGATTGTAGAACTAATGTTTTGATATAATAATTGAAAAATGTTTTGGACTGATTTAAAAAATATTTAAAACATTACCAAAGTCCAAACAACTTGAAATTATGTTTAGGGAAGTTTTTAAAAGGGTCTTTCATGTTTTTCAAAGCCAAACTTCTCAAAACTGTCTAGGTGTTTCGAAACACCTTAGGGTGTTTCGAAACAGGGGATTCCAGTGGCAAAATCGTTTCGAAACGTGTTTCGAAACGGGACTTCCTTAGACAGGATTTTTGCCCAGCGTTTCGAAACGGGCTAGGCCATTTCGATACGCCTACGTGGCACTGACCACAACGGTCATAAACCCCAACGACTCTTTCCCAACCAACTTTCAAATGCAGGCGTTTCGATACAGGCCTTTAGCGTTTCGATACGCGTTTCGAAACGGCAAGGGGGTGTTCCGAAACGGGTACCCTGACAGACTGCAACGGCTCTTTCTACATTGAGAGTGTTTCGAAACGGCTTCGAGAGTTTCGAAACGGGGAGCTGCAGAACTGCATTTATGGTGGGAATTAAAGTCCTCAACGGCTCCAATTTGATCCCAACAGCTAGTAACGCCTACAAACTCATTTGGGAGTATAAAAGGGACCTCTAAGCATTAAGAGAAGGCTAATGCTCATATTGTCAAACATCAAATGATCAAATATTGTCTTAGTGCCTAAATTGTCAATTCTTGTATAGACAAACACTAGTGAGCCAAAATTGTCAAATTTGCTCAAGTGTTTTAGGTTTTGGGTGAGTGCTTAATTGTGTAAACAAACACCTATTAGAGGGTTTTAAGTTTGCCTTGTTTATCTCTTTGTAAGAGAGGGTTTCAATCAAGGCTTTGGGTAGAAAGCTTGATTGTGTGTAAGGGTTACCTCCTAAGCCTAAAAAAGGGGACGAATCAATAGTGGATTGATTGAGAAATCCTTAGTGGGGAGCTAAGGTAGTGGATGTAGACCTTGGTTAGAAGGTTGAACCACTATAAATCATTGTGTTCATTTCCATTCTAGCTTCCTAAACCCTAACACCCAAAAATCCACCTCTCCACCACTTGGTGAGCATAATCGGTTGAACTAATCGAGCCCCACACATCTTAACAGTGGATCTAGTAAAATAGTTGTAAGGGTTAAACTGTTTCTTAGGATTTTTCTGTTCAATTCAATAAAACTTCAAGTTTATTTACATCTGGTTTTCATATCTCATAAGAGTATCGGGAGATCATTGTGAGGTTATCCATTTACTTAATATCGGGAGAGTTAAGTATACGAAAGGAGTAAATACGAGTTTTCCAGTTTATTGTTAAACTATCTTGGCATAGGGATAGGTACAAGGTTAAGCAACTAAAGAAGAATCCACAAACATCAGTGTTCATCCTTCGATTCACGCCGGGAGGTATCATCCAAGACGTGTTCATCGACATAATTTGGACCTAGAGATAGGATGACTCACAACAGGGATTCTTGCAGAACTTGAAGTACAGAGTTGTTGTTCGCTGCCGCGACATCGACAGACTTCTGCTGCAACAGGTGCTGCCGCAACAGGCTCGACGACAGACGCAACAGAAGTCCTTTGAACAGTGCAACACCTGCACTACTGAGCTAATCAATACTAGCCTATTTTCTCAATCTGATTTCCTCCTCTATTTCCCTTGTCTACTTTAGTTTTACTTCAATCCAACCAATTCTCAATTATCTATGTTTTTATTTTTCTTGTGCAGGAAAATTAATTCTGAAGTTGTCCCAATCCCTATGGAGACGATATCTTTTATACTATAACTTGACAGGGGTGTACACTTGCGCTCCAATTTAATAGGACTCTTTTACACGCAACAAGTTTTTGGCGCCGTTTCCGGGGATTGGCGCACAACTTCGTGTTTTTTTCTTGCACTTATATTTATTTTCTTGCCTTATTTTATTCGTTTTTTTCTTTTGTAAAAAAAAACTCAGGTGCAATACAGGTTCAAGGGCATCAACATGTCAGGAAAAACCATTCGAGAGCTGATGTGGGAAAGTTCTTGCAATTACCGTGAAGGTAATCATGCACTCGAAAGTTGTCCCCATCTTTTCGGTGAATATATGGACAACCAACGATGGAACCAACAAGAACAAGATATGCCGCCACAGTAGCAACAAGGACAACAGATGCCGCTACCGCAACAGCAAAATTTTTTATGGTATGATCAAAACCCGCAATTTTTTTTACCATAACAGTTTTGTTGCAGAACCCGACATGCCCTGGCAATGTCATCATCCTCAAGAGCAGCCAAAATCCTTAGAAGACACACTGCAAGCCTTCATGGCACTTACTCAAGAATTGTCGGCTTCCATGGACAAAAGAATTGCCAAGGTGGATGCAATCTTGAGCACACCGATCCTCATTCATGCCACGGATGAACCTGAAATCCTGAGGCAAGATGACAAGGATGCCAATGAAAGAGACTGCCCAACACATGATGATGCCGAGCAGCAACCTGCCTTGGAATTGATCGAGGAGCATGAACGAAACAACGCTGCAACAACACCTAGTGAAGTTGAGAAGAATGTCACGGCGGCAACCACTTCCGAGACAGAAACCCCGGTCGAAGCGGCAACCATCGCCTTGAGAGCAACTGATGATGAAGCAGTGACCACTACTGAGGCAAAACCTTAACCCACTGCCTCGGCTATGACCGACAAAGATTGCATACATCCACCTTCGCCATGACACTCGCACAACCACATGCAAGAGCAACCCGATGACAATGCCTCGCCAATGGAATATAAGCAGGTAATAAACGAACCTTTTGAATTCTTTGAAAACTCACCAATTCCATTGCAGGTATTTGAGGAACCAACACCGATGGATTTAGAATCATCCAAATCTCTACTAATGGAGACCTACGAGTGGCCAACAAAAATCGATATGGGGAGTCATGGCACTTTCCAATGTCGCCTTGACCTGCAAAGAAACTTGACAAAGGACTATCAAAATAACTGGCTGCCGCATCAACAGACACGACAGTAAAGGCTACTTTCCACCATAACGAACTTCGATGAGAATGAGGTAAGTACATGGTTGGATATAGATATAATTTTTCCTAAACATATGTTTATGTGTTCAGGAACAATGCCAAGATGGGAGGACTTTATGGACTACAAAGGAACCAGAAAGAAAGTCACCTCCACCATGGTAAAACAAAAAGGAGTAGCCACGAGCACATTGGCCTAACCCTTTTTGGGCAATATTGTAACTCGATGGAGGGTGCGGATGGACCATAAGAAATATCGGAAATGACGCTCCTAAAAATTTATTTAGTTTCAGTTTTTAATATCATTATTTTAGGATAAGAGTTTCAAGGATTAATTCCCTCTTGACTCTTAAGTTTTTATTTGTTTTTCTTGTCTTTTCCAATAAAGAACTCACATCAACCTAAAAACCCAAGGCCATCAAGACATGGTGTTATCTGCCTCGGCAGTATCTAGTTTCGCTGCCCTGGCAGCAGAGGAGGCGTCCTTTGAATGATCGGCAAACCAGGCACCCGCCACCCAGCAGTACCGATGCTGCCACCCTGCACCCGCCGCCCAGCATCATCTGCCCATCCTGTCGCCCCAGTATCACCAGCTGCATCTACCGCGACAACAATGTTGGCACTTCAACTTAAGTTTCTTGCTCCTTCTGTCTTCTGTGTTTCTATTTTCTATTTGTGATGTTTTTTTTATCTTTTTGTTTTTGTCTGTCATGCATTGAGGACAATGCAACCCTCGAGTTTGGGGGTAGGCGGTCCTCTTATTATTAATATACTAACTATATTTTGTGTTTATAACTATTTATTTTTGTGTCTAAAAAATAAAAATTTGGCTTAAATATTTGAACCTCTTTTACCTGCCGCGGCATTCTCTGTCGTGACAATATCTTTAGAGTGTTTTAGGAAATATTTAGAGCCTTACTATATTTCTGAACTCTTAAAACACTTTTGTGACTTATATGTTGTCTAGACTATTGATAGTAAACTTAGAATAGGAAGCTTAACCACTTGAGTTAGAAAAAAAAACTTAGACTCAGTTGCCCCTAGAGGTGCCTAACACCGGCTATAGGAAGATAACTAGAGGTGCCCGAAACCGGCTCTAGTAGAAAAAAAACTTCGGTCTAAGTTAGAAAAAACTAGAGGAGCCCAAAAATTGGCTCCAGTCAAGAATTATTTTGAAATAAAACTCAAGTGAGTAAAATAACTATTCTGGTTATTAAGGAGTCTCAGCTCATATTTGTTCACAAAACCTGCACACACTCACACGAGAGTTATAGTATTGCTCCGAATAAGTCCGTAAGCATCCAAAAAGGTATTGATCTTGATGGTGAAGGTGCTGTAGGTAATGGTTGTTCATTGAGTTAAGCCAAAGCCAAAAAAATTCATTCTTAGTTAGATTGCATTTGCTTGAAGACAAGCAATAATTCGAGTTTGGGAGTGTGTTGAATGCATAATTGTTCTATATTTTAGCCCTCATTTATCCATATTATTGATGCACTCAAGCATGTATAGTTACATTTTAGGATAAAATTTGCATAAACATCACAAATGGATAATTTTGCACAGATGCTGATGATTTCGGTCAATTCTTGTAGGTACCTATCGTGGCAGCATCTAGCGCAGCAGAGGAACAGAAGATAACTATCGTGTAAGAATCCAGGGCAGCAGAGGAACAGAAGATAATTGTCGTGGCATAATCTAGGGCAGCAGAGGAACATAAGATAACTATCATGACAGAATCCAGGGCAGCAGAGGAACAGAAGATAACTGTCGTGGTAGCATCCAGGGCAACAGAAGAACAGAAGATAACCGCAGAGCTGGAGTGAAGGGTTGAAGAAAACTACCTTATAAATCACTGTCGTGACAGCTGCCGTGACAGTTGCCGTGACAGAAGTGGCGACAGTGTTGAAGCAAATTGCCTTATAAATCACTGTCGTGACATATGCCGTGACAGAGGTGGCGACAGTGAAGAAGAAGAGATGGAAAATGCGAAGTGGAGTTCAACTGATAGAAGATTTCAAGCCTAATTTTTAGAGACCACTCGCATAATTTTTGGAGCCCAGAAGCACAAGGAAGGCCTTGCCCAAAGTTTGAGGAGAAAGTTAAAGCAAGAAGATAGGGTGAACTAAAGGACGTTTATTTAGAGATTTAGTCTTTAATGAATTGTACTTTAATTTGAACTATTATTCTTGGCCATTAAGAAAACTTGTACCCAATGCCTATATATATGCTTGTAATTCGACCTAGAAAAGGAGAACCTAGTTCCTAGCCGTCTTCCATCATAAACCCTAGCTTTCCCCAGGGCTAAGGGTTGATCTAGTAAAGTAGTTGTAAGGGTTAAATTGTTTCTTAGGATTTTTCTGTTCAATTCAATAAAACTTCAAGTTTATTTACTCTAGTTTTCATATCTCATTAGAGTATCGGGAGAGCATTGTGAGGTTATCCATTTACTTAATATCGAGAGAGTTAAGTATACAGAAGGAGTAAATACGAGTTTTCCAGTTTATGGTTAAACTATCTTGGCCTATAGATAGGTACAAGGTTAAGCAGCTAAAAAAGAATCCACAAACATTAGTGTTCATCCTTCGATTCACGCGGGGAAGTATCATCCAAGACGTGATCATCGACAGAACTTGGACCTAGGGATAGGACGAGTCACAACAGGGATTCTTGCTGAACTTGAAGTTCTGTCGAGGACAAATTTTCGAGGACAAATTTTCTTAAGGGGGAGAGTTGTAACACCCTGAAATCTGGTCTAGTCGGAATTTAGATCCGGTGATCAAAAAATTCTATATAGATAAAGTCTAAATATTGTACCGACTAGTAAATTATTGATATCGAAACCTAATTGAGTTAAAAATATGATTATTGGACTCTATTGGAATATTATTGAACCTATATAGTGACTAAATTGAATGAAATGCAAGTTGGGGAGCGAAACCATAGTAAGGTGGGAGTTGAGGGACTAATGTTGCGATTAGCCCCTCCTCAATTAAAAGTTACCTACATGGATTTTTCTGAGAGCTTTCCTTTAAGTGAAGGAAAGCTAAATAGCCTAAAATATATGTTGTAAAACAAAATAAGTAAAAGGTAGAGAAGCTTACCCGAGAACCCCTGAGCAAACATCTTCATCTTCTTCCTTGAAGCAAGCACCTCCATTGGAGGAAGTTTTGAACTTCACCTTTTCTTCGTTTTATCGATATCGAATCGTTACTATCGATCGGGTAAGCTATAATCCTCAATCGGTTATTGACATCCATGGATATTTTGAGCTTAATATTAAGCTAGGGTTTTGACCATCCATGGATATTCCATCGTTAGTGTTTATATTGAAGTTGGATATCGATTTTGATTTCGTTGTATTGATTTTGATATCAAAGTATCGATCCTAATAGTTTTCTATTAACTTCCTAGCTCAAGAAGTGGAGAAAGAGGTTTCACTGTCTCCATCTCAAGCTAGGAACAAGGGGATTGTTATCCGAGAGCCTTGAAAGCTTCAAGTTGCTAAGGTGAGTGTAGTCGTAGTCTCGAGTTTAGGTGAAAGGCCTTCCCGAATCATTATTCAATGATTTAGTTTTCATCGCTAACATTGTTGTTGAAGAAATTGCATTGGATGGTTAATCAGACTCTTTGGTAAGTGTCGGTAAGTTGTCATTGAGTATTGAACATAGTCATTGTTATTGTCATTGTGCATTGTGATTGATATAGCCATTGTCATCGAAATATTGTATAGAAATCATTGGACATTGATATTGACATTGGATTATAATATATTGATGATGAGATACACATATACTTGTCTTTGGTAACATTGAAATTACCGGACATTGGAATATTATTGATCATTGAAATGGATATGAACATTGGAACCTTGGATTTGAATAGACATTGGATACAATTGGCATGCCATAGAATTCATGAGCTTAGCGTACGGGTGGACTACGGTCCTAAGGCTACAACCTATATTGATTTGGCGAGGCGGAGGGATAAGATCATTCATTGATTTGGTGAGGCGTAGGAATTCGCGTATCCATTATCTTGATTCAATCCAAGGATTAATGATGAAAGAAAATGCTAAACATTGTATATTGATGCATAGCTTTATATTTATAAGCATAAGATTATTGCATATTGATATTTGATATAATGTTGTTCATATTGTCTATGACTACCTCACTAAGCAATGTATGCCCAACATGTCTAATCTCGTGTTTTTTTTTCAGGTTAAAAAGGATCGTGTGTTAGAAGATCGGAATGGCAAGCAAGACAAGTCACTACGAGCCTCAAGTAATGTGTTTCTTACTTATGAACTCCTAGGAAGGTGGCAAAGTAGTTGAACTAGTCATTTATGCCTATTTTGATGGGTTGGTGTAATGCTTAAGTTGTAATTTGTTATGTGGCCCTAAATGGCCTTTTTGGTTGGTTTAAGGTATTATAAAAATGCGTAGTTGGCTCAAAAAGGTAAAAACATATTAAATGGATTCGTGTGGTCATGAAATTTGGCATGCTAGTAGTTTATACCATTGAAAGGTTGTGCGTAAAGTTTCGTTGCATTTGGACATCATTCGGTAGGTTAAATCAAATAAAAACCAGCAAAAATCTGTCATCACAGGTCATGCCGTATCGATACGGATCATGGCGTATCGATACAGGTATGCAATATTGAACCTAAGGATGAGGGCGTATCGAAACGGGTCAAAGTCAAAAGAGGTCAACCCGTTTCGATACAGGTCATGCCCGTATCGATACAGTCTAAAGGATAAAGTCAACATAAGTTGACCATCGTTCACTCATTTCGAAACAACTTAGGGTGTTTCGATACAGGGTTAATTAAGTTAGTTAAAGGCTCATTGAACAGATCACTAATTTTTTTTACAGTTTGGTCACTGATTATTTTAAGGTTAATTTGTATGAGTTAATGACCTCCAAATTGTATGAAACTTTTTAGGAATGACATTAAGGTAGTGAATTTCAATGTGGTAAGATTAATTGCATCGAAAGACTTCTAGTTTGTCGAAATTACATATTGGTCCCTAATTTGTGTAATAGTTGTGATTTTGTCCTTGGATAATTGACCATTGCTTAATGGAGTAAATTGGACCGATTTACATGGTTGGAAATGATTCATTGTATGATATGGATTGAAATTGTTAATTATAAAATGAAATTTTATTGCACTGGTATTTGTATTGATCCTCGGTTTCATCTTTTGACCCGGTTCTCGACTAGACAGGGAAGGGGGTGTTACATTTGTGGTATCAAAGCTAGAGTTTAGTCGATTCTAGGACTAAACCGAAGTTTATTACATTGCTAATGTGTTACTTTGTGTTACTTTTCCATATAGGAGTTCTAAATTGCGTATATTGTGACTTGTCGACTAATCCGATCTTTCATATAGATATGTCTGAGACGAACGAAGCTCATATAGACGAGCTCGCTTTTGGCTCCTCGACACATGGTGAGGAGGTTAGAGGAGGAAATCCTTAGAACCCATACAACCACATGACCCTCTTGTTCAGGGTACTGAGCCTGTAGCACCTACTGCTCAGGTTGAATGTTATCAGACTATGACTAATATGTTCAAACAGTTTATGGTTGCGATGCAAGCAGTGCCATATGTTCTGCCTACCCCTCATGTAGTCCAGTATGTTCATGCCCCTGTGGACAAGTTGGCTTCGATCTGAGCCTATTCCTTTACCGGACATGATGATGATAATCCTGAAGTTGCCGAATACTGGCTGGATAACACGCTGCGTATCTTGAACAAGCACCTGCAGTGTTCGGATGAACACAAGTTGGAGTGTGCTATTGCGTTATTGACCGATGAAGCTCTTATGTGGTGAGAAACCACTATTCTCACAGCTCTTTAAGAATCGATTACTTGGGAGTTCTTTCTCCGAGAGTTCCGGAATAAATACATTAGTGAATATTACCTTGCGGAAAGGTGGAACACCATTATTCACCTGAGGCAGGGTGGGCGACCTATCGAGCAATATATCCATGATTTCTAGAAATATTGCCGATATGGGGCAAAATTTATAAAGAAAGCGGAAGACACGTGCAGAATATTTATAGCTGGCCTTAGTGATGAGCTACGACCTATGTTTACAGTCCTTGGTATCACCAATTTCTAGGATCTAGTGAACCGAGTCAAGGCCACTGAAGCTGCCTAGAGAGCTCCGAGGTGGAACAAGAAGGGGAGATCTCAAGCCCCCAAGCAGAATATTTATTCACAGCCCTCCCGATTGGGGAACATTGAGAGACCTCAGTCTGTAACACAGTCTTTTGCTAAAGCCGCGTCCGTTGACAGCACTAGAGGTTCGAATCGAGGGAACCAGCACCCTCTCTACAATTACTGTCAGAATAGGCATCCAGCGGGACAATGTCGTAAGTAGAATGGAGCTTGTTACTACTGTGGTGAGTAGGGTCATTTTATTCGTGATTGTCCTATGAATGCAACCAAATCTGTCGTCACATCGACCACTATTGCTTCTCCTGCTTAGTCCTTTCAGGGTAAAGGATCGAAGCACGGATCAACGGAAACATATGGACGATCGAGTGGATCAGGGAAACCTTTTAATAAACAAGATTCAAAAGCTCCTGCCCAAATGTATCATGTGAGGAGGAGGGAAGAAGAGGATGAACCTGATGTTATTGCAGGTATCATTGAGTTATATTCGCATCCTTTATATGCATTGATTGACCCTGGTTCTACTCATTCTTTTATAAGCACCATTGTAGTTAAGAAGTATAACAAGTCTTTTGAACTAATAGCATCGAAAATTTCTGTAACTAATCGCTTAGAAGATTGTGTCACTGTAAGGGTAGTGTGCTTGAACTGTCCATTAATTATCAAAGGGATTCCTTTTTCGGCCAATTTGTTGGTTCTACCGATCCATGAATTTGATGTCATCCTAGGCTTAGATTGGCTTAGTGAGCACCAAGCCTGGGTAGATTGTTGTAAAAGAAATATGTACCTTCGGGGTTTAGGCAAAGAAAGTGTTGTATTGATGGATGCGAGGAATCCATCATTGTATGCTTTGACATTGGAGACAAAAGGCGAACCACAACTACAAGAAATTGATACTGTATATGAATTTCCTAATATCTTTCCCGATGAACTTTTGGGATTGCCCCCAACCCGTGAAGTGAAATTTGGTATCGAGGTGCAACTTAGGATTGCTCCTGTTTCCATTGCACCATATCGCATGGCAACTGTGGGTTTGAAAGAGTTACAAACACAGATCCAAGACATATCAAGCAAAGGTTTCATTCAACAGAGCTCTTCACATTGGGGAGCTTTGGTTCTCTTTGTTAAGAAGAAGGTTGGTTCTATGCAATTGTGCATCGACTATAGACAGTTGAATAAAGTAACCATCAAGAACAAATATCCATTGCCTAGAATAGATGACCTGCTCGATCAACTAAAAGATGCCTCTGTGTTTTCAAAGATCGACTTAAGGTCGGGCTACTATCAAATGAGAGTTAAGGAGTGTGATTTGCCAAAGACTGCCTTCTGTACAAGATATGGACACTACGAATTCTTGGAGATGCCCTTTGGGCTAACCAATGCACCGACCACTTTTATGGATTTGATGAATCAGGTCTTTCGGCCCTATCTTGACAAGTTTGTAGTGGTTTTTATAGATGGTATATTGATCTATTCCAAGAATTAAGCGAAACATCGAGATCATTTTTGTATTGTACTTCAAACCCTAAGAGAGAAGCAGTTGTACACGAAGTTCTCTAAGTGTGAGTTCTGGCTCACTAAAGTTACCTTTATGGGGCACATCGTGTTGGCTTCGGGTATTCAAGTAGACCTAAAGAAAATCCAAGCCATTGTAGAATGGCATCCACCGAAGAACGTTGGTGAAGTCAGAAGCTTCCTTGGGCTTGCTGGCTATTACCGCATGTTCGTAAAATGATTTTCTATAATAGCTGCTCCTTTGACCAAATTATTAAGGAAAGAAGCCCTTTTTGTTTGGACCGAGGTTCAACAACGAAGTTTTGATCAGTTAAAACAAGTGTTGACTTATGCTCCCATCCTAACCCAACCCGAGTCTACAAAGGACTATACAATTTATAATGATGCATCACATCTCGGGTTAGGATGTGTATTGATGCAAGAAGGCAAGGTTATTGCCTATGGTTCGAGACAACTTAAGCCACACGAGATGAATTATCCCACCCATGACCTTGAATTGGCTGTAGTTGTTTTCGCATTGAAAATCTGGAGACATTATCTCTACGGGGAGAAATGCTATCTTTTCACCGACCATAAAAGCCTTAAATATTTATTGACTCAAAAGAAGTTGAACCTTTGGTAACGGAGGTGGATGGAACTCCTTAAAGATTACGATCTGGTCATCGATTACCATCCGGGCAAGGCTAACGTTGTAGCTGATGCACTCAGCCGCAAACCTTCGCCTGGTAAGCTTTGACAACAAAATTTTGGTGTAATATGTGTTGTGTAGTATATTAAATCATCGTAATATTGCTATATTGTAGCCCCTTGAGCAATTAACGCTCACTTATGACCTTAGAAGCATCGTTGTCTTGTAGCTGAACTCCAAGTTTAGTCTACCATCGTTTCACAGATCAAAGATCTGCAAGAACAAGATCTTGAGCTTCAAATCATTGTCTCTAAAATACTAGACAACCCTAATTTCAGAATTAACTCTAAAAGACTCTTGTGTTTCCAGAACCGAATTTGTGTACCTAGTGATGAAGCTCTTAGTACCGATATTCTCTTTGAAGCTCATTCGAGTTCTTTTACTGTTCACCCAGGGTCCGTGAAAATGTATAAGGACCTACGTGAATTTTATTGGTGGTCGGACATGAAGCATGCCATAGTTGATTTCATTTCCAAGTGCCTCACGTGCCAACGTGTTAAGGCAGAACATTGTGCTCATACTGGACTATTGCAGCCTATCGATCCACCAAAATGGAAATGGGAAAAGATAACTATGGATTTTGTTAGTGGTCTACCGTTATCTCCTGCAAAGCATGATGCTATATGGGTCATTGTAGATTGTTTCACGAAGTCAGCTCATTTTATACCGGTTAGAATGGACTATGGTCTCCCTAAATTAGCTGACTTGTATATCAAGGAAGTAATCCGACTCCACGGAGTACCTAAGTTTATCATCTCTGATTGAGATCCTCGATTTGCATCTCAGTTTTGGAGGACCTTACAAGGAGCTATGGGCACCAGATTTAATCTTAGTACAATCTATCACCCTCAATCTGACGGCCAGTCAGAAAGGGTAATCCATGTAAATCATCGAAAAACCTGTCCATTGAAAATTTTAGAATCTTGCACTATCATTGTACCTTTCTATACATATTTTGGAAGACATGCTTCGAGCATATATTATCAACTTTGGTGGAATGTGGGAAAAATCTCTACTCTAGTTAAGTTTGCTTACAACAACAGTTACAAAGCATCCATTCAAATAGCCCCGTATGAAGCATTGTATGGTAGACGGTGCAAGACTCCATTATGTCGGTCGGAGCTTGGTGAGGGTAAGATGTCACCGTTACCAAGCATTGTATGGTAAACAGTTACCAAGCATCCATGACTTGCTCTAAGAAACCGAAGAGCGAGTCGCTATCATTCATGATCGTTTAAAGGCAACCTTTGATTGACAAAAGGCTTACGCTGACCACAAAAGAAGAGACATTGAGTACGAAGTTGGTGAGAAAGCCTTCCTCAAAGTGTCACCGTGGAAGAAAGTCTTAAGTTTTGGCAAAACGGGAAAATTGAGTCCCCGATTCATTGAACCCTTTGAAATCATTGAAAGAGTTGGCCCAGTGGCATATCGGCTATTGCTACCCTAAGAATTGAGTAAAATCCACAATGTTTATCATGTATCAATGCTTCGAATGTATCATTCTAATCCTTCACACATTGTGGAACCTGAATCTGTAGAACTTCGACCGAATCTGTCTTTTGAGGAGGAACCGGTTCAAATTCTTGATAGAGAAGTCAAGAGACTTCACAACAAAACATTATTGTTAGTTAAAGTTCTCTAGAGTAGCCATATCATTGAGGAAGCCACTTAGGAACCTGAAGAAACATGAAACAAAAATATCCGCATCTCTTCGGTTTAGGTAAAATTCGAGGACGAATTTTCTTAAGGGGGGAGAGTTGTAACACCCCGAAATCTGGTCTAGTCGAAATTTAGATCCGGTGATCGGAAAATTCTACATTGATAATGTCTAAATATTGTACCGACTAGTAAATTATTGATATCAAACCCTAATTGAGTTAAAAATATCGTTATCGGACTCTATTGTAATATTATTGAACCTATATAGTGACTAAATTGAAGGTAATGCAAGTTGGGGAGCAAAACCATAGTAAGGTGGGAGTTGAGGGACTAATCTTGCGACTAGCCCCTCCTCAATTAAAAGTTACCTACGTGGTTTTTTCTAAGAGCTTTCCTTCAAGTAAAAGGGAGAGAAGCTTACCCGAGAACCCCTAAGCAAACATCTTCATCTTCTTCCTTGAAGCAAGCACCTCCATTCGAGGAAGTTTTAAACTTCACCATTTCTTCGTTTTATCGATATCGAATCATTATTATCGATTGAGTAAGCTATAATCCTCAATCAGTTATTGAATTTCATGGATATTTTGAGTTTAATATTAAGCTAGGGTTTTGACCATCCATGGATATTCCATTGTTAGTGTTTATATTGAAGTCGGATATCGATTTTGATGTCGTTGTATTGATATTGATATCGAAGTATCGATCCTAATAGTTTTTTATTGACTTTCTAGCTCAAGAAGTGGAGAAAGAGTTTTCAATGTCTCCATCTCAAGCTAGGAACAAGGGGATTGTTATCCGGGAGACTTGAAAGCTTTGGGTTTCTAAGGGGAATGTAGTAGGAGTCTCGGGTTTAGGCGAAAGGCCTTCTCGGATCCTTATTCAATGATTTAGTTTTCATCGCTAACATTGTTGTTGAAGAAATTGCATTGGATGGTTAATCAGACAATTTGGTAAGTGTCGGTAAGTTGTCATTGAGTATTGAACATAGTCATTGTTATTGTCATTGTGCATTGTGATTGATATAGCCAGTGTAATCAAAATATTGTATAGAAATTATTGGACATTGATATTGACATTGGATTATAATATATTGATGATAAGATACATATATACTTGTCTTTGGTAACATTGAAGTCATCGGACATTGGAATATTATTGATAATTGAAATGGATATGAACATTGGAACCTTGGATTTGAATAGACAGTGGATACAATTGGCATGCCATAGAATTCATGAGCTTAGTGTACGGGTGGACTACGGTCCTAAGGCTACGACCTATATTGATTTGGCGAGGCGAAGGGATGTGTATTTATATTGGTCATATTGGCGAGGCAGAGGGATTAGATCAGTCATTGATTTGGCGAGGCGTAGGAATTCACGTATCCATTATCTTGATTCAATACAAGGATTAATGATGAAATGAAAATGCTAAACATTGTATATTGATGCATATCTTGATATTGATAAGCATGAGGTTATAGCATATTGATATTTGATATAATGTTTTTCATATTGTTTATGACTACCTCACTAGGCAATGTATGCCCAACGTGTCTCATCTCATGTTTTTTTCAGGTTAAAAAGGATCGTGTGTTAGAAGATCGAAATGGCAAGCAAGACAAGTCACTACGAGCCTCAAGTAATGTGTTTCTTACTTATGAACTCCTAGGAAGGTGGCAAAGTAGTTGAACTAGTCATTTGTGCCTATTTTGATGTGTTGGTATAATGCTTAAGTTGTAATTTGGTATGTGGCCCTAAATGGCCTTTTTCGTTGGCTTAAAGTAGTATAAAAATGCATAGTTGGCTCAAAAAGGTAAAAACATAGTAAATGGATTCGTGTGGTCATGAAATTTGGCATGCTAGTAGTTTATACCATTGAAAGGTTTTGCATAAAGTTTCGTTGCATTTGGACATCATTCGGTAGGTTAAATCGAATAAAACTCAGCAAAAATCTGTCATCATGGGTCAGGCCGTATCGATACGGGTCATGGCGTATCGATATGGGTATGCAATATTGAACCTAAGGATGAGGGGGTATCGAAACGGAATTGAGCCGTTTCAAAACATTTTGCCACTGGAATCCCTCGTTTATACGGGTTTATAGTGTATCGAAACGGGTCAAAGTCAAAGTCAAAGGAGGTCAACCCTTTTCGATACATGTCATGCCTATATCGATACAGTACAAAGGATAAAGTCAACATAAGTTGACCATCGTTCATCCGTTTCGAAACAGCTTAGGGTGTTTCGATACGGGGTTAGTTAAGTTAGAGGCTCATTGAACAAATCACTAATTGTTTTTTTACAGTTTGGTCACTGATTATTGTAAGGTTAAATTGAATGAGTTAATGACCTCCAAATTGTATGAAATTTTGTAGGAATGGCATTAAGGTAGTGAATTTCAATATGGTAAGATTAATTGCATCAAAAGACTTCTAGTTTGTTTAAATTACATATTGGTCCATAATTTTTGTAATAGTTGTGATTTGGTCCTTAGATATTTAATCATTGCTTAATAGAGTAAATTGGGTTGAGTTAATTGGTTGGGAATGGTTTATTGTATGATATGGATTGAAATTGTTAATAATAAAACGAAATTTTATTGCACTAGTATCTGTATTGATCCTCGGTTTCACCTTTCGGCCCACTTCTTGACCAGACCGGGAAGGGGGTGTTACAACTTGTTTCTTTGAACTTCAAGCTACCAGATTCCCACCAAGAAATATACAATGTCCTCAAGTTATTCTTTTATCATCAGCATTTTCCCCCCAATCCAAATTTTTGTAACCAACTAAGGTAGTGGGAGAGGCCGAGGTACAAAAGAACAATTTATGATTAATGGTACTGATAACTGCATAAATATCCTTGTTTTCATACCTTTTTGCTATAACATTTTCCTGTTCTTGAGTTCATATCATAGCATTTAGATTTCATTTAGGTTGCTTTCTTTTCTTCTTCTGGGTGCATCTTTATCCTTGCTGGTTGTTGGTCCATATCGAGGGATCCTGATCGGAGGGTTGGTTTTTGGGTTTGTGGTGTGCAGGAAAGGAGTCATGATAGGAAGCCGATACTAGGAATTGCTATAGCCTGATGGAAGTGGATATTGGCCAGCACGTGAACACACAGAAAGGACGACCTGACAAGTGCAGCAGCCGATACCCACCTGCAGACTGTCCTCCTTATCCCCTCGTAGCAGACCTTGTCGGAGGAAATTCCTTGGGATAATCAAGGAATCTTTAGGGCACAAAACCCTACAGATGCTCCACTTTAAATAGAGGGAGAGAAGCTTGGAGAAAATAGAGGCAAGTGACTGAAAAAAGAGGCGGAAGAGAGAGAAAAGGAGAGGGAAGTTTTCACCTTCATCTTCTCCAGCTTGGTGTCCTCCATCGTTGAAGCTCCAAAGAGTGGCCTCACCGGCCTCGAGAGAGGCGGTGGGCCTAAGACAGTCGGGCAGTCCATGGCGGAGAGGGAGTTCACCTTTCTTTCTATCGCTATAGCATTTCCTTTTCATATCTTTATATTTGGCGATGTTGTCGCAATGATACTTTGGATGATATTTCCCAGCCACGAACTGTTTTATGTGGCTTGGGTTTGATGGATGATTTTATTTTAAGTGTTTTTAATGCATGCTTTAGCTTTTTCAGTGTTTATCACGTTCTATGCTTTGCTTATGCATTTCTCATTTCCTTAAAGTTGTAAGAGCTCTTGAAAGTTGGTCGTTCTTTAAGTGTGTGTTGGGGTTAGTAATCGAGAGAGCTAGCCTTAGAACCCTCATAAGCAATGGAGTGGCTGTTGAGAGGAAGACTCTAACCTACCTTAGAGATAAGTGATAGGTTTCAAGGGCTGAAAAGGATAGGTCGTGAAGGGTAGGGGAGTGTTAAGAGTTTACACCAAGAGGTATGGCTGTAACATTTCTGACTCCCAGTTTCCTGGCTAGAGATAGTTTAGGAACACCTTTAGCAAATCCCGCCTAGCATAGAAGATAGCTGAGAGGCTTTAGCGTCGTTAAAGAGCTTAGGTTAGGTTGTCTATCATCCCATCCAGTCATTCCGTAGTGAGTTTCGCATACGAAAGGGGACATGTTTATCATATCTGTTATCTCATCTTTCTCTGCTTTATTTTGCTTCAGCATTATTTTACACCATCACTTTTACTGTAGCATTGTCATCTGCAAAAAGTTCAACCTTTATTGTTACAGCAAACCGTGAATACCTCCAATCCCCGTGGAGACGATACTCACTCATCACTTTATTACTCGTTCGACGTGTATACTTGCACCATTTGCGTATCATTTATAGTCACTGCACGAACGTAGCAAGTTTTTGGCGCTGATGCCGGGGATTGGCAATTGGTTGTTTACGGTTTTTTTTTGTTTATATTGTTTGTTCTTTTTGTTTTTGTACATATTTATCTAGGATTTTTCATTTTTCTTTTCAGGTGTCTTGCTAGTGCATGACCAGAAGGCGACCTAGAGGACCCTGCAATCACCTATTTCTAATATCGAGCATTTCTTGAGACATATGAGACGTGTTCGAAAAGAAGATACTAGAAACATGAATCAAGAGGTACCACAACCTTAGGTTAACGGAGATGTTATGGCAAATGGCTAGGGAGAAGCAGCTCAACACGAGCCATTAGAGATCATTTAACTCCTATTTTGGATGATCTTTATCCCGGAATAGTAGCTCTAGAAATTCAGGCAGCCCAGTTCGAGCTTAAACCTGTTATGTTCAATATGTTGAACATTATTGGTCAGTTTGGAGGTATGCCTCACGAAGATGCAAGACAACATATCCGTGCTTTCTTGGAAGTTTCTGACTCGTTCAGACATCAAGGGGTACACGAGGATGTGCTAAAGCTTAAATTGTTTCCATATTCTTTACGTGATCGCGCTAGAGCATGGCTAAGTGGAGTGCCAGCTGGATCAATGGAGACTTGGACAAATCTATGCAAAAGTTTTCCGCTACGATATTATCCACCAAATAGAAACACTTAGTTGAGAAATGATATTGCTTCTTTTCATCAAGCTGATGACGAGTCTATGTATGAGTGTTGGGATCGATTCAAGGGATTATTGAGGAATTGCACAAATCATGGTTTTCATGACTGGACCCAAGTGGTTATGTTCTACAATGGAGTGTAAGCTCCTACAAGGATGATGCTAGATGCTTCAGCAAATGGAACTTTGTTAGACAAATCATCGGATGAAGCAATCGATATTCTTGATAGGGTAGCCAACAATGATTACCAGTTTCCGACCACAAGGCTTGGAACGGGGAGGATAACCCAAGTAGCTCGAGACAGTGAAGCTGATGACTCAGTAGCCACCCAGTTAGCTGCTATCACCAATATGCTAAAGAACCTCCAACGTCCCAACGAAGTTAAGGAAGTGAAATCTGCAACCTCATGTCTCAGATACGATGGCAATCACCATTTGAGTGAATGCCCTGACAATCAAGAGTCAGCCAACTATGCGGGGAATTATAACCGCAACAACAATCCATACTCTAATACCTACAACCCAAGATGGCGTCAGCATCCAAATTTCAGTTGGGATAATCAAGGGCACAACAATTCTGCTCAGTCAGCGCCACAGCAAAATCTGATCGAAGCACCATCTTCTAACAAGATGATGCCATGGCAAGGTCACAAGGGAGCATCATCTTCATCTAACATTTCGCTGGAGACTACATTCAAAGAAATTATGGCTCTGACAAAAGATTTCATGGGAACCACGAAAGTTTTGCTACAGGATCATGCAGCAAACATTAAAAATCAAGGAGCCTTATTGCAAAGCCATAGTTCCTCTCTCCGAGCCTTAGAAACACAAGTTGGTCAGATATTTCAAACCTTGCATGCGTGACCACAAGGAATTCTGCCTAGTGACACTGAAGCCACTAAGCACCATAGCAAGGAGCAATGCAGCACACTCACATTAAGGAGTGGCAAGGAAATTAGCAAGGAAGACAAGTTTGGGGGAAAAGAGGAGGAATCTCAGCCCAACTTGCCTCGGGAAGAAGATAACTCACAAGATCCTCCAGTTGAAGAAAAGGGTGAGGATGTTTGTAACCCCCTTAGCCCGGCCTAGACGATTGACCCGAACTACGAAGATTACACGGGGAAAATCGAAGTCAACCCAAAAGTCAACCTTGATTAACGACCCTTTTTTTATTTCTATCTTGTCTAGATACATGTTAACCCTAAGTGAGTACTCACGAATCATGATTGAGAAAGGAACAGTGATCGGATAACATATAGGGACTCAATTGCACTTCACACAAGTTTAGGGACCAAAATGTTAATTTTGTAAATTAGAGGGACTTTATTGGTTTTAAGGTTACCATCTTGAAATTAGTCATGTTATATGCTTCTCTGCCAATTTTCAACTTAAAAGGACACCTCAAGCTCAGGCAATTGCAATATCAACATTTAGGACTAAAATGTAAAGCATGCAAACATCCAAACAATTCAAACCTGGGTCCAACGGTAACCCGTTTCGAAACACCCACCGACCGTACCGAAACTTTGTATCGAAACCGCGTTGACCGTTTCGGTACGCGGGTTGGTTCTGAGACCAGTTCCGAAACGTGTAGCTCCAGTAGCTAATTCGTTCCGAAACATCCTCCACCGTTTCGAAACACAGAGGCCATTACATGCCCCCTTTCTGAAACACTTGAGGGTGTTTCGATACGGTTTGCCCAGAAATAGCAGCAAATGCTGGTTTTTCACTCATTGACCTAATCAAACATGTCCTAAGGACTCTCTAATCATACCAACAAATCATCATACATACAAGGAACATATTTGGGACATTCATGCACAACCATAGCATCAAACACAATATTCCATTATTCTATAGGCATGCTCCCTATTCTCAAAACCCAAATAGGCAAACCAATCTCAAAACAAGCAATTAAGGCCATTTACAACCCAACAAGCTAAAACAAACATGCCACAACCTTAGGGAGTTTAACACATCTCCCAAATACAATCCTTGGTTTCCCATTGCCAATCTATCAAAACTAAAGTGTACAAAAACTTCACCATACATGAGCTTGGACTTCCTTGGATGAACTTAGATTCCTTGATGCCCGAAACACCTCAATTATCTGCATTATTGGTAAAAGAGAGCATAAGCACAAATGCTTAGTGAGGCATGCTCTAAAGAAAACCAACTCATTAATGCACATCTTGAAAACACTTTCATCAAAAGCTTTTAAACCACATGCTCATTTCTATCTCATGCTTGAAAAACTTTCAAAGCAATTTGTCATTGAAACCACATGTACCTTCATTCTATCTCATGCATTTAAACCAATGCAAAACTCATGGCAAAGCCAAACTCATGCTTGTACTCTAAGCATTTCATATGCAAAACACATATGCATTTCTCATAGCATAAACCATTACATCAAGGTACATGTGAATCAAAAACCATAACATATTTTATATTGGCATTTCACATCTATTTGTTACTCGGATATGTGGACGTCTCACTAGACACTTCCGGTGGCATCTCTCATCACCGTACTCACTCGTCTAGCAACATAGTTTCCGGTGGAATCTCTCATCACCGTACTCACATGGCGAAATCTCTCATCGCCACAAAGCTTGGGTATTTCACCAAGTCCTACCCGATGGAATGCCCATCATCGGTTCTCTCCCTTTGGCTTAACCAAAGAGCACGTACGAATTTTTAGTTTATAGTGCACTATCATCCTATTGATCGATCAATTATATCCGGTAAGTATCTCAACATCTATGCTAATATATTATGTTAAAACATCATCTCACCTACTGTTTTTCATGCAACAAATCTCATCATTCTCATCTCATTTCAAAACCATAACATTTGCTATGCTTCAACATAAAAGCCCAAATCTCAAATATGCAACATGTTACTTTATAAATTCATTTCAAGCATCATCTCATGCTATAATTCATGCGTAAAAACAGTAGGAATTTATCAATCTAAAACCATGAGCATGTAAAAGCATTTAAGGGGCAATCACCACATTCTAGAGAGCAATCTAGCCAATACTTACTTCCGAACTTAGGAAGGTGTTTCAAACCTTTCCTAAATCCCCAAACCTTGATTCTTTGTCCCTCAAGGACTTCTAAAACCATACGCACTCACCGATTACGTTTCGCTTGCTTGCCGAAACGCTATCTAAGCTTCCGGATCAACTCCAAAGGTGTCCGAAGATGTCTCCCCTGTTTTAAACACATAAGAGCAGAGGATTAATGCATCATCATGCATTGAAATCATCAGCCACACACCTAAACTCGCTGCTCTACATAAAAACCACATTTCGGCTACCAAACACTACCGAAATCATCTCCAAACTCCTCCAAAATCAAACCCAGCCAAGATCCATCACTTCTAATCATTTCTAAACATCAATTAACATCAAAAACTAACACAACCATGTCCCTATACCTCCAGCTATAACATAACACCAAAATCACCCTAAAAACCACCATTTTAACAAGCAAAAAACTTAGGAAAACAACCTATTCGGGATTGGATTGATAAAACCTCATTTATAACATCATTTAACATCCAAAATACATTAGAAAACCATCTCAAAACAGAGCCCAATCAATCACCACAAAAATCTTCAAGATCTGTTCCAAAATCTTGAGTTTCAAGCCAATTTCTTGTTTCTAACATTAAAACCACTTTAAAATCATTAATAAAGGATTGATAACTTGGGAATTTCAGTAAAGAACTGATCATTAGAAGAGAAGGATGAAGCTTACCTCTAATGGATGATTTCTCCTTGATTTGGGCAAGTTTTCTTGAAAATTCAATGTAGAAATCAAGTGGATTTGTTGAAGGATTGATTAGGAATCAAAGAGTGGTTGAAATCTCATCAAATGAAGTGGAAATCAAATTAACTTGCTGGAGAAAAAATGTTTGGTTCATAGGATTTTGAGAGAAAATGAAATGAGAGAAAATTAGAGAAAATTTGTTATGAAAAGTCAAAAGTGGTTTTTTCTATTTTAATCACCTTCATTTTCTTTAATTAAAACATTAATTAAATCACCCAAATTAAGGAAGAATCTGATGAAAATATTTTTGGTAAAATTAGCTCCTTAAAGATTCAAAGTTTCAATCCTTTACAAAAACTCACTACTAAACTTTGCAAAAACTGCGATTTGGTCACTACACCGAAATGTAGTATTTCCAAACCTTATTTTGTAAAATTGATTTCAGCATTCTCTCTTATATATTAAATGAGGATTTTTAGATATTTTTCTATATTTTTAAAGCATCCCGAACTAGGTGTTCCCTAAAACCCCCTTTTAGATTCGAACCATTTCCCAAACCGATCCGGTTCGGACTCTAAACATCTAGGCTCAAATTTGGGGTGTTACAATGTCATAGCAAAAGAAAAGCCAGAAGAGGAGCATGCTTTTGCTACAACAAAAGATGCGACTCCACTTGTCAAGACAAATGAAGTTAGACCCCCACCTCCTTTTCCTCAACGATTCAAGAAGCAGAAAGAAGACCTTCAATTCCAGAAGTTCTTAGATATCCTGGACAAACTACATATCAATGTCCTATTTCTGTAGGCCATTGATCAGATGCCAACATATGCCAAGTTCCTCAAGGATATAGTTATGAAAAAGAGGAAGGTCGAGAAGTAAGAGACTGTCGCTATAGCAGAAGAATGTTATTCTATGTGGAGCAAGCTACCACCTAAGAGGAATGACCCAAGTAGTTTTGCTGTCCCATGTTCTATTGGCGACAAGTTTGTTGGAAGAGCACTTTGCGATTTGGGATCAAGTGTCAACCTGATGCCTAAGTCTATTTTTCTGAAACTAGGAATTCGTGAGGTAGAACCCACCAAGGTTGTGCTACAGCTAGCCGATCATTCTCATGTTTGTCCAGAAGGAATAATTGAAGATGTTGTGGTAAAAGTGAACTGATTTATCTTTCCAGTCGATTTTTTAATCCTCGACTGTGAAGTTGACAACAATACACCCATCATCTTGGGTAGGCCATTTTTAGCCACCAGGAGAGCTTTGATTGATTGTGAGAAGGGTGAATTCACGATGCGTTTGGCTGATCAGACAATCACTATCAATATTCATGACACCCTCAAGTATGCATACAACCCAATAGTATGCCAATATGTAGATGCTACAGCACAAAATGTGATTGATGAGTTTTGCTGTAGCAATGAGATGCAAATTGAAGAATTTGAAGCACTCTGCAAGGATGATGATTCAGACCTAGAAGAGCTCTCAAAAGAACTAGAGCAGTCTAGTCGACTCGAGGCTAGACCAGGTACGCATTTTGAACCCCTTGATTTTTTAGAATTTGTACCTCCTAAACCTTCCTTTGAGCATGCACCTACTCTAGAACTGAAACCTTTGCCATCACATCTTAAATATGTTTACTTAGGGAGCAATGAAACTTTTCCTGTGATAATCTCATCTAGTCTCACACCTAAGCAAGAAACTAGTTTAGTAAATATGTTGTTACAGCATAAAAATGCGCTATGGTGGACTATGGCTGATTTGAAGGGTATAAGCCCTACTATATGTATGCACAAAATTTTTCTTGATGATTGTCACAACAATTATGTTGAGCCCCAGAGAAGATTAAACCCAATCATGAAGAATGTGGTGATGAAAGAGATAATCAAGTGGCTTGATGTTGGAGTAATCTACTCGATATCCGATAGCTCATGGGTCAGCCCGGTGCAATGTGTACCGAAGAAGGGAGGTGTGTCCGTGGTAAGCAACGAGGAGAATGAGCTATTGCCTACTAGAACCGTCACGGGGTGGAGGATTTGCATGGACTATAGGAAGCTCAACAAGGCAACCAAGAAGGACCACTTTCCCCTCCCATTCATTGATCAGATGTTAGATCGACTAGCGGGCAAGGCATTCTACTATTTCCTCGATGGATATTCTGGGTACAATCAGATTGCTATAGCACCTGAAGACCAAGAGAAGATGACTTTCACATGCCCTTATGTAACTTATGCTTTCCGGAGAATGCCCTTTGGTCTCTGCAATGCTCCATCAAGTTTTCAAAGATGTATGCTGGCTATTTTTTCAGACATGGTCGAAGACTTTTTAGAAATTTTCATGGATGACTTTTCAGTTTCCAGAAATGACTTCGACACATGCTTGGGCAATCTTGCCAAGGTTCTAAAGAGGTGTGAGGAATCCGACTTGGTGCTCAATTGGGAAAAATGCCATTTCATGGTGACGGAAGAAACGATCTTAGGCCAAAATATTTCATAGCAAGGGATAGAAGTTGACAAAGCAAATGTCGAGGTCATTGAGAAACTGTCTCCTCCTACTACTGTCAAGGGAGTGAGAAGCTTCCTAGGGCATGCTAGCTTTTATCGGAGATTCGTCAAAGATTTTTCGAAGATCTCAAAGCCGCTATGCAATTTGCTACAACAAAATCAACCATTTGTGTTTGACAAAGATTGCAATAGTGCATTTCAAGAACTGAAGGAGAAGCTTATCTCAGCACATGTTTTCATTCCACCTGATTGGAACGAGCCATTTGAGCTGTTGTGTGATGCAAGTGACTACCCCGTCAGTGCAACACTTGGACAACGTCGAGGTAAACTCTTTCATATTATTTATTATGCTAGTCGCACTTTGAATGATGCAAAAATCAATTACACCACTACTGAGAAAGAATTGATTGTTGTAGTATTTGCTTTTGATAAGTTTAGGTTATAGTTCATACCGATCATTCAACCATTAAGTACTTAGTGACTAAAAAGGATGCTAAACATAGACTTATTAGGTGGATACTCTTGCTGCAAGAATTTGACTTAAAGGTTAGATATAGAAAAGGATGTGAGAACCAGGTAGCTGATCATTTATCTAGGTTAGAAAATTCTATCACACAGGGTAGTGAAACTGAGATTAAGGAGGAATTCCCTAATGAGAAATTGTTAGCTGCTACAACCATTCTCTGGTATGCTGATATTGTTAACTATCTTGTTAGTGGTATTTTGCCTCCTGATTTATCTAGCCAGGGACTCAAGAAATTCAGACATGATGCAAGATTCTACTATTGGGATGAACCATACTTGTTCAAGCAATGTCCCGATCATATTATAAGGAGATGTGTTCCAGCGGAAGAATACCATAGCATTTTGTACAATTGTTATTCATCACCGTGTGGATGGGATTTTGGTGGTGCTAGAACTGCATCAAAAGTTCTTCAAGCATGATTCTATTGGCCTACACTTTTCAAGGATGCACACAAGTTCTACAAGACTTGTGATCGATGCCAAAGAACGGGGAGCATCTCCAGGCAGAATGAAATTCCACTGCAAAATATTCTGGAGGTTGAAATCTTTGACGTATGGGGAATTGACTTCATGGGCCTGTTTCTTGCATCATATGGTGACTTATATATTTTTCTAGTAGTCGACTACGTGTAAAAATGGGTGGAGGCTGTTGCCACTCCAAGGAATGATTGCAGGACTGTCATGAAGGTCCTTCACAAGAACATCTTCACGAGGTTTAGAGCACCCAGAGCCATCATTAGTGATGAAGGAACTCACTTTGACAACAAGCTTATTGCTAAAGCATTACATCGATATGGAGCCAGGCACAAGAATGCTACAGCATATCATCCGCAGACAAATGGACAGGCTGAAGTTTCCAATCGAGAAATCAAGAAAATCTTGGAGAAGGTGGTCAATCCCAAGAGAAAAGATTGGTCCCCCAAGTTGGATGAAGCACTATGGGCGTATAGGACAGCCTTCAAGACGCCTTTGGGCATGTCACCCTTCAAGCTCGTATTTGGCAAGGAGTGCCATTTACTCGTTGAACTTGAACACAAAGCTTATTGGGTATCAAGAAACTCAACATGGATGCCCAACTAGCTGGTGAAAGAAGATTGCTAGAGCTTAATGAGCTGGAAGAATTTAGAGCCGAAACACATGAGAATGCTCTCATTTACAAGGAGAAAACTAAGAAGTGGCACGACAAACACATTTTGCCAAGGCATTTCTCAGAAGGTCAACAAGTGCTTCTCTACAACTCCAGGCTAAAGTTTTTTCCTGGAAAGCTGAAATCGAGGTGGTCAGGGCCATTCATCATACACAAGGTGTAACCTCATGGCGCCGTGGATAACAAGAAGCTGAACGATGATGAAGTCTTCAAAGTCAATGGCCAACGCCTGAAGGTGTACAGTGGAGCCCCTATCCTCAGAGACAAGTCACACCTGGATCTTCACGATCCTTGAAAGTTTTCCCCTCTAAACCCTATCTTTTATGCTATAGCAGGTTTATAAATAAAGCTTTTGTTTTTAGTTTAGTTTTTGTTATATTTGTCTTTATCTTCCCACGTGACCATTGTACAAGACTTTCTCTTTCTTAGTACGATGTAATGTACAGAGGCAGGAGAGCGTGCTGTCTGCAGGGTACTATCAAAAGGGAGAAGGGCATGGAGTTTGTTTTTAATCCAATTTTGGAAGTACGAAAGAAAAGGGGAAAGAAAGAGAAAAAGGGGAGTTTTACCCAAAAATGTGGGGAGGATGAATTAAAAAAGAGAGAAAAAAACAAAAAGCAAGAGAGAGAATATTCACCTATTTAATGAGGAGAAACCCTAGCCACATAAACCCATATTCTCTCTCCATCTGTCAGCTATCACATTAACTCAAAATTCTTTCTCTCTCCCTTAAAGCCGACACACGTCTCCATCACCTCCCCTCTTCCATTAATTCTTCAATTTTTCCCACCTTTTTCAACTTCCCATATTTTCCTCATCATCATCAACCATCCCTTCACTTTCTTCATCTTCTTCAACACTCAAACTTCTTCTTCTTCACTCCATCTCTTTGATTTTCTCCCAAACACATCAAACAACTTTCACCATTTTTTTCACATATTCACACCTCCGCTATTTTCAACAAAAACCCCATGGCTCGTTGTTAGAATGCCTCTGAAACATCGGATCGTCCTAAAAAACAACCAGTCATGGAAATTTCTAAGTTTCTTGACGAGGCAACAAAGGAGAGATGGACAAAGCTCAAATATAGGAATGTTCTTCCGGAACTAGGGTTTAAATACCCTAAAGATGAGGAAGATCAGTTCGATCAGACTATTATGGATGTCATTGGCAAGCATGAATGGAAAACCTTCTGCTCACCCTGAGGAGATCAGTACCTCACTTGTAAAGGAGTTCTACACACACCTCACAAGTCCAACACAGTCTACAGTTCATGTGCGAGAAGAGCAGATAAAGTTTACTGCCGCAGTAATTAACAAGTTCTATGGGCTAAAGCACATTGTAGACCGCCACACCTCTTTTGTGATGACAATGGACGCGCAGACACAGCGCGAGGTGCTAGAGGATATCTATTTTGAAGGAACGATGCTGGACAACAACAGGTCAGACGAGAGAGGACGCCTCAAACCCGAGGCCAAGGTATGGAACCATTTTGTGAGAAATAAGCTTATGCCTACACTACACACTGCCACCGTCCACATCTCTAGACTTTTTCTTATCCACTTGATAATATATGGTAGACGCATTGACATAGGAAAGATAATAGTGGATGAGGTATATGCTTGTTTGAAACTGCCTCATAGTCCTCTTGTTTTACCTAACTTGATTACTGCTTTGTGTAAAAGAAAAGACGTCTTCATAGACGATCTTGTGAATACAACTCTTTCAGGAAAGACAAGTTTAACTCTAGCCCTCGTCACAATACTCCAAGGATTCAATGAAGACATGCCTCAGCAAACAGTGGCGGGAGGAGCAAAAAGTTTTGCTGCAGCACGGGTCGCAGCATTTGTGGCCACAACGAAGGAACTGAGCGCTAAGCTCAACTTGATGAGGGCACATCAGCAGGCGTACTTCATGTATGCCCATCATCGCGATAGTGTCATAGCATCCTGCTTAAGTAAACTCCTACCAGACCAGAATGTGTCATTTCCACTGTTCCCCACAGAGTTACTGCAAGCACCCACCACTGCTACAACAAGAACAATGTCTCCCAGTGACCCTAGCTCCGTCCAACCTGCTGCCAAGAAGAAGACTCCGAGAAAGAAGATGCCTACTACTCCGACTGCCCAGCCAGAAAAAGAAACTCTCATGAATCCACCCACTATAGAAGAGACCGACCCAGTAGCCACCACGACCAAGAAAAGGAAACGTATCGGGAAGGCAACTAATCCAACACCGTCACGACTAGAAACCCCACTTCCTAAGCCATAGCACATACCTAGTGATCCTGAGGAAACCCCTCAAAAGGAGGCCACTACAACACAAACACCTGAGCCGACGCCAGCGCAACCAGAGGATGCTATAGCATCCCGACCAAAGACACGCATCAAACATACTGTTGGACGTGTCATGCCCTCATCCAGTGCTCAGTCAGTATCTTCGGAGAGTGTGGACGATGTAGCAGATCCCCGCCACTACTCCTCTGAAACATCAATGGACAATACCAGCAGCACAACCTAACCTCCACACCAGGAGGTAACTAACTTTTTTCTTTTTATTTATCATTTCATTTTTTATGACATTGCATATAGAATAACTCATGCATTGAGGACATTGCATCCCTTATGTTTGGGGGTGTTAGTGTTCATAGGTAGTATTTTCGCTTTAGCATGTGCATAGTAGGACTGACCTTAGGGGTGTATTGATGATGTCTGACGACGAAATCTTAAAGGCTTGAACTAAGTTTAGAGAAAACACAACTAGTTGAGATCTGTAGAACTGACCTTAGGATCTAGTTGTTAAAAATTTTACACAGCTGCTCTCTTTCTATAAATAAGTTCGTTAGAAATTTTTTTGAGGAAGAACCCTAGTGAACTCTAATATGTAAACTCTAGAGAGCTTAAGAAGAACTAGACTTCCATGTGCTTAAACAAATAAATAAAGGGTAAACTACTGCAGGGGTCACTTTCGTTTATCGTTTGTACAGAGTTAGTCACCACTTTTGAAAAGTGCCAATTAGTAGTCCTCTACGTTTTCGATGTGTAAAGACTTGGTCACTCCGACGTTATAGTCCGTTAGTCCCCTAACAGATTGCTGATGTGGCAGAATTAAAATAAGGATAAATTACTGCAATAGCCATTAAAATTTATCTCATGTATATTTTTTCTCCTCAATTTAAAAAAGTAAAAATTATAGTCACTAATAAAAATGTTTCTTTATAATTTCACCCTTAAAATTTTAAAAATTCATTTTTCAATCCTAAAACTTTACAATCAATTAGTACAATAATATTAGAAATGCTTATATGAAAAATAGGTGCCCAAAGTATACCCTTTGAAACTTAGGTGCCCAAATTGCTCCTATTTAATAACTCAAACTTAAAAATTTAGTCCACTAACTACTAAAAAATTCGAGTTATTGGAATTTCTATTTTATAATTCAAACTTTATTTTGAATTTTTTAGTCGAGTTTTTGAAATTATGAGTCGAGTATTTTCACATCAAACCAAAAAATTTAATTTTTTCGAGTCAAGTCGAGTTATTGGAATTTCTATTTTATAATTCAAACTTTATTTTGAATTTTTGAGTCGAGTTTATGAAATTATGAGTCGAGTATTTTCACATCAAACCTAAAAATTTAATTTTTTTGAATCAAGTCGAGTGTTGCACTTCCCTACATATAATTTTTAATTTTAATCCGTGTTTGTCCCAAGAAAAACTTCAGACTCTAGTGTTGCTTGTTCACCTTCCCGATCGGCCGTCGTCGATCTCCGTCACCGTCGGACGGTGGTGGTCACTGCCTACATCGCTAGAGGCGCCACGTCGTCGCGATCTCATCCATGGCCACCACGCGCATCGTCGGGCCGCCTTCCGCCAGTAAATCTCGATTGAAGCTCTGACAAGAAACCAATTGACGCCACTGTTTCTCGCATTTTCCGGCATCGGTTGCCGTCCATTCGCGAGACGGACACCAGATCCGGGCTCCTGACGTGGCGGCGAGCAAAACCCCTAAGGTTCCGAGTCCAACCGACATCGGCGGAGCCTCTATCGGAGCTACGTAAGTTCCGACGACCTTTTATTTTTTCGCACGGATTAAAATTAAAAATTATATGTAGGGAAGTGCAACACTCGACTTGATTCGAAAAAATTAAATTTTTAGGTTTGATGTGAAAATACTCGACTCATAATTTCATAAACTCGACTCAAAAATTCAAAATAAAGTTTGAATTATAAAATGGAAATTCCAATAACTCGACTTGACTCGAAAAAATTAAATTTTTTGGTTTGATGTGAAAATACTCGACTCATAATTTCAAAACTCGACTCAAAAATTCAAAACAAAGTTTGAATTATAAAATAGATATTCCAATAACTCGAATTTTTTAGTAGTTAGTGGACTAAATTTTTTAGTTTGAGTTATTAAATAGGAGCAATTTGGACACCTAAGTTTCAAAGGGTATACTTTGGGCAGCTATTTTTCATCTAAGCATTTATAATATTATTGTGTTAATTGATTGTAAAGTTTTAGGATTGAAAAATGAATTTTTAAAAATTTAAGGGTGAAATTATAAAGAAACATTTTTATTAGTGACTATAATGTTTACTTTTTTAAATTGAGGAGAAAAAATGTACATGAGATAAATTTTAATGGCTATTGCAGTAATTTATCCTTATTTTAATTCCGCCACATCAGCAATCCGTTAGGGGACTAACAGAGTATAACGTCGGAGTGACCAAGTAATTACACATCGAAAAGGTAGAGGACTACTAATTGGCACTTTTCAAAAGTGGTGACTAACTCTGTACAAACGCTAAACGAAAGTGACCCCTGCAGTAGTTTACCCATAAATAAATGCTACAGCCTATCTGTAGAAGGACACTCTGCTTTGCTATAGCATAATGTTAATATATATATAAAGTTTTGCTATAGCATATGAGTGAATGAAAGTTGTCACGGGATGACTCTGCATACCAGCTCAGGGGTGAGAGGTTTGCTCCCTGCTCATCTAGAGTTAAGGACGGTAGGTGTAATGAGCTGACACCCTTCATAAATTTTAAAGAGAACTGGAGAACATAACTAGGGTATAATTAGGGATCTTTCTCGGAAATTTGTCTCACCAGCTTAAGTATAGGAGGAAGGAAGCCGCGCACACACACACATAACTTAATCTTAAGGAATGTTCTAAGGATCTCGCTTCTAGTTGTTTATATTTAATTGTCTAAGTTATTTCTGAGGACTGAAATATTGCCATAGCAAACCTCTAGGTTAAATCTTTGCCATAATAATTCTTTTATTCTGTCCTACTCATTGCTTGAGGACAAGCAATAGCTTAAGTTTAGGGGTGTGATAACTACATAAATATCCTTGTTTTCATACCTTTTTGCTATAGCATTTGCATGTTCTTGAGTTCATACCATAGCATTTAGATTGCATTTAGGTTGCATTTTCTTATTCTTCTGGGTGCATCTTTATCCTTGTTGGTTGTTGGTCCATATTGAGGGATACTGCTCGGAAGGTTGGTTTTTGGGTTTTTGGTGTGCAGGAAAGGAGTCATGAGAGGAAGCCGGTACCAGGAATTGCTATAGCCTGATGGAAGTGGATATTGGCCTACACGTGAGCTGCAGAAGCACGTGAACACGTAGAAAGGACGACCTGACAAGTGCAGTAGCCAGTACCCACCTGCAGATTGTCTTCTTTGTCCCCTCGTAGCAGACATTGTTGCAGGATATTCCATGGATTAATCAAGGAATCTTTAGGGCACAAAACCATAGAGAGCCTCCACTATAAATAGAGGGAGAGAAGCTTGGAGAAAATAAAGGCAAGTGACGCAAAACAGAGGCAGAAGAGAGAGAAAAGGAGAGGGAAGTTTTCACTTTCATCTTCTCCAGCTTGGTGTCCTCCATCGTTGAAGCTCCAAGGAGTGGCCTCAACGGCCTCGAGAGAGGCGGTGGGCCTAAGACAGTCGGGCAGTCCATGGCAGAGAGGGAGTTCACCTTCCTTTTTGTCCCTATAGCATTTCCTTTTCATATCTTTATATTTGGCGTTGTTGTCGCAATGATACGCTGGATGATATTGCCCATCCACGAACTATTTTAGGTGGCTTGGGTTTGATGGATGATTTTATTTTAAGTGTTTTTAATGAATGCTTTAGCTTTTTCAGTGTTTATCATGTTCTATGCTTTGCTTATGCATTTCTCATTTCCTTAAAGTTGTAAGAGCCCTCGAGAGTTGGTCATTCTTTAAGTGTGTGTTGGGGTTAGTAATCGAGAGAGCTAGCCTTAGAACCCTCATAAGTAATGGATTGGCTGTTGAGAGGCAGACTTTAACCTACCTTAGAGATAAATGATAGGTTTCAAGGGCTAAAAAGGATAGGTCGTGAAGGGTAGGGGAGTGTTAAGAGTTTACGCCGAGAGGTATGGCTGTAGCATTTCTGACTCGCAGTTTCCTGGCTAGAGATAGTTTAGGAACACCTTTAGCAAATCCCGCCTAGCATAGAATATAACTGAGAGGCTTTAGCGTCGATAATGATCTTAGGTTAGGTTGTCCATAATTCCCAGCCAGTCATTTCATAGTGAGTTTCGCATACGAAAGCAGACTTGTTTATCATATTTGTTATCTCATCTTTCTCTTCTTTATTTTGCTTCAGCATTATTTTACACCATCTATTTTACTATAGCATTGTCATCTGCAAAAAGTTCAACCTTTATTGTTTCAGCAAACCGTGAATACCTCCAATCCCTGTGGAGACGATACTCACTCATCCCTTTATTACACGTTCGACGTGTATACTTGCACCATTTTCATATCATTTATAGTCGCTGCATGAACGCAACAGGTACCTTTAAGATACCTAACAATCATTCGAACAGCTTTCCAGTGTTTATCCAACGGGGCTTGCATAGATTGACTGACTTTATTCACAGAAAACTGAATGTCTGGTCTGGTGGTGCAGATCTGTTGAAGAATCCCAACAACTTGCCTATATAAGGTGTCTTCAAGACACGGATCTCCATCGGTAGCAAAAAGATGTGGAGTAGTAACCATAGGTGTAGGAGATGGTGAGGCATCCACTATTTTTGTTTTTTCCAGCAACTCAGAAATATGCTTCCTTTGACTAAGTATCACACCTTTTTCTACATGTTGAATACTCATACCAAGGGAAAAATTAAGCTAACCCAAATCTTTCAAAGAGAAGACAAAATTTATGGCTTTGATAACTTTATTCACCTCTTCTGCATTGTTACCAGTTGCAATAATATCATCCACGTAAACCATAATAAAGATTTTGTTGCCATCAGTTTGTCTAAAATAAAGTGAAGAATCGGCTAAAGAAGCAGTAAACCCTAGGCCATGCACAAGATGATCTCAAAATTTAACAAACCATGCTCTTGTCGTTTGTTTAAGCCCATATAAAGACATCCTAATCCGACAAACCAATTGATTTCCTGCAGCATCTACTTGTTTAAAGCCAGGAGGTTGTTGCATGTAGACTTCTTTAGATAAATCTCTATTTAAAAATGCATTGTCTACATCTATCTATCTAAGAACCCATCCATTACTAAATGCAATGCTTAACATAATTATGACTGTTAGAGGCTTTTAGCGTTGGTTTGGGGTTAGTAGAACCTAAACTAGAGATCCGAGTTTTCGGGAGTGATTCAGGAAAAACGTAGTTTGAGATATGATAAAATTATGGGAAAATTCCTAAAACCTTCTAAAAACATGTAGAAAGGTTTGGTAAAGTCAATTTTAGAAAATAGATTTTGGAAGATTTACAATTCTAAATGAAAAATGGTTTTAAAATGCATTGAGTTGGCACGAAAAGAACTGGTTATTCACATGCCAACATCTAACAACTCAACAGGAAAATCAAGTGCTTGTGCATGCTCACGCAATATGTATGAATGAGTAGAACCAGAATCAATCAAAGAAAATAATGACAATGATTGCAAAGTAAAAGTACATGCGATTACATCTGTGTCATTCCTTCCCTCGCGGTGTGCATTCGCCCTAGCCTGTCCACCTCGCTCAGGCTCAACAGCAACCACACGCGCAACATTCCTCTGATCATCATCCCTACACTGAAAGTTACCACGACCGCACCCACTGCCTCTTTGTGGCTTAGCATCTCGCACCGGAGCTAGTCAATCTCTAATGGGTTGTGGACAATCACGCTTCATATGTCCTCTGTAACCCCCTTAGCCCGACCTAGGCGTTAGACCTGAACTACGAAGATCACACGGGGAAAACCAAAGTCAACCCGAAAGTCAACCTTGATTAACGACCCTTTTTTATTTTAAACTTGTCTAGGTACATATTAAGCCTATGTGAATGCTCAAGAACCTTGGAAGAGGAAAACACAACGATCGGAAAACGTTTAAGGACCCAATTGTAAGAAATACACATTTAGGGACCAAAATGTAAATTTTGGAGAACATAAGGACTTTGTAGATTTTAGTTTTACCGAACTTTAATTAATCATATTACAAGCCTCTCTGCCAAATTTCATCTTAAAAAGACATCTCAAGCTCAAGCAATTACAATTACAAGCTCAAGCAATTACAATTACAACTTTCAGGACTAAAATGTAAAGCATGCAGACTTCAAAGCAATTTAAATCTATGTCCAACGGTCACCCGTTTCGAAACACTGACAACCGTATCGAAACACTTGTGTCGAACGCCCGTATCGAAACGGTGTTGACTGTTTCGGTACGTGGGTATGTTCCGATACCAGTTCCGAAACAGACAATTCCAGTAGCCAAAGTGTTTCGAAACACTTCTAGCCGTTCCGAAACGCCCATGCCATTTCAGCACCCGTTTCGAAACAGCTAAGGGTGTTTCGATACACCCTGCCCAGAAACAGTAGAAACTTCTGGTTTTTCAAATCAAAACACCATCAAACATACTATAAATCACTCCACAACATATCAACAACATGCTAAGCATTAAAACCATCATTTTGCATCAGAAGCTAGATACATAACAAGCATTAAGCACACTCACTCATTTATCACATTCAACACAAGATCTTACTTTTAACCAAAGAGCATAGCTATATAAAAATATGGAGATGAAGAACCAAATATCACAAAACAATCATCAAGAAGTATCAAACCATAAATCGAACATGCTCAAGATGAACAATCTCATTACACAACCACGTAAAGGATTTCCCCCCATTGCCTTTATTATCTATAGCTATAAACCAAAACATACTTCTCAAGTGGAGCTCTTCTTAAATCCCTTGCTTCTTGCTGTCCCAAATTCATTTATCTGCATTGATGGACAAAAAGGAGCGTAAGCACATAATGCTTAGTGAGGAATGCTCAAAACCAAAACACCATCAACGCAGCAAACCATAAAACCCTCTTAAAAAGTAATCACACCTTTATAAACCAAAGTATTGTTGAAAACCTCATTTAAAACATCAATACCTTAAATTATGCATTACTCATCATAAAGTCCAACATTAAACGCAAATGCACTAAGCAACTCAACACCAAACGACATTCTTACAATAACTTCCATTAAGCCCCTTTCATGCACAAATGCTTTATGCAAAGTTCAAACCAATTTCCTTGGAAACCATTTCCACTCCACATTTTCCCTTTCTCATGCTTGAAAACCATTTCAAAGCAAAACACCATTTGAAATCTCATATGTCAAATATCTATCTCATGCATTCTACCAATGCAAAACTCATGGCAAAGCCACACATGCGGGTTACTCAAAAGCATTCCATGAACTCAAATCTCCATTTGAAAACCACATGTACCATCTAGCTATCCCATGCATACAACCTATGCAAAACTCATGGCAAAGCCACTCATGCTTGTTACACAAAAGCATTTCATAATCTAATTATCTCATATGCAAACCTTATAGCATAAAACATTTCAAGCATTGGTACATGTGACACATATTCTCATATATTGGCATTTACATACTCTATTGTATACGGATATGCGGACAATTCACTAGACACTTCCGGTGGCATCAACAATCACCGTACTCACCCATCTAGAACATAATCTTCCGGTGTCTTCCACCACACCGTACTCTCATGGCGATTCTACTTTCGCCAAAAGCTTGAGCATTTCATCAAGTCCTACCCCAATGGTATGCCCCTCATCGGTCTCATGGCAATAACTCTTGTTGCCAAAAAGCTTGGATGTTTCACCAAGTCCTACTCTGATGGAATGCCCATCATCGTTCTCATGGCAATAACCCTTGTTGCCAAAAAGCTTGGATATTTCACCAAGTCCTACTCCAATGGAATGCCCATCATTGGTCTCTCTCTTTGGGATGAATCCCAAGAGCACGTACGAATTTTAGTTTATAGTGCACTCTACATCCTATTGATCGATCAATATATCCGGTAATCTTTAAATCATCTATGCCAATATATCATGTTAAAATCATCAACACACTCACTGTTTATAAAGCATGCAATACCTTCAAGGCCAAAATGCCGAACATTGCCTTAAAATGCAAACTAACAACACATACTCTCAAGGAATATTAATTTCATGCATCCTTCTTCAAACCAAGCTTGACAACTAACTCACATGCTTTAAAACCATGCTCAAACAACAAATTAAACCACATTATCAAATCAATCACATCAAAACCCATTTTGATAGTTTTCAAAACAATAATAGCACAATTGAGAGAGAATTCCACTTTACTTACTTCCGAACTTAAATCGGCGTTTCAAGCCTAAATTTATGTTCCCAAACCTCTTTTCAAAATCATTCCAAATATGGAAAACACGATCTCACTCACCGATACACAACACTAAGCTAGCCGACAAGCCTCCCAAGCGTCCGAAACCTCCAACGCTACCTCCATCGCTTCCGGGTCACTCTCCCATGTTTTTAACACATAAGAGCAGAGGATTAATGCACCATCATGCATTAAAATCACCAGCCATACAACCCAACTTGCTGCTCTACTCAAGAACCTCATTTCGGCTACCAAAAACAACCGAAATCACCTTAAAACTATCCCAAAACAAATCCCAGCCAAGATCTATCAATTCTAACCTTTTATAAACATCAATTAACATCAAAACAACCCTAAACTCGTCTTTATACTTCCATATATAACAGAACACCGAAATGTAGTATTTCCAAACCTTATTTTGTAAAATTGATTTCACTATTCTATTATATATATTAAATGAGGATTTTTAGATATTTTTCTATATTTTTAAAGTATCCCGAACTAGGCGTTCCCTAAAACTCCCTTTTAGATTCAAACCATTTTCCAGACTGATCCGGTTCAAACTCTGAACATCTAGGCCCAAATTTGGGGTGTTACATCCTCGTGATCCACAGTTCCAGTACGTACCAAAATTGCCCCAACATTCTCATGTATGCCTCCTAGCGCACCGATTAAAATCTGGTGTATGAAAAAAAGCATTTTGCCCTTGTGAGCTCGACCAGGGTTACCACCACCTCACCTTGGTTCAGGCTGATACCTCCTATCCTTATGCTTCTTATAGCGATCCTTTCCAACATTAAACTCGGTCGATCTCTTCCCAGAGCTAGATCCTCCTGAACGAGCAACAAACCCACATTATGTTCTATGTCCTTAGCCCGAGTGACAAAGACATCAAAATCAATGTAGTCTGAAGCCAACATGTACGTCTTAACATCCTTCACAAGCCCGTAGTAAAAATGATCGCACCTCATACGTTCATCAGGAACCAACTCATGAGCATACTGGCTCAACCGAACAAACTGAACATCATATTCGGAAATAGACATGTTTCCTTGCACCAAAGACAAAAACCATTGCTTCTTCTCATCAAGATAGCAAACACCAAATACTTTCTCTTGAAAGCATTTCCAAAGAACTCCCAATTTACATCAGCAAGTTCCATACCCGCAGTGATGGTCATCCACCACGTATAAGCATCTCCTTATAGCAAAGAGACTATACAACCCAACTTTTGCACATCATTTCAACTCATCTGACCCAGAATCCTTCGAGTGCTCTCAAACCTAGCCTCAAAACTCTTAGGAGATATACCTCGGAACTCAATTCCACCCAAACTGCGCAATCGCTCCAAAGGTAATCCAGCGTTAGCACCTAGCTGAGGTGCGCCACATGCATGCTGTAGAGCGTTTTCGTGTTCTCTATTTATGAGCGCAAGTTCACACTCTTGTCAAGTTATTGTATAAAAGATATCGTCTCCCACAGGGATTGGAGCAGCTACTATTAGTGTTTTCCTGTACAAGGAAATAGTAAACGTAGAATTAAATTTCTGAATAATAAAAACATAAAAATAAAAACACAAATAAATTAAGATAGTGATAGGGAGAGATAAGGTTGATAAATAGGGTCACGTAGTTGCAGCTCAGTAGTGTGTAGACTACGTTCTAAAGCCTAAGTGTGTTTTGCGCTGCCACGATCTGCTGCCTTGGCGGGTAATTGCGGATTGAGGTGGCGGAAACTTTCGCTGCCACAACGGAACTCTACGCTTGCAACTTTCACTGTCTCGAAAAGTGAGATGGAAAGAAGTCCCGGCAGCAAGTCTGGCAGATACTCCAAGTTCAGCAGAGCAATTCTGAAGTTATTCTTCCTATGTGTAACCCCCTTAGCCCGGCCTAGACGGTTAACCCGAACTACGAAGATTACACGGGGGAAACCAAAGTCAACCCGAAAGTCAACCTTGATTAACGACCCTTTTTTTCCTTTTTAATCTTGTCTAGATGCACGTTAACCCTAATAGAACACTTGAGAAACATATACGTGTAAAACACAACGATCGGATTTCAAAAAGGGACTCAATTGCACAATATACAAAGATTAGGGACCAAAATGTAAATTCTGAAAATTAGAAGGTCTTAACTGGTTTTTAAGTTACCAATATGAAATTAGTCATATTACATGCTTCACTGTCAAATTTCACTTTAATTGGACTTCTCGAACTCATACAATTGTACAAACAACTTTCGGGACTAAAACGTAAAGCTTGCAAACTTCAACACCATTCAAATCAGTGCCCAACGGTCACCTGTTTCGAAACGGCTTTGACCGTTCTGAAACACGGGTTCGTTCCGAGACTGGTTTCGAAATAGGGCTTGACAGTAGCCAAACGTTTCGGAACAGCCTCCAGCCGCTTCGAAACACGAAGGTCGTTACAGGCCCCCGTTTCGAAACGCTAGTGCCCGTTCCGATACGGTTTGCCCAAAAGTTGCAGATTTTGCTTGTTTTTCATACATAAATCCATTCAAACACAGCCAAATGACCTCCTAATCATGCCAACAAGACATCATACATATAAGGTACATGTTTGCAACTTCAAAACACATCTATAGCATCAAACATGAAATTTCACAAGTCTATAGGCATGCACCCTATTATCCAAACCAAGCAATCAATCAATCTCCAAAACAAGCATTAAAAGGCCACTTACAAATCCAAAACATCATGCCACAAACTAGGGAGTCCAAAACATCTCCCAAAACACACTTTAGGTTCCCATTGCCAAATTACCAAAACTAATAGTGTATGAAAACATCACCATACATGAGCTTGGTTTCCCTTGGAAACTCTAGCCTCCTTGTTGCCTTTAAAATCTTCAATTATCTGCATTATTGGTACAAGAGAGAGAGCGTAAGCACCGTTGCTTAGTGAGGCATGCTCTAAAGAAACATCACACTAATGCATTTTAGAAAACACTTTCAACAAAGCTTTTAAACACAAGCTCATCTCTTTTCATGCAACCTTGCATACTTTACAAGCATCTCATGCTTCATTACATCAATTCAACATATTGGCTTTCAAGTGATAACTCATACTCTTTTACAACACAAAACACAATCGGATACGCGGATTACAAGCGTTGTCCCACACGCTTCATACACACTACCGAACAACATAAGGTGGAGTTTGCGGTACAATCACAACCCCTCAACACCCGTGATGGAGTTTACGGTACAATCACAACCCCTCCACATCACTCATCGGTAGTTGTATAACTTACTAACGAGAGTACGGGACACATAACACAAGGTCCACACACAGACTTTTAACCACCGTTATGACCTTACCAAGATCCACACACGGACTTTTAACCACCGTTGTGATCTTACCTCTCTCGTTAGTATACTTGGATGGAGTTTATGGTACAATCACAACCCCTCAACATCCAAGGAGACTTTATTCACGGTGCACCCAATCATAAAGCCGGCTAACTATATTCGATTCAAGTACTTTAAAACCAATTCATCACTTGCCAATATACCTCAAACAACATCATTAATTCAATGTTTTAAAGAATTAAACAAAGCCATTAAACACCATGCATCACTATGCATCATTACCAATTTAACAACATGCCAAAATAAGGATCTCTTACCTTGAGCATCCTTCAACACATGGCTTTCAAAACCAGCATTAACCATGCTAAAACATGCTTTCAAAACAGAATTTAAACATGCAATTTATAACCAATGCATCAAGCTACTTCATAGCACATCCGAGGAAGTTTTTCCGAAAACTTACTCTTGAGCTTAGCTAAGTTGATTAGACTTAAACTAAGCTCCCACAACCTTCAAATAATTGTTTCAAAGCTTGAAATCCAACTCCACTCACCAATTACGTTTCGCAAGCTTGTCGAAACGCCGATCAAGCCTCCGGATCAACTCCACAAGTGTCCGAAGATGTCTCCCCTATTTTAAACACATCAAAGCAGAGGATTAATGCATCACCATGCATTGAAATCTTCAGCCAACACACTTAAACTCGCTGATCTACCCAAAATCAACATTTCGGCTACCAAACACAACCGGAAACACCTCCAAACTCTTTCAAAACTTAACCCAGCCAAGATCCACCACTTCTAACCATTTCTAAACATCAATCAACATCCAAAATAAACTTAAACTCGTCCTTATACCTCCAGCTATAACAGAACACCAAGATCACCTCAAAAACCACTATTTTCATAAGCAAAAACTTAGGAAATACAACCTACTCGGGATTGCATTGATAAAACCTCATTTCCACATCATCAGACATCCAAAATACATATAAGAATCATCTCAAAACAGAGCCCAAACAAACACCACGAAATTCTTCAAGATTTCATCCAAATCTTGAGTTTTAAGCCAAAATCAAGTCTCTATCATTAAAACCATTTATAAAACTTAAATTAAGGATTGACAACTTGGGAATTTCAGTAAAGAACTTAATATTTAGAGGAGAAGAACAATCTTACCTCTAAATGATGATTTCTTCTTGATTTGAGCCAATTTCCTTGAAAATCCAATGAGGAAATCAAAAGGATTTGATGTAAGATTGATTAGGAACTAATTGATGATAGAAATCTCATCAATTGAAGTGAAAATAAATGAAAAAGTTGCTGGAGAAAAGTGTTTGGATGATGGAATTTTGAGAGAAAAAGAAATGAGAAAATTTTAGGAAAAGGTAGTTATGATTTTTCCAAAAGGTAGTTTCTCTTCTCTTCTAATTAATTAAAACATTAATTAATTCACTCAAATTAAGGAAAAATCTGGAGAAATCTTTTTTGGGTAAATTAGCTCCTTAAAGATTCAAAGTTTCGATCCTTACAAAACAGTCACCACTAAACTTTTCAAAAATCGCATTTTAGTCACTACACTAAAATGTAGTATTTCCAAACCCTATTTTGTAAAATTGATTTCACCATTCTCTTATATATATTAAAAGAGGATTTTTAGATATTTTTTTCATACTTTTAAAGCATCTCGAACTAGGCTTTCCCTAAAACCTCCTTTTATATTCGAACCAAAAATCAGACCGGTCCGGTTCAGACCCTAAACTTCCAAGCCCAAAATTGGGGTGTTACAACTCTCCCCCTTAAGAAATTTCGTCCTCAAAATTTACCTGGAGGAGAAAGGTACGGAAAATGCTTCATCATATCATCCTTTCTTTCCCACGTGGCTTCCTCAACACCACGATGCTTCCACAACACCTTAACCAATTCAATGGTCTTGCCTCGAAGAACTTTATTGTACGAATCCATAATTTCAACCGGCTCCTCATCATAGGTCAAGTCTGGATTCAACTCCACTTCCTCCACAGGCATAACATGCGAATGATCCGATATATACCTTCGAAGCATAGAGACATGAAATACATCATGTATCGTTTCCAACTCTTGCGGTAACCTCAGCTTGTACGCAACAGGACCCACACGTTCAATCACCTCGTATGGTCCAATGTACCTAGGGCTCAACTTACCCTTCCGGCCAAACCTCATCACCTTCTTCCAAGGCGAAACCTTCAAAAACACACGGTCACCTACCGCAAACTCAATCTCCTTACGCTTCAAGTCCGCGTAAGACTTCTGTCTATCAGAAGCTGCCTTTAAACGCTTACAAATGAGCTTCACCTTCCCAATGGTTCCTTTCAACAAAGCCGGCATCGAAACCAACTTCTGACCCGTTTCAGCCCAGCAAAGAGGAGTTCTGCACTTCCTCACGTACAAGGCTTCATAAGGTGCCATTTGAATACTTGCATGGTAGCTATTGTTATAAGCAAACTCCACCAAAGGCAAATGCTTCTCCCAAGAACCCTGAAACTCAATCACACAGCACCTCAACATATCTTCCAGCACTTGGATAACACGCTCAGACTGTCCATCTGACTGTGGATGATAAGAAGTACTGAAATTCAACCGTGTACACAAAGCTTGATGCAAACACTCCCAAAAACGCAATGTAAACCTAGGATCCCTATCCGACACTATAGACTTTGGCACACCATGCAGTCGCACAATCTGAACAATGTACAACTCTGCAAGCTTGTCCAAAGTATACGTAGTATGCACAGGTAAGAAATGCGCACACTTCGTAAGGCGATCCACAATCACCCACACTGAATTCTTCTTCGATGGCGACAAAGGCAAACCAGACACAAAGTCCATGGTAATCCTTTCCCACTTCCACTCAGGAATCCTCAACGGTTGCAACAACCCAGAAGGAAATTGATGCTCAACCTTAACCCGCTGACAAGCCATGCACTTACTCACGTACTCCGCAACATCCTTTTTCAAACCCACCCAATAGTACTCATCCTTAAGATCACGATACATCTTTGTACTACCAGGGTGCATAGCAAAAGGACTGCTATGAGCTTCAGTCAGAATAGTACGCCTCAACTCAGCATCATTCGACACTACTATCTGACTCTCAAAACATAGAACCCCATCATCATTAAAGCAAAAATCCGATGGTCTATCCTCAGCAATATCCTGAACATGTGGCACCAAAGAATCATCCAACAACTGCTTATCCTTTATCAACTGAACCAAAGATGGTTTCACTTGAAATTCAGCCACAAGTCCCCCATCTCGCGAAATACTCAAGCTGGCAAACATAGCCCTTAACTCCACTGCCACCTTCCTACTCAAGCCATCCTCTACAACATTAGCTTTTCCCAGATGGTACTTGATCGTCAGATCGTAATCTTTAAGCAACTCCACCCAACGTCGTTGCCTAAGATTCAACTCTTTTTGAGACATCAGATACTTCGAACTTTTGTGATCCGTGTACACAGTACACTTCTCACCATACATGTAATGTCTCCAAATTTTCAAAGCAAACACCACCGCAGCTAACTCAATATCATGCATAGGATAATTGCGCTCATGCACCTTCAACTGGCGCGATGCATAAGCCACCACCTTACCCTCTTGCATCAACACACACCCCAACCCAACATAGGACACGTCGATGTACACTACAAACTCTTTCCCTGATTCAGGTTGAACCAAGATAGGAGCTTGCGTCAAAGCTACCTTAAGCTTCTCAATAGCATGTTGTCTTGCCTCTGTCCACTCATACTTGACATCCTTCTCCAACAAATTCGTTAAAGGTGCAACAATCTTTGAAAATCCATCCACAAACCTCCGGTACTATCCTGCCAACCCAAGGAAACTACGGACTTCATGAACAAACTTAGGAGGCTTCCAATTCATCACCGCCTCAATCTTCTGAGGATCAACACGAATCCCCTCAGCAGAAACCACATGACCAAGGAAAACAACTTCCCTAAGCCAGAACTCGCACTTGCTCAGCTTAACATAAAGTTGATTCTCCAACAGCGCCTGCAACACAATCCATAAATGCCCTTCATGCTTCTCCTTCGTACGAGAGTACACAAGGATATCATCAATGAATACCACAACAAACTTGTCCAAGTATTCATGGAACACCCTATTCATCATGTCCATAAAAGTTGCAGGAGCATTCGTCAAGCCAAACGGCATCACAAGGAACTCATAATGCCCATACCTCGTTCTAAAGGCTGTTTTTGGCACATCCACGTCCTTCACCTTGAGCTGGTAATAACCTGACCTTAAGTCAATCTTAGAGAACACAACCGTTCCCCGAAATTGATCAAAAAGATCATCAATCCTCGCCAAAGGATACCGATTCTTGATAATCAACTTGTTCAGCTGACGATAATCGATGCACATTCTCATTGTGCCATCCTTCTTCTTCACAAACAAGACCGGTGCACCCTAGGGTGATACACTCGGCCGAATGAAACCACGATCAAGCAACTCCTGAAGTTGCGTCTTCAGCTCTTTCAACTCCTTAGGTGCCATTCGGTAAGGAGTAATGGACACTGGAGTTGTATTCTCATACAACTCAATCCCAAACTCTATCTCTCGACTAGGAGGTAATCTAGGTAACTCCTCCGGAAACACACGAGGAAACTCTCGCACAGTTCTGATATCTTAAACTCGCAACTCCTTAGAGTTAGGATTCATCACAAAGGCCAGATAAGCCTCACAACCTTGCCTCAGCATTCGGCTTGCTTCCAATGAAGACACCACATTGGCAAGAAACTTCACATTCTCACCAACCACCACCACCTCGTAATCATCTGCAAGCTTCAATGAAACTCGCTTACTCTCAAAATCCATTACAGCTCGATGTTCAACAAGCCAATCCATACCAAGGGTTACATCAAAACCATAGAATGTCAATTCCATGAGATCAACAAGAAAAACATGGTTTTGCACTTCCAAGGGACATCTTCTATACAACCTCTGTGTCACAACGGTCTCACCGAAGGAACTAGTTACACGCATACCAACATCCAAAGACTCAATAGGTAAACCAAGCAATTGAGCATGTTCACGCAATATATATGAGTTTGTAGATCTAGAATCAATCAAGGAAAGTAATGATAAGGATTGCAAAGTAAAAGTACATGCGATCACATCTGTATCATTTCTCCCCTTTCAATGAGCATACAATCGAGCTTGGCCACCACCCTCAGGTTGAACAGCCACCACATGCGCCACATTCCTCCCACCATCATCTCTGCTCTGGAAGTTACCACGGCCGCGCCCACGACCTCTCTATGGTGCAACTACCCCAGGAGCACGTCCCAGACCACCACCGGCCAACAAAGGACACTCCCTCCTTATGTGGTATGCCGAACCACAATTCCAGCATGAATTACCGATCACTGCTACAGGAGCCTGAACCTCCCTTGCTGCTCGAGGACAATCTCGCCTCATATGGCCACGAGATCCACACGTCCAGCACGTGTTCTGATCAGCTCTCAACTTGTCTCCCTGAACAGGCACACCATGTCCTCCACCACCACGCCTAGCAGAAGACTGATACCTCTTATCTCGTCCTCTCTTGTTCCGTCCACCACCGGAACTATAATCAGCAGCTCTTTTCCCCGAGCTAGAACTAACGCCTCTGGAAGACAAACCCAAGTTTTGCTTAATGTCCTTCGCTCTACTCACCAGCACATCAAAATCTGTATACTCAGCAGCAAGCATGAAAGTCTTCACATCCGTCACCAAACCATAACGGAAACGTTCACACCTCTCCCACTCATCAGGGATTAGCTCAGGTACGTACTGGATAAGGCGGACAAACTCAACCTCATATTCCACCACCGTCATGCTTCCTTGCACAAGAGACATGAATTCTCTTTTCTTCTCATCTAGGTATCGCACACCTAGATACTTCTGCTTGAACGCGTTCAAAAAGAACGTCCAAGTCACATCATTTTCCTCCATTCCGGAGACAGTGGTCGTCCACCACGTATACGCATCATCATGCAGCAGCAACGCCACACAACCCAACTTCTGCACATTGTTGCAATTCATTTGCCCCAAAATCCTCTTGGTGCTTTCCAACCAAGATTCAGAACCTTCAGGAGATAAACCTCTGAACCCAGTCCCTCCCAGACTGCGAAGACGTTCCAAAGGTAATCTCACGTTAGCATTACCCTGATGCGCAGCTCCGTGAGCTCCAGCTACTGCTGCCTGAAAGGCTCCAACAATAGCCTGAATCAGCATAGTCATGTCAGGAGCAGCTTGCCCCTGCACACCTTCAGGTCCAGCGACCCCAGCACCAGCACCAACACCAGCATTTTCACCCCCAGCACCATCACCGCCGGGTGGTCTACCACCAGGGGGAGGAGGTAAATCCACAACATTCTCAGCATTTTCCTCATTTTCATTCTGAGCCATAGCTCTCGTATTCATCCTCATCTCTCTACGAGGCTTCATTTATAAAAACAATGCACTAACACAAATGCAATAAACATAATTAGGCTCAACAAGGTATGTAATCCAAGTACTAAAGCTCATTTTCCAAAAACAATTCCTTTCTTTAGTTTTGATATGGCAATGGGTTCCCCTAACATGCTTCAACACATCATAACATCACAATTGCAACCATACATCACAATTCAATCAATCACACTTTCACCCAAAAGGCATATCATGCAAATACGCATACATTAACCACACAACAAGTCCCAAAGATACGAGAACTAAGCTCTGATACCACCAAATGTAACCCCCTTACCCCGGCCTAGACGGTTGACCCGAACTACCAAGATTACACGAGGAAAACCAAAGTCAACCCGAAAGTCAACCTTGATTAACGACCCTTTTTTTCTTTTTAATCTTGTCTAGATGCACGTTAACCCTAAGCGAACACTTGAGAAACATATACGTGTAAAACACAGCGATCAGATTTCAAAAAGGGACTTAATTGCACAATATACAAAGATTAGGGACAAAAATGTAAATTCTGAAATTTAGAAGGTCTTAACTAGTTTTTAAGTTACCAATATGAAATTAGTCATATTACATGCTTCCCTGTCAAATTTCACTTTAATTGGACTTCTCGAACTCATACAATTGTACAAACAACTTTCGGGACTAAAACGTAAAGCCTTCAAACTTCAACACCATTCAAATCAGTGCCCAACGGTCACCGGTTTCGAAACGGCTTTGACCGTTCTGAAACACGTGTTCGTTCCGAGACTGGTTCCGAAACAGGGCTTGAGAGTAGCCAAACGTTTCGGAACAACCTCCAGCCGTTTCGAAACACGTAGGCCATTACAGGCCCCCGTTTCGAAACGCCAATGCCCGTTCCGATACGGTTTGCCCAGAAGCTGCAGATTTTGATGATTTTTCATACATAAATCCATTCAAACACAGCCAAATGACCTCCTAATCATGCCAACAAGACATCATACATATAAGGTACATGTTTACAACTTCAAAACACATTCATAGCATCAAACATGAAATTTCACAAGTCTATAGGCATGCACCCTATTATCCAAACCAAGCAACCAATCAATCTCCAAAACAAGCATTAAAAGGCCACTTACAAATCCAAAACATCAAAAGTGTCATGCCACAAACTAGGGAGTCCAAAACATCTCCCAAAACACACTTTAGGTTCCCATTGCCAAATTTCCAAAACTAATAGTGTATGAAAACAACACTATACATGAGCTTGGTTTCCCTTGGACACTCTAGCCTCCTTGTTGCCTTTAAACACTTCAATTATATGCATTATTGGTACAAGAGAGAGAGAGCGTAAGAACGATTGCTTAGTGAGGCATGCTCTAAAGAAACATCACAATAATGCATTTTAGAAAACACTTTCAACAAAGCTTTTAAACACAAGCTCATCTCTTTTCATGCAACCTTGCATACTTTACAAGCATCTCATGCTTCATTACATCAATTCAACATATTAGCTTTCAAGTGATAACTCATACTCTTTTACAACACAAAACACAATCGGATATGCGGATTATAAGCGTTGTCCCACACGCTTCATACACACTACCGAACAACATAAGGTGGAGTTTACAGTACAATCACAACCCCTCAACACCTGTGATGGAGTTTAAGGTACAATCACAACCCCTCCACATCACTCATCGGTAGTTGTATAACTTACTAACAAGAGTACGGGACATATAACACAAGGTCCACACACGGACTTTTAACCACCGTTGTGACCTTACCAAGATCCACACACGGACTTTTAACCACCGTTGTGATCTTACCTCTCTCGTTAGTATACTTGGATGGAGTTTACGGTACAATCACAACCCCTAAACATCCAAGGAGACATTATTCACGGTGCACCCAATCCTATAGCCGGCTAACTATATCTGATTCAAGTACTTTAAAACCAATTCATCACTTGCCAATATACCTCAAACAACACCATTAATTCATTGTTTTAAAGCATTAAACAAAGCCATTTTTAACCCCCTTAACCCGGCCTAGACGGTTGACCCGAATTAAGAAGTTTACGTGGGGAAAACCAAAGTCAACCTAAAAGTCAACCTTGATTAACGACCCTTTTTTTTCTTTTTAATCTTA